>CM031567.1:5610001-7065882 GCA_018467065.1 Ephestia elutella | reverse complement strand
AAATAAATAAAATAATACATACCGTAAATGTTGCGAATTTCCGCATATTTTGCTATTTTAGGCAGCAATCAAAACCTATTACTTAGATATTTCCTGTTGACCTAAAATTATGAAATTTGGCAAGGAGCAATATCGTCTAACAGTACTTATCCAGGAATAAATCTGAAAATTGTAAATATGTCGTTGGAAGTCTTAAAAAAAGTGTTACAAACTTATTTTTACGCTGGATTGAGTATGAATCTTAGGGATCGAAATGCAAAGTTAAGTTTGTTTTTGAAACTAGTTGGTCTTTTAGTTAGAGCTATAATATGAGATGCTTTGCATGTACGGAACCCTCGAGTTTGATTCGCACTTGGCCGTTTGTTTCAGTAATGTATTCATGACTTCAAATTAATTTATTTTTATTGTTTCTGTATAAATATCCTAATCATAACACAATATTCTAAAATAAATGTGTGTTACATTACATAATATTACCTAATTTTGGTCAACTGGGGCCTTTTACTAAACTTAACATAAATTAGTTTTATTTTTTTATTCAATAGTGTTACTAAAATAATAACTACTTAGTCGATTTTATACTAAACATATTGCTCTATTATAATAAAATAATAATATATGTAATTGAAAACTAGATCTCTATAGCTATTACAGTTTAAATTTTAATGTATTCAAGTGGGCCCTTTTACTAAACTTTACATAAATTAGTTTTAAGCTTCTATTTTTTTATTCGATAGCGTTGCCATAATAATAACTAGTAGATTTTATACTCAACATATTCCTCTATTATAATAAATATTAATCTATGTAACTGACAAACTAGATCTCTAGCTGTTTTAACCCTTAATTTGATTATGCAACCTTTTTACAACGTCCACTTTAGAAAAATATACAGCCTTAAATTAATATAATTTGCGAAATCCATCGAATCTGATTTAATTATTGATTGGGTACGTCACTAGGAACACTATTTTCGATTTACGTTTCGTATGGGCCACATTACTATTTACGCCAAATCGCAGACATGCCGCGCAACAAGAGCATCACCTCTGTAAGTATAACGATTTTACCTATTATTTGTTTATGAAATGATGGTGCATTGCATTTATTTTATACATATATAAACATACTAACAGATACAAGTAAAATGTCGTGTAAAAATTAGGTAACCAAGTCATAATAAGCCTTCTAACCTGTATGTTGCTAAAAAGCATCATTGTCAAATTACTAACAATATGGTGTCTTGCCTGTATGTTGCCATAAATCATCATTACCAAATACCCAAAAAGGTAGTGTTTATGGTTTTTTATGTATCTTATGTGATATGTTTGTGCAACAATAGTCCCTTCCCACCCATCCTCCTTGGCTCTATATATATCCCTGCTATAAATTAATTATTTGTTTGGTTTTGGTTGCATGTGGTGTTTATTTTTTTGTTCCTAGGTGCTTCAAAAGGCTAGAACTAACCGCATCTTAGCTTTAGTTCCTGTTGCGAGTGCTCGATCTGATGTGAGCGAATCATCAGGTAATGAAGATGAAAATCAAACTATACCAGTCCATATGGACCACAATGGTTACTCCAGCTCTCCTACACCATCCATTGATTCATCAATAGAGCGCCTGAATTTGTTAGACAGCGACGATAATAACAATTTTGACAACGATATTGCCTTCAGTCCTATAATTCAAAGTGTGTTTCCTTCGGCAAATAAAACAGACTACAACTCTATACCATCTATTTCTTCAATTCCACTTCTACCGTCATCACCTGCGATACATTTATACGTAAAATTGATGTTTCATTGTTTCACCCTAATTTGGTAATGTGGTAAAAAAGACTCACTCTTATTTTATCATACTTCTGACTATATTTGATAATGTTGTAAAAAAGTTACATAGGATTTTCGCGAAAGTACATGTAATTTTTTTTTTGTTTTATTTTTTTCTGCCTCTGTATACATAAATATTGACATCCTAATGCTTATTTCCAAAAAAATCTAGTATCACTTGTCTTGCCAAATTAAGGGTTAAACTTTAAATGTCAGTTTCCCAACAATTTGATTTTTGTAAGTGTAAACTTTGAATTTTTTTTCCAATTAATGTGAATAATAGTAGATTTTACAACAAGTGCATAAAACGAACCATTTTTATCCAAGACTTTAGCAGCACGAGCCGAAGGCGAGGGCTGATAATAATGTCGAGGATAAAAATCGTTTTGTGGACTGGACGAGTTATAAACTCTGCTTTTCACTTCGATTGCGAGGAAATAAAACAGTAAACGCACGAAAAAATAAGAACTGTTTCCCGCCGCTTTATTTTTTTTAAATCTTATGACATTGATATTAGGCTTGGGCTGCAGAAATAGATTCATTTAAATATGGAGTTCATTTGTTACATGGAAATAATTTAAAGTAATGTATAAAGTTCATATTACAAAATAAAAATGCAAACAGGCCTCAAATATTTTATTTATCTTCTATTTTATCATAATCGAAATTAAATAGTTACTTAAAAAATAACAGCATGATTAATTAATCATTGAATAGTTTACATGTCGCATCACTCACAGAAATATATATTTTTTTAAATACATCACTATCAAAACTGTCAAAATATGCACGCACCACGCGATGCACCGACGTGTCACGATTTGCGAATTATAGGCTTGATCTATACTAAGAAGCGATTCAATAATCCAGGGTATACAGCCAGCAACAAAAAAAAAATTTGCTAGTGTCATTGTCATTACAAATGTCACTGTCATTGTCAAAAATGAATTTTGATTGGGTTTGTTTTGTTTGTTGTGTTGATTTGTTTCATTCAAGCCAAATAGCATAGCACATTCAATTCCAAGTTTTCAAAGTCATTTGATTTGTACTCTCGTGATTTACAATTCTCTTTGTTTTGTATTTTAATATTAAGTACCTAAATAACATAAATAAATATTGTTAACTGTGATAGGGTAAATACTATAGTCATTATGTTGAAATTTGAAATAGTTTCGTCTAGAACTGTGGAAGGTGATGAAAAGAAATTTGTGGCTTATATGATGCAAGCGAGTCGGAATAACAAAGGAGCTAATGAAATGTACGATGGAGATCCAGCTAATGTGGAAAGACGATACACCAATTTTTTAGAATTATACAATGGCCTAAAAAAAGATTATCCCTCCTTGATTAGTACCATAACGTTTCCTAGAAAGGTAAATAAATTATGAGTACTTATTTGTAAGTCTGGCGCTCCTGTTTGTGCCTAATATTAATTAATGACTCATGAAAAACATTTATTACTTACACAGAACAAAGAAAATGCATTGACAGTAAACATTAGTCCTGGAATTTGCATAAATGTTGATTATACCAACAATCCTTGAGATATTACAAAATGATTGCATTGTATCTCTGATCTTGCATTATAATAACTAATTCCATAAGAATAGAATCATTTTGCAATAGAAATGCACCTACCTGGTGCTGAGTGTTATTGATATACCAAGTGATAGATGTGAAAGTGTTTGTTTGTCCTTGACTTTTTGTCTGGAGATAGTTGGGAGGGCTGGAGAGTAATATAGGCTACTTATTCTAACTAATATTATAAATGCTAAAGTGAGTTTATTGGTTTGTTTGTTTGGTACCTCTTCAAGGTTTATCTACTGAACTAATCTTCCTGAAATTTCACATACACATAGTTAGAAGTACTGATAAGGAAATAGGGTACCTTTCATCCCGGGAAAAGTACTGTTCCTGTGGGAAATTCAGGCAAGCAAAGCAATGGGCTTACGCTAGTTTATATATAATACCAATCACTTGGGTACTTTACAACAAAAATTTTGATGATCTTTAATTAATCATGATTTTATTTAGTATATATAAATATGTCATTGATTAATTTTTTAGGCATATGCTGCACTTAAGTTTGTTGCTCTTTCATGTATTAATATAATTTATAAATCTAATAGATTATGATGCAATTTTTCAGATGATGGTGGGAAATTTTGATCCTGATTTAATATCAACAAGGTGTGCTGCCTTCGAGTCTTTGCTGGAGTTAATAGCAAGTGAATCAAGATTGAGGGAATCCCCAGCAGCCATTATGTTTTTCCAAGATACTGAGCTGAATGAGGCAAAAAGCTCATACAAGAAGAAAAGTTTGACCAAGCCCTGTCTATTTTAGAAACCAGTTTCAAACTATTAAATAAGGTAGATAACTAATTTAGTAAGTCAAGGCAAATTTTCCTTTTATTGCTTGGGTTGTGGTGTAGAGTTTACAGTTTCTAAATTTTAAGTAGATAATATTTTTCAGAAGATTTAATATATTATCCTATCTATGCATATATACAAACAGTTTTGCTATATATTTTCAGGTGTACACAGACAGGTCAAGAGTAGTTCTGTGCGCTCTGTGCCGCATTGTGGCATGTGCTGGGGCAAGTGGTGGAGCCTTGGCGGGGCCGGTAGAGCGCTGGGCACAACTTGCACTGCGCCGTTATGAAGCTGTCAGTGACAGTGACTTGTTGCTCGTATACATTCCCTTGTTGCACACTTGCATTTCTATATGGTAAGCAATTTCTATATGTATATTCTTTATCATATGTAGATCTTTAAAGTATACCTATAGTATATTAGCTGTTTGATGTTTCAATCTACCTTTACACACACTGCTCTTTAGTTAAGGGGATGCTTTTACAACTGCATGAATATTTGGGATTTTTAATTTATGCAGCTAAAGCTATTAAATCTTAACATGTACCAATAAGAAACTTAGTTTTAGATTTATTTCATTATGTAAGTTTTTTAATTGTTTATACCAATATTTCTCCTGAAAAGTAAAGTTCTGAATAAAAGCTGGCTAGGTTTTTGGTTAGTCATTAAAATGATTATTAGTTTTTTAATCTGATGAAAAAATCCTATATTGCATATAAATGATTATATGATATTATGAGTTTGATTAATGGAAGCTTACTCAAGAGTCAGTTGTTGGTTAATCTCTTGTTTGCTTTGCTAGTCACATATTTCTTATCTCTCATTGTTTAGGGATTATAATTTATTTACATTATGAGTGAATCACACACATTTTATTATGTACTCCTGTTTTTATGCCACATCACAGATTAATTCTTATATCATGGCATTTTAGATAACAATTGTTTAACAATAGATGCAATAAATACCTCATGCAGTTTTCGTTGTTGAAGGATTAACTATAAAAAGATGGGTCTATAGTCCATTACGTGATAAAAACAAGCTGTGTTTGTTTGCATACCTTATTATTTTGTGTAGTGATTGGAATAGGCAGTGCAATTTATAATTTCTTACCAAGTGGAATATAAAAAACCTTTCTATTTTACGATAACGTCAAATTGTCAGTCAAAATCACACTTTGACTGACAATTTGACTGTGATATAATATTTTAACATCTAGATATATTTTTAATTTCAGGGAGACCTTGGGCAGGGACAAATCAAAATTGGTTGAGGAGTTAAATGCTCTTCGCAAAAGAGGAATGAAGGTTGATTCAGTGGCCAGTCTCATGGATGCGGTAGATGAGTTAAATACAACCGTATAATGTAGTTTTTCCTTATGGTCTAGTGCTTTAACTCGCTTGTTATAAGTCGTGTTATGGGAAAACATGTTTTGAAAAATTGGCCATATCTCTAATCATTTTGGAATTGTCTATGCCGCGACTGTCACGTCCGTCGTTATCTTAGATTTGCTGGGTGATTATATGCACGACTTGAATTGCTATGGTTGCTACTGAATGCTAACAGTCGAGGCTCGGCCATATAAATCGGCGTAGAAAAGTATTTTCGTACCATATCTACTTTCGTAGATGAAATACAATTTTGAATCTGTGGTTTGCTAGAATGATCTCGTGACTCTTCGTGATTTTCAAATAGAAAATTACGAAAAAAATAACCATTTGTGCCCCTTAGCCTGTGATAGATTTATCAGATATTTCACTGACATTGCCAGTAGTGACCTGGATCACATCTTCACTTGTAGATTTTCACTGTTTAAAAATATAAAAGTGCATTATGCATCCGCTATGCTTCAGTAATATTTTATGTATATACAGTAAATAAAAAAATCCTACTATTTTAAAGCTGGAAGTAAAATTGGCATCTAGAAAGAAGTATAGTGCTTTACTAGTCTTACAATTAGGTCACAATATATTCACAATTGACATTTAGAAGCTTACGCTTTTATACCTACGTAATATCGATATATACCATAAGTGTAAAATGAAGCTTGAAGTGTCAATTTAATTTATTTCATTAGTAACCAAGGTATAAAACTGCCTATAAAAGTTCGCTTAGATAGCGTATCCATACTTGTAAAAATACCGTTACAAGTACAATACACGGCATTACTGATCAAAGGATCTCGACATGGAAACTCGATTCCTATATGGATATACACAAAAAGGTTTTATTGTAGCTATAGTAACGACTCTGAGCGAATCGAAAAATAAATAAAAATCTCACATTAATTATTTTCGTATTGTGTACAGATTGGTTGAAAATAATTACATTTAGATCATAAAAACATAAATCTCATTTATTTTGTAGCTATTAGAAGATAGATGATAATATATATTTTTATAGATATTAAGTTGTTTTTGTTAGCATAAAGGCATCATTTTGGGAATTGTTATTTTAATTATTTTAATTCTGTTTTCCGTTCACCAGGCAAGTATTATATGTACTACATTATGCCTTCATTGAAAACAAATTAACAAGTCACCGTTTATTTAATGATTTGGAATGTCAAGTGTTAAAATAAATAAAAAAAATATTTAATATATACTTAAGTTTTGATTATTGTGTATAAGAAATTTTTAATGTAAATTAACGTTTTGATAAATATAATTAACGTAAGCATAACTACTAATTTTGCACATATTGTGATAACGTTTTATTTTTACATTTTTAGCTTTATTAAAATTAATTCGTATACAATGTACCTACACATATAAAATATTTAACACCCTACCTATTAATAATAAAAAAATGTAAACTGCGCCTACAGAATTAATAAGAGTTTCTTTCTAATCAAGAACAACTGCCATTCACATATTATGGAATATTAAATGTTTCTGTTTGAAGGGTTTACTACATATTATTTATTAATATTATTTATTAATAGCAATGTGCAAGTTTGTAAATTTATCATACTCCACACATACTGTTCTCTATATTTTATTAATCCTTTTAATCCCATAATGTACTCTTACGGTGACTGATATTTTATACATTTGTAGCCATATAGATATTAAACCTTATATTTCCGATTTGGCGTTTTATTCAGGAAATACTTGTCCTAATTAGTTCGGGGGCGATTAGTGCGATTTCGATTTTAAGTGGAGCAAAAAAAGCAAAAAATTTCAAAATATTTTATTTTTATTTTTTGCGTCAGTAGTAGGATATCAATATCAATACTTAGAATAAAACTGTAACTGGTCTGTGTCTATATAGGAGATATTTAAGAAAAAAAACTATGAGGGTCTATAGGGCCAATAGAACATAAAACCATTTTAAGGGTTCCGTACCTCAAAAGGAAAAAAACGGAACCCTTATAAGATCACTTTGATGACCGTCTGTCTATCAACCTTTTTTTTTTTCTCAGGAACGCTTGAAATTAATATCGAATACTCGAATCTATGGTCTCAAATTATATGTCAACGCGATCAGGAGATATTACCGTAAATGTTGCGAATTCTTGCATATTTTGCGATTTCTGACAGCAATCAAAATCTATGGGGTACTTCCCGTTGACCTAAAACTATGAAATTTGGCAAAAAGCAAGGTCTAACAGTACATGTACAGGAATAAATCTGAAAGTTGTAAATATGTTGTTGGAAGTCTAAAAAAAATGTTACAAACTTATTTTTGAGCTCCATGCAGTATGACTCCTAGGGATCGAACTTCAAAGTTAAGTTTGTTTTTGAAATGCTTACGTGTACGGAACTCTCAGTGAGCGAGCTTGACTCGCACTTGACCGGTTTTTTTTTTAAATTTTTGCCTGTCTCTGTCTTTCTGTCTGTATGTTTGTACGCGTATCACGCAAAAACTACTGGACGGAATTTGATGCGGTTTTCACCGTTGTATTGTTGAAGGTCTAATTTAAAATTTGGCGTAGGTTTCATCTTGATCCGTCACAGTTTTTTTTATAATATTAATAATAGTATAGAAACCGGTATAAGTATATCAGAATGCCTTTTCACTGCAACGATATTAGAATTGATTAATTTCTGCAAAATGCTCAGTAGGCACTCCCAAGCTTCATCATTATGGGCATACCTGTACAGCCAGAATTGTTCAGTGATCATGATCAATTTACAAAATTGATCAGGGATCCACCAAAACACTTTGCCCTTCATAAAAGTGAATTAATTCGGTATCAATTACACGATGTAAGCGGCTCTGGATTGTTGGTAATTTCGTTCGCCATGTGGCTAATGTCCTCATATCGGATTGTTCGGCTCGTACTTTACGTGATAGGTAGGTATTTGCTGATTGCTTTCTTGTAAGTGAATTGGTTGCGTGTTATTACCTACGATAACGTTATGAGAGGGTCAGCATTCATAATGGCATCAAATATAAGGGTTACCTATTATTACAGATAAGTAAGTATAACTTGTTTGTTTTGAAAGAGATGGATGGATTGTGTTGGAGAGGATATGAAGGTATTGGGAGTTGATAAAACTATGGCTAAGAATAGAAAATTATGGAGAGAAAGGACATTTTGCGCCGACCCCAGATGATGGGATAAGGTAAGGCAAATGATGATATAACTTGTTTGTTTCATTTCTTTGTCTGTTTTCAATATATCAAGAAAGAAGAAACCAGCTGCGCTATGTTCTCAAGTAGTTTTTGCGTGATGCATAATAATTGTGCGCAGAGATTCCGGGCAGACGAAAGGGCGGGAGGGTTCGGTACCGAAAAATTTACCGGGTCAAAAAACTACCGGTAAAAAACCTCGACCCGACACTACGTCTGTCCGACTAACACCTAACTAACTTAACGCAGTCTGCTACCACCGTAGCTTATGAAGGGAGCTACAGGGCCCTATATGATAACCTAACCTATAAATTAACTACAATTGAACACTTACCAAATTAAATCTTCTTTCTCTTCGGATCCAAACTTGAGTGTCTTCGGGAAGGGGGAATTCCTAATCACCCTACCTAACCCTTGAGATCTCAATTCCCCAGGACAACTAAATAGATTTCTTCCCGTAGTTTCACTCGGGAACAGTCAGATGTGAACAGCCAGCCACGTTTCACCTCTCACAAGAAAAAGTCACAATAACAGAGTTTTTCACAAACACAAATTCAATAGTTATTTAACAAACAGGAGATTCACAATTATCACTCAAACTAAACAACAAGCAAAAGACGCGAGACCGCTCCGCGTATTAAAATCAAACCGATATCGCCCTGGACAATGCAATGGCGACCGTCCGCGAGCCATTCGCACGAGCAATGTGAAAACCCCGAACGCCCTCTGGCGGCAGCAATGCGAAACGCCTGCGTTTAGTTTTACCCAATATATTACAAACATCCCCCCGTCCCGGTCTGAGAAGCAGACCGCTAGCTTACTCTACGGGAAGGCGGGCGAGAGAGGTCACACCTCTCCTTAAAATCGAACCGTCGACCAACACCTCAGCCACACGCGGAGTGCCATCTCCGCCAAGAATCAAACGTAATATGCGAGCTCGTCGCCAAAGCAATGAGGGCAAATTTGCCTCTTTTAACAATACTAAATCACCCTCCTGGGAGGCTCAGTCCTGTCTGTCCACTTCACTCTTTGCTGCAGCAAATGCAAATATTCAAGCGACCAGCGACGCCAAAAGTCCTGGCTCATTTGCTGCAACATTTGAAAACGCGACAACCGATATACGCGTTCATCCTTCCACGGGTATTCGGGCAGGGCATTCAACGTCCCTCCCACCAAAAAATGACCAGGGGTGAGAGCTTCCAAGTCATTTGGATCTGGAGATAGCGGACAGAGAGGACGAGAGTTGAGGACCGCCTCAACTTTACAAAACACTGTGGCCAGCTCTTCAAAAGTTAGAGCCGTTTCTCCGATAATGCGGCGGAGGTGGGTCTTTGCGGATTTCACAGCCGCTTCAAAATCCCTCCCCAATGGGGGCAACTTGGGGGACTAAACTTCCAGGTTATTCCCCTTTGGGCAGCAATTTGACTTAAACTAGTACAATTTTTATCAATAAACACAGAAACATCCTTAAGATAATTTACAGTTCCTTTATAGTTTGTGCCATTGTCAGACCTAATAAGGGAAGGTAGACCTCGACGCGAAACAAAGCGATCCAACGCGGCGACGAAGGCCTCCGTAGTCAGAGCCGATACCACCTCCAAATGGACAGCCTTGGTGGCCAAACAAACAAATACACACAAATAGCCCTTCACAATACGGGCATTACGAAAGGGAGAAGCCTTGATCGAAAAGGGACCGGCAAAATCGGTTCCAACGCCGTCAAACGGTCTCGAAGGTCGGATTCGATCAGCGGGCAAATCACCCATCTGTGGTTGCATCGTGGATGCCTTCAACCTATAACATGCAATACATCGAAACAGAACACTACGGATTGCTCTTCGGGCTGACAAAATCCAAAACTCGCGTTGCAAGATAGCCAACAAAGCATTGCACCCAGCATGGGCGTTACGAATGTGTCGATCAGACACCAAAAGCTGCACCAAGGGTCCGCCCTTGGGCAACAACAGAGGATGGCGAGTCTCATATGGAAGATCCGCCTTCCGGAGCCTGCCTCCAACCCGAAGAAGCCCATCCGAGTCGATGTACGGGTTCAAACGAGCGACCGCGCCCTTCAACTTAGCGCGTCCGTCGCGCAAGATACGAAGCTCTGACTCAAACCGTCCGGTCTGCACGACACGGACCCAATGCAACAATGCGCTCCGGCGCTCTTCTGCACCTGCAATCGGCTCCAACCGCTTTGCCTGTGGGTTTCTACAATTATGTATGAAACGCTTAATCCAACTGGTAACACCCAGAAGCTTATCCAAGCTGCTATACCGAGCAAGTAGCCAATCCGGCTCCGACGTCGTCTCAGCGACTACAGCATGTACACGGAGCCCAGTCAAACTCAAAGAAGTAACATCTGTCTGACAGACAGGCCAAGATGTTTCTGATCCCATCAGCCACTCTGGGCCCCACCAGAGCGGGTGTGACACCAATTCTGGTGCCGTACAACCTCGGGAAGCACAGTCCGCTGGGTTAAGCTCTCCCGGCACATGTCTCCATGTTATATCAATTCCAATATTTTGAATTTGGGAAACCCTGTTTCCAACAAAAACCTCCAAGGTATGTGGGGCCGCGCGCAACCATGCAAGCGCGACCTGGCTATCCGACCAGGCGAAGATGTCCCGTATCTCGACCGTGGCCGCCAGCTCACTGGCAACGTGATGCAACAATTTAGAGAGAAGGTGAGCTCCACTCAACTCAAGCTTGGGAATAGTCAGCCTAGTCCTGATGGGGGCGACCTTGCTCTTCCCTAACAAAAGCGAGACATTGACCCGGCCATCGGCGTCAACTGTCCGCATATAGACTGACGCGGCGTAGCCTCGCTCCGACGCGTCACAAAAGCCATGCAGGCTGGCTCGATATTTCCCGGGGGCAATATTCGACGAGGCAAGGCAATCCGATTGACTTCCTTAATCGATGAAAACAACTCGAGCCAATCATCCAATGGAGGACCAAACAGCGGCTCGTCCCACGAGACGCCCAAAGTCCAAAGTCTCTGAAGAAGACACTTTGCAGAGAATATCACTGGACTGATCCAACCGCTTGGATCAAACATACGGGCTATTACGGACAACACCGTTCTCTTAGTCCAGACCTTTGGTATTTCCAAGTCCACTTGGAATGTAAAAATATCGGTTAGCGGCTGGTACTGCATGCCCAGCACCGCTATCCTGTTGGGATCATCCACATCCTCAAACAGGTGAGGGTTCTGTTGGTGATCCTCCGGGATCCCTTCTAGAACTTTAGGCTCATTAGACAACCACTTACGTAGCTCGTAGCCACCTGTCTTCAATATTTCAATCAATTCATCCCGCAGTAGGAGGGCCTCCTCAATACTTTGGGCTCCGGTGCACACGTCATCAACATACAAGTCACGTGACAGCACGGAAGCCCCACGGGGAAAGCGGATCCGTTCCCGCTCTGCCAATTCAAGCAATGATCTGATGGCGATATAGGGACTAGATTTCAAACCATACGTGTTTGTGTTGAGTTCATACACCGTCACAGGATCCTCAGGGCGCTCACGCCAGAGTATCAACTGGAATCGCCTGTCCTCAGGATGTATGACTGTCTGGCGGAACATCATCCGGATGTCCGCGCCAAAAACCACTTGATGTCTTCTAAAGTTCAAGATGATGTCAATTATGTCCCTATGCAATTTGGGACCTGAATGCAAACATAGATTCAACGAAACTCCGTTCGAAGTGGGTGCGGACCCATCAAAGACAGTCCGCAACTTGCCCGTTGAGGCCTTCACCACCGCGTGGTGGGGCAAAAAATAATGCTCAGTTGAGCTCCAATCAACTCGAGCCGGAGACATGTGACCCAAATCCTCGTACTCGCGCATAAATTCAATATATTTATCGCGAAGTACGTGGTCACGCTGCATGCGTCGCTCCATGGACAGCAGTCGTTTCTCCGCAAGCGCCCTACTTTGCCCTAGGCTAGGACGAGAGGCAACAAAGGGTAACCTAGTTACAAACCGACCGGAGGGCAACCTCTCCGTGGTCGATCGAAAAAGGGCTTCGCACTCAGCGTGTTCCGGATCCATCCTGGAACTCATAGGTGGCTCCTCCACCTCCCAAAACCTTTGCATGGTCTTGGCCAAGGACGCAGATGCGACAACCGGTGGCTCCTCCGCGGTGCCATTATCAAACACAGGGCCCATCAGGGCAAACCAAAAATCGTAGACACTGCCATCAGTGAAGACGAACCCAGAGCCTTCTGTGTACCCAACAAAATCCAACCCAATACGTCCGAGCCCAGGAGCAAGTCCACTGGGCCGGGATGAAAGACAAAGGGGTCGGCCAAATCCAGACCCGAAACCAAAGACAACACACCCGGCGGTATGTCTGTCGAGGGGTGCCAACCCGCAATGGTATCCATTACCATAGCCGAAGTCGTGATCCTCATTGTGGAGGACTTCAGCGAAGAAAAGGTGACAAGTGTCTGGCCCGTCAGACACTTCACTTGTATGCCACCAACTCCAAGAAGTGGCACAGGCGAGTCTTCCACGACTAAACCTAACTGGCGTGCCACTCGAGTGGTAACCAAACTGCTTTGAGCCCCTGAGTCCAACAGAGCTCTCAAATTAATGGCTTCCCCCACACGACCCCATACGCGGACCACCGCGGTAGGGAGCAGAACCGTCCGCGGCTCTGTCCCAGCAAGGGAGCAAGCTAGTTACGGGCTCCCCACTCTCTCCAAACCAGGGGCGCGCCACTGACCCGGATAATATGGCGGGCGAGTGCACATCCCCATCTGAGGGGGGCATAACCCGCGGCCCGGCCATACATATGGTACGGCGGGTGGTACTCCAGCCGTGGGTACTCGTGCAGCGGCGGAGAAAACCGCTGCGGCTGCATGTGTTGGGCATTGGTAACCCGCGTGGAGGGGTGTCCCCACTCTCACGTCCGGTCTAGGGCCCCCGCCCATGGGGGCCCTATCCGGGGCCTGGCCAGCTACATACTGGCCATGACCTTGGGGCGCGTGGTCCCGGTCCGCCAAGACCCGCGCAGGTACGCGACCCCCCTCCCGAGGGGGGTGCGACGAGCGAAGCCGCGTCCTCCGTCCGGTGGTGGAGGGCTTCGCGCAGGAGCGCCCCCGCCCATAGGGGACCCCTGCCTCAACATCCGGGTGCCATCCCCGTTGCGGTTCATGCAAAGCATCGCGTGGTGCCGCCCACGGCATGCACTGCATGGTATGGCACTGGGACAGTCACGTGCATAGTGACCGCCCAAACAATAAAAGCAAAGTTCATGCCGCTTTGCCATGCGGCGCCGATCTTGTACTGGCAGTCCCTGCCAGTCCCTGCATTGCAGCAGGCTGTGGCCCATCCGACCACATTGCAGGCAGTCCGCGTCCCTCGCGACTGCTGCCGTGTGCAACCCGCGCACCAGCTCCACGCGGTGGCGGTTGCCGTCCCTGTTGGGGCCTCCTCGCCATGAGGGTTCCAAGGGCCTACGTTCAGGCGCTCTGGATGGCGCTGAGTCCGTCATGGTATTCTCAGCAGCCCGTGCCTCAAACTCCAAAAACTTCACCAAGTCAGTGAATGTTGGTAGGGTGGTGCTATCCCGTTCCGCATTCTCGCGCTCAAATCGCGAGCGGATGTCATTGGGTAATTTGCCCAATACAATGTGCACCAGCAAAAAGGACCATTGGTCCACCGGCAGCCCCAGTGTGCGGAGCGCGTTACAGGCCACTGTAACGGGCGTGAGCAACTGCAGGCGCAACTGTGCCCTGTTGGCCACCTTGGGCAGGGCCATCAACTGTGCGGCGTGCGCATCCGCTAACAAACGTAAGTTTTGATAGCGGGAGTTCAATAACTCCCAAGCCGTGTCGTACTGGTCGTCCTCCACCCGGAGGTGCTGGATGAGCGACCGCGCTTCATCCTCAAGAGTGGAGAGGAGGTAGGCCATCTTCTGGGCCTTCGACAAATCCTGTCGTGCTACGACCAGGGACTCAAACATATTTTTATATGCTACCCACTCCTCCATCCTACCCCCAAAGTGGGACAGCTGAAGGGTGGGGAGCCGACCAGTAACCGCTGGTCCTTCCTGTCTAACAGGTGTGCGAGGGCTGGTCCGCCAGCCTGTCTCGCCCTTATTGCGGTCACCGCCTCCGCGATATCATCGTGCAGACTCAGGATCTGGTCCATGTCCGCCATGTGACCTGCGTAGGCCTCCGGGGTAAGATCGGCTTCGGTAAGCGCCGCCATGGCCGCTTCCGCGCTAATCAATCGTGAGTGGAGGTGATCCGCTCTTAGCAGTATGGCGCCCTCCCTGTCCTTCCGGGACAGGAGTCCTCCGGCCGTCACAAACCATCTCAATTCGTTGGCGAGTGTCGCCCTAGCATTGGAGGCCTTCGCCATCGCGTCAAGTCACAAACAAAAAATAACAAAAGGTAAATAAAAAACAACAAAATCAAGCAACTACACGAAGAACCGCGGTAGGTATGAGAATGGCACAAACCCGGAACGCACGGTACAAACCGCAAACAAATACAAAAAAGGTTACAAATATTCTTATACAAACAAACTAAGAAAAATCTAATAATTTTTACAAACAATTAATTATTTTTTACAAACGAACAAATAGAGGGTAGATAAACTACGCTCTGCTACCAGAAAGTGTGCGCAGAGATTCCGGGCAGACGAAAGGGCGGGAGGGTTCGGTACCGAAAAATTTACCGGGTAAAAAAATACCGGTAAAAAACCTCGACCCGACACTACGTCTGTCCGACTAACACCTAACTAACTTAACGCAGTCTGCTACCACCGTAGCTTATGAAGGGAGCTACAGGGCCCTATATGATAACCTAACCTATAAATTAACTACAATTGAACACTTACCAAATTAAATCTTCTTTCTCTTCGGATCCAAACTTGAGTGTCTTCGGGAAGGGGAATTCCTAATCACCCTACCTAACCCTTGAGATCTCAATTCCCCAGGACAACTAAATAGATTTCTTCCCGTAGTTTCACTCGGGAACAGTCAGATGTGAACAGCCAGCCACGTTTCACCTCTCACAAGAAAAAGTCACAATAACAGAGTTTTTCACAAACACAAATTCAATAGTTATTTAACAAACAGGAGATTCACAATTATCACTCAAACTAAACAACAAGCAAAAGACGCGAGACCGCTCCGCGTATTAAAATCAAACCGATATCGCCCTGGACAATGCAATGGCGACCGTCCGCGAGCCATTCGCACGAGCAATGTGAAAACCCCGAACGCCCTCTGGCGGCAGCAATGCGAAACGCCTGCGTTTAGTTTTACCCAATATATTACAAACAATAATATATAAATAAAATAGCGACTGATAAAATATAAAAAGTTGAAAAACATCTGCGTCGTCGTGGCACGACAGCGTAATGCCATTTGCCGTCAGGGCATTCGAGTCTATTTTACTGCCAAGACGTGCCAATATAGGTATGTTTTACCTATTCACAGAGTATATTTTTAATCTACCTGTAGAATCTAATTTAATCCGTCTGACCAAGGACATAAAAGAGTGGACGTGGTTAGATATCGTTCTACAATACACGCTTACAGAAGAATATTTTTACTAAATATTTCCTCTGTATGTTTGAACGACGTATCAATTAATTTTATTAAATTACATGTACAATAAGTACTTATAGGTAAATAGGTAAGCAACATGAATAAATTTAATTTGTTTGATAGAGTACCTACCTACCTATCGAAATAATATGAACATGAAAAAGGTCATTCAAACTTCTTCTTATCGAGTGTGTTATTACTAGACCGTAAACTCAAAAACAGTTTAAAAAAACCTCATTCATTTTAGTGTTGACTCAGTACCTACCTACCGAGACGCACGCGATGCCACAACCCCCAAATTGCCTAATTGAATCGCGTGGGCTATCTCCTCAGACCAGCCACTTTCTGTTACAGGCCCTTTGAGGCCTACTTGCCATCCAGGCTTTGTTACAGAATGGTAATGCTAAGTGGCACGCGATGTCATATCATGATTCGACCCATCCCGCCCAATGGTGAAAACCTCATGAAAATCCGTTCAGTAGTTTTCGAATTTATCACGAACAGGCAGACAGACGCGGCGGGTACTTTATTTTATAAATATGTAGGTATGTTGTAGAAAATTGCTCCTTTTCATTTGTTATTCTTAAAGCATAATAACTAACGAGTGTGTAGGGATAAGGAAGTCCTTAAGAAGCAACTTTGTTTTAAGCGCGTCCTGTAACCGCCATAAATCAGCCGTTCAGAGTTTACGACGGCCCTCCGCAAATCGGTTTATATTTTCGATAAATAAAATTGGCGCGGGTTTTGCGAGGTAAGCAGCGGCCGTTAGGAGCGCGGCGCCCGGTGCCGCCATCTGCCGCGTGCACATAAACCCGACTACCCTCGCGTTTTCTTGCTGACAATTTTTTCCTACTCCGGTCATTACGCAGCTGGGCCCCGAGACAAAACGGCGAATCGTTTAAGCCCTCTCCGGAGACCGTCCAATTTTATTGTGTGTACCAGTGTGCCTAGTCGAAATTGATATGCTGCGCGAGCGGTGGCCGGCTCGTCGGATCGTTTCAATGACGGACATGGCTCGCCGCCCGATTGCTGCCTCGCGACTTTTGGGCACTAAAAATGGCAGGGGTCTCTGCTTTCCTGATGTCTTGTTATTACACGTTGGCAGATTTTATCTCCCCTTCAAATAGGTATACAGGCAATAATCTTATAAGAATGATGAGTTGATGCTTACGAGCCTTGATAGTGTAGCTGTTCCTTATAAGGGCATCTTAATTTTGCTCTTCATCAATGCGTTAATAGCTATATGTGATTTTTTTTTTCTGCCTCTGGTTGAAAAGTAAAAGCGCACCATATAGGTTCAGCCATTATTACTACTCGGCTTTCATAAAACGCTATCTGTTGAGACTTTTTTGTACTGATTTTTTTTTCTTAATTAGCTGTCAGAAAAATCGCTCAATTCATGCGTGCAGCGTTTGGCGGCGGTTGCGTGGAGGTCCGTGTTGCTCTATGCTATGATTTTGACACCTTGTCATTACGTACCTAGTCTTCTGAGTCAAAGAAAAATGTCGTGCAAGTTTATTTATTCCTACAAAAGTGATGTCTGACAACAAAAATGAGTTTGATACGGTAGTGGTGGTAATCGCAATCGTCGTATTTGCGTTACCATTGACGCTACTCATCCCCGACTTCTCCGTGTGGGACTTGGTGCCGAAGGTCCGGGTCATCAGGTTCCACGTGATCCAGCAGCAGCTGACCTGGGCACAACTCAACGCTGTAGTTGTTTCACTCCTGGTTTTGTTCTTCTGTATATATCTAGAGATTCGGAAACGAAAGTAAGAACATTTTTTTGAAAATTCCATAATGGTTACACTCTTTCAGCAGATACCTAGTTTCTGGTTTATGTGATTTAGGTATGATACTTGTATGAATGGTGTAATCCAGCTAGTTAAGTACATAAGTATTCCAGAGTAGACTGTAATCTAAATGAGGACATGTATTAGGTACCTACACATGTAATTTTAATGAGACTGGTACAGTCAGATGCAATGAAACCTGACCCCCCTGATTCTGTATATTTTTGAATAAAAAAATCGTTACTACTAGACATAAACATGCTTATTTTTATAACGAAGACTGCAAAATAAATAGTCCAATTAGGTTTAATTCTGTTTCTAGTCTCGACGATATGGTGAACGAAGTGCTAACCGTGAGTCAAGCTACAGACACAGCCATGCTGGAAGAGAAGAACCGTCAAGCGACTGCGCTCCGTCTGTGTGTGCAGCTTCTAGATGTGTCTGCGGAGCACTACGAGCACTTGGTGTTGTTGCGGGATGAGCTCGACAAGAAAGACAAGCCGCTTCAGCGCCCGCCGGTCATAGAGCCCAGCGGATCCATATTGTGATTTTTTGGCGTATTAAATTGTTGTTTCTTAATCTGAAGCTTATTGTTTTCATTTCTGATATACCTAGGATTTCGTTGTCGATATGAAATAGTCTGTCCCTGTCATCCTTTTCTCTGGTCTACTCTGTGGTTCAAGGTGTTGGATATCTGTGGAGCATTTAGCGACTAAATAAATTGATTTCAAAATATTTCATAGAAGCTTTTTGAGAGGATATGGCATTCATGATTTTAAAATTTTAATTAGTTATTCATTGTATTTTGTAGGTACTTATTTTAATTTTATTCATCTGATTATATCTTAAATAAGTTTTGAACAAAGCTAAAATAAAGTCAGATAAAATGGTTTGCATTGGCTTTTTATTCAACGCTTGGTACTAGAAGTGTTCATTAGAGCAAGTGTCTCCAGGGTCCCCTGGGACATTGTCGACGTGAAAAAACCAATCTGGAGCTAGCAATTATTGCAAATGGTCTAATTAGAAGCCGAGCGGTGGCTGGCGGCGATCGCTAGGACGCGCGTCACATCGACGACGGGGTTTTCAGGTTTTCTCCAGGGTTAAGTTTTGTAAGATTTTTGATGTAAAAAATCTTAGCCCGACTTGGCAGTAATATAGTCTCGAATACCGTTACCACAAATAATATGACGCTGCCGTGCCACGGTGCAAAAATATATGGTAAATTATAAATATATTTGTCTTCATTACTGTGCATGTTGAAAGTACCCTGTATTTTAATCCAAGTCATATTGTACATTGTACCCTTGCCAAATTTCATCAGTCTGTTTCACGGTTGAGCCGACCAAGATTACATTCCTTTTTCTTTTTTCCTAGACTTCAATAACATCTGATACTAGTTTATATATAAAATTTCAAGATATTGACGCAGAGATGAAACCGCTGAACATAGAAGAGAGATTCTTTCTATAGCGTTAGTGAGCGCGATTGAAAATTCCACTCCTTGATATGGAAAAAAAATAATTTATCTAGTATACATTTAGTTACCTACTGTTTTAGTATCCAACACTGAGTTTATTCAATCTGAGACTTATTTCAATTCGTCGGCTATGAAGCGACGCGACGTCGACAAGTCACAATGTGTTGTGTTTTACGACTCACGATCTCGAAGCCCGCTTTATGGATGCGGTCGTTAATTCGCGTTTGAATAAACTCTAGCCTATCTTGCAAGTTTGTCCCAGTATTCATTGATGCTCGTGTTACTGGCTGGTTTAGAAAAAGATCAAGATTATTAGTTTTTTGAAATGCAATTCACTTTCCTTGAAATTAAGTTCTATTGTTTTGTGTCTACCTGTGTATATATCTATAAACGGAAACCTTTGCCTTATAGGTGTCGTGTCCCCCTGGGACACGACACCTATAAGGCTAGAAACAAAATATCTACAAAGTATCGGAATCGGACTAAGTCATTGCTATTGCCTTTGCCTCTAATTTTATCTTTTGTAGAGCAATTCGACAAGTTATTGTTTACCTTACTTCTTTATATTCAGAAGTGGGTAGTAAGGCATTATTTCTGAAATTCTGAAACGACATCCTCGCTACACACGCCTCTTCTGTTTCATCAGACGGCTCCTCCGGGAGAGGATCAGCGGCTGCAAAAATAAATAAAACTGTTATTGAGATAAACATCTGCTCGGCTTTCGCTAAGTCCCGCTGCGTCGCACTGAGCAATGTACTGAGATATGTTCGGATTACTTCGCCCGCAGTCTCCTTCGCCTTCCTACTGGAACAAACTGAAACATAATAATTGCTTAAGTTTTCAGCTGTCGCCCTGCATTTCCCTTGTTTTGTCTCCTCAAGAAATATTTAAAAAATATAAATCTTACTTCAAAAGTGGAAACGTGGTCAGACTATGAGGTTGATAGGTATGCTTTGGAAAGGATTGAGAGATGGGGCGAATCTCGCTCGAAATATTACTTCTTGGTAGAGTAATCGTGCTAAAGGTGTAGGTAAATATACCTACCTACTTAAATAACATGTGCCTATTACGTGCTATTACTTTAGCTCTCCTTTTTATCTCTTTGTTTGTTGTCATTATTAATGGTTTCTACCAAAGTTTTAGGTAATTAGATATATAATTAATTCTGGTCTTTAAGTGAAAGAATACTGCAAACTTGTTTCGTTTAGTTCAGATAAGTATACTTACATTTGCATTAGGAGCAGATATAAGGAAACTTTAGTGATGCTTGCGTTTGTTAATCTAGCAAATAACCTGCCAGCTAATCTGAAACAGTCACAATACCATCCAGTCCATTTTCTTCAGAATTCCTATGGGCCACAGCCATTCAGGAGGCGCGGCTTATCGTCGAAGCAAATTGAACGCGCTCCGCACCTGCGGCGGGCACCTGCCTCGGATTAATTTCTCATCACGCCCGCCATCCCGCGGGATAATGAACACGACATCCTTGGAGAAAAATGCTACTAAGCCAGGAGATGTCGCCCGCTTGATTAATAAACTCCCGCCTTGTTCAGCCCACGTTTTCATGGCTTTTACGACGCCTCGCCGTGAAATTGAAACGGAAAAAATGAGGAAAATTTTCTGTTTGTTGTGAGAGTTAAAGAAATAGTCGAGTTAAATAAAGAAATAGTCGGGTTTAGCTCCTACTTATCTTCAACCATTGTCGTACTGTCGTAGATATCTAATATTTTAATTAGAAAGTTATCCTAAATTACTGCAGGGAGATCATTAATGAAGAGTTATGGTCATTCGTCGGCGCGTCGTTTACACGATTCAACTTTCGGCCGTTGCTGGTAATTTGGCTCAATTACTGGAATTTGATTTTAAGCGACATTGCGGTCACAAAGTCACGAAACTAACAGGCTTCCCGCCGCCGCAGGATGGCCGCAAGCATCTGTCGGGTTTGTCGCTCTTTCCTTACAAATTACCATACTTTTGATACAATTATTTACTATGTCATTATTATTGTGGTAACCTGAACACTTTCCACGTAACAGACACCGCC
Source organism: Ephestia elutella (assembly GCA_018467065.1). NCBI lineage: Eukaryota > Metazoa > Arthropoda > Insecta > Lepidoptera > Pyralidae > Ephestia > Ephestia elutella. The sequence continues at coordinate 7,044,217 of CM031567.1, read as the reverse complement.
TGGAGATGTGTAAATCGCCGGTTTTACCGTAACTACTCACATGGCAATGGGAGACAGAAGGCGTCTTTTTTAAAATTCCACTAGGTATACATCGAAACATAATTATTGTCTCTTACTCTGTAACGAAGGACAAATTATTTGCAAAAAATATCCTTTTGTACTTACGTACTTAAGTACTTACTTATATAGAAACTCAGATAATATTTCCCACAATTTAACAAAGGGATCTTATTTATTACTAGCTGTCGCCCGCGGCTTCGCCCGCGGCTTCGCCCGCGGCTTCGCCCGCGTGAGTTTCGCTTAGATGAAAAATCTCTCTTGGAGCTTTTCATCAGATGTTCCAGATCTTCAATTTTTATACGTCAGCAGAAAATGCTCATCAGGTTGAATGACTTTTAATAAGGCGCCATTTCCATATATGTTATAGTAGGTATAGCTGGTCTCTTGCAGTTCTTCATCAGATGTTCCAGATCTTCAATTTTTATACGTCATCAGAAAATGCTCATCAGGTTGAACGACTTTTGTTAAGGCACCATTTCCATATTTCTTATAGTTTAGCTGTTCTGCTATGGTTCTTCATCAGGTGTTCCAGTTTTCAAAATCAATTATAGCCTATATGTTGCCCAGGCTTAATAGCTATACAACAAAAAAAGTTTCATTCAAATCCGTCCAGTAGTTTTTGCGTGAAACGCGTACATACATACAGACAGACAGACAGACAGACAAGAAATTCCAAAAAATGTTTTTTGCTTTCTATTATTCTTTTTAAGTGTCCCTCTATCCATTTCAGTCAAAAATACTAAATGTACAGACAAAATATTTTTACTGTTTTATTATAAGTATGTATAGATTATTTCTTCTCCCGTTTTTTACATTTTTAAATATAAAATATTACAATTTATTTTCTGCAGAATAGGCACCTATTGCGTTTTATGCCTTTCAATTCCACCAAAAGTAGCCAATTGCGAAAATTATAAGTGTTATCTATACTCACGATAATTGTCATGAACTAGAATTTTCCTTTTCAATCTGCCTTTTCGAAAATCCCTGTACACATAGTTTGTTATAATTTACGTGACATCCATCAGTTACTTGTAAAAACTCGAGTTGCTAACATGTGCTATGGGCATGAAAAAAAAGACTTAGGTACATTTTAATAAAAGGAAAAAGTGATCTATCAGCTTTATAATAAAATTACAAGTGACGCTCACTATAACATAATAAGGCATGCTTTATATTGGGTGGGCCCGGAGCACAAATCTTTCAATTGCAGGCAGTCGCTACTTTAAAGACAGCACTCTTACATAAATTTAAATTGCCTTCTTGGCATTCGTTCAGAATTATTTATGTCACTATTTATTGTATTAACATAAATTGGACATGAGTTATTTTATTAGCCAGAATGCATCGGGAATGCGCCGTACAAAGGTTATGATTATAAGGGAGCTGTCACACGGAGCGTTGCCGGATTGTTCTAATACTGATGGTAACTTCAATTCAATTGGCGGTTGTGGTCATAATCATAACACCGAATTGGGGACTACATAGCATTTCTATGGTAGTCAAAATTGAATAAAACGATGGGCACTTATTTTTTTATCTTATCTTGCACCAGTCTACGCTCACTGTGAAAATTTTTTTTATTTATCTATTTCACTGATTGTAAATATTCATTTTCTAAAGACGGTCGACGGCCAATAATAGGCGAATAAGATTGGCTTGGACGGCCTATTCAAGATTTGATTATAACTCCAGAACAGAAAACTATATGATACAACCGAAGAGAAGATGAAGGAGCTCCTGCACAAACTCAGATTCGCTTCAAGAATTGAGAGAAAACTGGTAGGTGTCACGCTCAAAACACCGCAAGAGGGACGAGTGGCTCAGAAGTCACAGCAAAGTCACGTATGTCATCAATTGAGAAGTAGTGGCAATGGACGGGATATGTCGCCAGAAAGATAGTTTATGGTGCAAAGCTATGGTGGAGTGGAGACCGTGGGGCTAAAAACACCTATAAGGAAGACCGCAAAATGCGCTGGTCATGGCATGGCATAAACTGAAGAAGGACTTGTGAAAAGGCTGAAGGGAGAGAGAGTATATATCACCCAAGATACTAGCAGTATCATCTATCATATATGAGGCAGGTCACTCTTGCAACGCGCCGTGTGAACGGACCCTTATTCAAATTTTGTCATAGATCGTAAAGACAACGTTTGTTTATTTAATATTAAGGGAATAATCCCTATGGCACGAGGCGATGTATGAGATTTAAAGTTTTTATCACTCTTGTTTATTTTTTATTCATAAATATATTCTTTTTGAAAAGATACTTGAACTAGTCATTCCACAGATAATAATTGGAATTATCAGTTGAATTGTTGTGCAGATTTTAATTTGTCTGTAAAAAAGTAATTTGCATGAAATACATCTGGGTTACACTTATTTCCTTTTAATAGTTCGTTCAAGCCCTAATTCGTTTTAAGATCTTATAATCTTTCACAAAAAAGAACTTGCCACTTAGTCATTATAGAAACAATGGACATAGAACCATATTTACATAGAGATTTGAACGTATGCAGACAATTGTTATCCTATTAAGAATCTATTAATCATTGTAGCGTCACATTATAGGACACGTATTGTGATGTAAAAGTAATGCTTATTCCCGATTGATATTGAATACCATGCTACATCATGCTGTCATAACACGGAATGTCGAGAGCATTATTTTCTCGCACAAAATCAGGACTCGGACACCGGGCCCCGTGGGCGACAGAATGGGCCCGAGCCACGGGGGTCCGACCAGTCTTAATTTAATAATCCTAATAGCATCGAGCACAACACTAAAACACGTCTGCTGAGAAGCAATAATAGGTCTAAAGCATTGTGTAGCGATCGAATTAGAAAAAGGCGCATATGGAGTGTATATTTGTATATCTACCATTACATATATACCTAATACATATGTTACATAATTTCAATAAGAGTATTTTTTTTGTGATGGTAGAGTCAAAAAGTAAAGAGTTATTTTACTATTATTTTATAAATATGTTTTTGCTCTTTAGGGTTAATTGCAATGGTAATTTATTTATTAAGTTATTTGCTTATCGTATTTATACTAAAATAATTTCTTTCAATCCTACCGGAGATTGGAAGAACTCTGCATCGCTATTAAGTGCGTATTATAATACTAGCTTTTGCTCGTGGCTTCGCCCGCGTGAATTTCCCACGGGAACAGTGCTTTTTCCCAGGATGAAAGGTACCCTATGTCCTCCTTAGTACTTCTTACTATGTGTATGCGAAATTTCAGGAAGATTTGTTCAGTAGATAAAGCATGAAGAGGTCACAAACAAACAAACTCACTTTCACATTTATAATATTAGTTAGGATTAGGATTATATAGCTTTTGTTATTGGGCAAAAGCGATAGATAGCCTATATGTTATACTGATATACATAATTTTTAACATACGTAAATGAACTCGCGGGTGGCCACTAGTAAGTAAATTAAAATGCATTGTTTTGTAAACGGTACGTTAGTTCAGCGGCGCGGTCTAAACTGGTTATAAGCACAGTAGTTACATGAAATGAAAAATGCATCTGTTATGATACTACTTACTGGTACTGCTACTGTATTATTGCGTTTTTAAAAGATATTGTTTCAAATTCTTCTAGTGGTTTTGTCTTATTTCATGCTATTTTTCCCTCATGGGTTGTTCCGGAAGTAAATGATTCAGCTTATGGACATAGGAATTAAGTTCAAAACTACATCAGTAACAAAATAAATACATATTAAATGTTTTCTGATATCAGTTAATACTCCAGGAAGGGAATTTAGAGACTTATTTTCATGAAATTCCAATAAAATTTTATAGCTTACAATGATAGCCATAAACAATATAACAAATGTGGATGTTAATCATTTCAAAATGACTCTATATCAGAGTACCCACATTTAATTTTGAACGTTAACGATACGGCAGTGATACTAAGCACAAACCTTTTCATCTGTCAAGTCTTAACAGCCATAGAATTGGGTTATAATTTACGATTTTATCTCGTACGGCACCCCGCATAGGGGCAGCGGTCAGTTGTATGAAAAAAACTCTACGTAGTTAGGGGTAATGGTCAACAATGTAACGCGGACACGCCCGCCCTGTTGTGACTTGCCAAAATAGAGTCGTAATAATGAGAGATGACCAAAACTTGGCGTAATTTAGAGCAACACGGGGGTGCTCCTGGCTGTTTGTCGAGTGCCTGTTTATATCCAAACTGTCGGGGGTGATTCTGTTCCACTCTTGTTGGTCACTTTATGTCCGTTTGGTATTGTTAACGTGGTCAGTAGATAACATTGTCACTATTAATAAAATCGGGTAGTCGCTCGTTGTACCGTGTTGCTGTGGTGATAAATGGCGAGATTTGCGATTGTGGAGCGTGATGTAACAAAGCATCCTTTCCATTGAGATGTGGGCATTTGGTGTTATTTTAGATCAATGTACTAATATTAATTACATTTGACTATAACTGGGTGAACTTTATTTCTGTATACATTACATATATGTATTTCTACATATAAGTAAATATTTTCGGAGGCAAATAGTTTTTACTGCGTATGGATCATGCGTATTAATACCCCCACGGGAAAAAGGCGTGATAATACGTATGTATGTACTGAAGATAAAGATCATTAATTCATGAAGTGATAGTATAAGTAACTTAAATCTTACAATAATGATCCATTTGTTAGCACTAATTTAACAGTGAAGATTGATGCCAGCTCTGACCTCTGGTGCCTGACAAATAGTTGGTCCAGTAGAGGCGTCGCACAGCGTCTTGCTATAAATAAGGATTAGGCTACTGACCACGCAGTCTTGCGGAGACGAAGAGCCCCTTGTGACGTCGCCCGGCCCCGTTCCCATCCTCGTGTCAAATGCTCCAAATACCCGCATTTGTTTCAAACGTACACAGAAATTCTTGGATAAATTTAATCGCCTACAATTCACAAAGCTCTTCCTCTCAGAGCGCATTTGACTCGTGAATTTGCCTTATTTCGGCGCCTAAGACCCGAATCACAAGTTGGAAGACTCGAATCAAGTTTGGCGCAAGAAGCGTTAAGCTAGGGCTGTTTTAGGCTCGGCGACGATGTTTCAATCGCAAGTACGTAGGGATTATGGGCTCACGATCTGTGACAGAAAGCGCCGAAACATGCACGAATTCCTCACTCTCTCTCCCCGGTCTAAATCTGTAAAGCTAAATTGTTGGTGCTACATTCAAATTTACGTAACGCACTTTTCATAGAAGAATTTTTATTAACATGAAGCGGGTTAACAATGGTGATCGAATTTTTATGTTTGAGTGGAAAAGCCTAAAAAATAGCTAGAGCTGATATCCTTAATCCTGAAATCCTTTTAATAGCTTAAGTGAGAAGAAAAACTATTAGAAATATATACGTTATGGACACTTTTACGATCACGATTTTTAATCAACTACCTATCTATCTGGGATACAAAACATTGATTTTTTATAAGGACATATTTGGTACGTAAGTGTCTTTAAACGTGTAATTTTAAAAGTCCTAAAAGCCCAAGTGAAGAGAATGGCCTTTCGAGCCAATAATGATGATAATCTCCTATTCGATGCTTAAAGTTTATTGCCTTTTGCTTGACTCAACGCGTACGCTAAAGTAACTTTCTAATTTGGGAAACTACTTCAAGTTACATTAAGGAGACTTAATCAATTGTTTAGGTTGCAAGTTAAATTATCTTGATAAATTAGATATACAATTAAATTCAATTTCTTTATTTCAGATAATGTCCATATGTGTTAGTAAAAAATAACTTGAAAAATAATGTATACCTACATACTAAAATTAAATATATATGATACAGATTTAGGACCGTGTAAGTAAAGATTTACTATAATATTTTTATATATATTTTTACTAGTACTAGTACTTACTAGTACGCGCTCAATGACATAGTCCGCCGAGCATTTGTTTCAGCTGGAGTCCCTTCCGTGCTGGAGCCACCAGGCCTTAGCAAATCAGACGGCAAGAGACCAGATGGTCTCACGCTGGTACCTTGGCAGTGCGGCAAGTGCGTGGTGTGAGACGCCACATGCGTAAACACGGTGGCCGCAAGTCACCGGGGCCGTACGATGGTGGCGGCTTCAGCAGCGGCCGAGGATGCAGCAGAGAGAAAGCGGGCTAAATACGCAGCTTTGGAGCCTCACTATATTTTCGTGCCCATAGCCGTCGAGACCATGGGCTGTTGGGGCATAGATGCTAAGCGCTTGCTTAGAGAACTGGGGCGCAGAATAGCGCAAATAACTTGCGACTCCCGCTCCTTCTCGTTTCTCTGGTGCAAAGAATGGCCATTGTGATCCAACGCGGCAATGCGGCCAGCATCTTGGGCACATTTGCACCGGAAACCTTAGGTGGCGGACTCTAGTCATAAGAAGATTTGTTTTTAAGTTTTATGACAAATTATGTACTACTTAAATATTTACACAATAAAAAATATTATTTGTAAATTTGTATAAATAGTATAAATATAATAATATTTTTACTAGTAAAAAAAGTCATTTTTCAATTACAGCCTACAATTATTTTATTTGGAAACATTAAAATGCCCCTAGCATTTTCACTATAACTATGTCAAAGCGAGTAAACATTATTTACCCGATGCTACCACTAGACAGTCCCATAATATAATTAGAGGTCATAGTGTTATCTTGTGAAATCTCCAATTACGTAGAATATGTATGGGACCAAGTTGGGATCACAGAAAGAAAGAGATTATTTTTTTTACACGATTGTCACTGAAAATTCTTACTTTGGGGCTAGCTCAATCTGTTTACCTTCTACCTGTGTGTATACGATGTACACTCGTAGGTATTATTTTTTGCACTACTTTCTAAAAAGCGATTTCATTAGCATTTTCCTTAAAACTTTAATTCAAAAATGTATACTTATACCTGAATCTCCATTCCATCAGAGAGCCTACTATTCAGCCAAGCGTGGCCTTCGAGTCTCACGACTCTTTGCTCTGTAAGGGATAAAGACGTGATTCTATGTATGTTTAATTAAAAAATGTGGACGATATAGTCAGATGATGTTAAATTTATTGCCACATAAATAATTACCTGCCTGAATAAATAAGCCTGATAGATACCTATATAAATATCTGAGAAAGAGACTGTAATGTTTATGTTAACATAGTGTTGGTATTGAATATTTAGCTCATTCGTTTAGCTTACAATTACTTTTACACGCAAATCATTGGTTTCGTGCAATAATTTCAATTTTGGACTTCGTCTTGTATCGTGGTTCTTATTGTCAGAGTCTTACCAGCATCGACATACTCAAACTAAATCTCTTTATATCTATGATCTGTGTGTAGTGGCAGGGGAGGTCGGGGGATTAGCCGATGGTCAGTCTTCTCACGTCGTGTTGGGCGCGGGTTTCAATTAGACCGACCGCTCTGGGCTGCCCGAATGACAATATTGGTTTATAACTACTGTACATGAATATCTTACATATCTTACTTAGGTTAGATTGCATTATTTAGTCTAGGTACCTATATTATGTAAAGTTATAGTTTAGAATGAATATAGGTACGATTTTTTATATTTGTTGGTATGCCCATATATGATATAATTGAATAAGTATGAAAATGATTTAAAGTTACGCGGAAGTAGTCAATCTTCAAATGTTTTAAGACAAAAACATAAAAGGTACTGATATATAACTATAATATACTTAGTCAGCTATTATAGTTGTGTGAGTGTACTTATGTCATGTTAAATAAAACACAACAAAGAGGAAATTATATCTACGGAGTAGGCTATAATTAAGTAAAAAAAAAAATATTTAATCCGTCTACCTACGGCCTTTAATAAGTGTCATCTGATATGAAATTACCTCTTTACCTGCTATAATTACTGAAACAAAAAACGGTATTTAAACGAATGTCTGTACCAAAAATATGAAACTGAAATACCCACCCCCATATCGTACACACGTCAAATTAAAGGGTTATGTTAATGTTACACCTACAGATTGTGAATTCGTTATTTTTAAAAGCTTTAATCACGGATCTACATAATAATGTGGAACGGACGGGACTTCCCGTCCATCAGGCGACTTGATTGATGTGGCCTCCTAGATTTATTTGCTCAAAAAAGTAGCACGCCACACGTCCGCAAAGCTTTGCCGCGCGTAAATGGCACCAGTAATACCTTTGTTTCATTTTTAAATACGACCCTTTCATAATTAGCGTAATAAATTATAAAATGATAATAATGCGAGGGCCATCTTGTGAAACGCTTAATACCGCGCGTCGGGGGCGCCGCCGGCGACCGCGTGTCAATCACTCTACCGAATGTAGAACAATTCTTATTTCGAAAAAGAATAAAAAATACGTATCACTTTTATTGTTGTCCTTCTCTGTCCAGTTCGCAAAACGTTTGCGAGAGAGGAACGGGTTTAGAAATCGGTCTTGTGGTAACATCTGTGCTTTATAATAGACGCTTACGTAGGCTTCTTTTCGGGGATCGAGCGAGCCCGGTGGGATCGCTTTAACATGATTGATCTGTTTATTTTACATTTTAAAGGAGCATTTTTACGGTTGCTTGTCAACTTAATAACAAAGTGTTTTATTTAGGGACACGTTAAATTCAGTTTTATTGATAGGTTTCTTTTAACATTATTCATTTGCTGACTCGAGATATTTGGAATGGTTTGGAAATGATTCAACCGTTTATAGCTGTGATTGGCGTCTCTATAAATCTGGTAGAGTTATTTATTTTCATAAGTAGTAAGTAGTTACGTCGTTTTTTGCTTCGTAGGAAATTTTATAGTTTTATTTCAAGTACCTATATGTATTGTTTCAAATCATACAAATCATATTGGATTAACAATAGTTTTTCTGTCACTGTTTAATTTTCGAGAAATTGAACATGGAAGTACCTATCTATTTAACATTACATGAATGTCTTTGGTGATGTTAAAAATAACCAGCACAGCACACCCCTAGTTCTTGTAACTCGTGTCGAAGTGCAGGCGCCACAATTTTAAGCTTCTGTTTATTAGATATCTCAGAGCTTTCATCTTGCCGGTGATTAACTTTCTCATAATTAACTTGGCCTCTTAAATGCAATGCTAATACATAATAAAAAACAAAAAAAAAATCTTTAAAAACGACTGAATACAATTTTATAAATGAATTCAATGACATCATTAAGGACGATATAACTTCATTGCAGTAATTTTCAGTGTTTACGCTTAATTACCGAGAATCTCTTTAAATATTTGTATTGCCAAGAATCATTAAACGGTAAGTGAAGATTATAAAAAGTGCAGCAGGCTTACGAGATAGGAAGCAATTACTTGCATCTCTTTATTAATTTTCGTAACTACCCTCGAGATCAAAGAATGCCGCCCAGCAAAGTGCGCGCCCGCCCGCTCTTGACTTGTGGACCAAGTTTTAGGCGACAAGAGTCTTTTAATTAGTTTTATTCTTACAAAATTAACATATCATCTACACTACTAGCATCACCTACTTTCTTTTCCAGGAGGTTGTACTAAATGATGATTAGTGTGGCATCATCTAACCCCAATGATGATGATCTAATTGCCTTGATACGATAGATACTAATTATAGTGGCCGCATTCAGTCTGTTTGTAATATATTGGGTAAAACTAAACGCAGGCGTTTCCTGTTATCGCCGCCAGGCGTTTTGGGGTTCTCACACTGCTAGCGTGGATGGCGTCGCGTGTGGTCCGCCATTGCATTGTCCAGGGCGATATCGGTTTGATTTTAATACGCGGAGCGGTCTCGCGTCTTTTGCTTGTTGTTTAGTTTGAGTGATAATTGTGAATTTCCTGTTTGTTAAATAACTATTGAATTTGTGTTTGTGAAAAACTCTGTTATTGTGACTTTTTCTTGTGAGAGGTGAAACGTGGCTGGCTGTTCACATCTGGCTGTTCCCGAGTGAAACTACGGGAAGAAATCTATTTAGTTGTTCTGGGGAATTGAGATCTCAAGGGTTAGGTAGGGTGATTAGGAATTCCCCCTTCCCGAAGACACTCAAGTTTGGATCCGAAGAGAAAGAAGATTTAATTTGGTAAGTGTTCAATTGTAGTTAATTTATAGGTTAGGTTATCATATAGGGCCCTGTAGCTCCCTTCATAAGCTACGGTGGTAGCAGACTGCGTTAAGTTAGTTAGGTTTTAGTCGGGCAAACGTGGTGCCGCGTGGAGATTTTTTCCCGGTACTTATTTTTACCGGTGGTTTTTTCCCGGTGAAGTTCCGGTACAGAATTCTTCCCGCCGCTTCGTTTGTCCGGATTCTCTCTGCCACATTTTCTGGCAGCAGAGCGTAGTTGCTCTGCACATTTTCTGGTAGCAGAGCGTAGTTTATCTACCCTCTATTTGTTCGTTTGTAAAAAATAATTAATTGTTTGTAAAAATTATTAGATTTTTCTTAGTTTGTTTGTATAAGAATATTTGTAACCTTTTTTGTATTTGTTTGCGGTTTGTACCGTGCGTTCCGGGTTTGTGCCATTCTCATACCTACCGCGGTTCTTCGTGTAGTTGCTTGATTTTGTTGTTTTTTATTTACCTTTTGTTATTTTTTGTTTGTGACTTGACGCGATGGCGAAGGCCTCCAATGCTAGGGCGACACTCGCCAACGAATTGAGATGGTTTGTGACGGCCGGAGGACTCCTGTCCCGGAAGGACAGGGAGGGCGCCATACTGCTAAGAGCGGATCACCTCCACTCACGATTGATTAGCGCGGAAGCGGCCATGGCGGCGCTTACCGAAGCCGATCTTACCCCGGAGGCCTACGCAGGTCACATGGCGGACATGGACCAGATCCTGAGTCTGCACGATGATATCGCGGAGGCGGTGACCGCAATAAGGGCGAGACAGGCTGGCGGACCAGCCCCTCGCACACCTGTTAGACAGGAAGGACCAGCGGTTACTGGTCGGCTCCCCACCCTTCAGCTGTCCCACTTTGGGGGTAGGATGGAGGAGTGGGTAGCATATAAAAATATGTTTGAGTCCCTGGTCGTAGCACGACAGGATTTGTCGAAGGCCCAGAAGATGGCCTACCTCCTCTCCACTCTTGAGGATGAAGCGCGGTCGCTCATCCAGCACCTCCGGGTGGAGGACGACCAGTACGACACGGCTTGGGAGTTATTGAACTCCCGCTACCAAAACTTACGTTTGTTAGCGGATGCGCACGCCGCACAGTTGATGGCCCTGCCCAAGGTGGCCAACAGGGCACAGTTGCGCCTGCAGTTGCTCACGCCCGTTACAGTGGCCTGTAACGCGCTCCGCACACTGGGGCTGCCGGTGGACCAATGGTCTTTTTTGTTGGTGCACATTGTATTGGGCAAATTGCCCAATGACATCCGCTCGCGGTTTGAGCGCGAAAATGCGGAGCGGGATAGCACCACCCTACCAACATTCACTGACTTGGTGAAGTTTTTGGAGTTTGAGGCACGGGCTGCTGAGAATACCATGACGGACTCAGCGCCATCCAGAGCGCCTGAACGTAGGCCCTTGGAACCCTCATGGCGAGGGAGGCCCCAACAGGGACGGCAACCGCCACCGCGTGGAGCTGGTGCGCGGGTTGCACACACGGCAGCAGTCGCGAGGGACGCGGACTGCCTGCAATGTGGTCGGATGGGCCACAGCCTGCTGCAATGCAGGGACTGGCAGGGACTGCCAGTACAAGATCGGCGCCGCATGGCAAGGCGGCATGAACTTTGCTTCTACTGTTTGGGCGGTCACTATGCACGTGACTGTCCCAGGGCCATACCATGCAGTGCATGCCGTGGGCTGCACCACGTGATGCTCTGCATGAACCGGAACGGGGATGGCCCCCGGTTGTTGAGGCAGGGGTCCCCTATGGGCGGGGGCGCTCCTGCGCGAAGCCCTCCACCACCCGACGGAGGACGCGGCTTCGCTCGTCGCACCCCCCCTCGGGAGGGGGGTCGCGTACCTGCGCGGGTCTTGGCGGACCGGGACCACGCGCCCCAAGGTCATGGCCAGTATGTAGCTGGCCAGGCCCCGGATAGGGCCCCCATGGGCGGGGGCCCTAGATCGGACGTGAGAGTGGGGACACCCCTCCACGCGGGTTACCAATACCCAACACATGCAGCCGCAGCGGTTTTCTCCGCCGCTGCACGAGTACCCACGGCTGGAGTACCACCCGCCGTACCATATGTATGGCCGGGCCGCGGGTTATGCCCCCCTCAGATGGGGATGTGCACTCGCCCGCCATATTATCCGGGTCAGTGGCGCGCCCCTGGTTTGGAGAGAGTGGGGAGCCCGTAACTAGCTTGCTCCCTTGCTGGGACAGAGCCGCGGACGGTTCTGCTCCCTACCGCGGTGGTCCGCGTATGGGGTCGTGGGGGGGAAGCCATTAATTTGAGAGCTCTGTTGGACTCAGGGGCTCAAAGCAGTTTGGTTACCACTCGAGTGGCCCGCCAGTTAGGTTTAGTCGTGGAAGACTCGCCTGTGCCACTTCTTGGAGTTGGTGGCATACAAGTGAAGTGTCTGACGGGCCAGACACTTGTCACCTTTTCTTCGCTGAAGTCCTCCACAATGAGGATCACGACTTCGGCTATGGTAATGGATACCATTGCGGGTTGGCACCCCTCGACAGACATACCGCCGGGTGTGTTGTCTTTGGTTTCGGATCTGGATTTGGCCGACCCCTTTGTCTTTCATCCCGGCCCAGTGGACTTGCTCCTGGGCTCGGACGTATTGGGTTGGATTTTGTTGGGTACACAGAAGGCTCTGGGTTCGTCTTCACTGATGGCAGTGTCTACTATCTTTGGTTTTGCCCTGATGGGCCCTGTGTTTGATAATGGCACCGTGGAGGAGCCACCGGTTGTCGCATCTGCGTCCTTGGCCAAGACCATGCAAAGGTTTTGGGAGGTGGAGGAGCCACCTATGAGTTCCAGGATGGATCCGGAACACGCTGAGTGCGAAGCCCTTTTTCGATCGACCACGGAGAGGTTGCCCTCCGGTCGGTTTGTAACTAGGTTACCTTTTGTTGCCTCTCGTCCTAGCCTAGGGCAAAGTAGGGCGCTTGCGGAGAAACGACTGCTGTCCATGGAGCGACGTATGCAGTGTGACCACGTACTTCGCGATAAATATATTGAATTTATGCGCGAGTACGAGGATTTGGGTCACATGTCTCCGGCTCGAGTTGATTGGAGCTCAACTGAGCATTATTTTTTGCCCCACCACGCGGTGGTGAAGGCCTCAACGGGCAAGTTGCGGACTGTCTTTGATGGGTCCGCACCCACTTCGAACGGGGTTTCGTTGAATCTGTGTTTGCATTCGGGCCCCAAATTGCATAGGGACATAATTGACATCATCTTGAACTTTAGAAGACATCAAGTGGTTTTTGGTGCGGACATCCGGATGATGTTCCGCCAGACAGTCATACATCCTGAGGACAGGCGATTCCAGTTGATACTCTGGCGTGAGCGCCCTGAGGATCCTGTGACGGTGTATGAACTCAACACAAACACGTATGGTTTGAAATCTAGTCCCTATATCGCCATCAGATCATTGCTTGAATTGGCAGAGCGGGAACGGATCCGCTTTCCCCGTGGGGCTTCCGTGCTGTCACGTGACTTGTATGTTGATGACGTGTGCACCGGAGCCCAAAGTATTGAGGAGGCCCTCCTACTGCGGGATGAATTGATCGAAATATTGAAGACAGGTGGCTACGAGCTACGTAAGTGGTTGTCTAATGAGCCTAAAGTTCTAGAAGGGATCCCGGAGGATCACCAACAGAACCCTCACCTGTTTGAGGATGTGGATGATCCCAACAGGATAGCGGTGCTGGGCATGCAGTACCAGCCGCTAACCGATATTTTCACATTCCAAGTGGACTTGGAAATACCAAAGGTCTGGACTAAGAGAACGGTGTTGTCCGTAATAGCCCGTATGTTTGATCCAAGCGGTTGGATCAGTCCAGTGATATTCTCTGCAAAGTGTCTTCTTCAGAGACTTTGGACTTTGGGCGTTCTCGTGGGACGAGCCGCTGTTTGGCTCTCCATTGGATGATTGGCTCGAGTTGTTTTCATCGATTAAGGAAGTCAATCGGATTGCCTTGCCTCGTCGAATATTGCCACCCGGGAAATATCGAGCCAGCCTGCATGGCTTTTGTGACGCGTCGGAGCGAGGCTACGCCGCGTCAGTCTATATGCGGACAGTTGACGCCGATGGCCGGGTCAATGTCTCGCTTTTGTTAGGGAAGAGCAAGGTCGCCCCCATCAGGACTAGGCTGACTATTCCCAAGCTTGAGTTGAGTGGAGCTCACCTTCTCTCTAAATTGTTGCATCACGTTGCATGTGAGCTGGCGGCCACGGTCGAGATACGGGACATCTTCGCCTGGTCGGATAGCCAGGTCGCGCTTGCATGGTTGCGCGCGGCCCCACATACCTTGGAGGTTTTTGTGGGAAATCGGGTTTCCCAAATCCAGAATATCGGAATTGATATAACATGGAGACATGTGCCGGGAGAGCTTAACCCAGCGGACTGTGCTTCCCGAGGTTGTACGGCACCAGAATTGGTGTCACACCCGCTCTGGTGGGGTCCAGAGTGGCTGATGGGATCAGAAACTTCTTGGCCTGTCTGTCAGACAGATGTTACTTCTTTGAGTTTGACTGGGCTCCGTGTACATGCTGTAGTCGCTGAGACGACGTCGGAGCCGGATTGGCTACTTGCTCGGTATAGCAGTTTGGATAAGCTTCTGGGTGTTACCAGTTGGATTAAGCGTTTCATACATAATTGTAGAAACCCACAGGCAAAGCGGTTGGAGCCGATTGCAGGTGCAGAAGAGCGCCGGAGCGCATTGTTGCATTGGGTCCGTGTCGTGCAGACCGGACGGTTTGAGTCAGAGCTTCATATTTTGCGCGAAGCACGCGCTAAGTTGAAGGGCGCGGTCGCTCGTTTGAACCCGTACATCGACTCGGATGGGCTTCTTCGGGTTGGAGGCAGGCTCCGGAAGGCGGATCTTCCATATGAGACTCGCCATCCTCTGTTGTTGCCCAAGGGCGGACCCTTGGTGCAGCTTTTGGTGTCTGATCGACACATTCGTAACGCCCATGCTGGGTGCAATGCTTTGTTGGCTATTTTGCAACGCGAGTTTTGGATTTTGTCAGCCCGAAGAGCAATCCGTAGTGTCCTGTTTCGATGTATTGCATGTTATAGGTTGAAGGCATCCACGATGCAACCACAGATGGGTGATTTGCCCGCTGATCGAATCCGACCTTCGAGACCGTTTGACGGCGTTGGAACCGATTTTGCCGGTCCCTTTTCGATCAAGGCTTCTCCCTTTCGTAATGCCCGTATTGTGAAGGGCTATTTGTGTGTATTTGTTTGTTTGGCCACCAAGGCTGTCCATTTGGAGGTGGTATCGGCTCTGACTACGGAGGCCTTCGTCGCCGCGTTGGATCGCTTTGTTTCGCGTCGAGGTCTACCTTCCCTTATTAGGTCTGACAATGGCACAAACTATAAAGGAACTGTAAATTATCTTAAGGATGTTTCTGTGTTTATTGATAAAAATTGTACTAGTTTAAGTCAAATTGCTGCCCAAAGGGGAATAACCTGGAAGTTTAGTCCCCAAGTTGCCCCCATTGGGGAGGGATTTTTGAAGCGGCTGTGAAATCCGCAAAGACCCACCTCCGCCGCATTATCGGAGAAACGGCTCTAACTTTTGAAGAGTTGGCCACAGTGTTTTGTAAAGTTGAGGCGGTCCTCAACTCTCGTCCTCTCTGTCCGCTATCTCCAGATCCAAATGACTTGGAAGCTCTCACCCCTGGTCATTTTTTGGTGGGAGGGCCGTTGAATGCCCTGCCCGAATACCCGTGGAAGGATGAACGCGTATATCGGTTGTCGCGTTTTCAAATGTTGCAGCAAATGAGCCAGGACTTTTGGCGTCGCTGGTCGCTTGAATATTTGCATTTGCTGCAGCAAAGAGTGAAGTGGACAGACAGGACTGAGCCTCCCAGGGAGGGTGATTTAGTATTGTTAAAAGAGGCAAATTTGCCCTCATTGCTTTGGCGACGAGCTCGCATATTACGTTTGATTCTTGGCGGAGATGGCACTCCGCGTGTGGCTGAGGTGTTGGTCGACGGTTCGATTTTAAGGAGAGGTGTGACCTCTCTCGCCCGCCTTCCCGTAGAGTAAGCTAGCGGTCTGCTTCTCAGACCGGGACGGGGGGATGTTTGTAATATATTGGGTAAAACTAAACGCAGGCGTTTCCTGTTATCGCCGCCAGGCGTTTTGGGGTTCTCACACTGCTAGCGTGGATGGCGTCGCGTGTGGTCCGCCATTGCATTGTCCAGGGCGATATCGGTTTGATTTTAATACGCGGAGCGGTCTCGCGTCTTTTGCTTGTTGTTTAGTTTGAGTGATAATTGTGAATTTCCTGTTTGTTAAATAACTATTGAATTTGTGTTTGTGAAAAACTCTGTTATTGTGACTTTTTCTTGTGAGAGGTGAAACGTGGCTGGCTGTTCACATCTGGCTGTTCCCGAGTGAAACTACGGGAAGAAATCTATTTAGTTGTTCTGGGGAATTGAGATCTCAAGGGTTAGGTAGGGTGATTAGGAATTCCCCCTTCCCGAAGACACTCAAGTTTGGATCCGAAGAGAAAGAAGATTTAATTTGGTAAGTGTTCAATTGTAGTTATTTTATAGGTTAGGTTATCATATAGGGCCCTGTAGCTCCCTTCATAAGCTACGGTGGTAGCAGACTGCGTTAAGTTAGTTAGGTTTTAGTCGGGCAAACGTGGTGCCGCGTGGAGATTTTTTCCCGGTACTTATTTTTACCGGTGGTTTTTTCCCGGTGAAGTTCCGGTACAGAATTCTTCCCGCCGCTTCGTTTGTCCGGATTCTCTCTGCCACATTTTCTGGCAGCAGAGCGTAGTTGCTCTGCACACAGTCTATTGAATATAAATTTGATGTTAGTTAATAGAGCAACAAACCTAAACAATAATACATACATACTTACATATTATCACGCCTTTTTCTCGTGGGGGTAGGCAGAGACTAGCGATTTCCACTTGCTACGATCTTTACAGATCTCTTTTGCTCCGATTATGGGTGCTCCTAATAATAAATAAACAAAACCTTTAATCTCTATATCCATTCAAGATTCTTCACAGTCTTACGATTGTGAAACTTCTCGACCTGTATTAGCTAACACTCACGTTAATACTAAGAAGATACATATATTTGGTAACGTATTAAGTAATCCATGCTAGTCTGATGGCGAAGAAAATGTATATTGAATGCAGCGGCTTCTCTTCTCATGATGATTGTGAAAGTCAATAAAGGGAATGGATTTTAAACTGGAGATGCTTGTCACAGGCGATGGGCTGGCAACCTGTCACTATATCTGAAACTCCATTCCACCAAAAAGCCCACTATTCAGCTAATCCTAGCCTTAGAGTTTCACAACGCTAAGCAGAGCTAATACTCTGTCTAACACGTGGGGGATAAAGTCGCTGTTTCTGTAAAAAGTAATCCTGAGTCGCTTTTCATTTGTACCACCACCGACACTACTGTTTACCGCGCTGAAACCCTTGAACACATTTTAACAGCAGCGTTGGTCTGGTACATCCTCGTTTGATGTTCAGCGACACTTCCACTTATTTGATATACTACTTATACCTATAAGTAAATGTACTATCTACAGACCTACCTGCTGCGCTGCACTTTATGTGCAATACCGGTAGGTCTGAATTCATTCAAGAATTAATTTCAAGATAATTTTGCTATGAATTAGTCAAACCTTCAAGCCTTGTTGATTTGCTCAATGAATGACTTCATTCTTCATAAACAGGTATACTTATTGCGCCAAAATAGAGCATCTCAGATAAAATCACGTACCTAAATATTTAGATGTAAAAAAAATATACTTGCTTAAATAAAATAAGGTATTTTTTATGAATTTGAAAGAATACATAGGGAACCACAATTTTTTTTAAAAGTAAATATTAACGGCGGCATTATTGTGGAAAAAGTTTTGACGTTCTATAATAAACTTGCTCTATATTTCGTTTGCATACCCTATGTATGTCTTCATGTATCATATCATACAGAAATATCATTTTTTTTTTATTAGATCAGTAATTTAAACAAATATACAAACCCTTTAGCTTGATTGAAGTATATTAATATAGATTTACTACTATAAAATGACGTTGTTGATAATTACTAAGTAATAGTAGTAAATTTTCTAATGTGTTCGTACATTAAGTTATATTCGTATAGCATGCTATAATTCAACGATATTTGAGGCGACCGTTTGTCAAATCCAACGGGATATTTATCAAAAACATCTATCATTTCTCCCTTTATGAAGCTTATAAAATACCAGGTAAGATACGCGAAGCCCGGGATAAAATAAATCAGTATTCCAAACAAACAAAATTTACATGCATCGCGAGAGGTGAACACTGGAACAGAGAGAGACTTATCTCGCTAAAACGATTCCCACATAAATAAAGCTCATCGGATATGAAAGTGTATTTACATAAGAAAAATATAAAGAGGCCTAAACGATAGCCATAAGGGCGGCGTATCGGGCGGGCCGGTTCGGGATTCCGCGCACGTCCTACCGGAGCGCCCAGTCTTTAATAACAATACGAAATATCAGTTCGTTGCTCCGATCGCAAATCTACGTCAATAACATATCCAATAGTAGCGCTCAATTCATTTCGACATAATCTAATATAGCGGGGCACGTTTCCCGCCTAAATCTCCCGCCACATGTCGCCAATATGGCCGACCGGGCGAAACGCGAAACTAAAGAAAAAGGAGATCACGAATCGGTAATATCTTTCAAGTCCATAAACTTAAATGTTTATTTGCAGCGATATTTTGTCCTTTTGAGGATATTGCTTTAGAGGTATACCTACGTATCTATCAGATAGCCCCACAAATAAATGAATAATGCTCAAGGCGAGTCGTTCATTGTGTAGCCATTATGGGAAAAGGAAAATTACTATCATTAGCTGAAATACGATTAAGTGATTCTTTTCCATAGCTCTGAAAAAAGAATTCAGACATACCTACTAATGGTTAATTGAGACGTTACAAATGTGGGGAATCTAAAACACAGAAGAAATCTTTAATTATTTAATAGGTACTAAATTAATTAATATGCTCTGGTTGTGCGCGCCATTTTTGCGTTAATGTACGAATTTGTCAAGTACATAGGTACATAAGTAACTTAATTACTTAACTTACTTCAGGCTCTGAATTTATCAAGCGCTAATATAATAATGGGCCTGCAAATGCCGTAGCTATAATGTTAAATAGCTAACGGAATTTCGCTTTTTGTATGTGCTAAAATAGTGATTATGGTGTCTTCTCCAGATGTATGTATGTATATTTGCATATCGTGTTTTTACCAGAATATTTATTAGTCATAGGTTAAAGCTTACTTATGCGAGTAGTTTTCAATTCTTATCGATTGACTTTTCGCGTGTGACGGTGAATTAATGAATCCAGAAGGAGCATATTTCAGTAACTGCAGTCCCCAGCGGTCGCCAATACAAATAAAGTTGGATTACAGCAATTAGGTCGCTTTCTACTACGCCGATTGATCAATCATCGAACGCCGACAATCGAAGGTAGTGGGGCCGCATTGTCTTTGTACGTGTTCCTTACATCTGCTATAGAAAAAGGAAAAGGTTAGAAGGGACAGATGTCTTTGAATTGACAGAATCTGAAGAGAAAAGATCATCAATTTTTTTATATTCGGCCGGTGGACAAAGTGTCTAAAAACTAGGTACCAGCCGAATTTGAAATATTAGTACTGTGTATGTACGTACATACAAGGCTATTTAGAACCAAAATTCTAATGAGAAGCGATGTGAAGTCACGATTTAAGTACAGCTATTAGCAGAAATAGTTCTATATAGATAGGTAATTAGAATTAGGTATGCATTCAATTTTTATCAGATAGAAAACGTAATATTTTTCAGAATGGTAGAGACTGCCATTTGAATTAAATTTTTGTAATCACTTGCAAAAAAGTTTTGAATAAATAATCAAAAATTTGGTTTTTCGAATTTTTAATATTCTTACCAATATTGGTCACAGTTTTTTGAATCTTCTGTACTTATAATATAGTCTTTGATTGTAATCACAGGCGATTTGAATTCGTCCCGTCATTGTGTCTGAGAGTAGTGATTTCAGTTAGATTTGTTCAATCGAACTCCCGTTGAATAATTTAAAATGACTCCATAACTATACAAGTTGATTAAATTTTCGTGATTTTCAAGAAAAATAAAAAAAAAACAATACAGTTATACATATATATTTCAGGCTTTCTACACTACACTAAATTGTGCAATAAATAATTACTTACATGTAATTTTATTTACTATAAATATGTAAAATTATATTATAGCCAGAACCAATCCGATATTATTTTGTTTTTACAGAATCTGAAACAATCCGATTTAAAAAATGCGTTACTATTTATTAATGTTTATTGTATACTTATTTCAAAAATATGCAGTTGTATGCCAGCTGCAGATTGCAGCTCGCGATGTCGGCGAGATGTAAGGGTCACCGGTCACGTTCGTCGATTCCTATTGATTTCCATTTAATTCGGCGCGTGCTTGGGCCGCCTACTGTGGAACAACGACGAATTACTCCGTCGGAGCCTTCATTTTCTCTGATTGAGGGGTACTGCTATCGGAATCTATATTATTTATTTTATGTTTTGTTTCAGTAGTCGATAGTCGAGCTCGACGGCTTTGGTTATACGAAAGTAAAATGTTGATTTCGTTTGGATATCTATAATTTTGGTTATTGAAGCCGATCACAGACGATATAATGCTATAAGTAACAGCAACGCATATAATATTGCTATAACGTAGTTTTGTATATTACGATATAGGAAGCACTAGGTATATAAATAAAAGGTGACATGTATGACTTTTATTATGACGTAGATATTAAAGAACTTAAATATTAAGTACTTTATTAATACATATACGAGAATTCGTACAAATCTTATCTCTGTACTAGATTAGTAAACTTTATGTATTTTCTTAAAATCACTATATCAATATATCTAATGGAACTAAGCTGTACTGTCTATATTTATAGTAAGTGGTCATTTAGAACAATGATTCCATTGTCTTGTCCCAAATGACCAATCAATACTATGCGTTCAATGCAATCTTTTGTAAGTACACTTCGGGAATCTCAGAAGCATCAGGTAGCAATTTCGGTAGTTGGAAGTAATCGCAGGCCGTGCGTATCCAGCGTATTAGATGAAAGCCTGTCGTCTGATTCTGAGACAATGGCGCGCGTGACTCCATCTTTGGAGCCATACCTCTACTTTTACTGTAGAGGTAATTGTTATTATGGTCATGTCTATGGTCGTATTTGTTGTTCCGTCACTAATTCGGATTGCTGTAAAGCCGGAATTCAATTATAAATTTACGCAAAAAATAGATAATTGAACAAACTAGAATTAATTTTCAATGACTTTCCATTTTTTTAGTTTGACGCGCGGGCTGTACCTAAGTCTAAAAATCTGTTTGTAACAAAGTGACAAACTTTTAATTTAAATAAAAATATTTAATGTCCAGAACTAAAAGAAAGATGGTTCAAACTTTCATTTGATCAATTACATTTTGATACCCTTTTAAATACAAAATTGTTTTTTTATTGGATCCAGTAAATTTCTAAATGGCTTACGCCGCCCAAAAATTAATTGATCGGATCTCGTTTCTCGCAGGAAACAGCGCGGAAGAGTTTTAATTAGCGAGAAAAAAGCACCACAAAACTTCCGACGTAAAAAACCGGGAGACAAGGGTGGGCGTAGCGAGAAATAAAAATCCCGGTCGTAATGCGGGCAACATTTGTGTGAGGAAGACGCTCAGTAATGGAAGACAAATTTCAATATAATTTGCAATACATAAGCGTGTTACTTTAATAGCCCAGAACCACCCTTCAAATTAAACGGGGCTTAAGTTTTATTTTATTTTTTCCTGCTCGATCGTGTTGCGGGCGCGTAAGTAACCTCGGCCGGGGAGCGTCGCGGCTCGCAGGGCGCCCCGTCGGAAAAAATATAATCCCACCAAATTGATTGCTCCTACAGGCAATAGTGGAGCGGCCGCGATGCCGCCAAATCAAATTAAAGACGCGCTATAAAAACCAAATTAGTGCCCGCTTTAACCGGGAGATGGTATTTAGTTACAAGACGTTAGTTCAAATCCCGCCATTTTCATTAACAATAAATATCCCCTCGCAGCCGCACGGAATCCTTATTGTTTTACTTTTTACACCCTTGTGTCCCGAGTGGGATATAGCACGGACGACATCTTCTGCTGAGGCCGGTTAATTTGTTCTTTTTGTTTACTTACTTACCGGAGTAAGGTAATAAAAATTTGTGTTGCGCGAATTGTATGGACTTTAAATTTTATATAGCCGCGGGTGCCGGCCGAGTTTTGCATTTAATTAGGAAAAATTTAGGGTCGGCGAAGCGCTTCTGTGCGGATTCTTAAACTAATTGGACGGCCGTTACAACTTTTTTCTCTTAATACGTTTGCGCAATCAATGCGGGCACAGTGGTTTATCAGTGAAAGACATTTCGAGACTTTAATGTTTTATTGCTCGGATTATGGGTGAATCCTACTGAACCGACACAAATCAGTAAGTAAGTTAGCCGCGGACCGTTATTTCGAAATGCCCCATATTTCAATCACAGATGCGGTTATATGACGAAGGGGTGAAATGGATGTGTTTTTGCTTCCTTAATTACAGGCGATGCAGTAAATTAAAGGGCGGCAGTGATCTAAAACAATATGCAGACCGTCATTACGGCGGCCGTTGCAGATCGCCGCTGCACCTCCCTAATGTGACGACATTTATTTCCATCACATTTAATTTCATATTTATTACCTGTATTCATTATGAGATTCTCGGCTTCAATTTGAAAGTTGTGAGTCGAAATTAACAACACCCACTACAAAATTGGAGTCATTTCTGTAATTTAACTAATTGATAATATCCGCAGCAGTTTTATCTAACTTTACAAAAAGCATTAGTGATTCTAATCAAATAAAATAGAAACAGAAATAAATAAATAGAAATAATAATAAAAAGATAATATGTAGACCGATCAAGAAAATCTCTATTATTTAACCACATATTGGATGAACTACCTACCTATTTTTCATTATGATTTCCATGATTTATGGCATTTTATAAACAGTGTCAAGATCGGTTACCAAAATTACAGTTTGCCTAATAACAATCGATGGTTAATCATCGGATTGTTCGAGCCATTACGACGAAAAGCCGCCGCTAGGCCAAATATGACAATTATTGTATTAAAATGAGCACGATGATTGCAGGAAACGTGTTATTTAACGTCCCACGATACGATCTTATCAGTGCGGCTCCTAATACCCGACGTGTGGATATTATCGTGGCAGCCGAAATCGCCCGGATATTCGGCGATATTCGACACATGTCCGCTTTAGAAATTTATGTACAGGGTGAGAATGTGTTGATACTCGTAGTATGTAAACTTGTGACATAAAGTTATACTGTTATAGGCATGAACAGATTTTTTGTTACAAATTTTTAAGTTTCGTGAAAGGAAAAAAATCTATCTACTTATTACTAAAGTCAATTTGAACAACAAGCTAATTATTAAAAATAAAAAACACGACTGACAAGTTTTTACTCAAAAAGTACATAAAAACATATAAGTTATATACATTTTCCAAATCACCTTTTAAAGTCCTTCAATTTGATACCCCACTCGATAAGATTGATCAAATTTTATTTTTTTGGTCTGCTATTTATCGCATATATAATCCGCCATTTTGTTTTTATGATGACGTCATATAGCCTATGTCACTCGGAGGAATGCAAGGAATCTAAAAACACCTCTCCCATTAAAATCTGTTAAGCCGTTCAGGACTTATGGTGGAATAAAGAAACTTACATACATACATGAACCCTGAAAACATAACACTCCTATTTTGGTCAGTCGTGTAAAAAATTATTATAATCCAAACAAAAGTTTAAAAAATCTTTTAGTTGTCATTAAGAAAACGGACTACTAATTACTTATTTTGTATTGTGCAATCATTATTAGATTCAAGATTTATCTTTTCTCACATATACGTAGACATTATCTATAATGCTATTAATCATCCTATTCCCTTTGACTTTAATGAAATAAAGACATTGACAAAGCGCCTAAGCCATGAAAACATATTTTCGAATTTCTTTCGGTTTATTAAGCAATAAAACATTGTGTTCATCCCGATAATAAATTCCCTCGGATAACAATTTGTCATAGCTTGGCAGCAGTAAACAACAGAGGCGACACCGCACTGGCAGCACCCCCTATAAGGCGTTATTACCGAGACAAAGCGTTTTGTTTGTCTATCACGATAATCTGTGGACTGCTCATTTCAATTTCGTGTTGTGTAAACGCCCTAATGCACCTCGGTAATGTGACACGCTTGACGATTTTACTCACAAATTGTACGAAACTCTATTATGATCTAATGACAGACGTCTAATTGCAAAGTTATTACGTTTTGTTGTGCGCGGTTTAATGACAGTGCTGGTAATTATTGGGCGAGGTGAAACCCTGAAGATGTGTCGAATTGAAACGTCGGTGTAATGAAGGTGGACGGCCGCTGTTATATTACGTGATTCAAAGCTAAACAACGAAAGATTTTTAAAATATACCAAGATTGTGAATGGAAATTAGAATTATTAGTCTCCCGTTTATAGTTGTTATGACTATGAAATACCTTCTTATTCTATAATATATAAAATAAAATATTTCATGTTATTTTTCAGCTATTAAAGATATTATGATTCAGATAAGATTTAGTATTGCTTCGTCGCTATTGTTCGTTAAATGTCCATAGTTTTGTTTCCTCCGTGACATTTTCTATACAAAGCGCCATCATTAACTACAGCAGTAACAAAAAGTAGATTGAAGGCTGTCACGACTGTCATCAGAGTTTCACCCGCGCCATGAAATATGGAAACGCGTGTAATTCCCCATATCGCACAATCTGGCCGAAGATCTGGAGCGACGAATAGGTTTCGTGAATAATTTAACAGACAATGGACTGTCAACTATTTTATTCTATTATTTCGGGATCTACAAAATAAGGAGATTATACAATCGACACTTAATATAATGAGCGTATTAGCATTGCGGAACTGTGAACTATACTACCGCTACTATACCGCTAAGCGACTGGTTTTTGTAAAAGATTTTTGATAAGTTCTTAAACAAAGCAAAATTAGTGGAGATTTTTCTATTTAATAGAGCCAATAATTGTAGAGATTCCAAAAAAATCCAATTACAGTTCCGTAAACTTAATTCACCTGAGCTATTCACCTAGGTGAACTAAACATACTTTTAGTAACTACTAGCTGTCGCCCGCGGCTTCGCCCGCTTGAGTTTCGCTTAGATGAAAAATCTCTCTTGGAGCTTTTCATCAGATGTTCCAGATCTTCAATTTTTATACGTCAGCAGAAAATGCTCATCAGGTTGAACGACTTTTAATAAGGCGCCATTTCCATATATGTTATGGTGTAGCTGGTCTCTTGCAGTTCTTCATCAGATGTTCCAGATCTTCAATTTTTATACGTCATCAGAAAATGCTCATCAGGTTGAACGACTTTTGTTAAGGAACCATTTCCATAATTCTTATAGTTTAGCAGTTCTGTTAAGGTTCTTCATCAGGTGTACCAGTTTTCAAAATAAATTATAGCCTAAATGTTGCCCAGGCTTAATAGCTATACAACAAAAAAAGTTTCATTCAAATCGGTTCAGTACTTTCGGAGATTAGTGTGATCATACATACAGACAGACAGACAAGAAATTCCAAAAAAAATTTTTTGCTTTTTATTATTCATTTTAAGTGTCCCTCTATCCATTTCAGTCAAAAATACTAAATGTACAGACAAAATATTTTTACTGTTTTATTATATGTATAGATTAAATAATTACATATAGGCAAACGATTGTGCACTAGTATCTTATTGTTTCCATAGCCGGGCAACATTTTAGTGAAATCTGATGACATCCTTCTGTATTGTTTTTATTTTGTAATTCCACCGTCACGAGAAAGTGGCATTTGGAGGCAATTACTTTAAATACGTGTTTACATAAGCTTTCTCATTACCTTTGTATTCCAAAAACTCGTAAGCACCCTCTTGGGTACCGTTTTCTAGGTAATTTTATCTGGCAACGTATTACTATAATTGCGTTTTTAGTAGATAGGTAGTAAATAATTTTTAACTTCGCATTATATTCTGAATACTGAACTACTGTGGGTCCTACTGGTAGTTTCAGAATAACATTCAGGAAGTTAGTTATAGATAAAAAATTGAATCTGTAATTGAAAACATATTTTACCAAACATCTAGAGATCGAAATTTATGGTAAATCTTACTATTATTAAAATGAAAAAGTTTGAGTGTAGGGTAGACCGGGGACAATTGTACCATTTTGCCTTTGGCGCTGAATTGCTAGTTGTTTTTTAATATTTATTAAATAGTGTTAATACTCTACGATACCTATGTTAGTTAGCTAGAGGGTAGAACCATTCTTATGGCTATAGAAACAGTATAAACATGTTATTTTTTTATTTGAATAGAATTGGGAAATTGGTACAATTGTACCCCATTACGGGGTAAATTGTACCAAAGTTTTGAGGAAATAAAACACTGTTTTTAAGCAAAGAAATGTATTTCTGAATATGACCTTACCTCGGCGGTACAAACATTAATGTAACTAAAATTACAAGACAAAAAATTTCACACAACTAACTGAAATAACCTTCGTTAACTTGAAAAACATAAAACATATTTTTTTTCATCTCTAGCAACAAATTCTATAATAAGGACTTTAAAACATGGTTAATTAAGTCATAGAAGCTACTATATTGCTGTTATAATTGTGATAAACAACAAAAAAACACGTAAATAATCAATTATCATATTGTATGGAAAGGCACATGTAACAATTGTCCCCTTGGTACAACTATCCCCTGGTACAATAGTCAGAAACTGGCTAATATTTTTCCTTATATAATATTATAATCAAAATATAAATATTCCGACAGAATACAAGACAGGCGATATGACGAATCGGTGCAAATTATATTTTGTAAACTATAATCTCATACCTTTTAAAATTTTTGACCCGAATAAATAAATAGGAAGATTTACATAATTAAACGGTCTTATGGGGTCAATTGTACCATGGGGACAGTTGTACCGGTACAACCATACCCAAGAAATTGTAACAATTGTCCCCACAAGGTCATTTTGACAACAAAGGTAAATTACTTGTGAATACGAGCACTATATGACACAAAAACTATTAAAATGCATTGTCGTCAATTATACTAAGCGTTTAAACTATCACCAAGTCAAAAATACAGCTTAGATTTTCTGATATAACTAAAAAATATTACATCAAAAAACTTAATTTTGATGTACAGAAATTTCTCCTCGCCGCGACACTCGCCCGCTTCGTGCCACGTTCGCGCGAAACTGGCGGTTGAGAGGCCCGCGTTCGGAGGCGCGCTTGATTCAGTCACACAACAGTACGACGCTAAGTTTAGAAGATATTTGCGATGGTTCAATCGTCCCCTGGTACAATTGTACCCGGTCTACCCTATGTATTGTGGATGTTTGTTACTCAAATATGTAAAATCTACTGAATGGATTTCGATGAAATTGGTGCACGAGAATAAACCTAGAATACCGCTCCCGTGAGAATTTTGGGATACGTAAAATTTATATTTCCAAACTTTCTTATTATGTATGATAAATATAATAGAAGGATTTCAATACCTATCTGTTCTATTAGTTTTTTATTTATATTTTTTTTTTAGTTTTATAGTCATGCATTATCTATTAGGCTTCTAGCTAGGCTCAAGAGCGATTTTTACAAATACAAAGAATAATGCAAATATTGAATTTAGTCTGTGGTCAATAAACCAACCAATACCCATTTAATTGACTTGAATACCGACAGGCGAACACCAGTAGCGGGCGAACGGGGTGGTAAGCGGATTTGGTCGGCAAGTAAGCGAATTCAAATGTGGAAAACATAGAAATACCTCACTTGATTTATTTTTAACACTAATCTGAATATATGAAAATATCTCATTATTAAAATTACCTCAAAATATAAGTAAATACAAGTAAATCACTAAAAGTAGCATCAGAAGCAAACTCTACAATTGAACTTTTCACATTGCATAATTTTTGTAGGTACTGTAGAGGTTTGATGTTTCGAGCGCTGGCCAGTTCGGCATTCGATTAGGATTTTTTTTGTATAATATTTAAAAAGAAGATTGAAAGCTAGTCAGCTCCGTCTAGCTAGATCCTCGGATGTAGACATCGACTCAGAAATGCTATTTATTTTTATATCAGTGAAACTTAACTTACTTAAGCCGCGTTCTCGCGTTTACGCAGCGACGAGCTACACGTCACATCGGACACAAAATTATATGACAACCGTTGAGAATGGTCTCTTGTAACGTCGATACCAGCGTAACGTTGAGGGGAAAGAGCGGCGAGTGGGGAGTGGCTTTGCGTCGTCTGGGATTCTCGACAGATTTTAGGTCAAACTGTTAACAAATTGGCTGCACTCTTTCGTCTTAAAAGAGCTAAAAAGAGATAGACATATTGTCACAACAACTCCACAAAAAATAAATTCACAAAAAAGTTATTACGAGAAGCGGCTTTCTACAAAGGAACGCAGACTATCGCAAACTTAAGGGGCCGCGTTATGGATTATTTCTGATTTATTTTGAAGCCTTTTTTTAAATCATCTGGAATGCGTGCTAAGTTAAAAATATCGAAAGAAATTAGGTGATATTTGATTTAAACAATAATTACTGATGGTAATCGCATCAGGCTAATAGTATTCTATTTTTTAATACTTATGGTAATGGCTGAAACGGTGGTGGCCCGCCTGTGGATGCAAAATCCCAGGTTCGAATCCTGCCCGGGCTACATGGCTTTGTATACCAATCTGACTCATGTTAGTTTTCATTGACCACCACTTGCTTCCGGTGAAGGAAAACATCATGAGGAAACCTGCACTCTGGTTGATGATAATCAGCTAGTGTGTGAAATGGAGAAGGCAATGGCAAACCACTCCATTAAAATTGCAAAGAGAGTCGTTGTGTGTGTTTCATTCCATATAATGACCACAACCCTCAGTCATGAGGAAATACGACTAAAGAGAGAGATGGTAATGGCTAAGAATCCGTAATAATGACGATTAGTGTGTTGCAAAAGGCAATACCAGTTTTAAAAACAAATTAATGTGTTATTTTGTAATCAGTGATATAAACTTCACCTAAATAAAATAATAAACCAAACAATACGATGAAATAAAATATTAGGTAACCATGGATTACATCCCCTTAAGCTAGCAGCAGACGGCGTTAGCCGCTGCGACCTGCGGCCTCCGTTAACTATACCGAGACTTAGGGGTGTAGTAAAACATCGATGTTTATTATTAGTTATATAGAAGCTTTTATTTTATTTTTTGGTAGGTAAAATTTGTTTTTGTAGTAGTTTCAAGGAGTGTATTTCCATCAATCTAGAA
Source organism: Ephestia elutella (assembly GCA_018467065.1). Lineage (NCBI taxonomy): Eukaryota > Metazoa > Arthropoda > Insecta > Lepidoptera > Pyralidae > Ephestia > Ephestia elutella. Next base: position 7,014,532 of record CM031567.1, on the reverse strand, counting down.
ACCTTAGAAAATCTATAAAATATACTTTAAATACTTTACTATACAAAGATAAACGTATACACAACATCTTATAAAAAACCAAAAACATTATTAAAAATGCTACTTTTAACCGACTTCAAAAAAAGGAGGTTCTCAGTTTGACCTGGATTTTTGTATGTATGTTTGTCCGCGATTATCTGGCGTTTGGCTGTACCGATTTTGATGCGGTTTTTAGAAAATCATTTTAATGCAACGCAATAGAATTACATATTTATATATCGACTAGCTTATACCCACGGCTTTGCCCGAGAAAATTGTACATCAAAGCTTTCCTTTATTATGACATGACCCACCCAGTCCATTAGTATAAACCGCATAAACATCTGTTTAGTAGTTTTTGAGTTTATCGCGAGCAGACAGACGGGTTGTCCCTAGTTTGTAAGTACCTGCCAAGAAAGACAAAATATCGATATATCGATGTTTTGTTTTCGTGTTTGCATACATCCCTAAGCCGGCGTCTATCAAGGTGCTGCAAGGTGCTGCAAGGTGCCGCCGGTCGCAGCGACCAGCTACACTCGACAGCACCCTGCAGCACTTTGATTAACGCCGCTATAAGTTGAACTGTTGACATATTGGATGTACTCTTTCTTCATATGCACTAAATGCTGTGCTAAAAAGAGACAGATATATCACACACATTATCACTACAACTCAGTGTAGTCGCGTGCTGCAGACTCTTGCGGCTTAAAGGCGGTCTCGTGATAATCGGTGTGCTGTAAACTCTAACTACAGTCGACGTATTCGCCAGACCCCAACATTCAATCCCCCCATCGTGTCGTGACAGTACTTATGAGTCGTGAGGAAACCTGCACATTGGCTGACTGTTTAGTTTACTAATGTGTATACACGGCTACTGCCACTAGATGGCGATAGTCGTAAAAGTCATCTCAGATGCCTTTAGGCGACTTGAATAAAATCTGACACCAGTGTTAGTAATAACACACTCGACAAGAAGAAGTACTTATGTAGAAAATACGAACAAATAAACCACATATGGGTGGGCGTTTAATACCGGTTGGTATTATTTTCAAATACTACGAGTATATAAACTTCGCTAGAGTTTATAAAGTATTTGGTATTCTTCTTGGCACCTTTGATTTACGTAGCTAGCTACTCATCTGAAAAGACTTTATTTTTCGGTTTGGTGACCTCTTATTTTTGCCGCGTCGCAAGACTGGATTGATTTACGGGACGAAGTGCGAGGTGGCCGACCCGACCCGGCTTAGACCCCACTAAGCCTTATTCGGGGATTACGCAAAACACACGCCACTTGCCTTGACGTGTGCCGAATTGAAAACAACCTTCCTCTAGAGCCCTTTCTTTGGTCTATCTACCTATATCCACAATGGGTTTGCTTTATATTTATTTGTGAAGCATTCTATTCTAACGATGTAGAAAGCATATTAACGTATTAATTACAAGGTGAAATTAAATGATTAAACCATAATTATAATGAGTGTTTCAGAAATTAACATCAGACACTTGACTGCTGCTGTTGTAGTTTCGATGTAGGTAAATCGCCTTCAGCATCAAAAGTCGAATTTAAATCTTGGGTTTTTTAAGTTATTACACCTATTAAGCGAGAAGTAAGAAGACACGTTCGGCCATTAATGGCTGGCGGGCAGCGGGCGCAGCGGCAGGATATTATCGCGCCGCTTGTTGGCCGCGTAAAATAATAATGGCCGAACTTCCGGCCGCGGAAAACTTGGCGAAAAACGCGCCCGCCCGCGGCTCCCACAACTTTGTCGCTCGCTAACTACCGCGATGTGACGTCATCAAATTTATTAACATATTCAACCGTCGCCGAGAGGCAATTGTCACTTTTTACGACTTTTCTCTCTGTCTACGTACGTACGCGCTACAGATTTGTAGAGCGCGTCGTAGTGTATGGTTTTATTAACTTGCATTGGTAGCAAACATTAACCTCTATAATTTTTTAGTTAAGCAACTGTAGTGACTTACGTGTAGATACTAGCAACTAGACTTGACTAGTCATTACTTGTCTCCAACTGTCTGTGTGTTAGGACTGCTGTTACCATAAAAAACCTAATTCAAAAAACATCATAAATAATACACCTAAGCAATATAAACTTCATTTAGTTTAGAAAAAATATTCCTATTTAAAACATAGCTATAAACGACAAGGAAAACTCAAACAGCGAGTCACTGCAAACGCATTCAACGGAAAATCAATAACGAAACCGCACGCAGTGCTTCCAATCGAATAAATACAGGCTGACTATCCAATAAAACACGCGAATCGTTTACAATTAAAGCTTTAAATCGGCAATAGGTGTTGCCATAAATCGGAGGAGAAAACAATCAGCGAGAGCGCGTCGTTCGCAATTAGCGCTGCGCGGCTCGATAAATTTGCATTAATGCTCTCGAAAAATCCGTACGGCAATAATTTTCACGTGGCATATGTATTGTGTTGTGCCCGTAGAGTGAGCACAACTTTTTTATATGTGGTAGAGTGCGTGCGATCAAATTTTAAGCAAATCCATAAAAATGGTGGTCAATTATCGTTCAGAAAAATTCAGAATAATAAATGAGTAAATGTCACGTAATTTGCTCAAGATGTAGAAAAATCGTTCGAGTTGCAAATGCTTCATGACCTATTTACAGTTGTGGGAATCAATATACATAAGTTATCGACAATCAATATACATAATTTATGAAGTACAAGTATTTTTAAATATATTAATTTGGTATTTAATAATTGTTTTGTAACTGAAATCTATATATATAAAAGAACAAGGGTGTTTGATAAATCAACGCCCAGCCTAAACCATAAAAGCTATAAACTTGAAATTTGGACCGAAGTTTTATGTTAATACGTAGTGCTCAGATAAGAAAGGATTTTTCAAAATTAGACCCCTAAGGGGGTTAAAATTGAGGGCAAAGTTTGTATGAAAAAAAATTAAAATCTTCACTGATTTACTTGAAACTTGGCAAGAATGCTTCTCAACAAAAATAACCAATGGCGTGTATCAGCGTTTTTTGAAATTCAACCTCTAAAGGGGTAAAAAAGGGGAGGTAAACTAATTTATCATCACAAAACCGAAACTATAAAAGCTATAAACGTGAAATTTGGTTGGTGTCTTCATTATACAATATACTGCCCACATAAGAAAGGGTTGTTCACAATTTCAACCCTACAGTCCAAAAAAGGGGTGAATTTGCGTACCTTTAGACAAATCCCATTTGAAATTTCGCCAGTCACAAGCAATGCATGTTGGCCTATTGGTAGAGGCCGCGGATTATTTTTTTAAGTACAGGGTTCGAATCCTGCCAGATGAGACTTTTTTTTTCCAATTTTTTTTGCGTTTTGTATTAGTTTTTTAGAATTCTATATTTTTTTAAATATTTTAGTAAAAAAATATATCAAAAAAGTAGCTGGAAGTAGCTGGATCGAATCCTGCCACTAACAATAATTTTCTGTTTTCGTTCTTTATTTGTTTTCTAGAATTAATTTCTTACTTTTTTTAATTTTGAAAAGAAACGAATAAATTCATTTGCAAATTTATTTCCGGTCATCTACTGATTGTGCCAAGCAAAATAATATCCAATAGATGGCGTTGATAAAATGAGAAATGTAAGCTGAAATTATTTCTCAATATTTTCAATAGATGGCGCTGCGCAATTTTGGTGATTTCTACTTCGCGCTTAGGGGTCGTGGGATAATAATAAAACAGTAAAGATATTTTGTCTGTACAGTACATTTAGTATTTTTGACTGAAATGGATAGAGGGACACTTAAAAAGAATAACAGAAAGCAAAAACATTTTTTGGAATTTTTTGTCTGTCTGTCTGTCCATCTGTATACTATGTATGTAGGTACGCGTTTCACGCAATATCTGCTGGACGGATTTGATAGAACTTTTTTTGTTTTATAGCTATTAAGCCTGGGCAACATATAGGCTATAAGTGATTTTGAAAACTGGAACAACTGATGAAGAACCTTAACAGAACAGCTAAACTATAAGAAATATGGAAATGGTACCTTTGGAAAAGTTTATCAATCTGACGAGCATTTTCTGTTGACGTATAAAAATCGAAGATCAGGATTATCTGATGAAGAATTCCAAGGGACCAGCTACACTATTACATATGTATATGGAAATGGCGCCTTAGCAAAAGTCGTTTAACCTGATGAGCATTTTCTGCTGACGTATAAAAATTTAAGTTAACCCTTAATTCGATACCGTCAAGTATACTTCCCATTCAATGAAAAAAAATCTACGTCAAAAATACGTTCTATTTATATGGACCTTAGTGCTGTAGTCGTATCCTGTACTATCAAATTATGTTGTCAAAAATCAGCAACGTGACCTCATTGACGGGTCGCGCGCAGTCGTCGTCGAGATGGCGGGGAGGCGAGACACCCTGCGCGGGCTCTCGGTAAGTCGCATTTTATTCGTTGTTTCATGATTTATTTTTACGTAACTTCGTTGAAAACCAAATATTAGGTATTTTTGAATCTACTCATAATGTTTCAATTGACTTACTTTGATTTAGTTAGTTTTTATAACGCCCAAAACTTGCATGTCCATTATACTTCCCACCGCCAAATCACTAGAAAAGTAAGTGCTAAATAGTATGTCCAGTATTCTTCCCTTTATCGAAGTAATAGAAAACAAAATACAAAAATTGTACGTCTAGTATTCTTCCCGCTGCCTTATTGTCAGAGAATTAACTCTTGTATTGTTATCGTAATAAAATTTAGGGATTCTCAGATAAATACTTTTTTATACCCGACAAAAATAACACATATTATAAATTTCACATAACTTTGTATGTTTGTATGTTCTGTACGAATGAACGGATATAATCCCCTTTTTATTGCCCCAGAAAGTAATTTTTTTAGTATTGTTTTTTCGATTTATTTCGTCAAAGTCGGCATGTTACGCTTTTCATACCTTACTACTTTCTAACCGACTTAAAGAAAGGAAGAGGTTCTGTCATTGACTACATATATCTTTTTTTTTTGTATTCCAGAGATTCAAATCTAGAGGACATCCCTTAGTAGCATTGGCACCACCTGAAAATGCTAATTCAGATATAGATAGTAGTTCAGAACCTGAGAATGAAGAAGATATTGCTCTTAATAGTACTGAAGAATTGTCCTCCTCACCTTGCCCTTCCATCGATTCAGACATTGAGCGTATGAATATATTAGATAACTCCGAAAATGATACTCAAGATAATACCTCAGTCGACAGCGATGAGACTTACATTGATGTTGATACGCTCATGGAAGCAGGTAATAAAAAATCTCCAAACAGAGGACCGTCCTAACGTAAGTGGTAGTGAGCACAACTCCGCATTATATGTTGAAGAAAACTTAAACCATGAACAAACTCCGTTGACTCCTGTTATTAACAACGTGCTTCCACCGACTGGTGAAGTTAATTACAATGCTTTACCTAGTTTGGCTTCATTACTGTCAATTCCATCATCAAATGCTAGTCCATCTAGTGCAAGTCCATCTACATTACCATCAAGAACAACCAGGCGAAAGAGGAAACAACAAGTACGTGCTGAGTCAAATGTTCAGGCAAAAAAGACCAAGAAAACACTTGTTGTGAACTATAAATGGAAGAAGGGACAATTTCGACATAAGGCTGACATTCCGTCAAATGATTTTTTGTTTGATTTACCGGATACTGATCCTCCATTGGATTTCTTTTATCTCTTTTTTTCTCCAGACATACTCAACGATATTGTTAACAACACAAATTTATATTCAACCCAGAGAACTGGCAAATGTATACAGTTGACAGTCGAAGAGTTGAAAGACTTTCTCATGATTCTTCTTATAATGGGTATTGTAAGAATGCCATTTTATGTCGACTATTGGTCCACAGATTTCAGATAATCAAGTGGCCGCCGTGATGAGTTTAAAAAGATTCGAACAGATTCGACGGAACATTCATTTTGTTGACAACGTTAATTCAGATGAGGACAGATATTGCAAAATAAGACCATTTATTGAAAAAATAAGGAGAAACTGCCTTGCGACGGAAGAAGAAACTAAATTTAGCATAGATGAGATGACTATACCCTATAAAGGTACTAAAGCAGGAAACCGGCGACAGTATAATTCTATGAAACCCAATAAATGGGGATTCAAAAATATTATAAATATTTATGTCTTTGAAGTTCCTATTATTGTTTTAAGCATAAACCAATGTAACTACGAGACTGATTATCCGTAATTGATAATAAATGAATATTTTTCTACGAAATCACTTGTTTATTTTTAGTTTTTCTCTTTGACAATGGGAAGTATACTGCACATAGTTTGATTGCATCAGTCTCTTACGAACTTGATAACGTCCAGTATAATGGACGTAAATTTTCCGGGAAATTAAAATAGGTAGATTTTTTTATAAATTTTTTTAGGGTCTCTGGTAAGCTAATAATCGATATCCGTTACAATTTTACAAATTAAACAACAAATTGAAATCCGTCGAATTAAGGGTTAATGCAACATCTGATGAAGAACTCCAAGAGACAAGCTACTCTATAAAAAATGGAAATGGGGCCTTAGCAAAAGTCGTTCAACCTGATGAGCATTTTCTACTGACGTATAAATAGACAGGACACGGGACAGGATAAAGAGGGACTCTGGGTGGTAGTGGTGGTACATGGGAAATTGTAGATAATGAGCAGAAGAAGATCGTTTATTGAATGAAATATCACTTTTGATTCATTTTAACACCGCGACTGTACTACGAGTACCTAATATATTCCCGCGGGACACGGGATAACCAAATAGCTGAAATTTTGAGTACTGGAGTTTAGGTTACTACAGTTTGGAACACAAAAAGATTTTTCATCTAAGGAAACTCACGCGGGCGAAGCCGCGGGCAGCAGCTAGTACATTAATAAAGTATCTATTTGAATTAGGCACGATCATTGATAATTACACGACTGCCGACCGCGATAATAGCATTGATATGTTTTAGATTAAATTTGATATATAAAAATTTAAAAATATATATATTAAAAAGGCTTAGTAATGAAGAGTGCCCGGTCCGGTACATCAGGTTGTCGATTCCCGCGCCCGGGCGTGATTTACGAAACGCCCCCCGCCTCACTGCACTTTACACTTTTGCAGCTCGCGCCCGTCAGCCTATTAATTGATATTCAGCACGACACGACACAATGGACGCTATCGCCGATATTGACACGACTGCTCAAAAAATTTAGTGTTATCAAAAATAGCAAAAAAAGGCTAGGTAAAGAAGAGCTTCCCCGATATGAACTTTTTGAAGATAAAGTTATTTTCATTGTATATCATGTGTACCAATTTAGGATCGTGGCCCACGATCCTGTGGCCCACGATCCTTTTACGTGGGGTAACTTATTCTAAGTACCTATATATGTGTGATACAAAATAATTATCATCTAAATCATATAAGGAAATATTTAAGCATTTACAAATAGGTAAAAAAAAATCGCTATAAATAGACGTAAGTCCTTATCTGTTTTTAAATAAAACAATATAATGCTTAACATTGATACAGGCAGCTAATGTTAAATTGCAAAATTGTTGTAATCAAAGATACATTCATAAGACCTTTTTGCTTCGTTGAAGCGTTTTTCGGATGTTTTGTATAATTTCCTCATATACGTCGCTGATAGAGTCATTTAAAAATCAAAATAAGATTAAAATGGAAATGAGAAAGCTCTGCAATTAAAATGGTTGTTTATAGCAGAGAATAAGATTGGTGGCACATTACCCGATGGCCTTTGAATTAGTTTGAAGTCGCCAGCAGAGCGCGTAGGTGGCTGAATCAATTTCGCATGCTAATATGCGTGTCCCCAAGTGAACTAATAAACACTATAGTGAGTGTTCCTTCTAAAGCAGCGAGTTCAATGAAGATATTTTCTGGGGCAATAAGTATTTTTCCAACTGGATTATAGTTCATTTAAGGCCTAGCTACATATATTCCATAATATGTAACTATACAATATAGATTAGATATAATGAAAGTTGAAATATTTCGAGTATTATATTCATATCAGAAAGGAATTTGCGGACTTTCTCATTACAACTTCATTTGAATTTCAAAGCAAAAGTTGGCCAGCTAACTAAACTATTTATTATTTTTAAATATTCTTAATAGGTACTGTCAATGATAAAAAATAGATACTCATATTCATGATAATATGAACACCAATCGATAGACGATTATCTTGAATAACTTAATTTGAATTTCAAAGCAAAATTTGGCCAGCTAACTTAATTAAGTATTTATTATTTTTCAATATTCTTAATACTGTCAATGATAAAAAATAAATACTCATATTCATGATAATATGCACACCGATCGATAGACGATTATCAACTGCATTATATTGTACAATTATGCAAACGAATACCCAAGAAATTTAAACGATGTTTGGCGAAGTGTCACATATCTCACACAACAAAATGACGTTGATCATGTACACGCTGCTTTACATCGCCGTATTACTTTACATGTGAAGAATAACCAGTTTGTAAGTAACCTTATCTAAAGCCGATAAATAGTCTTTGAATCTATTGCAAAATGCAGAGCTCGTTTTAAGTGGTCACTTTAGCCGCATATGGGGTTCTTTATCTCTTTTTAATAGAGTATTTATTCAAAGTAACAGGTTTTACTTCTATCAATGGTAGGATGGTTGTCGCAGGTGTCGTAGCTAGCACGCCCGTATCTTTACAAGCGAATCAACTAACAGTATGTGGTACCGAGTAAATGTTTGTTTATGAAAAAACAAAATTCCAATTTGTATGATGTTGCGCTGAGGTGGTATAACGGACATAAATCGGAAGCTTTACGGGTGTATTCGATAATGTATTGATAACATAATATCCAGTGTTTTTTTTACTTATTACATTTTTTTTACATTACTTTAAATGTTACAAGTTTCAACTGTGATGTTTTGAATAGTTATGTTAAAATTAAAAAGAAATAATTTGATTTTTGACGAATTCCCTCTTTTAATTTATTACTATACTTCATGTCAGATGTTAGACCTAAAGAATAAATAAAAAGAATTAAGTGTTCTTCTACTTTTGTTTGTTTTCATTGGTTATGATCTCAACAAATTTGATAATAAATTTACAAGGAAAAATAAAGTAAAAATGTTTCTTTAACAGTATAAGCTGGTTGTTAATGCTGTATATGTATATAGCCCAATAAAATTGGATAACAACTGGCCGTGACGCACGCTGAAAAACGTCCATGTTTAAATGGGAGACGTTAACATCGATATTAAATAACATCTCTATTCTCAATAAAATCTAACATAAAAATTGAATGGTAGATTTTGGATCCAGGGCTGCTAGTAAAGTGTTAAATTGATGCAAAATAAAACTTACACTTTTTTGGTTTAATATAATTATTTTAAATAAATCGCATTGTAAGTATTTGAAGAACATTATTACTATCTAAATCATAGGACTTCGTATTTAACTGGGGGATTTAAAAAAAAACATATACTTAGATTATACAAATATTTGAATTTTCCAATCAAAAATTGTCTATAAATTAATAATGATAAGATAAAGAATTTCATATATTATTTTTAGTATAATGCCTTCCCATAAACAATGGAATTGCCATCAATATATCTCGTGTAGAGTCCCAAAAATTGTAGCAACGATTGTGTAGAAATATCGGCTAAACGGTAATAAGATACCTATTAATAAGATTTGATTTTATTAATCATAGATCAATTAATTTTATATGTATCTTAAAAATATGCCATATTTTTTAAGCATAAAATGTTACAGCCCTGGTGTCGAATTTGAAGAGCGTACACGCCGGAAGAGGAGCGCCGCGGGGGTATTCCTCAGTGCCCACTTAATATATGAAAATATTCAATTTTATAACATTCCGCTGCGATAACATCTTCCTGTCGATTTGATATTTTCGGCAGTAACGTAATATTATCCATAGACCAGTGAATGGGGCCTGGATCATGCTGCGCGCGCGCTGCGGACCTCCTAACTTAACACTTAATCATTCATACGACACTTTATATTGTCGCCTGGGACTGACCAGTAATTTTTGACACAACTAAGCTAAAACACAATCTTATTAGTCCAACTTATAATGTTAAAATACAATTATTAAGTTTTTCTGCTCTTCATCTACATAATCTTTCTGTATCATACAAAGTTAACTTATGACATTCATTTTCCATCAATCATGTTTTTCAACACGACTCTATATATCCATACTAATATTATAAATGCGAAAGTTTGGATGTGAGTTTGTGAGTTTGTGAATTTGTGAGTTTGTGAGTTTGTGAGGATGTTTGTTACTCAATCACGCAAAATCTACTGGACGGATTTCGATGAAATTTGGTACAGAGGTAGATAATGACCTGGAATAGCACATAGGCTACTTTTTATCCCGGGAAAAAGCACTGTTCCCGTGGGAAATTTACGCGGGCGAAGCCGCGGGCAAAAGCTAGTCTATATAAATATATAACTCAAAGGACTGACTGACATAGTAATCTATCAACGCACAGCCCAAACCACTGGACAGATCGGGCTGAAATTTGGCATGCAGGTAGATGTTATGACGTAGGCAGGCATCCGCTAAGAAAGGATTAACGCGAGCGAAGCCGCGGGCAAAAGCTAGTGTTGGTATAAATTACAACTTTTTGTATTTCTTAGTGTGGTGTTTTCATCATCCACAGCCTTCCGTGACCCACTGCTGGCCTCCTTCTGTCTACGTCAACCTGTGTGTGGTGTTTTACTTGAACTCTATATGTATACGACATGGTTTTCTATGAAATAACAATAAGTTTCCTTATTGTTTGATTTTAGTGATAGAGTATGAAATAATTCAGTCGGCTGGACTGGCTGGGACGGTAAATTTGAGAGTACGGCCTCTCTGTGTCATGCTTGGAGCACATGATTACAAAATAGAGTCAGTACGGAAGTAAAACCACATACTTATCTTAATGGATAAAGTATGCACCACCAAATCAATTCAATTGTCACACAGCACTTGTGTTGCACAAGTCAATTGGGCGGAATAATAAACAAATAAGCTCATATATTGAACTGCTTCCATATTTTCGTTAAAAATATATTGTCACCTTCATTTAACAACTAGCAGTGAACTGCAGCTTAATTTCCGTGGGAATTCCAGGAAAATCCTTATTCTTCTCTCTCTTCTTCTCTCAGCCGAAAGACGTCCACTGTTGGACAAAGGCCTCCCCCAAGGATTTCATCCATGGAGGGTTTTGCCTTAATCGCCACGCTTGGCAGGCGGGTTGGCGATCGCAGTGTGATGGCATAGTACGCGGAAAGATGCTGCTGCCCATCCTCCGGTGTTTTAAATCCCTTAGTCGCCTCTTACGACACCCACGGAAAGAGATGGGTTGGTGCTATTCTAGGGCCACACCACAGGCCGCAGGTATTATAGTTCCAGAGATTAGCGAGTCGCAACAAACAAAAAGTGTCTTCAGCCGTATTATTAACATGAAAGGAAACGAAACGTAACGATAAAACGTAGCCAAGAAGAGTGAAGATATTGTAGGCCATAAGATTTTTTCAAAACTTTTTATAAAAAGAAAACGATGTAGATAAATGACGCAGGTTACCATACCTTCCTAAAACATTCATAATAACAATAATATCTGTGATTTCTTTATTTTATATCGGGACTGCGCGTGGGCGACAGTAGCGAAAATTATAACTCTTCTCTCGTATTGTGTTACGCTTACCGAGGGAATTATATGGCAACGCATATTTGTATTCAGTGATAAAGTGCCATATAAAAATAATGTGTTTATTTTTTATGTTCAACAGGTATAAAAACCCAAATAAAAGACAGTCATGAAATTTTAATATTATTCGAATTGTTCTTACACTTGCATGATTGAACTAGGGACTGAAATTAAATAAAAGTTTAAGCCAATAAAATTATCAATGAATAAAACTTTTTTTCAAAAAAGTGAACCGACTTCCATCATAAAACTTAAAATCATAAAATAACAATAAAGAAAAATGTATTAGCATGCTACCTACTGAATGAGGTGAAGTAGGTGCCAAGTGCAGGACTATGTAATTGTTTAGCTAGGCATTTTGTATATATACATGACTCTAATGTTAATTTAGATTATTTAATATTCAATTTGGCACCGACTTCACCTCATTCAGTAGGTAGCATGCTAATACATTTTTCTTTATTGTTATTTTATGATTTTAAGTTTTATGATGGAAGTCGGTTCACTTTTTTGAAAAAAAGTTTTATTTTATCATTTTTAGTGCTTCTACACCTTTTCATTTTCTTTAATAAAAACTTAAACTTTTCTTTCACTGGTGGCCGAAAATAAAGAATTAAGAATTCGAAACTTTTTATGTCAGTTTGATTTGAAATGTCAGAACATGTCAAATTGTCTATTATTTTTGGCACATAAATAGACCGTGAGCACGCGATGACCAAACCTTCCTTATTTTAAAAATGCTGAATGTTTCTCTGCGTGGTATATACGGATAAAAAATATTAGCGACTAGGTATGAAGTTTGGATCTTAGTTGCTTATGCAGGTAATATGGATAGCAAGGATGATTTTTATAGGTATAAAAAGCACCCTTGGGGCCTTCCAAAGTAATATTAAATTCATCTTTTATAATAAAACAAATATAACTATAATTTAGTAAAGTTACAATGTCTAACAGGGGTTTATATCTGCACCAATTGCCTGGCAATGGATGGCTTGATTTCTTATATTATTAGGAATAAAATCTTTAAAAAACTTTACTAAGGAAATTGAGTTACCACTTTAAATGTTATTGCTACAAATAATCTGCTTAAGTAATCATGATCCAACTTTTATAGTCGCTAATCGCTATTTCTATGTTGGGAACATACACAAAAAATCTTTAGTTTTAATAAAATAAGGAAGGGCACGCTATCGCGGGCTTTTGCTCTATAATGCAATGTTGGTATTTTTATATTTTGTTAGGTATCTTTAAAATTACCGAACAGATTTAGACGTGTTTAAAATGGGACCAACTTGGGTATATATCATTACGAATAAAAAAACAATTTCGGAAATCAGTCCACTGTAGGCGGAGAAATCGGCGAACATACATAAAAAAAAAACATACATACATCGAAACATATAACCTCCTCCTTTTTTGGGAAGTCGGTTGAAAATTACCGACTTCTAAGCTCATCGGATCACAAAATACTCGGTTCAAATTAAAAACCAAGCAATGAACTAAAAATCAACTAGTACACATATGGGAAGTTATCACGTGTAATTCAGGTAACAGAATAGCCTAACTGATAAAAATAATACTCAAGAATATGATGTAAATGATGTATTAGTTAAAGAGTATGGATGACTTTATCATAAAATTAAATGAACAATAGGTAGTAAGAAGAAAAGTGCAAATATTAGAAAAGTAGAAAAAGATATTGCATATTTTACGTACTCAAAATATTTCAATGAGTCAGAAAGCAAAAAGATGCAGATTATTCAATTGCAAAGGACCGGATTCTACACATCGAGTTATGAGTTGGATAACAAAAAGCTTGTTAGTCAACGAACGACTACCTACCACGGCAGCCCATAACACAGTTCATTATTTATATTAACAGTTTAGCAGTCGCTGGCCGGTCGTCCGATCCCGACTTATGGCCGCGTGAATATGCGTGGGCATTATTTTGTACCCTTGTTAAGCGCTGAGGATATTATAAAAATGATTCCTTTATCCGTGCTGTGACATTCGTTGGAAATTGGTCGCTTAATTTATGATCATCATAAAAAAGGATTCGAATCCGTGCAGGCTGGAATTTCATTCATAAGTTGGTAAGGTTTGGGTCTTTATGGATGGATGTTTTCATTAATTTAACGCGGATCCAGGAATGCCACCGGTGTCGGGTGTCGCGTGATCCGTCGTAGATAGCGGCTCGTGCTGCTGCTACTGCCGTTCGCCTCCCAACCCGACACGTCACCTGGAAAGATTTACGAGATTCATGTATTTAATGATTATGAATCTATCTACTGTATTAAGGACGATTGCGATCTCCATTTATGTAAAGGTGTAATTCGTGATCCAGCAACGTTACGGTACGTTAATTTAAATCAAACATTCTTTGAAAGTCAAGTGCGTGATTTAATTTATTGCCATGATCAGTGGAGAATAATTCTTAGACATTCTGAAGAGCAGTCATTAGTCACAAAGTATCGTGCAGCAGCAGCGGGCGGCGCGGTACAGCGCAGCACATCATCTGATAAGGGACAATAAGTCGATATGCGCTCCAAATAAGCAGAGAGACGTATTAGTCATCGCCGAGACCGACCGCCGACCGACAGTTCACCTAATCCACTCAAAACATTCTGAGACATTTGTCGGCCCGCGCCAGGGATCGGGTGATCGATACAGCGACTCGCCACAAAACGATAGATAAAAGCCGATAACTCAGAAGAAATATGACGCGAACAAAATCGGGAGATGTACGTAATAAGATAAAAGTCAAACAATGATTCGACCGCGGATTCACCGCGGCATAATTGATGGTTAAACAAACTTACCTTAATGAAGTTTGACCATAATTATACGAGACGTTGCTTCCGAAGATATTTACGAGTATTTAATTCACTAAGCAGCTCGCTCTGCTATGTACCAGGCATGACACAATTTTTAGAGATTCAAAAATAAAATAAAAGAAATTTCGTCCAGAACCGACATTCGTCACCCTACCCCAATACATCGCCGGTCACCGCGGCGAAGGACTTCATTACTTTAGAGCAAAATTTCGAAATGTGGCGCTTGGGATATCGTAATATGTATTTTACATATTGATTGGGACGGGCGGGTTATAAATATCTTCGGAAGCAACGTCTCGTATAATTATGGTCAAACTTCATTAAGGTAAGTTTGTTTAACCATCAATTATACTACGACGTTGCTTCCTCGATATTTACGAGTATTTAATTCACTAAGCAGATGTTTAGAGCCATTGCGAAATTTGCAAGATTTTTATTTTTAAATCATTATAATAATAATAATTATTATTATTTTTTAATGTGAGATATTAGAAGTGGTTCCTTAGATACTCAAAGTATCTAATCTATCTATAGGATGATTAGTTACATGAATAAATACGAATGTAGTTTGTATTTACGACTATCTTCCACAAAGATATTAGATTTAAATGAAAAATTTACGAAATAAGATAAAAAAATCTTCGAATAGGCTATATGATGCAATGCCGGTTTTTTCATTTTGTAATGGTAAAAAAAAAAAAAAATTAAAGCTTATCAAATACAATGTTTAAGTTCTGTAGAGTACAAACTTTGGTTGCTAGCCTTGATATTTTGAGAGAAAAAATGTCAAGCAGTTAACAAGAAACAGATTAAAAGTTCTATGAGTATACCCTATGGGACAATAATTAACATAACCAAATTAACACCATAGTTATTCCCTGTGTGACCGGATATTAAGATTTAACAGGCTTATTTCGGAATAAGATATGTTAACTTTAAAACGTAAATATTTACTAAGAGAGATGTGATGGATGAGCATTTTTTAGTCAGCAATAGTGAACTCAACGCAGGTAGATATGTTTGCACAGAATTAATTTTACGAATATCGACTAGAATTTTTACTGCCTAATGTCAGGAAGCTTTATTGTATTGATTATGAACATATACTTCTGGGTGGTTAATGTGTAAAAGGACACGATACTAATTTAGGAT
Organism: Ephestia elutella; assembly: GCA_018467065.1. Taxonomy (NCBI): domain Eukaryota; kingdom Metazoa; phylum Arthropoda; class Insecta; order Lepidoptera; family Pyralidae; genus Ephestia; species Ephestia elutella. The sequence goes on along the minus strand of CM031567.1, from coordinate 6,998,768 downwards.
TCTTTACTATAAGTACTAAGTACTCGAGAAATATCTTTACCTGACAAATATATATTAATTTGCAAGGAAAAACATGAACAAGTATGCAAATTTTGAGGTCGGTACATTTCTGTTGAAATATACTAGTAAAACTTCACTGTTTTAATAGACTATACTTAGCCGAATATATAGGTGAATCGGCCACAGTACGATGATTTCACTATAACTTTTGTTATGAGTACGTACTCGTATGCACGTGCCTTTAGTTAGAACTATTAACGAAATACTGAATTCAACAAACGAAATTCAAGTGTACTTACTGTACAAGCTTATTATGTTTCCGGCAACAAGTACATATTAAGAAGAAAATAGTTATGATACTTAGTTTTCCGAAAGAAGAATCTAAAAGTTATGTAACGTATAGGTAAAGGACGTGTAATGACAAGAGGGTCTTTAATTGTGATTAGATTCTCGATCGCCAACCCGCCTGCCAAGCGTGGCGATTACGGCAAAACCCCCCACGGATAAGATCCTTGGGGGAGGCCTTTGTTCAGCAGTGGACGTCTTTAGGCTGAGAGAGAGAGAGAGAGAGATTCTCGATAATAGATTACTTCTCCAAATGGTAACTTACTCACGCAAGTCATTGCAGATGACCTTTGCTAGGAGTAATTTGTGATAATTACTGTAGCTGTAGAAAAAATAAAAGTCCATTTTATACTACATTATAACATTATTATTTCTTTGTATCGATCAAAAAAAATCGCATCTAAATCACAAAGATCGATATCTATAAATTATGCATCAGTTGTTGAATTAAATTTGCGGAGGAAATTGAATTATTAGTAGAATGATGGGGATATTGGTACCAAAGAATCGAGTATACGTAGAATATTTAACACATCTACGATCAGAAAATAGGTATTGCTATATTGGCTATTTGAATCCCCATAAACAGAAACTAAAAGCAACATACTGAGTATCTAATTTTGTTCAGTACTTTGCTTGCTCAAGCTTGAGCTAAGGGCTAATGTCTAATTCTTAAGAAACAAGTCTTTGTATCTTACTTTAATTTGTCCAAAAAAAAAACAGTACTTTAACTGGCTTAAGGCACTTTTATTCCATTTATAAGGTGCTTTAGAGCGTTGCTGTATTACAGTGAACGTAAAAGTCGGTAAATTAGATTGAAAAGCTTGATCATGTATAAGTATTGAAATATAGTATGTAGTAATAAGTAAGTACACATTCTCAGTTTGTATTAGGTATTGTTACTCATTGAATTTGGATGAGGTCTGCAAAAAATCAATCAAGAGGCAGAATCTTTATGTATATTATATTCTTTATGTATATAAAAATACATGGGCAACTGTCAATGAAGTGAGTTGCTAATTATAAACAGAGAAAGAGACCGGTATCGGGTGTTGACCCGATATTGTGTGATTCCGGAGTCATCCGGACTGAAAATGAAAATATTTCATTATACATACTTTTAGGAGAAAATTGATCGCCTGAACAGTTTATTTAAAATACTGTTAAATGTGACGCCATACACAATATTGACATAAAGTACATTGTTGGTTATGTATATATGAAATATAAAACACATAACTGATTGATCGATTGATCAGTCAATTTATTAAAAGTATTAAATAAGTGTATCAGTCGTGTATGTTGTAAATCCAGCGTGTTAGTATAATTACTTACGATGAACGAAAACAAAAAGTAAATTATCTAGTTTATGTATATTTGGCGAATATTCATCTCTATTGATGAGTGGATTTCCTTTTCTTAGTTTACCGAACTCCGTATCCCAACTTTCTCTTGGGCTCCATGCGCTTCACCCAATGTTTAGATATTTGGTATGAGTACATACCTGTTATGATGACCAGCAATGGTCGGCGATTTTCATTAGTCCTGATGTACAAACAATTATAACAACAGATACATACAGATAATCTGTCACTGCCAATAGTTGTGAGACTCGAAGTTCGCGTTTAGCTGAAATGAACAGAGCTTAGTTAATACTGACAGTGCATGGTTATAACATCATTATAGTTCTAAGAACTTACGCAGCCAGAAAAAATAATACTTGACTGTATCAGTCTAGTAATCTTTTGATAAGTAATAGATACTTAAAGGGTGTTCGAAATGTATAGTAAGATACACACTTTCGTCACATGGTTATCATCTGATAATAATACTATTTGCATAGTTATACTTTGGATAGTAGCTTGTCCACGGAGTTCTATTAAGTATATCTGGCTGATAATGTGTAGATTTGGCCACAATCGCATTGTAGTTCTGTATGTGCTAATATAAGTGTGTATAAAATTAGTAAGTAAGTAAAGATACTTTATAAACCAGGCTACGATCGCGTCGTAGTTCTAATGGGTAATAATGTGTATACCTGACTACAATCGCGTTGTAGTTCAATAAGGTAATAATCATCATCATCATCTCGAGTCGAAATGGCAAAAAATTAGAATAATGTGCACACGCGACTACAATCGCATTGTAGTTCTATATGTGCTGTTATATAGGTGTAATATATAAACTAGACTACGATTATATCGTAGTTATATTAGGTAATACTTTACTTAGCGCGAAGATTTTGTAGTTAAGCCTCTTGATTGGGCCCATTTTGCATAGGGAAACTGGGCGGCTGCATGCTGCTGAATCTTCTGCGTTGTTGTTGTTCTTCTATCGGACTATATGTGCTTGACTATAGTCGCTCTGATTACAATCGCATTGTAATTCTAACCCCGTCTACAATCGCATTGTAGTTCTATTGGGTCGTAATGAGCACACGTGATTACAATCGCATTGTAATTCTGTATGTGCTTGACTATAGTGTAAAACCCTGATTACAATCGCATTGTAATTCTAAGGGTAAATATATATCCCTGTCTACAATCGCATTGTAGATCTATTGGGAAGTGCACACGCGACTACAATCGCATTGTAGTTCTATATGTGCATAGCACAGTCCACACGTAGATCACTCGTAGTCCACCCGTAGATCACCCGTAGATCACCCGTAGTCCACCCGTAGATCACCCGTAGTCCACCCGTAGAGTACCCGTAGATCGCCTGTAGACTCCTCGTTGACTACCCGTAGACCAACCGCCATCATCATAGCTATTTTAATGTCCCCAATATTGGGGCACTGTCCTTCCCCATGGGTGGGTAAGGAGGATTAGGGCATCAAGTGGGCCCAATGGGGTTTGACTGGTTTTTAAGACTGTGAATACAGTTGAGACCGACCCATCCAGTGACTAACGAAGTAACGTTAAAATCGAAAAAAGTCGAAAGCGTACAAAATAGGTACGTACGTTTTTATCACAATAAACAATTAAGCAATTGACGTAACGAATAAAAGTTTACTTTTAAATGATGCAATGATGACAGCTTATGCTTGGCTAAAATCTTGTTTACACAATTATTCCAGGGTCTTCATTATAGAATTGGACCCAGACTTATTGCGAATCTAAATTCTGAACGTACTTGTAATATCGTAGTTTAATATGATTAATCTTTCATCAACAAATAACCCAATTGGGCCTTGCGTTTAACTTTTAACGACGGTAAGAACAATCAAGAAATAAGAAGAAAATTATCCATACATATGTAGATTCGTGATTTTGCCACGAAAAAATGTTTTTACAAATGTAAAACATAAACATGCGACGCATATTTCGGTTACGATTCATGTAAAATCGCAACTCGGAACGCGAGATACTATTCGCGATATTGTATTATGCAATATCATGCACAGACAATTCCAAGATAAAAGGAAGGTAGGTGCATAGTTGGGTCAGCGGAAAAAAATCAATTGGTCTAACGACCGTTGTTTGTTGAGTTTATGATTAAATGTTATCAAAGTACCCGCAGGTTTACACAGGTGTGATGTAAAATCACGGTTACGTACGAGTAATAGTAGCCAATGCAACATGAATATGTAGTTGACTAACATTTTGTTAGGCATTATAACTTTTTCAAAGTATCGTTAATATTCAAACCAGATATTCAGGTAATAAAAAAATACTTACATTTTTCGTTGTTTACGAGTGTAATGAACTTAAAGTACGTTATTTTCCACTGACACTGAAGTTATAAATTAATTTTAAGATATTCCAGATACTTGGAATAAAAAGAAAATAAAAAATAAAAATATTGTTGTAGTGTGTGTGTTGCCATGCCCGCACACAAAAAGCGAATGAAGTCCTTCGCCGCGGTGACCGGCGATGTATTGGGGTAGGGTGACGAATGTCGGTTCTGGACGAAATTTCTTTTATTTTATTTTTGAATCTCTAAAAATTGTGTCATGCCTGGTACATAGCAGAGCGAGCTGCTTAGTGAATTAAATACTCGTAAATATCGAGGAAGCAACGTCGTAGTATAATTTATGTGACAACGCGTGATGGACGAGCGGCGACTTTCGGTAAACTATTTACATACGGCGGCGGCCGCGCTGTCGGATTGGGTTCTGTTGTGACAGAGGGTGGGGCTTAGTACCGAAAACAAATGTCACTGTAATTTATTAGGTTTTGATATTAAGCCTAAGATGGTAATGGTTAATGGAGAGCAGTACAAAAATTGAATTTCGCATTGTATCAAATACGCTGTTACGTATTTCAATTTCCCTTCAAAACCCCCCAAACAAATCTAAAGTCCGTAAAATTAAAAAAAAAAATAGCTCGCATATTTTTTTTTAAATTTTACTTGACCTAGACTTTTTGAAATACCTAATAAAATAGTTACGACCTAGAAGTAGTTTACACTTTACAAGTAGACTCTACATTTAATTTTTTTGCACTATCATCCCGTTGAACATCAAGAAAATGGACTTGCAATCATTTACCAATTTTAAGTGTATATACAATATATATAGTTTTATTATTCATCTGGCAGACGGTTGTGACTCAATTCGTCTGGCACTTGCGAAAATAACGAACTGTCACAACATTCACCTACATAATTTACAGTTCAAGACAATTGATGTGTTTTTTTAAGATATACTACTTCATAATTCACTATTTTGTCAGGCATAGCATATTATTAGTTAGTGATAGTTTATTTATTTAGCAGGCATTCACTATGTGTCTGTATGAAGTGGAATAACAGACTGGAGGAGCTCTCCCAAGGCGATCGTCCTAATTGAATCAGGAGCTCGCGGTCTGACAACACAAGCTATTCCCAACTCGACTTCTCTTTCATTTCGCTACATTACTACTATTGCTGTCTGATTTATCTTCAACATCTCATTTGATTAGTGTTGCTGTGCCACTTAAGCTCACTTCCCAATAATATTCGATATGAAATAGGTATGTTTCAAACCTAGCGTAGTTATTCCCCTAATCGATAGGCGATTTAGCAAAATATTTAACAAATTCAGAATTCAAATGTAAAAATTACTACTGCAACTAAATACTAAACCCGCTAGAGTTTATATAGTATTCGCTGTGTAATACGCTGAGCTGAGAGCAATCTGTTACTGAATAGAATTCCCAAAGCTCACACTATTCTATGGAGGAACATATTGCTACGGGCGATATTCTACTTCAAATCAATGGTGTAGTGTATCAATATCCAGAAGGCCTATGCCTTCTGGATATTGAAACACTAACAATAAAGTTACATTTGTTAATATAGATATCATTAAAAACTCTTAGTAAAATAGCAGGGTCACTGAGAAATCCTTTTATATGCAAATACTAAGAATTATCTCAAAATGAAAATGCTCCGTTTTCCTCATAGGATCTTAATTCATGTAAAGATAGCAAAATAGATGATTTTGTAACGTTTCACGCGTGGCTCGTTTTGGTCGTGAAACGGCACAAATTGTGTCGCTTACAAAGGACGGGTGGTAGGTGAAAACGTTAGAGTGACAATCCCCGCGGAGAAACGCGAGCGCCGAGGTTGCTTCGCTTTTTATCTGCGAGCGCCGCGCCCGCTCGACCGTGTAATTGGATGAGAACGGCGCGATCCCAATAGCGCGCCCTTATCTGTTCGCGGCAAATCCGCCCGCATCCCTGCCTGCTCACCCCCTTAACTCAACTTAAAGACACCAACAGATGCTGCACTTCATCAAATCTGCACGCGCTCTAGCATTACAAACATTCTTATTAAACTGTTAGGAGCAACGGTATATCGGCAACTGTTAGCTGAAGCCAGACCAAAATTTTACCTTTAATTATTTGCATAAAAAACAAAGAGTAAATTGCTAGCTTGAGGAATACTTTTGCACTTTGGATGTTTTGCACCAGTTGCCTTACGAACGATGCTCCGGCAATAAGTTTTTAGTGAGTAATTTAAGATAACCCCTTGATGTTGTTCATTTTCACACTTCCTTTCGCGAGAACAGCTCTTTATTGCGTAATATGTAACTGTCTCGTCGCCGACGGGCCTCCCGAGGGCAGGCAAACTTCGCCCCTTTTATGATGTTAATGCGATAGCCTCCGACCCTTCCTATCTGGATAATGATAATTGCTTTTTCCAAAATTATTGTTTGATGTTGTCGCTTAATGTCGTTCATAGGCCTTTCGTAAATGGAGTTGTAATTTCTGAACTGTTAATTGATTTCGTACAAACAACTATCATTATAACCAACTAAATGGGTTCTATCTATAATTTTGGAAATGACATCTTTCTAGTTAAGTATTTTTATTTGACAAAGAAAATTGGTCCTAGCTGTCCATAAGAAATTATTCGTTTGATCGTATTTGTGTATTTGAGTAACAAACACAGTTCAGAAAATATTAATAGAATATTAGATTACGGAAAAAAAACTTGCCTAATTTACAATAATACTATCAATATTTATTTATTTTTTTTTAAATTTTATTGCACAAAGTTTTAAAAATCATGTACAAATGGTGGACTTAAGACCATATGGACCACCTACAGCAAAAGTTGGAAAGCATTTCCCCTCTCCCCGCAGATCGGGATGCTGCGAAATGTCGTCGTATTAGCCAGTATCAGATGGGCGCCGGGCATGCTCTTATCTTCTCCCCCCCTCTATCCAACCTGTTCATATGTTCATACATAGTTGATGTCAGCCGACTATGTTCGCTCACATACGGATTTGTATTGCAAAATTTAGTTAAGTTAAACATCTGAATAACGATCATTATTATTTAGGTATTATTACCAACTTTCAACAACAACAATAAAGAAAGCTTATCTACTTTCAAGTTAAGTAGACTTATCTCTCATTTATCTATTGGAAATTCAGGCTGTAACCAACAGTGGCGTGGGGTGAAAATATATAAAGGTGAAGCCACAGTGCATGTCGAGTATGATAAAAGTGGCTTTAAAAAAAGCCGTTTAAAGCACATGTCACTCACACGCGGATTATAAATATATAGAAAAAAACCGGCAAAGTGCGAGTCAAACTCGCGCACTGAGAGTTCCGTACACGCAAAGCATCTCACGTTATAGCTCTAACTAAAAGACCAACTAGTTTCAAAAACAAACTTAACTTTGCAGTTCGATCCCTAACAGATTCACTCTGAATCCAGCGCAAAAATAAGTTTGTAACACTTTTTTTTAGACTTCCAAAAACATATTTACAATTTTCAGATTTATTCCTGTATAAGTACTGTTAGACCTTACTTTTTGCCAAAATTCATAATTTTAGGTCAACCTATGGGGTCGTACCTAAAATTATGAAATTTACAAAACCTCCATAGGTTTTGTAAATTTCATAATTTTAGGTACCGACACCGACAAGACCACTGTTCTTTAAATGAAATGAATGACGGAAGATACACACTTTATGAAAAAAACATGAAAAAACAATTCCATTCAAGACCTTAAGGTTTTTTAACTGATAACAAATCATCTTTTATCTGGCTGTAAGTGTAGGTATAGGAAAGCTCTGTAGCGCCGGCAGCTTGCAAACTGTCGTCATATTACAGTGCTATCAGATTGGGGCGCAATAGTCGTAGTGTGTTGTCCTTGTCTTTTGAAAATTAAACAACCGTCTACTTCTCTCCCGATAGTACCTGATTCAAGGATATTCGATATCATTGATTCGAACTATAAAAGTACAAACTCTACCCGTTTGGAAGGACCGCGCTGCTAAGACCTACTACTATAACAAATTTATATAATTACCTACATTTTTTTTTACAGAAAATACAACTTCACTAAAATAAATGAATTTTTGTATTAAAAATCATGTCTTCTGGATATTTAAATACAGATTACTATATCTTGCCTAGATACTTATATCTTGCCCTCAAATATATTAATTTATTTATTTATTTTTATTTAAACTTTATTGTATACACATACTAAAGTACAGTACAAAAGTTGGACTTAATGCTAAAAGCATTGTCTGACAGTCAAACCTTAGGGTTGAGCAGAGAGTTAATTAATCATTTTTGATAAATAAAAACTCTTATATAAGAAGTAATACAGATTTGAAAGTAATTTCAGCTTACTCTTGTAACCTTTAGATTCCCGAAATCACAAATTGAATTTATTTCAAGTCTCTTTTAATAATGGAGAAAGCAATTTGGAAATTCGTAGAAACGTTTGGTTAGATATCAACATGATCTTTGTTCGTCTTCTGGGGATCAATACAGAGCAGAGTATTACAGATATAGAGAATACAAGCGGTCGGGCTCACGTCGACAGCTTTCGACTCATTTAGGTTTAGCACACACAGACTACATTTTAATAACTGCCTACTTTAAACGCAAGGCAGGTACATAATTTAACTTGTATTGTGTATTATTAGAGACTAATAGGCACTAAGCATGAAATTGTTGCGATCTAGAAGCAACGTTAAAAACTGGTTCGCGATCATAGATAATTATGTTTCAAAAATCTCAAACACTTTGTAATTACCGTCAGAAATCCATATAGTCTTTACACATTTTATATACCTACATCTATTAGGCTTTTGCCGAATCTTCACTATAGGCAGAATTTCGGAAAATTAACTTTATGTTACATAAAAAATATATTAAAAATTATGTTCTACAAAACAGCTTTCTAGATTTTTAGTTCTAAGTATAATTAGTCGGTTCTTGTGGCAGACCAGGGTCGTGGATCGTACCATGGTCCACGACACATGCTAAACAGAGACCGTTTTGGATTTTTATAGCCAAATAAATGATTCTTTCTTTCCTTCTTTCAACTGTTAATTATTCATGCTAGCTTATTTCGCCAAAATAAATAATAATTTAGTCTAATGTTATTATAAATACATTTACCCAGTGGTAGAAGATGAAAATTTATTGATTACAGAAATTAAATAGTGGTGAAATTGATAAAATTGTTGTGTGGCTCGTGTGTTCGAATCTGAGGGATCTGCCGAAAACATATTTTTTATTGTGTTCATTATTTTGAGTGAAATTGCGAGAGCATTAAGATGAGTATAGGGTGCGACTCGACCGGCCTATTACGCCCGCCTTGTAATCAGCCGGCCGCAGCGCGCTAACTTCAAACACATATCAATTTGTTAGCAGATTCTTCGACTGGTTTCTATGTGATTGAAATGGTGAGGAAATCACAGAATGAAAGTGGTTGTTACGAATAGATAATCTAGTATATGTGTACTTAAAGATGATATAGTAATTTATATTACAATATCTATCTATAGAATTACAGATAATTTGTCACCTTTTTAAATGTAGTAGTAAATTTGATCCTATGAATATTGAAATTAAATTTGAATCAAGTTAGATTTTATATTTTTTTTTATAATCACGACGCTTACAAAAAGACTACAAAATCGAAGATTACTCACAGCAATAATCCCTAATTCACCACTTATCTTATTCAAAAGTCCTTACCAACTTGCGAACCGGCCGGTCTGGAGGACGAACGCAAAGCAAAATAGTGAGACTACAAGATTACCACTCTATTCAATGGACGCTCTACGTGCTGTCTCTACCTTCGAGGCTCAAAGGTAGAGCTCGAAGTTCGAGTAACACGGCCTTCCGCGCTCGGTATGATCTCTAACATTCTTTGCTTGAGATTTTTTTTGCATTATGGATGGAAATAACAACAGATCAAACAGATACATAATATATGACAGCTAGAGTGAGATATCTACTTCTGTAGTCTGTTTATTTTGAGGTCGCGAGCAGCCAATGATCGCACCAACGCATAAACGTGCCATCGGCATCCGAGCCCTGTAATTTTCTCCCTAATTTGCCCATTTTAAACCTGTGATCCAAATTAGAATTTGCATAAAATTGTTAATGACAGTTAACATAGTACCTATTCAACGTGTCAAAATTGGTATCTATCTACCAACAATTTTCTTTTTTTGTACTACTTATGTGTTTGGTTATATTCACTTATATCTAACAAATTCGGTTGATTGGTTATTGTATCATTGTGATGTCTTATTGTAAGTTGGCATCTAAAACAGTTTGACAGATTAAGGTATAACAACGTTGTATGTCATGTTGATTCATTGAAAAAAAAAATAGTATAAAATCAAAACGAATACTAACAATAAAATAGTAATACACGTGAAATAAATGACACTATCACCACGCATACCACAGGCGTCGACTGGTAATTAGTTGCTCTAATATGGTAAAATGATGACTGTAAGTGAGTGAGAGAAGTTGCCTTGTGGCGTGTCTCCGCAACCTGTAATCTCAAGCCGGTCCCCAATCACGCAGTTCTCACCCGGCCGCGTTGAAAAAATAATACCTCTGGAGATTCGTCTATAATTTGTCGGAGCCGCCGCGCCTCGCTGCAGGTCCGCACTTGCCCCCCACACTTCCAATCCAAATTTCGACAACAACATGACATTATAACCCTTACATCTACGATACTAAACACAATATCGAGTACAATTGAGTAAATCATATCGCTGTAATTCTTAAACGAATCATAACAGCTGAATCATTCCATTTTTTTAGTACGCCGGTAGCTTTCTAATATACCAACACAGTAATTTTAGGTGAGCACCTATCATTTTATTTTGGTTTTTAGATAGTTTTGGTGCAATGTTTGGTGAGAAACAAAAACAAAAATATAGTTTGAAGAATACAATTGACACCCAAGGTGTCATATTGATACGCTACGCGTTAGGCATGTTCCCACTCTGTTCTTTCATTCACTCCGAATGTTACCTATTGTTGTCGTTAACAAAAATTCTCAATGTTAAGGGAAATTAGAAACAAAATTCAAGACTCAGCCAATATTTTGACATTTGAGTGACATTTGCTTTCAATAAAGAATTATGCGTAACCGAAAACTGACATGAATTCGAGCTAATGTTGTTATGCCCATTATTATCGTAACAAAACAAACAACACAATGCTTTTGGTTCGGACAAATGTTAAGCTTTTTTAAAATTCATAAATGAGCTTAAACATATTAAAAGTTCCCCAGTTAAACAGCAATAACTAAATTACCATATTTCAGTGGCTACTCGTCTTTCAAATATCTTATTTTATATTTTTCACAAAATTACAAAAGGCTTTAAACCATATTTTGTGGCATACACTTTATGAAAAATGACTTCTGAAGTAACTACCTAAATACATTTTGTTTCGTTTTGTTGACTCATGTTGCGAGTAGATCATGTTGTATCACTAAAACCAAAATGAAATATATCCAGAAATTGTTCAGGAGTAAGCGCTACTCCGCTGACCACACAGCTTGTGCTGTCAAAGTCCATGAACGATTGCTTTTTGAGAGCTACCTACCGAGGCGAGCCGACTGCAAGTGCCCAGACAATATCCATTCACGTAAGACAAGATCGTGTTATGCTGCCAGAAAAATCGATGTTAATCTTATTGTGAGGGAAAAACGGAGCAGTTTTTTCTGCGATTCGTCATATTTTTTTGTTGTAAAAAAACTATCGACAGACAGTGGCGGCTGCGTGCTACAGCAATGATTGACACTCGATAAATTGAATTGACTGACGTTGGAGAGCGAACTCTTGCACAAGAGTTGCAGCTGAACAGTCCGTGATGTAACATCAATATATTAGGGCTGAACCATTTATTTTATATGTGATAAAGTCTAGCTGAATATTTGACGGTAGCACATAAATGATCTGATCGCCCAGGGAAGAACCACAGCGTTACAGATAACAACAGTTGTTGGTTTTGTTTGTTCTCTCTAACATATGAAATAGGGGCCTACGGACCTTACGGTAAATTTGCCGCCTCCCGCGTATCGCTAGTTTAAATACCAGTATAATTGATATAATATTCCCGATCACGTGATATTTGTGAAAATTCTTGTTAATACATTAGTACATAATATCTCGATGTGCTTATAAAATTTAATCAGCTGCACTATGATCATTCATCGATAAATATTCATTTTCTTGTTGTACCTACAAAGAAAAGTCACAAACACGAGTCAATGAAAACACTCCTTTTAGTAAGCAAGTATGTTGAAACAAGAAACATAGAACGAAGTCACGTAGTACTTAATCACAGATTAGGAGCACACTGCATTGACCCTCGGCGAGGGTGCGGGGTCGCATCGACCTCGTCTCAGCAAAGCCGGCAGTAATTGCGGCTTCCACGCGCCTGCCGATCCTGGCTGATCCCCTGGTTTGTTAGCGATACCCTGCTAGTTGCCACGTGAAACCAACTTTGAGAACCATTCGTTTTATTGCAACATTGACATCGCGACTATTGGCTAACGTAAAAAGCCACGCCTTTGAGATATATGAAAGAGCACAGTAGAATAATTGTACTTCTATAACCATACATAACATATAACAAATATGTTATGTATGGTTATAGAAGTACTATTATTCACGTTATACCTACGTATCAAGCATCAAAATTAAAAATCATGAGACAAGTATCATCGAATGATATCGAATTTAATTGAAACACATATCCACTCTACATCAATGAATATCTGTTGGTTCAAAAGTTTTGGTTAGCATTATGCAACTGCGAGTTGACTTATGAAAGCCAATGAAGACAGGAAATACGCAAACCACATACAATTACTTTATAACGAACGTATTCATAGCATTACTTCCGCGGTATCGGCTGGGACAAAGTAGGGATCAGCAGCGTATCAATAGCGTGAAGGTTCGTAATCCGTCACTAAGAGACGGACCTGCGGCTTGTTTGACACCGGGACAATGTGGCATTACAGCTGAGCTGTTCGCGTGGGGCCACGAGCCTATGGAACCGATATCACCAATTTAACAAGTAACGACATCTCGATTTTCTGTAGTAGAGAGTAGTAAGTAGTAGTTTATTCAATTAAACAATAGAAGTGACGGAATCATTTTTATTAAAAAAATATTAATCTATTTTAAACTAATCAATATATCTTTACAAAAAAGAGGAAATTTACAAAACAATAAACTTCATCATTAGGAACCACTCAGCGATAGAACGATCAATAGTTGATAAATTACCCACCAGCAACTAACTACCGCATAGTCTCAGAGCACGCTGCCGCTGCGCCCGCGCAAGTCATGAAAGAATCCCACCGGCATCACAAATTACAAACAAAAAGCTGGGAGCGTCCTATCTGACGTCGCATCACGTCCGATCATCGGCTGATCATGATTTACAACACGCTGATAGGTGATCTCTATAACAATTGATTCTCGTTTGTTGAACTTGCGCTAGGCCAATGTAAATAGCCCGACGACGCCGACGCAATGCAAGGACGTCAAAAGTCGCCCAAATGCTTGCTTCAACTCATATTTCATCTTCATATTATAGGTCAATTTCGTAATAGGTTAAACAGTTTACTAGAAGTCTAATGAGCCATGATTTATGAACCTGCATTTGGAATTGCTCAACGCATTGTTAAATTTTTCATATTTGGCAAGTAGGTCGACTGTAGAGCAAAATTGCACAATCAATTTGTTGTAAAAAAGTCATGAAGTAAAAGTAGAGAATGTTTTACCTGTCGGTCTTTGTCAAGGCAAATCAAATGGGCCTAATTCATATTATGGTATTCAGAGATTGGGTTTTCTTGTTAAAATTCTGATCACATTTAATTTACTTGACGGGAAATCTAAGAAAGTATCTAATAGTGGCTGCCTACTGAAAAAATATTCAGTAATTTTGAACACAGTAACATATATACGTACCTAGTGTACATAAGTACATACTTAGTACTTATTTTTATCTATCTCATCCGTAACACAAGTAGTTTTTAGCATTATGTATTTATGTTTCGTCACCTAGCTAGCTTTTATTTTAGTGTATTTGTCTATTGTTGCCTGTTTTCAGTAATAAAGTCATGCTGCTGGCTGCATGGCTAGCTGAAAAAAAATTCCCCTTAAGAAAAAAAAATCAAATGAATCAAGATGATAACATCTGATTCGAGCCGCCCTGCCGCCGCAGCGTTTAGAAAAGAGTTGGAAGTGAAGAAGTTAAAATACCGATCGATCACAATACAAGCCGTACGTTTGGCGCGAGAACCTCTATAAGCTGAAAGGCACGCAGACACACAATAAGGAGAGTAAAGATAAGACCCATGGATGATATAAATAACAGAAACGAATAGTATCTTAAAATTTTGGCATGTCATGTCATACAATGCATAGCATGTAGTAGCCGTAGAACCTACAAATATTCTTCTTTTACCTCTTATTACTAGATATTTTTTTGTGTCGGAGGTCCTGATTTGAATAATAATGCGTTGATAAAGCATGGCTTTCAAAATTCCTTTATTTTCGACACGCGGAATTTAAATAAACATTTCTGGATCTTCTATTTTGTAACTCTGGCCTACATCAGGCCACCTGTCCGATTAGCATCACCTCTTTGTTGAGGTCACTCAATGACGGCGCAAGCGCAACGCGCCACAAATTGAAATCTGTTTCGTTATGCCATGTCAAGAAACTAGCTGACACGAGATACAACGGATTAGAAGATGACTAATAGTTAAAACACTCCACATTCCTCATGTTTTTATGAGAACCGTGCGTGTCTAAAACCCATCAACATGATTGTCAGTAACCATATCGAATCATTACCATTACACCCCAATATCGATAAAGCAACAATCGACGGCTTAATTGATTAGTAAAACAATGTTACGACGGGAGCACGATTGCTTCCTGAGTTCTTCGCATATATTAATTGAAATTAAAAGCTATAGATAGACACCAAATGCCGAACATGAACCAAGTGGCCCTAGAGACTCCATTACGGGCAATAAAATGCCTATTATTATCGAGGGCCGAAAAGCCGATGCACGCGATGCAATTACTTGATTGGCAGTGTTCTGGTCAACTCTGGTTTTGATTGATGGTGTACATAATTAGAAAACACTTCAGCATATGTCTTCATCGGCGCAATCTTAATTGCAGGCAGCACTTACCTTGTGAGTCAACAGCACGTGCTATATTCGGAGAAACACTCGCACGCTGTTATCTGTTATTGGAGCCCAAATATGAATTGAACTGACAATTAATCATTATTATTCATTGATGCTAAATAAGTTTATTTTGATTCACTTTTAAAATGATCGAAACACTTTATGTATTTCTCAAATAAGCGTGTCATCATTATCAGACGCAAACAGACTTAATCCAGTGGATATAATGTTTTGGTAGTACCTACTTGAAATACATACTTCCTTAGCTGCTTTGCAATGATACAAACCATCGGGCAGAGAGGAGCGGCCGATAGCAGCCGACAACTCGCAGATTTATAGCTGGCAGATATCGGGCTATTTCCAGACTCTACTGATATTCTCAGATGCGTAGCTATAAACTGTTAACCCCAAGTACTTGGTAAAGTGAAAACTAGCCTGAATAGTGTCTTAAATATATTTACCTGCACATTACAAACTTTAGCAAAATTACTCAACCAATATGAAAATCAATGTCATCAAAGATCAACATGAAAATCTCAGATGTGTGTGTATACCTACGCGGGCAACTTTTCGCGTCATTTTCATCGCTACTCTCATTCGTTACGGCTACTCAATTAAGAGTGAAAGCATTTTAATACCAAAGACAAAGTATATCTGAAACTGCATTAGCTTGCATCCAGTTTACAGCTGCGAAAGATTATCCCAGCGTCGCGAGTTACCACACACACCCCGACGAGGCTTGGCCGGCCGCGGCCCTGCTGCAGCCCGCAAGTAATCAACCTATTAATAAGGGGCTCAACTCTAATGCGACCAATTAAAACGGCGACTCTCGTCTTGAGACGCCCACAGTTTTTGGGCTCGTTCCAGCCGGATTAGGACTGCTTCTTCGGAGTTACACTGCATTTTATGTGATGCCTCCGTTTTAATTCGCGCGATTGCGCTTTATCTCGTTTTGATGGAATATTTATGTAAATTAGGCGTATTAATATTCAATTGTCGATAACGTTCATCGCTCGTAATTTTAGCCGGGGGCAAACATTTAGTATGGACCGTGACTGCGTTGACAGGGCGGGAGAGGAGGCCGGCGGTGCCTTTGTCGGCAAGGGTCTTTGATCGTGAGCTGCGCGGGCGCCAGTAGCTCTGGCTTGGAGTGCCAGTTTACGAGCACGCCTGGTTTTATGGCCCGTCTGCCAGCTTCAGATCAATCAATACGCGCGAATGGCCATTCTACGTGGTGGCAATGCAGCGTCTGCCAAATTTTGTTCGAGTATGATTCATGGTTTTAGATTTATTAGAACTTATAAATTTTACTGTAATAAATGCACTGTCTGCGCGGTAATGTGGTTCAAAGATGTTGTTTTGGACTTTGTTAAAATGTTATGGAATACGTTTGATTGAGGAACAGAAATTTCCAAACCACTTTAAAATTTTGCCTATTACCACGAATTGTCACAGTGTTTTCCAGCAAGCCCTCCAAGTTAAAACAATTAGCCGGTTGGGTTTAGTTGTTTCCCGTGAGCAATATATTTAGCGTCATTAAGGAGGCGGATCGTTTAAGCGCTATAACGCGGCTACCGCGAATCTCGCACAAAAACGGTGTTTCATCAACAATTCCCGCCGGCAATTAGTTTCGATTTAACGTCCGGTTTATGCATGATACTTATTTATTTCGACATTTTTCGTTACTTTGATTATTTTGCTTTTTAGATGAAGGTGCAAAAATAATGTATTAGGTAGCTACAGTCAACAGGATTGTGATAAGTTAAGAATTGAAAATAACAACAGGAAAAGTTTGTTTTTATCAGGCAATTTTAAAAATAAACTTGGAATCAACGATATACCTACCTATCTATTTACAGAATTAAAGCAGATCTTTCATACAAGCATCGCTTTAAAAGCACATCTACTTCACAATGGCAATCAGTAATTAATTTATGTTACAACATCCGGTAGGCAGTGCTACAACTCTGCAATCTAATTTTCTCCCATTTTACTACGCATATGCATTATAATCGTGTTAAAAAGTTAATAATAGGTAATTAGTTAGTGTAAGAATTAAAGTAAGAAGAAGTAACGTGTTAATGCTAATTTTAACTGCTTATGAGAAATTCAGAGCTCGGTAAGCGTATAATTTGAATGTATGGTGTATAATTTTTATTCATTAAGTATATTTAAATTACGACTAGAACTTATATAGACTAATATTTAAGCAAATATAAAAGAAAATATAAATATTTTATGGGAGGACAAAAATAAAATAATTAGATGAGAATGAAAATCGTTAAAAGTTGCAAAAAAAAAAAACAGTTCTGGAAAACTAATTTCTTTTTTATTTACATTAATTATGTCCAGAATGTTTCAATATTCAGTTTTCGAAGAGTATAAATAACCGTAAGTTATGGTAAGTAAATGAGCTCATGACATAATGAGTCCTTCAAAAAGGGCGTGAAAAGACTTATTCAGGGAAGAGATGGTTACGTATAGTTTTAAAGCATCCAAGGCAATAAAATGATATCGTTATACAGCTTAAGGTTCTCAGTAATAGGCGAGACGAGACGGACCGATCTGGACCGAATTTGCAAAAAACGCGTCTCGGTAAACTTATGTACTTACTTGTAACGTCAGAAGATAAACGTTTTTGAAAATGTTATTAAATAATGTAATTTATACAGACTGGATTATCCTTCCTCCTTAAAATAAAGTCTTAACAGTGAGTTTATTTAATTTTAGTTCTCTGCATTGGGGTGTGTATTTTTCGTAGTAGGTGCTACATAAAACTTTTTTTCCAAAAAAATGAACCGACTTCCATCATAAAACTTAAAATCATGAAATAACAATAAAGAAAAATGTATTAGCATGCTACCTACTGAATGAGGTGAAGTCGGTGCCAGCCAAGTGCAGGAGTATGGGTGTTATGTAATTGTTTAGCTAGGCATTTTGTTTAATATATACATGATTCTAATGTTAATTTAGATTATTTAATATTCAATTTGGCACCGACTTCACCTCATTCAGTAGGTAGCATGCTAATACATTTTTCTTTATTGTTATTTCATGATTTTAAGTTTTATGATGGAAGTCGGTTCATTTTTTTGGAAAAAAAGTTTTATTTTATCATTTTTAGTTCTTCTATACTTATTTTCTTTACTAAAAACTTTTTTCCACTGCTGGCCGAAAATAAAGAATTAAGAATTCGAAACTTTTTATGTCAGTTTGATTTGAAATGTCAAAACATGTCAAATTGTCTATTATTTTTGGCACATAAATAGACCGAGAGCCCGCGACGACCAAATCTTCCTTATTTTAAAAATGCTGAATGTTTCTCTGCGTGGTATAGGTATACGGATAAAAAATATAAGCGACTAGGTATGAAGTTTGGATCTTAGTTGCTTATTGCTTATGCAGGTAATATGGATAGCTAGGATGATTTTTAAAGGTATAAAAAGCACCCTTGGGGCCTCCCAAAGTAATATTAAATTCAGCTTTTATAATAAAACAAATATAACTATAATTTAGTAAAGTTTTAGTTAAGTGTCTAGCAGGGGTTTATATCTGCACCAATTGCCTGGTAATGCATGGCGTGATTTCATATAAAAATAAAATCTTTAAAAAACTTTGAGAAAATTTTGTTACCACTTTAAATGTTATTGCTACAAATAATCTGCCTAAGTAATCATGATCCATTTTTATAGTTGCTAATCGCTATTTCTATGTTGGGAACATACACAAAAAATCTTGAGTTTTAATAAAATAAGGAAGGACAAGCTGTCGCGGGCTTTCGCTCTATAATGCAATGTTGGTTTTTTTATATTTTGTTAGGTTTCTTTAAAATTACCGAACAGATTCTGACGTGGTTAAAATGGGACCAACTTGGGAATTTACCATTACGAATAAAAAAACAATTTCGGAAATCAGCCCACTATAGGCGGAGAAATCGGCGAACATACATAAAAAAAAAACATACATACATCGAAACATATAACCTCCTCCTTTTTTGGGAAGTCGGTTGAAAATAAAAGAAGTATGAAAAGACTTAAGCTCGTATCTTAAGCTTTACATTTTTTTTTTAATAATACACTCATCATCATCTTAAAATGACCTGTAGATCTGCAAATAGTTGAACAGATGTTCATGATTCATACCCGTAATCTGAGAATAAATAAATACCTCGACGAAAAATATTAAAAACAAAAGTTGTCTTAATTGGTTCATCTAGGCGCTACGATATCTAAATACTTATAACATTGTAAGTAGACACAGATTCACATGTTAGACTCTTTTTGTCGTGGTTATAAAGAAGAAATGTGTTATAAAGAAGAAGAGCGATGAAGAATTTATTTTAGCTTTTATTTTTAACTAGCTTTTGCGCGCGGCTTCGCCCGCCTGAATTTCCCATAGGAACAGGGCTTTTTCCCGGGATAAAAGGTATCCTATGTCCTTCTCAGTACTTCTAACTATGGGTATGCAATTCAGGAAAATTGGTTCAGTAGAAAATCATGAAGAGGTAACAAACAAACTCACTTTCGCATTTATAATATAGTTAGGATTCAAATTTTTCTGAACAAATTTGCCGACGGTAGGTGTGAGAGCGCGGCGTGTACAAAGCGGCAGCTACAGGTGCTTAAATGGCGATCAAACATGATCGAGAGCGGCTCTCCTCAGTCTCCGTCTCACAATCAACCCAACCTCGTTATTCATACATCGGCTTATTTTCAACCGACTTCCCAAAAAAGGAGGAGGTTATATGTTTCGATGTATGTATGTTTTTTTTTTATGTATGTTCGCCGATTTCTCCGCCTACAGTGGACTGATTTCTGAAATTGTTTTTTTATTCGTAATGGTATATACCCAAGTTGGTCCCATTTTAACCACGTCAGAATCTGTTCGGTAATATTAAAGATTCCTAACAAAATATAAAAATACCAACATTGTATTATAGAGCAAAAGCCCGCGATAGCATGCCCTTACTTACTTTACTAAAACTAAAGATTTTCTGTGTATGTTCCCAACATAGAAATAGCGATTAGCGACTATAAAAGTTGGATCATGATTACTTAGGCAGATTTTTTGTAGCAATAACATTTGTAGTGGTAACTCAATTTCCTTAAAGTAAAGTTTTTTAAAGATTTTATTCCTAATAATATAAGAAATCACGCCATCCATTGCCAGGCGATTGGTGCAAATATAAACCCCTGCTAGACATTGTAACTTTACTAAATTATAGTTATATTTGTTTTATTACAAAAGCTGAATTTAATTTTACTTTGGAAGGCCCTAAGGGTGCTTTTTATACCAATAAAAATTATCCTTGCTATCCATATTACCTGCATAAGCAACTAAGATCCAAACTTCATACCTAGTCGCTAATATTTTTACCTGTATATACCACGCAGAAAAACATTCAGCATTTTTAAAATAAGGAAGGTTTGGTCGTCGCGGGCTCACGGTCTATTTATGTGCCAAAAATAATAGACAATTTGACATGTTCTGACATTTCAAATCAAACTGACATAAAAAGTTTCGAATTCTTAATTCTTTATTTTCGGCCAGCAGTGAAAGAAAAGTTTAAGTTTTTATTAAAGAAAATAGGTGTAGAAGCTCTAAAAATGATAAAATAAAACTTTTTTCCAAAAAAATGAACCGACTTCCATCATAAAACTTAAAAACATGATATAAAAATAAACAAACAATAAAGAAAAATGTATTAGCATGCTACCTACTGAATGAGGTGAAGTCGGTGCCAAATTGAATATTAAATAATCTAAATTAACATTAGAATCATGTATGTATACAAAATGCCTAGCTAAACAATTACATAGTCCTGCACTTGGCACCGAGTTCACCTCATTCAGTAGGTAGCATGCTAATACATTTTTCTTTATTGTTTGTTTATTTTTATATCATGTTTTTAAGTTTTATGATGGAAGTCGGTTCATTTTTTTGGAAAAAAGTTTTATTTATACACTGTTGGTAAGTGCTTTTAAAATAAAACTACTCATGGTGGACTTACACAGTAGCAGATAAAAAGTCATTAAGTCTGGCTGATATCGCTAGATGGCAACTGCTAGATGCCTTTATTGGTCATGAATTTGAATTCCCCGGATATACATGAATTTAGGGCATAATAGGAGTTAGGGCATAATAGGAGTGATTTCTTTTTGTGTATTTTCTATAATTAGCCTAAATAAAACCCATTAGAAGTTATTATTTTAAAACATAATGTTAAGCGTTATTAATTTAAAAAAATATATATATTTCCGTAATTTTATTTACATACATACATAGAATCACATGTTTATCCCTTGCGGGGTAGACAGAGCCAAGAGTCGTGAGACTCGAAAGCCACGCTTAGCAGAATAGTGGTCTTTAGATGGAATGGAGATTCAGATAATTATAGTGACAGATTGCTAGCCCATCACTTATGAGTGGAGGAATAGCCCTTTCCCTCGATTGACTTTTACAAACTGCGCGTGTAGAGAAGCAGCTGGCACATTCTATGTTCTTTCTTTGCCCCCAGACCAGCATGGAAGCTTAGTTTTATTTTTTTTTATTCATTGAAAATTTATTTAAAAGCTCTAAGGTCCTTACTTCTATCTGATTTAAGGTTAGCATGTTTGTCAAAAAACTTTAAAAAGTTATTACAACAAACTACAAACATAAAAAGTTTCCTTAATAACTTTCGGTTCTCTAAATAGCACTAAAGCACTTGTTGTTTCTAACAAATTTGTCTATTAGTTAAGTGGGTAGTATCAAATGCCTGGCGCCAGATACCGACTAGAACCAGTAGCACGTCTTGCCTTAGAACTTGCCGCACCAACACAGACTCAGCTGCGCAGACTCTTGACGCATCAGAAATAGCTCAGGAAAAAACTGCATGTGGCTACGTTATCTGTGCCACTGGAGGTGAATGTACTTTTAAGATGTAATTCTAAAATGGACGATTGTATGCCTTTCTTGGAGTACCTATATAACAATTTAAATAACTTATTGAAGTATGATCAGAACATAGGTAAGTCTTCTGGTTCTTGCAATTGTCCCACATGTGGAGTCGGCAACGAAACATAGGTAAGTAATTGCTGTAATTCAATGCTGTTGATTCTTGAAGAAAACTTAAGCCATATGACAAAAATCAGTTTAAATTGAGATGCTATTCCCGCATCCGTTGTAGGAAACATCTTTCTCCACTCGAATAGCTGGTGATCACAATTGTCACCAATTAACAGGGTGTGGGCGCGCAAAAAACGGACCACCATCGTGGAAGACACCTTGGTTAATGTGTCAGACGACACGAGTGACTCGGGGGCAAAAAGTATAGTTTTGCGAAACCGCAGGGGTGCCAGACGATAATAGGACAGTGTCCAAACATGGACCTCCGCAGGCGACCACGTGCGACGACCTGATGCGATCTCTCATTTGGAACACATGCGGGATTGGTTTTTTCATCATCAACATCGAGGAAGGATTTGTAGTAAATTTCTAGAATTTAAATGCCTACAAATGTGTTTTTAATAGTTTTGTTGATGTATCAGAAAAAAGTCGGTAAGTTAATAACTTTTTATCAACCACTCCTCCTATTATTACAATGAAGTGAAGGAAATGAAATAACTGTTTGTACTAGAAAAAACATACCTACTTCGTATGCAAATTCAATTTTGTTTCTAATAGGTATACCAAATTGCTGAATAATTTAATAATACTTGTGACTATGACGCATTAAGCATAAAAAAAGTTGCCAGAAATTAGCATTATCAATCAAAGCTGTTAAGTATTTACATAGTGTTAAATTATGACAACCCAATCGATATAATGTTTTCGTCTTTTTAGATACCTATAACATCTTGCAAATCATCGTCTCCGCGTTAAGTTTCCTTGAACTTTAAGTTGCAAAAAGTATTTTTTCACAAGTCATCGTTGACCACACAAGCAGTGACCGCAAATTGGTGGGCAAGTAGTTTACTAGAAGACGCCCACTGTATTTCAGTTACACAATGGCGTTAATAGTATAATAGTCCAAAATATCTCAATAATCGCGAGTGAGTGACTTGAGTGAATTGTCTGATGAATAGCGCAGTAGGAGCTAACGAGGAATATATGACGCCAGATGTGATACAATTTTGAATGGGTCTTATACAGTATGTGAAATATATTTTTATTCTTGGTTTGAGTATTTATTTGTACCCAACTAGAAATTAGTACTAGAATAACCGATCACAAAAATCTAGAAAATAGGCCTAGACATTTACAGTAATAATTTTGAACTGTAGTTTCACCTAAAAATAGGATGATCAGTTATTTTTAAATATTCATGAGTTGTGCTAATAGTTGAACCGAACTACATATACAGTAAAATATTTCCGTATAAATTTGAACTGATTATGTTCCACCCTATACATAATAATTTACCATAAAAGTCATCGCGTAAAGAAAAAATACTTGTTCAATATCCTTTATATATATTAGGGCTTCCAAATACCGGATATTTTGAATACCGGTTTTAATACCGGAAAAATATTCAAAACCGGTATTAATACCGGAATTCCGGTATTGAAGTGATAATTCGTATTTCTTTTTCAAAAAGTTTCTTTTTTGAAGTATTAAGCCAAAATTAAAACATGGTCATTGAAAATCTACTTTTATTCATATAACAAACTAAATCATCACAGCTTTGCCTTATACAACTTTAAATATTTAAGATTTTTAAAAATTAATCACGTCATCATCATTCAATTATCTTGATGTGAACATACAGCAATGATTCCATGATTATTATAAGTTTTGCCTTCGTTTTCTGGTCCTTTCCAAAATCAATTACTTTTTCGGTAACTGGTCATTTCCTCGAGTAAATTTTCGGCAGCAAATGTCCATTACGTTTATTTTATCTATTTAGTTTACGTGCAGGTTATTCCAAAAATATTACAATGTCACTATTAATTATCTGTTCACATGCATTTTTATGCGACATAATTCCAAAATCACCGATTTAAAGATTTAAATTGATTCGCGGTGTAATACACAATATATAAATGCTTAAAATAGTGCAATTCTGCGTTCGTTGAGCGTCGAAGGCAGCCTTGCCTTTTGAAGGTCCCTCCCGGACGGACCAACTTTATGAACAAATCTGAATTTGATAGCAGATAGAATAGATATCTTCCAGTGTACTCAGTGTGAATTTACAAAGGTTGTTATTTATGTAATAATTTATGTTTTAAATAATTGGTATACATGTTAATAAGTTTAGAGAAAAATAATAATAATAAAAAATTAAAAAAATCGGTATTAAAACCGGTATTGAATTTCAATACCGGTATTGCAAACAGGTCAAAAAATCGCCTAATACCGGTATTGAGCAATACCGGGATCCCGGTATTGGAAGCCCTAATATATATGGTATTTTGTGTGCAAAAGAGCAAATCAATCTCTTTTTAAACTAACACTGCGATAGATGTCACAACAGAACAAGGGACTATAACAATGCTCTGAATATCAATAGGCTTAAATACCTTTGCAATAAAGTCAAGCGGTAAGGGTAACAATGTTCAGATTGCTTCAAGAAATGGCATGTCACCTGGCAAGAATATTGTGTATCTGAATGATTTTATTGCAAGTTTTATTAATTGATTGATTTTGTGGATAGCTAAGTTAAATATAAAAGAAAATAAATAGCCAGAGATTAATTAAATTTTAGGTGTAGTTTCTATTCTTACACCGTAGGTAAGGTAGGCTAAAGGGAATTCAAATGATAGTTAACAAAACCTGCCATTTTGCCAAAAATGATTAAAAATTTTGATGAAAGAATCGACATCTGCCATCGTGCTCGTGGTGGACATTTGCCAGATATTATTTTTCATTCATAATTGCAAAACTTTTCTCTTCGTATTACAACAAAAATTTGAATTATCGTCATCTAAATTATTTGTTTTATTTTGTTTTAGAAAACAAAGTTCTTGTTGAAAACCCCTTTAGATGAATAGTTTTTTTTGTCTAATCCAAGATTTCTAAGAAATATAATTACTTAAGTATCCCATTTTAAATAGAGAAAGAACATAATTACAACTGGTTGTAGACTGTAGGTATGTGAGCACCAAATGTTAGTTATAATATTAAATGACACAAACGGTCGGAATGTTACGTTCACTCAAAGGAAATCATATCCATTTGGTTTTATCGCGACAACTAGACCGGCCACTTTATAATGAGTAGTGACTATTCATTTGTAGATTTATTTACGTACTAAAGTATAGTTGGAATGCGCGTCGTGTGGAGTGAAGGCAGCGACGGACCGAGTTAGATATGTCTTCGTCAAAATTTACATAAATGATCTATGCGATCCGCCTAATACTGCGCGCTGGTCATTTATTAAGCTGTGTGGAGTATGGGAGAACTGGCGCGGGCGCATAGCACGCGTGCCGGGCTGCGTGCGTCGACAGCGCAAGACAGGCGACCACACTGAAACCTCCAGACTATTGGAGAACGCCAGCATCATCGAGGTCAGACTTGTTGACGTATGTAAATCGTCTGGAAGATCATTATCAGGATTGTGAGTTTGGTAATCAGAATGTTGTACCAAAAACTATTATACTTTGGTATGTAGGTATTGCATTATTCTATACCCGATTATAGACAATTATACTTAATCGTTTAAAGAAATTCAATGATAGTTAAGTGCTAGTAGGTCGTGCGCTCATGCTATGGTCGGTGGCTGAGCGCGGGTGGTCTACGCGCGCCGCCTGCGGGAGGCGTCAGATTCACACAATCCAGAACATCTTCCAATGCACTCAATGTTACAAGCGTTTATACATCTTATGGCTACACTCCCAAGAAATACTATTCCCTATTCATTCTAATAGTTTCATACGCCTGCTCTACAATTTGGAGCGTAATCATTAAACATGTAGTAAGTCTACCGAATGTAAAGATTTGGAAGTAATAACAGATGGGTGTTAATTGCTATCACGAGGCGTCAATAATTGTTTTTTTTAGCCACTAATGGCAATGGAAGTTCCGGGTTATGAAAGTTTTTGTGGGGTATAATCAAGTCGTAATCATTGGGTTGGTTAGAGCGTGTGAGCTACTCTCCTCGCGTACACACAAAATAATGAGAGCACGGGAAGTAAGCTTTATGTGCTTTTGCTATATATATATATCTATTTATTTAAAAACTAAATTGCATAAATTACAAAACTATGTACATGGTGGACTTAACGCCATAAGGCATTCTCTACCAGTCAACCATTAGGCCAAACTAGTCGGGGCTGTGAATTTTCAGTTGTATGGAGGTGGTCACATTAAATCCTACGATGGTGATTTTTATAAACTACATAGATTATGATATTACAACTGCAAATTTAAGTGTAAAAAAAAAATCACCACCGCCGTTTTTTTTAAACGCTATTATAAGACTCATATTGTTATAACTCTCAAACAAAAAATCCTACCAGGGTGATTTTTTGTTACATGTTTCCTTACGAATAATAAAAGCTTGATTTAAAAAATCACCAATAAATAACAATCCGAAATGGATTTTTTTAATGAGTTGTAATTTTTATACTTTAAAAACATCCTGTACAAAAACAAAAAATCCAGCAATGGTGACTTTTATATATTATTCGTATACTATTGTAATGAACCATATTCTCAATTTTTATAAGGGTGACTACAACAGTTTTCTTTTTATTAACTTTTAATTTTTTTTTTATTCTACAGTCGAGAAAATTGTATATTCGTACGTAATGTGAATTATTCAATCTTAATTTAAAAAAACGACTCATGTTTATGAACCCGATTTCCTGTAATTAAATAAAAACCATATTGACATTTATAACGTTAAAAATACATTTTATGACTAGAAAGCCTTATTATAAACCGGCCAACTTTTAAAATGGTAAATGAAGTCTTATTAATTAATTGTGAACAGTAATCTCTATTGTAAACTTTTTTGTTTACGAGCAATTCAGTATAGTTTATTTACCCCTCCCATTTCATATCGGATCATCAAAATTCTTTTTTTTTTATATAAGGATGTCTAAAAACATCAAAATAATGTTAAGTATAAGAATCATGGTTGTAGGAATTTGTCGGTAAAAAAAATTTAAATGCCCCGCCTAAACAGAGAGCAGTAAAGTAGTTCGATAAAGTGCAACGAAATAGTCGAGAACGATATCGGGGTGGTAACCGAAATAGAGAGTAGATAACGGTCTGGTTAACTGTGATAATTATTACCTCCCAGGCAATACTGGATGAATTCGGGATTAATTGCCTGCATCAAAGAAAATTATAAATTGACCTAGGGTATTACTAGGTAGAAAACGGAATGATACTTTACTTAATGATACAAAAGGCTTAGTTAAGAATGAAACGAATGAAGAAGTAGGTAAATCTTTTAAAAAAGAGTCCTCGGAATAAGTAGGTAAAATAGTTATATTCTCAATCAGGGATGCACAGGAAGAGTAGGCACTAGAGGATCATAGAAACTTAAAAAGTTGTAGACAGGTTCTTTATATACTCAGTAAGTGAGTACTAAGAAAGATATTATGAACCACTAACAACCCCTAAGGGGTTAAAGGGGTGGATGACGTCACTCCTGTGGGCCAAAGCGCTAACTAATGCTAGTTAGTCATAAAGAGAAATTTCTTCTCGAGTAATATTTTGTGTTTGAAAGTCCGCGAGGAAATCATTCCGTTGGCCGTTGGTTTCGTGTCGAACGGTGTGACCGCGCCATATGAAGACATTAGAGAAATGTTTATGATGCGTTGCGTGTGGTTCCCTGTAATTCATGGCGCAATCACAGCTCTGATGCCCTGCAATTTATGACCTAACATCGAGGTGGTAACGCTGTCCAGTCATGAATTTGCTTT
Organism: Ephestia elutella; assembly: GCA_018467065.1. NCBI lineage: Eukaryota > Metazoa > Arthropoda > Insecta > Lepidoptera > Pyralidae > Ephestia > Ephestia elutella. The sequence goes on along the minus strand of CM031567.1, from coordinate 6,970,641 downwards.
TGTTATGTCATGAAGACGTTCGAGAAATAAATATCAACGCATCCGGAAGACGGGGGGCGTCGTTAAATAACCTAATGTCATAAATCAGAATAACAGTTTTTAAAAACAATTTGTAGTGTGTTATGATGATAATAAATCAAGGAAGGGCATCTTGTTTCACAGAAATGGTGCATTGCTGAAATATTTGGAATCGCATCTGTCATCTCGTGGGTAAGTTTTTGCTGGCTCGAGTTTTTGTAAGACCTTGCTACCGCAAGTGCTAATGAGACGTGTAGGATATTTATTTCAAAGAAAAATTCTAATGATATTGTGTGGATAAATATTTTAGATATACTTTCTGAGTACATAAACAATCATCCATACTAATATTATAAATGCGAAAGTTTGGATGTGAGTTTGTGAGTTTGTGAATTTGTGAGTTTGTGAGGATGTTTGTTACTCAATCACGCAAAATCTACTGGACGGATTTCGATGAAATTTGGTACAGAGGTAGATAATGACCTGGAATAGCACATAGGCTACTTTTTATCCCGTAAAAAATGGTTTCCGCGGGCATCGGATACCAATTATAGTAGCGCCATCTATTATTTGACAAAATAGACGTCATGTCAAAATGACGTTACGTCAAAGTAACGTTACGTCAAAGTGACATTACGTCAAAGTGACGTTACGACAGCCTCCCCACTACTTCCATATAAAATGGGCCGTTGCACCGGGCGGCCGGCAGTATGCCCAGATACGTCGAGGTGTGCGGACCGCTGCTGAGTGCACGGACTAATGGTACTCTGCTCAAACTTCTATATATTATGTGTGTGAAGGAACATCAGTGAGTTTGTTGTGATGTACATTGCGTGCGGAGGCGGGGCGCGCGACATAGCCGTATGAGGTACACTACATTTTTTCCATTACATCTAATTTGTCATTAGATGGCGCTTTAATTAAATACTTGCCTATAGTTCTCACGGCCTGCCACTAGATGGCACTTTACCGCGGACAAGTTCTTTCAATATTTTTTCGCGAAGAATGTATAGTGCCATATAGTGTAGCGAAAACAGTAGCGCCACAGAATAGTAAGTAGTACTAACGTACATATCGGTCACTCACCGCCCCGCACTCATTTCAAATACCGCACCCCACCCCGCCCAGCACTTCACTGTAGACATCACTGGCACGGTTTAGGCGCGAATGGTCCTAAGTTCCAAAAAATGTCCAACTCGCGGTTGGTTCAATTCGCGGTTAGTCTAAAATTAAACAATGTTTTCGAAATTGTTAATTTATGAAGCTAAGATCATGTAGTAGTAGTTAGGTTTAGGTTTTTTTTTTAGACCGCCCGGAAAGACTTTGAGGGCGGAAACGAAGTTAGGTTCAGGTTATTTTTTTTTTATTACTGCCCGGAAAGACTTGAAGGCAGAAAATAAATTAGGTTCAGGTTACTTTTTATGACCTGTTGGCACGTTTTTTTATTATTTTATATCTTTGTCAATATATCTATCTATACGCTGTACGGTAACGATGAAACTTTCGCGCCATTTTGATTGAAAATCATGACACGCACGCAAGCAGCCTTACTAAATTTCTTGCACACATATATATGCGAGTGTATTTACGGTATTTGCCTATGAATTTGTAATTTTGCCTATTTGCTATTTTACCTATTTTTCAACTCGCTCCATCGTGAATAAACTGCTAACTCGCGCTCAAGCAACAGTTTCACAGGGGCGGGATAATGATTAATCCTTTTTTGCCGCGGGCGAAGCCGCGGGTAACAGCTAGTCCATACTAATATTATAAATGCGAAAGTTTGGATGTGAGTTTGTGAGTTTGTGAGTTTGTGAATTTGTGAGTTTGTGAGGATGTTTGTTACTCAATCACGCAAAATCTACTGGACGGATTTCGATGAAATTTGGTACAGAGGTAGATAATGACCTGGAATAGCACATAGGCTACTTTTTATCCCGGGAAAAAGCACTGTTCCCGTGGGAAATTCACGCGGGCGAAGCCGCGGGCAAAAGCTAGTATTTAATATGGCAGTTACTGAAACTTGAAACAGAAGAAGATATGTATTTATATTTACTATTTCATTTATTTAATTACCTACTTTATCTATACTATATTGATACTATATGTACAATAAGTTAGCAGCATGTTTAGCTATCAATATTTATAGCTACATATTTATTATTTATTACCACGCAGTAAAGGTTCATGTGGTTGTGCTGCATGTCCTAACATCCAATTGTAAATTTTAATTCTGTCTTATTATTCTCTTTCCAGTAGACCACTAAAACGGTAAAAGTGAACAATACTGAGAATAACAGCTAACAATCGTATGAGCTTGTATATGGCATCGTGGAGTACAGGACTAGGTCGTGACCCAGGTGCCACCCACATCCTGCGCACAGAGCCACGGATACATGCCGTGACGGTCGCGGCATCACGCTGCTACCGGCCTCTCACAAATCATGCTTATTTACAACACGTTTCAAACCAATCAACCGTACTGTAGACTATATTTTATATAAATAATTTAAATGACGTTTTTTTATATATACTATTATACGCAGCAAAAACAAATCTTGATAAAGAAAAGCCCACCCTCCCACTAAGGAAACTCAATAACGAAAAGCATGACAAACAAGAAAACGATCTTGCAAATAAAATTTTTCTACAGTAAGTGCGGGGTTCGACTGATCCTATCGCAAAACCCACTATTTTCCATCGGAGTAGGCCATATTTTTGTCAATTTTTCGTCTGACATATCCCATTTCCTATTCAGAAAAACATGGAGCAAACGTGAAGTTGGAAAACAAGGGAATGGAAAAAAGAGCGTCTCGTTCGAAACGGCAGATAATCGTGTTAGCCGACCGCACGGCGAATAACAGATGCCGTTCGCTGCACCGGCCCAATGAGATTGCGGTGTTTTTCCGCCGAGCTCCACGGAGACAAACAACGGATGCAAATTCGTGTTGACAGCGCGATCCATCTTGTTCGCCTCTCCCGAGACCAGCCTCCAAACAAATAGGGCCGCGATCGAGACGACCCGCCGGTTTATTTGCACGTAACGAGATTTCAGTCGGAGCATTGGAGCAATAAATAAGTAAGGTCAGCGAGTAGCGGATGCCAGCAGTTTAGTTTCGCTTAATCTTGGAAACAAAACTGGCTGAGTGTCGTAAAACAGGAGCACAACGCCGGCGGGTGGCGGCGGACAGTGCAAACTGTGACCTTCTCGATGAAGAACGGCCTGCGCTTCGCTGCACAATACAGACTCAACCATTCAATATTTTTTTCGGAAAAAAAATACTAGTAAATTTTGGGTTTTCATTCTGTTAACTTATCTCTGTAATTTTTTATGTCATATGTCCTAGACGTTAGATAGGTATGTAAGTACTAATAATATAATTACATTTTCACTAACCAAAACACTATATCTAGTGTTAAGGTTATAGGAGTATATTTTGGTAATAGGGAGTACCTAAGCAACTCCGTCGACTTTTCTATGCATAAAAGTTGTAATCTTTTACATAGGTCTATAAGGTTTACATCTATTATAATAACAGTACCTATTAGAACAGATCTATGGTTAGGCTAATGCCATTAGACTGAGTGACGGAAGAATCTAACTACTACTTATCCGCAACTTTACATATTTTCGTCTAAGTTTTTCCATTGTTTTTACCTTCAGCTTCATACCGCTTTTATTCGTTTTTCTTCTAAATGTGTTGTCTATGCGACAACGCAAGAGTACAGCGAATAGATCATCCGCTGGTCGGGGCCGGGCGGCGGCCACTGTCCAATAAATATATTGTTTCACGCGGAGCCAGCGCAGATAAAGCAAGCTCGCGCCTCGCTCTGCCTCGCTGCCTCTGTAGGGCTGCTGTGGTAGCGGGATTGCATCATTACTGGAGGTCTAAAAACGTCACTTCGAATATTCACAATATGATCCATTTCCAATACAAATTCATCACAATTTGAATTTCTCAAAGTGACCTTTTATAAATAAGATTATCTTCTTTCAAAGGCCTAGTTTGTAGACGCTACGAATGCTACGACATTGTAAGCGTATAATAATTTCGTAGCACTCGTTGCGCATAGTACATCGTCGTCGCGTCGTAGCTGAAAATATATTTTTTGTGAGTTTATGAAATGACCAACCTGACTCTCATCAAAACCAGAGTGAAAAAACTACTTCTGGGTAAGCTTGCTACACGGTAGACCTTATCTCTGTCCTCTTCGGGCAAGATTGTGGTCAAGACTAAATCCATCTATTAAAAAAAATTATACCTGAAGTCTTTTTTTATTGTAAATTTTACATCAGATATTATTATTTAAACCATTAATTTATATATTGTAAAAGAAAATACAAACTAATAAATGAGGCTGTAGTATATTTATGTTGTAAGTACCCGCTATCAGTGTAACCACACTTCAACTTCGTCTAAAACACTGTCAGCCAAACGCGGAGAGCTTGGCGTTTGCACATTAGCTTGCGAGGACGCCAACTCCATATCTACTGCGTATTTAGCATTCGAGTTATTACCGTTGGCGAATATTTTATTGTTTTTTTGACGAAAAGTCAATAGTTAAGAGTTTATTCTTTTAAAGATTTAAATAACGCACATTTAAGTGATTGTAAAGGTTTTATAGACAAGAGTTAAGGTTGTTTTTATTTTACACTGATTGAAGTAATTAATAAAATCAATTTGTGTGTAAGTTAAGACGTACCAAATTACAATAAAGCAAAGTAACATGCAGATCATTAAATTACTATGTCATGCAAATAGTTAAAATTAACTTAAGACCTTGAAATAAAATATATTTGTCAATCAATATGACGTAGCTTTTAAACTTAAAAGGAAGAGAAGAGCTTCAGGATATTTACTGACCAGCATTATTTTTTAAAGATTTTATTTTTAATGTAACATTCTTAGTACTCGAAAACCGATCTAATCCAAATTGCCAACATTTCCCTAAGCGGTTTATTCGATTTAGAAAAACTCAGTGTAATTTTAAACAAACCATTTGTTCCTTTCTTATTTATTGCACGTCAGTGAATCCCCAGTACTATAACCGTATGTGACAGTGCGAAGGAAGGTGCACCACATCGTTTAGGTATATTTAAAAATAAAAATCTTTAAAAGTTTATTTCTAGATAATACTTACTTTCTTATGCTATTTAATAAAATACTGATGGTAAAAAAATGTTACTTGTGAGGCAAAAAAATTTCAATTGTTTAAAATTGCTTTCTTCACAAGATTTTAATGTAATTTGGGGATTATACCTATATCTAAATTATCAAAATCTTATGGATAAATTGTAAAATATGTAGTTGACTTTGAATGCAAAATCAAAATCAAAAATTATTTATTGAAACATGGCCTTCAAAGAAGGTTCTTTTTCACGTCGAAAAATAATTATTTAATCATAATATATTATGTCTCAAAACTACAAACTACTAGCAATCAAAGGAGAACCCACTTTCTCAGTACGAAGCTTTTACTTACTTCTGACATGTGCTCTGTCTTGTTCTTGGATAAACGTTGTTTTTTCCATAATCCTTGTAGAATTCTTCATATAAAGGTTATTATATATATATCTATCTGTAATATGTACTTAATCTTATTTCTTTTTATATGTTAGGCTATCACTAAAAGAAAGAAACTTATTGACGTTAATATTTCTCATAGCATATTTCTTTACTCTTACACCAAAATAGTGGCGATTTTTATACTCGTTAAATTAAAATAATTATTCTTATGGCAGTTGAAAATTCTATAATACTGTATATATTCGGAAAAAACACATATCCGCATTTTTTAATAAAAGTAGCAACCCTACTGCGTAGGGTGACAATGCTGCAGCCTGGACAGACGGAACGGAAGCGGAACTCTCCTGGGACTCACTAAATCGTATTGGTTTCTCTGCTTTTATTTAGCCTTTTTCTAATCCTAACCGAACCTTTGCCGTTCGCTGGTTGACTTGAATCATCTGTTTTACTAGCGATGCATGTACACTTTGCAATAAGTGAAGCAGTTTCTCTCTACGATACCAGCTCTACTAAAAACTATATTTCTATAGCTTTTGCCCGCGGCTACGCCCGCGTAAATTTTGATTATTGTAGGCACCATGCCGATTGTGCAGTTCATACAGGAAAAATGGTACCCTATACATCTTTCTTCGTACCCCCAATAATATGACGTTGCAAAAACCCATTTATTTACATATAACATATAATGATTACTAGTAATACTTAGATTATGTAGTTTCACCAAAATTTGTTGTTTTTTTTATGATAATATTGAGAAATAAGCTGACATTTTGATACCTCTTGAAAATTATGCCATAAACCTATATATTGTCTTCAACTTTAAAATGTATTAAATTGCAGGTGTGTGAGGCAATAGTTAATATAAATAATATGACTACAATAACGGTCCCGGTGCTCGTACAAACACTGTTTGATTTAGCTATTTCAATAACAGGCTGGTGGTAAAATTTTATTGTCCTGGCCAAGTCGGGTCTCATCTGCGTGTAAGCATGGGATGCAAACGCTAGCGAACATACATACATACACAGAATCACGTCTTTATCCCTTACGAGGTAGACAGAGCCAAGAGTCGTGGGACTCAAAGGCCACGCTTAGCTGAATAGTGGGCTATCTGATGGAATCGAGATTAAGGTATAGTGACAGCACGCTAGCGAAGCTTAACAATATTACCTACTCCATATCTGCTTGCTCCTAGTAAATCTTACTTTTAATAAGTGCTATGATCGTGATTTATCTTTAAGATGATATATTTTTGTAGTCAGTAAATAATTTATAATCATTGTAATTCCCATGAAAGATTTTCTTTAACAGTTATAGAAGAAAGTATTTTTTAGGGTTCCGTACCTCAAAAGGCAAAAACGGAACCCTTATAAGATCACTTTGTTGTCCGTCTGTCAGTTTGTTTGTCAAACTTTTTAGGGTTCCCTAGCTCAAAAGGTAAAAACGAAACCCTTATAAGATCACTTTGTTGTCCGTCTGTCGGTCTGTCTGTCAAACTTTTTTTTCTCAGGAACGCTTGAAGATATCAAGTTGAAATTAATACCGAATACTCGGATCCACGGTCTCTTTCAGAAAAAAAAATAATCAAAATTATACGTCAACGCGATCAAGAGATATTACCATAAATGTGGCGAATTTTTGCATATTTTGCGATTTTAGGCAGCAATCAAAACCTATGGGGTACTTCCCGTTAATCTAAAATTATGAAATTTGGCAAAAAGCAAGGTCCAACAGTACTTATACAGGAGTAAATCTGTAAACTATAAATATGTTACTGGAAGTCAAAAAAAATAGTGTTACAAACTTATTTTTGCGCTCGATGCAGTATGAATCTCAGGGATCGAACTGCAAAGTTAAGTTTGTTTTTGAAACTAGTTGGTCTTTTGGTTAGAGCTGTACTGTGAGATGCTTTGCGGGTACGGAACCCTCAGTGCGCGAGTTTGACTCGCACTTGGCCGTTTTTTTTCAGTTTAGAATAGTAAAAGTTTATAAAAATATGCAGTTTTAAGTATGAGATTTCTTGTTTTGACTTACGATCATTTGTAAGACCTACTTCGATATCAACCATAAATTTGTTTATTAATAATATTTCACAATTTGTGTAGGTATATAGCTATTTATTAGAGATGCGCCGAATAGTGGTTTTGCCGAATAACCGAATACCGAATATTATTCGGTTTAACCTTTACCGAACCGAATATTCGGCCGAATTATTCGGTTTACCATTACATTGTTTTGCCGCATAAACATGTACGCTACGGTGTCGCTGCTAATTTGAATTTTAGAAATAAAAGTTAATTTAAAATTTAAAAATAATTTTGAGGTCTAAAAAAACATTGATTATTTTATAAAATTTTTCATGTATACACCCACCACCTTTTTCCTGTTCGAGGGGGGTGGACACAGGACTCTAAGAAATATTATCACTTTAATTAAAAAATGGTCTTTAAATACTCATAATATTTTTAAAAGACCTATCAAATCATACTTCATACGATGGTATAATTGAGAGAGAAAAAAATTATCCCCACTTTAGGTGTTTAAAAAAAAATTCTAGGGGAGGCACCCTAGAAAAAAAAATTCGTGATTTTATTCTAGAGTTCGCTCCGCGTAATAAATATGTATATTTATACCAAATTGTTGTTTTCTAGAAGCAATAGTCGCTGAGCAAAACCTAGGACAGACAGACGGACGGACAGACAAGACGAAACTATCGAAACTATAAAAATCATACCCTTGCATATGAAGTTGTCGTTTAATTCTACTCCATGTCATGTAGCCAGCAAACAGAATTTTTGTTTTATAATAATTATACGATATCCCAGCAGTGGGACACATCTATCTATAGGCTAAGAAAAAAAAAAAAAACTTGAACCGAATATATTCGGCAACAAAACCGAATAATTCGGCCGAATACGAATAGTGAAAAAGATGCCGAATACCGAATACCAAACGAATATTCGGCGCATCTCTACTATTTATCAAAGATTTTTAAGTATCTTACTTTTAAAACTAAATACTGAAAAAGTTAGTCATCTATTTTATGAGCAAGTAACCATAACCATTTTATTAAATGAAACTCAAACTTCCAATTAATCTGATTTTAACTTGTCCTCTCAAAAAATCATCGATAATAATCGTGAGGCGATGCAACCAAAAAACTTGAAGCACGTCGCGTACCCGAAAGCTACTTAGCGAAGAATTGCCTCACTCCCACACGGTTGCAGTAAATGCACTTTTAAATTAACTTTCTTTTCCACCTTATACTAGGGGACATAGAGTCGAAAGTCGTATGGCACAGTATCGTCCCGCCTACTAGGGGCGGCGTTCCCCCTCCGTAGATCGCAAAGAGTGCGTTCACACAAGTTTACTTTTAAATTTTAATCACAAGTCCGTTGTTGATTTGGCAAAGAGAGACGGGCGCGATATTAGGGGCAATTGGTTTTAGTTAGTACACAGTAAAATGATATTTGTTATGAAGTAGGCGGTAACGAATTTTGGGTACTTGCTTTGAAAATATTTTAAGCTCATTATTACTGTCTATATTTATGTAGTTCATAAAAATAAAGTTCATACTTATTACTTTTTTATACATAACTCTTCACAGAAGTAAAATAAGTAGTTATTAAATAAATATTTTTTATTACATAAATATAAAAAACTTTTAGATTTAAATTATATTATTGTAAATGACTGTTTTTGCCTAAATAAAGATAAATAAAATAAAATTAAAAATCTATCTGAAAAGATTGCCATCTAGGTGTTTGCCGTTTGTATTATGATTTTATGGTTTGTTAGGTAGGTACCAACTTATAAGGATTGAAAATCCGGAAATGACAATTTTTTTCCGAAAAAGATTTGTTGATTTTTTCTTATATTTAAACATTGTGAACGATTTTTTTAATTTTAACAATATGTTATGACAAATTAAGGTTTTACTTTTCAACTATAATTCAAAAAAAACTTTTTATGACTTCAGGACTATCTGTAGGTACATAACATCAATTATTATTTTCCATTTAATTAATGCCCAAAAATATTTTACAAAAAACATCGAACTTTATTCTACAACAAAGCTGAACTGTATGTTCAGTTATAGAAGCTAAGTATAATTTAATATTTGGTATTTTATATTAGGTTATCAATACATTAAAATAATTAAGTACATATGTATCTTACTAAATAACACGAGTAGCTTAGAATTTTTTTATTTTCCATAAAAAGTAGCGACTCTACATGGACGCTCTAAAAAAACCTGTACTAACATTGTGTGTACGATTTTGAGTTTACCATTATCTAATATGGAAGTTATACTCCTATTTGTGTTAAACTATTGAATTAACTAGTAATACTCACTTAGTATAAGTAAGAAAATAATAACATTAGTTAATGTTAGTTAAGAAAATATTTTTATTCAACGTCTTGAACATTGTGAACTGACATTTCATGTCCAAAGATACGAATATAAAACTGGCTAATAAATATAAAAGCAATGTTTTGCATTTGTAAATCCGTTCATTTTTTATACTTATCTCAATACTACAAATTTAATCATTATAATAACACTTGACAAGCATGTTGACTCTACATTCTACTGGCCTCAGAGAAGGCCCATCCCATTGTGGATGATATAGAAAAATTCGGTTGGATTGATGTCTTATTAGAATTATTTAAATTTGTATTCTTCTTTGTTTTACAATTTAGAGCAGTGCTTTTATCATAAAGTGCAATAGAACTGTGTAGTTAAAGTTAAACGTCTCGTGAGTGAGTACTAAAAAAGGAATTTTGAAAATTCCACCTCTAAGGGGGTTAAATGGGAAAATAAATAAATTCACGCGGACAAAAGCTAATAAATACATATAGGTGAAATATATACGGAAAATGGCTAAGCATATATACATACAGTGAATACGTATGTAGTTACTGCTTATACGTATGTAGTGACTTATCACAAAAAGTCCTTGATAATAGAAAAATAATACCTAGAATTAACTTTTGGGTCATACGAATTTCAACGAAATAATTAATGTGATTCGTCACAATTCACATATCGGTGGCCATTGGTGCGACCATTACCGGTTCACTGTCGATAAGTTTTAGTGCGACGCGACACGGTTAGTTTGAACTCCTCGCACGTAATAAATTATTATAAATATGAAGGTGGAAGTCACAGGTTCAATTTTCCGCAAATTTCATCTAGCCTCGTAAAGCAGCAATCTAGCGCCCCCCGCACCCCGCGCTCGCTCGCCCGCCGCTTGTAATAATGATGTTTATAAAACTTTGTTAATTAACCAGCAACTGCTTATTTCAATCAACGTGTTTTAATTCCTTCTCTAGCATTGTTATTTTTATAGTCTACATTTACGACTATTTTGAATTAGGCACTGCTGATGGTTTAACAAACAAACTTTATTATGAAGGTATACTTGTGTTTCAATTCAACAGGTTTACTGAACAGATTCAATGTGATTATTTACTTATAGAATAAACATTTGCTGCAATTTATTGAAACTTTACTCTGCATACTCACGAGTCTACACTTTACCACAATAATTTATCTCGAAGCCATTTGCATGGTATAGTAAACTAAGAGGCTATTTATTTATCCATAATAACGAAACCACGATTACTCTCTAGCAGGCAATCTTCGCGTTCAGCCTCATTGTAGTCGGCAGCTCACAGTGCATAATAGTGATGGGAAGCATCGGAGCGCCGAGTAATGCGAATAAATACTTCGATGCGATCAACTCACCGTTTAACGAGGGAGCCTTTTCCGCGCCGCGGTGAGCCATTTAGCGAATTTCAATAGTTATCGCGCAGAGAAAAACTCACTCGCTGAAGAGAGATGGGCGCGAAGAGCTCTTACCAGCGCGAGTGGGATAGACGCATTAAGAAAGAAGTAATAAAAAAGCGGTTGTGTGTGCGTGGCCGGAGTGTGGTGGCATAGGGCGGTGATGCAGGCCCCTCCCTGCGGCGCGCCGCCTCGCCGCCGCCTCAGTCGACTCTACATCGCGACAAGTCGCACCGGTCCGCTCTACCACGGCACGGCCGCGCGTAAAAAGTTTCGCTACTACTCCGAAACTTCCGATCGTAGCGACAACACAGCTAAACTGATGCTAAACACTGTTTACTGATATTTCAACACGGTGTCACGTACGAGACTAATTCGAAACATTGTGTAAATATATTAAAAAATTGTTGTCAGTGATTTTAAATAATCTAAAAAGTTTTCATTATATATTTTCTTGGTATTTATTAAATAATATATCAACAGCGGTTTTGACTAATTCGGAACTATATAAAATAAAGCTACTATTTAATTTAGGAGTGTTATTAAAATCGCCATAACGTCGAAGCGAGAATTGTCAAGTTTGCGATTGCAAAGACTATGCTCTATAGCACCATCGATGGGATGTTCGGACGGTGACGGCGTGTGGGGCTCCGGAGGCAGGCTGGGCTCGGAGGCGGCCAACTTGATGCTGCTGCAGGGCGAGGCTCGGGAGCGGCAGGGCTCCGCCATGGAGGAAGACTGCTCGGCGCGGCCCTGCGCCACAGACTTCTCAATCGCCGCCATCATGGCCAGGGACCGCCAGGAGAGGCGAGAGAGGCGGAGACACAGAGACCCGAGAGAAGACACACTTACGCCTTTAGGTAAGATAAATTCTACTTAAATTATAAATGCGAAAGTTTGGATGTGAGTTGGTAAGGATGTTTGTTACTCAATTACGAAAAAACTACTGGACGGAGCGAAATACCGGGGCGTGGCTAGTAATTTTAAGAGTACAAAAAAGTCCGTGATAGATTGATATATTTTAGCTATATAAATTTTATAATAAGTTAACTTTGACACTAATATATACTCGTAGTGATTGTAATCTATTCTGAATGCACTATGCGTTACAAAATTATATAGAAATACCTTGGGAAAATATGGGAAAAGTATATATTTATTATGAGTACAGATTACATCTTGAAATACCTAATACAATTGTATTCAAAAATGTAGAGACAAATAAACATTCAGTAGGCATCATTAAAACTTACTACAGAAAATATAATAAATATAAAATCTACTGCATATATAATAAATGTATTAATAAATAACTACGTATTTACTTATAATATAATGCTAGAAATTAATATATGATTGTATGTAAGTACGTCTATCAGTAAATGTCGTTTAGTTTGTTTGGGAACGATTTAACACACCCATTATTTCAAATGTCTTTTCGTGGCATACAAGCATAATAGGGCATTAGACAGGCACAAAATAAATTAAAATAATTTTATTGATCAATTTACTTAGTAACTACCTATATTATTTCTTATGTACCTGTGTCATAAAGTTTAGCTTAAAAAACATTAAATTTTAAATGTGATTACTTTCAAAGTATATAAGTAACTTATGAAATTGTAAGGTTTTTAGGTGATTTTAACTCGAATAAGTGCCTTATCAGATATTTATTTCTTACATCCAACAATCCATGCCTCTGTTCATATATCCACATGTCAAACAGATTTTTAAAAATTCAAGTATATAAACCAATTATATAGGTAGAGAATAATATTTAGGACTATGATAACGTCTCAGGTTAGGAATTTAGGAGTTAGGCATATCAATTTATTTTAGAACAAAATCGATCCAAAAAATTTATTTTTTATTTATTTATTGTTCACTTTTTTACATGTTTTCAGTTTTCTTCTTCTCTCACAAGAAAATAAAATAAAATTTCGCTTTATGTCGGTACTTTGTCGATTTTTACTACTTTATCTGTCAATGTCTAGTGGTAATGTTCTTGTTTTTACTTATAATTTCATTGTTTAATCTGTGAAAAATGTAATGGGTTAATTAATAAGTTCGTTTGTAACTACGTCTTTGTTATACCTTTTATTATGTAACTGTTTGTTTTTCCTGAATAAATAAAAAAAAAAAAAATCTGCAAGAATCAAAACTACATTTTTTTTATTATTCAATTTGTCTTGTTTTTTTTTTGTGGCGTTGTTCATGTTCACGCTGAAACTATTTCATAATAAGTAAAAGTTAAAATTACCAAAAAGTAAACCATATTACAATGAATTAGTAATTAGTAAAATATTATTATTTTTATCTTATTCAAATATAAGAAAATATTTGGGATAAGCTCGGGACAAAATTTTAATAACACATAAAATTTAATTTTACACCTAACATTTTAATAATGTCATAAGTTTTTAATAATAACTTATACTAAACCCAACCTTAATTTTGATTAACAATAAGGTTGGAATAAATTTATATAAGCGTTAGGTAGGTATTCTATCATGTAAATACATTTAAATAAATAATTATTAGGTTTGTTTATAAATGCTATTTTCTAACTATCAATATATTTATCACTTTAAAAATTTTAAAATTGCAGATTTTGTTGTACAAAAGAAAAAATAGGATAGTTTTAGCCTTGTATCATATTTGATCAAATGACTTTAGCTTATAAATTCAAATTAAATACTACTACAAATTAACTATATATTATGAAATTGAATTGGATTTTAATATTCCATAATTATGTAGATAAATTCTCGTAATAACATTATAAATTTTATCAAACCTAATAAATAAGTGTATGTACTCTATAAAAATATTTAGATAATCTTTTTCTAAAATACTTCATTCATACTATTAATAACTTTAGTAGGTACATGTGTAATAAAACATATCATGGCTGTTCACAAACTCACATCCAAACTTTCGCATTTATAATATTAGTATAGGATGATCCATGTCGCAAAATTTGGATTAAAAATGCTGACATTATAAGTTAAAAATAAAATGGGTTAATAATAATTTATAGACTAAAATATGCAAGAATTTTAAAAAGGAAGAAAAAATAATCACAGAATTTTGAGGGGTTATTAAAATTCAATATACTCCATACATATTATCTTTTTTCAAATTCCCATAATAACCCGAAAAAAATGAATTTGCTTTTCTCAGATAAAAAAAGAAAATTGCGAATGAAAGTCATGAAAATAATAGGTAGGAAATGTCACGTAATGAAAGTATGATTAGAGTATTAGAGAAATTTATGTAATAACGTATGATATTTAAATGAAAAAAACAAGTAGGCGTATGTATGGAGGAGGAATCTGTTGACTTCAATTAAATTACCATTTTGTTTTTATTTTCTTCGTAGGTGTTGTAAAAAATACTATACGTGTTACATACTTTGATTAAAGTACGAGTCCCACCCAACTCGTGTGTCTTTTAACCCCAGACTGAATGAAAAAGGACCTAGACTAATCAATCAATGAATGATAAATTGTAAATATTTTACAGTGAATAAATGAATGAATGAATAATGAATCAATCATCATCGAGTACATTACTATTATGTCTTGCAGAAAAGTTCGTGGATGCGACCGCGTCAGCGTCAGGTTCGCCGTCTCCGCCTCTAGCCGAATATGAAAGGGATTCCCCTGTGGACGTCTCCTCGACATCAGAAGCGGGATCAGCTACCGGAACAGCGAGCGGGTCCCGTGCCCTCTCTCCCCCACCCCGCAACCCTCAGCTCGCCGAGAGGTGGTCCAGTGAGGAGATGCGGCATATACAGTGTCACCTAGAGACCAAAGAATTGTGGGACAAATTCAATGAATTAGGAACCGAGATGATAATCACTAAAACTGGAAGGTGAGCGAAAATCTTAATTTAGTTTATAGAATTTGTAAAAGATGAATTTAGAGATAAAGAAACAAACACACATTGTCACTCAATAAATAAAACATTGAAATTAGGTCAAAGGCAATACTGAATCGAAATAAGCCGTGTGTGATCGTCGAACTTGTTGGTTTAAAGAGAGAATGGTATTTGAGAATGCAGTAGTCGATAAGGTAGGTGGCACACGGGCTGCAGCGGCGCGAGGCGTGTCGGTCGCGCCGCGCGAAAACAATGGCGGTTGGTGCTCGGCTATATTGGAAAACGACCACCGTCTGACACTCGGTCGGTGGCCGGGCTGTACTCGCCATTGTACTGGATATCGATTAATGTTGAAATTTGACACCGAATTTCAACCTTTCTTTTGATCGATAAATTAGGAAAAAAATTTATCATATGAATTAGCTGCCGATCAATAATAAAATAATTAAATTATAGGTGCAGGGTGCACATTTTGGAAGTAATAAATATACTTAACTTACCCATGGCTCATGCCGATATTTTTGATTATTTTCATTGACATGATGAATACGAAATTGGGAGACTAAACATACATTTACATTTAAGTACATAATATTTTATTATCAATAGAATTAGTTGGATTATTCTTTGGATAATGTATGTGACATTGAATTAAACGAAACTTTATGATATTGAATAGTCTTGTAACAGTGTTAGTGTAAATTGGTTTCGGTGAATTTAATCAGCACTAGTTTCATATACTAAACGAAAATTACCAATCTGCATAAAACAAATTTTGCAATAGGCATCATCGGCAATCACGGCGGCGGCGATTCGCGCGTAGCATCGCGTGGTGCGTACCGGCGTGGTATCGCGGCCGTCGGCGCTTATCGCGCACTCTGTAAATCAACCGCGACAGCGCACCAATCGTGACAAATCCACAAACCTAATCTTTTGATAACGACCCCTCTTTAAACTGCGCCACTGCCCAAGATTAATTCCCAAGGTTCACCTAGAAAAGAATAAATTGTCACAAATTCACAAGCTTTATTAAACATCAACCGTAACCTAATTTAACACCCCTGAAGTATTTACTGTTCTACTTTGAATTATTTATTGTGAAATAAGTCACTTTCAAAAGAATAATTTTGAACAAAAGCGGAGTACGATACGCAAAACAATGAAGGCTCTTTCACGGACTATAAAGCCGTATTAATACCTCACTTATTTATTCCTTATAATGTTCTCGAGTTAACGACGCCTTGGGCACTCAGTTTTTTCTACCACGCACCATAAAATACGACATCTGGAAATATATTCCAGTCGCATTTATTTCTGAACTTAGTGGTCCAGAACGGTCCTCGTGCATGTTTAAAACTGTGTTGATTCGTAATAACTCGTTAGCAATAAAATTATGCCATTATACCTTATTTCGAAAACGCTGGCATGTTTTTCACAAAATCGATGTGTTCCGTTACGCTCATGTGAGTAATAAAAGATTAAAACGCGATAGCGAGCGGTACAAAGGACTTTGGGAAGTTGCAATGGGAGACAATTTGCCACACACCGTCACGCGAGCTTATCCGAGTCGGCCTCGTCGATTAGCATAAATCTCGCCAACTAACCGTCACAAATGAACGGACAGTGTGCGAGTGAAACGGCTAAACAAACTGCTGCGACCGAGGATACGATCGCGCGACACTTGCATGTCAGCGCGACGATGCGCGACGAATCGCGACCGGCGCTTGCCCACATAAATCAGTATTATCTCGCGAGATAGCCGCGCGTGGACCCACCCCGCCATATCACACGGAGCCCCGTGTCGTTCGAAAAAATTAATGACTCGGAAAAACGATTCGCTTATGAGGGATCTTTCACTGTAATTGAATTGCCCCACAGAGATCAGCTGAATTGTCGGGTAATATCGCGAGGATCACGTCGACTCAGCCAAACCTATTACAATGTCATCGTAACGACTTCACGCTATCTAGGTCTGTCATAAAAAAATCAGGTCGAAAGTATTTCGAAAGGTACCCAGTAAGGCATATACCCTGGAATATACACAGTAAATCATAGAACTCAGTTATTTTGCTGTCACCTAATTTAAACGATACGCCACAGTCAGTCTGACGCCACAGTCACTCAGCTGAGTGCAAATAAACTCTAATCATGATCGTGAACTCTTTCAAGAAAAAAATATAAGGGGCATGAAAAAATGCAACTGAGTTAAATCCGCGTAGAATAACTGCATAAACCCCCAGAGATTATCATAACAGGCGTAATAGAATAATGTAAATATGTCTGGCTGTCCGCCGCTAGTTGCCATGCTAATCGCGAGCAAACACAGTAAGCTCGGTTTTAAAACCTGTCCCTTTGTATTTTTTTAGTTTATTCAACGGGGACCCATTTTTCATCCGCTCTGCAAATATTTTGATGTTTGTCGGCTATGCCGCGCGGAATCCGGCAGGTTTTATGATCAACCGCTGCATCTGATGCTAGACACACTTTATGATTTTCGTTTGCATTTTGATTGATTAAACCATGAAAACAATCCTTTTGATAACAGGCTAATAAATCAAATACAACCCAATCATCTACTAGGTAAGGTATGAATTGTAAAAATGTGGTAGATTTTGGAGAATGCATTGTGCGTTTCACTTTCTCTACATAAATCAAACATCAAGAAGAAAAATGTAAACTGAGCTTGAAATATTAAAATCTCATCTTAAATTATCATAAATCTATGATTTAAATCTTATTTGCTAATTAATACCTATACTATTCTTTTCTATCAGTTTCAAATTTTTTATTTTATTTAAGACGGTGCTCATGATCAAATGAAGATGTTTTGTCAAAAGTCGCGTTGCCAACGCTAAATCGCCGGGGCTCACTCTTGGCAGATAACAACACGTTTGATTTACTTCTCACCACCACTCTATCTGACATAAATCTTGTTAATACAAAGGAACTAACATTATCATATATTTTCTCAACTTTTGTATCCCTGGCATTCGCGACTCCGGACAAATCATAATAAATTTACAAACGTCTAAATTATGATCATATAGCTGTGATGAGAGCCATAACACTTGTCTCCTAAATTGTGTTTTCTTCGAAGAACCTTTGATCTCCAAATTAAATTAATCGTGTTTGAATGAAATATATCACGCGTAACGCTTTTTTCGCCTGTCTGAATTTCAAATTGTCTCAAAATGTTTCCCTATTTGTTTGACAAGTTTATTTTCTATTCTGATAATTTAATAAAAGGGGAGAGTATTTTTTATCTTCGAGCGGTTTTCTCAAATTGTGATTGTATTTGTTTGAGAATGTACAATATTTTTAACAAACGATATAACAGGTCGCGTGTCGAATTCCCACAACTAGGCCCGTGGAAATTTATTGAGCAATACTGTTCCCGGTCCCATGTGTGCTTGTAGGCATTGTATGTAGGCTTTCAAATTTGTGAAATACTCAACTTAAAAAAGTGGATGTTTCACGATCATATTCTGAATTTGTGGTGACATAACTGTATATTTTCATATAAGTAAATAATTATTTGATAAAACATGCTTCGTATGGTCTTTTTAAATGTTAAGTTATACAAATATCTACTGTATAAAGCAAATCGACAGGTTTGTATTGCATGTTACCGAAGCAATTAACACAAACTTTTTACTGTAAATTAATAAGGCTAATAAAAATGTTTGGAAACGTTGGTCTGCTGAAGAAAGAGAGGATTTCGCATAAAGGTATTTTAAAAATAGCCTGCTTTCAAACCTGAGAAAATTTCCCAACTCGGCTAGAGGCGAGCTCACACCGCGCTACACGTGCGCGGGCCAGTTCGCCATTTGTCGCACTCGCGCGATAATTGTTGATATACGATCGCGATCCGGCACCGTAATTGTCAACGCTTAATCTTCTAATTGGTTCGCATTTACCAATGCCAACGTATCGCTATCCATTCGCCAATACAATAGTAGAAACATACCAAAAATTCATCTTAAATAAATGATTAAGGATACTTTCTACTTGGTGAATCAAAATGGCTTCCTTCAAAAACGACACGAAGTGAGCAAAGTCGAAAAGCAATTCGCAATGCCAATTTCAAGAACAGTAAAAAGTGCGATTCACAAGTGCAACTTGAAACGGCGTTTAAGAGCGAACCGAGGGCGGCGCCCACCGGGGGCGAGAAAACAATTTGGAATTTTATCGGCGACGGGTGGGTGCGGCGCGGGGTCGGGGGGTGCGTTACCTCTGATTTATGTGTGACATTAGGCGCGAGGTGGGCAAACTCGCGAAAAGCACACATGCCGCGCGGACCATTGCCACTCACTCGCCGCCTCACCTACCTTCCTATATCATCACTCGCTGCTTTCTTCGTAGACTCACTTGTGACGGTCTACTTCGTACACATTTTCCTATGATTAACAAAACGATTCAGAGCGTCAAATAATGCTCGATTCAACGACAAAAATAACAGGTTTCTGAATGACATTCCCACACATAGTTATCATCAGAGTTATTTGTTTTTGTTTGCTAAACTGCGTAATGAAATTTTACTTAGAAACCTGGATTAATGAAGCCCGAATTCTGCAAAGTAATACTGTGGATATTTCACTGTCATTCGAATTCAAAAGCTAATTTCACTAAAACCTTAAATGAATCGAGTTGGCCCGAGCTAGCACATTATTTAACTTGTTCAAAGTTTAAATTGAAAACGCCACCGAACTCTTTGTGGAGTCAGAGTCAAATTTTGAACTTTGCCGCTGAATCGGAAATTTCTTTATAAATATCTTATTAAGCTTAAATTCAGTTGGTGTCACGCTGCCGACACTAATTTTATTCGTGAGAGACGGCGTCGGGCGTCGCTGGGGAGGAGGCGGGTGGAATCCAGTGAAAATGTATGCAAACGGGAAGCGCGATATTTGACGGAGCTGAAAACGACAAAAGAATTAAGGAGAAAGGCTCTGCTGCACCCTCGCGGGAAGGAGCGGGCTTTACGTCGTCGCGGCGATACCGCCTGCACCCTGCCGGTTTCAGTTTCAGTTTTTTTAAGAGATTTAACTGTTGTTCAATCCCCAAACGATGCGTCAAGCCCTTTTATTAAAATAAAAGCAGTAGAAAATATCACGTGTGCTTCATGTAATATAAAATCCTTGTTTAAGAGCCATGTTAACTTAATATCATTTCATAAATCCCTCCTTAATTGCAGTGAAAGACGAAGGGACAGAAAATTAATAAGACTAGTGTATCATTTACTTTCGATGTGTAATTAAAGTTTACAACCCTTTCAGCTGTTCTTTATTCTAGTTTATGTGAAGAGAACATATGCAGTATCTATCCAAGTCCATATGTAAAGCAAACAATTTATGTAGAGTTGGGAAACTTCAATCGTATTAGCCTAACAACTAGACTTTACTTAATTCTAATAATGGCCTTTTCTGCCACATCTCTCTGCCATTCATTTATCTTTTGCCATTCATAGCCAGTTTGAATATTTCTTCAACATAGTGCGTACGAGTCAGGAAAGTTTGACAATCGTTTGAGCCTTTAAATCAAAATTTCGACGTTTTCAATCTGGCGTCTACTACAAAGTCGGGCGAATTCGCAAATCTAAATTAAATAACTCTGAGTCCAACTCAAGTCTGTTTCATCACTAACTCAATGCAGTGTATCGCGCGCTAATCTCACCCCCCCGCGCCCCGCCAGCAGCAATATGCCGCTAAGGGGTGGCAGAGAAAACGTGTAAACTAATTATGTACATTTTCGTAGCCACTTATTTACATAACCACGGGCTGAACCCCGCTTTCACCGTGAATATTTCATTTGTAATCTTTACTTTGACGGTTTAATATGACAGCTGTTGTTTTGTTTGGTGGAAACTTTTAATTTTCGTCGTTTTCTTCCGGTACCAGCACCCTTTGTGTGCGCGTTAGCCGACGCCTCAGGGTAATGATAGGTGATTATCGAGCAACTTTTTTTCGGTAAACGTCTGGGAAACTTCGTAAGGTGTAATTTGGGATTTTCACCGAAACGTGTTGGTTGTTGTCTGACAGAAGGAAGGTGCTTATTATTATGATGACTGTTTTGAATACATGCGACACCGTTTAGCTATTGTTTGGTTGATACCGTTTCGTTAAAGGGGTGAAAGATATTATTGATGCATAGGAATTGATTGGGATTCTTATTTTTGAGGCGTATTCGTTGTGGAACGAGCAGGAAGCCGGCAAGTAAAACTATTAGTAGGTAATGAGCGAGTGGCCGGCGGCGTTTCGCGGGTATTTATACCGCGCCTTCGCGGGAACTAATTTATGGAAGTAAGTACGCGGAAAATGTTTATTACGTACTTGGTCCTCCACTTGCACCGTTGACATCCGGTAACCTCTCAGTGGCACACGCGTAATCCTAGCGAAATCTAATTATATAATTGTTACTCAAAAAGTTTTCAGACGACAAAAAACGCACAAAAATATTGCTGGATATATCTGGAGTAAAAGTTTTACTGTCATTTAGGTAAAGCACGTGCTATACCTAAATGATAGTAAAACTAAATAAACAATAATAGTTATTTTTTGAAACATTCAAAAAACTATTTAAGTACAATGACGATACATCATCGAGATTTATTTTTAAATTAATTCTTGTAACAAAATGAAACCATATTTAGCCTTTATATGGCATAATATATTTACACAAACATCATTTATTTCTAAGATAAGTTTATATTAAATTTCACTACATGCACCTGTGGCTACGATCATGTCTCTTGTTCTTTGATGTGCTTCGGAGACAGAGGTGAAAAGTGATGACTTTCTCCCTGCACTCAAACGACAAACTATCAGGGACTGATCGGCACCAAAAACTAAGAATAAGTCGGCGGCCACCAACTAAGTCTTCTTTGATGACTACCACCTATGAAGCTTTTGATGAGTGATGCTCAACATTCTTTTGTTTTACCACTGATAATAGCCGGCAGGACCGGAGAAAACCGCTACAGCGCTCGTCTACGACTTTCTGACAAGCTACGTCGTAGCTGCTACGGCGTAGCAATTATAAATAACCGCTACAAAAAGACATTGCTGAAAGCTTTTACATATTATTTTTTCATTCATACAAAGATGGAATTATAATTCTTATGTTATAGCAGTCCTATATATCATCACGTTTTTTTTAATTAATGGAAATGTAGGATTTTTTATACAAAGTATTTACTCGCCGGACAAATTTTACTGAACATGCCTTATCTCTCTCAACCCTTTTTAATTTAACACCAGCGGGGCTTTATTAAATTCCATCTGATAGGCTTAATCTGAGGTTCTAATAACGCCAAATAGTTTGGCCCAACCTCTTGCCATCAGGAGGTCACGACATTATCAACGGGCCTCCATCGTAGCGATTACAGCTTGGAGACAAGCCTCCCCGTTGACATGTAGCGTTTTAACAGTCAGTACGTGTACTCCCCCTACCCCCACCCCCCTAATACTGACGACATTAGCAGCCGCAGACATAGGGCGCGTCCCCGGCCAGACGTTGACGCAAGTACCTAGCTAACATTGATTATATTAGTATTTATGTAGGTATATCATACCTACGTATAGTAAGGTTGACTCGTGTTATTACATTGTCATGAATCAAGTGGAAAGTTGGACAAAAATAATAACAAAATATCACAGCCATAAACGGATTTTACTTGATACAATGTTGTGTGGGATTTAAAATTTACGTACAACTTCCGTAAATAAAATATGCCTTAACCATTCAGATTTTTTTTAATGATTTTTTCTATGTCTATGGGCTTAAAACAGTTATAGCAATATCACAAATAGTTAAAAACAAAGATTTATCGTTATTTTATTGAAAATATTTGATTTTTTTGTTACTAAGAACTATTACAGTATACTTTAAACTTTACGTAATAAAAACACATAAAAACTAGTTATTCCCAGTAAAACCCTATGGGCATCTACCATGCAACATTTTTGCATATAACTTCTATGTGAAATGGAAAAAAATAGTAATTTCACATCGAAGGTAATGACTATGTAAAGTCATGGTTGCGAAACGCATGTTGGTTTTACCCACCCGCTCGTGGCGGTGGCTCCCTCAATGGAAGCCAAAACAATCTAACTATAGACTCTGTAGTCCCCCGAGCCGTATAATTCATTATTCACAAGTAGCTACTAAAGTGAAGTAACTGCCTACTTCCGATTAGAATTTCATTTACAAATTGCAATTTTAAGTTTTTATTTGATATGTGAATATTTAACAAGTTTTGATAACTTTGAAGCAGCTGCAAAAGAAGTAAAGTAGCAAAAATATCTACGGTCCACAAGTCATGTGAATATCAGCAGATTTGCTTCTAAGAGTTAATTAGAAAATTTAGATTAATAAAATAATACTAGATTCAAATTTTATTTTAAAACGAAGTCAACTTACAAATGGATATCTTAAGAAGCTTATTTATATTCTTGATAATGATAGAATTAATAAATACACACATAAGTAACAAAATATGAATAAGAGTTACGAGTTACAGGCGCGGTGCAAGCGCCAAGTTTCGCAATATTGTCGCAAAGTTCCTGAATTCGGTGTCGACTTGCGAAACTCCACACCGCTTCGTGAAAACACACAGGTGTATGTACCCACGTATTAAATAGACAGGTTGCTGTGGTGTGCGCACGAACGTGATTCCAAATTGAGGGCTTTACAGGAATTAGCGTCGGATTTGCAAGGAATATTTCACGGAAAACCGGCTATGTTCGTTGGGAATGATAGTAGCTTACTTTCATGTTGAGTATGCATTACTTTACATGGCCTACTTCGACTTGTAGTGTAATTCTATTTCGGGGTTCTATCAGCCTTGTTAGTAGTTTTGGATAATGCGAGTAGAAATGAGATACGTAATAATAACTAGGTATGCATAGTATGTACGTATTTCTATCTTCTTATTTTAAATATCTATCAAGGTTCGTTTTTTTTTTTCAATGAGAAAATTACATATCTCTACATTCTTATTCGTGTTATCATTCAAATTTGCTTATGAAAATGTATTTATATTTCGCGAAATTATTTATTATATATATTTTTCTCAGAGTATTAGGGACTTTCAATAGCATAGTTATTTTTGTAATTTTTTAGTTTTAATGATACTTATTTTAAGAGTACTGAGAAAAGAGCAATGATAAATTACCTGATTGTTGTATTTCTAGACATTTTGGCTAGTTGTTGCACTGACTAATAATGAGTGACAAACAATGTACATTTATATTGTTCACGGTGATGAAATTTGCAAACGACCGAAATAACTGGCAAAACGATGAGCGCGAACGATTCGTGACATCGTTGGCTATGCGATGTGACACCATTAAGACAGTAAACGCGGGTACAATAGAAATAAAAGGAATGGTGGAATTTCTTGCGACGGCTTGCATGCCGGACTCGCTGCCGTCCCGCCTCCGAGCAGTCGACAATGTCATGCAATTGAATAAATAAAACACTGTGCATTCAGCAATGGAGCTATAAAGTTACTAAGGACTCGTTGATCTACTTTCGAAACTTGGCAACCACAAAAATAAATTTAATTGTTCAACTCTACTTTTATCACGTCTTCGATTTCTTCACATAATAGTTAACATCAATGGGATTAAGGTCCCTAAAAATAACTACAGTTCCTATATACGGGTGGAAATAATGTGGTTGAGGGTAGAGAAAACGGGATGGGATGCATTTCTACTTATATGTTCCTCAATTACTAAAGGATACGTTCTGGATCCACTTATTTAATCGTTCTTGTATAGGGATTGAGATGATTATTATAACATTCTATTTATAATTGTAAACATTTGAGATGACAGATAATGAAATTTACACACTGGTCCTATAATTACAAGTATACTACTATTGTTGAAACCTGTACAAAATTTTGCAAAACAGCAATAAAATATACTATTGAAAAGTTTTCTATTTCTTGTATTCATCGCAGTCATAAAATGTTCTCCCAATGCTAGTGAAACATTCCACTGTGCATGCCGCATGTCTCATCATGCCATGAGGCCCGCCTTCGTACAGTCCTAGCGTTTTATTACAATCTCAATTATTTTTTGGGAATGCAGACGACTGGATAGGTTTGATTTAAAGAAAAGCGTGCTTCTGCTTATTTGTGCATAAAGTTGAAATAATATCCACGTGGTTCCTAGACTTTTCTTAAAATTATTTATGTTTATTTATTCATTTACAAAAAACATGTAAATGGCAGACTTAAACCTGGGGGCTTTTTTTACCAGTCAACCAAGAGGTGATGCAGAGAGAAAAGATATCATTTTGGGGTGAGTGCAAATGAGCAAAGGGCACAAAAACACTTAAAAAGAAAAGACAAGAAAAACTTAAGAAGACCGAAATTAATACGATTACTTACTACATAAATATAAATAAACTTACTTAAAACATTACATACATATATACATACTGATACTATGACAAATTATACATATACTACATATATATCAATTTATATTGTCTGACAGTTCATGAAGATAGAGAGCACGTATAAAATAAAATAAAAAAATATGTACAATATGATAATATTTATTCTTATTATTATTCTTTTTTAATAACGAATAATGTGGGTCATAGTTGCCTGAAATAAACGCAAAACATTTATAGAATTCAGAAGTTTTTGAACCTTATTCGATTTTTCAATTTTCTAAAGAATCGAATATTCGTACTGATAGCATTGATTCACATAACAAAATAAAACCTTTAGTGTGAGCCAAACAAAGGTAATACTACACCAAAACCATATAGACTCTCGTCGGACTTCTATAGGCAAAATTAAAGAATGCACACAACAAAACCGCAAGTAAGTATACTTTAATAATTTTGGAATTTTTTTGAGACGTCTTTACCATAGCGCCTGGCTTTCGGCCTAAGCTTGTAACTTTTAAGGCAAACCAAGGATACACCAGAAAGCAATAATTTTTTTTAACCGAATTCCAAAAAAGGAGGAGGTTATCAATTCGACTGTATGTCTTTTTAATGTTTGTGATGCCATATCTTCCTCAAACGTAGACGGATTTAGATGATTCTTTTTTTATTTGAAAGCATTTACTCCCAAGTTGGTCCCATATTAATTTGGTGAAGACATGATGAACAAGTTTTCATATATGAAAGAATCTCCTGAAAAAAAATGAAGTCGTTCGTTTTTTTGATTAAAATTTATAATATCTTATTTGATGTGAGGCGCTTAAGTATAACAGGACTTGTAAAAAAGTTCGTACTTCCTATATTAGTTAGCAGAAGTGGCACATTTAAATATAATTTGCGTATGTTTGGCCAAAAAAGCAAGTCATCTTTAATCTTAAATTAATTTTCTAGAATTTTCCTCAGTCAAAACTACGGAAAACAGCATTATTTTTGTGTGCCTGAAACTTTGAGAATATCTGAAAACAAAAAAAGTATTTGTAACCATTTTATGAAATCAGTAACGTTGTTACTACTTTAAGTTTCACGTCGACACATGTCGACACAATCTAGTAACTGCGTGACCACTTGTAACTGCAATGATTCTTCGTTATAAAATATATTTACATCACAATTATCAAGTTTTATAGTGTATTCTTGCGTTGATATTTATTCTTATTTGCTTAAATTTATTATTCTGTCTATGCAAGCTTCAGATCTTTATAATTGTATAGACTTTATTTAAATAAATGCAATAATATTACAGAACAATTTTCACTAAATTGGCAAAATTATAATTGTATGATGGCGCGTTGATAGATTTCAACAAAAGTCATGAAATTACTCGAAGTAATTATTTTGCCATTGAAATTTGAACATATAACCATGAGAATAACTATAAAAACGAATACTTCGTTATCAAAATTTTTGTAATGGCGTCTCTTCTTTAAAACTTTATTATTAATTATCGGAAATGTCATATTTACCGAGAAGGAACGAGTTCTATCAAAATGAGTGAATGAAGGAATGATTTCCGTGACTGACCAGTTACAAACTGAAAACATTGTTACCACACAGCGACGGAACTGTGAAACTAAAAGTTACTGTGTCGACTCTTCCCCAATTTTAGTTGCGGTTACGTAGCAATTACGCAGCAGCGACCAATGTCTACACTAGTGTCTACACATAAGTGTAAACAATTTTCGACACGGCTACCAAAAATGGCTATATGGGTTGTATAGTAACTATAACTGTTATAGTTAACTAATAGTATGTGTAATTGAGCATCAGTGTTTGCTATCATTTAGCGATAAAATTTGTATAACCTTTATTAATATCACTATTTCAAGTTTAAGTCCTATCGTTGAGTAAGCTTGCGCCTAGAACAAAAAGCGCGCACTTCCGGCGCGCGCGCCACTCCATAAAGGTACCGAGTGTGTCATTACTTCGGGGTGCAATTAAAATTGTACGCTTAAGTTATATTTGTTTAAATTCACTAATTATGTTGCCGCTAATAAATACTTACACGCAACATCTGCTCGTACTAATGGCCGACGGTGCATTGTACCAATGTTTTATTTGCTACGCGCGCCATCGCCCAACCTTATAATTTTCTGTCCGTGTGAACACAGGTTTCACGTGAATGTGTTCTATGAAATTAAAAGTGCAACTTAATAACGCTTTTGTGACAATCTGTTTGTCACATCGATACCGTTATTTTTTAATATGTACGCTGTTTGATAAAGGATAGAGCGAAGTAACCTTCAATAACGTGTATTTCCTTGGCGTACAGATAAATACATAAATATAATATATTTTTCAACTTCTCTTACATTATGAACTATCATAAATATATGAAATGTTTCTACGAGATTACTGTAAGTTTGCCATCATGAATGAAGATTTGCCGTCAATTTAAAATCTCTTTACGTTCAGCGGTTTCCCCAATCGGTCATCGTCCTATCCTATCATAACTAATAGGTATTATAAATGCGAAAGTGAGTTTGTTTGTTTGTTACCTCTTCACGCGTTATCTACTGAACCAATTTTCCTAAATTTCGCATACACATAGTTAGAAGTACTGAGAAGAATATAAGGTTCATCCCGGGAAAAAGCACTGCTCCCGTGGGAAATCCACGTAGGCAAAGCCGCGGGGAAAAGCTTGTTTTGTAAATAAAGATTAGCTTTTGCCTTTCCCCAGCGTAAATTATCTTTTTTACTCATTTTACCCCCTCAGTTGCGGAATTTCCAAAATTCCTTTCTTAGTGTTCTGCTCACGTACGCTACATATGGTATTTCAAGTTTCTCAGATAAGTAATTTCGTCTCTGCGTTGATATAACAATTAGTTTACAATTTAAACATAAAGCTAGTCTTATACACAAACATGAACTATGCAAATACCAAACTAGTTTTTATCGACATTGGCAATGGCAAGTGGAAAGCGTCCGTGACGGCACCACACAGCGAAGTGGTTAGTTATCTCTGATCTGAACGCGGCTAGTCTGACAGAGATATTAATCAATACGATTGACAAAATCGTGCGGGTGTCGAAAATTTGACGCGGCATCGAACCCGGGACCTCCCAGGAAGAGCGATATTTCACCCGATGCGTTTCAGACGCCCAACCACGCCCATCGCCTCATTAAGCGACTCTATACGCATCAATCTCGTGGAATGTACTTTATGCTTCAATAGTTTCGGAAGAGTAACGATAACAACATAATTACTAATGGTTGAGCTAATTAAGAACACACAGAGGACCATTGTTGTCAAGAATAGTGCTGATTCATTTTTTCATCGTGGAAATGGATTTCATTTTCGTTCATGCTTTTTTTCTATTGCAGAATTTGCAGATAATTCATCTCTTCCCCTCAGGGGAAACAGGCATGATAATATAATTGTATGTACCTATGTTGATAATTTTTGGACAGTTCATAATAGATACATACCAATCCTTATGACTTTATGCAAATCACATGTGCTATAAATTTTGTATATATTGTACGATGAGATAAACTAGTCATAAGTTACGTCTAATACCAGGGAATCGGAATTGCACCGATTCTTATTAAGTTAACAACAAGCATGCATATGAACCAGTGTCAAATAATAAAAGAGTATGTATGCAATTAATTAATTTGCCTGAATTTAAAACAAAGATTTTCTTAACAGACGTTAGATATACTCTCGTATCTAATTGTATTTGTATAAGTAATAAAACACTTAATACTTTGAGACATTATAATAATACCGTTGATATAAATGGACAGGCTACGATGGACGTTGTAATTAATTAACCAGAGTCAAAAAAGTGATAGGCGAGCATAATGAAATCTGTTCAGTACAAATGTTCCGTCCTGGGTATCCATATAATCACGTGGGTTGACACAAGATCATTTGTCATCACGTCACTCACGCGTCAGCGCCGGGGATACGCCCTTCTTCATCATAATCGCATCTTCAGGCCGTCGGCGAAATTTAACTACGTCTTGGGGTCGTTCAAGACACTCGCACTTTATTACATGATTTTTTACTGTTCAGTTCTCTGAAAAGAGCCTTCCAGCTAGCGTTTGCTGAAACTAAACCTATGGTATAACTCTGTCACACAATCAAATTTGAATGTTATCAAATAAATAAGTTATACCTACCTTAGGACTTAGGACCAACTTTTTCCCTTACCATATATTGCTTAAGTTTTTCGGGCTGCCACAGGAAAGGCATTTTTGCCTAGTGTGGGGCCAATGTTAATATTTAGTTTTAATCTTTCCATATCTTCGTCATGTTGTCCTTAAAATGTATGTACCTTTTGTGTCAATAAATATATGTGTATTTGTACTTTCCACCAGCTAGTCTTTTTATCTAATGTTGTAACAAAACCTTCATTTACATATATTGATAAATGACTTTGTTTTGTTATAAATTCGGCACCTGAAATTTCCTAAAAATAATAGATTAATTAATAAACGCGACAATGTGATATTACCATTGGAGAGGAAGTTTAGGGTTTCAAAACATCGGATGCTGCAGGCGACGAGTCGTGACGGTACGATGTGAGTCAAGCGTCGCTCGCATCCATCATGAGATGACGACCGTGACGACCAACAACACAAGACACTGTAACGCGATTCTGAAAACGATTGACAGATCGCCTCGAAGTGATCTGCCTGCTATCTAGACTCTGGCATTTCATTTATTTAGACGTTGAAAGATAAAGCCTGTAAAAAAATCTTAAGACTATTCCAAACGTGTGCACTTCCAATCTAGGCACGATTACTTGTAGCCGTATTGAAAGGTTAATTATGTACAAGTAATTTATAGAATATTGCTGTAGAAATAAGCTTGTTATTCAATTAGACCGTGTAACAGATGCATATCTATCAACCTGCTAAGTGTTTAAAATTATTATAAGTACTGTTGGTTAGCCACATTGCGTAGATTTTGCCTAAACCGGTGTTAAAAAGTTAGTACTTATAGTGTAGGTTCATTACGCGCTATGAAATATTCATTGGCCACCGGAATTTTACCACCATAATTATGCAGAAATCAATTACAAGTTGAACCATTAGCGATAATTTGCTGTAATGGCAACTGGGAACATTTTCTAGCCGAATGATTTTGTTGAAGTATTTAACCACTAGCTTTTGCCCGCGGCTTCGCCCGCGTGAATTTCCACGGGAACAGTGTTTTTTCCGGGATAAAAAGTAGCCTATGTGCTATTCCAGGTCATTATCTACCTCTGTACCAAATTTCATCGAAATCCGTCCAGTAGATTTTGCGTGATTGAGTAACAAACATCCTCACAAACTCACAAACTCACAAACTCACAAATTCACAAACTCACAAACTCACAAACTCACATCCAAACTTTCGCATTTATAATATTAGTATGGATTATTTTTCATTTTATAAATACTTGTCACATTGTTTTATTTTATTTATATATTTATCATCTCTTTTATCTCAAACTATATAAATAACCGAAATGTTGAACCAGTAAAACTTTCATCTGTAAACTAGTTTTCAGCATTTTTATATTTTATATATTATCATTTAAATTGTATATACAAAACACATACCTATATATGTTCATTGGTCTGGTGGTTGCCCAGTTAGTATTGTGTCCATCTAGATAAACTTTATATTGTAACTATTATAATTTAAACGTAAGACCTTAGAAGTAGAATTTTGCATTAGCAGTAACAAACCTCCGTGGTTTTAGTGTAATGCATAATATACTATCCTAAAATACACCTTAAAGTTACTAACTGGTACTATCAGAATTATCTAAGTAATGTTTTTAAGTTTAACTACATACGACATACATACATACATTTATACGCATTGTCAACGAAATCGATCGATATCTTTATATATTTTCATTCTAACGAACAGGTGGTGCTTGCTTGGTGTGCCTAATCTTACATAATTAAGATTACGTTTGACTCTCAACTAGTCAAAAGTGCGCTAATGTTTGGGGAATCCGCAGTCTGCCATCTGTCCCTATTCAACGGATTGAGTTAATTAAATTGCAGCAACATGGCGGCTCAGTAATTGCTATTAATAAAGCGCTTTCCTGTATAATTAGGCGGCTGCGCGTATTGGCTGCGCGACGGGCCTAATCATGACGTGATAACACTGCGCTAATAGCGCGCATGGCTTGCATTGCATTACCTATATATTTTATTTTTAGTACATTTACAGACCCCATATAAAAGTCCATGAACTATTAAAATCTTTAATTATATTTTTACAACTGGCAATCTGCCTTTGATTCGTAAAGTTAACGTAATTGGTATACAGTCGAATAATTTCAAATAGTGCGTAAATGAATTTATCAAAGGAGAGATGCAGTGGGAAACAATGATTGACGAGTTCGCACCTCGGCTGGCGGCTCTCTAATTAAGACGACATGCGCGCGCGCCGCGCTGTTACAGTTCTTCGCGCTCGCTTAACTCGCAAACCTACTAATTTTACCCTTGTCTCCCAGCAACTCGTCTAATTGTTACTTTTGATCACACTCTGAATTCTTACACAAATTATCTCCAACCAACTAAAATAAATCTACTCCGTGTTTGGAACGTTAACAATGCACTAGTGCTTCTCTAGAGTAGGACCAGGCTTGAACACTACTCTACAAACTTCATACGCATACTGCAGTAATTTGAATATACAAGATTAATATAAGTACCTACGTCTTGATTTAACTATAGACGTGCACTTTAACAATGTCATAACAATAATGAGCTGCTGTAAACGGGCTCGCCTTATTTCTGTCTTCGGTATCTGCTCATTAAAGCGGTTCATATTATTACTCTCCAGCCTTTTTGCTTGCTCCTCGCTTTTCCGCTAACTTTTGGGTGGTAGAATGATGAACGACGTCGGTGGTCATATATCATTGTGGTAATATATCGCGCAGTGCGTCGAGTGTCGCCATTAACGCATGCGCGCAATTGCCCGTGCGCTCGCGCACGCACCATCGCATCGCGAATGCTATAAGAAGCGCCTCACAAATCGACGCGCGCGACCACAGCTAAACGTGCATAAATCTTATTAATGGAATTCTTATTTTGTCCTGCCTCGATCTTGTAAAATCGTTAGAACGCACATTACGAAGCTCAGCTTTGTTAAGCATCTCGTATAATAATGCACAGCGAGGCATAAAATTTCTCAGATAAATCAAACTAATCAAAATTATATTGTAGAGTAGAATCTACACAATCATGGTAAACGTCTTGGGTGGTCGTCTATCATTTGTTATGAATGTTCGTATGATCGTTTGCGGGTCAGAAGCCGCATTCCGTTGCTCAAGCTCCGATAGCGAATTGTCAAAAGCTCGCGCACCTCTGCGCTGCGTAGCCGCCGGCTTTGCCGACAAAAAAAGTGAGAGGCCGCTAGACGAAGTTGCGGCTCAACTTACACTTCAAGATTTGTTGTTTCCGTTCTCGCCGCCTCAATGCTACCATTTTGTGTCGATTAGAAGATAGTGTTTCACGCGCCCGCTACCGACACGAGTTTTTGTGACACTCCTTTCTGCTCACAACGAGTTTATTTATCGTTGATCAGCTTTGGTTTTTGTACTAACCATTTCAACATTCGGTTCCGGCTCTGGATTTCTTTGCTAAAATCTATATGTATGTATGAAATATTTAATATTTATGTGGATGCGCTCCCCTCGATAGAACTAGAATGACAAACAGGAAACCACAGGTACATAAAGCGGTGTAATAAGAGCCATTATGTCGACCAACCACAAGCAATTTCTCTCGGTAAACAAAAACATACACCTTTACAAAAATGTCTACCCATTCATCTTTCTCCAACAGGAGACATTAAATAATGTGTACGTTAAGAAGGGGAATGGAAGGAATATTTAAGATCGAAAATCCTATGAAAGTAGTTACGACTTACTTCACATTTTCTTCTCAAGTAAAAAATGTGGTCGATGCGTTTTCAACTTTAACGTTGCATAGTATCTGTAAGTTTTATTGCATTTTTATTCTAAATATATTATTGCTGACAATGTCTTTGCCTAGGGGAGCGTAAATATAAGGTTTGACTCTCCTAAGTAGGGTCGCGGTTGGTAGGGGCTGTGATGTCGCCATTTATGAAATATGAAGTGGATGTAGCTACTTGCAAGTTTCTTTACCTATACACACACATATTCGTTCACATATAAATATACAAATTCAACAAATTTTGAAAAGTTACTTTTGTGTACTTTAATTGAGAGCTAAGCAGAACTAAATACATACTTTTACAGATTAAAAATATAATTTTACAAAGCAATTATGTACCTACTAGATTCTCTCTTTAGTCGTATTTCCTCATGAATGAGGGTCGTGGTCATTGTATGGAATGAAACACACACAACGACTCTCTTGACAATGTTAATGGAGTGATTTGCCATTGCCTTCTCCATTTCACACACTAGCTGATAATCATCAACCAGAGTGCAGGTTTCCTCACGATGTTTTCCTTCACCGGAAGCAAGTGGTGGTCGATGAAAACTAACATAGGTACATGAGTCAGATTGGTATACAAACTCATATAGCACGGGCAGGATTCGAATCTGGGAACTTTGCAGCCACAGGCCAGGCGGGTGCCTTAACCACTCGGCCACCACCGCTTCCTACTAGATTATACTTAGCATAATGTATACACAAATGATAGTATACTAAACTATCATTTGCAAGTATACGTTATGCTCAAGTATATTATTACTATTATAATAATATTGGAATTACTTGCGATGATTTGCGACAGGTTTACTCCTAATGAGCGGGACACAATTTGCGCCGGTTTCAGCAAGCGATAATTGCCATCCAAGCAACTAATTGTCGAATAATTGCGTTAATGTGAAAATATACGCTTTAAGAAAACAATGGACAAGGAAGTCGTTAAAAGGTATAAGCGTTAAAATATATATACCTACTTATTTAAACACACAACAATAACCGATACCCAATACTTTTAAAAACATAATAGGAGGTAAAATTATAACTATTCACGTTGGGAAAAAGAAACAAAGACGGAGTGCCTTATACTTAATGTCACATTTAGTTAAAGCGGTGGTAGCCAAGTGGTAATGACACCTGCCTGAGGTCGGGTAGGACCCGGGTTCAGATCCTTCCTACCTGTGCCACAAGACCTGTGTTGTAGACCAATCTGAATCATGTATGGAATTTTCTCATAGACTACCACCTGCTTCCAATGAAGGAAAACATAGTGAGGAAACCTGCACATTGGCTGACTGTTTGGTAACCTAGTGTGTATACGGCTACTGCCACTAGATGGCGATAGTCGTAAAAGTCATGTCAGATCTTAGACGATTTGAATAAAATCTGACACAAGCGTTAGTAATAACACACTCGATAAGAAAGATTTAGTTAAAAGCTCACGAATTACTGACATACTTATAAAGAATAACTTCTGTTTCTGCAGACGAATGTTCCCGACGGTGCGCGTGTCGTTCGCGGGATGTCGGGCGGAGGCGCGGTACGCGGTGCTGCTGGACGTGGTGCCGGTGGACGGCAAGCGGTACCGATACGCGTACCACCGCTCCTCGTGGCTGGTGGCGGGCAAGGCGGACCCCCCCGCGCCCGCGCGCCTCTACCCGCACCCCGACTCGCCCTTCTCCGGCGACCAGCTGCGCAAGCAAGTCGTCTCCTTCGAGAAGGTCAAGCTCACCAACAACGAGATGGATAAGAATGGACAGGTACCTACACAAAAATGTACTGTAAAAGAGAACTGTTTCATCATCACAAATTTGGTGACGATAGACTTAACGTAAGAGTTATTCTGTATAATAAAATAAGCAATGAATACATATACTATTTTATATTGGCAGTTGGTGCTGAACTCGATGCATAAATACCAGCCGCGCATTCACTTGGTGCTGCGACGGGAGGGCGCGCTCAACACTCCCATCACCGATCTCGAACAAGAGGAGTTCAAGACTTTCATCTTCCCCGAATGCGTGTTCACAGCAGTAACAGCATATCAGAACCAATTGGTGAGTACACGTAATAAATAAGTCAGTAATCAAGTCGTTAATCTTTTTGTTGTATCATTTGATTTCTAAAATAGATCAGAGGACTAAACGTTTGAAATCACAGCGCGCGGTCGAATGACTATCGACTAGTTCTATAACGGTCTCACTAATTGCATCTCGCTGAAAGGTATGTCCAGTCCAGTCTGAACAAAGGGAGGTGGCACATAATTTTTTGTCTATCAGACGGCCACACGCGGGCGGCGCTGACGACGGACGGACAGCGCGGCTGACGCGTGCACGACGGTGACGACTAAAGTTTTCACCCGAGCTAAATATACGCCAGTCCAGTATGGATTCGATTTCCAATGTCTTCACATTTAATTGTTTATTATTATACTATGAAATTATAAGTTGGTATTGTGTTTCAAAAACTACTGAAAGTAGTAGGGCTGGTAGTGATGAAAAGTCTCTTATTTGTTCCGTAGTCGTAGTAAGAGTTTCTTAGACATGCTACCCTAAATTGTTATTGAGACTATTAGCAAATGTCAATTTTCGGTAAATATTTTATGGTATCTTCTATTCTATACCTATATTATAATAATTGTTCCTACTATCTTCTATTCTTTCTATTTAACATCATTTAATTTTATGTTGGGATCTGTGCACCATATTGAACTTTTCCAATTTGTTTGAAACTGCGTAAACATCTGTTCCTTTCTGTGCATTATTTTTATTCGTGACATGCGGACAATTTTTCATACACTTAATTCCACCTTCCTCTGCTTCTGGTTCCAAAATTGTTCTTGTCTCTTCTTATAACTTGTACAGCTAATGTGTTCCATCTATCCAATTCCACCCCAATCTATCGCTTCTTAACTTTTACGTATCGGTGCTATGAATTTCTTCTAATTTTAGCTGCAAATGAAATAAATTAATTGTGTTATTGTATGTAACCTGTACTATAAAATTTTGCCTTTAGTGTATTACTACTTCTATGCAATCATAAAATTCATCAAATGAAAGATAATAGGTAGGTACATAACAAATTAAAATATGGAAGGGATACTAAAATAAAGTCATCCGCTAATCGCTCCGCTTGTTAGCCCGCTAGTTGTAAGTCGGCGTGCAGCCGCATGTGTCGCCACGCACAATTAATTTTGTGTCACAAGAGCGTTTGGGCGTCTCCAAGTTTCTCGTTTTGTTTCGTCCCGAGTAGTAAAATAATTAGGACGTTTTGAGATTCATAAAGGAAGCGTTACTTTATATCGACAAAGCGGTACATAAATCTTCATTCGTTTCTTAATTAGTTTATTTCAGTATTTTTAGTATAGCAACTACAATACTAAGCTAAATCCTTAGAGGGATGAACTCCGATGAGACTTTTCTATATTTATTTATTTTTATTAACCGTCCACTTGTTTTGGGTTATTATTTTTATGATGGCTATTGGTATGCAATTTCTTGTCTGTGTTATTTAGAATGCCATTAACATCTAAATTGGTAGCTATAAAATCATTGAAGATGTGTTGAGTGCAAATAGCTGTCACCAGCCAACATTGAAGCGCAATACATCACTGACAAATTGTTGAGATAGGCCGCGAATAAACGCATCACGTGGGTTTGTTATCTCTACATCGCAAACAAATAATGACGATATTGTATTGAACATCAACTATCAATAGTTAGGTCGGTACGCGGAGGCTCCACCTCCGCAGTCGGCTTCAAACGACTCCCCAGGGCCAGCGATTATTGATTTCCATTGATTCTAACGCATTTCCAGATTTACTGCCAACACCTAGTGATAGTAATCGATTACCAATACCCTGTAGTTACGCCTACAACACCACGTTCTGTGTATCATCATATAAACAAGTGTTTTATCGGTAATAACCAACGTGTTTTATATATTCAAGAGACAAATAATCAGGTAAACCCGATTCTTTATCAAGTTTTTAAAATATCTTAGCCGACCAGTTCACTTCACTAAGTAAAGATCGTGATATCAGTGGTTCGATCGCAGCAAGCATCCAACGCGAGCGCAATGCGCTGTCCCGATTTGGCTGACGTCATATCTCTGACAGCTAAAACATTTTGTCGAACAGCATAGATAGTGTCACTGATAACCCAATCCCTTACAACAATAAGAATACACTTAACATGTTTGCACCTGCCCGCCAACCAAGATCGATGTGACTTATACCCGCATAAGTTGTAGCTTAAGAAGGCAGCCACTTAAAACGCGTCTTTATGCTAATAAAAATTCTATCAAACCCTCAAATACCATGCTAGCAAAGCTCTAAAATAACGACCAAATTAAACAGAAAAAAAGTGTCACCATTTTTTATGTAAGTGCGACGTTTGTTAAATCGATCCAAAATGAAACATCATTATTGGTGCTTTATCATACTGGAACGTTGATATAAGATGAGATAAAACCTCGCACAAAAAACGTGAATTGTGTTTTTTGTGTGCGTGTCGCGGTGTGAGACTGAGCGTCGCCGTGCGCGCCGCGGGGCGATTTCAGGGAAAGCGCCGTGGGCCGTAGCCGACCTGCTACAATATTTAACATTTTACACCCACAGCACTATTGTCGTGTTGGCTGTTTCCCTATAAACCTTTGTCTGAAATTCGACTCGCAGCGAGGTGACAATGTTTGTTAGCATTTACGCGCATCCTCGGAGCAGACAATGCGTTTTTTAATACTCGATGACTTGTGAATTTGTTTTGATCGATTGTGCTGTTCATATTGTGATCCGAGAAAAAAAAACTTGTGGATGGAATCCCTGTTGAGATGTTACAACACAGAATATTTGTTTATAATATCTCGCGAAGTTACTAACTTTACAAACAACAGTGACAAAAAGTTGTAGGTCGGTAGGTATGTAAAAAAAAACACCTACATACTCGTAGGTACCTAGGTACCTCTATATAACCTTTTGCTCTTACAATATCACTACCTACCTTTTTAGTCTTCACAATAACTTAAAGAATAGTAAATATTTGTTAACAACAGCTAATAAAAATCTTATTAAAATGTAGCGATAGTTTCGTCCGTCACACTGCATTAGACTATTATGAGGCTTGAGAAGATAATCACTGAAATAACTACGCTAGTTCGCTGATCCGCTGCATAAACACATTCAATAGCCGCTTAATTGAAATTTATTCCTCATTTCTCAGTATCAACAATCAATATTCTAAAATCTCCAAAGCTATTCTCGCATTGAGCTTCCACAAACGAGTTCTACACGAGTATAATCGAACAATATAATGAAGGAGTAAAGGCAAACACAATTTCAATAACAAAAGGCGCCCATGACAAATAAACATATTTCACGGGCCAAAATGGCTGCGGTCAGGTGTCACGAACGGTCCCCGCGTCCCGCCCGCTACGCTTCTTTTTCTTCAGTGATCGATTCACTTATTTCAAAACGATCTTCGATCCTTTTGTGTTTGTTAACTCTTTCGGAATTATTCTCAAATGGCCTGATGATGAACTTTGAAAATATTAAGTAGCACTCAAGCATTGACATGGACATTTCTGGGTTATCGAGCTTGATGAAAGTCTCTCTACTGGTTATCTTCTAAAGCACGTAGGTACTGAAGTGCTTATAAATTCCTTGCCCTAAAGTTATGTATACTCTAATCATTATCTTAATCATACTCTTCTCTATCTTTGAAATGTCAAATTTACTTGTGATAATTCATAAGTACTTATAATACAGTTTTCCCATGGAAGTAATAGTACCCTATTAATTCCTTGTATTCATTTATTGTTTTTTTTTGGCAACCGTTTGCGTATAAAGAAAAAAAACCTTCCGTCGCAACTAATTGTCAAGAAAGAATAAACATTCGTTTTTCACAACTGGTTGTGAAACTCAGTTGCCATGGCGGCCGAAAGGGTATGTTCGTAGGGTAACATTTATATCTGCGTTGTTTTCAATATTGTTTAGATTCTGCTTCAGATTTCGGGTCTTTCAACAGAATTTTCCTACGTAGTTTCATGCTTTAAAATCGCACCTTTTTATTATTTTAAACCTGTGATAATTATAAAATGCAGAAAATATCAATGTCATTGGATCCGTTCATTTATCAATAAATAAATTCAACGATAACATGAAAAAATCATAAGTCAAAAATACAAGAAGTCAACGTACTTGCTTAAAAGTGGATTTAAAATAATTTTAAGTGAAATTATTTATTGATTCTTCATCTCACTCCCTCCTCCCAGATTTGATGTCTTTTACCCGCTCTCTCATGCCATCGATCACGCAAGGTGTGACGTCACGCAGAGCCGTCGTGTGCGGCCGCAAGAATTTATTGCGTCTGCGCTACCCAGCTACTACAGAAAAACTTAACAGTTCTTGTGTGGAAGAAGCTTAATTAATTTTTGGAACAGAAATAATTTCATTCATCAAATAGGAACTCAAATTGTAAAACCTTACGCCAAGAATCATCATCGTATTTTTAGCATCGAAGGAACTATTTCTTTGCGCTATGAATACGCAAGCCTGTGTATTTAGATTGCGCACACTACCAACGTTGTTGAATCAAATTTGAAAATTTGAAATCTCAACCGCGTGCGTCAAAGAAAAAATACACTACAGTCTGTCTATTAAGTCGTGAAATTAAATGATGGCGCCACTGGTATGCATGTAGCAACCCTATATAGTGTGACCAAAATGATTTTGATACTAGCAGTTCGTTCAAGTAAAGTGAGTAAAAAATAAGACACATTATACAGTCATATTTTCATTTTATTTACAGTAGGTAACCTCTGCTTATGAAAAGTTTTACTAAACATTTTAAATTTAAGCAGATTTTTTTAATAGTTAAAACTCAATCTTACTTTTAACTATTAAAAAAATCTGGTCACTTTCACTTATCATCGGATTCCAAATATTCAACAACAATAATCGTTTCGTTGCTTTTTCATCAACGGCACCGTCATGACTACAGCTGCTTATATCATCGCCTAAGCGAACAAACAATTCGTCTATATCAAGATACTGGTAACGTCCTCGCTCATAGTACTCTTTTTTTAACGTCTCAACGTAATGGCAGCAGTTTTTCCATATAACGATGTGATGCTGTTGAAGGCCTCTTCAACAAGTTGCTTCGTCGACTATCCGCCTAACTGTACTCTTTGGTTTTCCTAAAAAAAAGTAATAAAAATTGTAAAAGAATAGAAACAATAACTTATTCACAAGAAACAAATAATTCAAATTCGAAATTGATAGAAAACCCGAATCGACTGAGATGTGCCATCATAATGTATCAAAAATTTAAGGTCCTACTATAATATGACCTATTTACAATTTCAGTCTAACCTAAAAGTGTACGATGTAAACAATACCTTTTTTCTTTTAAAAATCGTAAATTCAGTATATTTGTAACTTCAGGTAAATAAAGAACAAACAATAACACGATTACATACCCATAATATATGTTGTTCTCCCATAAATATCATCGAAATTTCACAAAATTCGTCCAGCCTTGCACTTCGCAAAACATCGCTGGAAAACTTTAAAAATCTATTCCCGCGTGCGACTCCGATTTACTTTCCTCATTTTTAAAACTTTTCTGCGTAGTTTGGTCTTAATTTATTGCAATTTAACCAAAACAATAAAAATACAAACGAAAAACAATTCAATATTGTTGACAGCATTGACAGCTGATGTACATACGTTTGGTGTTGCCAGACACATCATCAATGTTAGTTCCTCGAACATTCATGTCAGGACTTTCTAGACAAGCTGTACGCGAAACCGCATGCATCTACACCATGGAAAAAATAAGAACTGCTCTATACTACAAAGAAAGAATTCATAAACAATAAAGGCACAAAGATAGCCCACTTTGACTTATATTTTTAATTTTTGACAAAAACCTACGTCAATTTGCTGTTGTCAATCAACCGTCCCTCAGTTTTCATCAATATCATCCGAATTTCTTATTTATTTTCAAACGTTGATGTTCTGAATAAACAATTTGAAATGTGGCAAATTGCCTACTCGTTGATTTTTCGAGTATACAGTCAAAACTACGGTCACGAGTGTAAAATAGACCTGATACTTACGGTAGGTCCTCTGCGGGAACTCGTGACACGACTGAACAGAAATTCCTTCGAGAGGTTGCAATAACTCTATGCAACAGCTTCTACAGAAGAAAAGACCGACATGCATCTAATAGATATAGACACAATTCAGTACATAGAAAATACTGTTAGCTGAGATGTGGATGTGCCGACTACTGATAAAGGTAGTGACAGAGGTTGCAGATGACCTTTATAATCTACACATGGTGTCGTTCATAATTTCTTTTGGGACTTTCAGCGAGAGCTTCCATTTGCTTGAACTTCTGGAGCAAGATGATGATATATAACTTATGACACTCAAATTTATTTGTAACAAATGATTAGATATATCATTAAACTTTGCACATTTACTAGTTCTTTTATGTTCGGGCTTGTACAGTACATTACTCTACAAAATTTGGAAAAAAATCAAGTTAATCCATATCGAGATTTGAGAACACAAACGGAAGCTAAGTATAAATAAATCATAACGTGGAAATGTTATAAATTGTTAATATTCTGATAAGTTTGGGTAACCGCGTAGTGTAGATGCATCGCTGTCCGCCACATGCAGCGATCATTACATCGAGTACTCGCGAATTATTGACAATAAACCATCAGATTTCTGGAAAGATCGTTACGACTCGCAGCTGTAGGTCGTTCAGTGAGAGAACCTCCGCCGTCTCGGTCACAAACTATCCAGAAAATAGAGAGATACCCGTATGGTTATGTAGAATGGTAGAAGTTAGAAGTACAGTCGGGGGCAGATAAACCTGACCCCACTGAGATAGGATTCCGTGGGATAGGGGTCAGTTTTATCTGCTCCCGACTATACTTAAAGGTACCAAGCAAAGCCTCATCAGCCGTTTACTAAGCGAGTCATTTGCTTGAAACAGGACTGTTTGTTATATTCAGAAGTAGGAATACTCTCGACATAATGTATACTTACTGTGTGTTTTTGTAGGCCAACACCAAAACTCGAGTTGAGAAAGGCTTAGGTTTAAACCTTTTTTCTTAATATACAGAGTTTCACATTTATTGATTCGCTGTCTCCGTTAAAACTACTAC
This sequence comes from Ephestia elutella, assembly GCA_018467065.1. Taxonomy (NCBI): domain Eukaryota; kingdom Metazoa; phylum Arthropoda; class Insecta; order Lepidoptera; family Pyralidae; genus Ephestia; species Ephestia elutella. The sequence continues at coordinate 6,927,849 of CM031567.1, read as the reverse complement.
TATCCTTACGCATTCTCGCTACTCAGTAAACAGGTTAAGATTTGGGTTATGTGCTCATCGACAATTAACGCGCTAGCAAATACAGGGACAAATAAATAATACTTACTGCGTTCATTCCTTAAAATCAAACCTACCGATGATAAATCATGAATATATCCATACTAATATTATAAATGCGAATGTTTGGATGTGAGTTTGTGAGTTTGTGAATTTGTGAGTTTGTGAGTTTGTGAGGATGTTTGTTACTCAATCACGCAAAATCTACTGGACGGATTTCGATGAAATTTGGTACAGAGGTAGATAATGACCTGGAATAGCACATAGGCTACTTTTTATCTCGTGAAAAAGCACTGTTCCCGTGGGAAAGTCACGCGGGCGAAGCCGCGGGCAAAAGCTAGTTTTGTATATATTTACTGCAGTTTGCCTCATTTGAAACCAAAAATTCGATCGTCTCGTGAGAATCGGTATTAATTCTAGATCTGGGTGCGGTGGGACTCCAATACATAACTTCAGCGTCTATAATGCCTAGCTAGATTAATGGATCATGGAGGCAGTTAAGGGATATCATTATTAAAAACCTTGGCTCTTGCTAGTGGAGTTCCTTCCGTTTTGCCCTCTTAAATTGCAAACTCTTTTACTTTCCGAGAGGACAACCTAATTTTTTTTCTTTTGCTTGCTTCAACTAAGTAAGCCTTGGTCAGCCTGGACCTTTTCTCGATGCAGAAACTATGAATAATGAACTGGAATCGAATATTGGTTACACTATGGATGTAATATATCCTTACAGACATCGGTTAGACACTAACAGATGTATTTAGTGGCTGAATATAACTAAAAGATCAGAAACAGTGGCAAACAGCTGACACGTCGCTCGTCGGCGCACTGCATCAATCAATAGGAACTCTGGGAGAGGGAGCACGCTAAACTGACATTTATTTATTCCTCGGAATGTCCCTGTCGTGTCTCCTTTGCATGTTTACATGACATCTAATTTTTTTTTCACATTTCGTCTTTCTCATTACTTCTCCGGTTTGAAAGGTACAGACTTATTTATCTAAGTAGTTTCTAATTGGAAACCAATTTTAGAATATTTTAGTGCTATATCATAAATTCTGATTCTAACATCTAGGTTACGATATAATTTGATATAACTTATTGATGCAAGTTCATATATTTAGCGTCCAACCAACTTAAAAATTAATAACAAACTATAAAATTAAATGTTTATTTTATACTATAATAAATGAGGATACATTTTGTTATAATGTTTATATCTTAATAAAATTATCTGCAGATGCTTAACATATGTGGACATTTTTTATAAACCTTAATTGGAGTAGGAATCGCAGCGGCAGTTAGTGTACTTCCATAAACAATACATCACCACCCCAATAATTAGAGCGTCGTTTGTGCGGGGCGCGGGCGACGCGGCGCGACGCTCATTCCTTGACGCCTTTTTGTAAGATTTTTTTCTTTCCCGCCCGGGAATAATGTCATTATGGCGCCTTTAATGTTGTCAGTGAACGGGAGCGCCCGCCGCCCAAGGCGAACGTTTGTTGATACTTAAATTAGGTTGTTTTGACACGCTCCGTTCTTATGTTTGTACTAAATCTAATAAACGTCAGTTGAGAGTATCGCATTCATTATTCGTCTTTTCTTTCCTCAAACGTCATGTATTTAAAGCGGCTTGATGTTATAACTTATTCTTTTGTTAAAACTCAGGAATGTATCGGACGAAACAAATGGAATGCATTGAAAACAATTACAGGCTGTAAAGAGCATACATACATAATGTACAAAGAGTTTATGTCGATATTGTCAGCTACTACTAGTATTGTAAGCGCACTCGTTACGTCAGGCGCAGGCGCGAGAGAGCGGCCATTGTAGTCAATGGCGTTCCCCAGGTGGGTGTGCAAACGTAAGTAGCTGGCGTGACATGAGCTGACCCTCGACACCGAGCTCCGCCGCTAAGAAAGCCTGCGGTCACCCGCCAACCACCACCTGAATGTGTCTCACGCACTACCAAAACGTTATTCATGCTCGACGAATGACAATGCGTTCATTCATACCCTACAGTTCTTTCTGACTGTTTGTCACAATATTACCATATTTTAAAAGTTATGTTAAAATGTTAGATGCACGAGCAACAGAACACATTTTTTGTTCAGTTTCCTCATGCCTATTTTCAAATCATTAGTCTGAGAATGACACGACGAATGTGAAATTACTCACCGCCAACCGAAGACATGTCACAGGCCGGTCAATAATTTGTATTGTTTATTATTTTTCTTTGATCCGGGACAATGCAGTTCAGGCATTTATCAAGAAGCTTCATAAATTAACGCGCATTTGACGAAACACATCAAACAGATACATAAATATCCTCAACAAATTTAAGACGTAACGTTAATTTTGGACAACAAAAAGAAGTTAATTGTCATGTTGGAATTTTTAGACACAGTATTATAATTATTGACTCATTTACTTAGCTACTAGAAATGCTACCTACTATTTGACTTTGAAAAGAAATAAAATGCCTCTAAAAAGAATTATTTCATTAATAAGAATGAGCACACGACGATCCATGGGACCTAGCTACGAAATCACAACTATTGACAGGAGAAGAGACCGCATCTACATCATTGATCATTGCTTTTTATGCACACACAATCTCACACTAAATTCACCGATCTGTCGTGGGTAAAAAGAACAGACATCTGAATGACCTTTCCACTAGTACTAGTATTTAAATAATATAGCGCCTTAATGACACTTAAAAAAAATATATGTTAAAATGGGTCGCACCTGCGATGAGACTGTTAAATTTCAACAACTTGACAGATCATAGTTTTAAAATACATGTTTCGTGCGAACTTGTCAAATAATGTGCAATTAAGTTCCACGGCGTAGGAGTGTCAGGCAGATCGGTTCCGTCGCCAGGTGATTACCGCCAACGCTGGACTAGTGAAAGACTGACACCGAGTGCCGATCGTCTTGACGATTTGTTTATTGAGAAACTTATTTAAACAACATTTTTCACACGTCCTTGTAATAAAACAACCATTCATACCAAAATTAGTATGGATATCAGTTTAATTCGCTCCGTTATTAGGCAAACTTTGTTATTTAATGGTGACTGGTTTCCGAGGAAGGTTTTGTCGTAAATATTATTCACAAATTGTGTGGAGCCCCAGCGGGAGCACGGCCACTCAGCGAGGGGGCGATTTTTCATCGACACTGCCTCTGCTATGCTAAACACAATTTTGACACCTCGACCCAACACTTAAATCAAATATTTTCTTTATGAGTACATCGACTCGGTCAATTACTAATTTAATATTTCGCGAGCAAAATAATGACATCAGTAGACTGTAAACTAGTTATAATAATATTCTAGAATTTTAAAACAAAGATCATTGACTAGTAATATTCATTACCTACTGAGATAACCGTAAGCTCTCGGTAGGTAATGAAATTGATAAACTTTATTAGTGACTAACCTGTCTAAAGTAATTCATCTTATATTCATCAGAGTCTTCTACTAAAAAACCAGACAGCGCTACTAAAAGCTGCAAAAGAAAAACTTTATTTTTAAGTACAGTAAACAATATTTTGTACTTTAAACTATTATTTGTTGGCAGCACGCTCATATGGGTATTGTGCGGCAGTTATCTCTTATGATAAACGAACGTGGAATGCTGTCAATAAGTTAACCTTATTAGCTGGAGCTCACCCCGCTCGGCGGGTGGCACTGCAGGCCTCTGTTCAAACACACAAAACTTTATTATTGTAAAAATAACACTTATAAAAAGCTACGTGCAAATTTTTGTAATAAAATGTTTATTTTAATAATAGAAAATTCTTATAAATAAAACACTTCATTGTTTGTATCCACCAATGAATTAGCTAGATGATCTTTGTGGAAAGTAGATTTAATAACCAATTAGGCAATTAGTAGTAGAGAATCAGAGGTTAATATTGAGTTAACTATCAAACAACATATTGTTTTTATTCCTTCCATTGATAACGTTACCATTTTGTTGCAGATCACGAAGCTGAAAATCGACAGTAATCCATTCGCTAAGGGATTCCGTGACTCTTCGCGTCTCACTGAGTTCGAAAGGTAGATATCATTACAATGTGTTTATTTGCCAGCATTCAACGAAAAAGATCTTGCGATTTGTACAAAATCAACTAAAATAACTGTATTTTTATAATAACGTATAATAATCGAGAGAAACGGCGGTTGTATATCATTCATGTATATTCATTACTCGTCATTACATGTATGACAGAATTCGGTTTGGTTCTAACTGCGGATTCGACACGCTCTCAGAAACAAACAGCCAGCCCGTTCTGATTGATACTTCGCCTTCTCAATATCTCTATATTTATTATTGCTTACTCAATGCTAGGTGGCTTTAATTATTACCAATCAGAGATATACAGTTCGTAACCGTGTAATTTATAATTCAATGATTTCACTTATACGCTTTCGTTATTTTATTGCTAACATTCAACATTATTATCAGTAGATATGCCATTTATTTAATACACATGTTTTATTTTGAATTTGTTTGTTTCTTGAGATTCTATGTCACGGGGGAGCACGAAAGAACATCGATCTACCCCGATGACCCGCGCTTCAGCGCTGCTAATCATAGGTAGATACATACATAAACATCATACAGTCATTTTTGTTTATTTATATTTGAAGACAGAATTGTAATAGTAATTTATCTACTGTTTCAGGGAAACCATGGAGTCAATGTTAGCGGAACAGCACTACCTACGTTCGCCTCTGCGACCCTTTGATCTAGACCAACATAACAATAACCTGACATTAGAGGAGAAAGCGATCCTCGCTGCTCGCTCTCAGCTGTTTCTGCGAGCTGCCTATCCTCTATACGGCGTGCCGGCGGCAGCTCTTTGGGGCCAGTGGGCTTGCTTGGCGCCACAGCTGTTGGCTCAGCAGCACTTGGCGGCTTCAGGATCAGGGCTGCAGCTGCCGCGCCCGGTGTACCCCGGCGGCCTGCCGGCGGGCAGCGCGGCGCTGGCACAGCATCGGTTCTCGCCGTACCCGCCGCGGCGCGCCTCGCCCGGATCCTCACCAGACTCGCTGCGCGACGCCAGCCCGCACCCCGCCCCGCTTACCCCGCACACGCCGCATACTCCTCATCCACCACACAGCCCTACTTAGTAATAAAACAGCAAATAAAAATCTCCCCAAGATCTCCCCATACTCGGTACACAACTGTTTATATGATGTACTATGAAGAAATAAAAGTCGTTTCGAGTGCGTTGGCGTTTCGCATCAGAACCGTGTTTCCAACTTTACGACGAGGGTTATGAATTGTAAAGTGAAACGGTAAAACAGTCTAGTGCCAGTGGTAACGAGCTCGGTGTATCGCGATCGGACGATTAAAATATACCATCGTCGTTTGAATATCGATATCGCACGTGTTGCGACATTTGTAATATATTGTACAATAAATATTTAATTATAAATTAAATCTGTAATTATATTGTTATTATAATGTTCCTATCATATTTTCTTGTAGTGATGGTTTCAGCAAATTAATAAAATAGTTCTAGTTAATTAGACTTTAATGCATTGGATGGAAGCATTTCGTAGAACGTTTATTTGGTATGTGCATATGTATAAATTGATAAGTATTTAAGTTCTCTCTCGTTCACACCTGATTTTTCATTTTTCAGGTTTATTGTGCAATAAAAGAAAAATACAAAATTTGTTTTAGAAAGTACTCGTTTAGGTATCTATTAGCTTCATTAGATGTAGAGTTTAAGTAAATTGTAGAAATGATATTTGCTATCTGTGTTTACAATTAATTCCAACATCCTGTATTAGTTATGGACACTAGTACTACTAGTATAGTTAAATTATAGTTATTATAGATAATATATTGCTAAAGAATAAAACAAATTAAATGTTTGTTAACATATCATCATCTTTTATTACAAAACCTTACCTTATGACAAAAAACACGCAGGTTCACGTAACAGAAGATAATCTAGTTTCACATTACCTAGATATTACTTAGATATTCAATTAAATAGCTAGGCTTCGAGATTTATTTTAGTTTCTACTCTACGTTCAAAGAAGATCAAAATGAGAGAACTACCATTGCTTAAATAAATGATATATCAAAGTAAATGTAGACCAGAAAATGAGATCTACTGCAGCAGAATATGGAGATACGTCTTCTTGTTACATGATCTACACCCTATTTTAGGAATTAAGCAGCTAGACTTACAGTTTCACAAAGATAAAATAAATACTTGAATCTTTACCTATTATTTGGGAATAGAAGTTCATTACTGGTAGATAACCATAACAAATCATGATAATAATATAAATGATCTTTCGTCAACTTATCTTTTTTTTAATTCTTTTTGATTAATATTTGGGTTTAAATAATTTGCTTTATTTAATATGCTTTATTTTATCATGAGAAAAATTCCTAACAAACTATTAATATTTAGTCACATATATAGGTAAATCAGTTAGAATTAGGCTAGCTTTATCAATAATTCACAATTTATGGGACATTCATAGATTTAGGTCGGTTGAAGGCGGCAAGCATTCTTCTAGCGACTGAACATATATGAAAGTTGAAAACAAGTACTTAACAGGTTACCTATCAAAGGATCAATATTTATTTGATAGAGTTTCATTATACTAAAATAATTTCATTTCGTAAGAATCGACCTTATGATATAACCAGTTACTTGTTTTCAAGCATCCGACCTAGTTATTTGATGCTCTACGCTGCGGTTTCAGAGGCTTTTGCCAAAAAAATAAAATAAACGTTTATCCATTTATTCTATTTATTGTCTAGACATAATAGTATATGAGCGCTAATCTTTACAATTCAGTTTATACACACAGTACCTAATTATTGTGTAATACAACTAGAAATTTCTTTAATTAGTATAATAACTCTTGTCCCGTCTGATTGTGTTTTCAATTATTATAAAACTGTAAATGTATTAATTAGTATAGAAAATATAAAAACCGGCGGCGTCACAACAAGGCATAGCTCTGAGGTTCAAGTGTTCGCGTGTCTGGGGTAGCGGACCATGCAAACCGGTCCTCGGTTCCGGCCAGCGCCGCTAGATGGCGCTACAGGTAGCGAGCTTACGACCGGAGCTTTTGGTGAACTACAAGTATAAACGTCTACAACTAGTTGTAACTTATATTATTCACTCTTTACTTATATTCTTTATTAGAATTCTTTTAAAATAAATTATTTAATTTTAATCTAATGATATTACTTATTTAAAAAATGCTTAACTCTTAATTACATTTCAATGTAGCTATGTTATTTTACAGTTTACCAAAATAAATATTATGAATTACATGAATAATGCAACAATAATTATAATTTCTATACCGAGCCTATGAGATTTTTCGTAGCGAGTGCTACGAAATATTCAAATATCCGTAGCACTCTCTATACTTGCTACGCTTAATTTATTGGTCAATGTTAAAAACAATTAAAATTATACGATAGGAACAGGCATAACCTTAATTAAATAGAAAGTCCGATCTCATATCTGCCTCAAAGGTTCCCATAACCCCAGCAGCATTGCCTCACTGGATTTTTAATTAAATAGGTATATTATCATTAGCTTACAAGCCATTAAAAAAAAAATTAGGCCAATATTGATCCCATATTTTACCTTGAACTTTTTCATAATCATAACCAATATATGAAAATAACTATGCAAATATAGTAGGTAATTATAATAATATTTTTTTTCGCAAATCTGAACCACCTACAATAATCCGACGAATTGATTTATCACAAGACAAACCATAACAGATTGCGAAATTGAAACAAATTAGAGCGTCACGGCCCAATTATGCAAAGCGGCTATAAAGTTATCTCTAGGAAAACAACCCAACTATTCAATTATAATGAAACAGTGGCGAGTCATTCCAGTCACATAGAGGGGTCTGTATTACACCGAATTAGTTCGGCGCGTGGCTACATCACGGGACAAATTTCACGTCCCAAGGGACGAAGGCAGGGACGCAACGCTAATCTAATCAGGATTGTAGCTAATAAATGTAGTCTGTGACGCGGGCCCGAATTTATTGCTTGTAAAACTGTTTCCAATTGCAGATATTATGTGGGTGACGCTGTGCTCGTAAGTTCTGATTGAATTTGCCACTTTCGGTGGTCAACTAACCGTAAGCACAGTAAAGTGTTGCTGTCGTTATGAGATTTTAATTAGATTATTTTTATTATATGAAAAAATTGTTGCATTTTCTTCTATTTTAATTTAATTATTTCAGTTGCTGAGACTTTGCTTAAAGATAAATAATAAAGGTAAAAGAATAAATTAAAATAATTATTTCAGGATATGCTTTGTACACACACACACACAGGGTTTACATACAGGGTACTTTTTAACTTCTAAAATAAATTATCTAGGTACTTGTGCTTGTTAGTAAAATAATTTTACTAAATTTACTGTATTAGGTACCGATTGTAACAATTGTACGCCCCGCACTTTAGAGGCTCGCATTGATAGAGTATAAGTTCCCAATGCTAAACTTTTTCAAATACTAGTCCACCTCATATTAAAATAAGGAGAACTGAACTAAGTATACTATTAATTATTATATACTTACATATCCTTAAGTGCGTGGGCAAAACAAAACATTATTACAGTGTAGATAGCCGTGTGTTCGCAGTCTGGTGTTATGGGCCCCACTCATAATCCCCTTTTAACTGCGGCCCTTCACGGACGTGTCTGGAATCTTTATGTCCCGTTTCTTCTGTTCGCGAACATTCGCACTCCTTACTCTGATGTCAGTGGTGTATATATTTTCTGAACTGTTTTTTACATTCGAACAACAAGGATTTCCGCGTGAGAGTCCGTGTTACTCTATGTTTTTTATATAGGTTGACTGAAGTTTTCGAGCTTCGCTAAACTATGTTTTTTTATTTTGTATGTAATTCCAAATATTATTTTAGTTCGGAACTAATATCTAACTGGTATTAATATAACGAATAAATATAAAAAAATAATTAATGTAACGGAAACAATTATATGCCATTTTTCTCGATGATTCAATCATAATTACTTATGTAAAACTAGATTAGCCCGCGGCTCTACAATAAAAAAATAATGTCTATTCTGACATTCCATTCTAAATATTGGTAAAAGGTTTTTGAAATCGGTTGAATAATTTGAAATGTTACACCTAGGTACATCTAAGCTTTAAAAATATTTTAAAACAATGACTTTGACTTTATTTATTAAATAAAAATAGCTGTTACTGTACTCAACATCGCAACATTTATTCTACCAACAATCAGTATCTAGTGACTGAAAAAAGGAAAGGTGTGAGCACAACCATTGCTAACTCATCGCTGCAAGGAACGCCTTTTCTTTAGCAAATTGCTAACGTAATGTACCAATAAATTCACGTTTATTACCGCAAATATAAGTACCTCCTACTTTGGCAGTCGCTACCGGAACGAATCGACAGTTACCGTTTAGGCTGAACTCCCGAACGTGCGTTATGAAATATTAACGTTTACAAGCGCGTTTCTGAAACAATACATGGTGAAGTACACTCATTCGGAGATGACCATATTGTCCGAATAGAGCGTTAATGGAATTGCATGCTTTTATTCGGCCTTTTGACCCTAGTTTCTTGGAGTTACTGTGGCTCTTTAGATTTTTTTTGCTCATGCCTAGTACTTTTGCTTTTTAATTTATTTTGTGCCCATGTAAGATATTGTGGTTTACCAATATATATTGTTTGTGCACATTGTATTTGTTTGCAGAGAATGTTTAGATTCGAAAAACAATCATGAAGAAATAATAATTTTAATAATATTTTATAATGTTAAACCAATCTAAATTCCTACTCATAGCTTCAGCGCATATTGCAACTCGATAAAGTTATTTGCGTTCAATAACGCGAATGATCTGACTTTCCCGTTTTTCCTCCACGAATGGCCTCCTCACCCCATCCCCTGGTTCCCCCCGCCCATTGCGGTGCAAAGTTGAGGGCATTAGCGTGTTATCGGCCGCAGCGGCGTGAAGACGGCGCCCACCTGATCCTCCATCCATAAACGACCCCTTCAAATTACGACTCTACAAATTTTCGCAACACACATTGCTGCATCTGAACTTTAGTCCATACACCATCATCTAATACACCCGGCAATGTATACGAAATTTAAACGCTCAAAGAAGTTCACGTTATTCTTAATAAGTGTAACAGATACTATCTATAAGCGTTGAGATGTGGGGATAGGTGGGAAGCGTGAACGTGTTTTGCAAACCAGCCGAGGAAATAAGGTGTCCCCAATTTTACTTTGTCGACCGCTACTGATAGCAGATAATATAGTGTTACGAGGTAACTTTGTAAATTATCTCTTTTCTCTTTGTTTTATTTCTCGAATGTAACGATATTTTGAATATAGCTACTTTCACTTTTTACTTGATAGTTTTATTTTGAGCTACAATACATGCATTTTGGTTTCCAAAACATTATAATGAGGATAATTGTATATTGAAAGTCATCATGTAAGAAAAAGTATAGGTATGGTATACTAAACTTAAAAATATTACAATTGCCACTTAACAGTGTTTCCAATAAAGTCAGTCACACATGAACGCATGCACAACCATATATTGCTTGGATCGTATTTTAACGATACTCGAAACAGATGAACGTTTGAACTTTCTCATCATTAAAATACATTGATAGTCATCTACCGGCACTGCGAATTCACACGCCTATCGTAATACGTTTCTAATCAAATCCATGCGGTTAAAGGCGCGACCGGCGAGCTTGCGGGCCAGAGGTCCCAACGGGCCTCAGGCCCATTGACAGGTTATTGATACAAATAGTCCCTTCCCCCACCACCCGCGCTATCCCACCCCGCACACTTCCCCGACAACACCAATAAAACCTGATTGATATTGTGTAAGTGCACCCGGAAAATGTGGGAACTCGATTGATGTTACAGCCAAATTCGATTGGAGGAAAATTGAAAATAACGCGGCAATGGTTCAATTTTCAACCTCACTTCCTAAATTGTAGAGTCGAAAATAAGATTGTAGGAATTTTTTCTAGTTCCTTTCAGCACCGAAGGACGTGTTTTGGTAGTAGTGGAGGCGTGAATCGTGAATTCTCTAAAGGCACGATTACAGGTTACGTGTGTGTTAGCGTTTGACGACCATTGTGGTGAACGCTGTAAGTCGGTCGGTCATTCTTGAAGTCCTGTTTCAATTGCTGAAGCGAATTTAATTTTTAAGCACACAAGTGTCTGTTTCTCTGAATATGAAATACATACTTAACTTTTTATTGTAAGTATTTAATTATTGCGTAATTAAATTATCTTAGATTCAACTCATGCAAATGTATTTTCAGTAGGTAACCTTCCAGTAAGTATGTTTAAGTTTGAACTTAGTATTTATATCGAACGTTTAAAAACATTTGGTAATTCTTCATCAAAACTTTGAATACAATATGGATACATAAGTATCTTTAAATGTGTCAGAAAAAAATTGTATGTAGGTATATTTTTACAAACTTTATGGAAATATTTTCGGTTTTTCACCCAAATATTCACTTTTACATAATTTGTAATTTAATATCATATGGGACTTCTAGATAGTAGCCACTAGACAAACAGAACAGGGAAACACACATGCAAATATATATTTGACAAGACACCGTCGACCCCGAATCGTAATAAAATATTCATTAGATGCGTGGGCGTCAATTAACAGACGAGAGGCGGAACCTTGCATTTTGAAGTTTTGACTGGCTGACACTCGAATTCACTCGATACTATCAATTGAAATTAAAGAGAATGCATATAGATCACTTCAATATAATATGGTTGCTATTGTTTGCAGCTCCCAATATTTTAAACCTGTACTGTAAGTATGTTTTGAATAAATAAATAAATATTGTTTTTATTACATACTTAGTTTTGGCAATCGACTTATTGATAATACGTAGTATGTTAAGATATTCAAAACTTGCATAAGTTTTTTCATTAAAACATAAAAGGGACAATTTGCATGTCTAAAGAAATATGTGCTGATAGGGACATTAAATACACCAAAAATCGATATGAAATAGGGTTTTTCGTGCAAAATAAACCGCTAGCAAAACCGTGTGCTAAATCGATTTGATTTCCTTTATATACTCATAGAAACACAAAAATATATCATAGACGTTAAAACACAGACAGTTTTTTAAAATTAAAGATGGGTTTGCACTTGACCACAATCTTGCCCGAGGACAGAAATGAGCTCTACGATGTTGCGAGCTAGACACAGAATAAAAATCATTCTTTAATAGACTTACAATCTTGATTGTCAAATGAAGCCCAAAAACTTCTTTATATTGCTCCAAATTCAAAATTATTTACAGATTGTTGACAAATTCTAGGGAACCAAAACACACCAAAAATGTCAAACTTGAGAAAAATGAATCTCACATAAGATAACCTGTCCTTTACTAACATAGGCAAAAACCATATCTGACATTCCGCTTCCTCAGCTCTCTGTCTCTAAGGAAAATTAAAAAAATAAATCTAACTCTATGCGTTAAAACTTAGTAAGTGTACAATGTTTTAATATCCGCTTAAAGGTCATGACGTGAGCCATTTAGCATAGAACTTATATACATGGTCGTACTCTTACTTGCGGTGAAGCGGTGGTGGCCGAGTGGTAGGGCGCCCGCCTGTGGATGCAAAATCACCTTCATCGACCACCACTTGCTTCCGGTGAAGGAAAACATCGTAAGGAAAATGTGTGTGAAATGGTCAAGGCAATGGCAAACCACTCCATTAAAATTGCTAAGAAAGTCGTTGTGTGTGTTTCATTCCATATAATGACCACGACCCTCAGTCATGAGGAATTACGACTAAATCGGGACTCTTACTTAGTTATAATTCTGTTATCTCGATATTTTACGCTGTTGTTTTGGTAATCGACGTATTGATGTGACAAGCCACTGTGATTTCGTGTTGTATGTCTCTATACGTAAATATGTGGGTACAATGGATAGTGTATACTTATATATTATCCGCCTGTCATAATAAAAGGTGTCTCTGAAAAAGTAGATTCATAGACATGACAGTAACGCCTGCCACATTAATTTTATAAATTAGTAACGTTTGCCTGCGGCATCGGCCTCGTGAAAACTGCTTTCTCATTGGAGTTATGCCGATTATAGAGCTGAAAGTTGTCTTAGTTATTTTTTTTCAGTATCTTCTACAACCTATGTAGATACGGTCAAAAGTACATCTACCTACCAAGCATTTTGTCCGTATCACGTATGATAAAGTAACTAGTAACGGAAACATAATTTGTTTAATAGGTTAAGAAAAGCGGTGGTCGCAATAGACATTTTTTTTTAAATTTAACTAAACTTTATACAAAGACATGTGTAATACACATGACTTTATTTAAAGTTTTAAACATACACATTGTGTATGTTGAGTGAAACAATGAGGGCCCACCACGAGCTGAATTCTTCACATTTCTTTTAATAAGTACCTAATTAAATCACCAAACGCGGTGATTGAAGTGAATTATAGTGATTTTTTTTATTAATTATAATAAAATTCAAACTCTACTTCAATCACCGATTTATTAAACGTAAGTTGTAACAAATACAAACATATTTATTTGATGAAATCCTTTTTTCAAAAATTTATACCTGGGTACCTGATGAGATGGCTAATTCATGGTAGATACGCCAAAAAGACATCATCAGATCCGTTATTTTTTGCCTAAAGTTGAGGATCATTCACGGTTCCAAGTTTCAAAACACTTTTACACATGAAGGCCGCGTGATTTTTTTTTTTGTAGAATACATTCAAAATTGAAATAATTGAGGAAACAATGACATTGATGTAACTTATTGGTATATGACAACTGATATGAACAAGATTCTTTGTCACGTTAACAAATTGATAAGGTTTCACCTTTTCAAATTATGTACATATTTTAATGTAAAAAATATTCATAGAACTATTGTAATCCTTACAATATTTGAAGGTTATGAAGAAGGCACATTTGCATGTTTGTTATGAAAAACTTCTTACGCAAAATTGAATAAGTAAATCTAGTCAAGTACCGGTACATAGCTTATATACATAGTATTTGGTCTACTTCACAAAGTCGACTAAGTCGGTACATTCTGTTTTCTCAATGAATCTGTATATTTCTGTACAAAGAGCGAATCATCGGTGGAGCAATCTCACAGATACCAGAAAAATACAAGATTTTCCTATTTCTTAAAAAAAAGTATGGGTAGGTACTTACATGAAATAACAAAAACGATGGTTATCTTCTTTCCCAATATCCAATTTAAAAAATTTAATTGTGAAGAAAAATAAAATGAATAACTATAAAAAGTGAAATATCATTAGACCAAATGCACTTGTAATAAAATTACAGAAGTTAACACAATAATCCTGGCATCAAATAGATTGAAATGTGAACAATAAATGGAACAAGCGAATAATTTTGCTTAGTAAGCTCTCAGAGGGTGGAACAAATAGAATTTATGTCATTCCGATCAGTCCCGTTTTTACGGGGCTCCTGAGGGTTAACGGGTGTGAATGGCCACCCCATTGTGGGAAAATATCTATTAAATATTTATGATCCTCATATCGAACTCCGAATATTGCCCATTCTGTACAGAAATGTTAAGTAAGTATAACTTTTTTCCCCAGTTTCTAACTGTCTTGTAAAATTACGTTGAAATACTTTTCTTTCCAAATTTTAGATAATCAAAGAGTACTTATTACAAGGGATTCTTTAAATAAACTGTATGAACGAAGCCAAATTCAAGACACAATTCAAAACTGAAAAGTTATGACATGAATAATACCCAAAAGCTCTAGGTCGTGCACATGCACAATATGCAACATACATATCAAAACGTTTTGTTTTGATAAGCTTTTTGTGTCTATATAATCTAACTATATAGTCTAGAACCTTTGTGTTTATATCTTTAAGTATAAAACCAGAAGTATACTTGAGATAGGTGTGTCAATTAGTATAAATAGGTACATAATTATTCGATATTATAAATTGTCATCTTTCAATGATCCCACAATCATTGCAATAAAAATAATTGCTTCCTAACTAGAACTACCATGCATTTTGTCCCCCAAGTTGAATCACAGGGAAGCAATAATACACTCCAAGATACGAAGTGCCCGCTCGGAATAAATCAATTACAGACACCCGCCGCGACAATTACACTTGTAAGCTTGTTTTGGGGAGACACATCCGCCAACGCACACACAAAGATCGCACAAACTCAGATATCTAACTAAATACCCTTCAAAAACAAAATGTGAACTCTATTACCAAGACTAAAAGTACATTTCGTGTCTGCATAAATACCAAAATGCGGTAGGCTACGTTTAACCCCTGATGCATTCGGTAACAAGTGTATCACTGTCACCGTTTCGAAATACACTCGCTGGGTTATACCCTAATCAAGGAACCCTCTGATTTCTGAAAGTATATTCATTGGTAAAATAGACCTTATCACGTTAACACAGAATTTCATTCAACTGCACCGACCATTTTGCGATTAAAGTAAAACTGATGTTCATCGGTTTTATTATGAAATGAACGGGTGCGTAAAATTAACTCATTTCGTGTTAACTTGAGAGCATTTAGAGTATTATTATAAGAAATTATATTAAACTTAAAACCTAGCTATTTCTACATGAAGATGTACAACCTCGTCATGCCTGTTTTAAATATCTAAACTATTACTAAGTATTTAGTTGTGTTTTGGATAATGCTTATTTTTAAAAAGACTCTAGCTGGAATTGCTGTTGAGTAAAGCACTTTCATTATTTTTTATACCTTTTAAAGTTGTTACATTTTTTAACATCCCAAAGTGTCCACAAAAGTCCTAATTAGGTACTAATGATCATATTTATTTATAAATAAATTGTTTGTTTATTCATTTGTCTCACATAATACTCATCGTCTTAAAATTCTAAACACACATAAAAAAGTTTGTCTCTCCAAACACACTGTGCACTTTTCTAAAATTAACTAGGTAAATAGAATTTGCTTCACTTTCCGGGCTGCGGTTGCCTCTTCTATAGGTAGATACGCCATGTTATTACTCGTATAGGTCCTTCTTCTATGCCGTAGCATTTTCGTCGCAATTTGATATCGACTTCTATTTCGCGTGTTTTACTTTAGTTTAGGTTTGAACTATTTGATTTATTTTCAACAAAATTCAACAAAAAGTACTGTGAAGATTGTTTACATGATAGGACTGGTAAGAATAAATGGAGTTTAGATACGCCATGTTATTACTCGTATAGGTCCTTCTTCTATGCCGTAGCATTTTCGTCGCAATTTGATATCGACTTCTATTTCGCGTGTTTTATTTGCGAGATCAGATGTTGCCAACGTTACATATTCCGAGAACGGTGGACGTAATAAAGGCGAAGCCAAAGTACCGCATTCCTGTGCACTTTGTTGCTTACATTCTTCTTGCAATTTCGTGTCGAATTTCACTGCATTTGACTGCTAAAATCATAAAAGGGACTATGTTTTGTTATTAGTATATCTCACTTATGAGTATTATTTGGACTCTAGTCAAAGGAGAATTTTTTATTCCGTACCATTTCCCACTTGTAGGCCAACTATATACTTACAGCGGCTGGTAAATTTACAGACAGTTTTTATCAAATTCGTCTAGTATTGGAAAGAGCACTATAAAATATATTTTTTTAAATTTCATAGCTATTTAGTTAGCTCTCCACATGGCTGTTTTACTTATTTGCGGTCAGTCGACGTACGTACAGATCAGACGTTTTAAGACGTTTTCTCAGCGAGTTATAAAGCAGCCTCATAGGTCACTTTTATAGTACATTGTGATATAAGTGCGGTAAGTTGAAAATTACAGCCGAGGCAATATTGCTAGCCCGAGCCGTAGGCGAGGGCTACAAGAAAGGCAGAGGCTGTAATTTTCAAAGCGCACGTATGTCATACGACGTTTTATAACATATTTGCGAGGAAATATTTAAATAAAACTCGGAAAACGACAATACCAAAGAAAAAGCGCGCGGTATAATTTTACTTGTTCACAAATTAGCGATGCGCGCGCATCTGCGCTTTTTTTAAGGCAAATGTACAAAAATCAGCCAGTATTACTAATAAAGTTAATTCATATTTTTGTGTTTTTTTACAGATAAATGGTTGTAATTTATTGTCAAAATTAATTTAAAGAATTAAATTTTTATTTATTTTATCTCCTAAAGTTAATTTTATTCATAAAAAGTTGACCACTTTTCTGACATAAAAACTCAATGCTAAGATTTAAAAAAGTATCGTTCGTTTTTAGACGGAGCGTGCATTTTACTTTACAATAACGCACAAGTGCGTAATGAGATACAATACAATATTGAAATTGGTGAAATAAATGACACTTTACGAGCAAATATGTTATAAAAATATTAACCACAATATAACTTATACTAGCTACGTACCAAGGTTAGTCTTCACTCCCGTGAGAGATTTGGAATAAAAAGTACCCTATATATAGATAGCTTATTCCCGGTATATTTTTATCCTTGTACCAAATTTCATCGAAATTCGTCTAGTAGATTTAGCATGATTGAGTACCAGACGCACACATACACGCACATATAAATTATTTATTATTTGTTCTTACACACATATAAATTTAGCATTTACTTATAATATTAGTGGGATTATTGTATTACTTCATTGTAATAAAACTTAGATCTCTCAAAGCGGCTCTACATCAAAAGATATTTTTTACACGCATCAAGTAAGGGGTGTGGTCCAAAATGAGTAATTACGGCGTGAACTTCGCAAAGCTAATTAGTTTCATAATTAAACAGTCGTCGTTTCGATAATTGGAAACTTGCGATGAAAGAGTTGGCTAGTGATGATAACTTTATTGCAGTTAATATTGCTCAACCTGTTCTTTTTCATTGTATTGAATTGTAAAATGATTAAATTGTTGCATGGCATTTCAAATAGCTAATTTAAAAGTTAATTTTGCAAATTAGTTTATTGCTTTGTTATTGTTTTATTTGTACAGAGCTAGTAAAACACATTTAAATGTACAATAAATATTTTTTTACAAAAAATAACTATATTACATACAAGTTTTACATAGTTCTGTCTGACACTATTTAAAACGTTCACAGCATGCTCGGCGGCTTCTGTGAGGATTAAGCAGTTGATGGATGTGCCTTGAGGATCAGTCAGACAATGCTCGGCACAGAGATGACGGCGATAGCTTTCGGCGAAGGTGCGACGTCACCGCCGATCTTGATTGTGATGGTGCAATGTGACAAGTCCCTAGGGACCTAGGGCTGTGGGTTTCGAGAGGATGCAGCAACGTGCGAAAGGGACTCGTTTTGATTGTTATAATGTTGCAATCATGGAAATGTAAATTAAATTCGATACCTTATTGTAAGAAATAACACGATGGTTGAAAAGCTATTTTGATCTAAATAAATAATTAAAATTAAGCTCTTCATAATCATTTTATTATTGCAATATTTCTAAAAGTATTGGAAAGCAAATTTTTATTGTAAAGCACATAAGTAAATATCTAAGTTGAGTAAAGAAAAAAATAATGCATAGGATGAGACCCAGACGTACCTACTTATGTCCATTTTAAAAACAGAGGCAACCCTATGAAAACTGCACTAACGATGATTTCGATATCTAGTTGGGTTTTGTAAAAAATGTATCAATCATGTCGTTGAGAAAATGCTCGATCGATCGGATAGTAGTTACATAATTCACTACCCTGGAACTAATCTCTTTGACGGCTCGGCAGCGATGGTTTCACGCTCGATTCAAAGATTTACTAAAATTGAGGATCATAACAGTCACAGTTTTTTTTTAAACATTTATTTTCAATAATTATTTAAAAAATCAGGAATAGATGATTTAATCGAATACCTTAGTAAATACTTAGCATTGTAAGTAAACTTTAATTATTTTATAATGATACGAGTATGTAAGAAATTATTGTAAAATAATTTAATTCAGGCAAATGTTCATACAAGTAAGTGCAACTAAAGATTTGAGAAGAACTGAATTATTGCTAACTTCTTGCGCCAAGTGCACTCTCTCTTCATCATTTTCTAATCATATGCACCTTAATGACTTGGATATAAAGTTTAAAATGACAAATGAATTACGATATGAGCGTAACCTAAAGACCGTCAGAGACGATTACTGGTTCCTATCGAAGAATCGCGAGGCATCGCGCAGTGTTACAAAACAAAGTGAGTACAGAAGAAATACTTAATTATCTACTAAAACAAACGGCTACGTAAAAAAAAAGTCGTTGCAAGATTTACATTTGATATTGAACTTTCTTGGAGCATAAAACAGTAAAATTGACATTATGAGAAATTGTTTATAAATATACAAAGTGGTATTATTAATAAATAGTTTAGAAAACCCAAAAGTGCACGCCGCAGAAACTACAATATATTTTCGCTTTTTACTTTCTTTTTATTTTGTAGTCATATCGCGACGTGATCTGCGTAGCCTTATTTCCTGTCTTATGAAATGCCATTTCCTGTATGTTCATAATTGTTGTGCATATCAATGTTCCGTACTATTGCTCCAAACCTAGATATCCTGCTTTATATATCTGAATTTGTTCTACAGAAACTAAAAACAAACTTCCTTTAGGAATTTTCAGATACTCTCGCGAGCTAAAATGTGTAACGGTAAAATCTTTACTGAAATCATAAAACCTTTGTTTATCAATTATTAGACCTTCCTTTGACTGACTGGCTGGCTTCACTCGAGTCATTTTCATGCAGCAGCTCCAAAAGTTCGGATGGCCATGATGGCCGCCAATCTTCGTTGAGAAATGACACTATAAGAAGATGAATACTTACCTCTGAAGATTCATTGTGTTAGAATACGGGTAGTATACCAACACAATGAATCTTCCTTCCAACATGAAGTAAGAATTTTTTACTCTTTGATCACCTGATGTGGGAAACTAATAGGCAGAGCCTCATATATCTAAAAATAAAATATATCTAAAAATAAAATAATTCATAACTTACATTTTTTTCAAATAATTTTATTTTGAATCAATGAACCGACACATCGCCCATATGTTATTATTACAGTCACAAAATTGGTAGGACAGGACAGTCACTCAATTTGTGCCATTATTTTTATTGGACAGCTAATTAGTGATTTGCCATTAGCTGCGGCAATTAGCCACGAAGTAGAAAAAGCCGAAAACACTCTATTCATTGACTGACAGTTCTAACGATAATGGTGATAATATTCACCGACACGAAGACGATTAAACCATCACATTATACATTAATTTATTGGCGATTGGTTTCCCTTCACTGATCTTTTACCACGGGACCTGTCGAAGCGCATTATTGCGCAATCATATTTATTATTTTATTCGGCAGATGTTGATTCCTACATAACAAAAAAATCTCTAACACCAATATTATAATGAAATAAGATTCTACAGAACTTCAAAAGAAATACCTAATTTCCAATACAAAGTCTAACTTTTTCACATAATTGTCTAAACTTCCTTCTTAATTTAATTGAATGGAATTGACCTTAATGCAATTTTTAAATCATGATATAGGTATATATTCATTTTCTTTTAACGTTTCTTCCTAGCAGCTTCTCATTCTGAACTCAATTTTCTCTTTTTCTAATAATATAGATCGTTACATTAATTCTTCTCATAACAGATGTTTTATAAATTTATGTCTTATGGCATTGATACTACAAGAAACAAGAAACGTAAAGAAAATTAAAGGAAGTCCGACGACATAACCCATTTTCTCGCCAAACCATATTCCGGTTGTTTTAGTATAATTTAGTGATTTACAAAATTTAACAAAAACATCAAATCAGTTAGGTAATCAGGATAGCCTGATTAACTGATTAGTGTATCATTAGTATTTCCCCAACTATCTATTATGTTGAAGTATTAAATACAAAGTTTCATCCTAGTTGCTTACATATAAAGTGTATGAAGTTGCAAAATTACAGGTTCTTCAATGTATTTATTTATCGACATTTCGTAAACTACACAAAAGCAAATTCTGAAGGGTTCCTTCTGTAGGTGTTGTAGTATCTACGGTAGATGTAGGTAGTAGTTTAAGTGTTACATCGGATACCTAAGTTTTATTACAAATATAATTGTGAACTTGAATAAATCCTTCCGACCACTTCCGTAAGTTTCATAGATTTCGAAAGATTTTTTATTCACTTTTTAATGAACATGTTTAATTTTGATCTGGTGTGCAAAAAGATTTTTTTGTCCATTTTTGTAACTGGCTTTCATAACCAGTTAATTAACTGGTTATGAAAGCCAGATAATGAATATTAAATCTATATTCGTACCTAACTATCTTTATTTTTATACTAAACATAGTTATCTATACAGTACTTGAATATAATAGGATATATTTATACGGAACACTGGCTATTATTGGTGCTCTGATGTTGCTTAATAAAAAAGATTATTGCTTTTGAAAATTTCATTTTTTTTTCTCTTTCACGGTTTGTAAGCTGAGGCGGTATAATTAACAACAATGTTGGAAGCTGCGGATGATGTAACTTCGAAAATAATAGACCATAATGTACAAAATAGCTAGATAACTAAGTAAATAATTGTATGCAACACGCTAAAATCGAATCGAACTTCTTTCGGTAGATTGATTACCAATAAACTTAATTTGATATTAAACGAAGAAACACACAACTTGGAATAGATATGATTATTATCTTATATCAATGCCATTTTGATGTATTTTACAACTAAGTAGGTATTCTAGAGGATATTGTTACCATACAACTTGCAAAATCCAAAATCTATCATCGTTGGACTCGACAGGCCAGGTTTAGTCAACTACCTACTTAGTCAAACTTGAAAAGCTGTATATGGTCTCAATAGGCAATATGAGTAGAAAAAATGAAAGCTAAGACATAAGCCGTTTCCTTTCTTCATAAAACACTAGGATATGGCAAAGGCTCGCATGCAAGCAAGCGGAAGATACTTCAAAGTACAGTCGCGGCCGAGGCGTGGTCGCGCGATCTTATCACTCCCATTAGCGAGCACCGCGCCCAGCCACTATCTGTATCATCGCTCATCTCCATCTACAACTAAACGTTATTTCTCCCACTTTAAACACACTAAACCAAACTCTATTACAATACATTTACGTTTAAAATTAAATATGCAACAATACTTCATCTTACTATGGACTAAATAGAACGAAGAAATGAAGCTCATCTTTCTCTTTTCGGAATCATAACTCAGTAATATTGTTCGGCGCGTTTTTTCCGCGTTAGTAGATTTTCGTGTAGGTTCTATCGTGATGCGTATCGTATACGTAATTTGCGTGATGCAGCTGTTTTCGATGATGATAGCTCCTTTGTGCGATAACATTAGGGTAACCACGCGTTATTATAAACAAAGCTATTTGAGTACAAAGTACATTTATGGTATTTAATCAAAAGGCAACTTATTTTACAATTTACTTTGGGAATTTTTTTTTCTAAGATCGATATCATATTTTGTAGTTGACTCTACGTATCAAATAAATATTCTGTGGTAGAAAACGGTTACCTACTCCATAAAAAAGTAAAGATGTAAATTTAAAGGGCTACATCCCATCTGGCAAACGTTTCATTTCGTAACCCTCATTTAATAGGTATCTTAACAAAATTTATAGAATGATAATGAAATCGTTTCACAAATATTTATAAATATGTACCTACCTAAAAAGTGAAAATATATTAACCTTTATATTAATAACACTAAGGTTTTTCTGCTGTTCAAATTTTACAAAACTACAAAATGAAGTATTACTTAGTATCTAACATATTTTGGACAGCATTACACCTACTCCGCGGCTCCGTCAAACGTGTCACTCTCTTGTTAGATCGCTATTCAAAGAATGTCTCACCCACGCCTTACCATACCAGACACGGCTTATACAGAAGTAAAGCTCAGATAGTTTTATTTAGCCTACCCTATTCGGACGCAGAAAATGGAATCTTATTCAATTACACCTCATGTTGCACTTGCGTTGCGTTATAACTCAATTCTCTGAAAGAGATAATTCTTTGAAACTGTATTGCACATCATCAAAGAGGAAATCAAAGAGAAATTTTCTATTGAACCGTGTGGTTAGTTGGTTTCTGCTACAAATTAAATGAGAATGTCGTCACTGCATAAACAGATCAGGCAAAATTACAAATCATGCATCAGCTTAGGTATTAAAACTGCTATATTCATAGGTAGTATTTTAAAAGTATTGGTTGTTTGGAGGAAATAAATAATCTTTTATCTGTTAAAATCTGGTACCAGTGTATAAGAATCAATAGGATAACACTTAATGAAGTCACATAATAGAAAAAAGATAAGAGAGAACACATTTAAGTAGATACCGAATTGACTATTTGAAATTAGCATACAAACAGCATGTTGCATCAAACTTTATTTCTGCACCATCTTTGTGTCATGCCCACACGTACCGCCTAATGCGTTTACTATTGAATCCACCTGATATCGATCGTTCTCAGAATTTCGGCGCTGGCGCTGCAAGAAATATTAATATCATAAATAAAACCTTAAGCTGTGTCAGTGTGACCTCCAGTTTAATGCGCATCATACATAAATTTATTTGAAGCAATTAATTACTCTAACACACATTGCTCAACGGTTCACTGAGTCCGATAATTGTTGATATTTTACGCGCGATTACCACTTAAGTAGCGCAAATTCATTCATTTTACCTGTCAACCACATCAGGTTATAAAATGTAACTTGTTTGCTACTGGAAACTATTATTGTCAATAAATCTAGGAGGTCTAGAGATAGCAATCTCGGGATGAGCGTATTAATTTGTTCATCCCGCGAATATTTGTCAGCACTTCGTTTTATCCTCAGTTGACCACTATGACACGTAAGTCAAGACCTGTCCTACTAAGAAGAAAGCCAAATCCCTATAAAGATATCTAGCAGAAATATTAAAGTGACGCAATATTTAGACAAGATGGTCGGATGAACATAGGGCATTCGACAGAAAGTGGATAGAAAAGACCAGAGATAGGGACACATGGAAAGAGAGTGGGGATTCTTTTGCCCAGCAGTGGGACATGTTATAGCTACAAAAAAACATTTAGGCAGCTACCCTCATTACCATGAAACAATGTGACAAAATTAGACAGAGCACGCAGTACAGGGTTATTATCGGCGAGTGTACTTAATGAGTAGTTGTTGCCAGTCCGTGAGCAAGCGTGCTAATTGATGATCATCGCGGGAAATACACGCAAAATAAATAGAGAACAGGGAAGCTTCAATTGCGGACAAAGAATCTTATCAACATGAAAATTGCAATCCCTATCAAAAAGCAAGAAAACGGCCTACGATGAACAATTCTCTGTCTATCTACAATGATATCTATCTATCAGCTGTCTTTACTATAAATATTCAAAATTTTGATTGACCTACTGCAACTTTCTCAACTTTATTTAACCGAAGTAAAGATTACACTTTGCGGAGTGACCAGTAGTGGATTCGATATATTAAAATAACAGTTCTTTACAATTATTTTTTTTCTACACTATGAATTTACATATACTTATATGGTATGGGCATATCTGGAGAAGGAAAAAAAACACATTGAACATAGAAGTAAGGGGTTTGAGGAATAGGGGAAGACCAAAGAAGAGATGGGTAGTTTGCGTTATATTAAAGACAGCATGATTAGGAAAGGATCCCACATAAGTATTAAAATTGTAAAGAAGAAGAAGAATTAACATATGCATTTGCCCGCGTGTGAAATATGTCGTATTATACACGGCTTCCTCCAAGATAGTTTATATCGCCGGCTTTTCTTGAGCGTATTTGTATGTAGAGTCGGTTCTAAAATTTCGCTGTTTTGTGACTGTCGGTTCTCGATTGCACTCATCGCCTGCATCGAGCATTAGATAGGGTTACCATTACCTATTTCAATATCATCTTTACTATAAAAATTTATAATAGTAAGGCTACTACTAAGGTCAATCCAAGAAGTCCATATTGGGCAAACAACCGTAGACTTCAACCTTGAGTAGTTAAAGCGACCAATATATATTTTTTTAATTATCACCAGATCTAGTATATAAGTTGTATCTTTAATTATATAATACGTAGTAAAATGACACAATATTATTAAAAAATTAAAAAAATATTTTCAATGTTAATAGGTAGTTAGAGCCGTTTCTACGTTTTGTCAGCCCTTTAAAAGGCAAGAGAACATTTAAATGCGCATATAAACGTAACCATAATTATAAACTCCTTTAGTCACAACAATCGCGATATTAGGCTAGATTCTTTTCACAACTCGACACGATATCGCAATTTAAGCAATTATGTAATAGCAATGTAGTACATTGTTGCATAATTATCAAGTCCCTTTGCAACGTCTGACGAAATAATTGGTGATGACGGTTTAAATATACAATTTACCTACCTCATTTATACATTCTGGACCCGACACCAGTAATATAAAAAAAATGTTAATTGTATGTTAATGATTATTTATACTAGTTTATTCCTTATTGATGGAAGCTATATACTTAATACTTACACGTACTTAGGCCCTAAATAGAGTCCATAAAGCCTTAATTGTAATACCAGTACCTACTTATGTAGGTACTGGTACCTACAGTCCTACATGTTTTTTACCTGTTATCTCCCTAAGAAAATATTTTCTTAGCGCCATTTCAGTAAACATATCGCGTACCCAGATGTATAGTTCAGTTATAGTTAGATCCGGGAAGGCTAAAGTCATGCAAGTAGATCCTTTAGATCGACAATGAATCGCTGCACTTCCTGGCACTACGTACGATATTGAACTGAGATCGATATCAGGCGTACG
This sequence comes from Ephestia elutella, assembly GCA_018467065.1. NCBI lineage: Eukaryota > Metazoa > Arthropoda > Insecta > Lepidoptera > Pyralidae > Ephestia > Ephestia elutella. Next base: position 6,901,864 of record CM031567.1, on the reverse strand, counting down.
GGCTGCGTCAAATAGTCACAATTTATGATTCGCGTTATTCCCGATGCAAGTCGTGATGCTGCGAGGGGTGGTGGGGGGGTGTCGGTGAGAACAAAGAGGCAGTTCAAACGTGCCGCCGCGGTGCTCGCTAATAAGCAATAAACAAGGGGGCGGGGACGCACCTGAGGGATCACCTCGCACGGACCTGGATGCGAGCACTTCGTGCTTTACTGCAGCAGGTGGAATGTCATCGTATTACGGGTATAAACCGTGTAAAGGTAATCCCGATAATTCTACCTAGAACAATAATGACAATAAAATATAGCACTGAAATAAAAAGCAGGGTGTTTCACTGGTTTAACAACAGTCACGGTTTGGAAAGTAAAAATATTCATAAAATAAGTATTTCTTAAAGATAAGATACTGTTATTATCTGATATTACCTGATTACAAAATAAAAATGTGCAAATACATATAATAATAGGTGTAAATTCTCTGTATGAGCAATAGGTTGAATGAATAGAAATCTTGTTCCATAGCCTTATGGTTTAAAATAAGAACAGACAGACGTGGTCGTTTGTTTTAATTAGTTACGTAAAAATGTGGAAATGGCAGTCAAACAGCAAAGCTCGTAACATTGGGAAAATAAGTAATAGCTGCAAAGAGTCATAATGAACTACTGCCATAAACAGTAGGAAGCGACTCCACGCGACGAAGGCGGCGGCGCGGGGCGCATCAAATACATGAGTTTATGTTACAACTGGTTACAACAATTATCGACTGCGGTAACAAACATGACAACAGCTTTTTAATTTATAATAATTAATACTAATTAGCCGATCTGTCAATAAGTATTACCATACGACGCGACGCGACGCTGTAATTCTACGTTAGTACTATTTCTTATTCTGTGGTAATACATTAGATAGATTAAGCCAATATTGGCTTAAAATCTTGCTCTAAACACATAAAGAAAGAAATCATATAGGTACACAAAACGTAAAAAGAAAGCTCGTAACAATGAGATCAATATACTAATGTGTGTATTGCAGCAATAAAAAGTGGTCATACACAAGTTCAGTGGTTACTTTTACACACAGAGCAATCCTATGATTTTCATCTTAACTTAGGTCACAGAATTAATATAAGTACTACGTACAGAAAGGAAACTCCCTGCCCCTCCCGCAATATGGCACCCCCCCGCACTCCCCGCACTTCTCCTCCATTCTTTTGTGTATTGGGACGTTATGACTATGAAAACGCACACATTGACGTGTTACTTACGTGTTCACGGATATACAGTTTCATTTGTAGTAGTAGTAGATATATTTGACGGGTCTCTATTGTTTCCCCTAATTTTTTGTACTCCTAATGTAGTTTGGTGCACAAACTTTTAGTACAACATTTTTTCGTACATTTTTATGAATTCTAATTTAGTTTAGCCTATTTTTGATTGCCCTAAGTTTTTATCGCCGTATGTTTACTTCCCAAATAAGTCATTAGGCCTAATAATTGATTATTTTTAATATTCACAAATACTAATTAATATTTCGTACAAAGTAATTAAGCACAAAAGTGTAACACCTAATTATTTCTGTTATAATAATTTCTGATAATTATTACAAAGTATTTAAATCTAATAGGGGGGACTTAAATTAAACATTGATGGATTTGTGTTTGAAAAATGTCGAGAAGTAAAAGAAAGTTATATTAGGCATGTGAACTAAAACGTGCAGCATGCAAGCAAGCAAGCAGCATGCAAGCAAGCAAGCAGCATGCAGCATGCAAGCAAGCATGCAGCATGCAAGCAAGCATGCAGCATGCAAGCAAGCATGCAGCAGGCATGCAGCAAGCAAGCAAACATGCAGCATGCAAGTATTTCTGGGTGGCTCCACCAGAAGACTCGCTCCGTCGGCCCTTCGATTCTTTCGTGCACTCGACCTCGCTACGCTCGAGAGGTCGCCGGCTCGCTTCGCTCGCCACCTCCCCCCCTCGCTGCGCTTCGGCCTCGTGCCCTCATTTTCTCAGGACCTCCTTCGCGAGCTTCTGGTTCCGCGCGAAGGAATAACACTCTAGTATAGGGCAAACTTGAGCCACGTGGAGTCAGGGTGCTCTAAGTCGGATCTGTCACTTATGAAGAATTTTTGGAATTATTATTAGTAGTGCATTACTAACATCATTCTGAAAATGATTGACGACAGACTGGACTGTCCTTATCTCCGGCACTGCTGTGATAGACATGTCACAGTACCCATGCCGGTGAGAAGGTACTAATAGTAATAATTAAATTTACTAATATAATGATTCAATTAGTTATAATTATAAGAAGTGATTATAATAGTAAGTAATAATTGTCTCAAACAAATTTATACGAGGATATCGTTACGTGTAAAAATTTAAAAGCCAAACGATTTTAGAACATCTAATAATAGAGACTCAAAAATTGCATCTAATAATTATTAGGCTAAATTATTATTGTGCAAAAACATCAATTAGGCGAGACAATAATTGTGCATAACAAGTTTAGGCCAATAAGGTTCGGCGAAGTGAAATTAGAGACAAAAATTTTAAGCGAAACAAAGGGCACCCATATTTGACACGCCGTTTCTATGAAGCGCCCCGCCCTGCTTAGGTACAAAATGTTCATCATCTAATGGTAAAATTGAAGCAAAGAGTACAAATAAATAATAATATCAAGTAATTTATTAATTAAATCAAGGGGTCACAGTAAGAACGAATCTTGTATGTCTGACTATGTCTGACCATCAGATCCTCAGTTACGTGGTAGTGGTCATCTCGTGGTGGTATCTATATGACGGACGACGACAAAACCTCTACATCGTTATTGCTTAAAGGTTGAATGAAATACTGAGAAATATAAACTATAAGTACCTAATTGCTAGCAAATAAACTTTACTAATATTTTGATGCTTTCTCTAAAGAATCTAGTCAACAGCAGGTAAGATCTAACTAATACCTGAAAATTAAAGAGACCGTAAAGGCTTTAAAATTCAAAAGGCATAATAGGTACTTAAAAAAATAACGCATTGAACGATCCGAATGATTATCGTCAATGATAAAGTAGCCTTTTATCTCTAGCGTAAATCAGATTCACCGTATTCTCACACACAATCCAGCTCATCGAACCATTACTGCGTTTTCAATGCAATTAAAGTGCAATAAACGACCTGCATGAGCAGCGTATAAAACTGTTTGCCGTTAACTATCATTACACACGATTTAAAAAATAATTCGCCATACAATGTTGTTTTATGCCTTTGAATTACTAATGAGCGAAAATACATTTTATGGCATAATATTCAGGTTTATTACGTGATAGAAAAACGGTTATGCTGGTTAAGTTATTGCATTTTCACTATTATTTACGATAAACAGTTATTTTTCTATGAAGGTGAAACTTTTAACGTAGTGATTTTTTTCTCTCTGGTGAAACTAATAATATTCCAAAAATGAAATTATGACTTATCTCACTGGTTTCTGTTGAGTCCATAGACTTAGAAAAAAAAATCAAAAAAAATTCTAGCTCTATGGTTGAGTCTTACATTTTATAACAGTTCCCTTCTAGGTAGAATTGCCAGTTGGTCCACGAGTAAGAAACGTTTTTAAAATAACATGCCTAAAGAAAACAATGAACTATAGTACAAAACGCTATCCTCAAAGGCCTAATTATATGACTTAACTTCTGTGCTATGTATGTTCTGTGCTGTCGATCACGGAGACGGCTGCTCTCGCCGCCTGCCTTAGTACTGCAATCAAGACAATTGGACCCCTTACTGTCAATCACCAACTTGTTGCAATTCCAGCAGTGACCTGCATTTTCTGCATGTTACCATAAACTAATGGGAGGTACCTATTTATTTTTATCATGTTATAACTAAGTGGTCTAGCCATAGAAGTAATAAGTACTTACGTAAGTACTTATAACTTCCATGGGTCTTGTGCAGAACAACTACGGTCTGCTACCAGAAAATGTGGCAGAGAGAATCCGGACAAACGAAGCGGCGGGAAGAATTCTGTACCGGAACTTCACCGGGAAAAAACCACCGGTAAAAATAAGTACCGGGAAAAAATCTCCACGCGGCACCACGTTTGCCCGACTAAAACCTAACTAACTTAACGCAGTCTGCTACCACCGTAGCTTATGAAGGGAGCTACAGGGCCCTATATTATAACCTAACCTATAAATTAATTACAATTGAAAAGCACTTACCAAACTAAATCTTCTTTCTCTTCGGATCCAAACTTGAGTGTCTTCGGGAAGGGGGAATTCCTAATCACCCTACCTAACCCTTGAGATCTCAATTCCCCAGAACAACTAAATAGATTTCTTCCCGTAGTTTCACTCGGAAACAGCCAGATGTGAACAGCCAGCCACGTTTCACCTCTCACAAGAAAAAGTCACAATAACAGAGTTTTTCACAAACACAAATTCAATAGTTATTTAACAAACAGGAAATTCACAATTATCACTCAAACTAAACAACAAGCAAAAGACGCGAGACCGCTCCGCGTATTAAAATCAAACCGATATCGCCCTGGACAATGCAATGGCGGACCACACGCGACGCCATCCACGCTAGCAGTGTGTGAACCCCAAAACGCCTGGCGGCGATAACAGGAAACGCCTGCGTTTAGTTTTACCCAATATATTACAAACATCCCCCCGTCCCGGTCTGAGAAGCAGACCGCTAGCTTACTCTACGGGAAGGCGGGCGAGAGAGGTCACACCTCTCCTTAAAATCGAACCGTCGACCAACACCTCAGCCACACGCGGAGTGCCATCTCCGCCAAGAATCAAACGTAATATGCGAGCTCGTCGCCAAAGCAATGAGGGCAAATTTGCCTCTTTTAACAATACTAAATCACCCTCCTGGGAGGCTCAGTCCTGTCTGTCCACTTCACTCTTTGCTGCAGCAAATGCAAATATTCAAGCGACCAGCGACGCCAAAAGTCCTGGCTCATTTGCTGCAACATTTGAAAACGCGACAACCGATATACGCGTTCATCCTTCCACGGGTATTCGGGCAGGGCATTCAACGGCCCTCCCACCAAAAAATGACCAGGGGTGAGAGCTTCCAAGTCATTTGGATCTGGAGATAGCGGACAGAGAGGACGAGAGTTGAGGACCGCCTCAACTTTACAAAACACTGTGGCCAGCTCTTCAAAAGTTAGAGCCGTTTCTCCGATAATGCGGCGGAGGTGGGTCTTTGCGGATTTCACAGCCGCTTCAAAAATCCCTCCCCAATGGGGGCAACTTGGGGGACTAAACTTCCAGGTTATTCCCCTTTGGGCAGCAACTTGACTTAAACTAGTACAATTTTTATCAATAAACACAGAAACATCCTTAAGATAATTTACAGTTCCTTTATAGTTTGTGCCATTGTCAGACCTAATAAGGGAAGGTAGACCTCGACGCGAAACAAAGCGATCCAACGCGGCGACGAAGGCCCCCGTAGTCAGAGCCGATACCACCTCCAAATGGACAGCCTTGGTGGCCAAACAAACAAATACACACAAATAGCCCTTCACAATACGGGCATTACGAAAGGGAGAAGCCTTGATCGAAAAGGGACCGGCAAAATCGGTTCCAACGCCGTCAAACGGTCTCGAAGGTCGGATTCGATCAGCGGGCAAATCACCCATCTGTGGTTGCATCGTGGATGCCTTCAACCTATAACATGCAATACATCGAAACAGAACGCTACGGATTGCTCTTCGGGCAGACAAAATCCAAAACTCGCGTTGCAAAATAGCCAACAAAGCATTGCACCCAGCATGGGCGTTACGAATGTGTCGATCAGACACCAAAAGCTGCACCAAGGGTCCGCCCTTGGGCAACAACAGAGGATGGCGAGTCTCATATGGAAGATCCGCCTTCCGGAGCCTGCCTCCAACCCGAAGAAGCCCATCCGAGTCGATGTACGGGTTCAAACGAGCGACCGCGCCCTTCAACTTAGCGCGTGCGTCGCGCAAGATACGAAGCTCTGACTCAAACCGTCCGGTCTGCACGACACGGACCCAATGCAACAATGCGCTCCGGCGCTCTTCTGCACCTGCAATCGGCTCCAACCGCTTTGCCTGTGGGTTTCTACAATTATGTATGAAACGCTTAATCCAACTGGTAACACCCAGAAGCTTATCCAAGCTGCTATACCGAGCAAGTAGCCAATCCGGCTCCGACGTCGTCTCAGCGACTACAGCATGTACACGGAGCCCGGTCAAACTCAAAGAAGTAACATCTGTCTGACAGACAGGCCAAGAAGTTTCTGATCCCATCAGCCACTCTGGACCCCACCAGAGCGGGTGTGACACCAATTCTGGTGCCGTACAACCTCGGGAAGCACAGTCCGCTGGGTTAAGCTCTCCCGGCACATGTCTCCATGTTATATCAATTCCGATATTCTGGATTTGGGAAACCCGATTTCCCACAAAAACCTCCAAGGTATGTGGGGCCGCGCGCAACCATGCAAGCGCGACCTGGCTATCCGACCAGGCGAAGATGTCCCGTATCTCGACCGTGGCCGCCAGCTCACATGCAACGTGATGCAACAATTTAGAGAGAAGGTGAGCTCCACTCAACTCAAGCTTGGGAATAGTCAGCCTAGTCCTGATGGGGGCGACCTTGCTCTTCCCTAACAAAAGCGAGACATTGACCCGGCCATCGGCGTCAACTGTCCGCATATAGACTGACGCGGCATAGCCTCGCTCCGACGCGTCACAAAAGCCATGCAGGCTGGCTCGATATTTCCCGGGGGGCAATATTCGACGAGGCAAGGCAATCCGATTGACTTCCTTAATCGATGAAAACAACTCGAGCCAATCATCCAATGGAGGACCAAACAGCGGCTCGTCCCACGAGACGCCCAAAGTCCAAAGTCTCTGAAGAAGACACTTCGCAGAGAATATCACTGGACTGATCCAACCGCTTGGATCAAACATACGAGCTATTACGGACAACACCGTTCTCTTAGTCCAGACTTTTGGTATTTCCAAGTCCACTTGGAATGTGAAAATATCGGTTAGCGGCTGGTACTGCATGCCCAGCACCGCTATCCTGTTGGGATCATCCACATCCTCAAACAGATGAGGGTTCTGTTGGTGATCCTCCGGGATCCCTTCTAGAACTTTAGGCTCATTGGACAACCACTTACGTAGCTCATAGCCACCCGTTTTCAATATTTCAATCAATTCGTCCCGCAGTAGGAGGGCCTCCTCAATACTTTGGGCTCCGGTGCACACGTCATCAACATACAAGTCACGTGACAGCACGGAAGCCCCACGGGGAAAGCGGATCCGTTCCCGCTCTGCCAATTCAAGCAATGATCTGATGGCGATATAGGGACTAGATTTCAAACCATACGTGTTTGTGTTAAGTTCATACACCGTCACAGGATCCTCAGGGCGCTCACGCCAGAGTATCAACTGGAATCGCCTGTCCTCAGGATGTATGACTGTCTGGCGGAACATCATCCGGATGTCCGCACCAAAAACCACTTGATGTCTTCTAAAGTTCAAGATGATGTCAATTATGTCCCTATGCAATTTGGGACCTGAATGCAAACATAGATTCAACGAAACTCCGTTCGAAGTGGGTGCGGACCCATCAAAGACAGTCCGCAACTTGCCCGTTGAGGCCTTCACCACCGCGTGGTGGGGCAAAAAATAATGCTCAGTTGAGCTCCAATCAACTCGAGCCGGAGACATGTGACCCAAATCCTCGTACTCGCGCATAAATTCTATATATTTATCGCGAAGTACGTGGTCACGCTGCATGCGTCGCTCCATGGACAGCAGTCGTTTCTCCGCAAGCGCCCTACTTTGCCCTAGGCTAGGACGAGAGGCAACAAAAGGTAACCTAGTTACAAACCGACCGGAGGGCAACCTCTCCGTGGTCGATCGAAAAAGGGCTTCGCACTCAGCGTGTTCCGGATCCATCCTGGAACTCATAGGTGGCTCCTCCACCTCCCAAAACCTTTGCATGGTCTTGGCCAAGGACGCTGATGCGACGACCGGTGGCTCCTCCACGGTGCTATTATCAAACACAGGGCCCATCAGGGCGAAGCCAAAGATAGTAGACACTGCCATCAGTGAAGACGAACCCAGAGCTCTCTGGGTACCCAACAAAATCCAACCCAATACGTCCGAGCCCAGGAGCAAGTCCACTGGGCCGGGATGAAAGACAAAGGGGTCGGCCAAATCCAGACCCGAAACCAAAGACAACACACCCGGCGGTATGTCTGTCGAGGGGTGCCAACCCGCAATGGTATCCATTACGTCGTGATCCTCATTGTGGAGGACTTCAGCGAAGAAAAGGTGACAAGTGTCTGGCCCGTCAGACACTTCACTTGTATGCCACCAACTCCAAGAAGTGGCACAGGCGAGTCTTCCACGACTAAACCTAACTGGCGTGCCACTCGAGTGGTAACCAAACTGCTTTGAGCCCCTGAGTCCAACAGAGCTCTCAAATTAATGGCTTCCCCACGACCCCATACGCGGACCACCGCGGTAGGGAGCAGAACCGTCCGCGGCTCTGTCCCAGCAAGGGAGCAAGCTAGTTACGGGCTCCCCACTCTCTCCAAACCAGGGGGGCGCCACTGACCCGGATAGTATGGCGGGCGAGTGCACATCCCCATCTGAGGGGGGGCATAACCCGCGGCCCGGCCATACATATGGTACGGCGGGTGGTACTCCAGCCGTGGGTACTCGTGCAGCGGCGGAGAAAACCGCTGCGGCTGCATGTGTTGGGCATTGGTAACCCGCGTGGAGGGGGGTGTCCCCACTCTCACGTCCGATCTAGGGCCCCCGCCCATGGGTGCCCTATCCGGGGCCTGGCCAGCTACATACTGGCCATGACCTTGGGGCGCGTGGTCCCGGTCCGCCAAGACCCGCGCCGGTACGCGACCCCCCGAGGGGGGGTGCGACGAGCGAAGCCGCGTCCTCCGTCCGGTGGTGGAGGGCTTCGCGCAGGAGCGCCCCCGCCCATAGGGGACCCCTGCCTCAACATCCGGGTGCCATCCCCGTTGCGGTTCATGCAAAGCATCGCGTGGTGCCGCCCACGGCATGCACTGCATGGTATGGCACTGGGACAGTCACGTGCATAGTGACCGCCCAAACAATAAAAGCAAAGTTCATGCCGCTTTGCCATGCGGCGCCGATCTTGTACTGGCAGTCCCTGCCAGTCCCTGCATTGCAGCAGGCTGTGGCCCATCCGACCACATTGCAGGCAGTCCGCGTCCCTCGCGACTGCTGCCGTGTGTGCAACCCGCGCACCAGCTCCACGCGGTGGCGGTTGCCGTCCCTGTTGGGGCCTCCCTCGCCATGAGGGTTCCAAGGGCCTACGTTCAGGCGCTCTGGATGGCGCTGAGTCCGTCATGGTATTCTCAGCCGCCCGTGCCTCAAACTCCAAAAACTTCACCAAGTCAGTGAATGTCGGTAGGGTGGTGCTATCCCGTTCCGCATTCTCGCGCTCAAATCGCGAGCGGATGTCATTGGGCAATTTGCCCAATACAATGTGCACCAACAAAAAAGACCATTGGTCCACCGGCAGCCCCAGTGTGCGGAGCGCGTTACAGGCCACTGTAACGGGCGTGAGCAACTGCAGGCGCAACTGTGCCCTGTTGGCCACCTTGGGCAGGGCCATCAACTGTGCGGCGTGCGCATCCGCTAACAAACGTAAATTTTGGTAGCGGGAGTTCAATAACTCCCAAGCCGTATCGTACTGGTCGTCCTCCACCCGGAGGTGCTGGATGAGCGACCGCGCTTCACCCTCAAGAGTGGAGAGGAGGTAGGCCATCTTCTGGGCCTTCGACAAATCCTGTCGTGCTACGACCAGGGACTCAAACATATTTTTGTAGGCTACCCACTCCTCCATCCTACCCCCAAAGTGGGACAGCTGAAGGGTGGGGAGCCGACCAGTAACCGCTGGTCCTTCCTGTCTAACAGGTGTGCGAGGGGCTGGTCCGCCAGCCTGTCTCGCCCTTATTGCGGTCGCCGCCTCCGCGATATCATCGTGCAGACTCAGGATCTGGTCCATGTCCGCCATGTGACCTGCGTAGACCTCCGGGGCAAGTTCGGCTTCGGTAAGCACCACCATGGCCGCTTCCGCGCTAATCAATCGTGAGTGGAGGTGATCCGCTCTTAGCAGTATGGCGCCCTCCCTGTCCTTCCGGGACAGGAGTCCTCCGGCCGTCACAAACCATCTCAATTCGTTGGCGAGTGTCGCCCTAGCATTGGAGACCTTCGCCATCGCGTCAAGTCACAAACAAAAAAACAAATAGGAAAAAAAAATAAAAAAGGTAAATAAAAAACAAAATCAAGCAACAACACGAAAAACCGCGGTAGGTATGAGAATGGCACAAACCCGGAACGCACGGTACAAACCGCAAACAAATACAAAAAAGGTTACAAATATTCTTATACAAATAAACTAAGAAAAATCTAATAATTTTTACAAACAATTAATTATTTTTTACAAACGAACAAATAGAGGGTAGATAAACTACGCTCTGCTACCAGAAAATGTGCAGAACAACTACGGTCTGCTACCAGAAAATGTGGCAGAGAGAATCCGGACAAACGAAGCGGCGGGAAGAATTCTGTACCGGAACTTCACCGGGAAAAAACCACCGGTAAAAATAAGTACCGGGAAAAAATCTCCACGCGGCACCACGTTTGCCCGACTAAAACCTAACTAACTTAACGCAGTCTGCTACCACCGTAGCTTATGAAGGAGCTACAGGGCCCTATATTATAACCTAACCTATAAATTAATTACAATTGAACTCTTACCAAACTAAATCTTCTTTCTCTTCGGATCCAAACTTGAGTGTCTTCGGGAAGGGGGAATTCCTAATCACCCTACCTAACCCTTGAGATCTCAATTCCCCAGGACAAATAAATAGATTTCTTCCCGTAGTTTCACTCGGAAACAGCCAGATGTGAACAGCCAGCCACGTTTCACCTCTCACAAGAAAAAGTCACAATAACAGAGTTTTTCACAAACACAAATTCAATAGTTATTTAACAAACAGGAAATTCACAATTATCACTCAAACTAAACAACAAGCAAAAGACGCGAGACCGCTCCGCGTATTAAAATCAAACCGATATCGCCCTGGACAATGCAATGGCGGACCACACGCGACGCCATCCACGCTAGCAGTGTGTGAACCCCAAAACGCCTGGCGGCGATAACAGGAAACGCCTGCGTTTAGTTTTACCCAATATATTACAGGTCTAGCTCATAAATTTTGATCTTACTGCGGTAGATGACTGTCAATGTTATTATTCATAATGCTTATGACGTGAGCAGTGAACAGTTTTAAACATCAAATTCTAGCAAGGTGCGAAACACAGAAGTCTGTCCTGACCTGAGTTCGTCATTATAAAAGAATCTTCGGCCCTAGGATTAGTTAAGTTCTAGAGACTTTATATGATTTTGTCGATGACTCTCTTTCACTTCTGTAGCTCATTTTGGTATTCCAATTTAAAATATAATTACCAATCGCAATATCAAATACAAATCACAACCCAATGTTTGTAAGAGTGACTGAGTTTAAATGTAAACCGAATCTTATTCATGGTATGTATAAACAAAGCAATTGTTAGGAATAGTGTGACGTAGTAATTCGTCGTTTCCCTGGCTGGACGCGACGATTAGCCTAGCTCTATTTAGTTGTCTATCCCGGCTCGGAGCTGGCAGCTGACACCGGACGCGCCCGACAGACGGACACCGTTACACCGACTTAGAAAAACGTTTGGCAGACAACCGGCCTGTCCGTGCTAACACGAGGGACACGCTTGTTTAAACCCGCAACTCGATTGATCGATACCGTTTACTATCAGAACTTAAATGGATTCACCTGTCCTGTAAACGATTTAAACGGGACTCTTAAATCCCGTCTCAGCATTGTTTTAAACATCTTAAAGGTTATTTACATCTTAGACCAATTTGAGCGTTCCCACTGGCAATGTGGGCAGATCTGATCTTCCGCGGGGCACGACCGGGCACAGGCCTCGCACGTGGGGCAGAAACGTCTATCTGCTTAATCACTGATAATCTTCCGCGGCAGGAACAATACCACCATAACATCCGACAAATGGGTACAATTAATGCCAATAATTCGAAATCACGGCACGATCGTATGCAGCAATAAGTGAAGGTAAAACCGCCATCGAGCGATTTACGCTGTCCATTAGAGCCTATGTATTTCGTACATGAATAGCGACCATCCTTTATTTAACAATGTCTATAGGTTTACTGACACGGCGATTATTTTCCTTAAACTAGAGTTATTCTCGAATACTAATCAGCGTCAGACATTAAGGATACATAGAGGGTCACTCTTAACGAAAGTTAATGTATCGAAAGCTTCTCGAAGATCGCCTCCGGTCACCGGCGAATTAGCCCAGACCTGGCCACAATAGTCCATAATTATGAAATGTGTTGTGATTCCAAAGGGCTGTGCAATTTTTCTCTCGTGCTGAACAATGAGCGACAGTAATGAAAGGAGTCAATCAGTTGGTGTCTGCAAAATAAGCTCGCGTTAATTTATGCGGCGGCGGACGTGGCTGCGTTGCGACTGGCTGCTTTTTCTTTAAATATCTCTGGCGCAATCACAAAGGGCGATGAAATTTTATCTTCTTCAAGACGATAATAGGCTAAGAATTTGCTTTTGTATACATGTTTTAGTTATTATGCTCGTAAACTAATTTTAAGATGGTAATTATTTTGTATGTGTGTGTTCTTCCAAAGTTAAATGGGTATGCTATTCCATGTTATATGGCACATGTATAAGGTCAAGTTAGTTTCTGAAACATTCATCTAGCTCAACGGCATTCCGATGTTTACGATTTCAAACATAAAGGTCACTCTTGCCTACACAAGACACGCATCATTAGTGCCTATCGATAAAATAACCTTTAAGCTTCTTACATACATACAAAATGAATTAAGTAGGTAGATATTGTCATCGTTATCAATGCAGCATCAAAGCGTGTCTCACACTTATGAATCTAATAGCGAGCGACGTATTATTTACTAGCATTATACGCACAATTTGCGAAGCTGTCGCAAAGGCCAGCTATAATTTTCCGATGGCAGCGAATCCATCAATATTGACACAAAATAAATAGATTACGGAAGAACTATAATCTTGCTGGCCTTATTTCAATGAGTCTGGTGAATCCGATACATTTTACGTATTTTGATTAGTTGATTACGCTATAAGATACGTGTGTATAAGAGCGATAGCTCTACGTATGAATCTTCAGCTCATGTTGTATGAAGTGTGAATTCTGTTTTCCCTTTCTTTTGATTAACCCTGAGGCTACGGCCACTTTCAATTTGTAGGCTTGCATCTCCGGCTATTACCGCTCCGGAAGGCTCATCATCGATACTCGCTTAATAATGCCTAATGACACTTAATAAAGACGAACAATAAAACTGTGACGATTATTTATTATGTGTACCGCAACTTTAACGGATGGAAGTAGGTACTTACGTATACTTGTATGAGGTTTTATAGTTTCTTTAGTAAGTTATTTTCGTAGTTGTTTGGGAAAGATAAATTTATGAAGATTATATTTCTTTCGTTCTGAATTTATATTTAGAAATTTATATTTTATATCATCATCATATATATTATCAGGAGTCGCCGCAGTAGGTCTTATCTAGAGGTGTTATGAATATATCGTAACCGTCAAAGAGAACATGATATTAGAGATAATATCATAATACAAATATATTAGGTTCTTAGCTATCTGAGTAACCGGTTATCCGGTAACAGTTATCCGGTAACAGTTATATATCAGGCACCTCAAACGGTTACCTCTAGCCGTTCCTAGTTATAAGAGTTACTGTGATACAGAACGATACTGATATCACTGAATATTTGATATTGGAAACGCACTTTGCGGCGTCGTCTCCGAAATATGAAGTGGGATCTGTTCCTATTTTTGTGGATTGTGATCTGGTTCTCTTTTTTAGTTTTTTGGAATTGAAAAATAGGTACTACTTTCGTGAATTGCGATGTAATCATCTTTAGTAGCCCAGGATTCAGTCCAGTCCATTCGGGCCATTCAGTCCTGCCCAATCAGTCCATTCGGTCCAGTCTATTCGGTTGGCTGGATGGTACCTACACGTATGCATATCACTCGCATAAAATATATTAGTCGGTTGTCCGGCCTAACAAGAACGCGGCGAACTCGTATCGTATTCGGAAGTTCTGTACTCAACCAGCGATCCGTGCCAGCAATGCGCTACATATACGCTGACGGTTCTTGACGGTTCCTGGGTAACCGTTAACGGAACGTAATACCGACTAAACGTTATATTCGATAACATGTATACTGATATAAAACACTAATATAACACCTCTAGTCTTATCTTTCTATGTATAAGCATATAATAAAAAAAAATATCTGATAAATCATTGACAAAGTAGATCATTGATACATTTTTACTATATGGTATCATTATAATCCAGGGATTTCTCTCAAACGAACAGTACAATACAACAGTTAAAAAGTATCTACCTAAATGGTGTGATTAATAATTTTGTGCGAGATCATAGGTACTATCTACTGATGCAAGTAAATATAATCTATGACTGTTCGATCAGCTCTTAGTTACATAATGAAATACGTATTAGGCTTTTAATTCAAACACCAGTCACTCGACTATACGACTTAATTTAAGAGAAGAATATTTTTTTCTGTAACTAACTGTGCCTCGTAACTCGTGACTACATACATATTATCCTGCCTTTTCCCGTGAGGGTAGGCAGAGACAAGTGATTTCCACTTGCTACGATCCTTACAGATCATCCCGCTTCCTCTATACTCATCACTCTCTTCATACATGCTCGCAGGTTATGGGTGCTCCTAATATCTCTCGTGGCTACATACCAGTTTAAATCAATAAATATACCTAATTATACTTATAAATTTCTTCCTTTACTAACTTCGTGATTTGTCAGTCAACTCACAGCCCACTACTGGACATGGCATGTAGGATCCTTGAGGAGTGTAGGGGAGCACTAAGAAAAATTTTAATTCTTACAGGAACAAACTTTTTTAAGAGATTTTAAGCGCGATGAAGTCGCGCGCAAAAGCTAGTCTGTGCTAGCTATTCCAGCTATCACTCCTTCCATGCATACAATTTCATAAAAATCCATCTCTCTCTCAGCCGAAAGACGTCCACTGCTGGACAAAGGCCTCCCCCAAGGATATCCACAACGACCGGTCCTGCGCTGCCTTCCTTCTTGACCTTCTGACCTTCTCCAGGTCGTCGGTCCACCGAGTGGGAGGCCTGCCAACACTACGTTTTCCGGTTCGTGGTGTCCACTCGAGAACTTTTCTGCCCCAACGGCTATCTGTTCTACGAGCTATGTGCCCCGCCCACTGCCACTTAAGTTTCGCGATTCTGCCATAATCCATCTAGGTATTTGTTATTTGTAATAAATTATCGTTACAAACTAACAACTTCGCAATCATTGGCTTGCATAATTTATTATTATTTAAATACCGATGAATAAAATAAAACAAGATTTTGTTTGCTTTGAATTTATTAACACTTAGGGCTTAACCCTGATATGTGTTGCTACTAGCGTGCTGCTCACAAATTGTACAATTGCATCACAGTAGAAGTACATTAATATTGATATATTTAATAAGAAAATAACTTCTAATTTTTAAATCTCTGGCGGCTCTACATTATCGCTAAGTCGTGTCTCAATCTTGGTAAAAGATGTTAGATTTAATACAAGTGTCACAGTATTGACCTAGGTTTTCTGATTGAGCTTCAATAACCACTGGACCCAGTATGCCAAAATAAGCGTGCTACGAAAAGAAAAGATAAAGTTTTGTAACAATACAAATCAGGGCCGGATTTACAGGTTTTGAGGCCCTGATACAAATAATAATAATATCATTTATTTCAGACCATGGATCCATTCATTAATTACTGACACAAAAAAAATAGATTATATAAAAATACAGCACATCATTTTCATTTTACATAAAATTAATATTGCCTTACTCGTTCCCGAGGCACTGACGAATGTAGTTCAGACCAAAGTAGGAACGGGGCTAATAATTATTTTTCGAATAATAGGATTAATCTTCTTTTAGTCAAGTATTTCAAGGTCGGGAAAAATACGAAAAAATTGTTTCTCCGCTCTGGTTTTCATTTATTCCATGGGATAGGTAGAAAAACATATTCACATACAAACTTACTTATCTACATACTTAGCAATACTAAGCATTGGTTCAAACCTTAATTTGAAACATATATGATTCTGGAAACCACCAGGATGTAAGCAAGAAGAGTTTTATTAGAAGTATGTAATTTTAGTGTTGAACCGCCGCCGCAGCAATGAAGTACCTACATGGCGTGATTCCTAGAATCACATGTGGTAGCAGACAAATGGAATCATTTTAGTTACAAATTATTTTAATAAGTTACTTAAATGATCGATTCATTTTCGTGGAACAAAAATTGAGGAGAAGTAAATTTAAGTTATACTTAAATGATCGATTCATTTTCGTGGAACAAAAATTGAGGAGAAGTAAATTTAAGTTACTTAAGTAATTTTTGAGCAGCACCCCGATAATATTTTTCTACTAAGATTTACTTCTTCAAGACTCCTTATTTAATACAAACGTCTAAGTGACCTGCTATGTACAGTGCTTAGCCTACAAAAATAATTTAGTCAACCACTATACAATACATACAGTTCATATCGTCTTACCGAGTGGAATATAAATAGTATTAACATTAGAATATACACACAAAATACATACAATATTGTTTATAGTTACGTGTTATCACTGATCTGTTTTGAGGAATATTGGTATTAATTATTAAAAAGAAAGAAGACAATGTAAGTAATTTATGCTAAAATGAGAATTTTCGTAGATTAATGTCATTTAACCAGACCAAATCATTAAGTGATCAAATTATTTTAATAATACTACTACTAAAGGTAATAAACTTGTGCGGTTTATTACTTTTAAGTAAATTATATTTTTTTTATAAATTAATACACGTAGGATATATTTAAATGTATTGTTAACAATCAAGTAGGTACATTAGAAGTGGCATCTCTGAAATATGTACGTGATCCCATGCGTGCCTCAATTTTTCCTGACTGACTAGGTCAGTTTGGATGTGTGGCCCAATTATAACCTCAACTACCTACATATTTCAGTTTTCATTCCGAATAACATAAAGGTAAACAATAAATTTTCATCTCTGATGCTTCATAATTTCACAGAATATTTGTGTTTAAAAGTAGTTTCGCCTGTAAGCATAATAAATACCTATGTGTTAGGAAAAGTACATTTAAAAAGTTGTTGCGAAATAACATTCATTTTTCATATTACTAATGCACATTCAAAGCATTAAACCGAATTTCTCATTAATATCATTTAGGTACGAAATTTAAAGCTATTTAGGAATGTTATTTTATCATCATGCTATTAGTCATATAACAGCTAACAAGTCACAAATTATTATTCTTTGGTGTACAAGTTATTTTCAGACAGTTGATAGGATCGATTAGTTTCGAAATCATTAGATCGAATTTAACCAGTAGTAACCTCTACACACAAAGGGTAGGTATTTTTTTATGATTTATAATTTATCATCCGTGCAAACAGCAGGTAACTATTACAACTTTGAATCTAAGTACATACATTATATTCCCAATTATTTTACTTCGGGTAGGAACCTTTAAATTATGCTTTATAATTCTAACTTACGATTAATTAATACATACATTTCTCTATTATGGTATTAGGTACTATTTTTAAATTTCACTTTAAATATTTAAGTAAGTCTTTATGGGCGTTTCACTCATCAAGTTAATGGCAGTAAGTCATGGAACGGCATTAACTTCGCCGGTTAACGAACGTGGCCCGTTTATGTCACAGCACATTTTAATTTCTCATAGTCAATGGAATGGTTCACAGGGGGTGTCGAGGAGACGGCGCATGGTCCGGTCGCGAAGGTTGCGCGCTGGGATGAGCCGGGGGCGGGTACGGGCAGTATCGGAGGGGGGCGGGGGCTTCTGGAGCCACAGGTCTGGAGGTAAGGAGAGCGGCTGCGGCCAGGCGGACGGCCAGGCGCGGCCTCCTAGCGCCAGCAGCTGCAGCGCGGGCGGTGTCCTCGCCCAGGCAGCCCGCTTCTCTGCATCTTCATCGCTGCCGGTGGATCCAGCACCGCCGGCGTACAGCCTCAGCGGTGATCGCAACAGCTGCTGCTCCATCAGCATCAGCTCCATTGGATCTCTGCGGAAGGACAACATATACTCAATTTAACAATGTATTCATTAATAAGCACAATATTTAGGCCGTAACTTCTTGAAAACTCCGAAATTCTATTACAAAATATCAAATCTATATCTAACCTAAGCTGATAGATCTTTTTTGCTGAACATAGATCGAAGAAGACCGAGACAAATTCTGCGAAAACGGGAGTTTCGCGCGTCTGCTTGTTCGTCGGTTTTCAGTGGTCCATAGTCTATAAAACAGTTCGGAGAAAGACGACCGACCACCGATGAGCACGTCTGTTTTGGAGTATCATAAAATATAATGAGTTCCCGGCCCTTAGATGTTTATAATTCTCAGTAGATACAAGTCATCGTTTCTCATAAACAGACATTACAATAAAAATAATCGCAACTGAAGGTAACAATGATTTTAATAGTGATGTGAGGACATAAGTACTATTAAATCTGCACAATATCTACGGCGATTGTTTCGTCGAAGCGAGTTTATGAGTGCACTCCGAGTTAACGAGGCGTCGCGTCTCGGCTCGGCCCTTTATTGCCAGCTCGCAGCGCTTATGCCCTTTATCGGTTCCCGGAGGTTGTCGCGACCGCCACCGAGCACGCTTCCCGCTAACTCGCTATTTTCGCCTCTCTTCGAAACTATCGACTAAATTCATAAGCGTGGTTAATGCATCTTTCACGCCCTGTCGATAGAAACCGAGTGATTCGATAACCGTTCGATGCATCATGCGAATCTGAAAATCGCACTGGAATCGGCGCGTGGGTTGTTTATTGTTAATGTTTCACGTCGGGAGATAGAGGCAAAGGTTTGTGAGAGGCAAATGAGCGTGACGACACGGCTGGTTCGAGGTGAGGTTCAAAATTGGCATGACATCACGAGATGCCGTGTCGAATTTAATCTATCACCGCGCTTGGCGGCCGCGGGCGCCGGCGTTGCCCGGGAATTAAAACAGGTAGTGCCCACACACGCTACGAACGGAACATAGATTTTTTTAAACACCCTAATTTCTATAAAAACGTATAATAGCTGGTGTTAATGTAACGTAACCACATATTATCTCGCTTGGAGCTTTCTATTCGACCTCAATCATTTTATGAGATGGATGTACTACCAAAGTTTTGTCCGAAATCATAACCAACGCTTGGAATGTGTAAAAAAACTATGATGACAATAAAACCTATTTGACTGAAATACCTAATATGGGCTTAATTATAACAAACAAATTGGTTTCTTGCTACCTAGAAATTAATAAGGAATTTTAGATAGATAAGATTTATATAAAGTAGAGTATAATAGCAAACCTGACCAACGTCAAACCATAATAAATTTCAATGACAGTTAAACCGTAAGTGATCAGCAATAAAACATCCAGGCACGAAAACTTAATAGATACCTATTGCTATAGATATGACTCCAATTATACATAGGTTCCCCTTCCTATATGGTTGTTACATACAATCATACATCACTCCACGAATGGCAAATTAACAGCGTTCGTGTAACACATTCCTCAACACTAATGTTCTGAAATTTACACGTCGTGTCATAAGGTAAGACAGCCACAAGCGAGCAGGTTCGTGTGTGTCGGGCCTGTTAGCCCGTGTGGTTATGTCGTTTCGGGGGCTTTGGGGCGTTAATGGCGTATTTATTATGATCTCGGTATCAGCAGTAATAGCCAACACTCTCGGCCGGCAAATTACAGGGCGGCGGCTCTCTGAGGCCGCCGATAGGAACGAGCCGCGCCGCGCTCGCGAATGCTTATCGATATCTCACTGCGTTCCACTTTATCGATATTGTTCTTGCGAGTGCATAATGCAGCAATCTGATAAAAATGAAATATTGTTTCCTTTTAGTTTCACGTTTTATTACCTAGTGATAAGCTCGCCCGTACCTATTTGCTGGCTTAAACGCTAATTCCAGAATAAATCATAGTGATTGAAAGCTTCTTGTGCAGATTATTTAGTACTTTATTGCATAGGTAAATACTACTGTAATACTACTAAAATTGTAGCGAATAGCCTCAATAATATTAAGAAATAAATAAGATTTTTCGACAAATTTGAAATATCGATAATGATTTATCGACATTTACATGCTTACGACATGCACAGGACATAATCATGCAAATTGTTCAAACCAACACTCAACACGGATCGGAAACATTGCAATTTGAAGTTATGCCGCAAAGTTAACTGTACTATAATATCTCCAAAGATTTTTATGGATAGTATAAAAATAGAAAATGTTGTCGATGTAATTAATATATTTATAATAGAAAGTGTAGCACACCACCCGCGGCTAACATACGTTGTCGTTAAAGTTATTTCTAGCCCGAACTCTACTTGAATTGCATGCAATTAACAAAGAGGTGCGTCCGAACATAAATATTGTTCCTCACACGCTAAATATCGGCTCTGATTGAGCGAGGGGCGTATCTTATTAATTAATGGATAAAAAGCCGCCTGGGCCACCACGCCAAATAACCACTCCACCCGATTCTCACACAATGGCAATTCATCATACTTATTGTCTGACGATTTTGGACGTCAGCAAAGGAAATCATTAAGGTTGGATGCCGTTAGGCAGTTGTGTAAAACATTTGTATTTATGTCGGTGTGAATTCGGCAATCAAATAGAAAGCTTCATCTTTCCTACAAACAATGGGTTCAGTTACTACTGAAACGACTTTTAAAATCAACCTACAATTACTGAGTGACAGTTAATTTTGGTGTAGATATTATCTGCGGTCAGAGCTGCGCTAAATTTGTGTCCAGGACCAGTCCCGGATATTCAAGAGATCTGACATACGGTAGCATTGCTCTTCGATGTTTACTGTATCTACCTGTGTCTAGTTCTTTTCGGTATTGAATCACTTCATTGATCATTTGTGCATAAGCAATAAGTAGGTACCTAAAATTCAAGTCGACAAAAAGATTTCTATAAGTTTGTAAGGTCTAATTATTTCTTGCTCTTAACTGTAATCTGTTTTGCGTGCTACTAATTACCTATAGGTAAGTATCTAATATCTATCAAATTATTTCCTTGAGTTTTCAATAAAACATTTTAGACAGCATAAACATACCTCGTCTTTAAAAAAGTCGTATAACTTGACACTAATTTATACCCCATTCTTGTCGTTGATTCTTTCTCGTCTTCTTAAAATCAATTTTCATTTTCCCATCGCTTACACTTATTGAGATGCGTATCTGAGCACTTACAGGTTTCAATGGGACGTTTATGAACGTGGGTAAGTGCGGCCGAGGTGGCACCGGTAGCAACTCGGAGTAGAAGGCATAATTGCATCGATAACATCTCGAATTAGACGTCAATCACTAGCTCCGAACTATCATCGCGGGCGCGCTGTATCAATTAATACAAATCGGTAGCCGTGCTCAGACGCCTTGGAGATTAGATTATTAATAGACTCGATAATTCTGCTGATCATGCCTGTTATTTTAGATAAGTGAATGAACTTCTATTGAGTTACAATGTGTAATATATTAAAAACGTGAATTAGTTAAAAATAATAATATTTACGATGCCACAAAAACGAAATTTGAAGCTGAATTGATAAAAATACGAATTTTCAATCAAGATTCCATCTAAGATGTTTTTCTGTGTCAAAACAAAATTTCTCAATTTGCTAAAAAACTGCTAAGAAAACATGGGTGTACATCGCATCAGAACCGGTCCTCACGAAGTGCATCACACCGATGGCCAGATAATAGAAATGCGCTTTAATTTGTCGTTTAGGGCATAATGAAGAGCAGACCCTGTGATTACGCGAGCCGCCGCCGCCGCCGAGGGCCCCGCGTTGACGTGGTCGTCTCACCCCGCCTTCCTCACTCCTACCATGCATTCTCGATGAATTTACACTGACCGGATTTAGTACTTGTAACACATTTGCGATATTTATGATGCGTAT
Organism: Ephestia elutella; assembly: GCA_018467065.1. NCBI lineage: Eukaryota > Metazoa > Arthropoda > Insecta > Lepidoptera > Pyralidae > Ephestia > Ephestia elutella. The sequence continues at coordinate 6,879,645 of CM031567.1, read as the reverse complement.
TGATCTGATTAGAAGTCCGCTTTTGAACAAAGTACTTATTACAGAAAGAATAATTAAGAAATAAGTAATTTTGTTCTTGTGTGATTAAGAGCAAACAATGGTAAAATGAATCTAGAAATATGATTTTTGGGTTTGTTTCTCCATGCTAATTAGGCAAAAAATTCAGTTTAGGTAAATCATTGGAAGACTCACCGTTCCATTACTTTATATAGCTACTTACAAAAACGTCCTAATAACCAAACACAAATTAAATGCGGCGAGAACATATAGAAAGAATAGAGAGTTACTCTGTAGGAAAAAGGATACAAGAGGTAGTGGTAAAGTCGGCCATGGGTCCAATGCCTCTCGGCAAATTCTCACCTTCCAGCCGACGATTACCCACACCTCCATGATAATGAGTGGAAAACGGTTTTTGCGAAACACCGCCAATTACATATTGTAATTTGGCATAAAACTAGCGACGACATTATTAAAGTTCATAAAGATAACAATAATATAATAGAATAGTAATTACGAATATATTCTTGGATTGTAAAACCTCTGTCACAACTCATGTGCCTCTGTTCACAATATTTTAAGTGCTCAGACGAAAACTCAAATATGTAAAAAGGAAAATAGCTAATAGTGCTGTATCTTGGCCTAGGTATATATTTTTTAATTATGATTTTTTTAATTATTACTACTACATTTATAGCAAATATTAGTAAAATATTAGTAAATATCACAGCCGACAGCAAATTATAATAAATATTTGCAAAGTGCATTTGTTTTATGTATCTTTCTACACAAAATATTTCATTTAATATGCAGCAGTTTAATTTTATGACAACTATTAGCAACATACACCGAGAACTAACGATGACGACAGTGTGGCCATATAGTGTTTTATGCTTTTAACAAACATCAAACAAATAGGACTTATAAAATTTATAACTTTGACACATGACAATAATAGCTACCGGTTACATACAACCTGTAATTCTTCTACACTACATGACATCACTACGATAAAATACTCTATAAATAATTTTAATGACATCTCTATATTTAAACACGTATTTAAAATCATGACAGAGATTAGTAGTTATATATTTCAGCTCGTTTTATATGTATTTTACAAACAATTTTCAAAAAATATGTACTATTAATGCTTAAACATATTTTTTACCTAATCGTATAAATTAAGCGAAGATGACTCTCTCAAATGATTGACCTGCTCTACCAATGTGTTGTTTATTTTTCATTCTGTGTGATATTAAAGAATTTATCGATTATTTTGGTTTGTAATAGGTACATAGGCATCCCTAAAATTGGTTTGAGCGGCGATCAAGCAAGAAGGTGCACTTTTAATCTTTTATTCATGTTAAAACCTCTGCCAAATTGCAGGGCATCCGTCCTAATGCCTTTCAACTGTTGCTAATAACCTGCCAATTTATCAAACTCGCCCCGAGCGATTTGGACCACTTTGGCTAAACACAACATGTGGGATGACGCACGTCACTAATCTCAATTTTAGATAACCTTGATCCGATATGGGCAATTTAAAAACATAATTTGACATTAAAATTTTTATAACCTATCTAAATTAATAAATTAATTAAATTATAATTTTGACAACATTTTTTTCTTTTCTATTTCCAGCACAATCGACACTTTTCATGATAGTCAGTTTGGTCTTTACTATATGGCGATTAATTTAAAATTCCAATGATTTTTATAAGGGGCGAAAAGATGTCCTTAAATCCAAAGAACATGGAATAATAAGAACTTAAACCACATCACATATAGATTAATATTATAATAAAAAATTAACCTTACTAAAAAAAATATACCTTTGCGTCAACCCTCTAACATTGTCTAACATTATTAGAAAATGAAAACTTTAAATTGTATGCTCAGCATAAAACATCGTCTCAGACAAGAGTACAGAAAACCATCGCTGATAAAAGTAAGTCTCACCTATCGAAATCAGTTAGCCTCGAAGAGTCCCTGAAGCCTTTTGCGAAGGGGTTGGAATCTATCTTCAGCTTGGTGATGAGCTGGTTCTGGTAGGCGGTGACGGCGGTGAACACCGTCTCCGGGAACACGAAGGTCCGGTGCTGCTCCCGCGACAGGTCCGTGATGGGACCCGTACCTTCCCGGATCTTCACCAGGTGGATCCGCGGCTGGTACCGGTGCATGGAGTTGAGGACGATCTGTGAATGAAAGAACAATAATTTATTTTTCATATCCTGATGTCACACAATATAAGTAAAACAATTTGGGATTATGGTTATTCCTTGTAAGTTTTTGTGGTCTCTCTACAATGTCACGTGCTAGAAAATTTTCACGTAAAGTTGGAGAATTATGAAAAGATGTCAAACGAACATAAATGACTGATTTAATATTCTCCATAGGTACCTAACGTCCGGGATCGGGGATCGAGTAAGTCATCGTGGGCCGGGTCGTGAGGTTCCCCCTATTATGGTTGAGCTTTGCGATGGCTGACCCTCGCGTCAACTCGTGAACGACTGTTGCCAGGGGGAACTGGTCTGCTCGATTCTGATTCGAATTTTATTTTTATTTTCTGTTCTTAACCATTTCATTGTGGTTACTCGATCACAAACATTACATGTTTTATTATATTACACAGATTATAACTACTTACTCATGTTGCAAAGTGCTCTGAAAATGGTCTACTATCTCTTCATTGCAGATAAGCTAATGTAAATCAGTGTAATGTGGCATAGTAAGTGGAAGATATGCATCAAATTCATATCAAATTAATATCTCATCTGATTATACGCGTGTAGGCACTGCCTGATTCAGGAGAAGACGCAGACAGTGTGCAAGCGGCATTGAAACGCAAGATGTCGAAATTATGCAAACATTGATCCATATATACCTGAGACAGATGTTCGGAACGGCCATTCTACAGAATATGCTAATGAACTTATCTACATAGAGACGACTATGACTAGAGCCTAGGCCACCAAGCTTACTTGGATAATTTGGCAATTTTGGCATAAGTGAATTAATAATACTTTCTATAATTCGAATTAGAGCACTAACAGTGAAAATATAGCAATGATTTCTAATTGCTCTTCTGTTTTTTTCTTACACATTTTTATTTTTATTAATTATAGTCTTATCAAATAGCTTTAATTCAAACACAATGGGGTAAATATCAACAATTCAGCATCTCAAAAATTGCCTTGTGTCCATCAAAAAACCCGAAATTCCGACAAGATCTGCTTGTTAGCCTAATTACTTCCATTTTATCTATTATAACAGTGGTAGTGGTGATTTCTATGTAGAAAAACAATAAGAGTATAGAAATCAAGCTCGAGGAAAAAATAATATGTTCGTTACCGATAGCAGTAAGAAGGTAGTGTACTGCACTCTTACTTATGTTATTTAATTTTTTTTATTCAGTCTACATGATTAGAAATTAACATAAATTTTGACTGATAACTATGAATTCCTCTTTTAGATTAAAATGTGTGAATGGGGAATTTGCCATCCATTTGCCAGCCATTGTGTCATTGTAACTTATAATTCTAACATGTGTAATTTTTCTTTTATTTTGTTTTGTCTAAACATTTTTTATTATATTATATTTTATTTATACAGTACATAATCTATGTATGTACTTATTGTTAGTACAAAATATATAGTTGGGAATATAAAAAACCTCTGGCATGTTAATCGACCAAGACTGTTTCATGAGTTTTTACGGTATTTCTTCTTAGCATAGTTCCGAAATGCTAGTAGTTTTTAATGATTATATAATTACTTATCGACTTGAAAAGGTGCCTTCTTTGAAGGCCTAGTATCAATAAAGAATTTTAGATTTTCGATTTTAACCAATATTAGCCTTCCATCCTTCACATGTTTATGTAAAAATATAAGTTATCACGTTAGCGGACAGAATGAATAACAATAAAACTTTTCGTGTCGAGTGTCTGCTAAAGTGTTAAACTTCTTTGTTGTCGATGTTTTGCAAGCGGGTACAATGTTGTAATTAATTGGGCGTCTGTCGGGTGATGTGACGAGCCGATAAGCCGCGCCGGCAAATTGTTCATGCCTCTGCCGGCTCGATGAGATAATTAAACTCTGTAAATTAATTAATTTCACTGCCTAGTTACTTTTTCAACGTAATTGTGTTAATGGTGGAGCAAAAGTGCCGACTCACTTTTCGGTGAAACATAGAATAGTCAAATTTAATATGTGAAGTAGATGAGCATTCATATTATGTGAAAAGCACAGGTCTATTAGGTAAGTATTTTTATAACATATTTGCTCGTAAAGTGTCATTTATTTCACCAATTTCAATATTGCATTGTATCTCATTACGCACTTGTGCGTTATTGTAAATACTAAAAGTAAAACGCACGCTCCGTCTAAAAACGAACGATACTTTTTTAAATCTTAGCATAGAGTTTTTATGTCAGAAAAGTGGTCAACATTTTATGAATAAAATTAACTTTAGGAGATAAAATAAATAAAAATTTAATTCTTTAAATTAATTTTGACAATAAATTACAACCATTTATCTGTAACAAAACACAAAAATATTAATTTACCTTATTAGTAATACTGGCAGTTTTTTGTGCATTTGCCTTAAAAAAAAGCGCTAATTTGTGAACAAGTAAAATTATACCGCGCGCTTTTTCTTTGGTATTGTCGTTTTCCGAGTTTTATTTAAATATTTCCTCGCAAATATGTTATAAAACGTCATATGACATACGTGCGCTTTGAAAATTACAGCCTCTGCCTTTCTTGTAGCCCTCGCCTACGGCTCGGGCTAGCAATATCGCCTCGGCTGTAATTTTCAACTTACCGCACTTATATCACAATGTACTAATATGTAGCAGATCACGGAATAATTTAATTTAATTTTTGTTGAGCTTTGTTATTATTGTAAAAATTAATTTAATTTTTACAATAACAGAGACGAATTTCATTCACCTTGTTTTATTATACCATTGCAAACAATCCATTTGTTAATTTTTCCATGTATTAGTAGGTATAGATTTTCTGTTATTACTCGAGATTATAAGTTATCGGGGAGGGAATACCCATCAAAAAAAAAATCATTCAAAATGATACTAAGTAAGACGAGACCATAATGGCTCGCACTCTCAATTCTGTATTAGATCTCTGGTAGAGCAAAGTTTATAAATCTAGACGTCCTTACTCTACAAGCTCTAACATCACAAACTCTACTCTCTGTCTCTATTTAAAATATGTGGCTTAGCCGTTTCGTTACTATAAGAACTAATATCGTTAGGTACTAAAAGAACTATATATTGTGATGATTCTGTCGCAGCTTACGATGGCCAAAATTATACCATTAGCTAATATTCTCCAGGAATCTCAACAAAAACTTATCTCATCGAATTCTAACCCTGGACCCATTCAGTGCCATCCAGGGCGTGGCGCATGTCATTACGGCACCTCTAATATCCTCACCTGCGCCTTCTAATTAATTACCCAGCCCGGGAATCAAACCAGCTATTGTTGTGTTTCAAGCGTTGATACGAGTAATAACTGCCCCTGATGATGACTACATTGGTTATAGATAGACGCTTTATTGTTTTGTTGTAAACTAATAAATGTTTTAATGGGCAGGTAGGTAGGTAATATTTGTATTTGGAAATTTATTCCAGCGGGAATTTTAGGATAAAAAGTACACCATACCCGTGTACCACTAAAGAAACAAACATACTTTCAGTTTCAATGTTATAGCTAAAAGGTAAGTTTTTACCTATTAAAAATTTGTAAGATTTTTTGTTATTACTAAATTAGTAATAGTATTGTTCAAGATGCCCAGATTATGATACTTTATTTAGAACATGTATTGGCGGTTAATACTTATTTTTCTAATAAAGGTATCTATTAGTTTTGTCTATTAATGTTTGGTCAAATAAAGTTGATTAAACACGATCCGTCAAAAATCTTCACAAATATTTATCAGCAACGTGCTTCGTCAAAAACTCCATAGATATATCCGCAACCGCAACACGCTCCGTCAAAAAGTTTACAGAAATACATCCGCAACAAGCTTCGTCAAAAGAAAAAAATACTTAGGTATATTATTCTATTAAATAAACTAAAGTTGATTAAATAAACTTTTATGACATGCATTTTTTCTTATCGAGTGTGTTATTTCAAGTCGCCTAACATATGACAAGAACAAGACTTTAAGGACTACCGCCATCTAGCGGCAGTAGCCGTACACACAATAAAATTGAACAGTCAACTAGTGTTCAGGTTTCCTCACGATGTTTTCCTTCACCGGAAGCAGGTGGTCAATGAAAATGACAGTATCTGAGGCAGATTGATCTACATTACAACCTCATGAGATTTCGGGGGCCATGATTCGAACCACCACGACGCAAGTCGAGCGCCTAAATGACTGAGCCACCGCAATGATATGCATTAAAAAAATTAAAATTTCAATTGTCAAATTTTACATGGATTTTTATTTTAATTCTTTATTATGATACCTATCGAAAATGTAAGCTTACAATTAGTATAACGTCTACGTAGGCGACGACAAAGCTCGTTCTGAACTGAAGGGATGTAGACGCGTTCAACCCACCCGTGCACCCCATGGATCGCTTGCTACACGATATTAATCTTTATCATCTGAAGAATATGATAATGAATGGCTCAGTAGTGGCGAAAGGGCCGAAAGGTGTAATTGCGGTGGGGCGGTGGGTGGGTCGAGGGGAGGGGCGGAATATGGCGCTCATTCGGAAGGGGCAGATGGCTGTGAGCTGTCGTCCCGATAGCACGCGACTAGCGTTGTACAGTACTGTTTATTGTATGTTTCCTTTTGACTTGAAATACCTTTCAAATATTTCAGTAATAGAGCTGCGCATTTGGATTTATAACCCACACCTGAATTACAGCGAATTTTAGAATAAGCGAGAATAACAAACAGCATTTTTTGTATACTTTTTAACATAAGGCAATATTAAAATAGACACCTACTTTTTCATTTTCAATAGCATCTTCTACAATATAAAATATAATCGGTGGCATTTTGTACTGTTATGTACAAAAGTGATAGTTCGATAATAATAAAGGCTAAATAATAAAGGTACCTACAACTACATAACATAGAGGCTCGAAAACTTTTATTCAGCAGACAAATTAAATCCTACCTACTAAAATTTGAAAGTGTAGATATGAGTTTGGATGTTTGTTACTCAATCACGCAAAATCTACAGGACGGATTTCGATGAAATTTGCTACACGGATAGAAGAATACCAGGAATAGCATACTTATAGAGTTTTATCCCGAAAATGCCACAATAGCGAAGCCCCAGGGCGCAACTAGTATTTAATTATAGTTAAGTATCCTGTGAAATTGTTACAGTAAATATCAGAAAATATGTTAATTTTCGTCAAAAGCGGAACTGGTCGGACAGGGCGAAGGCGACCCGTCAATAACCCGCTGTCGATATTCGATTAGCGCGGAGTTGCCGGATTACGCCGGATTTTCGCCTCCGCACCGGCGCTCGACAAATTGGCCCATTTGTACCTTCCACGCAACGGTTAGCTTCTTCATGTTGACACACATTTTGTAAACATTTTCAATCAATTTATTAATTGAGGACGCTTATCGGATTTGAAAAAAGAAAATGTTTGTTCGAAATGTAACATTCACGGGCAGTTTTCCTCGTCGATTTGCGGAAGAATATACTGCAAGTTACAAATTATGTAATAAAATTTCGGAACGGGGACGTAACTAAAAGAGTCGGCAATGCATTAGTGACCTTTTAAGGGTCGTTGGTGTCTATAGACTGCGGTGATCGCTTACCATCAGGCAACCCGCATGCTCGTTTGCCTACTATTCTATATAAAAAAAGTCTCTTATTTATTGTTGGTCTCCATCATTGATAAATTAATGCATATCATGCAGGTTCCTGTGGTTTTATCGTCATATTTATTCGGACATTATAAAGACAATATCAAGATATGAAATAATTAAATATAATATAAATTAAACGAATACGTTGTTCAACATATTTATTAATTAAATATATTCAAACAGATTGTTACTGACTTACACATAGTTATACGTACTATTTTCCGTTACAGAGAGATGCAAATATTTTCCATTACGCACATTAAAAATATAAATTTAATCAAATCAACAAGCGGAATACGATGTTTTAATTATGAAATGATTTTTGTCTACGTGTTTTAAACGAATTATTTTATGTCCACTTAATCAACGATATACAATACATTTAATTATTCGAATTAACACGCAGGTACTTAGAAATAGTAGAAGCGTAAATAAATCATCATCTTATTAGTATAGGTCCAATTAAAATACCGGAGATAAATTTCGTGATAATGACTATATTTTTCTCAACTCTACATTTATTAATAAATTGAATATTTCGGTGGAAAGTATGTGTTTTATGACTATTAAATTTACTTATTCAAATTGAAATCGACATTTAATTTACATACTTTAAAATAAACGAAGTATGTTTGTACAAATGGCCTAATGTTTTATCATACTTGTGTTCGCGATTGTCCCGTCCGTCCGCGGAGAGTCAGCAGCGAAGGTAAGCGCTGAGAAACGATCCTCTAAAGTAGCGGATTTCTTCACATTTACATTCGTTATCGGCCTGCGGACAACAAGCCTGTTTGTTATGTTCAAATCACAATCGTAAATAAAGCTAAATCCTATTTGCACGCCGTATTTTTGCGAAAACATTTTATTCTTGTGTGTGAATGAATATTGTAGAGATTTTAGAACGGTCAGATCTGATTGAAGCACATATACGTTTTTAATGCAATAGGCCTATTTTTTAGCATCTTTAACATGGGTTCTACTTCCAACTCTCTGTTTGCGTTAACAGTTTTTTTTAATTAGAAGAAGGAGAGTCACATTAAGTTCTTAAAAAATCAGTAATTTTCATATTAGAATTAAAGTATGTACTAGGAATTGTAACGAGCTTTTCTTGTTACAACCAAAGTTAACAAGTATAGTACGTCAGTATCCCTAAACTATCTTCAATTCTTCTACTAATCAGGTGTGGCCCGAATCCTCAGACTGCAAAGCGAGTGAAAAAGTTAATACTGATACTGGCCAGATATTAAAACCAATATATTGAGTAAGCAATAAAAAAGGTTCCAATATGAAATAACTCAACGATGAGACATAGTAACGATAAGTCCACCTTTATCAATTTCATCTTTTATTGGCCCACGTCTCAAGTTCACAAATTCAAATTGAACATTAAAATAACTCAGAGGCACGTAAACGTTCATCATAACATTTGTGGCAGTAAAATATATCCAAATAAAATTCTCGCTCGTAAACAGAGTGACATCGGATGAAAAACTGGTAAATCGTCATTTAACTAGAGAGCTCGTCGCCGGGGAGTCACGATAAACGTCACCTCGGAATGAAAAAAAAAAGAAAGGATTATAAAAAAATAACCTCCAATTGAAATGAAGTGAGACGATGTAGAGAAAAACAAATAAGACTACGAAATCGAAGTGAGAAATGTTATGTCGCTTTGGACGCCCCCCGCGAGGCAGGTAGTTCCACTTGCATTAAAGCCAGGCTATAAGAAGCTATCATTACAACGTTTGATTAATACGCATAGCTCCGTATCATTGGCATCACGTCACAGTTGAACCTAAGGATCATAACTTTACTAAATGAGTTCGATCTCTCATACCGTCAGTATTATTTGCATACAATAACTTCGTGGCCTCGACTCGTGTTACTGCATACTTCGAATGCAGGTAACATCCCAATAATGACGTTTAACTTTAACGGCACCTTAGTGAATCGTTAGCTAACAAGTATGAATGAAAATTTATTGGGTCCGCAAATCAAAGATTAAACAAATATTGTTGAATGTATTTGATAGCCATATTCATACATTGAAGGAATTTGTATAAACATATTATAACAATGCATGAATTCTTATTATATATAAAGAGAACTAAACAGAACGACAAATCTACCTATATCAATGTACTTCATACAGTAGGTACAAAAGTCGTTCATATCATTCATTTTATTTTCATTGTATTTAAATTCAAATATACTTACTATTTTCACATCGTACTACTTCGTGAGAAGATTTAGAACACTAGTACCTAACAAGTATTAGAAAAGTAATTGTGAAAACTATTTCTTACTAGTTGAAATTAATGATTTCATTTTGCCGTATTTCATTACCAATCTTACGCCAGTATCAAAGTATAAATCAGCAAAAACTTAGTTTTTTTATCGATGGGCATAAACGATGGAATTATAAGCAATAAAACCGATGGGTTCAGGGCTGACCCACCGGTTTCCGTTGGGAAACAAAATAAAAAGAGAACAGCGGTGACATTTACATAAAGTGTAGCACTAGTAGAGCTGTATGTAGTCGCAAGTGCTGTATGTATACAGTAGTGCTGCACTACTACATACAGCACTTGCGGTATCCCGCGGTTTCAGGTGCAATTTGTTTCTAAAACTGATTAGGTATTTATGTGAAATGGTGAAAATTTGAGGCTGGTAGTACACCATAGTCCTACTAGCTTTTTTCCTCAGTATTGCTCTATATAATACTTTAATTAATTAACATAAAACACCATCCAAGGGTCGAAACACCAACCACAGAAATCAGATTTTTAAAAATGTTTATTCAGATTTCTATGATGGCAAAATCCATGAATCTATAATGAAACGCATAAATTACAAAAAATCTACAGCAAAAAGACTGCATGGCGTAATTTAGAATGTTGATATTTATTCAAAACACTTAATACATGAGTGCTCCTTCTTTTCTCTCATTATTTTATGATTGCACGGACCCGCACCCTTCGTACGATTGGCCTTATTATGACATAAAAATAATTCAAGGGATTCTCTGTAACATTGCCACAATGTATACTAACCGTTAGTTAACCCTATCTCTCAATACTAATTTAATTTTGAGTAGGAAAATAAGGGCTCTTTACAGAGCTGTGTAATTTATTTTTCTATACCTATTAGGTACCTTGATTTTAGGTTATTTTAAGACAGCAATAACCTAAATTAATATCAATTAATAGCTACATAAGACTATTCAATTTCAAATAAACATTGCGCATTCTCACAGTTGAGAACAAAAAGCAAATCACTCAATTTAGTTTACAAAGCGATGCATCTAAATAATAATAAATCATTAAATCACAAAGTGTTCCTCAAACACAGCGTTAAGGAAAATTAGACTTATACTATTTGTCAACAAGAAAAACCGTTTACTGAGCCTAGTAATGACAGTGAATAGGTAATGGGAGACAGGTGTAATCGTGGGCAATTCTGATTATATCGTCCACATAATTATGGATATTATTACATGATAGATTTGTCACAGATCCTAACGCCGATAACTGTCACCGATACTTTACCGTTAGCGAAGCGCCCTCGATTCTTTTAATTTTTGGTCATCACTACAAATTCTTCGAATGTGTAAATTTCATGTGACACGTTCTTTGTGTATTCAGTAATTAGAAGTTCAGTTTTTGCAGTAACATAACACGATGAGGCCGTGGGTACATAGTTAATTAGATAGTAATAACGCAAATGGTATAGTTTCTTTGTATGGTTTGACAAGATAATAATGTTACTGTGGAAAGAAAGTGAATATTAAGGTTGATTTCTAAAACAAATAGGAATTAATTTGTTCGTAATTTTTAAATAAATATCCAGGAGGTTACCACAAAATAGAAGAAGGTAGGGTCTTGGTCGATATAACTTGTGTTAAGTTAGTATATTGCGCTCGCGCGGCCCTCGCCGCGGGAGTCCTCAAACGACGTATAAGTTATTAATTTATATTACACTTTTACACTCACATCCACTACCTACTCAAATCACCTGTCTTGAAAGTTTGTTTTAGTAACTGGTGGTTGCCTTGAATATACATTAACGACGAGAAAACATCAACAGTAATTAATACGCAAATGATCGTTCCTAAATTGATGTTAGTCGTCGTTCTTGAGACAGGAGTGCTGAGCGTTTTATTAAATTTTATTACCAGTGTACGAGAGAGTTGTAAATTAAATACGAAATATTAATGAAAGAATTTCGCAGATAACAGCGTGAAATGAAACGTCAATGAATATTAAATTCAATTCCGTTGCTGTGAATTGTCAGTTTGTCGTTTATACAAATTTATAATCCATTGAAAAGCGATATTGTCCCCGCCATGCGAGTTGACGTTCGGTATTTACATATATTTATGACTGTATACATATCACTAGAGATATGAATACAGGCAGTTATTAATTTAAGAGATAGCATTGCCAATATTTTAAGCTAACAGTCGTAAGTCTGGTTATTGGAAGCCTTCTAATTAACAGCAAGATAACAAATGAACTGTCCTTTGCATAATGGCAGTCATCGTCATCACATACCCAGTAGAGTATAAAATATTGCGTTTAACGTATCGATGCGCGTAACGCATAATCACCTCGTTATGTAAGAAAAAGCGGATCATAAGCAAAAGATAAACCGTGTGCACATACCTTAAGTGCATTATAATTGCTTGCTCTACCTGTAGTCGAACGTTGCATAAATAAACACGGCAACAGAAAGTCTAACGACATAATTCCCAGTGTGTAAGTAATAAATGGGATAAATGGTCATGATTGCTGAACTGTACGTGTGGTTTGTAAAACTCTTGCAACTTGTAACGATTTATAATTAAGACCTAAATAAATTCCGGTTTTAATTAAACATGCCTATACACTCAAAACTCTATAATGAAATATGTACACTTGTAGAGTATAATAGTTTCCAGTTGTTTCTAATTTTATTTAGTACGTGCCGTTTTCATGATTCTCATTATTAAAGTAAACGAACGGTCGGTGGAACAACCGTTCATTAATCATCGTAACCATTCGTCATTAGTTCGCAGTTCCTAGTATACCAAAACCTGTAATTTCCATATTTTCATTAATTAAACATTCTTTTTTTACGTTATTAACAATTAGTCTTAAATTCAATGTAAGGAATTAATCTTTTGTTAGGAATCTAAGACAATGATAAGTTAACCCGTCAAACATCGGTGGGCACAGACGTAACAGTGTTTCGTGGTCGACATTTGTACAACACTCGCACAATCGGGAACCATCATTGCACAGCGTTCGTGCGAGAGTTCTCATGAATTGTTTTGATTCCGATTTAGAAATTACTTTGAGTTAACCACGAATACTACTATTAAAGACATCCTCCAGAGATTGTTTCTATTTATCAAGTAGCAGATTTCTATTTAATTTATTTTCTGTCTAGCTTGCTATATATCTTTTTTTTTCTGATAAGTATACTCCGTAATTCTCATAAATGATAGTCTCTTCCCTAACAACTTATTTACTACCGGAGCCATTTCATACTACTTATTTGACATATTTATTTCTCACTCTGTTAATCTTTTTTGTTAATAACATCCTCTTTTTCTCTGCATGAAGATATCTCTAATCGCCAGCTTTTGTAAGGCAATGTTCAGAGCCGTAGATCATAACAGGGCTTATTATGATTTTATAAACTTTTCCATTCAATCTTTGGATCACAAATAGTGCTATTGACTTGCCTCCACTTCAACCATGCCGAATTTATTATGTCCTTTGCATTCTTGTCAATTTCACCATAGTACTGTAGGACTGAGCCAAGGTATTTAAAATTTCATTCATATCCACCTAAAACTTCTCCTTCACAACTATTTTTTCACAACATAGGCACTAACTATGAAATAAGCATTAACAAATATTATATTATTAAGTCTTTTGTTCTATTGAGATCGAAAAAAAGACCCTCTGACATATAAGGTGGGGATGATAAATTAAGACTCGCATCTTATTCGAAGGATAACTACGACGTCGACGACGTAGTTTATAAATTAATGTGATGTGCCATTGAAAACAAACATCATTAGTCTTAGAAACGAGACATAGGACGTCTGTATTATTATACTAACGAAATGAATTAACCACTCCAAGCAAATTACCCGCGGCAACATTTGCAGGGTTAAGAAATTACAAGGCTTATGAATGCCGCACTCATTTCAGTATTATTCGAATACAGGTAGTTAAGTCGTGGACTGATGATTAATTCGTTGGTTTCATGGAGTTTTTGTTCCACAATTAGGCGAGTTGCGACACGCGTGCCGGGACCCGCACTTGCGTGGCCGGCGCTATACGTTCTTGCGTACTAATGTTAACGAGTAGCCGCACTAGTTCCGTTTTTCCAATAATTTATAGCTAATTAAGGGTTTTATTTATAAATTGCCTAATTCTGAAATATGAAAATAGGAATGGTGAAAGTGACTAGAATTTTTTATTGTCGTGAATAAATCGCATTTCACGCTTTGACCTATAAAAGTATTGTTAATAAGGGCTCTAGAGGAGGGCGCGATAGCCATCGGTCCCTGAGCTATGGGAAAGCCAATTAGGTGTGTTTTTCGTCAGAATCGGGTCCATCCATCACCGCGCCACGCCCGCTACTGCTCGTTCCGTTCTGATGCCCAACGCTACACTCACATCGCAACACATTGCTTAGCTTATGTTATTTACTGAGTAATTTTAATCAACACTTATTTCAAATTTAATTACTTAAATCAAAAATGTTTCGCTAGATAAGAATAACTAGGTAATGTAAAATGCGCAGTTTTGAACCTAATGTTCTGTTTAATTACGGCATTTTTGTTCTGCAACATAAAACATATTCACACAAAAGTGTTGGATTTCGTAATTAAAATGGTAATCAGTGTGCTATGAAAAGTAAAAATAAATTGACTGAGCATACCTAAACAATCTATCTTATGATACCTTAATAAATCTTATAATCATTCAGAAATCACTAAAAATCATAATAAATTAAAAAAATATCAGGACTAATATGCTATGCTAGTAATTGATAAATTTATTAAAATAAAAACAATATAGAAGCGTGTTTACTTCAGAAATAGTTAAAATAACGACCAGAAATTTTGAGCTTTGCATTAACGCAGTCGTCAAAGAAAAGTCGATCTTGTAAGTTGGTTATATTATGACATTTGCTTCGGCGTGACACCTGCATCTTTAGAGTAAGTGGCCGGGATGCCGGCTGACACGACATATGCCACTAATTTGTGCCACTCACTCATTAGCTGGTGGCATGCGACGCCCGAGGTGTCGCGACGTGTCGCAACCCTGTAATTCCGTAAATTGCGTAAGGACACAATGCCGATGTCAACCTGTGATCCCTTCTGACCGAGAAACATAGTGGTCATTGTCACAAATTATCTGAGTTAGAAAGAAATAAAATCTTCTTCTTCTTGTCGAGTCGTAATGGCTAATTAAATTAATTTAATAGCCATAAAAAAAATTATGTATATTTAATTTCAATACAGCTTTGCAAGATATCCAAAGTCAAAGTCAAGTCAGTTGTTTTTTTTTAAATAGACTTAAAAATAGCACTTTTAAATCGTCAAATTATTGTTTTTTAGTTAGTTGACGTCATAAAATTACTTAAAGCTAATCGAAATCGTTCCATCAATTCATTACACTCTGAGATATTTACGTGTTATTAAATGTTGACAGACAATTTGTAAAAGCGCCATTTCCTGTAAAGCATGTTCTTTGCACTTCGACAATCGTAGAACTTTGAGTTTTCTAGAGGAACAAGGAATTTTGGAAATTCAACCACATTGATGGTGAAATGGGTAAAAAACAAAATTCGCGCAGGCAAAGCCAAGGGCAAAAGCTAGTGTAATAAAAAAGCTTGTTGAAAATATGTCATAAAGTCCTCATACGTATACCTGCCTATCCATAAAATGAATTCTTCTTACTAGTATAATATTTTACGAGATTCTTTCAAAAAATTGTCGTAAGACGGGCTTGTTAGTGGCAATGATCCTTGGGGCGACATTAATCAACGGTTTACGTCAACACTTTATAGCTCACACAGAGTGGCGGGCGTTTATCACCTGGTCCCGACAACAGCCTCTCCACAGGCTGCGTTTATTTGTACTGACGCAACGAACTGTTGTTTTATGATTATGACTGACAATAACATGATTGACACGCATTAAAGGTGAACCAAGGAACAGTTGCTTAGGCTATTGCTGTATTAAACGTAATTTCACACTCTTTTTAACATGATTGTAGTGAATTTCGTGGCCACGTTGTAAAATTGCACATTTCATGAAATAATCCTACATGATCGAGATCATGATGTGCGTTCACCGTTTTGATCAACGATTGTCGATGATGTGATCAACTAAAGTTTAAGTCGGTAATGAAATGTAAACAAAGTTATATACTTACTTATCGATTTCAGACTAGAATAAGACTATTCAAAAACCAACCCAACTACTTAACATGGGTAAACAGTAGATGACCAAATCGGTAGACGTTGAAGATTTTACGCTAAGATCAATCGTGTATGAGTAAATCTAGATATTTTCAAGAAACCAAAAGAGTTTTACTCACTGACCTGTCCATTCTTATCCATCTCGTTGTTGGTGAGCTTGACCTTCTCGAAGGAGACGACCTGCTTGCGCAGCTGGTCGCCGGAGAAGGGCGAGTCGGGGTGCGGGTAGAGGCGCGCGGGCGCGGGGGGGTCCGCCTTGCCCGCCACCAGCCACGAGGAGCGGTGGTACGCGTAGCGGTACCGCTTGCCGTCCACCGGCACCACGTCCAGCAGCACCGCGTACCGCGCCTCCGCCCGGCATCCCGCGAACGACACGCGCACCGTCGGGAACATTCGTCTGCAGAACAAAAAAACATCAATCCAAGACATCTTGTGTAGATACCAGTGAAATAGAAGATATGGTATGGTATGTACTTCTAATAAAGCAATTACTTGAGTCATAAATTCAATAACTACCTGCCCATATACAGAATAATAGGATTGTTGCGACAAATTGTAAAAGCGTGAAACTTAGAACTTTCAACCATAAATTTCGAAAAGGCCGGATCGCGCTAATGACCTCATAAGAACCGACAGAAAACTAAATTAGACATTAAGAATCAAAAGCTTATAAACCCCGAAAGTGTTTTACGAGGCCAAAACACATGCTCGCAATAAAAAAGATGATTAATGCATCTTAACAAAAACTGCCAGAGATCCGGCCACGGACGGTGACTTGTATAATTATGGGGTAAGACGTGAACTAGGAAATCAAACAAATATGATGTATTCGATTTTAATGCACCCTTAAATGGGCCGAAGCGCTTCCTGCCGGCCAGCGGCGATAACATCTCACCACCGATTATTTACAACGCAGTCTTTCTTAATAATATTTTTTGTAATCTATAAACGGCACTTTTGTAATTTTGAAGCCCAAACAAGTAGTCATAGGCTTGTCAGATTAGATAACCGTCGGCTAACAATTTGTCCGCTTGCCTTAACTTGATCGAACGTCACCCGTCGCGCCACAGTTGTTTCTATTAGTTCTTTTTTTAGTAGTAGTATCGAGCACTCGGAATTTATTTATTAAATATCTTAAGTGTGAGCAATAAAATTCAGAAGTGAAAGAAAGAATTATTAGCATCCATAAAACACGAACGTGATGTCAACCTTTCTATAAGAAAAGTATGATAATAATAAATAGAGGAGACCTATAAAATTCTCGGAGGCTGAACGCACGCCAGCACGACGACGATAAAGCACGGCGTATTGAGGGCCTCTGTTGCGAGTTAAGCACTAGCCATAAATAAATCGTATTAAGGTATGTTTTGAATGGTGGTTCCGTATCGGACGCGCGGGATCTCGTCGGGTTCGACAATAAGTCGCTGTCACCCGCGTTTATGAGAGCGTCGTTAAGGCGAAAGTCGCGCGACGTGGAGCCACCCAGCGCGGCGACGTAATGAGCTGCATCCATCACGGATAACAATCGATCGCCACGAATTCCACTGCCTTGCCACTTGACTTAACTTTAATTGAAATCCAATGCGAACATTGATTTACCACTCAAAGCTTTAACCATACCATGTCCTGTCAAGTCAGGGATAACGTTTACATCAGTATTAACTGATGTAAATCAGTATTAACTTCTATGCCTTAACAAACATATTAGCTGAGCAGGCAATATTATCTATCTCGCTTACCTATAAATTCGCAAATTCTGAACATGTAGGTAGGTCTGTATTCTTTTCATTAAGATTTGAGCTACACGTTGAAAGGCATATAAAAATCCAACAAAAAATCTAAGTCTAAAACTTCAAGTAACAAGCTTCAGTTCGGTATTAACATGTCGTTTGAACAATACATGTATGGAGCATTGGGTGCGTATTTACATAATTCATTAATAAACGTCTATTTAAGATGGCCTCGGATAGCGTTGAACTAACACAAGTAAAATGGTAATGTTATAACAACATTCCATTTTGAGTTGTTTTGAATAGAAAAATAAATAAGTTTTTACCATAACGCGTTATTATTAGTCAATACGACAATAATTTAAAGGAAAAAGTGAAGTATATACTTAATTTTATGGTTTATTTGTAATTGCGGTTAGAAACCGCAGTCCTGTGACAAGCCTGCTGACTGTAAAGGCTTCTTTGAATCCTCGGAATGAGCACCAATTATGTGCTACCACTTCCGTAGAGAGGCGAGAATTTACTTCCATGCAAGCTTTCACTGAAATGTTATTATTTACTTAGCACAGCAATTCTACACGGTATAATCAACTTTAATAATGTCAAGGCTCCTTATAATAGCTGATAATAAAATTACCCCTTATTAGGACGTTTCATGATGTGCAAGTACTGCTTTATTAATAACTTAAGCGCATCGAAAAACGACTATAAATAATTCATCATAATTAACTGTTTCAATGGACCTTATCCTTGTTAAAAATATAAATAACGATAATGGAGATTAGCAATATGTAGCTAAATATTAAATTATTCGCCATTTTTCTTACTGACCAATGTATTTCTTGCATGTGTTGCGTGCGCGTCCAAATGAGAGTTCCCTATCGTCGAACACCGTGATCAACTTTTTGTGGTAATTACGCAAAAACAATTATCAATACTACGTTATTCAAGAATTCGGTTCTGAATGTTTTCGTGAAATAATCGCGATTTAAATTTTGTGAAACTAACAAAAATATAAGTACGATATAATAATTTTACCAAAGGAAAAAGTATAGGTACTTTTAATAAATTCAGAACAAATTTTCAAAAACATCTAAGTAACCATCTTAATAATCTTATCCGCAGTCACGGAAACGTCCATAACTTTATCTCTTGCATAAAATATGCAAATACTAAAAGCCTTGAAATATCTAATCAACACGTCACTTGAAGGAAGACGATGAAAAGATACGGCGTCATACAGGTGTGAACTTGCAAGGACCGCGTAATTAATTTTTCCGAAAAATTGCATTGCATTATTATTTTTAAAATCTGATAAGAATGCAATCACGAATGAAATTAAATCAAAGACAATTTCTACAAGCCCAATCGTAGCAGGATTGCGGATGTTAAATAATTATAAGGGACCACAAAATTATTTCAACAATGCTAATATTGTCTATTTGTTAAAATTATATTCTTAAGACTTTTTACACACTAAAGTATAACATATTATTATATTCCCCATGACTGAAGGTCGTGGTCATTATGTGGAATGAAACACCACAACGATTATCTTGGCAACGTTAATAGAGTGGTTTATTATTATTGCCTTCTCCATTTCACACATTAGCAAATAATAATAAACTAGAGTGCAGGTTGCCCCACGATGTTTTTCTTTACAGGAAAGATAGAAAAAGAGAAAAGGAGTTTCAATAAAATACTACCAAAATACAATAATATTTTTATTCAAATGCGAAAAATATTATAAGACAGTGTTGTTATCCATCATCATACCCTTGCAGAAGACCCTTGAAGACCCAATAAATCATCAGTCAATCAACTTTGGTGTTGTTTGGAATCATTTATTTGAACAAATACCTATCATCAGTCGATATCGATGACCCTCATCACATCTACCAGTCGTGTTTGGTAATAAAACATGTATTAAAGGCATTCATGACATGACTTTAGTTGTACGGTCAAGATACAAAAATGCAGTCATACCTCGAAGACCTTACTGCCATGGCTTAAAGATCATATTGCTTTGTAGATTCTAACTGCACTTTTGTCTTTTGACTGTACCTTTACAAGGATTTAAAACCTTTGCAGTTGCAGCCATTTTTTACACATTTAGAAAAGTTTTAGTTGATGTTGCGTATTGATTGAGCAATTAACTACTACTTAGGTGTATATAATGCCTCTACATAAGTAGCATTACGGACATGTTACGATTCGTATAAGTGGTGCAAACCTACATCAATCTATCAAGTTTTTAGTGAAAACTGACTGTGGTCAGTTTTAATAAAACACTTCAATTCAATATGATACTTTAAAAAAAAATGTTATATAAATAGGATGGGCTAGCAACCTGTCACTATACTCTATCGGAATCTCCACTCCATTCCATCAGAGAGCCCACTATTCAGCTAAGCGTGGCTTTCGAGTGTCACGACTCTTGGCTCTGTCTACCCCGTAAGGGATAAAGACGTGATTCTATGTATATATATATGTATGTATAAATAGAAGGAACAATAAAATTAGCGAAAGTTGTTGACAATATATTGCAAAATAAGATATTCTTACATATTTTTTACTGGCTATAAAAACATATTAAGGAGGTCGCAATTTGTCCGTTCGTTAGTCAGCACATTTACAACCTCTCGGTAACCGCAGACCCAAATAAAAATCGCCCCATATTTTATTTACAAAGATGGACGGACGACCAAAAAGGATATTCGTCATCTGACACAAAAAAAAACGCAACTTGTATTTTATTTAGTGATGAATTTTACAAGGATAACAACATCTAATACAATAAGATTTTATCTTATCTACTATTTTTTTAATTACCTACTTTGGTTTGGTTATTAATTTGGTTATCTATTACAATAGATATATATAAAATTTTAGGCTGTCCGACTGATTGATTGATATATTAAGGTAGAGACGAAACCGCTGAACGTAGAAACTTGAAATTTTGCGGAGAGGTTATTTATGCATATAGCATGTAAAAAAACAAATTTTGAAAAACTAAATTCACGCGTTCGCGTTCAACTATAGGTAAAATTAAAATTAAAATTAAAATAGCTGGCGATGAAAGATGTGGTAACAATGCAAATCTAATCACTATGTCTTCATTTTATGCGCATGAATGAAATTGCATAAAGTAAAGCTTTTTATATAACATTGTCTACTTAACAGTCAGTATTTTTGCTTGTTATTGTGTAATGCAATCAATATTGACATATCACGCTACACAGTAATACCTATACCAACTTAATAGTTAACCAACGTTATTAGTAATAGGTATTTTGCTAAAATGATTAGTAGAATATTTGATATCACAGATACTTGTGGAAGGATAGAGCATTATCCATAGCCTTCTGTGACCAACTTATACTCATACTAAATACTAAACTTTCGTATTGCATAATTTAGTATTTAAGCTTTACTTGTTCTTTTGCAGCTTTGTATGTTAACAGAACGTTAGTATACCTAAACCTTAGCTAAGTAAACCTACCTAGATAGAACTTTACATACATAGGCCATGCCATTCTGCATGACGCTACGTAACCTCACAATATTTGCGTGATTGAAAAGTACACTGGCAGCCGATGGTTAATAATGTGGAATCATACATTTGCACGACGTTGATCGTTTATAAACGTCGTTTGCAATCAAGAAAACTATTTATAACGCGTCAAGAATGAATGGATTCAACAAAACGCAGTAAAATATAATCTCTAGCTATGTACGATATCTTTACATGCAATTATATTTAAACGTATTTTGCAAATCTTTGAAATACATGAAGTTCTAACTAACTAACTTATTAGTTTCTCGTGTTATTTAAATCTTTGTTAATAATCCGTTTTACTAAAAAATAATTATTAATTATGTACAGTCGAGGGCAAATAAAACTGATCTCCTCACTGAATCCTATCTCAGGGGGGTAAGTTTTATTTGCCCCCAACTGTACCTACTCTATTAACATAGCTATATTCCAATTGATTTGACATTCATTTCATTACTAATAGTGTCTACCTACCTACGTTGTAGTAGTTAAACGCGTGGCCTGCCGTGGCATACATACATATTGGAAGTAAACTGGTTGCCATGAAATGTCATGCACTGCACCACAGACAAGCCTCGCACGCGACTCGGTCCAATGACGCCGCATTTTAATTTTTATTACCTCTCAGTTTGCACCTACTATTAACCGATACAATTATGTCTGACCTTTTACGTTCAATTGTCATAATCGTTGCAAATAAGCTATTTGTTGTTGTCGCAAAATATTGATCTAAATGAGGCTTTATCTAATCTCTATCAATATACCCATTTATCACTTAATAAACTGTTATGGTCAATGAGTAATTCCATGCCTCGTTTTGTTTGTCACCTAATACAATAAAACTTGTGCCTATTCCTGTAAGAACATTATCTATGTATTTAAATGCTCATTTCTCAATTTTCCTGACAGTACTCACGTCATCTTAAATATTTAAGAAAGTATTGTGTTTTAAGAATTAAAATATACTCAACATAGCGTTGGCGTCGCGTCATGTCACACGTCGCGTGCAAAGTGTCATCTGTCTGTCATTCAGCCGTCTCGTTATACCGCCACGCGACACTGGGCCACGCGGCTAATCTCTCCATTCAAAACGAGCTATCCTCTTACTCCAAACCCTCACAAACTAGCATCCAACCTAAAGTATTAATTTTTAAATAATAAATCGAAAATAAAGTAATCAACTTCCCTGTAAATTATAAGATATTAAAGGCCGACGATGCCTTTGCCAACTCAGTCCTCGTGAAAGCTACGCGGATTGTCATCTGTCAGGCTTCTCAGGCCGCCATTTTAATTCCAATGTAAATTATACAAATTGACACTTGACATGTTTTGTCGTCTCCCGGGTAATCGCGCAAAATGGAACGCTCATTTTATTACTTTTGTAAAGTAGCGGAGGGTCTACAACTTGCTATCTTGTCATTTGATCTCGTTTTATGCCTCTTTTTGTCAGCTACCTACGAACATGATAGTAGATATTAGCTTGCATTTTATTTTACAAAATAAACACCCAGCTAAATACAAAATACCTATACAAAAAAATTGAAATATAAGGTAAGCTAAATTGGTAAAAAGTCTAAAATATCTATTCAAATGCTTTAACCCTTTGCTTCCGAAGAAAAAGTAGACTAACTTAATAGACATATAGTGGCTCTATATGCACCAAATAGTAGAACTATTGCCTCAATAAGATTTTGCGAGCACCAATGATAAGTAAATAAATTACTATCACTTTATTAGACAGACAACCAGCACCCATCATCGCGGTCACAAGAGAAAATGGGATAAATTGGTGACATGCAGGTATGGACACGCAAAAGTAAGTACGAAAACACTTCATCAGCGAATTTCAATTTTACGACGTCGTTACACATGAAATATAATGTAGACATAAATATGGTGAAAAGTGACGTTTTGTTAACGACTCGGACGCCATGTGTATAAAGTAGCCGCGCCACGGGGAGCCACGCGCTACAGGGAAACACTTTGATAATTAAAAATTCTTCTTTATTTTTGACCGAGATTGTAGTTATTCGAGAAATGTTTTATTGTTTCAACACACGATCATTCACAATTAACATGAATTTGCGTGAAATTCCCTTGGAATTTTATGTTGCGTGCAATTTTGAAACTACAGATTATTACGTAGATATTATTGAAATAATCTGACTATCTACGAATTTTTTACACAAAAAATCCATATTTATGTATGATCTGTGTTTGTCTCTTACATACGTATTAGTTACATTTTTGTGAATTTTTATCGCGACTAGCGGAATTTCTTGCTTTTAGTTAGCAGTACAAAATGTCAACGCATGCCTGAGGGCGTAACAATGCATGTTAGACTTTGTAAATGATTGTGAGAAATCTATTACGCCTCTAAAGAAACTTAACACTCGAGCGTTTGGCGAACATTCTCTGGAAGTATGCGACTCGGAATGATTTAAAGGTCCACATTAAAGTTTTATTACTACGCGCTGCCTGCCTGACCGCTGTACTCGGTGTTATTTTACATTTTATTAAAAGCCCCGAATCCCGAACATGTTTCCTTCACGTATCAAACGCAAATCAAATTAATGTAACTTGGCATAATTTTATTTTAATAAAAATGTCATATAACCCGTTAATTTTAATTCATTAGAAAAAAAATTGGCATACTTAGTTTAACGATTAATTTAATTATGTAAGCTTTTTACGCAAATTGTATTCTTAAATCAATCGTATAAATTATTGATTTTTTTTTATAGAATAGTAGGCAAACGAGCATGCGGGTTGCCTGATGGTAAGCAATCACCGCAGTCCATAGACACCAACGACTCTAAAAAGGTCACTGATGCGTTGCCGATATGATAAAAAAAGTTTCGTACAATGTTTTGATTTAGGTAATAAAAAGAGAAGAAAATAATGTCCTATTTATTTTTTATTGACCTCTAACTGATTTAACTTGTTAGCAACTACTCTGTAGGTACTAGGGCATTAAAACGACACAATCTTCAACTCATATCCAAGTAGCTAATCAACTGATCGTAGAAAGACTAACTACGTGCCTCGGCCATATAAAGCTAATTAATAATTAATATCGGGGTGGCAATTATAAAACAGTTAACATTAACAAGGTGGCCTTTAATTATTATCGTCGAATCTGACGATGATGTCGGTTTATGGCACTTCCGGCGGAACCCCCCACTCGTCATAAACCTTTAGCCCAAAATACGATACACGTTTGCCGTAAATTATTGAGGTCATGTTCGGACTTGGACAAAATATTAAAATACTACACCAATTATAAAATTTTATAACGCCATAAAAGTTGTATTATTATGATACTTCACATTTTGGGCACGTTCAAATAAAAACTTGACACGAATTTCGGTTGTAGAAATTCAAGCTCTTGTTTCGAAATCAGTACAAAAAATATAGCTGGATCTCAGAACAGCTATTCGAATAGTTCCGACTTCTGATATTTCATAAAAAAATGAAATGAATTGTGTCGGAATACTTCCTAAGGATATGATAAACTTATAATATTGTTTTAATTAACTTAATGTAGAGTTCATACGTAGACACCTATTAGAAATTACCAACTACACAACTATCAGTCCATATATAGAAAATGAAAATGGAAACATACAGGTAAGGTATGGTGGGACACGTTCAATGAAAAATAGAGCAGTTTAATCTTATACGTGTCAGCGGCGATGAGTACGTGATAGGTCGCTGTCGATGTAGCTAGCGTGCCCAGTCGGTAATCATAGCGCTATATCGTATGTAATTTCTAAAGAAACGAAATATGTAATATAAAAAGGCCTTTCAATCGATAGCAATTAATGCCGAGTCCAGCAAAAAGCAGTTTCATCATAAACATGTGAGTTACAGGTTTTTTTTTTAATTTAAACTTTTTAATAAACAAACAAGGGACAATAAATAAAGGGACAAAATTGCATCTATTTAAGAAATTAAACTATGGATAGGTAAATGTAATTTGGCTCTATTTATTCTATACTAGCTATCGCCCGCGGCTTCGCCCGCTTGAATTTCCCACGGGAAGAGTGCTTTTTCCCGGGATGAAATGTACCCTATGTCCTTCTCCATACATCTAACTTTTTCCGAGATGAAATATACCCTATGTCCCTTTCCATACATCTAACTATGTGTATGCGAAACTTCAGGAAGATTGGTTCAGTAGATAAAGCGTGAAAGACGATAACAAACAAACTCACTTTCACATTTATAATAATAGTTAGGATTATGTAATTACTTAGTTCAAATTGGTAGTATCTTTATAATATTTTTCAAATGAAATAAAATTACTACTTTACTGCCATGAAGAACATGAAGTTGGTAATATTCTGTCATAATTCGAGTTGATTATAATGGTGTTGGTATCTCGAAGCCTCGGGTTGAGATTACGCCTGTAATTAACTGTTTTACACGCTCCTAATGGCTTCATTCCGCTAATGACCTTCTCATCTCACCCTTTTGCTCCTATCTACAATACCTATCAACCTTTTGCAAGGAATTTACACCTTTAAAGTCTTCACTATAAAGTTTAATTTACGGACAATATTTTCTAAGACTGTAGTTAATAGCAGTCTATATCGAAAATTCTGCAATTTCGATGTAAACATACCGATGTTATGAGTATGTACGAGACAGATCTAGTAATTGGTGCTATCGTATAACTGCTGCTAATGAAGTAATTTCATTTGAAGTAATTTTTAATGAACAGAATTACTGGAAATACGTTTTGATGAGAAGTGACTCTTATTGTACCCACATAGGTACTTTGAGAAAACTATAATGTTTAATTATTTCCATATTAGGTACAATAAATAACGATCAAAATTATACAGTAGCTAATCTAAGAACACCTGCAACTCATTGTTTTAATTTTAAACAAATTGGTTGCCCTATGGTAAAACGAAGTATCAAGCAAATGTTACAGGAGGAACATAACAAAAAACCGAAAAACAAATACCTATTTAAACGAAAAACAATTAGGTATTGCTATGTGAGAATAGAATGCTTGCAAGTTTAAACTCATTCAATACAAACGTATGGGCTACTAAATATCAAGTTATTCAAATTTGATTAAATATTCACACCTAACGATACGTCATAAAAGACATTTTTTTCATTTAATGAGATAAAAATTATCATAATGCATTCAATATGAGTTATAAATATCTACAAAATCACAAGTGAACATAATGCGCGTCGCATTCTTTAACGATGTTTTCGTAACGAGTTCGCGCTTGGCCGGTTTTACTGCAGTGTTTTACTTAACAGTCGCTGCACTCTATACTCTACCACTAACACAAAATATGGAGACTCTAGAATTGTAGGTCATAGTTATTATGACGTCATAGTAAAAAAATTAAATCTTTCTAATTGTGAATTTACATTATAGTTTGATGCTTTTAGTGCCTCGACTAATTTGTAATTCAATAATGAAAGAAGTCTCTTTTACAAAAGCTTAAACATGATTAATATGTTAGAGGATATGTAATAATATGAAGGAGGCTTATCCTTTCCATGACTGACATCAGTGGGTTATGGAAAGCTGATAATGACGATGGAAAAAAATTAAATATGTAGAAGATTCACCATCATGACTACTCTATTTTGTTGTTGAAGATTTGATCTATGATTTTATTGTTTGTTGTAACTTTTGCTAAAGTTAGAGCAATAATGTAATATATTTGCTCTCTACATTACATTTTGTTACCACTGCTTATTGATGCTGTGTTGCAATTTATTTTTAATACTATAGGTGTACTTACACACGAACATAAAATTTTATTGTACTTACAAGATATTGTGAACAACGTCCAATTATTCACATGGTACCTAAATGCTGAGTTGTAAAATAATAATATAACCTGAGAATATAACGTATGTTTTATGAAATACATGTTTTAATGTGTTATTTATTTTAATACCTCTGTAATTTAGCTGGGCAAATTTCCTCTTTTACATGGCAATTTTACTGTTCGTGTTTTACTGTAAAAATCAAAATCCCATTTATTTTGATTTTTACAGTAAAGTCAGAAATAACATATCTATATAGTAAATCGTAATGGTAAATGTATCAATGGTAAAGTCTGAAGTCCTGAATCTCCATTCCATCAGAGAGCCCACTATTCAGCTAAGCGTGGCCATCGAGTCTCACGACTCTTGGCTCTGTCTACCCCGTAAGGGATAAAGACGTATGTAAAGTCTGAACTGAAGTTAATTTCAAATTTTACGTATGATGATGAATTTCGAAAATCTTAAACCAAATTCTAAGCTTTTGTTTATTTATGGCGGTCAGGTGTCAAAATTCATTCGTTAATAAAATAATAAGCTTACCTAAATTATTTCATATCTTATTTCATATTTTATGCAGATATCGGAAACTAATATTATGCATAGAGCAAGTAATGGGATACTCGGGGCATGCGATGGCTGGCCCGTAGTGGAACAGGTTTAATGAACCGAATACTGCCTATAAATGCCAGCGCAGCGTGTCGCAGGTGCTGTCACCTCGCAGACAATACTATCTCCAGTCCATCCATGCTTCTGTCTGTACTAAAGCTAAGTATCCACATATATTAACACGTTATGACGTTGTAGAACTTGATCGTAAAAATACAAAAATGATCTTCTGTTTTTCTTTTATTCATTAAGTACGTGGCTTTTTAAGGTTAAAGGACCTGAAAATCAGAAATACTATCCAATTTTCTTTTACCGTTTCTGTTTGTTTATATTTTAAAAAGCAATAGATCAACAAATAATAATTATTGCAATAATAGAAGTCGACTTGCACTTTTTTTTTCAAATTTAAGACCAAACCATGACCATGACTTACATGGGTTGTGAGGGCATGGGCACTTGGGCAGCTAAGTTTTTCTTTTCGACCGTACCACATCTCAGCCTCATTCATATATCCCATAGATTTAGAAGAACGTAGATCCAAGCTTCTGACAGAAAAGTAATGAACAGTAAATATATTTTTCACCATGTGTTAGTAGCTAAACAGCCATGCTACATATTTTGACTAAGGTGTAGAGTTTGTGAAGTTAGGGCTGATAGAGTTAGGGTGGTAGACTAAGAAGCTTGGCTCTATATGAGATCTGGTAAATGTTTGACAATGCCAGCCATATGGTCTACTCTTGGCAACACTTTATATGTTTTTTTTTTGGTGGGGTTCAAATTTCCCATAGATTTAGAAAGTCTACGCTTGCTCGAACGACGCCGTATGATTAATATATGATATTTCCGTTGTTTAAAGTTTTGAAAATTACAATATTTCTTTAACGCTATTATTTCCCCATGTTTAGATAAAATATTACATTGTGTAATAGTGAACATTAGTTTTTTCGCATTCCTAGGTCACACAAACACTCAGGTATTTAAGTCGAGCAGGTTAAAACCATGTTCCCACATGATACGTTGACAGTAAAGATTGATATCTGCACTTGGTTGGAGTCAGCTGCCGGTGCAATTAGTGCAAACCGAGGAATTTCTTGAACTACATACATATATTTCAACTAGTAGTATTTGTGGCTAATTGAAACTCTGAAAAATAGCGACCACATACTGCGTCCCTTAATGTCAATGCCTCGAGCTACGGCTGCTAATATGAGGATAAAATATAGAGCGTACAGCTGACATCACATGATGAATAACCTAATTTCAGCGATGACATTTTCATAGGAATCTATGTGTTACATTGCTTTTAGACCTACGAACGATGTATAAAATCTTGATACGCTTGTATTAATTTCGTAAATAGTATAGGTTTCATAGATTTGATATTTATCTTTAGCCTCGTCATTTTGAGAAACAAGCTATGTTTACTTTTAATCGTTAAATGTAGCGATAACTCGCAACACTATAGCTTGACTGCGATAAAGCAAGCCCTTTGAACAACATTAATTGTGAACTACAAGTCCTTAGCGCACCTATAAATATAATTTTGCAACTCTATATGTTAATTTATTGCCTGTGAACATGTGCCATTAAGATGAAGGGACTAGATGTTTGCCAATGCGAAAAGTAGCGGTTTCCCAACATTATTTTTAGACTCGTTTATTGCATTAGGTAAATAAATATAAGAGTTGTTGTTATTTTTTATGATCTCAAGACGAGGTGGTCGTCGCCTCTCTGTCGGTACATGCAATAGTATGTTGGCTACTCCAGTGTCGGACAATGCCAAACACCTTATCAAACAGTGCCATTATATATTTTGTAATTCCAGTGGTAGTTAACCTTACGGGGGTGACATAGTCACTGTGTGACAAAACCCCTTTAAATTAGTAAAGATCTCAAGACCATTTTGAGTATTGAAATGAAGCCACAGATTAAAACTTTACATTTAAGATTCTGGTCCTGTGATGTGACGAGGCAACAGAGGGCAGGTCGTTAGTGCGCGGCCACACCATTACCGATGATCGATGGTGGCTGCCGGCGCCCGCGCCGTCAGACACCCGACAAATTTAATTTAGTTTAATTTAGACGACTAATGCGGCCTTGTTCCCTTAGATAAACTAATTACCACTCGATAATGCTGTCTATGCTAACTCGAAACGCCACTTGTCTTCCGTATCGAATCGAAATACGGAAGTTGCGTGTTTGGGACCACACAACGTAACCGTTAAAATTACAGATAGAGCAGAGCTACGTAAAAAAAAAATACAATGTTTCGATAATTCTCCAGTACATTAACGTAGCTTCAGTGTACGCACATAAAATTTATAACGTAATTCGGTTTTAATGAGCACAAATAACATTCACAGGTCGCTTGCGAGGAGATGTAAACTGCTTTAATTGCACCTTTCGGAATCAAGCCCGGAGCTGCTACCGGAGAATCAACACCTTCGTTCCGAAGTGGAACATAAACAGGTAGCCATAAACAGGAATTCAAAGTTTATTTTCCATCCTTCCAGCACCTCGAAATAATAACAAGCAAAATAAGTAGACTGCTGTTTCGCAAAATATGCTAGGAAATGTTGTTCGCCGTTAGAGCAGACAGCATCGGTAGACAGGTAGGTTATTGGTTATGTATGTGTATGACGGGGGTGGCGGGTGGTAAATGCAGTCGGTCGGGGCGCTAACGTGCGAGGGGCTGGCGGGGCGCGCGCGGGGTGCTGGGGTGTAGACGTCGTCGAGAAGCGTCGGAGGCTGCGATCGATGAAGCGCGGACACGCCTTGCGCACGCCACCGCAACCCGCCACCAAACTCATTGTTGATTCAGCCGTCGCACCTCCGTCTACCTCTAACTAGCACGACTACATATCAACTCTACGGGATATCAACGCTTTTTAGTACTAGCATCATGTGCGACGGACTTTTCAAAAATAGTTCCAACTTCCACATCATAATGGATGTCCAACTCGAGACGGGCTGACGAGACGACGCCTGTATTATGCTTAAACACGTTTGCTGTCAAGAGATCGTCCAAATGCGATGAGCGTGTTAAACGACTGTATTGTGGGATGCTGTCACTGCTGAGGTCGGTGCCTTTGCCTAAACCTTTGCCACGTCTCGATATTATCTCACCTAGAGAGTAGAGGAAGCCACTCCTAAAATACGAGTTTGAAAAAACGACTACCTACCTAATCTGACATCGATCGATGGGCTTTTAATAATCCCTTTCACTATTAGTTCAAATTGAAACATTGTTTATTTAAAGTTTTTTTTTCTTACACCTGTTAATATTTTAAAGCGTAGGTATTCATTATTTTTAGGACCCTTAAGATGTTAATCTGTAGGTGGTTATTTTATCATTTGCTAATTTTATTTCAATCTATCAAGTATTAACTAGAGTTACCTACATTATTTTATGGCGCTCTGCTTAAAAGGCTTTATAAACGCCATTACAATAAAACTTTTTCCAAAAAAGTGAACCGACTTCCATAATAAAACTTAAAATCATGAAATAACAATAAAGAAAAATGTATTAGCATGCTACCTACTGAATGAGGTGAAGTCGGTGCCAAGTGCAGGACTATGTAATTGTTTAGCTAGGCATTTTGTATATGTACCTACATGATTCTAATGTTAATTTATATTATTTAATATTAAATTTGGCACCGACTTCACCTCATTCAGTAGGTAGCATGCTAATACATTTTTCTTTATTGTTATTTCATGATTTTAAGTTTTATTATGGAAGTCGGTTCACTTTTTTGGAAAAAAAGTTTTATTTTATCATTTTTAGTGCTTCTACACCTTTTCATTTTCTTTTAATAAAAACTTAAACTTTTCTTTTACTGGTGGCCGAAAATAAAGAATTAAGAATTCGAAACTTTTTATGTCAGTTTGATTTGAAATATCAGAACATGTCAAATTGTCTATTATTTTTGGCACATAAATAGACCGTGAGCACGCGACGACCAAACCTTCCTTATTTTAAAAATGCTGAATATTTCTCTGCGTGGTATATACGAGTAAAAATATTAGCGACTAGGTATGAAGTTTGGATCTTAGTTGCTTATGCAGGTAATATGGATAGCAAGGATGATTTTTATAGGTATAAAAAGCACCCTTGGGGCCTTCCAAAGTAATACATATTAAATTCAGCTTTTATAATAAAACAAAAATTCAGCTTTTATAAATAACAAATTCAGCTTTTATAATAAAACAAATAATTTAGTAAAGTTACAATGTCTAGCAGGGGTTTATATCTGCACCAATTACCTGATAATGGATGGCGTGATTTCTTATATTATTAGGAATAAAATCTTTAAAAATCTTTACTTTAAGGAAATTGAGTTACCACTTTAAATGTTATTGCTACAAATAATCTGCCTAAGTAATCATGATCCAACTTTTATAGTCACTAAATGTTTGGAACATACACAGAAAATCTTTAGTTTTAATAAAATAAGGAAGGGCATGCTATCGCGGGCTTTTGCTCTATAATGCAATGTTGGTATTTTTATATTTTGTTAGGTATCTTTAAAATTACCGAACAGATTCTGACGTGGTTAAAATGGGACCAACTTGGGTATATATCATTACGAATAAAAAAACAATTTCGGAAATCAGTCCACTGTAGGCGGAGAAATCGGCGAACATACATAAAAAAAAAACATACATACATCGAAACATATAACCTCCTCCTTTTTTTGGGAAGTCGGTTGAAAAGGCAAGCAAGCTGTGTTCAACGTTATCACTACATCTGAAATCTTGTCAAAACGGTTAGCTAAGCGCGAGATTAAGCGACGAGCACAAAACGACCAACATGTCGGCCCGGTCGCCGGGATGCAAGCAATATCCAAGCTTTTATTTACAAAAACATACTCACACTCTACAAAATAGAGTCAAATTTTAAATGAAAAGATTTATTCGGAATTTTGATCTCGTAAGTGTCAAACATTTAAATTCCAGATAATTCTAAAGGACACTGATCCGTCACCGATAACGCACTTTAGCATCTTTTGGTGACAAGTGAGATGTCCATTCGTAATCCGAGAGATCGAAGATATCTACTAATTGCCGCCTCTATCTATATCTATGTACCTACGTCATTATGCCTTCCCGGGTTTTAAACTCTCTTACCGCAAAGCTTACTGCTTTATACACCGTTATTTTCACTGTAATTGCACTGACGGAAGCAAATTATGAATATTATATCTATAAATTCTTTTATCTACAGACAGCTCAACTATAATTTACAATAATAAAATAATAACTACAAAACTTAAACAAGCTTAATGAGGCATTCGTCTGCGCGACCGCAATGTGGAACGCTACTAATTTGAGCTTTAACAAAAGCTAAGGGCCCAGATATTATGTGAATGGCTAAATAAGATACATTTACATTTATGAGGTCTATGTATGTTCCAGTAAGTTTGCCAGCGAGGGCTGTTTCGTGCGAGGGCGTGTAGTTTGTATCGTACCTACATGTAGGTTACTTTTGAAACAGAATCTATGCACAATATTAAATAAAAGCTAAATAAAGCTTTTCAGGTAGAATTTCAACATTTTGATAGTAAATATCGGATTTCAACCAAATTGTTGTGGGGCACGCAACACTAGACATTAAAACTTATCAAGCCCGTTATAGTGCTAATTAGCGTTTCACTAATTGTTGTTTATTAGCTGAACACAGCGCATGCGCGATCATTGTCACCACACATGAATGTAAAAAAATATATTGGAATGACTGTGGTTACATATTTTGGCATATTACTATGACGTTAGATTTTTTGTTATTAGTAAAAAATATGATAAATGTACAATATTACATGTGTTTAGTTGGCTTATTAGCTACTAACAGCGAGATAACGTCAGAAAATGATACTTAAACGGGACGTTTGACGATGACGAGTCGCACCTGTTAGTCTAAGCGGTCACGGGAATTTTCGTAACGATCAGGGAAACGGATAGACTTGCTTTTATGGGTTGTAGAGTAGTCCCCTAATGTGAATGATGTCGGTCTGCCGGCTCTCAGTGGTAGCTTCTTCGAGCTATAGGGCCTGGAAGGTGCTTCATTGTTGCGAAAAAAAAAACGATCTGAGAAATGGTTAGTTTTAGTACATATTCAAAGTATGGCATCTCCGCATGTGAAACAAGTTGGTCTGCCGGCTGTCAGTGGTTGCATTTCAGAGCTATGAGGCGCGCAAGTCACTGCATAGTTACAAAAAAAAAACGATAAGAGAAATGGTTAGTTTTAGTACCAATTGGAAGAATGGTGTATCCACAGATGAAACGAGTTGGTCTGCCGGCTGTCAGTGGTTGTATTTCAGAGCCATCATCGTTCACGTAAGTCGCTTATTTAAGGAAAAAGTCTAAAAAAACATTAAAAAGCGGGAAAATAGGCGAATTTTTCTAGTTCATGCCAGCCGCTGTCGTATCTGCGTATGTTTGACCCAACCTCAAACTTGCGCCGCGCACCACCGCACCGTGGGGAAAAAAATCGCCTCTAGACAAAAAAAAAGGTTTTCTTCAGAAAATCTACGTCGATTTTGGTAAAAACTGATTATGTATTTCATTTTTGATCTTAATAAGAAGACTTTTTATTAATACTATTTTGCTAACATTGCATTCTTCTAATAGGTACTAAAACTGACCATTTCTCTTACCGTTTTTTTTTCGTAACTAAGCAGTGACTTTCGCGCCTCATAGCTCTGAAATGCAACCACAGACAGCCGGCAGACCAACTTGTTTCACATGCGGAGATGCCATACTTTGAATATGTACTAAAACTAACCATTCCCCAGATCGTTTTCTATTTTTTGCAACAATGAAGCTCCTTCTAGCCTTAATAGCTCAAAATGGCAACCACTGATAGCCGGCAGACCAACTTGTTTCACATGAGGAGATGCCATATTTTGAATGTGTACTAAAACTAACCATTTCTGTGATAATTTTTTTTTTCAACAATAAAGCCCATTTCCAAGCCCTAGGTATAGCTCGAAGTGGCAACCACTGAAGGCTGGCAGACCAACTTGTTTCACCTGTGGAGACACCATTCTTTCAATAAGAGCTAAAACTGACCATTTCTTTTACCGTTTTATTTCGTAACTATGCAGTGACTTTCGCGCCTCATAGCTCTGAAATGCAACCACTGACAGCCGGCAGACCAACTCGTTTCACATGCGGAGATACCATACTTTGAATATGTACTAAAACTAACCATTCCTCGGATCGTTTTCTATTTTTTGCAACAATGAAGCTCCTTCTAGCCTTTATAGCTCAAAGTGGCAACTACTGACAGCCGGCAGACCAACTTGTTTCACATACGGAGATGCCATATTTTGAATATATACTAAAACTAACCATTCCTCGGATCCTTTTCTATTTTTTGCAACAATGAAGCTCCTTCTAGCCTTTATAGCTCAAAGTGGCAACCACTGACAGCCGGCAGACCAACTTTTTTCACATACGGAGATGCCATACTTTGAATATGTACTAAAACTAACCATTTCTCAGATCGTTTTTTTTTCGCAACAATGAAGCACCTTCCAAGCCCTATAGCTCGAAGAAGCTACCACTGAGAGCCGGCAGACCGACATCATTCACATTAGGGGACTACTCTACAACCCATAAAAGCAAGTCTATCCGTTTCCCTGATCGTTACGAAAATTCCCGTGACCTCTCGGTCTATGTAGGCTGTGGAGCGTTGGCCGATCGAATTCGTCCGAATGCTAATGAGGACGAGGGCACGTAACCCAACGCGCCACCTGTCTCGATATGAAATAATTTTTATTTATGGGACCCTCGAAAGATTATGAATATTTCGTGGCGCTATCGCGTCGAACATCGAACCGCATATTATGTTACCTACGCTATGCTATGGCGATCCATTATTTATGTTGTAGACGCTCCCTAACGCTGCGTGTGCTCGGTAAATATTGTTTTCACTTGACACCTTCTTTGGTAGTCTTGAATGAGAAATATCGTTTTGTGTTACACACATAAAAATTCTTTAATACTTTCCAATCATTTTCATTTTATGTCTAACTTTCATTTCAATCCAAAAATAATTACAGGTAGAGACAACTACATTATTATATATCTTAAGCTCGCTCTACATATCTTTTTAATTTATTTATCGAATTGTTCAATAAAATTTCAAGACAATTTGACCTTAACATTAACATTCCATCGGGATGATAACTGCCAAATATTCAAAATAATTCAAAGTAATAAAATCGTTAAGACTCTATCAACGAACAATTATCATGTAAACATTACTGTCAGAAGAATGACAAAGATCGAGATACATATAGATAAACATAGTTTTATCTAGACATGCTGTATGAAAATGAGCCAAAGGATTCGAGGAGGACGGCGAGGGTCATCAATCATCGCGGCGCCCCGGAACGAATGCCATCCCAAACACCATTGTGGCCGATACCACCCACACTCGCGAAACAGGTCAGGGCAGATGGTGGTTCCATACATTAACGCTCTTTTTACTCAAACATGAGAACATTTTAATAATTATTTTTGATGATATAGGAGCAAAATTACGAAAAATATTTTTTACTCGATTTTACTTGCGGCTTCGCCCGCGTTAATTTCAAGAACAGTGCTTTTTCCCGGGATTAAAGGTACCCTATGTCCTTTTAAGTATTTCTAACTATGTGTATGCAAAATTTTAACAAGATTGTTTCAGTAGATAAATCGTGAAGAGGTAACAAACATACAAACAAACTCACTTTCGCATTAATAATATTAGGATTCAACATTTTGTGTTACGTAAGTAGGTAATTTAATCAGAACTAAGAAAAATACAAAATCCTTTTTCTTCGTGCAAAATTACGTTGTTGTCGTATTACGGATCTCTAAAATGTTAAATGGAGTAAATATGCAAAAAACTTATTGTGTTTGCTCATTGACACGATCTTTTCATCGGCCACGCCACGACAACACCATTGTGCTATAAATTAATGGTTTCGCACCTTACGCTACAACCTTCCGAGAAACTGTCCCGTTGCGTAGCACTGTGATAACTTGTAAATGGTCAAGTTCATAGACTTGGCTCTTACCACACACAACGTTTTGGATTAAAAATCGTATTAATAAATAAATTTGTTACATATGACAAAATAAAAAATCGTAATTTTAGTTGATTAGACTATTTAAACCCTAGGTACCGCTGAAGCGATGAGGTTCTGAAAGACCTACAAAGCCTCAGAGCGGACAACTGGCGAGAGCTGGTGCAGGACCGCAAAAAATGGCGTCATCTCGTGTTGGAGGCCAAGATCTACTTCGGGTCGCTGCGCCGCAGTAGTCAATAAGTAAGACTATTTAAAAGAAAAAAGGTATTGCAAATCAAAAAGGTACGGTATTTGTATTTTGTTCTCTATTACGTATTTGCATATCACCTTGAGCAGGTTTTGATGAAATTTTGTAAGAGGCAAGTTATAAGCTTTCACCCAAGGTCAAAATTCCCAAAACACCAGAGTCTCGAGGCACAGTTATTACTAAAATAATTGGATCAAATTTGCTATTTACTTAAACTGAGCCAAAGTTTCGATTCAATCGTTGATTTACCTCGGGGTATGCACCGAGCGCATATTGCAATTAATTGGCTTATCGCTGGGGCCTTATTGATTCGGTAAGGCGATACGTTTTAATTACCGCCATCACTCATTTGTCGTTGATTGGCTCCCAAGAACCGATGGCTGCTTAAACCCTGCAAAATAGAGAATCACCTTGCACAGAAATAAACTTTTCGAAATGCGTGATATTCATTTTACCCAAGTAAGATTTTAATTAAGGAGACTATTATAACTTGACGCTCTTAATCAATATTGTCGGGTATTAACACTCGTACTTTTACAGGCAAGCCGTAAAGTATCTGTTGAAACATGTGATGAGGTTCAACAGAAATAAGTAGGTAAGGTTTTATTATATTTGAATTTTATCGCCATGAAAAATGCAAATGTTTTGTAAGTAGGTAATTCGCTCGTTGGTTTAATTGAAATTAAATAAGTAATTTCATTCTTGATTGGATGGCGGTGTATCTATTTTATTTATTGTTCTTTCCCAAAAACAAATGTACTGTAACGTAAATGTAATCACTGAAGGACTATGCTGTGCCTAGTACCTATAAGCATATTAGGCATGGGCCCAGAATACATAATAGTGGCATGTGCGAGGTTTCTTTCGTTTCGTTCCACATTCCTAATTTTACATTAAACAAAGATTAAAGTAAGATAATCGGTAATACGTGGGGCGCACTATAAGTTTCCGGAATGAATATGAAAAAATACTATTAAAGGTACAAAATTAATTTATTGTTTTTCAAAATAATCTCCCTTGGCGTCTATGCACTTTTTCATTCGATGAAACCAGTTTTGAAAACTTTTGTGCCACTCCTCTGAAACGTGTTTTTCATACTCCTCGACAGCCTCTTCTGGTGATGAAAATCGTTGACCGCGTAATTGGTTCTTAATTTTTGGGAACAGAAAAAAGTCACAAGGTACCAGGTCGGGACTGTATGCAGGATGACTCATGAGTTCTACATTTTTCGCCTTCAAAAAGTCGTTTGTCTGTCTGGCCGTGTGAGAACTAGCATTGTCGTGGTGCAGGATGATACGGCGTTTACGGTTATTTTTACGGAGTTTGTCAATAACTTCCGGCAAACAAATGGTCGTGTACCAGTCACTATTCACTGTACGACGATTTTCTAAAGCAACAGTAGCCACGTGTCCAGTTTTATTAAAAAAAAAAGCAATCATCCGCTTAGATGCACTTTTCACGCGCGCCACTTTGGTTGGTTTCGGCTCATCTTGAAAGACCCATACGCTCGATTGCTGCTTTGTTTTGGGATCGTAGCAATAAATCCATGTTTCGTCACCTGTTACTATGTCCCACACCAAATTTGACGCACCTTCGTTGTTTCTGGTAAGCATGGCACTGCACCAAGTGACGCGGTCCGTTTTTGAGCCTCAGTCAAGTTGTGTGGGATCCACCGCGAGCACAGCTTTCTCACACCCAAATGTTTGTGTAGGATTAATTGTATTTGACTCATGCCTATTTCTAAGGATGCGCGAATTTCATGGTAGGTCACATGCCTGTCTGTTTCAATCATACGGCGCACAGTATTGATGTTTTTGTTGGTCACAGCGGTGGACGGCCGACCATCGCGAGATTCGTCACTGAGATTGATACGACCACGCTTGAATTCTGCAAACCAGCTATAAACAGTTGTCTTGCATGGTGCTTCATTGCCAAAAGCTGTTTCAAGCCGAGCGATGCTCTGTTGAGCTGTCAAATTACACTTAAAATCGTAGAAAATCATACTACGAAAATTTTCCCGAGTTAAATCCATGTTGATGCAGACACACAATTTTTTAAATGGCGCCACAAGGTAAAAACAAAAGACAGCCAGATGAAA
The DNA here is from genome assembly GCA_018467065.1 of Ephestia elutella. NCBI lineage: Eukaryota > Metazoa > Arthropoda > Insecta > Lepidoptera > Pyralidae > Ephestia > Ephestia elutella. Next base: position 6,840,172 of record CM031567.1, on the reverse strand, counting down.
CAAACTGCATTCTACAGCCAAAGAGTTCTATTTTCAAATGTTGCAATAAATTTTTAAATATTGTTTATATAAGTGGCCAGTTCCGGAAACTTCAGTGCGCCCTATGTAATAACACAATCTATCCATATAATAAAAATAGTAAAAATATTTTGTCTGTACATTTAGTATTTTTGACTGAAATGGATAGAGGGACACTTAAAAAGAATAATAGAAAGCAAAATTTTTTTTTTTAATTTTTTTGTCTGTATGTATGATCGATCACGCTAATCTCCGAAAGTATTGAACCGATTTGAATGAAACTTTTTTTGTTGTATAGCTATTAAGCCTAGGCAACATTAAGGCTATAATTGATTTTGAAAACTGGAGCACTTGGTGAAGAACCAAAACAAAACAGTTAAACTATAAGATATGTGAAAATGGCGCCTTAGTAAAAGTCGTTCAATCTGATGAGCATTTTCTGCTGACGTATAGAAATTGAAGATCTGGAACATCTGATGAAAAGCTCCAAGAGAGATTTTTCATCTAAGCGAAACTCACGCGGGCGATGCTGCGGGTGACAGCTAGTATTGTGATAAGTTTTAGATGATGAGCCAAGTAATTTTTATATCAAAACAAGTATATTTGTCAACCATGTGGATTAACAGTGATATGTAACCAAAACTGGCTTTAAATTTAAAATTTATATAACTCTTTTTTCTTGCATAATATAATTTCATGTCATAAAAAGGTACAGAAATAAAGTCACCGCGAGTCATATACGTGCTCGTTGCTCGTGCACACGGCACACTACTATTACTGTTTAATTGACAGTCAACTCAGGATACGCATCGCATTTATTATACCACCGCATTTGTCAATTTCCTATACTAATGATACAGTAGTAGACACATGCCAATATTACTCATGTTTCAAATTAAATTATTGCTACAAAAAGTTTTCTTTTAAATTCACATTCATCGGTTAGCACGTCTAATGACCCTTAAGCGGTCTATTCTACAGCATTCAGCGACGGTTGTTATCAAACAAAGTTATCAATAATCACGATTTGGTTAATCGCCCGGGGCGGATGTCGGGTTTGAGTACAACAGACTCATAATAAAGATATAATATTGCCGGCGGCGTGCTCTCCCGAGGGTGACGAATCGCTCGTCCGATTAACTCTTAAACGACAAATAGAGGAACTCCCTTCCCGCAGCCCTCCCGCTCGGGGGAAAACTAAGCCACGACTTCCGCTAATTATTCGAGGGAGCGGCACCGCAAACATCGCCGTCCCCCTCGCACTCTGCGAGCCGATGCACATCTCCGCAAAAACTCTCTGAAAACCAAAATTTTCCCTTCTCCCGGCGGGCGGTCATATTTCTTCCCTCTCACTCCCATTAAACACGCCGTAAACGCTTTCCTTTTTTCACGCCCTCGCTCTAATAGAAAGGCAAATTACGAGCTTACGGGCGCGGACGGGTGGCGATGTACGAAACCGCCGCGGCCGTACGTCCGCCTTCCCGCTCGCTCCCGCCGCCCGCCATGTTCCGTGCCGCTCGGGAAAACAGGGGTCGACGTGAACTTTCCCGTCATATGTTTGTATCTATCATGCGCTGGCTACCACATTCCGTTGTCCGCATACAAATTGGGTTATATTGTTTAGACAACCTATGCGTTACTTCGTATATTCGTTTCTACGCGAATATGTGAAACCTTGATTCCTGTCTAAGTGACTATTATTTAGGATATGTTTATCATTCAAAATTTTATAACTTTTACTAGTTGGGGAAATACTATAAATATTACTAGTTGGGGAAATACTATAAATAGGTATTACTAGTTGGGGATGCCAATGCAAGCACCAGACCGATAGGAATTTCCCATGGGAATGCCAGAATGGTCCGTAGAGTCCGTAGAGTATAGACTCTACCTTTACAAAATTAAAGATTATTCATTCCAAAATGCATTATGTGGTAGGTAATTTTATAATTATTATGAATTTACCAATTTTATTCTCCATCTATATATCATTGTACCTACTTGACTTGAAATCAGCAAGTTTAGTACCTTATGAAAAAAAAATGGATATTCGACTAACTACACTAAAACAACTTAACATGTTAGTTGACACGCAAAGTCGGTTATCCCGAAAATAAAGCCATTTAGAAGTATAAAACCAAAAATAGCCAAATAACATGTTAATCCGACATTAACGCGTGCAATTTGTCGCGCGAGAATTGTCCCGCTGTCGCGTCGAGTGAGCCCGAACTCTCCGACAATACGTCACGGAGCGTTGACGAGCGACTCGCGTGACGTCACCGATACGCTGCGTAATCATACGATTGCGACACAATCCTCCCTTCACCCCCGTTGAAGCATCTACAGTAATACATTTGCCAGCAGTCACAATTTGGTTAACCCCATCCAAAGTAGACTAAATTAAAGTAACCTTTGAGTTTTCCAATTAAGATTGGTTCACACAGAAGCAATAACCCAAATAACTTTTCACACTTACCGAACATAAAACTGATTGTACTGACCAAAATTGCTAGTCAAATAAGGTGAAAGAAACTCAGAGTGGTGATTCGGTAATGATCACGTGCGGTGGATTGTAGGCTCGTTGATACGAATGGCAGTCATTTTCGAGTTATCGACTTAACGCCGGCGCGGAAATGGAAAATAATGACTTCATCGCCGAGCGCCGACGACGAATATAATTTGGACGTATTAGAGATCATTTGTACGAAAACTTGTAGGGCAGTGCGAGCCTTCATTATTTCCATTTGATTTCCACTGTTGATGACGTAACGCATTGTTAGGGTGAATTGAATTCAAATAAAAATTGAACTTTATTTCTTTCTAGCTTTTGCCTGCGGCTTCGCCCGCGTGAATTTCCCACGGGAACAGTGCTTTTTCCCGGAATGAAAGGTACTCTATGTCTTTCTCAGTACTTCTAACTATGTGTATGCAAGAATTCAGGAAGATTGGTTCAGTAGATAAAACGTGAAGAGTTAACAATCACACTCACTTTCGCAATTGTTGTTTATTAGAATATGGGGTCTTCCCTAGCTAATTAATTGTAACCTTAAAAAAAACTGTTGTGAATTCAAAGGACTCCATTGTAACGGTTAGTTAAAAATAAGAAAAATGACATAAAATATGGCAAAGAGCTAGAAATGCGAAAGTTTTGGCGTTTTGGTTTTATTGATATTATACAATTTTGATTTTAGTTTCCACAACTATAACAAAAGTAATTATTTCACATTATTTTGTAACGACTTTGAAATAATATAACAACATATGAAATACATAAAACCATTTTTGAAATAAATTACAAAGTGCGATGTAAAAAGAAGTCGTTCAAAGCTACATCTGCTTAACCGTCAGTAAACGCAAACATGGTTTAACCAACCCTTACTTCCGCGACATGAGAGTTACGATTACGTTTTTGTTACAGGCTAGCCGGCCACCCGGAATCGACATAAAAATAATTTATTCCCTACGAGGGGTAGCTGTGAAAATTTAACGCTCTACTTGTAAAAAGTGACACCACATGACGATCCTAGTTTTTATCCTTTATTTTGTGATGTGGAGTAAAAGTGACGGAAGAGATTTTTTTAAGAGAAACGCCTGAAGCGGTAGGGATTAAAAATGTTCATGGTACAACTGTCGACATTGCTTCCGCGTGTGGCCGCAACTGTCATGTGGAGGTGCTAACGATCCAACCCTAATTAGCAGCCTTGCAGATGCTAACTTAATTTAGTTAAAATGTGTTTACTTCCATAGTTGTGTAGGATTCGTCTACTTTCACATGGGCGTAAGGTGAAAAATTTATTCACTGTTCAATTAAACTTTTCTGTCCATTTGGTGCAATCAAGAGTTTTTACTTACTTACCTGTTATACAATAGTTCTTATAGTAACGAAACGGCCAAGCCAAGCCATATATATTGACAAAGTTGTAGAGTTATGTAGAGTTAGGGCGTGTAGAGTTAGAAGCTTGTAAGGACATTAAGTTCCGCGTGGTTGGGTCAATTGGACAACGCGATCAAACTTATCGCTACCTGAGGGGCTCTACATGAGATCTGACAAATAATATTGCCAATATGAACCACCGTTAGTTGATCGACGGTTCAACTGTCAAACAAGTTAGTGATTGTCGCACGTCTTTATTTAATGTGTCTATGAAACTTGTCTTCCAAGATTGAGCTGGCTAACAAGCAAGCGATTTCGGAAACATGAGCGGTTAGTTGGTCTCGGTCAGTTGGCAGCGGCCAGCAGCGGTAACGAGCGGGGGTCGGGGGTCGCCTCGGTCGCGGGCCCACAATGGCTCGTTTGGACGCATAATGCCGCCCCCTCGCGGCCCACTTCATTACGCGAGTATTGTACGCCGCAGGCACGCGCTCCGCTGCCTAAACCTGTGACTTCCATGACCCACCGACGCCGGTGGCCTAAAGCATTCCACATTAACATCCATTGTTTAGAGAAATGAACAAACAGATATCAGCTCCTCGTAATTGCGTGCTTTATATCGATGTGTCTAACCGTAAGTGAAATTACTTTACAATTTCTTAGCCACATACAATTAACAGAGGTTCTAAAGCTATTCATAGCTTATTCAATAATTAATCTGACTATTGATCATCTCAGAAACAGCTCCTGGCATTACGACGACGTTGAATTAAGGCAATCAATCACAATGAATCTACAATGAGTATACATATTATTGTAAGAGATATTAAATCATTATCTATTTAAACACGGAGCTTCAGTTGATAATAGCCGAGATAATATCTTATATGAGTGTGAGTGGAATGGCAAAGCGTGTGGTTGAGGCAATCACAATGGGCGTAGGAGTAAAACCAACACGGCGGCGCTGGGCGCCCGCGCATACCGCACAATACACGCGGCACAATGGCGAGCTAATTGTGCGTCGACAGCCTGCCAGATACAACCGCATTGTTCCGGCCAAAACTAAACCCCAATGACGATATTAAACTGACTGCAGCATTACACCTCTATTGAAAGGCTTCCGGGCAAAGGAATCACACTTTCTAAACCATTTCTTATCTAGCGATGTATAAAATTAGTTTACTGTGCGCAGTCAAAATCTGACATCAGAATATGCGTTCAATATAGCGCCAACGAGCCATGAGATAAATGATGATTACTCTCTATGAGATTCCCGAAATCATCCGATGTCCATGATTACGTAATCAATCTCCGTCGAGGCCCGCAGTCAGCCTTTCATCGGGCGGCGCACGCGCATCATTCTTTTCTGTTTTCAATAGCTTTTTACACCTTTTTTCGTAATTATTTAACGTGGTAGATTACATTTTAGGCGTTAATGGCTGTTAAATGACCACCCTCTCTTGATGACGGCTCTCTGTCATGTGAGTTCATTTTGTAGCTCGGCGTATTCTTAAACACAAATTGCTTTTATAATGAATAGCAATCTTGATTTTTTAAATAAGTGGTTCTTTACTTTCTTAAACAATAAATAAATTTATTGATTTCAAAATACTTAATGCATTTTGATGGAAATAAAAGCATGATAGCTGCAGAATGCAAGTGAAGCTTCTTGCGAACGGTAGCTGACAGGCCGCTGCGCGAACCTCGCTCAGTGGCGGCGTGGGCGCACTTATTGTATGCACAGTAATGCACACTTCATTTTCTCCCATTGAAGCCACAGAAACCAGTAGCTAATGCCCTCAACATTCATTTAAACGTAAATACAAATTGCACTGCACACTGGTAGAATAGACATATATTAGTCACATAAAAATTGCCCGGTTAAAACACTACCTATATTTATGTGTTCATATTCCGCGAATTCTGGATACTTAAGCATTTAATTGTAATTACCTTATAATTTACTCAATAATAAAATACATACAAGGGATATGATTAATCTATATATGTTAAGTTTGAATAATTATTAATATATATAATTGGACGCTGGCTGATTGAAATTTTGTTGAGATTTTAAATAGCGTAAGAAAGCACTTATTTTTTTTTAATTCCACCCCTAAGTGTGTAAAATGGGTGAAAGAAAAAAATCCCGCAGACGAAGACAAAAACTATTAATTTAATAAATATAATGAAGTAGATGGACCTCCGATGTATTAAGAGTCGCGAATGTAATTAGGATGTAGGCATTAATTATTTTGATGGGCTTAATTGCATTTTATTGCAACGCCGATGCTTGAACTTGATCAATTTTATCGAAAATCACCAATGCGCCAGCGCAATTACAGCTGCAGCTGATCTGGCCTTGTATTATAATTGTATCTGTAAAAAATGTACTATGTTGAGTCGTCATCTTTTTAACTCTTCCAAAAACACTGGCTTGTTGTTAATAGTATTTTTTTGTATTTAAAGAGAATTTTGCCGTAAAATATTTTGTATGAAAAATGGAATAAATAATAAACAGTGTGTTTTGCTGCAACCTGCTTTGGCATACAATTTCTCGAAGAAATTAAATTTGTAAAAAGTACAAGGTCTTGTAAGCTATAAGAGTAGGGTTGCCAGGCGTCCGGATAAAGCCGGACATAGGTGGGCTTTTTGATTGCGTGTCCGGCCAAAATAAACGGTGTCCGGCCTGTCCGGCTTTTGTTAGGCTTTTTATATTTCGCAAACGAGCGAGCGCCGAGCGTGGCCCGCCCCTTGCGCTCTGTCGGTATTATACCAAAAAGCTAGATTTTACATACAATTTTTTGTCGTAAGTACCTATTAATACTGAGACAAAAACCTCAATAATGTAGGGTGTCCGGCCTTTCTACCCAAATGTCCGGCCAAACTGGCTGGTCTGTCCGGCTATTAGGTTTGGCGACCTGGCAACCCTATATAAGAGTATCTTGAAATGTACTAAGACAGCCAACAAAGCATACTGCTAATTATACAAAACAGTGTAAAAACGGACTCTCTAGATTTCATCATAAACGGATCCGTGCATCGTGCAATTTAGTTTGATTTATTGGTGCAAAAACGATACGCTTCACAATTGTTCATAGTGTTAATTTGCGAATATTAAGTAGTTTTTATATAGTTTCCACAAATCGGTCTTGAAATCTATTGATCATGCAATTGAACCTTCGATTAACAACACAGAGATTGAAGGTCTCTAGTCTAGGTGGGTCTAGGTTGCACTGGAACCGACTGACAGTGTGCTCTTATTTTTGAAAATGTATTATTTCTCACAGTACGGTCCATTGCATTTCGATATTTTTGATCGAAGGTATATATTCAATCAACACGGACTGTTTTTCGCTTTGATTTTGCATAAGACCAATTGTTGATCAAAGAATTGAATCGTTTATAATGATCGACAGCGGGGGCTAAGACACGTCAGGCTGAAAGGTGCATTAGCGCGAAATAACACGTAGCCACGAAAATTTCAATTAAGTTTAATGCACATGTCGGCGTCCCTCCCCCGCTCCCCCAACCCTGCTCGATTTATTAAAACCGATTACAGGCTAAGCCGACGCTGGCCTGACTTTGCACTTGTTTTATCGTCCATCGTTGCATTTTATTCCCCAAAAAATGGCGATAATAACTGCTCATATCAGTTATTATTGGAAATTAAATAATGTTAAGTATGAAGGTATATAATTAAGCATTCATTAACATTCTTGGTGGTAGAAGTTAATTAAGTTTTTTTTTCATTTCTCATATAGAGAAAGTGTGGTAGAAGATGTCCAATATATATTTTTAGAGTGTAAAAGGGATTTACTAATAAAGGAGATGAAATTAAGTTATAATAATGTGGGTATTGCCCAGACAATTTTGTCGAAACCAGGCTCTATAATTTAAAAAAGATTTTTACGAATTTCTGTAACATCTCCTTAGACGTAAATTCCTTGGGAAAGGTACAATGGGGCTGACATATCTCAAAAGATAAATGCCCCAAAAAAATACAGATAAAATATTATTTGCCGGGTAAGCATCATAACTTGTAATTTTAGGGAGTAAATTAATTTTAAAGATAGAACTAGATTTGGTTAGGTTAAATTTAAAACTCTGTTATCTCGGTTTTATTTATCAATGAATATTAAAAAAAAGAACTAATTACTTTTTCTTTTCGTATACCCATAAAAATAAAAAGAGTGTTTATTAACACGGATAAGAGTCATCAATTCCTACTCGAACTAAATACGACGTAAGACAATTGATTTCATAAAATATCTTAACTATTGACTGATCCTTAATATGAATCTGATTCATCTTGAATTTAGATTTATAATGACAGATTGCTACATACAAATGTAGAGTGGATTACATAAAATATTGAAAATATCACAATGTGAATTTCGGTAAACAAAAAAAATAATACCGATACCTCTACGAACACTATAAAAATAATGTATGGGTTTAATAGTTTACACCTGTTAGGACTGAGCAAGGAGGTTATAATTCACGGAATGAGTTCCAGCAAAAACAGTATTATAATCATAATCGGCAGTAATCATTGGCTACAATAACTGTCAAAACGGCACTAAATATTGTTTGTTAAATGCCGTTGCTTTTGTACTTTTTTCAACGGTCAACACCTTTGGAGCGGGCACAAAGGTAGGAGCCTGATCAAAGGGTGCTAAAGGTTAACGTTTTTTTATTTAAATATACGCATCATCCTCTGAGTGTTGAATTAAGAAGATTCGTTTCAAATATGTTTATTTAATATTACTTACAACATATATCTTCAAATCCAGAACAATATATTTCTCAAATCTTATATACATATTTTATACGTTAAATCGCTTGAATCATTTTGTATGATTGTCACGTCATCCATCAAATAATTACCGAAGCATTAATTCATCGAGCTATCACTCAAATTGCGGATACGTACAATTTTCGTTGATACCTGCGCCTTCCGGACGCTGTCATCTTACATAAATTATTAGACGGGAGAAACTATACTTACCTGTTCCGCACGTAATATCAATTATATATTTATGATAAATCTAAAATTCTTGATTTATTATTTCTACTTCTACAAGTCGAAACTGTGCTGAAAATAACAAGAGAGGTTAACTCAAATGAATCATCTCTCATCTCATCTGCAAAGTCCTACAATGAACTTAACCGCAACTTGAGATATTGCAATAACGTTGTTGATTGTTAAGCTCAAATCAGTGGAAATGTTACGAGTTAACAAATATTTCTAAGGGACGACTTGTCCAGCCTCTGCCACACATAAATCGTTCCCAGTTAGCTCACTCTAACAAAGTCCACTCGGCAGTAAAGTGGCCGCTTGTAAATCAAAACGACGAATCGAAAAAATGAAAAAAATAAACAAATCGAGACATGCCGACATTTCTCGCAGGCCACGCAATGCTACCTTAGTGACGTGAGACTCACTCGCCTCGCTCGACTGTATCGATAGAAGATATCGGTAACTTTTTACTATAATCACATCACATAAAACGGGCACGGCAACGTTATAAATTCTATTTTTTTTTTTTAACATAGATAGGGAAAATAATACCTAAGGTATCTCAATCGCATTTATTCATGTTAACTTCCAAAATGTTAAAATCGATAACTATATCAACCAGTGTCCAACCAAGTGAACGTGAAAAGGAAAGGATTGTGCAGCGTAATAAAAAATGATAAAGCGTATTACGGGATGTCCGGAGATAAGGGCCCACTTTATGTTTTCATATTAAGTTTGTCATAAAAATGAGCGCAGTAACGCTCTTTATGGCTATTGGTTGCCTTTGTTAGTTTAGCACTCGTCTCGATGCAAATTTTCACATTTTTATACATTTGCTTCTGATCGTTTGCAAATCCGCAGGTTCTTTTAATAATATGTTTTATTCATTTCTTTACTTTAAATCTGTATAATATTTTTACGTTTAGTGCAATTCAAATATTTTAGTTTGCATTTCAAACATGTTTATTTACTTAAGTACAATATTTTATTTAGTGACTTTAAAAAACAGTAGCTGCATTCAGCGCCTGGAAACTATACGTTAACGCAGTAAATGGTAAAACATAGACTAGTCACTTTTAATAGATTCTGATATTAATTTATTATTTGCAGGTACAACCCGTACCTTTGAATAAATTAATAGGTACTCATTGTTTATAATGCTTATTATTATCACCAAAATGGCCTATATCTTCGAACAACATGGACTTCCGCTAGCGGACTTCCAACTTGTATTCATGCAAATAAACTTAAATTGATTTATTGATTTATTGGTGGGCCGTGTTGCTCTTACAAATTTTGTACGATACAGCCTTAGATTATTTTAATACAACCGTTTAAAAACACGCTCCATCGCCCTCCCTTGTAAAAATTTGTCCACGATATCCCATTTTGATTGGACGGGTTGATTTATCTCCAGTTTAGGCTCTAAGTTGAGATTACATGCTGTTGATACTTTTATTTTAGGGTAAAATAAATAGTACTTAGTACACGTGTAAACTTTTAATAAAAAAATTAACTTATGAGTTTCATTATACTTTTAAACAAAAAATACATATTCTAGTAAACTTTTAAATCAAGTACATACTGTGTTTCTTAAATTATATTGGGTTCTGTAAGTGATTTTTAACATATTTTTAAAGATTTTTTAATTTTTTATTATCATATTTGATAGTGTTTTTTTTTACATAAAGTTCCAATATAGTGCACTTTTAAATACATTAAATTCGATTTATCCTAAATACTCTTAAGTAAATGTCGATTAATTAAACACATCCCTATAAATTGAAAAGTATCATGTATAGTCAGTTGTACTACACGTAACAAAACAATAGCGGACTTCCCCCGAGATTGAAATCCTCTCTGGGAGAATAGACAACAGTGATTTAGACTAACTGCACTTGTTGCGAGGGACCCTCCCTGCTCAGATAACATATGACACGGGGCTAATACAGAGATTATGCTCATTCTATACACTTGCTGCGACAACAACTCATTTGTCATTACCATTTGATTGATATTCAACTACGGTAATGACGCAAATAATGTCTTTGTTTGTTTTATTTTTTCAGACTTATATTTTGTTGTAGGTTTATTCGTAAAAAATATAAGTTAATGAAAGAACTTAGGTTTATAATTGAATTACTTTTATACGGATTACTTCTTTGGGTAATACCAGAAAGATGTCAGCATTTCTCAATTATCGATTGTTTATCAAAAGCCACTTTATAGCCTTTCATGTATTTTTTTAGAACTCCAAGAGGGCTAATTCAGAAACTCATAAACTAAAATTAGATTTAAAGTTCCGCAGTACCGTAAAAAAATAGTAAAATTTATGTATATAATCTACCGCATTGGGCTCAAATTTTAAACGTTTTTAAATTCTTCTAAATATTATGTGAAGGATCTCCCAGAGGAGCACTTGTATTGTATGTGTATCAGTGGCAGCGAGGCGAGAGTGACTTCCAACGGCCCCGGCGGGACGGCCCCGGTGACGGGGCCGTTGGAAAAAAAATTTCCAACGGCCCCGGCGGGCCCGAATTTTTCGTTGACGGGGCCGTTGGAAAAAAAAAATTACCAACGGCCCCGGCGTGTTTATTAAATGGGACGGATAGCATAAAAAATTTATAGCATACGCTCCGGTAGTGTTTAAAGGGGTGGGAAATTGTGTATTATTTTGAAGACCTTAAATATGAAATTAAATTTACAAAAGTTTGTATGTAACAATCAGTTAATAATATGTTAATTAGTTATAAATACTGTTTACGGAGTAAAAATACAACAGAGACAAGACCTTAAATATGAAATGAAATTTTAAAAAAAGTTTGTATGTAACAATCGGTTAATAATATGTTAATTAGTTATAAATACTGTTTACGGAGTAAAAATACAACAGAGACAGTAAGATATTTAGTAGTTGACAATTTGTTATCTTAATACTTGTACTATTATGTGTCATAATCTAAAACAAACATCATGTATTTTATTTTCTTATATATATATATATGATTGTTGATACCTAGTTGAAATTTATTTTTTATCAACAATAAAAAGTGATTGTTACATACAAACTCTTTTTTAAATTTCATTTCATATTTAAGGTATACACAATAACACACAATTTCCCCCCCTTTAAACACTACCGGAGCGTATGCTATAATTTTTTTATGCTATCCCTCCCATGTAAAAAACACGCCGGGGCCGTTGGTAAAATTTTTTTTCCAACGGCCCCGTCAACACAAAATCCGGGCCCGCCGGGGCCGTTGGAAATTTTTTTTCCAACGGCCCCGTCACCGGGGCCGTCCCACCGGGGCCGTTGGAAGTCACTCCGAGGCGAGGGGGCCCGCGTTCCGTTCTACGCGATGCCAATTTTCCGCTCGCCGCCACCGACTACGCAATTATTTAGATAAACCTCTCGGCGTGACTATAAAAACATCTTCCCCTCCCCCTCCGGCGCTTGTTGTCTTTGGGGCTTTGTAAATTTATAGCTCGGCATTACGCCGACGGTTAGGAAAAAATGTACTTTTAATTTATCTCGTTAAAGGGTTGAAGGACGACCGGGTTCGCGAAGTAATTATTCCGGAATTGGCCACTTTGGCTGATGAATCCATTCCGCTAAACCTTTTGTTGGGGCGATCGCAGAGTGAATTAATTTGTTCTTGACTCGGATTTTAGAGGAGTGAAAGATTGCATTAAGTTGATGAGCCAAGAGATTCATTAAAGGATTGTTTCAGTGACTGACGATGGTTACCTTTTAAGCGTATTATTTTATCTCGTTAACGTTGAAATAGATATATTTAATATCAAATAAGATAATGCAGAGGTAAAACATCATAGATACAGAAAAAAATAAATGCACCTACCTCCCGGTTTTGGTGATAATCATCTCGGTGCCAAGGTCGTGGAATTTGTCCCATAACTCCTTGGTCTCGAGTTGACAATCCACTGATAGTAACTCTTCGCAATTGCACGATGTGGCTGGAGGGATCGGTCTGGCTGGAGAGGGGGTATCTCGTTCTCCTAATTCTGTGAACGTCATTAATTGCTGGTGATGATTGTATTTTTCATCGTTTTGACGCAACAACAAAATAGGACAATGGAAACTACCTAGTAGCTGTCATCAAACACCGGAACTTCAAACATCTAGTATATTTAGTATCAATAGATTAGCATAGCACCGTATATTTAAATCAAATAACACAAAAAAACCATGCAGAACAATTAAAGCCCGTTGCCTAGTTGCGGTTGCCTTGGGTTGCCGGCAACTACAACGATATCATCGGTTTCTATTCAACACGCACTCCATCACATGTTTACTGTCTGTGAGAACCGAATTGTTTGTATGAGAAAGCCTGTTTATTGTCCCGATAATTGTTGCTACAAACGGCTTCAATTTACTTTTTACTTCACAATGAATGAATACGATAGTGTCGTAATGATAAGAGTTTTTGCATCAACGGTAAGTAAGTCTGGTTTATACGTAGATTACATTTGCGAGTCATGACATGCGTGCTGTTGGTTGTATAAGGTTGAGAAAATGTAAATGCAAATATTAGTTGTATGAACATCGATCGATCATTATTATGTAGAAGAGATATGTATTATACAAAATGCTACCTTTTGCATAATTCTAATTAGTTCTAATCGAACAATACATAATGTATGGTCGATCGTTTACATTACATACAATGAAACCCAGCCTGCATCATCATTTTAGAAGATAGACTCCTTGTCTAGCACGTTAAATAAGTCTGATAGTTATAACGTATAAAATGGCTACCAGAGTGTGAGTTTCTTGGATGTTTGTAACTCAATCAAGCAATATCTACTGGACGGATTTTGGTATACGGGTAGAAAAATACCAGGGGCCCTATTTTTGAAAGTGTGACATACCGCCGTACTATTATGTCACTAAAAACATAAAAGCCGTATTTTTGAAATCACTCGTCTAGCAATGTTGCCAGTGATATGAAAATAATGCGAGAAATAATTTGTGGTCTATTCTACGCAATGAAAACCGAATCGGTAACGAATCGACTATGTCATTCATGACTGACGTAAAAAACGTTCGACCACCAAATCATACGAAAACGAGTGGTCTAGACCACTCGTTGCGAATTATTCGACAGAGACAATTCAAAAATACGGAATAATGGATATCGAATGAAAAATCATTCAGCTCACGCTTTTTTGGTGAGTCACACTTTAAATAAAAAATAGGGCCCCAGGAATACCACATAGGATTAGGATTTTATCCCAAAATTCGTATGGGAGCGAAGCCCCGGAACGCGGCTAGTAGGTTTATAAACTATAATAAGATTTATATATTATTATTTATATATACCCACCAGAAGACGGAGCAGGCGAGGGGGCGGCGAGGTCGTCGGCGTCTCGCTCCCCGTCCGAGCACTGCTCCACGTCCACTTCCACGTCCTCATCAGGGAGGGGGGAGCGACAGCTGGACGCGGGGGAACTGAGAGTCGCAGGGGAACTCTGCCGGGATACTGATCCTGGTGGAAAAAGGAACACTGCAAAATACTTAATTAATCAAAATTTCCATGACTTGACAACTTAGACGACGCTAGATGGCGGTTGTTGTCAAGCCAGATGCCTTTAGGCAACTTGAGACAAATTTGACATAAGTGTTTCTATAACACACTCGATAAGACCAGGGTAAAGGCAGATGGTACGGAGGTTGGAAGTGAAAAGAAAGATAGATTTATAAAGTGAAATCTGCTATATTATATAGATTGCATACATGACCACAATGCAATTAGATAGCAAGTACCACGGATACATCGTTCCGGCTGATTACTCCATAACACCTTTGTTTTTCAGATTAATTAATTCTATAACGGTCTTTGCTAACACATACTTACCTTCTAATAAGAGAACTACAACCCAATCAATTGTTATTATTCAAACATGGTAAGTGGCTAATTATATGTAATTGGACGAGCGCAGGACGCGAGTTGAATCTGTAATAACAAACAAGTAAGTATTTTGAACCTTCCATCCACTAGCCCTCGATATCATGTACTTTTTCTAACAAACTTACCTTTCTCGTTACATGTCAGTATAATGGTTTCATTTATAATTGAACTTTGAGTTGTCATTTAGTGTAATTTTATTCTTAGCTTCTGCCCAATAAAATAGTAGATCGTTTTTCTAGGGTCGGATACTCGGATTATAGCCGTCTAAACACCTCATGTGATATTGATGTCATTCACCAGTGGTAAACAATCTACTTTTCATTTCGAATAAAAGGAAAGTAAACAAAAAAAATAGTTATTGACAATGAGCGATTTTCTGACAGCTAAATTAAGAAAAAAAAATCAGTATAAAAAAGTCTCAACAGATTTTAGAGCGTTTTATGAAAGCCGAGTCGTTAATAATGGCTGAACCTACATGGTGCTTTTTGTATGGACTCGCCTTTTACTTAAGCGCCATCTATGAAGTCATCTGGAACTATTTGGATTTTTTTTTAATTGGGTCTCGGAAAATCTTTCCTCATTAACATACCTAATTAAGAAAAATATAGATATGATTAAAAAAGAAGAAATTCCAGCGGCTTTTTTCTTTTATAAGAGGTAGTCCATAACGGTAAATATCAAATTAAAATTCGAGTTGTTAAATAACAGGATTTAGTAGTAATAGTTTCTTACAAGTAAGTATTTCCAGAAAATGAATCCGCCACCATTAGTGATGTGCCGTTCTCGAAATTTTCAAAGAACAAGCGGAAACTTTCTTAAAAATTTCTCGGAAATATACTCGAGAATGGAAAACGGTGCCCTTCCCAGAAAAAAATACCTACTGGATCCGCCCTTGATTGAAACTCAAACTTTGACAGGAGCTATGACAGGTGGTTTTTAAATTAGTTGCCAGTATAAGAAATTAGAAAGTACTTATTACTTCCATGGAAATTAGTTCTATTGCTTTTCCGCAACATGGCGAGGCTTTTTTATATTCCTGGTCAGGCAAAAATGTCTTCCTTTTGATTCTTTTTCTGACTCGTTACTTTTTTCTGTGTCTCTGACTACATGTACAGAAATATTTTCTTTTTAAATATAAGCAGAAGAAACACAAATTTCACACACACTCTGATAATATTTGACAATATTTGCATCCTGTTCATGATAAGGACTGTCACATAACTCTGTCCCTTTCCTTCCTTAGCATTGCAATGTATTGCAACACATCGAAACAACAACACATACAACTACACCGAAAGATTTATCATCCAAGCCGGATTTTTCATGCGAAATGATCCTTAACTGTCATATTTGTTGTGTTGTCACAGTTGTCATAAATTTTTAAAATTATTTTTTACTGTTTTGTACTTTTAAACTCAATAGAAATTATAAAATGCAACGTGTACAATGTGTGGAAGTGTTTCATAAAAAAAATATTCGTGGAATATCGTTCCTTCGGTAAGCAATACATGTTTTTTTGACGTGCCCAATGATAATATACAATATCGTGTTATTTTTGAAACAATAACCATTAATAGACTTATGATTGCTATTTATCAGCAATATCATTATTTGTTTTATACAGTAGTGTATTAATTATAACCATTTCATAAGAAATACTACAAGTAATTTAATAATTTCGTAAATAGCATAGATCATTTGACAGATCCAGTTTAGTTTACTATGGCTGGGCCGAATCAAGGCAAATATACGAATTTAGTACCTATTCTATAAAAATCTCAGGAATTCTTTCTTGAAGATTAAAATGCACATTTTATAAAAATACTGACAGTGAATTTTATTTCAGGACAAGGAAAATATGCCAAAAAATAATACCTCAAGAAAGAGAACTAGGTTATGGGGAGTATTTCTCTTACGTACTACGAGTACCAGGACAGTGAATGGACGCCAGCATCCATCAACATCATTGCAATGTTTCATTGCACGTGATTTTAAATAATTTAAAATAAATTATATTTATTCAATGACTAGTATTTTTTCCCAATTTCATGAACTGAAGCGGTGGTGGCCGAGTGGTAGTGCGCCCGCCTGTGGATGCAAAATCCCGGGTTCGAATCCTGCCCGGGCTCAGTGCCGGCTTTAGCACTACCAGCGCCCTGGGCGAGATTTCTACGGCGCCCTTCAAAAACTATTCAAACCCATAAAAAAGGCAAAGGGTAAAAAAAATCTCAGATTTGTGCCTCAAGTGCCAAGAAATTTCTTGAGAATTTCATTCCCGAGAAAATTTCCAAAAAATTTCTTGAGAATTTCTTTCCCGAGAAATTTTCCAAGAAATTTCTTGAGAAAAAAATTCTGGAAAGTTTCGGAAATTTTCCATGAAAGAAATTTTCGGAAACCGAGAAATTCTCGGCGGCACATCACAAATTCTAATAATTGTCGGTTTGTTGATTTGTTTGTCACCTCTTCACGCTTTATCTACTGAACCTCACTGGACAATAGGGGGCGCCTGGGGCGCCCCTCACCAGACAACAGGGGCGCCTGGGGCGCTCCTCACCAGACAACAGGGGCGCCTGGGGCGCCCCTCAGCAGACAAAAGGGGCGCCTGCGGCGCCCCTTGACGTCCGGCGCCCTGGGCCGTCGTCCAAACGCGCCCCGCCCAAAAGCCGCTACTGCCCGGGCTACATGAGTTTGTATACCAATCTGACTCATGTTAGTTTTCATCGACCACCACGTGCTTCCGGTGAAGGAAAACATCGTAAGGAAACCTGCACTCTGGTTGATGATTATCAGCTAGTGTGTGAAATGGAGAAGGCAATGGCAAACCACTCCATTAAAATTGCCAAGAGAGTTGTTGTGTGTGTTTCATTCCATATAATGACCACGACCCTCAGTCATGAGGAAATACGACTAAAGAGAGAGAGATTTTTTCCCAAAAGGGATAGAATTTCTCATTGTAAAAAGCTGATGCAGATCCGTCCGCATACCGGGCACGGCTTAAGATTCAGCGTCTAAAAATTTTTGGTTTTGCTACACTGTACCGAATATAAATAATTATTTTAGATCCGACCCTGTATTCTGTCGTTGTGTGAATAATAATCTTAGTGTGTGTTTTTGCCATGCAATTTCAAATGACATGTTCAGTCTGCTTACTATTATTATATGTCTGTGGTAGAACCCACAGAAATATTTTTTTTTTAGCAGAACCGTACTCTATGTGTAGAACATACTATAAGTACTTTGTACTTATTATACATGGAAGTAATAAGTACTTTGTACTTATTACTTCCATGGTGTAGAATTAATAGAACTTAGCCATTGACAGAAAAAAATCTTTAGATTATTTTTTTCTAAATTTATCATAGGTAGCAGATACCTAAAGGAAAATATTTTGTTGTATTTTTAAAATTCATTCCCTCCCTAGTTTAATTTATATAATACAATCCTCCCGGGTGAGGGAAGAAGCACGTTTAACCCGTGCAACCCGTTGCAACTCAAAGTTCAAAGTACTTGGATCAAATATACACTACTTTCCGAGTATGAGAAATTAAAATAATATTTTTGAGTTTCAAGGGTTTCAAGCTATAAAATGAAATATGTTTTATCTCGTGTCCCGCAGGAATGTACATATCCATATTATAGAGTAAAAGATAGTAGGGTCAAAATGTAATCAAAGGAAAAATTTCATTTCATCTTAATTCCATAATGTTTTTCTGTATGCTGGCCTATTTCACGTTTCATGTACCGCCCTGTACGAGTATCATGACACGAGTTCTGCAACGTGTCCCGTCCCATCCCGAGTTCTGTCCCGTGCCCTTCCCATGTCCCGTCCCTATATTATCTATGGTATATTAAAAAAATATCTTAGGATTCAATCTAGGTCTTTGTGAATAAATTCTATCGTAAACTTTAGTAGCTGAGTTGAGGTATCAGTTTCACAGCCGACGGAAATGGCGCCTTAGCAAAAGTCGTTCAACCTGATGAGCATTTTCTGCTGACGTCTAAAAATTGTATATAAATCAAGTGATATTTCATTCAATAAACGATCTTCGTCTGCTCGTTATCTACAATTTCTCGTGTACTACCACTCCCACCCCGAATCCCTCTTTGTCCTATCCCGTGTCCTGTCTATTTATACGTCTCGTCAGTAGAAAATGCTCATCAGGTTGAACGACTTTTGTTAATGCCCCATTTCTATTTACTTTATAGAGTACTTTATAGAGTAGCTGGTCTCTTGGAGTTGTTCATCAGATGTTCCAGATCTTCAATTTTTATACGTCAGCAGAAAATGCTCATCAGGTTGAACAATTTTTGTTAAGGCACCATTTCCATATTTCTTATAGTTTAACTGTTCTGATTTGGTTCTTCATCAGGTTTTCTAGTTTACAAAATCAATTATAGCCTAAATGTTGCCCAGGCTTAATAGCTACACAACAAAAAAAGTGATCATACATACAGACAGACAAGAAATTCCAAAATTTTTTTTTTGCTTTCTATTATTCTTTTTAAGTGTCCCTCTATCCATTTCAGCAAAAATACTAAATGTACAGACACAATATTTTTACTGTTTTATTATATGTATGTATAGATAAAAAAAAAATTACAAAAAAAATGAACCGACTTCCATTATAAAACTTAAAATCATGTAGGCAGATTAATCAAAAAGAAAAATGTATTGGCATGCTACCTACTGAATGAGGTAAAGTCGGTGCTAAGTGAAAGAGTAAGGATAATAGGTAATTGTTTAGTTAGGCATTTTATTCATACTACACGATTCTAATGTTACAGATTATTTATTTTTATTTGGCACCGACTTCACCTAGTTCAGTAGGTAGCATGCCAATACATTTTTCTTGTTGATTAATCTGCCTACATGATTTTAAGTTTTATAATGGAAGTCGGTTAATTTTTTTTGGAAAAAAAAAATATTTTATCATTTTTAGTGCACCTATAATACCTATTTTCATTAATTTTGTTGTCATGAAAACTTAAACTAATTTTATCACTGGCCGATAATTAAGAAATCGAAACTTTTTATGTCAGTTTTATTTGAAATGTCAAAACATGTCAGAATTCCGCGGAAATCTATTATTTTTGGCACATAAATAGATAAAGAGCCCGCATCGACCAAACCTTTCTTATTTAAAAAATGCTGAATGTTTCTCTGTGTGGGATATACTGGTACAATAGATTAGTGACTAGGCATGAAGTTTGGATCTTAGTTGCTTATGCAGGCAATATGTATAGCAGGGATGCTTTTGATACCTATAAAAATCACTTTGATTTTTATAGGTATCAAAAGCATCCCTGGGGACCTCTCAAAGTAACATTAAATTCAGCTTTTATAATAAAACAAATATAACTATAATTTAGTAAAGTTACATTACAATGTCTGGCAGGGGTTCATATCTGCACCAATTGCTTGGCAATGGATGGCATGATTTCTAATGTTATTCGAAATAAAATCTTAAAAAGACTTTTACTTTGAGGAAATTGAGCTACCACTTCAAATATGATTGCTACAAATTATCTGCCTAAATAATCATGATGCAACTTTTATAGTCGATAATCGCTATTTCTTTGTTGGGGACATGCATAGAGAATCTTAAGTTTTCATAAAACAAGGAAGGGCATGCTGTCGCGGGCTTTTGCTCTATAATCCAATGTTTGTATTTTTATGTTTTGTTAGGTATCTTTAAAATTACCGATCAGATTCTGACGTGGTTAAAATGGAACCAACTTGGGAATATACTCTTTCGAATAAAAAAATAATTTCGGAAATCAATCCACTATAGGCGGAGAAATCGGCGAACATACATTAAAAAAAACATACATACATCGAAACATATAACCTCCTCCTTTTTTGGGAAGTCGGTTAAAAAAGCTAAAATCACAAGTATGTAGCGTAGGAAAATATGTAGTAGGTACCTGTGACGATCAACTATTTTATTTTTTTAATGAAAATACTTAATACATTAAATATTACAAATTGATCCAGACCAGCCAGACCTGGACCCTTACTGCAAAATGCATGTATAGTCAAAAAGTGGCCCAACGGGCTATGGAACGGGCAATGCTAGGCATCTCCCTAAGAAACAGAGTACGCAACACCGAAATTAGGAAGCGCACAAAAGTAACAGACATTAGCAGAAGGGTTGCTACTCTGAAGTGGAAATGGGCAGGTCACATATGCCATAGGGAGGACGGAAGATGGCGCCGAAAGTTACTGAACTGGAGACCATGTGTGGGACGCATAAAACAAGGCAATCTACGAGTAGCTGCCCGTTGGAGTGACGACATCGCCAAAGTTGGAGGCCCATTATGGAAAAGGATTGCACAAAACCGAGAAGCTTGGCGTGCATTAAAGGAGGCTTATGTCCTGCAGTGGATTAATTAAGCTGCAAAAGAAAAAAGAAGAAAAAGATTTACATAATTGTTTATTCTGAAATACTATTAACCCCTAAATATCCAAACTTACGCATAATTATATCAGTGTAGAATGTTTTTAATACTCATCTTGTAAATTTACTATTAATTTTTCTTTAATACTTCAAGCAAAACCATTTAAAGAGATAAAGATAAGTACTCTGGAATTCATACATGCATACGAATATGCTGGAAACACAGGATTTTTTTTTATCCAGTATTTCCCACGGGCGGGAGCAAAAGCCCGTGCTGTAGCTTGTGATTTATGACATAAAAGTCACCAAACTTTCCAACACACCCCGAACGCATTATGTTGTCGCATTATGTTTTTGGTACAAATTAATGACTTGTAACCTAAATATACTTTACGAAAATATATATTTTTATATACGAGGGTCTCTTTTCGGGAAGTAAATAAAAAGTTAAAGAGCTTATTATAAATAAAAATCATACTCTACCTAAACATAAATTCAAATAATATCATATGATCATATGAAAAAATACAGAAAATATAAAAATGACTACAAAATATATAAATACAACTCTCTCTTTAGTCGTATTTCCTCATGACTGAGGGTCGTGGTCATTATATGGAATGAAACACATACAACGACTCTCATGGCATTTTTAATGGAGTGGTTTGCCATTGCCTTCTCCATTTCACACACTAGCTGATAATCATTAACCAGAGTGCAGGTTTCCTCACGATGTTTTCCTTCACCGGAAGCAAGTGGTGGTCGATGAAAACTAACATGAGTCAGATTGGTATACATACTCATGTAGCACGGGCAGGATTCGAACCTGAGATTTTGTATCCACAGGCGGGCGCCCTACAACTCGGCCACCACCGCTAAATACAACACCGCTGGCTTATTACTAGTACTACTTAGATAACTGATATGATTTTGTTCATCACCTACCTACCTAAGTCATTCCTGTTGTTTTAAACTTTTATATTAAACTAGCTTTAACCCGCAGCTTCGCCCGCGTGAATTTCCCGCGGGTACAGTGTTTTTTCCCGGGATGAAAGGTACCCTATGTCCTTCTTAGTACTTCGAACTATGTGTATGCGAAATTTCAGGAAGATTGGTGTAGTACATAAAGCATGAAGAGGTAACCAACAAATAAACACACTTTCGCATTTATAATATTAGTTAGGATAAAACGGATCTCCGCATAAAAAATCAAAGCGGAGATCCGTTTTATACTTTTTCAAACTCTATCTAAAATTAAATTCTTTACTACCTAAAGAGTAGAGATATAGAGTTCGAAAAATGATACTCTACCTAAACATAAATGCAAATAAGATCATCTTTTGAAAGAAAGAAAAAAAGAGAAAAACTTTTTTGTTTGTAGCACTTACAAATTCTAATAAGATATTACATCGAAAACCGTCGTATTGAGCAAAATGTTTAGAATGCCCATTATAAATAACATACAAACTAAATAAACAAAAAATCATGATAAATTAACAAAATGCACATAAATTTCACGGATACTTTTTTAAAGACCAAAGCCTCTCTCTCTCTCTCTCAGCCGAAAGACTGCTGGACAAAGGCCTCCCCCAAGGATTTCCATAACGACCGGTCCTGCACTGCCGCTATTTAAGCCGCTCTACATATCCAGAAATGAAACATTGTTAAATCAGAAATCAACAGAAATCAAAAATGTTGACGAATAATACAAGGCAAAGTATTTTTCTTGTGTCTTGTAACCGGTGGAGGTGTGGGATTGGTCCGGTTCCACACAATTAAGCCTAAATAACGAAGTCTCGTCTGGCCTCCGAAGCGCCAATTAGTACCAAACCGCTCGGCTGCGCCTGCACTTTTATTATATTCCGCAGTAAATAAATACACCAAATATAGGTTATTTGTGGTTACGCTTTTCGAATAGCCTATTTTTCTTCAAAAGGAACAAACGGAACCTTTATAGAATCATTTGGTTGTCTATCTGTCCGTTTATCTGTAGAAACGGGAAGATACCTCTTCAGAAAATTTACGACCGGTAAGCTCTATCTTTTATATTTTGATTGCGTTGACTTACAAGTTTGATTCATTTTCATAGCTGACAGAGTGCCAAGTATCTCATATAAACAACTTTTTCTCATGAAGATGAGGTACATCATCTCTACTTCCTGAGTTTAAAAAATAAATTTGATAAGGTGGTGCTATACATTTAAGCCTTTACAATTTCGCTCCTCTTTAAAATTTCATTTACTTACTCCATATAATATCTAATTATTAAAATAAAAGTGGCTAGATTATTTTTAACACAGCTAAATTTAATGAAGAATAGGCAATTCTGATATGAAAATAATGACCCTACATATTTTATTTCTATGAAATATTTAACTCTATCAAATTTATTTGATATAAAAACCTTATTTGTAAGTTTTTTCTAATATTACATCTCTGTATGAATAAAAGCTAATAAAATTTCGGTGATGGAAAAAACCTTGAAATTACAAATCATTTTAAATTAATCAAAATAAGCTATTCTGGTAAAAAAATAAATACGAAAATACATTCTCTACATATTTTACTTCTATGAAATATTCAACTCTAATAAATGTATTTGTTCAAAAAAACCTTGACAATTACAAATTATTTTAAAGAGCATAATAGCATTATTATGCTCTTTAAAATAATTTGTAATGGCCGTTTATTATGGCTTCAATTGTTTTAAAACAAACTACAAAAATCTCTTCGCGAGGAATACTCTACATGAATTTTTTTCAAGGAAAAGATTTAAACGGGTTTGTTGACTGTTTGCCCCTTAGTTTAAAAATATTTTTTATTATTTTTGAGTAATTCTATAGGAAAACATCGTGAGGAAACCTGCACTCTGGTTGATGATTATCAGCTAGTGTGTGAAATGGAGAAGGCAATGGCAAACCACTCCATTAAAATTGCGAAGATAGTCGTTGTGTGTGTTTCATTCCATATCATTACATCGACGACTATCTTCACGGTCATTACCACGACCCTCAGTCATGAGGAAATACGACTAAAAGATAGGTATAATTAGAAACAAAGTTAGGCCTAAGTTACCGGTGTGTGGCGGCGACCTCGCGACGGGGCTCCTCGGCTCGGCGGCGCTGCGGGCCATGATGGCCGCGATCGAGAAGTCCGTTGCACGCGTCTTGCCTTCCTCCGCCACCATCCTGCCCGGCTTCCAGCACTCCGACCTCTCCACATCCATCAAACTTGCGATTCCTCAGTCCCTAGCCCGCGAAACATTACACCGGCAGCGTTCTATACATCGTCCTGACATGACACCGATTTTAATAAACAAAATCTAACCGAAATACAAATAACATAATCACTCAAAAACGAGAAATCACAATAATTTTCATTCGCGTTGCAGGGAAATTATCGTTGAACGCGTGTCCATAGTAAAATTATCGGGTGTTGCACACGAGCGAAAACAGTTCGGCGGCTGAGCGCGGACTGAGCGCGCGGGAGAGGCTAGCGCGGGGCGGGGCGGCGCGGGGCGGGGTGCGGCGCGCGGGGTCGGTGTCGGCGCCGCCCCAACCAGTGGCCGCGCGGCCCGCTGTCACCGAACCCCCAGCCTGCCTCCTCACATGCTAAGCTTTTCATAAAAATAATAACATTATCCAATCTTGAGCTTTCAATTCCGATATTTCCCAAGTAAGCATTTTAATTTCTTAGTGTATCTATATTTCCGTCTGACTAAATTATTTGATGTACTTAGATACTTTGTTTTAAAAAATAGAATCATTCTTATTTTTACAATATTATCTAATAGGAAAACACAAAGAAATAAAGAAAATCGAAAGAACATGACTATAAACAAAATGGTGTCAAGTGAAATCGCACGCGCATTGAAAAGTGATTGCACCGCCCATAAAAACAGATAAGTAGATTAGAGAGGGACAGTAGAGCGGCGTGACATCGCGTAGCAGCGAGCGGCGCGCGCGCAGGAGGGAGACGAAGCGCTACGACGTGCTACGCCGCCCCGGAAAATATTGCTACAAGATGCGTTACGAACTACGACGATTATGCAAATGTGAAAAAGTGCGAACAATTTACGCTAGCCTGTATGCTATTTATTTAGTAAAATTTATTTCAATTCATATTTTGTAAGAATTGTTTTTTATCTCAAGAATGTAAATATTGTTTTCAATAGGTATAATTAATATCACATTTTTTTTTTTAAATAAATACTGATCAAACAAACATTTGTTTAAAAAATAGTTCTTCAACGTTCGATCTAGAACTCATTATGATAACGCTTTATTTTTTGAAATGGTGTAGAGTTATAGTAGAGTATGAATACAAAGAGACTAAATAAAGATGGCTGTCATAGTGGATATCAAAGAATGTATATAGCATTTAACTACATTCCGAAAAGAAAAATACTCCATAAACCGGATGATCTAAAGAAGAAATAAATGGAGCATCTGAGTATCTTTCAAATTACAGGACGAAATAAATTTAATCGAAATTCGCCTAGCCATTTTTGCATGATTGAGTCGAGTAACTAAATATATATACATGCATGCAAGCAAATAAATAATCAAAACATTCATATTTTCGCATTTACATAAAATATTAGTATCAAGCCAGCTTATAAGTAGTTTTATAGCAAAGTCCCTAAAACTGCATGTATTCAAGTTTAATATTTAAAAAATATCTATATCTACATATAATAAAGCAGTAAAAATATTTTGTCTGTACATTTTGACTAAAATGGATAGAGGGACACATAAAAAGAACAATGGAAAGCAAAAAAAAATATTTTTGGAATTTCTTTTCTGTCTGTCTGTCTGTCTGTATGTATGTACGCGTTTCACGCAAAAACTACTGGACGGATTTGAAAGAAACTTTTTTTGTTGTATAGCTATTAAGTCTGGGCAACATATAGGCTATATTTGATTTTGAAAACTGGAACACCTGATGAAGAACTATAACGGAACAGCTAAACTATAAGAAATATGGAAATGGCGCCTTAACAAAAGTCGTTCAACCTGATGAGCATTTTCTGCTGACGTATAAAAATTGAAGATCTGGAAAATCTGATGAAGAACTGCAAGAGACCAGCTACACTATAACATATATGGAAATGGCGCCTTAGCAAAAATCGTTCAACCTGATGAGCATTTTCTGCTGACGTATAAAAATCGAAGATCCGAAAGATCTGAAACAGTTTGGAATTCAAAAAGACTTTTAAACTAAGCGAAACTCACGCGGGCGAAGCCGCGGGCAACAGCTAGTACATTTATAAACAATCAACTTGAACAATAATATTTATTAACCAGCCACTTCCCTTTCTGTTGTGTAATGTGTCATACTGTAAAGACACGAAGAGCCAACATCTATAAAAGGCTTTTAATAATTCATTCCCCTTTGAGTGCAATGAGAAAACAACACGAATCTTCATGTATTTGAATAAACGGTGAAATACTGCCTTTTCCCCAGATCATTGGGTAAAAAAGCATAATATTTCTGGATAATGCGTAAGTATGTAACATGATATTGATATCTTAAACCTTGAATTGGCTTCCCAGCTAGTATTAGTTGTAGCAGAAGTTCATTATTTCTTTATATCTGTCTATTTGAAGTACTTTTTGCGACATAAACTGTACTTCTAATAGCTGGACAGAAATGCCTATTTGCTTACTAATTTGGCCAGCGTAATACTAAATTTAACAGTTTTTAATACAAGTCAATTTATTTAGTTAATTTGACTAAAGTAAAAATCTTATTGTTATATTTTGAGTTGGTAATGTAAGTTTTGTACACACATTAAATCGATGCAAAAACTATTTCAAATTCCCATAATTCGTTCGTAGATCGGTTCAGACGCCAACTCGGGAACAAAGCCGAGAAAAGACCTCCACACAGCTATAAAACCCACCGCGCCGCTCTCGTCGAACGCGCGCATTATTTGCGAAAATATGAAAAATATTGCGCTCTTAAGGGGCTATAACTCTTTGGGTGAGGCATTAAGAGGTATTATGAGGCACTCTGATGTTTTTCAATTTGGTGAAATGGCGCTCTGCGGCGCTCTCCTTCACAGTGATGCTATCCATACGTCTCTTCATACCAAGCCTTCTTTGTCGAGTGCACTTAGGATAAACAAAAGATGAAATGAAAACAGGAATAATAAATATTTAGTAAGTATTAAGAAAATGCTGAAAGTTTAAGCTGATTTGTAAAAATAGTGTACTTAGAGGTAATGAGAATGTAGAGGTAGGGGAGGAAATATTTCTGACTCTGTAACTTATGTAAGTACACCTTTATGTTTTCTCACTTTCTTTAAATATTAGAGAAGAAAACTTAAGTATTTCTGCGAGAAAAGATAAAATTTAATAGTTCGGATTCTATTGCACAGCTGGTCAATTTTAACCTCTTAAATTAGAAATCCGTACATTTTTTAGAATAAGTACTACCTATCTATTTCCCGTTAATAAATTAATTTGAATTTTACCTGTGTCTAGATTTATGTTTTGACAACTACAAATGGAAAATCAGCAAAATACAATTTTTTGTTTTGTATAATAGAAGTTTGAAACGCAAACAAATGCATCTTAGAATAAGAGCATTAACCATTTACAACACCAGTCACAACATTGTATAATACGTCGGAACTCATAATTCATTCTCAAAGTCAATATTGCTGACAAAACCCTAAAAAATATAGGAAACACCGAAAGATTACAATTTCGGAACCCGCCACAATACATTGAAAGCGAGCGATACTATTGTGCGATCGTAGAAACGCAATACGAGATCGCTTCGGGCGCCATTTTTTCAATTTGAAATTCGAATGTCAAAATGCCAATGAGCCTTTGAAATAGCAAGCAAATATTTGGTCGGAACACACATGGCGACAGGGCCACACAGAGAGCACATTGCCCATATTTTGCAGTTAGAAAGCAGTTAAGAGTTACGACTTTTTACTTGAAAAGTTAATGCAATCGAATCCGCAACACGGGTCACACGCGGACCGTGAAATGAGGTGTTCAGCCCACGAGTGGCTTTGGAAATCAATTTCTCACGTAAATTACCATGAGTGAGAACGGAAAATTAATGACACACTCTACCTACCTACACCGAATAAAGTTACATGGCGAATGAGCTCGTTCATTATTTTAGATGTAAGTTCATAGTAGTTTTAGATTATTAGTAATTGTATGCTAACTATGTAATGCCAAAAATGAATGAACTGTAAGTATAAAAAATAAGAGAGTGTAGTTATAAACTTGGCTCTACATTAGATCTGATAACTTTTTGACGAGCCATATGATGGCGTCTTGGCAACATTTTGGATAAAAAGGTTGTGGCATTATTTTGAATAATTTACTACATACAAACATACATAGAATCACGTCTTTATCCGTTACGGGGTAGACAGAGCCAAGGGTCGTGAGACTCGAAGGCCACGCTTAACTGAATAATGGGCTTTCTGACTAATATCTCGGAATAATTTATTGACTGCTTAAAATATCTAATTGATAGAAAATATATTAGCTTAAAACCTGTCAAAAATACTTATATATCGTTGGCTAATCTAATCTTTGAAAAAGTCCTGAAAATAGAAATTAACGTTGTACTTTGACATTATCCTATCTTATAAATCCGAGGTACGGTTTTAGATGAAACGTAAAGCTTATGAATATTTTCACAAGCCACATCAATAGCGAGTATTTTTCTAGGTAGCTAATAAAACATTCACAGTAGAAAATATCACTGTTCTTACGCGACAAAACTGAAGCCATAAAGTGGCATAAAAAATATGGCGAACATCGCACGGTTTGAATATTTGAATAAAGAATAAGTGGTCATAAAAAGGTTGTGTAGCGTGCTACGGCGAGAGGTGAGGAGCAACAAATCGCGCGCATTATAAATGACAAATGTAAGCTGCGCGCACGCGGTGTCAAGTTGCGCCCACCCGCGCGACGGATTAGTTTCAGCTTACTTTCCGTTCAGCTCCCTACGCTCTAAAATAACTCGCCCTCTGCCCTTGACGCTTGCCTCCTTGCCATCAATACTTCTGTACTTACACTCGTAAAAAGAGATCCAATTACAAATGTAAGCAATTAAAATGGTAGTTAAGTAAGACGTTTAATGAATCTGGTTGTCTAGGGTTAGTTTGTGAGAACAAAAAAAGCTTATTGGAATGTGTTATATTTTGTGACCTCACATAGATGAATAGCGGAAGACTCCGACAAGATTGAACCCAAAGCCCGTGTGCGCTAACGCGCAAATTATTTTTCATTACTCATACTCTGAAAGTAAGTCTGAAGTTGCCGAGGAGCGTGGTGAAAGTAATACTTTTCAGCCCTAGGGAGAATCGTTTTCACTTGACAGCTGTCAAATTATTTAAAAAAAACTAGTTCTATTTTCACGTTATTCTATTGAACCATGTTCTAACTTTCTATACAGCTGGAAGCTAGAGCCGCAATCCGATCTTTTGTTTTTTCAAGTTTTAGAGTTTTGTTTAGGCTTCCGTATAATTCACTCATTATTTATTTAGCTAATTCATGTTTTTATTTTTACTTTCCTTGTATTCGTAATGAAAAGCACAGTGTTTACCTCGGGTGAGACTTTTTTAAGTCCCTCAAACTATTGGCGCCCTCGCTACGTCTCGGGACTTAAAAAAGTTACTTTCACCCACTCGATTGTACTATTTTCACTTAGATTTGTGTTAGACTCTATTGACATAAAAGAGTAAGTTTAAATCTGCATATTTAATCTATACTGTTCGCTCACACACACACTATTATTACGAGTATTTCAATTTCATAAGGTTTTAAACAATATTTTTGTCATAGAAGCTACGAAATATAAAAGATTTGTCTTTGGAAAGCAAAGAGATCTCAGAATGTCATTGAGTGCAGTGGCTGCGCGCGCAGCTCTCGTCAGAGACTCCGAGCACAATGGCTTCTCTACAACTACGGCTTATGCCTTCCTATTGAATAATTCCCAGTTGAGAGTATTTAAGCTTTTATCGAGGTGCAGTCATAAATCGGTGCGCAGACGCACGTAATCCCCGCCCCCGCTGCGCCCGCGCCCCGCCGCTAGCTATAAACAGAAGTCAACGTGTTGGACTTATAAATCGTGCTCTTAACTATTGTATCTCACGCCACAATAATGAAGTTAGCTCGTTCAGGAAGAAATACGGGTACCACGTGGGTGGCCGATGTGGTTGGAATAAATCCTTGGAGATTATTGCGTACGAATGTGTTTAACCAATTTTTTGTGTAAGGCGGTAGTCGGGGCGTCGACACCCGAGGTCCCGCAGCCGGTGAAAGGTCTCCTGAAAAAACAAACTCACGGCCGACCTGCGCCCGCGCTTATTGGATGCCGAGGTGTCGTATTGCAGGTCGTTCTTTACGATTTCTCGACAATTTTTATTCTTTACGGTCTTTTCAATACTTAAAGAATATTTCGTAGAACATTAAAATTCAACATGTGTATTTTTATCAGTTTTTTTATTTTTAACCCACAGTAAATGTTTCCTTGAATTCAATAACTAACACAGGATAACAAAATGCTAATGTTCCGCAAAGCTCGAAGGGCACGACAAAACGTGAGAACTGTCGTGACGAATCCGCCATTGACCAGCTCGGGCCGGAGCGGCAAACAGCATGAAGAGGCGTGCGTAATCGTCCCTATAAACAAACACTCGCGCTCAGCACTAAAACTGATATATTTCACCAAACTTTTATATCCGTTCGCTCCAACTTAAAATATATTACTTTTTCTTTAGCACCTTTTGTATCTTTTAGTGCGTTGTGTCCCCGCTTTTATGGGCGCAGGCGGTTCGTAAATCATTGTAGTGGAAGTGGCGTTCT
Source organism: Ephestia elutella (assembly GCA_018467065.1). Lineage (NCBI taxonomy): Eukaryota > Metazoa > Arthropoda > Insecta > Lepidoptera > Pyralidae > Ephestia > Ephestia elutella. Next base: position 6,809,084 of record CM031567.1, on the reverse strand, counting down.
CGTAAACAATACATAGACGGGGCGGGCGAAGCGCGGTCAGCAGGTGACAACTCGAGCCTGACCCAAACTTGCCTTCTTTTGACAAATTAAAAAATCTTGAAAATTATTTTAAGGGCAGTTTCAGATGATACTAAACTTTCCCTCGAAGCGTAACAATACGAAAGAAAAAAATCGACTTTAAAAGGTTATTTTGTTAGTGTTTTTCATTAACCCTGTAGGTGGCTTAAATGCTCTTGAAAAATGTAGCAATTCTTGTGTTGTCCAGTAATAAGTTTAAAGTTGAGTATCACGTTATGATACTAGGTCACAACAACAATCAACTGGAACTTCTACCCACTATGCTTATATCGTAGTTTCGATTGACATACACAGGAAATGAGCATAATACACTCAGATCCGCCGAAAATCTATGAAAATAAGTGCAAATGTTTTCCTATATTATGAATCAAACCTTCATACAGAAATGCATCGTGGAAGTCATCTTTTAAAATTATTTATTAGATTTATATAACTTTTTCTAGTTTATCAGTTATTTTTTACTATTTGTTTTACGACATTCATTAAGACTTACTATCATAGTCGTAACTTTTAAACCTAATGTGTGACTAACAGTATCGTGTTTTGATTAAAACAACGAATTTGACTTAGAGTGGCGTGTAGACGGACATACAAGACATAACATTTCCAATAACCGTTAATCTGGAGACAGCTAGGGCTGTAAATTAAACTTTATATCATTTTTAATGACTGCTTCGAATGGTGTTTTGATTGCGGCCGGCTGGAGGCGTCGACAAGTCAACACGATGATAAGGCGACACTAAACGTGCGACACAAAAAACGCGCGTTTAATGGCCAAAAAAGCGACTCTCACGCAGCGGTGTCCGCCATCCCAACCTTCACAAAACATACGCTTTTATGTGGATTCCTACACCGCAATACACTTCACTTTTATGATTCTCTATAAGATTCTAGGATGTTATGGGACATCGTTAATAATTTGTTAGTATCTAACTAATAACTCTGTTTTGTAAGAGCTTGATTTAACGCACCAGTCGTAACCACGGCCATAAATAGGTAACGAAATTTAGACTTTTTTTCGTCGAGTTATTTTTTCAATGCTCGTTTAGTTGTACTAGTTAATGTTTAAACCAAGTTTTTGTTTTATATGTATTGTGTCTAATAATTTAACGCTCATTGATATTTAAACAGCTAAATAAACCGTGAAACGATGCCACAAAACTGGTAAAGACCATCGTTAGACAACAAAAAGACAGCCATTAATCTCGCATTGTGCGACGCCGGTGAAACGTTCCGTTTGTTTGCGGACTCGTCCCGATTTACATCAACACTGCTCGTTTACAGTTCACCATTGTCCTTAAACTGACTGGGTGTGATCAAATATAATAAACGTCGCCAATAGGGCTGAATTAATCGTCTATTCGCCATAACTCAGAACTGTGCATACAATTCAGAAATTAATAAAATAAACCCAGCTAATAAATAAGCATGATGCTTAACTTGTCATTGTTTCCAAGACGTTCCATTGAAATCCAACAGTACTTGCTTCTTCGAAAAGATTATTAATATTTTTTACTTAGCAGTAGCGGTAACTACAATTAATCAGTAAGACTTCTTGGGCCAGCAATGCGCCTAGGGACCGATCAGTCATCGGTACAGCATAAAGAATTCGTATGTTTGAAAGTAAGTTTGAGTGTATCACCATTGATCCCACGAGCAGTTGTCCCAGGGGCGTCAGCGCCCGCTTCTCATGCTCCTCGATTGACAGCGCTTGACATGTGACGGCCATTGTCACGCTGACATGTTGACATTGTCAAAACTTGACTTCTGTCCGGATTCCGCATGTAAATCGTAAATACGGAAACATTACCCGCGCGCACCGAAAAGGGGACAATGTAACGACAAATTAAATAATAGAATGGCCGAATTTTTGTGCGGTGTCACAGCTGCCAGTGCCGGTTTGTTCAAATACTTTTTGATGATTATAGACAAGCCGACAAAATATCCTGAAGGGGACTACCGGTTTGTAAATCCGAAACTCATAGGTATAGTGAGGAATTATACCAATTATTTCGTATTTTTTAGGTAAGGCAGAAGTTAGTTTACGTTAACTTTCATTTATTTTAATAAATATCTTTAACTTCAATAAAACTACTTATTTTTTTATGATCATACAAAATCCTTAATTAATTCGGTCCAGTCAAGTCATAGCGTTTTGATCGTATCCTTTTATTATTAAAAAAACCTTAATTATTGGTTAAACAAAAATGTGATCTATAAATATCTACTTGCATTTACTGAATCAAAAACGTACACATGTGATATTGTATCAAGGATAGTTACGAGATGGTTCAGAATTTCAAACTGTAATGTAAACACTTGTTAATAGCAATAAAAGCTGCAGTGCTACAAAAATTAAACAAAATAGAAATAGACAACACTAAGTTTAGGGCAAAATAGTTAAATGAGTGGAGACGACCCCTGGGGCCGCCCCCCGCGGCTGGCCAGCTCTGTCGAAGCCTCTCCTCACCACGGTGACAAACTGACAATCTTCCCATTCAACTCTAATGTTGTTTAGAGAATATTCAATGGCCTAACAATCCCTTTTATTTATGGTCGTGTTGTGCACCCACAATGGACAGCTCGTCTTAAATTCTTTTTAGGCTGTTTCATTTCCGGACGCAGATAAAAAATGCATTATGATTGACATGCAAAAAGCTAAGATAAAGAAAAATAAGTTTGAGAATTAAGAATAACAATTGATTGGTCAGTCATATTGAAAGCAAAACTTATGACGTGTGTTAGAAATTCCTTTACTTTCAAAAATATCCGATTTTCGTACCTTCAAATCACTTCAAATAGAAAGAAATAGGAAAAATAAAATAAACATTTGATAGTATCAATAATATAAAATATATTAAAAATAAAAGACGTCATAGTAATAGGTAAGTTGGGTAAGTACCTATACGACGTTCAGTTGTAAGTATAAATTCAACTTTTCTGTATTATTTTTTAAATTTTTACACTTCAAACACATTAAAAAGTCAAAAACAAAAAGAAGAGGGTTTCATAGAAGATAACGCAATCATCCGTAATAACCGCTTTAGTTCCAAACTACAAATCAAAACTAATAACGTATATGATAGCATCCCTGCGTCACCTTCCGCCGCATAATCCGATTTGCTTCACTCCCGGACAATAGAACAAGCCAAATGTTTATTTGCACAAGATATTTAGCCACTTCCCCGGTGGATTAGTGGCACGAAGAGGGGTGCAGGAGATAAAGGAACCGGCTAATAAGAGGGGCGGGCCCGACTCCCTTCGGACAAACAATAATTGAGCGACTTATAAGGGATTACAACCGAAGTTGAACGCCAGTCGCTACTTGGATTAGCTGACTATCGACCTTTAAGAAAGTGAACTTTCTTAGATAGATTCATGATATAAAAAGAATACCAAAATACTGATTAGGTGTAGACCTACTTGTAGCAGTTAATCGTAGTATGATTATTTTAGAGCCCTATACTTAAACTTGTAGTTTAAGCTCCTTTTAGAGACTATTTATCTCTATCTAATCGTTTCTGTATATCACACTCGAAAGCAGGCATCTACTCTACCATAAGTAGGAATGTGTTTAAATGTGAATTCGATTATTTTAAAACTAACGAGAAATTTTGCACCAAGCTCAAGAATGGAGTTAAACTTTCTATGACTACAATTTTTTGTTCACAATAAGTTTTGATAAGAAAAAAGAAGAATCGATTAAAAGCTGCACTCTGGGGTTGCGCTCCCGTGGGAATTTTTGGATTAAAAGTACACTATGTGCTATTCCCGGTATTTTACTTCCCGTGTACCACCAAATTTTATCGAAATCCTTATAGTAGATTTTATAAGTGATTGAGTAAGAAACATACATCCTCATACACATTCAAGCTTTCGCATTTATAATATTAGTGGCAAATATTAGGTATTTCTTTCCCATTTCTTGTGTCAGTGTCTTCAATAGTCAGTCAAAATTTTATACTATGTAATATACTGCAAGAATAAAATTGAATATTTATGATACCTACTCAATTTCCCAAACTATGTAGCATTACGTACCTGCCTTTAGACAAGGCAAGTAGCTGTTAGCTGTAGCAGCCACTACCGAAAACAAACATAAGGCTGATTCTGTTCGCTAACACGTTCTCTAAACAATACAGGCATTATCATTGTATGCCACAAGGAGATAGACAGGTCCACGCCCAGTCTCCGCCGAGCGTCTCTCAGCCAATATGTAAATCTAGTGGTCTGTGTCTAGTGGGAACATTGTGAGACGTTCGCCTTACCTAGAAATTCATAAATAATCATATTCGGGAAACTATTAGAAAGCGTACATTGTCTACATAATTCTAGTAGTTTGTTATGCTCTTTGCACTTATAATTCTAGTGACTAAAGTTACATGCCGAGAAGCATTTACAAGGGAAAGTTTTTTTACAATGTCTAAAGAAAATCTTATCAAGACGCACCGCGCTGTGCGGCTTGTTATGGGTAGTTCTGAAAGTATGTACTTAAGTAAGAGGACTTTTAAGAGGTTTTGACTGTGCGTCTTTCTGATCTCAGTTCAGTTTGGTCTGAAAAAAAAATCAACAGCTAGGAATAAGCTGTTAACAGATGTAGAGTTCAGCCTGAATTGACATATTAAAAGCTACAGTTATGTTAAAATTCCTCAGATAAGTAGCCCTAAGCGAAAGCTAGCCTATCTACATAGAACATATGAACATATTCAGAGCTCAGATGTCATAGGGTATCTGTGCTTGAAATTTGCATACATCAGTCGAAGCTAGGAACGAAGGGCGTTGGGCTCGATGACTGTGCACATAGCGGAGAAGGCCGAGGAGCGCCACATGCGGCATGCCTATTCATGAGCGACGGCTGCATTCAGCCCCCGGCTCCCCGCATTTGAATAAATACAATTAACTTGTTTGTTTTACTTGGCCCGTCACGCCCCGCCGACCCGGCCTTCCGGCGAACGACACATTCCTCGGTGTCACGACGCGATCTCATCTCCTATGTCGGGTGGCCAAATTGAAATTTCGGGATATTCAAATCGGCTAATGGTATTATTCGGCAGCAGGCGGCTTCACAAAGGCGAGCCCAGGCTGCGGCGCGCTGCACTGTTATTATCTCAACACCATCGCGCTCACACCTAAACTGTTCCTTTTTTTCCCAGACGCCTCCGTCTTCTTCCCTCCATCGCAGGAGGAGCAGGACCTCCGCTCGTTTATACTAAACTCGACTCGTGGGCGTTCCTTCGACGATTTATCATTTAGCGTAGCCTACAGACATTATTTGAAACGCATTAAAATCGCGGTTGTGGAAAATTTGTCGGCATCGAAATTAGTACTCCTCTCTGCGTCCGAGTGCATAATTTATCGCTTAAGCTGCATCCGCTGCGAGTTGCAAATGCAGCGATACTTCTAATTAGAAATTCATTGACGCTAATGATACAACTTATAACCCAGCTTCAGTTATTACTCTCAACAATAAGAAGTGTTAAGTGTGTAGTCATTGTATTAGTTAAATATGTATTATTCGGAACATTCTGGACTTTTACCATCTAGAGAACATCTTAAAAATACATCTGAGAACTAGCTGAAATATACAATAATCAACATTTTTTGTTTTTTTTTTTATTTTGATATTCATAGATGAAGTATTTGTAGTCATTATCATAGATAAAGTATTTGAGAATGTAGAACTGCTACAAAATATTATGATGATAGAGTCATCTCGCTTCACCCCATCATCAAAATTCGCTGACGATCAATTGTAATTTAAAGGCAAAATAGTACTTATGTATCCCACTACACATTATGGTGTTAGATTGTAGAAAGCAATTCGTTCGGATGGGCGCGCGTCGTCGTCGCTCATCGCGGCTGCCCTGAGGAAGCTGTCACGCGCAGCGCGAACATCTGATGAATATGTATCGGCAGGCCTTGCCGGCGCCTTGTAATTTGAGCCTCGCCGGTAATTATTTACGTGAGAATGGCCAGCGCCGCCCCGCCCCGCCGCCCGCGCCGCCGCCCGCGCTCGCCCGCGCCGGAACGAATCGTTGATTGCGCGCGATATACGAGTGGATGAGATGCCGCCGCGAGATTGCCGACCACGCTCCGATGCCCAGCACCGATTCCGTTTAGACCACTTGTTATACAGGATTTGCGACATGAATACTTTGCTTGTACCTAACATCAAAGAGTTCACTTGAAAAGCACAACGAACATCACGAAAGTCTTAGCTTAAAAAAAAAATATTGAATCAATTTTTAAACATTCTACAAATGTTGACAGAATTTTGAACAAAAAGACAATATAAAAAAAATTATAGAAAATCTACTGCGAGAACAATAAGTGCATGCAGTCTCTACATCACATAGCAATCAATTTTTTTCCTGTACCTACCCTAATATCACCTAGCCTGGTATACCATCTACTTTATTTCTTTAACATTCCTTCTAATCTTATAGGTACACAGCACCCAATGCAATAGTATTTCCATAACATTTTGTCTTTGTTTCTTTTAAGAATTGAAACAAGTTGTCTCATCATATTAACAAGATAATTTAGCAAGGGTCATCACATCAAATAAACAGACCATAGCAGCAGTTGGTTGTGAGAAAACATTTTGTTTTTGACTTTTTCGAAACGAGACCTTGGTGTCGGAGTGATGACGGTTGTTGTGACGTGCTCTGACACTTGCGTGCAGGGGCTCTCTTGCGTTCACTCAGCGAACCGAAAACTTTGCATATGCTGACAGAACACTAATTCAAAGATGCAAACTCTTATTTATAGAATAGCAATAAAAGAAGCCTTATACGATTAGGTTTTTTGTGCATTGTGATGATAGTCAACACTATAAAAACTACACTTAAATTTCGCACAAGAGTAGTTTAACGCCATCTATCGAGTTACTTAAATATTAAGTAGTACGAAAGCTTTTGCTAAGCCATTGGTATAAAACTTAAGAAGAAAATTAATGTTAGAACATAAATTAAATGGCTTAATTTCAATAATCCACTAGACCACTCACGGCATATAACTATTTGTTTAAACAACTAATGTTAAATTGGCTGCTTTCAATAAGTGGGCACGTCGTGTAAGTCAGGCCGGTATGCGGGCCCCCGCTGTGTGGAGCCCCCTAAACACACACAGACCGCGGGGCGCCGCGCCCTGCCCTCGCCCTGCCACTAATAACACCGTCTTTCCCTCTGTCATGCCTTATTTCATTCTAACGTCTCTTGTTTTTTCCTCATCTTCGTTTTTTCGTCATGTGAGCCGATCTCGAATATTAACAATAAAACGATTCCTTGATGATAGTAATCCTTCATCTTCATTGTCTTTTGGCATTTTCGTGGAATAATATATGTTGCGCTCTCGCGACTTGATATCTGAACGTCATGTTATAAATGGCGTCGTTTAAAATATTTTAATACCCTCTACATCACGGCGATATTAATTTAGTACGCTTGAGTGGAGCGGAGTCGGTGCCACCGACGGAATGTTAAATGACGGATTACCAACCGCCGAGATGGAGAGATAACCTGAACATCTTGTAGATTCTATCAATGCCCTTTGGTCCCTACTTCCTAACGAACAAATATACCTTTAAATACAGTATAAGCTAATTATAAATCTTGCTTTTTTCATAATAACCCACCCTCAATGATATTACAACTTTAAATCTAAAGTTTCATCATTCTGTAACTATTATTAGATCCCAGTATTACGTTGTTGTACGTAAGTACTTATTACTTCCATGTTAGATCCTTCCCATAGAGCTAGCAAAAAAAAATGTAATTTTATTTTTAAAGAATGATTTTTTTTCCTATGTCTATGATCCTTCCACTTCTTATTTGATCAATGTCAATATTCACAAACGCAAAGGCACCATAGCAACCAAATCTGTTTTCGCTTTGACAGCTGTTGTCATGATTATTATATTGTTGTGAAATAATCGAGCTTCAATTCAATGTTTTGTTAGTTGTTCACTATATATACTTAATTAAAAAAGTAAAAATGGTACATATAACTGTCCAAATGGTACGAAACAAAGCTGAACACCATGATAGGCTTCTTGGACCATTAGAAGAAATATCTCTACATCAAGAGAACATCGAAAAAATTGAGTTCATACAAGACTGGTGCCCAAAGCTGAAAATTCTTCTGATGCAAAGTAATCTTATTGCTAAAATAGAAAATCTTAATAAGTTGAAAAACCTAACATACCTTAATTTGGCTTTAAACAATATTGAAATAATAGAAAACCTAGAAAGATGCGAATCATTGCAGAAATTAGATTTAACTTTAAACTTCATTGGAGAAATAGTGAGTGTAGAAAATCTTGTAGACAACTACAATTTGGAAAACTTATATCTAACTGGAAACCCATGCACTGATTATGATAACTATAGAGATTTTATTATTGGTACTTTACCACAACTTACTTCACTAGATGGGAGAGATATTGAAAGATCTGATAGAATTAAAGCATTGCAAAATTTAAAAATTATAAGGTCCGATATTTTATTCGAACAAGAAAATTACAGACATCAAAGAAGGAAACAAAAATCTCGACTGGAGCGAGATATTTCTGACAAGTGGGAAAATGAGTACAAAGACATGGATCCTGAGGAACGAAATAAGAAATTTTGGGCTGAAAAATGTGAACATGCTCCAGAAGTTCGTCATGAAATCGAACGTATGCGTCAATTAAAGCAAAAAAGCTATGAACCTGAAAAGAAAGAAGAAGAAAAAAGACAGTATAAATTCTTCGCTTCAGACGGTAGACCTTTTAATATAAATCAAGCAAAAATAGACTTTACGTTCAATGACATAGAACCTGATAAATATGTGTTAGATTTGGCTGTATACAAATATCTTGATACAAGTTTAGTTGATGTCGATGTTCAACCGAATTATGTGCGAGTTTTGGTTAAAGGAAAAATATTTCAACTCCATCTACCGGAAGAGGTGGATACTACAAACTCAACGGCACAGCGTTCACAGATAACGGGGCACTTGTTGGTCACCATGCCAAAAGCAAATGTGGTAATACAAAAACCTCTTTCAACTCAAGTTAAAACTATGAAAAAAGTACAATTAATCACTGATCATACACATAAGGATTGTCAAATGGGTACGGGCCAGACAAGGAGAGAATTTTTAGAAATAGGGCCTGCTGATAACGTACTCGATTTTACGAAATTAGCTAAAGCAGCCGCAAAGCCTGATTATATAGATCCGAGGCTTCAACCTGGAGAGAAAAAACCCTCCCCGGATTTTGTTGACAATCCAGAAGTTCCAGATCTTATATAAAGCTTAATAAGTAAAGCTTCTACTAAGACTTTAACAGGTAATTACTAGTATCTACAACTTATTAATAATTTGTAGTAATTTATATTACTTAACTATTGACTACTTATCTTTATCATATCTTCAAGGTATTGATCTAATTTAAAAAAATCCTATTTACATTATTTTTGTCATAGAAATTATTCTGAAAGAATTTCAGAATGCAAGATGGCCTAACAAGCCTCTTTTCTATCTGACAGTTCCAAAGGTTAGTGCGTTCAAATTTTTGCATTTTATGTTTGATAATAACTGAATAAAAAAATAATTTGAGATTGAAATTGTATATTTATCTTTATTATATATTTGTATTTTACCCTTTAAGGGTATGTCTAATAAAATGTCTACTAAAATAAAGAGGTCTCCATCATAATTATTAACTTAGTATCAAAGTAGGGAGTTGAAATTACCCATACCTAAATTACAAATTAACAACTGTATATACAATTACCTATACAAAAACCTTTTTTCCGTTCAGATCTGGAGACTAGTACTTTTAAACAATCTTTATTATAATTACTTGCTCGTAGCATTGTTCTTACGTGCGTGCCTAAACTGTTGTCATATAAAACAAGTGTAATTTACTCATTGGTGTTAGAATAGAGTAGAAAAATCCCTTTCTAGTGCTCAGTTACTCTATAAAAAGAAACAGATCACCAAACAAGTTTCTACGTTCACTGGTTTCTGCTCTACGTGTATCTGTATCTATGTATATGTCAGTCAATCAGCGTATCTTCAATTTATAGCTCTCTTTTTCTTTAAATTTTATGTTATTATTTTAAAACAAGGTTTCTCTCTATTTATTGTACGTTTAAAAATATATATTTGTAAACTACTGTGTTGGCAACAACAAATCCATAAGTATCCTGTAATAGCAGTTTTTAGTTTTTACTGATAAAAATATTGGCGTAGTATAATTTAACAGGCGTTAGTAATATTTGGTAAATCTATGGAACTAATACCTCTGATTACCTCTATCTAATAGTAGGACCCTACTATTAGTCTTAGTTATCTTTATTTTAATTTAGTTTTTATGACTTTTTGTGAAAAACAAAAGCAATCGAAATCAGAACATAATCTCTGTGTATTTCAACCGATCTGTTAGTCTTTCTGATGTGAATATCTATCATACCCACCACTTACATACACAAACTGCAAAAAAATTAAACTGCAATCATTATTACTTCCTACTAGATACTTATCTCTATAAAACCACTTTCGCAACCATCGCCGCTTGCAACCTTCCTACGTCGTCTTAGCCTCCGCTACCACTATGAATCCGCTACTATACCTCCATTGCGTCTATCCCCGCCTATATTTTCATTCCTTTATTTATAATGAATCCGCTACAATACCTATAATGATACCGATATTGCCTCTACAACCTAATAAGCCCGCCCTTGTCCCCATTTTTTCTTAGTAGTTCGCCTTCATTTTGGCTCAGGTTAACTAGAACCTGATTTTTCATACATACGATAATTCTCTACAATAGCCTGTTAGGAATGATTTTTGAAAAAAAGTTGCCTATTTTTAACCTCGAGTCTTTAACTATCTCCATGCCAAATTTCATAAAACTCAGGTCAACTGTTTTCTGAAAGCGTAACAAATGGGCCCTTTGTATTTCAAATAATAATAAGTGTTATTATTATTGGTAAAATGTAACTAAATAACAATTTGAATATGAAATTAATATATTTCTATTTCCTCACTTAATATTATAATACTTAAGTTTAGTGTTATGCCTAATAAAATAAATAAAGCAGAAGACTCTTCATCATATAAGTATTTAACTTACTTTCAAAAATATTAGCGATAGGTATGTTGAACTGGTAACCTTAGATGCCTGTTTAATAATATTTCAAAATTGTATCCTTCATTATACATATTTGTAGGTATAAATATATCTATACGTTTACTACAGAAAGTTAAAATCTAAAAATTGTAGCAATATAACAAGTTTAGTTTGCTCATCATTGTTCTTTGGAATAAATTAGTATAATTTGAAACAGGTAAGTACTAAGGTACTTTTTATAAGATGTTAACATTCCTTTTGCGAGAATATCCTACGTACTCGTATTATATCAGTTTCTTCAAATATACATTTTGAAAACTATTTTTTTTTTATTCAAATCTGGTTAGTTTCATTAGTCTCTGTGGCGTATCCGTTCGTCTCCGGCGGCATGGCAACGATGAAAGACAGGAACCCGTCCACATCCTTCATCTCTTTGGAGCTGAACTTGGCAGAAATCTGGTGGCGGCCGGCCCAGGGGGGCGTCAGCTTGAATTGGGCAGTTGCGAAGGCTCCAGGGGCCACATTCTGAAAACAAACGATTTTATTTAGTGGTATTCCCCCGAATTGGAAAACGGAGCGTAGGGCATCCGGCAGCTAGATGGGTCGACGATGTTAAGAATAATGCTAGCAACAACTGGAGTAGAATGGCCTAGGACAGAGAAGGTTGGCGTAGACGGAAGGAGGCCTTAACCCAGAAGTGGATCACAGAAGGCTGTTGACGATAACGATGATGACTTAATTTATACCTATCCAATGTGACCCACTCTTCGCTACCAAGATAATTTTTGGATTCCTAACCTTCCTCTTGAATGCGGCAATGGCAATGATATACAATTTTTTTTTTTTTAATCTGAGTATTTCTAGTTTCTAGAGATTAGCGCGATCAAGCAACTCTTTAGCTTTTTATTATATTAGTATAAAAAACCTTGTCATAATATTTCGGTGACTAGCTTTTGATGTTTTCTTACCTCATCTAAGGCAATTTTAAGTTGCTTGTCTAAACCAGGTCCTTGAATGTAGAATTTCCCGTTCTTCAATGGTATAGGCAGTGGGTTTTCCACTTTTATAGTCACTGTGAACTCTTTCTTTGAGACAGGCTTTCCATCGATCACTATTTTGATGTCTGGATTCCGTACTCGGAAATCATCTTGCGCAAAATAGTCGAAGTTTCTGTCCACTATAGACGCTAGGCAAGCAATGTTGAAAGAAGCCTGAAAATAATAAGTATCGTAATAAGGAAGTAATCCTATAAGAAATTAGACTATTCTAGTAAATGTTTAGATCTCTATATAAGTAATTAGGCAAGTTTTGCTGGAGCATTTAATAAAGAAAATCCGAAGGTATTTAGTCTCAATGTACCCTCCCCATCTATTTTTATTATTGATTTATTAATATATTTTATTTCAAAATATCTTAACGCTATTTAGATGATAAAGAGAGAACTCACCTGATCAACTAATTTTGTATAATAGTCGTTAAACGTCACAAGCATTTTGACTTCCTCCTTCGCCGCTGGCCCAACACTGAGGTCGAATTCGTACCTCTTCACACCGTCTCCCGTCACTCCAGTGTAGGTGACAGTATCTACCCGAAGCGTCCCTTTGACTTGGTGTGTTTCCTCTGATGACCGATTTTTTATGTGTAAAATCTAGGAGAAAAGTAAGTAGTAGTGATAGATATAGTAATCAGAAATCTACTTTATTGGATAGATGAACTTTGGAAGAATTACCAAGATTGTTAAGATCAGGAAGGGATAGATTAGTTGTGTAGTCCTAGGGACTGATCCGGAACGTACTCTAGTTAAATTGATAGATTTCCATATACATACATACAAATGCATATGTAATTCTGATAAGTCTCAAAAATTGGTATTTCGGAAAAAAAGAATGGAATTTGTCATTACTAACTTTGATCTTGCCAATCAGTCTTGCCATAAAAAGATCCCTTCTAGTAGCACTATAGTAGTATACTAGTAGGTAGTGAACGATATAAACGCTTCATAATTCATGGTAATACTTACAACATTGAAATCTTGACCGATCTTAATATCGTCCCTCAGCTCGAAGTCGAATATAATATCGTTGAAAGCATCGTTCAGGTAGTACCTAGCGAAAATACTTTGTGACTTCCGCAATGCTTTCTCCATTGTCTGCCTTTCTTCCCACGTCTTCTCGGGATATTTGTACAAATTTGTTATATCCTGCAATGAACATAATTTTCGTTGCTTATAAAATATAGAATGTTTAGAATCACATACTACCATCACATCATATGTTGCCATCATTATAACAAAGTACCACCTAAGAGACATACCTAGATTAGAAATATTTTGTTTGTTTGTTTGTCAACTCTTTATTGCACAAGAAAAATACAAAATATAGTGAAACAAAAAGAGAGGCGTACAATATATATTTTTAAATCTTTTTGGTGGGCAAGAGCATATCTGTAAAGTTACACTCATCGTACATCTTTTGCTAAAAGTACGTACGTAAGTATATAGTTTTTACTCAGACAAAATTAGCAGCTGTAAATAACATTAGGGAATTAAATAGCAATACCTCTCTTTCCATACTTCCGATTGTTTTTGTTGATATGTTCTGTCCTATAGATGTTGTATCGCGTGCCATTAGTTTCAGTGGTTGGATTTCTCCTGAATATTTCCATAAAATCTGAAATAGGTAGTAAAACATGAATAATGTAGTATGTAAGTACACTTATTCAGTGGTAAATATAATAATCATTATTGGTGTTTTCATTTACAAGTAGGTACGTGCGTTAGTTCTTAATATTTTTACCACTTAACTGGAATCCCCCGTTCAGTGAATGATACTACTCAGTTACTCACTAACTAGGTATATTTGCAAGTTACTTGTTACTCATCTAACCACATGAATTATCACAATAATATGAATGAGCCTTTTCTTCTGAATATATTAAAACGATATAATGCGGCTATTATTTATTTTAATAATTTGAAGCGAAAGTTTCATTTGCCTACAAATCTGTGCTAAATATTACGACAATGCGATTTTTCCAATGGTTTTGTAGTAGGTTTCTGCAGTAGTCTCTAAGCATGGTTAACTTTTATAGATAAGACATGTATTGATTAGTTATAGTCTTGAGGAGCTCGGCAGCACATGTTTTATTATATTATTTCTTTTTTTTTCTTATATTTTATTTCATTTTATTTTTGACTGTACACAATCTAGAGCCCCTCTGGCATGCTAGGCGACCAAGACTGTTTCATGAGTTTCTTTCGGCATTTCTTCTCAGCAGTGGTCGTTCCGAAATGCTAGTAGTTTGTAGCTTTGAGACATAATATATTATGATTAAATAATTAGTTATCCACGTAAAAAGAGACTTCTTTGAAGGCCAAGTTTCAATAAAAAAAATTGACTTTGACTTGACTTGACTTTGACTTTGGCACAGCGGTTCGCGTCGAAATGGTCGGTCACGAATGGGTGACCAAAAATGAATTATTTTGAGCTCCACCGTGCTCCGGAAGGCACGTTAAGCCGTTAGTCCCGGCTGTATTTGCCGCATTGGGCCTGCGTGGGTCAAGGCCCATTCTCCTTATACACCCATAAGGAAGGCCAATGCCCCAGCAGTGGGGACATTAAAATAACTGATGATGATGAGTCTTATAATAATAGCTACCTTATCAGCGTTGACCTGCGCGAACACGTAGCCGGCGTCATAAGGTCTCTGGAGTTCACCGTCCCGCACGGCGCGGAGAGACGCGGGCCCGCATCGGAACATGTCCTCGGAGGTCTCCTGCGGGGTCGCGTCGATGGCCTGCCAGCCGCCGTACTCTGTACCCAGGTCCGGCCGCTCCATCCATACCTTACAAATAAGAACTTTTCTATAAACACCGCAAATATGAAATAGAACTTGCTCGTGAATTTGAAATACAGCAATAAAGGGTAAATTGAAAGATAATACTGGGTAATTTTTCAGTATTTGTGGTAAAATTCCATTTTTTTTTTTCCTTTTATTGTTGCAAGGAGAATAATTTAATACTCGTATAGACAGCAAAACACCACCACGTCATCTAGATTCAACTTTGGTGACCATTTACCATAAGGTAATCATTAGGTAAATAGTCGTGTATGCTGTTTTTAAATTTCGTTTTATTGAACTGCATCAGTACAAAACCAGTGTTTTAGAATTTTATGATTTTCATCGATACTAACAGATAGGTACAGTCTAGTTATCTCTTACGGGGAAGATAGAGCCAATAGTTGTGAGACTCGAAGGCCGTTTAGCAGGATAGTTGGCTTGGTGGAGTGGATTAATGATTCGATACTTGTTCAAGATTATTGCCAAATTGCCAACACATGTGTTCCGATTCGAATGTGAAGTAATAGGAACCAGTGACCTGAGTTATTCTGAGCATTTGATAGCAAAATGGATTACTTTCAGTTCCACGTAGAGTTTATGACTAAGGCGTTGTTTCTATTCATAGTTTTGCAGCTAATCCACACAACCTACAATATTAATTTATAACAGCCAGAAATAACGGTGCAATGGAACGTTGAAACATGGAACGTGAACGCAAAACAAACCAATTTCCTAGGAGAAAAACAAACAAAATGTGCGAAATTTTGCAAACCTGGCCTTGACTGACATGACGTTGCCATGTAATATGATGCATACGTTAAACATATTTGTATTGAAAAAATGCTTCTATAATTATAAATACACATTTACTTTTTATACATTTAAACCCTGTTCTTGAAAATTTGGCTAATTTCATTTAGACGTATTTTATGAGTATCTGATAAGAAAATACCTCCTATGCATATGGTGGTTTTACGTGCATGTACATTCAAGAGTTAAAAGTACAGTCAGAATCTACAAGGCATTATGATCATTAAGGCTAGGCAATAAAGTCTTCGAGGTATGACTGCACTTATGACGCTTGACTGTACATAGAAACTATAAAAAATACAGTAAATAACCAAATAGATACCTACTACTGACGTTTAGTAGATAGGTATTTTTTATTGTCTGTTGTAGTATGTAACTACAACAATTGAATACAAGATCTATGAGTCGTCTTGACTGAATACAAGAACAATACAAGGAATAAATCAGATGCACCTATTATATATTGACATATGTACATGATAAATTACATTTGTTACCAACGGACTACTCCCATTTACCTGGGTTATAGATAACTAAGCTTCGCTACTTCCCACGTCCACGGCTTCCCACGCTTGAATTTCCCGCAGGAGCGTGAATTTCCTACGGGAACGTGCTTTTTCCCGGGATGAAAGGTACCCTATGTCCTTCTCAGTACTTCTAAATATGTTTATGCGTAATTTCAGGAAGATTGGTTCAGTAGATAAAGCGTGAAGAGGTAACAAACAAATAAACAAACTCTCTTTCGCATTTATAATATTAGTTCGGATTAGGATTAGGATTGTTAGGATTAGGATATATGTAAGTATGTATAATTTGCTAATAAATGCTTGTTTTCAAGTCACCTCATTCCAAACGTGGTAGTTCCACACGGAATCCCTGGTGAACTCCTCTAGGGTGTTGCCCTCCTCGTCTTTGATGATATCTATGGTCAGGCTGCCCTGGCTGTCGTGGGCTGCGTCGAACCCAGTCACCGGCCTGCAAGGGATACCCAAAGCCCTGCAAACTGAAAACGAATATAATGTTAACTATGTACTTTTATAAGCTACTAGCTTTCACCCGCGGCTTCGCCCGCGTGAATTTTCCA
This sequence comes from Ephestia elutella, assembly GCA_018467065.1. Taxonomy (NCBI): domain Eukaryota; kingdom Metazoa; phylum Arthropoda; class Insecta; order Lepidoptera; family Pyralidae; genus Ephestia; species Ephestia elutella. Next base: position 6,792,153 of record CM031567.1, on the reverse strand, counting down.
CGGAAACAGTGCTTTTTCCCGGTATAAAAGGTACCCTATGTCCTTCTCCGTACTTCCAGCTATGTGTATGCGAAATTTCAGGAAGATTGGTACAGTAGATAAAACATGAAGAGGTAACAAACCAACAAACAAACTCACTTTCGCATTTATAATATTAGTTAGGACTAGCATGGGCCTGGGACTTTGTTTCCATGGGAATTTCGGGAAATTATCTCTTAGTGCTTCCTTACACTCCCTAAGAAACCTACAAGTAAAACTTAGCTTTGTGCAGCTACGCCCAGTAGTTTTGGCTGTGTGTTTTCTGTCAGTCACTCGGTCAGTAATGGCACAGAATGCATATGGTAATGAAAAATTTTTTATATTGAACAATAATATGAAACAAAACATAATAAAAATCAGTTTCCAACATTAAACTCCCTTTAAATTTTACTCGAAATTATGTTCTGCTTTTTACTTTCATTTAATGTAAAATGCAAATAAATTATTGGTCTGGTCTAAATCAATGGTAAAATACAAAAGAGACGATTTAATATGTTCGTAAATCGCTCTATCTTGAACAGTTGAGTGCAGTTGAGTTATGTATTTCGAAGTCCATAAGCTAATTACAATTATGTTGATAAATGATGGAAACATCAACTGATTCGTTCCACTATAACAAACTTACGCCTACTCCAAGTGACATCATTGTAAGTATATGGTAACTTGTAGTAACTGATAGTTAAACAAACTTTATTTGATTTTATTAACAACTTTATTGATTAGTTTTAAGGTTATTTAAAATTAGCTACCTTGTATACCACGACATATAATTTTTATTTGACATGACTTTTACTCAGCAATTAATCGATTGCTAAGTGGTTCGGTAGCACTCGAACTCAACTTGATAGCCTTGAGCAATAGAGCTTAACCTATTATCTAGCGTGAACTACTTCCTAAAAAGTACGTTAAAAAACATTCAAGTAAGTCACCCAAACATACTTACATATTATTATATGAAATAAGTACCTAATATAATGACAACGCATTATTGAACCACCATGTTTTTCTTCACCTTTCACAATGAATTATTTATTTGAGATCGTATAACAAATTATTCGAAATACCAACCTGTGGTCAAAACACCAGCATAGACCCAACACTGAGCATATTTTACGGGTTTCTTCTTTTCATAATACTTCTGTAATATCATCAGTGATCCCACCCACTTTAGTGGATGGGTTCCTCCACTGTAGTCACTGAGTTCTTTAGCCCAGTTTCCGAACAACACTCCGTTGTCATCTTGTACATTTACAGCAGCCGATAATGCCCGGACTATTCTGACAGGATCACTTCTCGCTCGCCCTTTGACCTGAAACAGTTTATCCAGAATTTATTTAGGAACTAGCTTTTGCCCGCGGCTTCGCCCGCGTGAATTTCCCACGGGAACAGTGCTTTTTCCCGGGATAATAGGTAGCCTATGTGCTATTCCAGGTCATTATCTACCTCTGTACCAAATTTCATCGAAATCCGTCCAGTAGATTTTGCGTGATTGAGTAACAAACATCCTCACAAACTCACAAACTCACAAACTCACAAATTCACAAACTCACAAACTCACAAACTCACAAACTCACATCCAAACTTTCGCATTTATAATATTAGTATGGATTACAATTTATAAGACATTGTAAGCAAGCAATTTATGTGATGAGTCGTTATCATTTGCCAAATTGAAATAAAAATGTAAAATATACCTACTTTTCCGATCTCCCTGACTAGATATAGAGAACACTCTAAAATATCTTTCTCATACTGAGCATAATTCCATGGAGTAGGCTTGATGCGATTGTAAACACCTCTAAACATTAGCCCTCCGTCTTCTTGAACATACTCCTCACGATGACTATGTCCTAAAAAAATTCATTGTAGTAACCACAAAAACACTTAATCGTCATGAACTTAAGGCGAATCATGAATCATGATTTATTACCTGGCATATACACGCTATCATTTAGGCACCAAGGATTGAATAATATGTATATAGGCTGCGGATGTGTGTAACTCAGTGATCCTCCATCAGCCAGTCTCGTGTCGATGTCCAGCCGCCAAGCTGCGACGATGCAGTCGGCGGCCGGCGTCACTGCCACCATCAGGTGAGAATCCATTTGACCCTCGTATACTGCATTCCATGCTCCCATCGTCTCTGATCCCCTCTCCAACAAAGGAACTGCCGCTGACGTATCATCTGAGGGCCCACGTTTCTCTACATCTGTAGAAAAGTAATTAATTTTATTTTGTATACATTCCTGATTCCTGATCAAGGGCATAATATAAAAATAACTGCGATTGGGGTAAATAGAAATACAATCGAGTAAATATTTTCTATTTTTGCAGGTTGCCTCAAAAATTTTACAGTAGTCGTGAAGTTGTGGTAAATCCTGACCAGCATAGAAGACGTAAAATTATTTTTATGTAAGTAATCACAATCATAATAATAATAATCATAATTTTTAGGGTCACAGTCTGGCTCAAAACTTATATAAAATATGTACTATGTGAATTTTTGTAGATTGTGTTCTGTTATGTATACCTAAATAAATAAAATAAAATAAAATCATCTTATTCCTAAAATAGATTATATGGATTATCAAGATGATTCGTACCTGCCACGTAGAAAATGAAGGAGATCGCATCTCTGTTGGCATCATATGGCCTGTTGAGCAGAATATCCAATTTGAACGCTTGGCCCCGTCGCACGACCAGACATCTGTCAACACTCCTTGTCATCAGGTTGAACTTGCTTGTGTGATGGTTCTCGCCGTTGGTGTCGTTGCAGAAATCGATGCCTTGGACGGCAAGGACGCCTTTCTTAGTCCCATCGATGACGTCTGAATAAATATTATTTTTATTAATGACGACTTTCTTAGGCATTAAGTATAATTAAGTATAGTAGGCATTATATTATCTGTGTATAATATATTATATAAATATCCTTGTGATAAAGTTAAGAATACATATTTATTGTTTTGCATTACCAAACGTAGACACATGTTGCGCATTTTTCAAAACTAGGAATAAATATATGTATTGGAATTCTAGTACTGCCTAATCCTTATAGTTTAAGATATGGCTTTTTAAGAAAAGAAATGGTGTGTGCTCAGTGACCCTACAGAAGTGAAAACTTAATGAGGGCCGATCGTCAAATCGACCAAAACGATATTGATCGTTTTGGTTGATTCGAGGAAGGGACCTCGTAGCCCTTTGTTTCGGCTAGTAGCGATCTAAAGTGCTCAGCGACCTAAAAAATTTGCAGTCGAAGTTTAAATAGGTCTTTAGGCCGTAGACATTGTCATAAGCGTATTTGTAGGCGTGACAAGCAGTCGTTCGTTACTAACCACTTTCCGACATCTCAAAATAGAGGAGTATAGACAAACCTTTGATTTCAAGACATAGAGCATAATAATTATGCATCATGCTTGCAATTTGAATAGGTATGTATGTACTACATGAAGATATTATGTCAGATTATTAGGTCAGATTTATCAATTGACAATAAAAATGAAACATACTTTAATACTTATTTATTTATGAACTAATTTAAAATTTGGATTTAGTGTTGTATAGAAAACTACACTGAACTGGCCACTGACTGATTTTGGCCTTGGACACAAGAGTGCTAATCAATCCATTGATTGAAAACCGCGGAATATTCGACATTCTGCAGCTCTATACATTTTGGATGCCAGCCAAAATTATTCTTTTATATTGATATTTGTTTTGATAAAAGCACTTCTTTTTGTAGTTCACAATTTTGATTAAGAAATTCAAATAATTGAATAAAATATATATTTAAATTACACTACACAACTTTAATAAAAAGTAGTAACTTTGCAGCGGGCTTCACTAGACTGATATTTGTGGAAAAAGAAAGGGGAAACATTTACCTAACAGTGGGACACCTCAATGGACTAAAAAATAACTTGTGTAGGTTTTTAAATTTCTCAACTTTACTAATTGATTTGATATCCTTATTTGTTAGTTAAATTATTTCAAATGCACAAAATATCGTAAGATTAAAAAAAAAAATACCTGGCTGGAATGGCACTATGATATACTTGTGACGCCTTCCAAAATAATGTCTCCATAAATTTTTGAAATACTCCATTTTAAATTATCGTTTATTGACAATTCTAAAATATGAGATCACTTCCTTATCACAACCATCGCGTCGAACTGTTCGATGCCGGATTTCGCTAATTGTAAGATACGTGTGTTCTTTTGGCATGCCGACGTGAACTGTGGGCTCCAACTACGGCCACCAGGCTATACCACCAACAGCGATGATGTCATTGAGTCAACGAGACGAAAAGCTTCATCCCGTTACCAAGAAACATTTGAATTTTCATTGACAACACCAAGGCTGGCCCATATTAGTCATATCTTAGCCATCAATCAAAGGTAAAAAGTTATAAACACAATTGAGAAAATAGATTATTGCGTCACTTCAAATGTTCGTCTTATGATATCATCATGGCGTATATATTTACTTTTGAAGACGAAATAAAATAAACAAAATATATCTAGATAAATTAATTAAGAAGTACCTAATCTTTGAAATGACGACATCTTAGAATTACTGTAGCGATTATTCATACATAATTTATTGGTAACGAGGTATTGGGGAAAAGAAAAAAATCTAATCATTTATTATAATATATAGTATAAGTGCTGGAGTCCTGTGCTAAGTAATAAAGGTAATAGTAAAGGTGTGATAATATGTAATGTATTTGTACCTGGATGCCAATAAATACCGAACTGACTCTATTCTTTAAACCATGTATTTTATTAAGTATTTTTCCTTCATGTATTAGACGATCGAAATAATAGTTTTCAGGCATATAATTTGCACTGTAACAAATAATGGTTCAAATGGTTTAACAGTACCTTTATTAACTACATAAAAATGTAGAGACTTGATAAGTAGCAGTTCGTATATCTATTTGACTCCTCAATTAACACCATTTAACCTAGCGTCCTTTATGGATTCTATCAAATTACTGCTCAATAACACTATCCTATTCATAAAATAAGTATAGATTCTAGGTCATAAGTAGTGTAAAATTCAGTTAAATGATCGCTAATCCTCATGCCCCACCTCTGTTCTTCTACAAAAATAGATATCCACGAACCAATAAAGCGAATGGCATAAAAATATGCTGTCGGTATTCACATTTGGCAATAATTACCTGTGTAGGAAGTCGCTGACTATACCTTATATGCATTTAGATAATAAACGTTTAATTTTCCCACACAATCCAGAGTCGGCAACGGCGTGGGCTAAGGTTATCTTCGCTGCCATCAATAAGATATGCATTTTAATGAATTATTGTAGTTGTGACTATTGTGTACCTATTAGAAACAGTATGACTAACTACTAATTGCACATGATAAAGTAGAAATCATTTAACGTGCAATAAAAGTTCAATAAACGCCTTTGTGACATTGTATACTAATTTTACTAGTAGAAAATTATCAGTTACCACGATTAACGAGTAAAATTTATATAGTGATAATTTGTTAAACATCTGAAAAATGTCTTTAGTAAATTTAGGATATATTGGTACATAGTAGTCAATGAACTTTTAGGCCATGTTAAATGATTTCTACCATAGTGAAAATTAATATCTATAAAATGCCTCAGTAATTATTATATATTGCTGCAGTAGAAAAATAAATGTGTTTCCCAGAGAAATAAAGCTGTGGTTTGAATAAGTCCATATGTAGGTTCTAAAACTATTGAAACACCGTTTTAAAGTTAGGATTACCAGAATCGACACCCAGTAGATGATCACGTTTATATTGTGTAGGTATATTTTTCGGGAAGTTACGAAACGCATGCTTTCTTAATAAATTAATATTCTATTTGTATTCGAACCGTTTCAATTTCAAAGTCGTCTCTGTGGACTGTTGCTTTCCACGCGTCGATGATGACATTAATTAGGTACTTATTAGATAATTTTTCTACTGTCTTTAGGTCGGTACCTATGTTAAAATTTTAAAATGCTCAGCAAGCATCTGAAGTTATTTTTAGTCTTGATCGTCATGTCATCAGTGTTTCATTAGGGCAATTGCCGAACTAAATTCGTCTTATAGATTGATCTTATATCGAGAAACAACAGACATTGATTTTTAAAATATTCTAGATTTGCGTATTCAAATTAAAATAAACCTATCATTCCACCAATACGCTATTTTATTATCTATCTTTCACTATAAGATGAAGTCAAATCGCCCACAGGCGACTGGCTTACGACATTGACATATTTTGTTGTATTGGTAGATAAACAATGCTATCTGTAAATGTATTTTAGTTTGCCGGATTTGCCAAACGTGCTGTAGCACTTTTTAGGTATGAAGCCAGATAGATCCTTCAAGCAACAAGGACTTCCGGGTGCGGAACAGTGACTTAATTCTCGTTTTCAAAGTTTAGCAGTGTGTGAGCGGTGAGACACTATATACTGCCATACTTTTGAATATTGTGGCAACCGCTCCCACACTGCAAGTCGCCACGAATATAAGGCCACAGGACTCAGTGTTGCTCTTGGCCAGCCAGATCACACAATTAGAGAAGTGAAAGATTGAGAATGAAAGTATCTGTCAAGCACAGATTAATTTAGGTGTTTTTAATCACAGACTCTACCTCCGCTTATTAGTGTTTTTTTACAATTTTTTCTTTATATTTTAGGAAGAAAACACTGCTTTATGATCTGCTTTATGGCAAATCCTACTTTTACTAGGCTACACTATGAAGAAGTTACACAAATATGATGTCACATGTCCTACAATGCGGAACACCGCGGTCAATGCCGGCATTGTTTATCAGCTGAGAGCCGGAGGCTCGAGCGAGCTAGTTCACCTTGACAGCTGAGTGACAACATCTCGTGCACCAATCCTCTGCACTCGGACGCTTCCTCCGCTCGATTTCCCAACCAACATCTCAGTACATAAGTACAGTCAACATTTGACACAGAATGTGATAAGGTCTAAAATGGATATATATCAAATTATCAATGCTCGTGACTGTACATATCTTTTTAGTAGTTCGTCATTAGTTTAAATTTGTAAATCTATGACACTAAATCATACTAATGTTAAAAAAATATTTTTAACACGGCCAACTGGAACATCTGATGATGAAACTTGTAAGTAGGTATAAGAAAGTTTTTCAGATTTTTATAAATGGTTTTGATTTTGCACTTCATACTATAATTAGCAACAGATTGTTCACGATAGTTTTATCAATTATATCAAGAGGTTAGATCTATTCTCTACATAAAAAATCGTTATAGAAAAGTAAGCATATGATTATAGTAAAAAAAACTATTAAGATCTTTGTATATTGTGGGTCAATTATCGACCTACTAACATTAATTAAAGGAAATAAGTTAAAAACATTGCACAAGAGTTCATTTTGTTATAAAACAACATTATTACAATCCATTACGATAGTGCAGTTAAAATTAAAAAATAATTAACATGTGTGGTTCAGGGTTCAATGGAGCTCAAGGTCAAAAGATTACATAACATTTCAAATACAATTTCTTATTTATTGGTACAATTATTATGGAGAGTATTATATTATCGGTAACATACCGTTTACGATTACCTACGATTTATTCATAAAACCACAACATTAATAAAATAAGTACAAAATGTGTATCATCCTTCAAATTCTGTTCATGAAATAAACAGTTTTTTTATTTGTTTTTTGGTAATCACAAAATATCCCAATTCATTATTTATAGGAAATTGATATATCTTACTTCTTTTTGGATACATTAAATAATGTGTCAATAAAATGAGACTTCCCTTCCGATGAAAAACAATCAGCTATCAGCAGAAAGACCTTCGTAGATATTCATAATGTTAGTTATCCCATAAAATAAGTGGTTTATTTCAAACAGTGGTATGTCAAAAGTACCTACCTAGTAACTACGTATCGATAGACAAATTATACTTGATGTAAACTGGTTTGTAAATAACAATAAACATAACGAACAGTGCTGTATGGTCTCAGAGGACAACTATTTTAAATTATTCATAGACGTCTTTGGTTAACATTCTGTAGCTTAATGTTCCAATAAAATTTCCCGCCCTTCAATGTAATTTCCACACTACTATATGAAGAGCTCTATAGAAGTACTCTTAACCTTCAACGATCAAGAAATTGCATGGGATACCTAGTGTGTCTATTGTAAAACAATTGTTAATTAAAACCATGATTGTAGGATTAAATATAAATTCGCATGGAATTTTTTCACCATATCTAATTTCTATATGAGAGTACTTTAAATATCAATTTCTTAGGAGAATTTAGCCTTGTGAATGAAAGCTTGTAAATGTTAAGTTATTCGAAAAACTATTTATTCAGTATCTTGGAATGGTTGGTGTCTTTTTAAGTAAGAAATACTTGTGTAAAAATCAAGTCTATGGTTGTCTTGTCTACAAGACACTTAAGGTATCGACTGTGAATATGGGTGTTTAGAACTAAGAACTTGATTTTTCGTGCAAATATTCTTACTTGGTACCTAAAAGCTTTTCACAAATATTTCATTGTGTTACGATGGTTACGAAAAACCGCTTACGTCGCGTCATCATCGTCTCGGTCGAAATTGATGGGTTTTATTTTTGAACAAAAGCAACTTCTAAAAGATGATGGAGTATAAATCTCCGGTTTATGTTTATTTCTTTTAATTTAGCTTTGACCTACTTACTGACAAAACTCTTTGATTTATTTCGATTTTAAAGTTCCATTAGATTCATTTGTTTACCTTGTCTCGTTTCTAATTAATCTGGTAAGTAGAGTAAAAGAAATCGGCGAACATACATAAAAAAAAAACATACATACATCGAAACATATAACCTCCTCCTTTTTTGGGAAGTCGGTTGAAAAATTGCTTTTCTACTTGCTTTAGACCAGAATTCTAGAATCAGTCTTGTTTTAGCAGACACATTTAGAGTTATGAGCTTATAGTTAGATACTTAGTTAGTTTTGCGCATCTTCCTTACTTTTTTTTTTGTTATAAGTTATTTTGTGTATGGAAATGTGATCTTGTGTGCTAATAAAGTATTCTTGTCTTGTCTTGTCTTAAATTCTTAATAACCCCACAACAAAATAACTCAAATAAGAATACTTTACTCTACGTAGAGTTTATTTGGTAGAGCCCAATACGCAAGTATATCCGTAGTAGAGCCTAACAAAAACGTCAAATACATATACCTACCCAATTGCCGTCATCCTAATTTCCCGGGAAACATATCATATATTGTGTCAACTTTGACTGTAATGAAATTAAAATTAATTCAATAGGTACACTATTAAACAGGTAGTTAGGTATGCAAATTATTTCTATACCTACTTGCATTTTATTTTACTAGGGATATTTACTAAAAGATTGAACAAAGAAACTTTGAGTGATAATTATATTCCTTATAAGAAATCATAATAAGGAATTGAATTGCTAAAGCTCGCCTGAATTGCAACAGATTTTGATTCGCAGGTAGATGTCTATTATTAACAAGTACTTTCTTATCCATAAGTTTCCAAGGTAGAGAGTTAGGTATATAATTATATGTTATATATATCTGGGTGATTATTTGAAAACGTGCAAATCGCTGTTCCAGGCAAAAAGAAGTGTTTAAATTTCATATTTTTTTAACTTTTGGCTAGCTTTGTGGTGGACCCTTATCTGTTTTAACAGGGGCAGTTATTCAATTAATGTTAAATTAAATAGATTTTGTTTTATTTTCAATTGCATGTCGAAATTCACATTACCATTCATGTCCCTTTCCCCGGATTTTGATACAAAATATTTAATTTCTCTAGTTGTATCATAAAGAACGTACTTTACACAATAAATTCTTTAAATAGAATGTTGTTGTTAAGTCCACGTTAAAATAAAAATACTCAAAGATTAGTTTATAATAGTTTAAAATGTGGTTTAAAAATGTCCCAGCATTACACACTCACTACCGTTCGAGAACGTTGTCACCTTAATATCTTTGCTTCTAATTAACTTGCGCTTACCCGGGTAGACTGCAGCATCGCTCGTCGATCGAGCGGAGCAAACATGCCGAATAATGCTTTAGTGTCGAATATTTTGTGATCAAAGTCTCGATTTTGTTTTTTTCATGTTCTCTTTACAGTTTTTGCGTTTAATGGTAAGTAGATGTATAACATTGCATTATTAAGGTTTTATTATAGACATTAAAGGGTTTATTTTAAGTATTTGTAGGTTTCAAAATAGTAAGTAGTACGAAACGTGATCAAAATGAACAAACATCTAAATTTCTAATTACCACTTTGCTATTTACCATTTTATACCATTCACTTTTTACAAATGGTTATTAGCTAAATATGAATGGTGATGAGAAATTATATTTTAATTTTACTTGCTGTCTACCTTTATGTTTTTTTAATACGTTTTCAGTTATGATGAAGACTAAATATGCCAGCGGAACTAAAAGAACAACTACTACCAGTACTGGAGAATCCCTCCCTGAACCTATAAGCTCAGGCTGCTCTATGTATTCTGGGGAGGGCACAGTGCCGCTCATTTCTCTAGCGATAAAGTACAGGCATCCCCTTCTACGCTCTCTATAGACTTCACTAATATTAGGGGACTCCATTCTAATCTTAACGCCGTCCACCATTACCTCGAGACGGCAAGGCCAGACCTGCTCTTTTCACTGAGACGAAAATATCGAGTGAGGATTTGCTGTCATCGCCTAGTGAATCTAGATGGTAGGGATCTGTCTATCATCTGGCTGCGAGTTGAATGTGATTGGTCCTTGTTGGACCTCCTGCTAACCTCGCATCCTGAGCACTACTAGGTGATCGTTGTTGCGCATCTTGGCTCTTCTGATCACTGCCTAGTAAGGAGTATCGTGCCTATTACTCGTGTCGTACTCTTACCAGTTACTGGTTCTCGCTGCATATGGCACTAAAGATCGGCAGATTGGGATGGTTTGTTTTGCGCTGGATGGATCCTAGCGCCTGTGCTGACGCTGTCGCCGATGTGATATTGCAGAGGATGGAATTATCTATTCCAAATTCTGCAGTGCCTATTGGTGGAGGGTCGAAGCCCTGGTTTGGGGGTGTTTTTCATCTTGGGGCGTCGTTTGTCGTTCAAGCCTGGGCTGCAGCGCGTATAACTCCGCCTCCAGGTCCTACACAAAGCAAATGGCTGCTGCTAGGGCCTAGTTCATCGGCAGAGTTGGCGAGAGGTAACCCGCCATCTTTTTGGAAGTTATGCGTTTTGGTCTCTCGCTAAAGCTGTCCAGAGTAACTTCTGCCGGCCATCGCTCCCACCTACGCAGGGTTGACAACTCTTTTCCTATACTCCCCGAGAGACAAAGCTGACCTACTGTCCTCTGTTTTCGCGGCGAACTCCATCCTTGATGACCATAGAAACACCCCAGAAAGTGTAGTGAACTAAAGGCCTATTGCCGTTACCTCCATACTATGCGAAATCATTGCAACCATTTATTAATCAGCATTCTAGGGTATCTTAAGGATCACCAGCTTCTAAGTGATTGCCAATATGGATTCCGACGCGGCCGCTCAGCTGGTGATTCTTGTTTATCTAACACATCGTTGGGCTGAGGCAATTGAGGGTAAGGGCGAGGCTGTGGCCTTTAGTTTGAACGTTTCTAGGCTTTTGATTGGGTGTGGCACAAGGCGCGTCTCTCCAAATTACTTTCGTACGAGCTTCCCGAGAGATTGTGCGCATGACTGGACAGCTTTCTCCGAGAACGTAGCATTAAGGTCGCTATAAATGGATCATGCTCTGAATTTAAACCTGTGAATGCTGGCGTCCCCGAAGGCTGCATCCTGTCACCCACACTGTTCATTCTGCATATCAAAGACATGTTGCAAATCAGCAACATGCATTGCTATGCAGATGACAGTACTGGAGATGATTTATTTAATGGACGTGCTATAATCTCTCTTGTGAGGCTGCTGAGGAGTGTCGAAACAGGATTGCGTCGGACGTTATGTGTCTCTTGCGCGAGTCTCGGATTGGGTCTAAACCTAGTCCAATACAACCCCAACAAGACACAAGTCTATGTGTTCTCTGCCAAGAAACCCCTTTTGCAAAAAAGCTCCATTTTGAAGGCACTGCCCTAAATGCGAAGCCAAGTATTGGAATTCTGAGGGTTGACATTTCGAGCGAGTTTCAGTTCGGTGGTTATTTAGAGGGTAAATTTGAAAGAGCGACACCTAAAGCCAATAAACCTGATTTTCAATTGTTTCTTTTGTGTTTTTCCTCAAATCTACTTACCATTTCATATTTTTCTCTTTACCGTTTTTGAACATAATTACCATTTGTTTAAATATATCATTACCGTTCACATAAAAAAATAATAGCTGAAAACTGAAATACTAAAAAAGTTTTTAGTGTCCCTCCCGAAGAATATTATATGGATAGTATCAAAGAACGCCTTTAACATATAAAGAACGTTATTTGAGCAATTATTTCACGATCTCTTTTAATAGGCCAAAATGCGCATCTTCAAATAATCACCCATCTAATAAATATTATAGTATAAAATACGTTTTGAACACTTGCATAAGTGGATTTTTTACTTTTAACTACATAATGAGTGTCACTGTTGGGCAAAAGTCTCCAATTTATTTTTCCAACTAGGTACTTCTATCATTTGCCCTTTGGTGCTATGCTAAAACCTAGACCTGCCATTTGAAAAGTTTAGTCGAGGCGGTCTGGGCAAAAGACCCTGAGGTCGTAAGAATCACTCAATAGCCTTGTGCTATTCCAAAACCTATACATACCATTGGAGGTGTCCAGTCGAGGCGGTCGAGGCAAGTCCCTGAGGTCGTAAGAGTCACTTCTGAGGCCCTTGCAACAGGCGCACCTGTAGCAGCACCCAGCAGCTGACGCCAGCTTGCTCTTCACCGCTCCCATAGTTCACACTAACACACAAAATTCATATATCCACCGGATACTCGGCTATTCGGTTTGTGGATCACTTAGCACTATTATCTCACACAAAATTTAAGAAAAAAGACCGCGATTAGATCATATCCGATTCTGGGTCGAATATGTTATTTGAACAGTTTGAAACTTTGTCAATAAATCAATTAAGTAGTTGAAAATTTTTTACGTTAAAATCTCATTGAATTTTTATTGTAAAAAAAATAATGATCTATTATTATTTTTGCTATACGTGAACTGATCCACTTCGCTGATGCGCGTGCGCGCTTCGCCGCAAGATCAAACGGTATGGCGGGATTCTGAGCACCTTCGATCACTTTCCGTAAAGTATGTGACCTGTTATCAGAAGGTCGCAGCTTCGGCCATTCAGAGGTGATGACACGGTACACGAGGTACTGCGTGTTTTATAGTAGCCTACTTTAATTACTCACACATGTTACTTGTCTTTTATGACTCAATCGTGGCCTAATTTCTGTGAACTTTGGTTCGGGATAAAAATTATAATAAGGATAATCTCTACACTAGTTCTTAAAAAATAATGAAAATGACGATGAAAATTATGATTTACCCTATAATATATTGATATAATATATTGAACCTTTTATCTATAAAAAGCATATAGTTAGAGTTTTAGTAAATTAGTGAAAAAAAAATTAAAAAAAATAAGTAAAAGTTAAAATACTTAAGTTATTTCAAGAACCTACACACACAGTAAATAAAACTCTCAATAAATTAATTTAGTATGTTTTTTAAAATTATGATATTAAGCTCTACCTCTACAAAATTAAGTAAAACAATACTTTCATTCTGAAAAATTTTGCAACAAAGTATTTTATTATAATGTGCAAAATGATCTCCTGTTTAACAGATTGGTTTATCATGTAATATAAAAATCGCTTATACAGACCTATACACACACAGTAGGTAAACATGATTATGTTAATTTACTACGAGTGATATCATCACGTACGTTATTTACTCCGAAAGTTAGCTGGCTGGATAAAGTTGTTCCTCATATTGAATGGACAATTTAACGGAAATATTGTCACTTAATAGGTAGGTACGTATTTCTCATCACATTATTCTACGTAAACAGTGAATTACAGACTACGTAGCTACTACGTAAAGGATTTTTCTCATTTTTAAGTTTACCTTTTAATGGAATGGCATTGCTAGTGGGACTGAGTGTTGAATGACATCATAAATTTGTACATAATATTTAATTTACAAGTTGTCATAAGATTGGTATTAGGTACGATACCCATGAGTGTGGAACCTAATTGAATAATGTATAAATAAGAGACTTTAAAATTTTGGTAGGTACATTTTTTAAAAGTACTATAATACCAACGTAAAATGACAAACCTCTTTTACTTGATACTTATGTAGAGTAGAACTTAATCGTCTTGATAGTTTTTAATTATAATATTCTTAGGTTCCATCTACCTTCTAAGACACGAAAGATGTAAAAATATGTACGAATACTATGTTACGAATTCCGAAAGTAACTAGGTATATTTTTTATCAGTTCGGTACATTTAACCATGTCATGAAGTATGAATATAAATATGTATGAATTGTCATGTAGTATGAATGAAAGTTCAACTTCTTCAGCAAATCATCACATTAGTAATTAGTTAGTATTTTTTTTGTTTCAGTATTTTCATTACCTATGCATGAAAAGCTTACACAACTGTTTGGAATGTTTGCTAAAATACAGTCCTTAGTTACCATAGCCTCATTTATATGATGGCTTGAGCAAACCTCGGCCGAAGCACGTTCTGGGTTAGCTATTCGTAATTCTATTTCTGTTTATGTACATGACGATGTACTAGGCAGGAGTAGGTCATGCCATCTAAAGCATACCTACTTAGAAATATTTTTGTAAGTTGTCTGACATTTGAAGAAATAATAAACATCCATGCAGTGAATGATTTTTATTTTTGAGATCCCAAAAACACACAAACACAGTGCAAAGTATTATATAGATCTGTTTTTGATATGTTTTTATATAATTGTTATAAAAGTAATATTATGCAATACTTATTTATAAACCCTTACTCCTATAATCTTAAAAGTAAAATAAATTGATAGCAAAATAAATGGCACTTGAAGCATCGGTTATATCTTCTTAACATTACAAATGATTACATTACACAACACTCGGTGAAAAATGTGAATGGCGTTATAAAAACCAGTATTTTTTTATTTATTTTTATCTATATGAATCGTGCTATGTGACACACAAATACAGAAAAAAAACATCAATATAGTCCATCATAGGAAAGCCATGTCGTCAAAGTACACGTAAAAGAAATAAAAACACTCATACGTTCAACAAACACAAAATCATAAAACGTCTTTACTACGTCTGTTCAAATAGACTTCAAGACTACCACTTCCTCTTCTTGAACATAGACGTGTTGATCAGGAGCAACGTATGAGGTGTAGGAGCGGTCCATCTGCAGCTGAGGCGGCGAGGAAGGCCCCGGCGAGGCTCTGGGAGACAGCGCGCGGGGCCCGGGGCCTAGCTAGCCGCGCACATTCACCGTGGTGCAGCCGAAGATCTCGTCCATCTGGCGCGAGGAGAATGTCACCACAACACGGCGCTCCCCGTGGCGTCGGGGCACGAACTTGTCCTGGTAGTTCACAAACTCACCCGGCTTCACGTCGCGGAACCTGATCTGAAATTATGGGAAATAATTTTAATACAACTCTCTTCCACAAAATCCTAGTCGACGGTATTCTAAATTTAACACGGCAATTATAAGTATCTATTTTAAAATTTTATACCTGTCGTGGACGCTGTATACCGGCTCCCTCGAATGTAAAGTAGCAATCAGTCAGATGAACATTCAATGGGTTCTGGAAGCTGAAAGTAATTGGGCATTCCTGTCCTATGCATGGCTGGTTCCTGACCTGGTGGTTAACAGAAAGAAGAAATTACTATCGTTTTCGGAAATATATTGTATTTACTTGGTAAAACAAAATTTGGAAGCTGTCTCATATACCTGCACTTGCATCCTAGGCTTATGTAGAGGGAAGTCATCTTCATCAGACCAAGCCTGGCGAGTCTGTTTCACGTAAGCCATAGCGTGCACCTTGACCATCGAATGGTCTACCAACTTGTCCATGTATTCTTGAGGACTCACATGCAGCTTCAGGACTTCACGTTGACCAGCACGTACGATAAATTCTCCCTGAGCCCGCCTCAGACGAGAAGCAATGGCGCCGGTGTAGTAGCAAGAAGACGCAGTCAATACACACCAAATCGTACGATCTTCGTGAGATTTATTCTGTAAAAGACAATAAATACGTTATACATATGTAAAAAGAGGAATAAATAAGTATTTAACAATTTAATTACAAGTATTACAATCGATGGAAACAAATACATATAAAGATAGATACAAACCTGAATGTTCATAGTGCAATCAAACGGTTGTCCATACGGAACAATATCGATGTCCATGAGATCAAAGTAAACATCTTCGTAGTTACGGTCAGGGTATTCATAGTACTGTTGCAAACGTTGGTAGCCACGGCAAGATGCGATGACCGCAAGACGCTCAGGCGAGGAGCTGTCTACTGTCTTGTACTCGTGCGTGATCTCCAGCATATCGCTTTCACCTTCGTCATCATCACGATTAGGATTCTTAGTAAGAATCTTTCGACCAACTCTGAAATTTAACGCCAGGAGACATATTGAATTAACATATTGAACCTTCAATAAATATGTACAAAATTTAGACTATTATATCTAGGTTATTTATTATACACCAAACTCAATGTTAATGTGTATTCAAAATTTTGGACCGGGTGGTAATATAAGATATTATTGATGGGCGAGTACTTACTGATATTGGTTAGACGCCATCCTAATAAAGCCCCACTCGGAGTTTTCTTCCTCTTGGAAATGACAGAGTTCAGCATTGAGCTGACAGAACATGAATGGTGTATCATACTGGAAGCCTACTTCACCGCGGCGTACAGCTTCTACACTGGCTGGTCCACAGTGATATACTGACTCCGCTTCTTCCTGAGGTGTAGAGTCAATGATCTGCCAGCCGCTGTATCCTAAAAATTAATTAATTATTGTAATATTGATAAAATACACCTAAGTTTAAGAAAAATCAATTAATCAAATTTTACCCTGTGGCAAATCTGGCCTTTGCATCCAAACGTCGTTCCATACGTGGAAGTTCCAGCATGAATCATAGCAGTCCTCGTCAGGTCCATTAGGTACCTCATTGCCATCGCGGTCAAAGTATTTATCGACAGTGTACGTGCGGTTAGTATCATGAGCAGATACGTAATTTGTTACTGACCGACAAGGTATACCTGTAATAGAATAATTATTAATCATATGATAGTCATAAAACATACATTTTCGAGTTTAGTAATTTTAATTGAGGTGTAGAACTAGAAGACCTTTTGCTTCTTACCTAAAGCCCTGCAAATGGAGACGACGAGTCCGGAGTATACCCAGCATTGCCCATATTCTACAGGTCGACCACCGTCAGTCAGATAACGCTCTAATATAGCTACGGATCCAGTCCAAGCATGTGGTGCTACACCGTCTTTGTACTCTCCATCATAACGTCCCACCATTAGACCGTCATCATCATGATTGGCATTAATCTGTAAATAATATCATAATTTAATTACTAAACGAACTTCGTCGTACTCCGTAATAATTAATATTATTATTATTAAAATATATGTGTATATATTTTAACTAACTTTTGGAATCATTTATTTTTAAACTAACATACCATTGACGAAATAGCTCTGCAGACACGTATAGGATTACCACGCTCGGAATGCTCCAAACCACTGCGTTCGAGCAAATACATACAAGCTGGCAAAACCACATCATCAAATTGTCCATAAATCCATTTCCTACCCTTCGGTTGACGCCATGTACCGCACCAAATCTTCCCTTGTTCATTGAGTACATACTCCTTTCTAGACGACTCGTTATCCATGTAAACAGGGTCCTCGCGACACCACGGGTTGAACAAGATGTAAACATCTTCATCACATTTGTAGTCATGGCGATTATCGCGTTGCCCAAATCGGTTGGTTTGAACCCAGCAATTCCATACTCCCACAGGAGCCGTGGCAGGAACATGAACTTGGAATGTAATAGTATTCCCATCCTGTCGCTGAATGCTTATATCCCATCTATCCATGTCGTGAGCAAGAGATGCCAAATTCTGCATAGATCCGTGGCGTGAGCCATGACGAGATCCATAGCCACGACCAAACGAAGAATGCTGCGTCGTATTACCATAACGATCCAATATCGGTCTGTCCATGGGGCCGTGAGGACTGAGAGGACTATGTTGCAGTGGCAGAGGTTCGTTACTAAACGAACTACGTCGTACTCCGTATGTAGTTGTTTCTCTCATGCCGCTCATAGGTCCCATAGGGCCTATGGTACCCATCGTGCCCATAGTACCAATCGATCCTATGGTGCCCATTGTACCCATAGATCCTATTGTGGCCATCCCGGTGCTAGTGTCTTGCATACGAGACATTCCCAATCCCATGCCCATTCCCATCATGTCGCGGGAATGTTGGAATACACCTTGCTGATTGCTCCAGTTCACTGGCAGAACAACCCGCGTTCCCTTTGTTACACTAGGCTTAGGACCTATGAAAATATTAACGTATAATTATTATATTAAATAATTTCACATATAATTTATAAAATTAATGTATAATTTAAAGAAGTAGGTATATCTAATAATTAAACAAGATAGAAAAGACGATTTTTAAGCGAAAAAAGATCAAGTTAACACTCCCATAACTTTACATCGTATACTAAACAATAACTTATTAAAAATTGGGAATACTTACCAAAACAGAATACAACTCGAATCATATCTTGCTGCTTGTCGTAGGTTCTATCAAAACGTACCGCAAAGAAGAAATTCTGACCACGTCGTAGTACAGGATTCGGTAGGATGTTGTCATTTACCAAATCATACTGTTCAGTATGATGGTCCTTAGAATTGTCGCGTGAATAGAACTCAGTGAGCTCTACCTTTAGTGGTTGTTGAGAGTAATAGCTCTGAGGGATCATCTCCATGGTATCTTGACGACGTCTCCTTTCATTTTGATCAGCCATTTTGCAGATTAGATTGTGGGTATACTGGGTATTGGGACTGTTCCTCGTTGAATGTTTCATGCGATGCAGATCGCCCGTGCTATGAGAACGTCCTGGCCGATGCTGGGCCGTTGGCCCGGCGCGTTGCATAGGCCAGCGACGCGTTTGACCGGGACGTTGGCAGAAGCTCGAGATGTTGTAGTAAGCAGATAGTCCAGGAACGTAGTTCGAGGGCATTCCACCGATTGTCATCTGCTGTTCTCTCATGCAATTCAAAGTACTCATCCCCGATGTCAGTCCGGTAATACCGCCAAGTCCCATTCCCGTCATGCTGGACGTCATGCTGGAGGACATCCTGTCCATACTTGATCTTCGGACCATGGACATCTTGGCGTAGATGCTGTACGTAGACGACTTAATCCAAGTTCCTTTCCGGGAACGCACTGTGCTCCGGGCTAACACCAGAGCGAATGTTGCAGTCGTACGTTTTCCAGGCTCTTATATTGCGAGGACAGCGCAAAGAGATCATTCACCGCTAAGGTGTCAGTTGTCAGCACAGGCGCCAGGAACCCTGGTTTCTGGCAATGCCATTGTGCGTGTTCACTCAATTGTGCTCAAACAGGAACATCAACACACACTGGTAATAGCGCCCACAGACGCTTTTCATCTTTGTTTTCAAGAGGAGCGCCCAGTATATAAAATACTACATCAATCACTAGATTTGCCTACTAATACATTTCAAAAATTTTGCTTAGGTACACCTATACCACGAAAGTAAGAAGTACTTGAAATAACATTCTATCTATGCAAAGTATGAAAAAAAAAATAGATACATTTATTCTGAATAAAATTTTGTAACAAGTACGCAGTACATTTAATTGAGAAAAAGCTATCAGTGAATTTCCTAAGACATCAAACCCTGGTTTTGGTATAGACGTAAACCGCGAAAAATAAAATAAAAATTCTGAACGGAGGAAAAATATGTTTCAACGTAGGTAAGTATTTTTATTCTTTCAAATTCATCGTTATAAGAAAAACATAATTTAAAATATAATAATGATAACAATCTCTGTTATCGAATGTACACGTTATTCATGGATTTTAAAATCTAGCCTGTCTTTTGTTTAAAATAGACAAATGCGGTAACTGACACCTTAGTTAGAGACAGTGCTTTGTTTTAGTGCCATTTTATTTATCATTATTGAATTACTTTGTACTTAAGTTTATAAAGTAGTACGAAATTATTTGTGCTTTTAAGGTAACGTGCCGTAACTAGTACCTACCTACCTACATACCCCACTTCGTTGTCCGTCTACCTGTCAAAAAACCCTTTCTCTAAAACGCGAGCAGGAATCAAGTTGCTAAAATAAATTTATTGCCGGAAGCTGCTGTAAAATATAACAATAGGTAGGTATTTAATTCAAATAAGTGAACCATTTTTAACTTGAACTGTTGGAGCCATTTTCACAAGGCACAACACAAATACCTAGTACATATAAAACCTGTAAGTTAATTATAACAATAATCGTAGTATCGTGTATTGTACAAAACTACAAACTCCAACGTGGTAGTTCAAATTATTTCATTTCCGGCATTTCCGCTTTCCCACAGTATACCAATAGTTTCCTTTTCCGGTTAGGTCTATGTTGCCAGTACCATCTATTCTGGTTGCTGCTTCCGGTTTGTCGCGGTACCTTCATTCGGATTTTTATTGGTTATTTTAAAAACCCATTTAATTCAAGAATGTAAATACAATAACTTCCAAATATGAATACCTTCAAACTTTTTTCTATAGTAGTATTGTAGAAAAAACCTACTAGTAACACAACAATAATTGTCATTGTCATGCAAGCATGGCCGTTGCTAGGCAACATGATTGTTTTTGTTTGTTTGTTGTCAAATCGATCGATCGATGCAAAAGTCAATGCAACTTTTAGCATTTATTTTCAGTTATAATATTATAGAGTCCGATTTCAAGGTGGTTTTAATTAAATCTTATATATTTTAATAGTTACAAATCTTTACAACGATGGTTTTATATAAACTATTCAGTCATAATGTAGAGATTCAGTACAAAAGTTGTCTTCTATCTAAGGCTATGTTATTTACAACATTTACCACATTGCTAAACATAATTTTACCATTTATTATTGCATACAGAAGTAGAGGTATGAAAATTTAATTGTCTTTGCTTATTAATATTGTTATCTATCACCAGTTTCAACTGGGACTTCAAAAGTTAACCTAAGATTGCAATTTGATGATAATTAGATGTTTTGCTGTTTCAGGATTTTGGTTAAAATCACACAATTATTATGAGCAACCAGCAGTGAGATTTCAGTATGAATATATATTAATCGCTGAAACAGAAGACCCAAGCCAACCTATACTATGTGGAGAAGCAAGCATTTTAAATGGTTATGGGTTATCAGGAGATGAAAACTGTGCACAAATACAGGTAAGCCTCAAGCCTAGTGTTACTTTAACTGAAGTAGATTTACACTAGTAAAATCACATAGAATTATTAGAGATTAACTGCCTTATCTAACAAGTGTAGCTTAGAGATTCTAAGTAACATGAACCCTAAAAAATTACACTCCACTTTATAAACAACATGGATGTCAGATTATTTCAAGTTTCCTAAAGGCATGTATGCATTATTATGTTAGTTATGTAATTGTCTTTCCTTTTTCATATTGTTATAGGTACAAGAAAAAGATTATAATGAAGATGGAAAAAATGATTTCTTAAATATAAACTTTGCTCTCAATATTCCTCATCAAAGGACAATAGTTTCTTTTGTAGGCATTATAGGACTGGACTTCCAAATACAGGTACCTGAATGTTTTAATAATGCCATTGCCCAAATTTCACATTTGTCATGACTGTCTGTTCATTGAAAAAGTTTACACCTTGACTTGTTTAATATTAAATACTATTTTTACTACAACATACTTTTTTAGCCAGCAGTAGGAAAAAATAATCAACTGAAATTATTATAATTAGATACTCCATCCTATAACGTATAACTGATACTGTCACAAATAATTTCATCTGCACAGTAATGAATGATTATACAACCTAATAATATTTTTTCCCAGAATGTATGCCCCTTGCATATGCAAAGTTTGGCGATAATCAATGAAGTATTTCCTGTACCTCCCACCAGACTGAAATATTTTGGGGACATGGAATTCTATCAAGTGACTCACTTGACATGCTTGCGAAATATTATAGATACGACTTACAATAGCTCATTATTAAGTTATAAGAAAGACAGCAATGAAAATATAATGGACTTTATTTTAGGCAATTATTACAGGAGACCAGGTAATTTGACGAATGCTGATTAATTCAAAATGCATGTACTTTATTTCTGTAAATAAAAATGCTGATTTTTTTCAGTTATAACTCAATCCAAAAAGCTGTACAGTCATAGCCAAAATGGGCATACTGGCACTATGAAAATAGATGTTAATTTGAGAATACCAGAAATGCTTGTGTTATACAAACCCAGTCTTCTGCAGGAACTAAAATGGGCATGGCCACAATATCTCTCTCTCATTGTAATTTTCTATTGGATATTTGAGAAGATCAAGAAATTCGTATTTCACAACAGACTGTTGATGGCTTGGGTAATAATTCCCTGGAGAAGCTCAAATACTGAAACTGTTACTTAAGGATTCTATTACTTGGTTCTCTCTGTTACTCTCACCCTTTAGCTTTACCAAAACTATCATTGCAAGTCATTTTTTTGTATTGAATAGAAACTGTAAAGATTTGTTTATGTGTATGGACATGTTGAGTACAGTAAAACCAGGAACTTTTTTAACAATGACTTTTTATTTATAATAATAACAACACTAGCTATTAATTAATCTATATATACACTTTTTAATGACTTAGACAGCATATTTACTGAGTTAGTGTAAGGGTTGGGAATCCACCTGCATCAGGTTTCTCATGGTCAAGCTCAGCTCTGTTATCTTCTAAAATAAAAGTCTTGCCACTATAGTCATCAAGCTGCACCAATAAATATCTGCACATATAATTTCCATAATCATTCTGAAAAAATAAAACAAAAATTTTGATTTTGTTTGCCAAATAAAAAATCACCATTATTAACAAGGAGCCTGTTAAATAAAATGTTAATGGGTAGTATTTAACCGAGTGACTGTAAATTAAAATTTTAAGTAACAAAAGTACTAAATTTACGTTACAGTATTGCTAAGTGGGCGACTGACCACGGACGGCGAGAAATCAACAGAACAGCAACTTACAAACATTAATTTGAGTTACTCAAAATACAAGATGAGAAGCTTCATAACATTTGAGCGACCTAATATATATTTGAGTATCAACACTACGTCCTGCATTTTTTTCAATATTTCATTAAGTACTAAATTATAATGAGCGGCATTTTATCTTAAATGAAATGTTTCAAATAGAATTAAAACTTTGAAAAAATCTTTCATAAGCAGAGTATTAATTATGAGCTAACATTAGTTTAAAAAATATTCATGTGAAATAACTATTTGAAGAAGTATTAGCCAAGAATTGTAATGATTTAAGGGTAGTAATTAAATTGAAATAATGTATTTGTAAAAAATCAAACAAATTGTTTTTACTTAAATCAAAATTTAACATCGATAAAAATATTAGGAAGGATAGGAACAATGATCCATTGTCACTGGTAAATAAGTGCTGGCTTGGACTTAGCGGGACGGCCTCGTTTTCGTTTTTGCCCAATGGGTATCATTTTTGCTTCCAGAGGTGGTGTTGTTAGTTTAAGACGAATTGCTAGACCCAAAACATGTTTGCAAATATATTTATTGAAAATTTCGGGACAGTCACACGAGCCTTTTGCCAGTCCGAATTTGGCAGTGTTGTTTTCTGGAAGGCAATCGACAGTTTTTTATACTCTTCAAAAGTTTGCCAGCGGTCATTGTAGTTTAATTGGAAAAACCATCTATTAACTTAATATTAAAGTAATCCTCTTTGTATTTCTAGTCGCTCACTTAGTAATTAAGTCGCACGGTTAGAAATTTTATATATGAAATGGATTAATCACAACCCACTTTTTGTAAGCCCATTTTGGATTTAATTATAAGATAATATTCATCGATACTTTAGTTAATTTTTCGCTTACTCAAATTCATACCGCTAAAGTTATTAAAATAGTATCGCAACATGTGTCGCTAAGTTTTTTTTTATTCGATCGTTTTATTATTCCCCAATGTTAATTAAAAGAAATTGCTTCTCCATCATAAGCACATACTGAATTGTAGTCCAAGGAACAATGACTCTTCATTCAGATCAGCCAAAATAAGTCCATAATTTTCTATATTATGTAGATTGGAAAATAAATGAATTAAATTGGCTCTTTCAGAATGGCCAAAGTAAAAAAGCCACTGTACGGGCCATTACTTTAGGTACGTTGCCTTCAGCTAAATACGCCACAATTGTTGTAAATTCATATTTTTCAAACTAGTTCGTATTCGATCATCAAGTGCATCGTATGTTCATACTTAGCATATCAAGTTTTTGGACAATATATTTTTTATTATTTTTTCTATCAAGACTATTTATCATTTCTATCACTTACAAGCAATAACCCGTACAGCCACACTATATTGTATTGGATATAGAAACACAGTGGAAATTCTGGATATAAGCTGTCCTTCTCCCTATGAATTTCAGATGGGAATGTGTTAGTGTGAAATATTAACAAACCAAATATTTATGGCAGATTTGTGAATGTAATATCTTTAGCTATTTACCTGTTTCATATCAAGTTCAACAACAGCTTTATTCCTAATCCCTTTGATGTAAAATCTCATCCTCATGTGTTTCACTCCAGCCTTTTCATACACAGCATGACTGACATGTGTGCGTCTTCTTCTAGTGGTTTCCTCACCATAACCTTTTATTGGGGCTCCAAGTGCATCTTCTACTCTAGGATCCTGAAACATTTCCAATATAATAATTAGACATTTAGATGAGATTAGAAAATGTTTCCAACTAGAAATAACATACATAGACAAGCTGAGAATAGATATAGTAGTATGGTATAAGGTTTTTCAAAAGGACACTAATTGAAAAATAAAATAGCCAGTCTTCTTTGTTCTATAAAAAAATTACTAGCAGCATGTTTTATGCTACTGCCCGGTTAAGTTTGTACTTTGTATGTATGTTACGCCAGGCGCCAAACTTGACCGGTTAGTAAAGAGTCATTAATAAAATTGATAAATAATAATGATCAATTTTGGCATAAACTAGGCTAAATTGAAAGAATCAGTGGTATAGGTAGGTACTTACATTTTTGCATTTCTCTAGAGCAGCAGAGTATATGCTGTTGGCGCTGTTACTAGAAAAAAGTTCCCTAAATACATAATAAAAAATGATCCCAGTGACGCCAATGCCCAGCAAAATCACCCCAGTATATGATACTGTTTTAGTGGTTTCTTTAATTTTTTCACCAAGTGGGCGAACATCAGTGGAAACATCAGCTCTTTCTTCACTTTTTGTTAAACCACTACCTTTCTCTGTTGAATAATAGCGAGTAAACCGAAAATTCGGTAACAACACAGAACTAGGACCAATACACACAGTTTTAGACAAGCGGAGAGAAGGTACGAGTTTTGAAATAATTGTCATATTTATACGTTAAGATTATTTATTATTAATAAGTAGGATAAGTTAAAATAAAAATATAAATAAATGATAGTAATATTTGTGTGAGATGAGAGGTTATATATTGACTTGATAATATTGTTTGACATTGACAGACATTAGTGTCATGAATAGTTAATATTCATGGAAGTAAAGTACAACTTATTACTTTCATGGTAATAAAGTACTTTGTACAACAACAACAAAGTACATACTTATTACTTCCATGACTTTTTTTATACTGATTTTTTTTTCTTAATTTAGCTGTCAGAAAATCGCTCATTGCTTGACAATTGTCATTGTGACATTTATGACGTTGACATGACATAAATATTACTGTGTCTCTCTGTCTGTCTGTGAGGGAGGAGGTTTTGGTTTTCGGGTTTATAATAAAATAAATTCTTATCGATTTAAACACTTGTGAAATAAGTGTCTAATTTAATTTATGATGTAATAATATTCCTAAAAGTATGAAATTTGAACATGTGACCAAAATAATACCTTACAAGTGAAGTTCCTTCCTTTGCTAAAGTGATCACAAATCCTTATCGTTCACAATGGATTGGATTATTTCGGATGAATTGGGTCTTACTGTTGGCCATCTGGTCGGATGGGGAGCAGCTGGAGCTATGATTGTTGGTGGCGTCGCACCGTACATTCCACAATATAGGCAAATCAAGAGGACGCAAGATGCTGAAGGCTTCTCTCTATATGTTTGTTTAGCCCTCCTAATAGCCAACACATTAAGAATTTTGTTTTGGTACGTTTTGGTCTTATTGAAAACTAATTTTAAAAAACCTAACTAAAGTTGTCCAGTAGGTCAAGCTCTTTTCCGATTTTGGAGTTACTCAGCTGTTTCATTATTTGATATATGTTCATTTAAATACTAGCCTAACTCATGTGAAAAATATAAAGTATACAAGAGAAAGTATTAGTAATTTTCTAATAAAATTGGGGTAAAAAGTGAAATCTACCTCATAATGAGGTTGACACAAACAATAACAATAAAACATTGACACTACCGCAGGAATGATATACATGACCATTCATTTGAAGAACATACTATCCAGTACACTCTTTTACTACAACAATAAGATATGCATGTTAATATTAGCCAAGGCCTTTATGACTAGAGAATAACAGTGTACAACTAAGGCATTTAATTGTAAGCCTATGAATATTCTATTCTACTATATGTTCAAGTTTATGAACATACCATAATTTAATTTCTTTCAGGTTTGGTAAGCGCTATGAACTACCACTGTTAATTCAAAGTATTGTGATGAACATCACCATGTTTGTGATGATACATCTGTGTGTAAATGTTCGGAAAAAGAATCAGATAATTAGAGCAAGGGAAAGAATTTTCACAGGTCAGTACCTAATTCAACACCTATTTTAGTATACGTTACACTCACATGTTTGTTACATTCATATGTTCCTGCTGGTGGCTCTCATGAAATGTTTTTGAACAGTTTTATTTTGTATTTATTACCTTAGGGAAGACACCTTTATACTTACACAATAAATATGTTTTTAATTTAGACTAACACATATTCACACACTAGTGTTATAGATAAAATAAAATAATTCTTGTTCTGTATATGAATTGGTTGTTGTGAAAATATTTAATAATAAAATGTTTAACTTAAATAATTATGAACTTACTGATATTTGACAAAAAAACAGTTTGTGCAATTTGTAATATTATTGCTTGTTTTTTAATCTTTTAAGTATATTATTTGTAATATATTTTTAATATTTCCTGAGTTTTGTTTTAACAATTTTTAATTTTCTTAAGCCTTAATTAGCAAAGCAAGGTGACAGAAGAAATAGATCTAAATAAGTAAGCCCTATTTTTACCTTATAAAATTATTGTACTCCTTTTTTTTTGCCTAATTTGTATTCAAACCACATTTTCTTACTAATTTTCCTTTATGTATTTATCAATTTTTTATTTTTAACATTCTTTTGTTTTCTTTGGTGGCTGGTGTATTGATGGTGACATTAGGTGCAATATTCATGTTATATATACTGTTGTGTTGTGTAAACGGCTCAGCCCAGCCAGATGACACGGCCCACTGGCTCGACCAACGCAGCGGCCTTGCCGGCACTGACAAACCTCACCGCTTTTATGGTAAGTACCATGTTGAGACTTAATGATGTGTATGTGTTTGCTTTCATTCATTGGGACAGCATCCTGAGGTGTGTGGATGGGACAAGCCATCATAATGACTGACTTAATCTTCATAACCAACACTAGTGTATTACTAAATACAGTTAATTTTCAGTGTTATACATTACATTCGGCTGCCTGTCTGTTTACCTCAATGCATTTACTATATTAAACCCCAAATATCATCCTTGTTTTGTTTCAGCAAGCAAACCGTTCATACTTTCATGGAATGTATGCCATGAAGCATTATATGGCTGTTACTTTTCGAAGTTATACATTTATCAAGTTTCATTTTCAAACACCACCCTGCTTTTTAAGTTACATTAGCATGTGTAATTTTTATTTGGATTGTTATCTATATACCTAAGGTGAGCTTTGGTTTTGGTGTTAAAGTTTTGCCATGTTAATTCTAAATTAATATTCAGTGAATTAATTACTAGGTTAAGCCCGTGCGTAGACTGTTAATAACAATAACCACGTGTAAATTCTTACATCACTAGTTTAGTTCAATGCTCTTATTCCGTTATCTACAAAACGCGCGATAGAATATAGGTACTTATGTTTAAATATAAGTAAGTCATTACTTAGATTATTGACCAGCAACATTGTAAGTTAGAGAAATCACGTGCTATTGATAATCTCCGACGAACTTCCTCATTTATTGATTTATCTATAAACTAACTCTTGTCACGGCTTCGCCCGCGTTAATTTCCCACGCGAACAGTGCTTTTTCCCGGGTTGAAAGGTACCCTATGACCTTTTCAGTACTACTATGTATATGCGAAATTTCAGGAAAATTGGTTAAAGGTGAAGAGGTAACAAACAAACTCCTTTCGCATTTATAATATCAGTTAATCTATGTCTGTACATAAGAGGTACTGAGAATAAATGATTAGAGGGGGTTTTTATAGGTCCAATTGAAGCAATTTTTTTTCTCTTTTAGTCTGCCTGTAATGTTTGTATGTGCATCACCCAAAAAGTACTGAATATTTTCGCAGTTGTATTGCTGAAAGGCTAACTTAAATAAAATATTAGATACGTCACTTAAAACCTGAGATATCATTAGTAAATTATGCGCGGACGAAGTCTTGGATTAAAGCTAGTTGATATTAAGGTCGGATGATTGATAGTCATAAAATTTTGGAAGCTGCCATTCTAAATATGATTAATAATCCAATAGGCCAGTAAGTTCAGGAATGCACTACCTACTCAACTCTTGTCAACAAGAAACCTTAGTGCGAGAAAAATAATACCTATGTAAAAGTCGATTGTGGAATTTACAACTTCTATTGATTTGATTAGTAGAATAACAAGAATTGAATTTAATGTATTTTGCTTATTTTATGCCTAGTTGATAATTATTATTATAGCATTTAAATGTATTGTTTTATCTTTTTTATTAGAATGCCTTTTTTGTTTTGTTATTTAGATTTCTTAATAAATATCTGCATTTTTGTCAGTTATCAGTTATATTAAATAAACGTGACATATTTCTTTGATTTTATTAGTTGTTTCAATGTTTTTGTTTATATTCCACCGAAAAATCCTTTTTTTTTTCACCGATTATATAAGAGAATATTGTAGAAGTTTTTTTATTTTAAATTGGTACAGTCACGAGCAATAACATTGTGACATTCATTTTACACGTTATTGTTCGTAACCGTACATTATATTTTTATTTATACATTCGTTATTGTGTATGTCATATTTGTAATGGAATATTTGTGCATTATGTTGCATCATGTCATTTGGAAGGGTGTCTCCATCTCGTAAGCTTCGTCTACCAATATCGACTACCAGCGATCTAGCAACCATATCTATGTACACTATATTAAAGGGGCCTATTTAATCTATGTACAAACTATGGGTGGGTGACATCATCTATTATATGATGTCCATGTTTCATTTAGCGCCGCCACACCATACAATATCTTTACAAAGGGCAAGAGAATTACAATTATTTATCAAGTATCTAAAATTATAAACGACTGTATTAATGTTTTGTTGCGTAGACTAGATAGCTAATTCACAGCCAGGCTATTTCTAAAAAAATTTGTTTAAACATGTGTGTATTGACATAATCCATACTAATATTATAAATGCGAAAGTTTGGATGTGAGTTTGTGAGGATGTTTGTTACTCAATCACGCAAAATCTACTGGACGGATTTCGATGAAATTTGGTACAGAGGTAGATAATGACCTGGAATAGCACATAGGCTACTTTTTATCCCGGGAAAAAGCACTGTTCCCGTGGGAAATTCACGCGGGCGAAGCCGCGGGCAAAAGCTAGTTATGTCATAATTTAACTTTTTGCGACTGAAATGATGATGTTAATCACGTGATGATGATTTGTATAGAACTAGATCTCGTAAAAAAAACAGTGTTGTGAACTAGATCGCCGGTCGCCGATGCTGACGGTACAATCAATATAGTTTGGTTTTACCTCTGAAGTTAATGTGATGTGGTTGATAAGAGATAATAACATAAATCTTGTACAGCAACGTTAATTTTTCAAAAACAATTCTTTAGATTCTCTACCATTAATGGTGTCTGAAGAAAATGTTTACCGTAGAGAATCTTTGTCTATGATGAATTAACTTCTATTATCCTCCTATAACTTCTCCTCAACTTTGCATATAATGGCTGAAAACAGCCTAATAAGTATTACCCCTATATATTACATTACAGAGGTAAAATAACTCTGCATAGTGTATCGCCCTTGTTATCAATTACTAGATGTGTTTTCATTGGACCTTTTCAGATATGGACAGGAGGTATTTCTGGGCGTGGACGGACTTCCAAAGCTACCTGGACTGTATGCTGGTGTTCTCAGTATTCGGCGCCGCGGTCACGTATCTAATGATCGAGTTCGCGCCCTTCGTCGAGCTGATCGGATTTATGGCGGTGTTCACTGAAGCCATGCTCGGGGCACCGCAGATTGCTAAGAATCTACAGAATAAAAGTACTGAGGGTATGAGGTGTGTATCTTGACCATAAAAAAAATCATTAAAGAATCTAATTTTTTTTCCTACGTCTATGATCTTGATTTATTTATCCGCTAACAGTAAAACTGATATGCATCCATACTAATTATAAATGCGACGTTACGCTTTCAAGGCTGGACCGATTTTGATGAATTTTGGCGTGGAGGTACTTAAAGACATTAAATCAAACATAGGCTACTTAAAAATCAACTCTCAAGGGGCAATGGGTTAAAGTTTGTATGAAAAACACACAACATGCTTTTGGCCGCGGGCGCAGCGGCGCGCAACAACTAATATCAGAGAAGAGAAAGACTATGAGTGCTACATAAAAGCTGATGCACCGTTGCATGGGTTCGCTCATCTACCTGATCTGCTACTTCATGTACGTTGCAAGGACCTGGTGTTAGATTTGGTCCAAACTGTACATTGACATATTAATTAACATTTCATTTCATAATGGCCTCTACCTTTAAGGTCTACAGGATAAACAGAACACGTTACACCGCATTCTTATGATCGGTCTACATCTCGGTTTAATATTTGCTCCTTCTTTCATATTTCAGTTTAAGCATGGTGATCATGTGGACATGCGGCGACATATTCAAGACTGTATACTTCATTTTAAGAGAAGCGCCCACGCAGTTTTGGGTGTGCGGGGCGCTGCAAGTTACTTTAGATGTTGTTATTCTCTTCCAAGTGAGTTAATTTTTTCCTTTTTTGTTTTACTAGCTTTTGCCTGCGTGAATTTCCCACGGGAACAATCCTTTTTCTCGGGATGAAAGGTACCTTGTGTCCTTCTCAGTACTTCTAACTATGTGTATGCGAAATTTCAGGAAGATTGCTTCAGCCGATAAAGCGTGAAGAGGTAACAAACAAACTCACTTTCGCATTTATAATTTTAGTTAGGAATAGGATTTATTTAGTTCAGACTTCAAAGTTACTGAAATATTAAGCGCACTAAGCCTTCCTTGCCCTGCCCATCTATAGCCTATATATATCCTGGCAGATGCACCTATACAATCTGGAATTCTATTTTAAAAGTTTCATATTCACCAGAGGCACCATGCGTGACCGGTTATGACGTAAATGGTTATGACGAAACTAGAATAAATAGATGTTGCCAGTACTGTTCAAAATTCCAATTGCAAAAGACACGGTGCTTGCGCCTTGATCAGAAATAGACATTTGATGTGCATTTGATGCTATACCCAAACTTTAGCGAAATGTCATATCTAATCTAGATTCTAGACTGACAATGATTAGTAGCCAGTAATCTATTCTGGATTTTGCTAAGCCAATATTGACACGCCTGTAAAATGTGCATGTCATTTTTATCTTATAATCTTTCTTGGCGTTAAAGAAATTTTCCCTCATGATTCGTTGCCCAAGGTAGTATAGCTAATAGTTTGGTAAATATACGTATTATCCGTTGCCTTTCTGAAGTCCCTGTAAATAATCGCAAGGCGGTGTTACGTCACGCTGCATGCACAAGTCTGCCTGTCGCACGCGGCCTAGGAGCATGACACTGATATAACATTATCCTAACTAATATTAAAAATGCGAAAATTAGTTTGTTTGTTTGTTACCTCTTCACGCTTTATCTACTGAACCAATCTTCCTGAAATTTCGCATACACATAGTTAGAAGTACTGAGAAGGGCATAGAGTACTTTTCATCCCGGAAAAAGCACTGTTTCCGTGGGAAAATCACGCGGGCGAAGCCGCGGGCAAAAGCTAGTATAACTATACTTGATTCTATCGATTTAGGTTATTCTATATAGTGCCTACATTAAGCTGTTGTAATCCTCGCAGCGTAAGCTCAGCTTTGCATTTGTGGGCACCATGTCCATCAACATAGATAGTGTAAAAAACAGTATTTGTACATCATATTGACAACGTGATGTGTTATGGTACGTTTACACGCTTGCCAAGCCTCGGCAAGCGTTGACAATCACAAGCGTGTAAAGAGGGCGTTTGGCTTGGCTTGCGTGAGCTTGTGAGCGCTTGCCCGTGATCGTCTCGAGTGTCGGTTTTTTGACGCGAGTCAAAGGGCGTTTGTGACAAACGTTTGCGATGCGTTTACACGTTGGTCCGCGTTTAGTATAGTACCCATTGTGATCTCGCAACGACCACACGCGCGTGTTGCTTGTAGCACCTCTAGGGTACCTACTAACAAAATGAGTGGTTGGTCAAATGAAGAAACCCTTTTCTCTCTGAAGTGCTACCAGATTGAATCTTGCATCTGGAATCCAAATGATGGAAATCATAAAGATAAAAAGAAACAAGCAGATGCATGGATTCGTCTTGCTGAGCTGACCGGAAAGCCAGTGAAGGAGTTAAAAAATAAAAAAGAGATATTAATGGCCACTTTTCGCAAGCACTTTTGTTTTACTTTGCTTGCATTTCCAATAAAAGTACGTTATGCCGAATGCAATAGCCGTCACAATTTCGGTGTCCGCCATGCTTGGATGTTTGTTACAGACTGACGCATTCACAAGCATGTAAACGGCTTCCAAATGCCAAACGATATTTGTGGACGCTCGGGACTGTTTGCTGTTTGCCGAGGCTTGGCAAGCGTGTAAACGTACCATGAGAATGTCACTTGTTTCGCGCAATCTGTCGCGCTCTAGATATTCGGAATCACTCACACAAATGCAAAGCAAAAAAATACTTAAAAATGAACCTTATCATGATGATATAAGATTCATTTTTAAATATTTAGGAAATGGGAAATGGATCATATTCCGACTCGTCAATGTGGCCGTTTTAGACCTCATGAGTTTATGCTGCGTGGGCTGTAATCATCAATACATATGATAAAACTGTAACTGGTCTGTGTCTGTACATAGAAGATATTTGAGAAAAAAAAAACGATGAGGCCCAATCTATTTGGCCTCTAGGCCAAAATCATGTTTTTTAGAATTTTTGTCTGTCTGTATGTTTGTATGCGCATCACACAAAAACTACTGGACGAAATTTGATGCGGTTTTCACAGTTGTATTGTTAAAGGTCTAACTAAAAAACTGGCGTAGGTTTCATCTTGATATGTCACTCAGAACCTGATATAGGATTAACAATAGTAAATTACGCGCGGACGAAGTTCGTGGGCACAAGCTAGTTAGATAAAATCTTTTTCTCATAAATGCTCGGGAATGTAGACATTATTGTAGTAAAAAGTTGTCGCTCCTCAAAACTTTTTAATTCATCTGTCAATGTCACATTAATTATGTAACTTGTCATACAGCCAATTGTTACCTTCATTATAAAAAATGCATTCTTCGAGCATATTAATCACAGACTTTTTTAATATTAAGAGTATTTAAGTCTGTGTGTGCTTCATTTTTTGCGTAAAACACGACTGGGCTGTATGGGCTATGTTTCCTTGTCACTAATTGACAATAAAAATATTTAAAAATGTCCGAATATAACAAATACTACCGACATTATTTATTATTTTTTATTCATTTATTTGGCATCTCTTTTTTACATTTTTATATATAAAGTAAATTACAAAAAATAAAAGACAGATAAAAAAGTAATCCATCGGCAGCGGGGCTCCAGCGAAAGAAATCTCTTTACAGTGCGGGCCGTGTCCAGGAGTACCGCCCGAGTTATTAATATATTTTTATATTCATTTGTTTATTTCTTTATTTCCTCACATTTATTGAGAAAAGCACTATACATGCCTCGGCGGGAATTAGAATTTGCTGGACTCGTAATTATTCAACCTACTTGTCCGGCGAATTCTGACTTCGCGGCCTCTGCAGTAATGTACTATATTTGTAGACAGTACACACACACACAAATAGTGTAACAAAACATTGTCCGTGCGCAGGTGTGGCTGTACCGCCACAACACGGCGGCGGCGCGGCGCGCGCGGCGCGGCGACTAGCACTGGACCGAGACCGCCTTATAGCGCACGCGCACGCCACGCAACCCGCTGCTTCCACAACCACTCCTACTCTTTTTATGACCGATCGCTTTTTTACACACGCCACGATTTTTTACAAATCATGCCCGTGTCATATTTTTAACAGAATGCGTGAAGTATTATGATATTGTATTTGAAAACTATCATCGGATGACGGTGAGTCTTGTGCCAGTTAAGGGAATGTTTTGGGTTAAATTGGTTGGTTTATAGATCAAACTAACCATTGGAAACGTTTTTCCAAAAAAACATATGTTACCCGCTGCTTTCGCAACCACTCCTCTTTTTATGACCGATCGCTCTTTTACACACGCCACGATTTTTTACAAATCCTGCCCGTGTCATGATATTTTGTACAGAATGCGTGAAGTATTAAGATATTGTATTTGAAAACTATCATCGGATGACGGTGAGTCTTGTGCCAGTTAAGGAAATGTTTTGAGTTAAATTGGTTGGTTTATATAACAAACTAACCATTGGAAACGTTTTTCCAAAAAAAAAATCGATAATAAACTCGAGTTACTACGAAATTTGAAATCGTATTGCAAGATATTCATTACATCTGTGTGATTCGATATAAACTTACAACTCGTGTGTAGTGTGCTTAGCTAGAGCTTGTTAGACCAAAACCTTTTGGATATAATATTGTAGAAGTAATTTGATTTACCGATAACAAACCAATCATCAATTTTTGAGGACATCCTTAAACGTTTACTACAAAAACAATGGAATTCGATTGTGGTGCTACTTATAACGTACCTGTTATACAAAAAGCCAAATGAGAAATGCCTACAAATCAAAAACCAGAATTTGATGAAAATTGCGTAGGATTAGGCTATCTATTTGTGCCTAAATAAAGTACCAACGATTGTCTACGAAATTGACCATATTTGACCACCTTGATAATAAGATTAATGTGAACGGAATCTTTTCTAGAATTGCCAAAATGTGATTGCGTACTGTTAAATAACTAATTGTGGTACCTAGTCGTGTAAAAGTACATAAAGTATTCAAATTTCCTAAACTTTACATTTGAATTAAAAAAAAAATGCATTCTTTTTTAGATATATTTTATTAAATATTTAACTTATCTTAAGTAGTGATACTCTAGGAAAGATCATACCTATACAGCTATTTTCTTGGCCAACTGGACTGATTTGTAATAATAAATCATTGAGTGTTCAAGATAAGCGAGTACTCATTCTTACATGTACCATATGAGGACTTCCTAAGTATACAGTTGTGTATATATTTCGACGGCGTAGTGGATGTGTTTTTTGATCTAACAATCTGCTGCAATTTATAACTAAGTACTTTTATTTTAATAAAATAGTGATATTCTAAAATTGACAAGAAATCGAAGAACACGATTACTGTTCCAAAAACTATAATAATTGCTGTTGTATTATTGAAATTTATTATGTTAAAGTTGTATATAGTTTAAGATGAAAGAACTCGAAATAATTGTATGGCTATTTCGCTTTAGTGAGTTGAGTTATTACTAAATAATTTAATGAAATTATTTGTGAGTTATACTAGACCTAGTACAATAAAATAATTTAGCCATAGATAGAAGAAGCGCCTTAGGCCGGATTTTGTCGGCGGGCTGTGTTGTGATGAGCATGTGTTAGCATTTAGCAATAACATAACGGAATCATACTGTTTCCATAAAGTTTGTAAAGACGCAACATAGAAATCACAGGATATTTATGGTTACTTGAATTTTTTTAAATTATTTTTTGACATAAATTAACTTGTGCAAGCGCCTTTATAAAATTTACAACATTGTTCAGTACCGGTAATATCCGGCAATAAATGATACACTTCGAGTATTAAGAAAAAAATGGGCAAGATTCGGCATTCGTACCATGGAGTCTAAAAAGGCCACTTCGACAAATCAGAATATGATCCATTTCCTTAATATTTAAAAATGAACCTTATGATACCACTTATAGGGCCACTTATAAATGGATCATATTCTGATAAATATTTAAGAAATGGATCATAATCGAACCAGCCATTTATTACTCTTCCAATACCGATGTGTATAATTTTACTCTGCTGCATTGGTATAGTTGCCGTCACGTAAAGGCCGCTGGCGGTTAAGCTGCGCAGTAGGCGATATATCGGTCTATTCGGTGAGCGGGGGTCGGGCGGGTCTCATCCGGCGCGCGCGATTGGTTCGTCAGTCGTACCTATGCGCAAGTTTCACCCCTCCTCACCCTACCAGCGGCCTTTTTACGTGATGTGAAGTATATTTTTTAATAATAAGTATACTATAAAGTCATTTAAAATGTGTGTCTAATTTATTGTCATCGTGATATTTTAGTACAAAAACTGAGTTGTTATTTGCAGTTATTATTTTTTTATTTCATTGCCATTTGTCGTTTTAACAAGTATTCTTAACATTGCTTGCATAATCAAATCAGAAAATGTTAATTTCAATCATTAACATATATTATTACACATTAATTTATTGGTAGATTATATTTTATTTTTTAAAATATTATGTTGCAATATGTAGAAAGGTACAGTGTTCTAGTCTAATTGCTCCCGTTGGTTGGAGTAATTTAATACTTTAACTGCTGTTTCGTGGCTCGTAGCTAAATACTGAAGAATGATAAATATATATAATAGTACTCGTCTGGACTAACCCCCGTCCCCCTTTCTCCAACTCCTTTACCTCAAACCCGCTCTTTGAACGAGCGAGTAATAATAACAAACATATCATTACCAAAAGCAACTTGAATTCATTAGTTCTAACTGTATTGTTCAATATTATGGTCCCCATTTTAAAATCACCCCAAACATGAAAAAATAGGGTTGGTCCACTTTTCATCAAAGGGCATGTTGCATAGCAGGCTATATCATGAGCAGTTCCCAAAAATCAGAAATAATATCAAAAACCGATTAAGACTATCATATATTTGTTTTTTCGTGATCTTGTTATGGTACAAAAATACATTTAATATCGCTTAAATATCGTATAATGGCCATACTGACATGGCGCCCGTACGTATGTTCAGATACAATGCTCGATATTTTCATTATATCTTAGAAAAGTAATTAAAGTAAATGTTTCTAACACATGTTACATGCAATATCACAAAAACATATGTGTATTTCACATAAATAGATGAATAATAAATAAAATAAACAATTTTTTCCCGCGGGCACGTATGTAATAAATGTGTCGGGCATTTTGGCGGAACTCGCCTAACCTTCATTACGATTTTGTTGACTAAAAGTACCATAGAAACCCTACGAATTTATGGGATTTACTTTCAAGGCATTGATACTGACCCAAGAATGAAAAGTTCAGATAGGTGCTCATGATATAGCCGGCTCCCCCATACATTTGTGCAACAACCCCTTTAATAATTGAGACCTAAGGCTAAGGTTGATTACAATAAGGTTAAGATTGATCTTTAAATATACATATTTAATAAAGTATATTCCAAAGACATTCCTACTTCCTCAATTTCTAATTTACAACAATGCAATGGACTAGAGTCTTTCAGTGAAAATTCATAGTTTTTGTATAAATATTGTATAAATGTTTACATGACTTGGATTCCATTAAAATTACGATACAACTTACATAATAACTAATTACGTCACTATTCGAGAATATGACATAGAAATATAGTTAGGTTCTAAATTCTTCAAGTCTTTGTATTTTTCCTTAGTTTTAAAGCAAATTGCCACATTTATATAAAAATTCCTTTAGGGAAAATTGTCTTTCTAAACTTGGTCAGATAATTTTATAGAACTTTTGCAGAAACAATGCAATGAACGTGTTTGAAACTACTTTATTTACCGTAATAAAATTGATGTTTTGATAAAATGTAACTACAAAATAAATAAATATGATTGCGAAATGAAAGTGTGAATCAAGTAACCTTAAGAGTTACAGTGATAGAAATACATTCTAATCGTGTGAATAGGATAAATTAATTTACTGTAAAAGTGTTGTGTTTTCAAATCATATTTTCAGTTTTATGCTCCTCTTAATATATTTTTTTTTTAAAGTGAGTGTTAATGTATCAAGGACTGACATTTTATTATGATTTAGTTAATGTAAGCACAAAACATTGTGTTCTATGTTTCCTTGCTAATTGTATATGTTTGATAATACCTTTCTGTATAGTATTGCTCTCTATAGTACCTAGAAGTACTACTATTTCTTGAAAAAAAATCTTAGGATTTTTGTGCATAACTATTTTTTTCTATATTATTTCAGTCTTCCTGTATAATCATTATTATAATAATAAATAATGAAATCGGGAGCATTTTATTCGTTGTTACTTTTTTGTTAAAATACCGTATTATTATGGGTACAAATGAATGTAAATGCCATAACCTAGAAACATTATAATATCACCCAGGTTGGGTCATTTTCATGTGTTAATTCTTTCGTTCGTTATTTTAGATGTAAAGCAATATATGAATTTGACAGACTTTGTTGCACCATACGACACAACTCTATATACAAAAAGGAAACGTTTAAAAAACTTAGCCATGTCTTTCTTAAAGTTTCGCGCTTTAAACACATAACTTTAATATCAATGGGACTTAGCACGAACCATTTTTATATATTTGTTGTGTGGCAGACGTTTCCTGCGAACGTTGCAGTCGCCGTGGTCGCAGCCAGAGTTAGTATTATAGTTATGAACTTTGCAATGTGAATTTAATGCTCTTTTAGCTCCTCAAAACCTCAAAATGAGAGATAACTTTGTAATATGTAAAGGTACATATCATATTCTTAGTACATATTTATAATTTTGAACTAGTATTGTACGAAATCCAAATGGGCATGTTTTGTCAATTAAGTAATTTGTAGACTATATTGTATATAATGAATACCGATGACGTATGTATGTTGCGATTTATTGGAAACGAAAATAAAGGTATATTGTTTGTTAGTTTGCGTATTTTCAATTCAATGTCATAATACGTGCTTTGATTAGGTTAGGTATGCAGTGCAAAAAAAAGCCAACTTAATCTGAATATCTGCAGAAAGTTTGTGACGCAAAAAGTACTGGACAGATTACGATAAAATCACGAATAGAGTAAAAACATAAGAAATAAGTAAGTACTTTTACCCTAAAGAAATAACAATGATAGAAATCTGAAATATATAGATATAGAGACATAGCATAGAGCAGGTACAGTTTTATTGTATGTATAGTTAATAAAAACAAAACAAGCTAATTATTAAAAATAAAAA
Organism: Ephestia elutella; assembly: GCA_018467065.1. Taxonomy (NCBI): domain Eukaryota; kingdom Metazoa; phylum Arthropoda; class Insecta; order Lepidoptera; family Pyralidae; genus Ephestia; species Ephestia elutella. The sequence continues at coordinate 6,752,052 of CM031567.1, read as the reverse complement.
ACACGACTGACAACTCACATAGCCTATGTCACTCGGAAGAAAGCAAGAAATCTAAAAATACCTCTTACATCAAAATCTGTTAAGCCGTTCAGGACTTACGGTGGAATAAAGAATCTTACATACATACATGAACCCTGAAAACATAACAGTTCTTTTTTGGTCAATCGTGTAAAAAGCACAGAAATAAAAGGATACGGAGCAAAAGCTTGAATTGCACCTGTCTATATATGCGTATACAGATGAATGGGATGGTTTTTACTATGCCGGATCTACTACCACAGCACCGGTCATACTGCAAAATAAGAATGAGACAAAAGTAACGTACTTAGGTACTTAGTAGCTATGTAAAATATCTTGATTCATTCATTTCGTATAGACGTACCACTGACATAGAGCTACGTAATCACCTGTATAAGGTGATTCACGTCTTTCAAATATGTAAAATATAACAAACAGATAATAATTCATGATGGCATACAATGCTACAAATTAAGTGATAATTTAAGAGGGCTCCATTTGTCATGTATTGTACACTATAACGTCGTTGGTATAAAGCTCGGTAATCATCATTACGTCTCTCTACGTCAGCGAGAGATCGCCATCTGAAACTACCCTTTAATGTTTCCAGTGGTACAATGGAATTTGGATGCTAGCTGGTAGAATATAAGAGTTTGTAGGAGTGCAAATATGTGAAGAGGGGTGGATCGATGGTTGCGGAGGTTGTAGTTCGACATGAGCGCCCTCTTGCGGGGATGTGATTTGCTCGGCAGTGTACAAGACTTGCGGCCGGTGCCCGGGCGTGTGCAGAGTCCCCGGCCCTTAGCCGCTGAGCGCCGATACCCAACTGAGGTAAGTGAACCTCTTCACACTACACATTCAATAGGAACCTGACGACTAATTACATTTTTCTAAATTAAATTGTCTCGGAAAGGTGGTTTTCGAGGCTTTACTCTCCGTGCTTTACTCGGATCATTTTCAAAGTTGTTTGCAATAATTTTGTAATAAACAGCGCTATTTTGTTCAAAATAAATGAAATAGTATGTATATGTACTTCATACACACAGGCCTACAGATTTTTACTGGTACTTATTCCATATATATTTTATTTACAAAAATTTGTTTACAATAATAGTGTCGTCATCGGTCGGATGGGCTGTGTGTACGTAAAATCAAAACGCAAATTCTTACGAGATACTTATCATATCAGCCACCCTCAACGACAATAAGCTTTTAGAAGTGATTGTGATATTGTGAATATTCATAGAAAAAAAATGCATATGGTATTTCTCAAGGAAGTCTTCTAGGTCCAATTTTGTAACATTATCATCTTTTAATTATATCTGTCAAGTTCAATTACATTACAATGGTTTATTCCTTCAAAATTTGCTTCCCTTAGTTGACTTATTATCATGATATCCGTTCGAATACACCTCAGTTTCTAAAACTAATGACAGAATTATATTTTTTTAAATATCTATGTACAGACACACCAATTACAATTTTTTTATATGTATCTATGGACAAAGGCATATAAAAATACATTAGGGCAGGACTGTGCACTCTGCTTTTTAATTAACCGTTTGAATGGAATTTAATAACCAGCGACCAGCGCATTGTTGAAAGAATAAGTAGAGCTCATAAATGCTACTTTAAAGCTTACAATTATGTCACTCAGTCAGTTCGTAGATAATCGTGCTTTAATAAAATACCCTGTCTGCAATAATTAGCATATTTACGTCATTTGTGCTCTATCAAAACAAATACGAAATAAGTACACTTTATTACTTCATTCTTGGGTTGGGATCAAGCAGGAAGTATGTATTTGCAACCGCGTAGGTTATTCTCTACGCAATAGATAGAAGAACATTTATGTATGTAAATTGATTGAGACCTACCTTACTTCTATTCCTAATATGATGAAAATAAATTAGGTTACCTATTTGTTTTGTTTTTTTTTAATATGAATATTACACAAACATTTGAAGTTACAAACTCGTTAAAATACCCATTCGAAAAAGGCAGGCAAAATTAGTATTAATCACGTATCTAATAAAAATTTGCCGTAACGTGAGTCATCCTGATCCTACAAAGGAAAGGCTACAAAGGAATTCCTAAGCCTCTGCGAGATATTCCAAATATTTCCCGTAACCAGCCGCATCCGCAAAGGTGCGCAAAATTACGTCAAAAACCGGTGCTGTTAATTCATAAATGAAAAGGACCAATAAATTAAAACCAGTTTTTTGTGACGTTCGATCATATGATAACTGTGATGGTTCCGCATTCTATACTACGTTAGTAACTAAACAATAACGTCACATGATAAAACACCTTTAAATATTTTAGCTTTTACAGCTTCTACGAATATTCAAGGAATATTCATTGTTCATTTGGTTATCTGGTCGAGAAAACTATATAGCTACTTTTTCCTACTCGTCTTTAGTCCACATTTACGTATGACCGAAATACCCAAATATAATAGTTAATATTAGTGGAAAAGGGTCCAAATTGGCCTTATTGTAGAAAATTGTCCTCGGATAAAGTAAGTAGAAAAGTAGGTCTATACTTATAGTATGTGTGTGTGTTGAACAAAATTAAATTTGCAGTGGTTCGTAGTAGGTAGTTTGTACAGAGACAACACGACAACAAATAAAAGTAACGAGTTCATTTCGCGCGCCTAACAACCCGTGAATTACTGAGTGAGCCGGTCGCCCTCTCTTATTCTTTGTTTGTAGTTTTCCCTTTTGAATACCCTGGTTTACACGAATATAATTTGTGACTTCGCTAGTCAGTTCAGTCATGAGAAGCAAAAGGTAACTACTGTTATTGGTTTTGTTAAATAAAAGTACAGTGCATGAGATAACTACGTCACAGTGTTAAGTAAAAGCGTAGAGCTCGAAGTCAGCTAATTGCATAAAATCTTATCTAACTTTGTATCATACTTATGTATTATAATATTTATATGTTATACCTATTATGTCCTTTTTTGCATAGTTATGAAGCAAGCAAGCCCAAATTGAAAGTCAGTTTTTTCTTTGTAACGATTTTCATTTTTGAACTCTACTTTGTTTCATGCAGCAGTGGAGTTTTATGCGTAACGTAATTTTCTTTTTTTATAAAAATAATTTCATTTCATTTTGATGTCTGTAGTGTACAGTCAGAAAATTACACAACCCATATCTACATAAATAAAGGGTAACGGAGCGGCGCGCAGACCATCGCACATTTTCATATCAATGTGTGCTGGGCGGGCGACACGGACGCCTCGTATCATTTCGTCCTAAATGTTAACATGGCCGTTCCTATAATGGCAATGGAATATTTAAACAGATATACACGAGTAATGGAGTATGATACAGCTATTTCCAGACAGCTATAACTCGGGTCATGAGATATAACATGGTAGTTTTATTGGACTATGTGTATGCCAAATTTCAGAAAGATTGGTTCAGTAGATAAAGCGTGAAGAGGTAACAAACAAACAAACTCACTTTCACTTTTATAATATTAGTTAGGATTAGGATAGAGACGATTTTTTTTTCCTGTACTTATCTATATTTTTATGTAAGTAATGTAGATTGTACTTCTATAATTTTATAGTAAATCGTGTAATACAATCTTTTATAATAATTTAATTGAAATATTGTATTCATGTTGTTCATAAAATTTCTTAGCTTTTCAAATCGCTAATCACAGTGCAAAGTTATTAAAACTACCTATCGAGTGCAGACAGAGCTCCAACTTACCGCTGCTGTGTAACTACATTACCGGGGTGCAAGCTGAGGGGTGAATCGCTCCCGCCCGACTCGGTGGTTGTCCGGCAATTCTCTCAAATCGAAATTACATATCGATATAGCCCATAATATGTACATACATAAGTCGTACCTTTGTACTTAGTATGTTTTATGTTTCCTATCTATCTATAATAATAAAAAAATAATACATATGGTACATTCCTCAAAGGTTTATAAGAAAAGAAACAAATATTCTGCTTACCATGAACTGGAGACGCTTTCTCGGATCGAAATCTACTTATCTAGTGAATTAATGAATGATATTTATTGCTGTATACATGGTACATGGTTATAAAATAGTTGTTACAATGCATAAATTTTCAGGAAACACATGTTTAGTCAGTATTGACATGCAACAGACATTAAAATCACATTTATTTGATACATTTCATGCGTCGCAGTATTAATTAATTCATAAAATAATAAAAATATATTGGATGTCTACAAACTAATCAAAATTTAAAAGTCGTAATTGTCGTAGTGATTTCTATTTCTAACTTCGAAGTAATAAATGATTGATTTTGTACACGTTATATAGGGTAAAAATTAAAAAAAAAAAAGTAAAAATAAGAATGTCGTGCCAAGCGTCAGTTGCATTATGTATTCAAAAAGTTTGTGCTTGCGTGATGCTTCCCCTTCGTCGTATAAAGGGTGATTTGTTGTCCCTCCAAAGAAAAACAAATAACTGTAAAAGGCATTTGAAATATCATACTAGGTATGCTCTTTTTTAATGATCAAATAGGTAAAATTCTCAATTTTTTACAGTGGTTCTGTTCAAAATTTTTATCGCATAAGGTTTAATTAAAATAAATACGGCAAACATAATGAATTGCATACTGAATTAATGGGATGATCTTTTACAACTGCTAAGAAAGATTTAATGATATAAATATAATGTTCCCCAGTAGGCACGAGATACACTCACATCGACGTACGACGACGACGACGTAGTCAAACTTGGAACCTTCCTTTGCACTCACAAATGTCTCCCCTGTGGATCATCATTTCCACTTCATTCCTTTGGTAAAATTAGAAATAAGAAGTAGGTAACTAGGTACAATTACTTTTGCTATTTTTTTTATTCGTGAAATAGCTGTGGTCGTAGTTTAAATTTATTATTTAAATATTTTTGGATCTCTCTTTAGTCGTATTTCCTCATGACTGAGGGTCGTGGTCATTATATGGAATGAAACACACACAACGACTCTCTTGGCAATTTTAATGGAGTGGTTTGCCATTGCCTTCTCTATTTCACACACTAGCTGATAATCATCAACCAGCTGATAATCATCAACCAGAGTGCAGGTTTCCTCACGATGTTTTCCTTCACCGGAAGCAGGTGGTGGTCGATGAAAACTAACATGAGTCAGATTGGTATACAAACTCATGTAGCCCGGGCAGGATTAAAACCTGGGATTTTGCATCCACAGGCGGGCGCCCTACCACTCGGCCACCACCGCTTCATTTTTGGATGCGACATTGTTAACAAATTGCGAGCTATTTTATTTGACCAATTTTATCGCAAAATCTGTACGGGGCGCTGTATTTAAGTTCTTTTACATCCAACAACGATGACGCAATAGAGCTTCACAAAACCTCTTTCCATTTTGATGAATTTAATTATGTACCTATATAGGTAGATAGAACTACATATACTTATCTTCTTATGGAGTAACTAAGTGTAATTGCGCATATACAAGCTTATTATGAAAAAAATCCTTTTGCCCACGACTTGGTCCGTGCGGATTTTTTTAAAGTATTTTTAATATCTCGGGTTCTAAACGGCATTACCAAGATGAAACCTGAGCCAAATTTTAAGTTAGACTTTCAGCAATACAACTGAGGAAATTGCATCAAATTTAATTTTCAAGTTTTCTACGTGATGTTCGTACAGAAAGAGACAAAAATTTTAAATAAAGTTTATTTTGGATTCTACTGACCTATAAAGACCATTCATACATGTTTTTCTTAAATATCTTGAATCTAAATGAACTTCGACTTTTCTGACGACTTTAAGAAAAAGTATCTTCATTTTCATCCCGACCTGCCCGAATGTTATCTGTATTAAAAATGTTTACTAAAATTGATCGTAGCGCTATCTGCGCGTCGCCATGGGAGCAGGTCATGACGTCACGGCTGCGGAGGCAGGGAGGGCCCACCACCCTCCCGATCCTCCCGAACCTCGCTTTGTACTGCGATATACGAACATTCACCTAATTAATTCTCCTCGAAACATTAGCTTTGTTGGATTAATCTGATAATCTCACGTCTGAACGAAATCTTCTTTGTTGTTTAAATAGTTTTTAACAAAAAAATCACAACAAATTAAAAACAGAAACTTGAATTTTCCGATTTAAATCAATAAACTGAAATGAGATGATTGAGACAAACGATTTCTTAGACCCTTTTATCCAATTTATTGTCATACATTATATTTTTATTTAATTTTTACATATACATGTACCTTACTTATAGCTAACTTAGGCTACTTTTACACCACTCTGGAGCTATAACACAAATAACAACTTAAGTTATAATCAAGTTAATTTCTCTAAATACTTTTTAAGTCTAATTTTGAAATCCACACGAAAAATTAAATAAAACAGAACTACTAAACTTGTACTTTTAAATAAACATCTATTTAAAAGTTGGATCAGATCTCGATCTAAGACTAAAGTTTATAACATATATTTAGGGGCATGGGGCAAGCGACTTCATTTTTACATTTTACAATTTTAACACTAGTGACTTTTTAATATAATTGTAAATGTAACTAACAACATAGAAACGCAAACTTAACACAATATTTTGTTTATTCTACAATATTCAACAAATTCAGAAACTGTCGATGTAGTGTTTAACACAGTGTGGCTTATGATGAAGCAGTACCTATAAAAAAGTAAGACCTACAAATCAAGTTGTCTACATATCCATTGCATGTTTTATTCTTAAAATAGAAGAAAATTGTTGCTATGTAACGTGTTATCAGCGATCCGCACGTTTGCAAGCCTTTTATAACCCGATCAATAAAGATCGAGTAAATCTAGTAATCCAATATACGAGGTCTATTTTCTTTCTGTAGGCAACTTGGGATCTGAACGAATTGATATAAAGCCACTCAGCGTACCGAGATTGGATTCTTTTCAACTTAATTAAGTTACGTCACTAAGTTTGAAGGCAACTTTGTAAATAAGTGTAGATATAGTTTTAATTATGACCTAATTAAAACTATATTTTGCATCATTATTAATATAATTAATAATGATGCAAAATTAAATAACATTTATTTTATGTCATTATTAATATAAGTTTGAATCTCACGACGAGAAGATACTATAAATAGCTACTGGGGCAGCTAGAGGGTTTAAAATTCTGTCAATAAAATATAAGAGAAAGACAAACACTGTGAAGTGAGAACCATGGAAATAATAAGTACTTTGTACAACGTACTTATTACTTCCATGGTGAGAACACATTCAAAAAACGTACTTCTTCTTTTTCAGTGTTTTATTATCACTGGTGTCAAATATGTATTCAAATTTAAAATATGTATACAGGCATCGAAATACAACTAATATTTCGATGTATACAGGTTAATGACTAGTTCGATGGTAGTGGTAGTTGGTTGAGCGATGGACCCGCCTGAATCGCCTTACTTTTAAATAATCCATACTAATATTATAAATGCGAAAGTTTGGATGTGAGTTTGTGAGTTTGTGAGTTTGTGAGTTTGTGAGTTTGTGAGTTTGTGAGTTTGTGAGGATGTTTGTTACTCAATCACGCAAAATCTACTGGACGGATTTCGATGAAATTTGGTACAGAGGTAGATAACGACCTGGAATAGCTCATAGGCTACTTTTTATCCCGGGAAAAAGCACTGTTCCCGTGGGAAATTCACGCGGGTGAAGCCGCGGGCAAAAGCTAGTGAGTCAATAAAAACTTTTTTATTTTAACTGCATTTACGAATACCAAAATAAAATGTAGAGTAGAACATAGAAATTATTCATGGGTTGTTTTCAAGAAGTAGCATTACAAAATAAAAAATAAAACAGATTCAAAAGGGCTTCAACACGACCCAGCTCACATCACGTCGGAGTTATTCCACTTTAGTTTGCCCCGCATGGCCAGATATTGCTCTCGAGTCTCGCGCTGACACTGATTCCTCCCGCGAGAGCCGCATAGTTCAGATAACGCCGATCTAGTTACATTTGCTCAAATTCTTATCATATTATTAGGTTAAGGAAGCTTCTTCGGCAATGCTATTTTATATCTTACGGTAGATACAGAAGAAAAGCGGGCAATAACTGAAAGTAATGGTTTTGTAAACACTGTTTTCTAGGCATTATCCAACTCTTTTTAGGCACAGGACGGAAGTGGGCGGGTATTCAATAAAATGAGAATCCCTGACCTTACTTCTCGGGTTGCTCGCCCGCTTGATCACCACAACCTCATCAAAGTACAAGCCTATATAAGCCAAGCTATTTATAACTGGTTTTACCGCATCATAACTAGCATTTTGAAAATTGTGAGATCCTCGTTGTCGGAAACTGGATCACCTCGATCGTAATGGCACATGTTGAAGGGCGTGGCTAGAAGGTATTGGACTCACCAGCGTCATCCCTTAATGTCAAGGCAAACCCAAAACCAGTATTTTTCGTATCATAAGTTGAATTATTAAACAGCAGGATCAGAAGCTTGGAATTAAAAATATGATGATTTTATGTAGTTTCAACCTTATTTCATTCGATGTACTCTTCGAGCAACAAGGACTCCTTCGGCAGTCCTTGTTGTCCTCTATGGATGTACCATAGAGCTAGAAGAATTTTTTTTAATTTTTTTTCTATGTCTATGGGCTGTACTGTATGTTATAGGTGTGTATACCTTGGAAGTAATAGTACAAAGTACTTATTACTTCCATCCATGGTGTATACATACCAAATTCTTTTGGATATGCGCGTCATTTTCTCTTGCTTTGGCACAAGTCGCCTGAATAATTTCCTCGCCTATATTGTCTGCTCTACTGCACAAAAGAGCCGGTAGCTTAGTGATTCCATTATCAGTATTAGGTGAGCGGGTGTTTCCACGTGTCGCCATTAGTTGGGTCTGGAGTATATGTATACCGCATTTAATCGAATTCCCTGATTTACTCATTTATTAGTGCAGGAAAAGGATACAAATATAGGAAACTAGAGAAGAGACCATAAATTTAGATAGGTAGGTACGTCTAAAGATTGTTTTAGGGTTAGCACGTTTCACTATTTTTCCTAAATATCACTGATTTTGGGTATTCTTAGAATCAGTAATATCAGGGTAGCTTTGCTATTTTATTTCTGTTTTAAATATAGCTGTGTTATGTACGCAGGTACCTCACGCGCGTTCCATTTCCTCTTATTAATCTTCAAAAGATTGCGTGAGTCTTGAAACACGATAACGCCTACGACAAGTTGCCTGTTATATAAATCTGTGCCTACGAGTTTACATAAGTCCCTCACACTTTTGAAGTAGATAAAAAAATCTCAAAAAAGAAATTATTTTTTCTCGGTTTGGGTGGGTGATAAGTGTGATAACATCACAGATGCAATCTTATGTAATGATGAATTCATGTACGAACTACCTATTACACACACACAACTTGATAGAAGTTAGGTATGCAACGTTTGTTAGGTAAAGGTATCTAGGTATATCAAGGAATGAACAAACAACAACACAGGAACTATGCACGGTATGAGTTGCGGTTACAGCTATTGTGGGTGGTTCATAGACATGTAGTATAGGTCTGATTCGAGCGCAGAATTAATTAACACCCGCCTCCCGGGCTCAGCCAAATTCGAATGGTTTTACTACTTTAAGCACTCAGACCTGTCATCCATTGTAATCACTGATAACATCGATGAAGTGTTTGAGTATAGATGGGTCATGCATTGAGATACGTTCAGTCTAAATCATAATCGAATCTAATAACAAAAAGTTATGTCATTGTGTAATGATTCTACGCAGAGAGGTCTTACATCATCATGAGGTGTTCAACATATGTAGATCAATAATTTGGGCCATGTTCATACATATATTCCTTAGCCCTGTTAGATAAAGTAATCCATACTAATATTATAAATGCGAATGTTTGGATGTGAGTTTGTGAGGATGTTTGTTACTCAATCACGCAAAATCTACTGGACGGATTTCGATGAAATTTGGTACAGAGGTAGATAATGACCTGGAATAGCACATAGGCTACTTTTTATCCCGGGAAAAAGCACTGTTCCCGTGGGAAATTCACGCGGGCGAAGCCGCGGGCAAAAGCTAGTAAACATATAATTATCAAATAGACACAAAATAATAAAATTACAATACCATCGTCCCACGCCACGATAGAATTTACTTTCAGTGTTTTATTTCGTTGCGTCAAAATTTTGAGTGCTACGAAGACCTACGATACAAATGATTTGACGCTTACAACAGCTATGAAATTCGTAGTCTGCTAATGTAATCCTAACTTAATATTATAAATGCGAAAGTGAGTTTGTTTGTTACCTCTTCACGCTTTATCTTCTGCACCAATCTTCCTGAAATTTCGCATACACATAGCTGGAAGTACGAAGAAGGACTTACGATACCTTTCATCCCGGGAAAATACACTGTTCCCGTGGGATTTCACGCGGGCGAAGCCGCGGGCGACAGCTAGTAGTATATAAAGTGAAAGACTTCTTGAAAAAACATTTGTGTAAGATAATGGCCAGGTTAATGAATAATTTAACTGGATTAAAGTATCCAGAAATTATCATGGGAGTGAGCATATTATGAGTTTACAGATACGCGCATATGAGAATATAATGATTGAAATACACCAGACTGTTGTTATAAATTAATATATTATAATAATACTATTGATACTAGCGAACCCATTAAGTTATGACCGGCAGACGCATTGTCGTACTGCTAGAAATAGCTCAAAATTATGTAATGTCGTCTTGTACAGAAAATCAAATTTAATGATGTATTGACAACAGTGCCACTTAACGGGCCATCTGCGGCTTCAAACAGATTATCCAGGAACCCAACACAAAATTTCATCCAAATCGGTCCAGCCGTTTATGATGACATTTTGAGTTTAGATGATAAACATCGTTACGTCGCAAAATGTCCCTTACGTCAGAAAAATAATATTAAGAAATATCTATCACTTACTAAATTAAACAATAAACATAAAATAATGTAAGTATAGTGTAGTCGCCCTTGAATTATCCTTGATAGATTTGAAGGACACAATGGAAGCCTACGCGATATTGGCGAGATGCCCGTGAAATTACCACTGAAGCAGAAGCTTACGCAGCTAGTCGTAGTATCTAATGTTGTATTTTTATATTTATTAATGCTGTTACCCGCAGGTTCGCTCGAGTGAGTTTCGCTTAGATGAAAAATCTTTTTGTGTTCCAAACTGTTTCAGATGTTTCGGATCTTCGATTTTTATACGTCTACAGAAAATGCTCATCAGATTAATCAAGTTTTGCTAAGGCGCCATTTCCATATATGTTATAGTGCAGCTGGTCTCTTGCAGTTCTTCATCAGGTGTTCCAAATCGTCAATTTTTATACGTCAGTAGAAAATGCTCATCAGGTTGGACGACTTTTCTTACGGAACCATTTCCATATTTCTTATAGTTTAACTGTTCTGTTTTGGTTCTTCATCAGGTGTTCCAGTTTTTTCAAAATCAATTATAGCCTAAATGTTGCCTAGGCTTAATAGCTATACAACAATAAAAGTTTCATTGAAATCGGTTCAGTACTTTCGGAGATTAGCGTGATCATACATACAGACAGACAGACAAATAACTCAAAAAATTTTTTTTTGCTTTCTATTATTCTTTTTAAGTGTCCCTATATTATATCCATTCCAGTCAAAAAAACTAAATGTACAGACAAAATATTTTTAAAAATCTACAATAATTTAAAGACGTCGAGATAACCACAAGTTTTCATCCAGTAATGGGTCACTGTATGTGGTCCTTACAACTTGTTTGATTTCAAAGTGAAGACAAAAACATTCAGTGGGCTTCACCTTTACCAAAAAAGGGGAACTCTATACTATAACGAGCGGCTGAAAATAAAGTGCTTTCATGGAAAGTGGTTTTATCGAATAAAACCACTTAATATTTCAATAGAAATTGTCCGCTTCGACCCGTCTGTTTCAGTTGTCTTGTAATTAATTAAATAACTCGTAAATTACGAAGTTCTGGTTTCCATTTGTACCCTTGTTATTCATTGGTAAGGGATTAGGGATCATTCATTTATTATTAAAGTAAGCGCTTTCGTTTAATCTTTCAGTTCTGAATTTTTGAGTTGCCGAGGAATAATATTTTTATTTTATTTTACCTACTTTCATTCAGTGGTGAGAAACTTTATTTTTCGTACCTATCTAATTTAAAATTCTCTTAAGTCTATACGATCATCGATCTAATCGACTGAAGTAGTTTATTTTTCAACCGCAATGCAGAATTATTTCTATTTTTTTACACTTAAAAAGAAATTGAAAGATACGTATAATAAAATTAAAATATATTTTTCAAAAAATAATATCTTGCTTCCTACGAGAATACAAGGCGGCGAATGCAAATTTTAAATGGAAAACCGGTTTTCCATTTAAAAAATCTACTTTCCTCATGGAAGTAGTAAGTACGTTGTACAAAGGTACTTATTACTTCCATGATTTTCCCATATTTTACTTTTTTAAAATTTAAATGGACATGTATCTATGTGTGTATGAGTCATAGAGCAACACGGACTCCTTACGGACCGCGCGCGGAAGTCCTTGTTGCTCGAAGGTATGAGTGGTTCGCCGCGAACTTAGACCTCGCGATTATTATTTTAAAAATATGAGAATCGTAAAAATGCGTATATCTCAAAAACAGCTGAACCGATTTTGTTGCGCAACGAACTTAAAAATTCTATGGATAGTTGTTAGGTACACGTATTCTTAATATCATTGAAATTAATTCAACGCGAGTTCCGAGTTATTGCGGAACAAACATACATACAAACAATGTGTTTTCGCCCCTACTTGAATTATGACCCACCACAGTGCTACGTCAGCGTCAGAATGGAATATCATTTACGTATATGATGAAGCTCTTGGGTTTCCGCTCAAGTTGGAAATCATAACTACTTATCAGTACATATCATTAGACGCAATCTGATACCTCAGCATCTGTTGTTTTGCTCCATGGTACTATCGCACTAATATCAACAATACACCTCTACTTAATAGCTGTCTACTTAGTAGCTGTAGCTAGTTAGAACTAGAACTGAAAAAAAATAAAAAATAGGTTATACTAGCCGTAACCCGCGGCTTCGCTTGCGTAAACCAAAACCTGCCTCGTGACCCACCCCATCCATTAGTGAAAACCGCATAAAAATCCGTTTTTGCACGGAGAAAAATTCTAGTTCCGTTTACTAGAATATTGTGAATGTAAACAGAATATATGTTAGTATATGTGACAACTATACATATTGTTCAAGCAACTTGAACATTCTGGTTCCCTGTATATTGATTGTTCTAGTTCCTATAAAAATAATTTTATACACATTACCAATCATTTTGTAATAATTACCATAAACAAATTTTGACTGAAATATACAAAATTGTTATATGTAGTAAAATTATTGTACGGTTTAACTAAATATTATTTTGTTGTAAACATATGTTATAGTGTCCTTTAACAGTCGTAATGTAAGCACTACTAAAATTTATGTTATGTTTTACATTAATTATTGTGGACATTGCAAATCTTATTGTACGTACTATTAAAAATATTGTTTTCTTTACTTGATCATATCATTTGGTGTACTATAACATATTTTACTTTTTTAAAATTTAAATGGACATGTATCTATGTGTGTATGAGTCATAGAGCAACACGGACTCCTTTACGGACCGCGCGCGGAAGTCCTTGTTGCTCGAAGGTATGAGTGGTTCGCCGCGAACTTAGACCTCGCGATTATTATTTTAAAAATATGAGAATCGTAAAAATGCGTATATCTCAAAAACAGCTGAACCGATTTTGTTGCGCAACGAACTTAAAAATTCTATGGATAGTTGTTAGGTACACGTATTCTTAATATCATTGAAATTAATTCAACGCGAGTTCCGAGTTATTGCGGAACAAACATACATACAAACAATGTGTTTTCGCCCCAACTTGAATTATGTGCTTAGTAAGCGTCAGAATGGAATATAATTTACGTATATGATGAAGCTCTTGAGTTTCCGCTCAAGTTGGAAATCATAACTACCTAACAGTACATATCATTAGACGCAATCTGATACTTCAGCATCTGTTGTTTTGCTCCATGGTACTATCGCAATAGTATCAACAATACACCTCTACTTAATAGCTGTCTATTAAGTACTTAGTAGCTGTAGCTAGTTAGAACTAGAACTGAAATAAATTAAAAAATAGGTTATACTAGCTGTGACCCGCGGTTTCGCCTGCGTAAACCAAAACCTGCCTCGTGACCCACCCCATCCATTAGTGAAAACCGCATAAAAATCCGTTTTTGCACGGAGAAAAAATTCTAGTTCCGTTTACTAGAATATTGTGAATGTAAACAGAATATATGTTAGTATATGTGACAACTATACATATTGTTCAAGCAACTTGAACATTCTGGTTCCCTGTATATTGATTGTTCTAGTTCCTATAAAAATAATTTTATACACATTACCAATCATTTTGTAATAATTACCATAAACAAATTTTGACTGAAATATACAAAATTGTTATATGTAGTAAAATTATTGTACGGTTTAACTAAATATTATTTTGTTGTAAACATATGTTATAGTGTCCTTTAACAGTCGTAATGTAAGCACTACTAAAATTTATGTTATGTTTTACATTAATTATTGTGGACATTGCAAATCTTATTGTACGTACTATTAAAAATATTGTTTTCTTTACTTGATCATATCATTTGGTGTACTATAACATATTGTTGAGTTTAAAATAAATTTCTGTTTGAGAATACTGAGCCTATATAGTAGATACTTTCAGTAAGGAGAGTAAAAATATTTAATAAAATAAATATCTAAGTAACTATACCTTCCTTGGTAAGGAGATAAAGTTACATTAGACATATATTTAAAAAAAAACTTTTTTACTCCTGATACTAAAAGTATATACCCAATCAAATATGAGTAATATGTAATACAACACACATATTAAGTATTAATTAGTTTTATTCAATTTTTGCATAGGAACATTATAACATTTTTTTTAAAACAATATTTTGGTCAACAATTAAACATTCGCGCTTTAAACACGTAATTATGTACTTATTATAACTTATTTTTTTTTTATTTATGTATATTATAACGGGACTTAGCACGCACCTTTTAATTATTTATTTTCGTTGACGTTTCGATGCATCCATGCAACTCCATCGTTAGTGTACTTTTCTTTACGTGCCGAAATTGTTCCTTTAAGATCTGATGCAGCTTTAAGATGGGTGATAAATGCGTCGCGCATTTCCAGCTTTGAAGGCCGCCAGGTATTTTTCTTACTTTTTCCAAGAGGATTACCAAGTAGAAGCGGTAAACTCATAAAAGCATATACCGTTATTGCTTCAAGAGAAGATTCTTCTTTTCCTGGAAGCAAAAAAATATACTAATTAGATATCGATCAACAGAACATATGAATACAAAAGTTTCAAAAAGTTTTACTTAACAAATTGTTTACTGAGACTTCCCGTTAAGTAAACAGCGATAAAGCTAATAAACACTTTTTGAAATCGACTTTTGTCTCCTTTGTCGCCTTACCGTAGCTCTTTAGAGGTGATATTTTACAAACTATCGTTCTTATCTACGGTACGGTAGGCGAGAAATGAGATAAGAGTCAATTTTAACGGCTATCTCCCGCGACAAGTGTCTATTTGCTTTATGGTGCTAGACTAATACTATTTGAGTAGGTTTGCTTATAGTGAGGTAGTTTCTCGATTATACTACCCACAGGTGTAAGCAATATGGACAGGACAGGACCTTCATTACACTTTGAAAACAAAACGAAGACCTTTGAATTTCATTTCATTTCAATGATTTCAAGATCTGAATCACTACTAAAAAAGGTATATCTGCTTCCTACATTGAGCGTGTGGCACGCTTATAAAAACCTCTGTTGGAAAGATAAAAGGTACTTACCAGCAAATTTGGGAATGTAGTCTTCCAAATCCCACGACGATAATATACTGTTTACGTCTTAATCCATAGTACAATGATCTCGCATACAAAACAAGTATGAAAATGAAAATAATATTTATTTTCGGATAATATGTAGATACACTTATTTAGTAACGCTCGAGTGAAGTCTAATGAAAAATGGCGGCATAATTAAACGCGAGCTCGGTCCGCGCAGGAGTCAGGAGGGAGCGCGGGCGCGGGGCGCGCGTTTTGTTTTTTTGGTTAAGGCCGATTGGTTGTGAAAACATGCACATCGCAATGTTAACTTCATCGTAAGGTAACTGATACAAGAATATAGTAAGGATAACAATAAATATCATAAACGCAACAATACAAAACAAGTACACATAAACAACGCAGGTTTTAAGAGTTTTTACTATATTTTCTAGTAAATGGAAACAAAATATAGTTTTCACAACTAATAAATCGTTGCCAGAACAAGTTATTGTTGTTACTATTATAAAAATAAAATGTACTTGGTCATATATGCATATTGTTCTTATTACTTATTAGTTCATTGTTGATTACCTTATAAGAATGTGCTATTTACTGTATTGGTGTTACTAGAACATTCTGGCAATCACAAAAATGTCGTATTTTATTTATTAAAATAATTCTGTTTGATGGCAAAATATTCTGTTAGATTGTACTAGAATTATGGCTACTATATATTCTGGTAATATTGTAGAATATTTATTTCTCCGTGTGAGTTTATCGCAAATCGACAAACGTGGCGGGGGACTTTATTTTATAATTAGGTTATTGTATCTAATCAAACATTGTCCCTTTGCCATAAAGATAAATCTTGTCTTGGTACTTACACAATCGTTAGAAACGTAACATAACATACAACGAACTTAAATCACAGAACAATGCTTGCGTGTCAATAGTTAGTTTTATTTTGCATTGAACTTTTATAAACGATTAGGTGCCTATCAGTTAAATCAATTGTTTGTTAGAGTGCATAGTCATACACCTTAAAAAAATCTCATGTATAATATTGAAAGTTGTATTTGGCAAGTTAATTAGTTTTCTTATAGAGTCATAAGTTGTCGCCCGCGGCTTCGCCCGCGTGAGTTTCGCTTAGATGAAAAATCTCTCTTGGAGCTTTTCATCAGATGTTCCAGATCTTCAATTTTTATACGTCAGCAGAAAATGCTCATCAGGTTGAACGATTTTTGCTAAGGCGCCATTTTCATATATGTTATAGTGTAGCTGGTCTCTTGGAGCTTTTCATCATATGTTCCAGATCTTTAATTTTTATACGTCGGCAGAAAATGCTCATCAGGTTGAACGATTTTTGTTAAGGCACCATTTCCATATTACTTATAGTTTAGCTGTTCCGTTATGGTTCTTCATCAGGTGTTCCAGTTTTCAAAATGAATTATAGCCTATATGTTGCCCAGGCTTAATAGCTATTCAACAAAAAAAGTTTCATTCAAATCCGTCCAGTAGTTTTTGCGTGAAACGCGTACATACATACAGACAGACAGACAGACAGACAGACAGACAGACAAGAAATTCCAAAAAATTTTTTTTGTTTTCTATTGTTCTTTTTAGGTCTCCCTCTATCCATTTCAGTCAAAAATATTAAATGTACAGACAAAATATTTTTACTGTTTTATTATATGTATAGATAAATTACGTCGCGACCCTTAGTCATAAAACGTTAATATTAGGAACACATGAGTGTGACCCTAACCTTGTTATAGAGTTGATATAAATACATTATCCAGAGGATTCTGACCTCACAGTAACTTCACATAGACCATCTTAATGAATTATTTTGCCTTGAACTAAATGAATTGCCTTTGTTTCAGACATCTCTCGGGAGTCGGTTATGTCAATCAACCTCTCGGAAGTGTCAGATATCTAACAAGTGTGTGTACGGTACACAAGTGTTCGCTGCGCCGCAGCTGCACCGCACGCCGTGGTATCTCGGGACAGCAGCGGCGCTGCATCTCATGATATGCGCCGGCGCACTGTGACACGCCCGCCGCGCCCGCATCGCCACGCGTCGCCAGAAGAGCGATAACCGACCTCCTGCGCTCTGCCAAGTTTCGATTTCATTGGTGTGCTCTCACTCCGTAGTCGCCCGTCTGCTGCTGCAGACGCATGTGCGAGACGCTACACGTGATGCGGGCTGCCTCACGCTACTGGCAACACGAAAACGCGATCCAATTTTGAATGTGAAATTTGATTGACATGACGCGCCACTTTTCAAATGTAAACAACGCGTTCAAGTAAATATTGTGAAAAATTTGAAAAAGTTAAGTGTAAGGATAGAAAGTGTAGTTGAATTAGTGCAAGATGACGTCGCGCTCGAAGGAAAAGGTGGCGGCAGCTTTCCGGAAGTTGTTCCGGTCCCCGGAAAAGCTGGACAACGACGGCGCCGGACCCAGCGGCTCACCCGCCCGCCGCGGCCTGCTGCGGCGACACAGGTCTGTACTGGCTTTTATTATTCTACTTTAGACAATACAGTCATTCTTACCTGAAAGTTAAATAAACAATTCTCTAGAAGCTATTGTGTTGATAAATTTTATACCAAGTCAATATCGAAATACGACTATACTAACAGAATATCTCGATGCACTTAAAGTATATCTGCACAAGTATATCTGCACCACGACGACACGCACAATATTGCTAAAAAAACTGTCATCATCAGGTTTCTCCTTTCTTAGGTTACCTAATAGGTACCTGACATAACCCTTCCATACTTCGTGATACCTGTTAGTCCTGTTACCTATAAAAAGTACAAATCTAAAGAAAACACATCTGGTTATAATGTAACAATGATATTATCATTCCTATACCCAATTAAACTCACTAGTGGAATCACAGAAAACTAAATATGTATGTGTTTCTTCTATACATCGGTATTAAGTAAGGCCTAATTTAAAAAATAAAAGATACGACTGACAATTCACATAGCCTATGTCACACTCGGAGGAATGCAAGGAATCTAAAAATACATCTCACATCGAAATCTGTTAAGCCGTTCATTACTTATGGTGGAATAAAGAAACTTACATACATGAACCCTGAAAACATAACACTCCTTTTTTGGTCAGTCGTGTAAAAGAGTAGGCATTCTAAAGAAATAAATTCCAAAGACATAAATTTTTCAAGAAAATCAGCTGAATGGTGTAATGCTGCAGCGGATATTCCGTAATTGTTTGATAACAACTACAACACAATCGCTCGATCGCGCTAGCACTTCACATCTCGATTTACTTTCTGCTAACATTTAGCTGAATCACCAATCGGCCCTGGATCAGGGGGGGTCAAATTTGGATTCAGCCTCTAAAGGGGACAAATCGGGGCCCAATTTATGTTTTGGTCATGCGAGAGAAAATTTCTGCCCTCGTTAGAAGAAATCGTAGATCCGCGTTTGAACTGAACATCGAAGTACAAAAAACTAATTAATTAGGTACAGTCACGAACATTGATATACAATTTTAGACCTCACCACATTGTCTTAAGGACGAATGTGTTTACTTATTAATGCTCGTGACTGTACATTACAAATATAGCGATAAAGATTCTATACTGTAATTTATGCGAAGATTCCAAATATAGCCTTTACCGGTACAGCGATGGTCAACAGGAACTGACTGGCCTGATCATTGAAGGATGACACTTTGAACATGATAATTAGCTACATAATTATCGTGCAATCTGCAATTAATACTGTTAAAATATTTATTCCATCTTAAAATTATTATTTTTCGTACAACAAAACAAGCATTATTCATTCGTCGTCGCACATCAATTTGAGTGGAAAAATATTCTCATTCGTAATTAGTAATAATATAAGGCTTTATTTTGTTAAATAATATAGGTATATATAGTAATATGGGTATATAATATAGGTATATATGTATATAGTCATATTATTACTTAAATAAGTAAATAAAGTAATCTACAAATTCATTACAGGACCAGTAATTTATTTTTAGCTTTTATGACTCTACATAGTGTTTCAACAAACCTAGATAGAATCCCAAAAAGGCTGTTTGAATGTAAAGATATGCAGGAATTTGTTTTGCTTAAAAAGGTCGCGTAACCGATGTTTATTACCTTTTTATTCAAATTATCTTGTTATCAAGAATATATAAGGGGACTAATCTTATTTCAAATTTATTTATTTGAGTACCTACTATCTAAATGTATTTTTGAGTACTACCTTAATGTATGTTACATAATTAGTGAAAAGTATTTTTTACATCGAAATACAATTACGTTAGTAATACACAAGTATTATCTCTATGTTTTCTTACTGCTAATTGTATTGAAAAAAAAGGAATACTGAATGTATTTTATACCAACAAGATGTATTTATTCATGATTTAGAAATTTCATGATTTTGAACGACAATAATTCTAAGTTTCATTGAAGTGTACTTTATTAAGATCAAGGTCCGCGGCCGAAAACACGCACGCACGTTCAATTTATTAGTACGATACACGGACGGGTACTACTCCAATCATTATATACCATTATATGTTTATAAGGTCGCTGGTAATTGAAAGACGAAGGTACTGCACTCCGTTTACCTAAATACATAATAAAACAATTTAAAGTCATTTTCAAACCCGCTCTACATTTACTTCGCTATTTTTGTTTAAATTTACAATTTATTATCTTGCATGCAGGTCAAATATCATAATAACCATTAAATAAATAAGATGGGCATTGGGCATACTACAATATTATTCAACTTCAAATTGAACTATTGCATCGAAATACCTATTCCTGAACGCCAAGAGTAAGTTGATCAATATGCAGAATTAAATTTTTCTAGTAGTCGATAAAAAGATTCTATAAAGATAAGTACCAAACTAACAAACAAATTATCCTAATGTTCGGTATTTATCATTAAAGTATTAGGTACTTGTAGAAAATTTTAGTCTATTACTAAACGACTCTAGCGCTCTACTTTTACTCGAGAATTTCAAGAAATGTGACAAAAGAAAATAGAGCAATACTGTAGGTGTTTCAAGGAAATGTGAAACTGATGCTGTGTCATTACGGAACTATCGCAGACAAAGACATTGTTTTCCTACGGTTATGGACGGCTACCACGTTGCTGTCACACCACTTACAATGAGTGACGTGGTCGTCCGCACATTGCGCTACCACAACAAAGCACGCACAACACAACACAACTCGATATCTTCTCATTATTGTTATTTGTGGTAGCATTTAAACATCGTTATTATTATTGCAAACAAGTAATAAATAATATTAGTAATCACGTCGTTGGCATTATTTACACACCAGCTAATAGATATTATGTAATAGATCTAATTAATAAACTATTTATAGGCACAGCTAGTAGTTAGTACTACTTGTTATGCCCTTAACTAAATTGCCGGTACTGTACGTATTTTTCGAGTACGTACTTTATGTTTTTTTTCATAAGCATATGTTCCGGTGCCATAGAAATTTCAAGTTTAGCCTCGTAGCTTTCAAAGCAGATGTCCCAATTTAGAAGTGTTTTTTTTTTAATTTAAAAGTATAGCGTTTAACACAATAGGGGACCGGCCAAAGTATGAGGATTGTTAAAAATATGTAATTTTATGATAGAATACATATAATTAAAGACATTTTGCGACTTTTCAGCACGAGTTTAATCTCCTGAGCGGATTTATTAGACTTCAAACTTTTAAGGAAAGTCCATTTTCTACGCGTGACGTCATATGAATGCACGATTAGTTAGGGGCGTTTTGGTTTCGCCCAAACATCGCTTAAAAATGTGAATTGTTTTTTGCTATATCTTGGGAAATACTTCGGTTATGGATGTGATTCTTTTACGGATAATTCTATTAATGTGAGATATTTCAAAGAAGCGTCAAAAAAAAAAGTTGTCCGGTCCCCTTTGTGTCTGTTTTAGTAACAGAAAATATTCTAGTCAAGTTAATGGTATACAACAGAAGTTTACAAAGTTATTAGTTACTAGGTTACTACACTGGCACTTGCGCTCTCGGTTTCACAACATTCAAGAATTGGGTAAAGTGGGAATAAAGCCTTTCCCTTTCCTTGACACCATTCGGTGATTGCGAATCTCAAATCGGAGCTTAAAATGCTTTTAAACCGGCTTTACTTAAATAAGCAAGTTTATGACCATAATAAGACTTCGACTTCGTAAAACAAACTACTTACATCTAATACTAAATTTTAGTAAAGAATACTTTATACTGTCGAAAATGTATAATGCAAATGCATGTGATGGTGAGTGGTGTCCTATTGGTAGCCTGAATTAGATAATAATGTACAGTTTCTATCGGTAAGTCTGACTTGTAGATTAGATCAGATGAACCCGCTCAACCGTTATAGGATACCTTATTCCAACTGGTTGCACTTTCACAAATATCTACAACAAACCTTTTTCTATTTTTAGACTCGGTTTTGCGAGGCTGACTAACACGGTATTGGCGGCAATTTTCCCACATATAACTAGTATTGAAAATTAAAAGTATACTAACATATTTGGGTATAATCCCACCCTTACTGTGTGTAGCTTGGCAATTAAATGTGGTAGGGTGAATAATAAATTAGTAACGTTAGTTATCGTATGTCAAGAATTAGACATGGTATGGATTGAAAAGGTCGACAATCTTCGAAAAGCAGCTAATACTGTAGCTAGCTACAGTCCCAACTGTGATTCAAGCAGGTATCGCCTCGTACGCAATTCGCAGAGCGCGAGTAAATATTTGTATTTATTCCATACATTTTTCTAAAGTCTGTGCGGTCGTTCTCATTTCTGAATTTATGTGTTTATGGGGCCCATGACAACATGAGCTTAGTGCATTGGTTTTCGACTTAAGACATGGTCACGCACGACCCCTACTAAAAAATAAATTGATATAGTTGCGGCGCGTTGTGTGTACGGGAATTTTTAGTGTTATTCAATATCTAAAAGTATCTAGGTATGCTCGTAAAATGAGATCGTTTCGTCTCTGTATACAGTCGATAACAGCTGTGTCAATCTTCTCCGTATCCTGTATCTATACGTTGATAGGCAACTAAAAGTTATGTCATGTTTTTTATTTTATTTTATTTTATTTATTAGGAAGATCAACAGCCATTTATACAACAATAGGTTAACACTTAAAAACTAAAGAAGCCAATTATAGGTCCTAACAAATAGAAAAAATATTAAATAGGTAACAATGAAGTTGACATTTTTTTTTTACACTACTTAAAACAAATACAGTGGGTATGAATATTAAAATTACAGAAAGAAGTATTAAACCTGTAGGTGTTATGACAAAAGTCGCTTAGCTCTTGCTACACTTGTAGTAAATAAAACTATATCAAGACTGCGAGATATGTTATTAAAATTGTTGCCTGCACGCACCATATACGAATTTCGCCAATATTTAGTAGATACTATCGGTGTACGAAAAACATAAATAAAATACATAAAGTTAGGTAGTACCTATGTCCTATCACTGTCAGATGATATAATGGATCCCCCGGGACAAAGGGTAGTCATTCATTTTTTTCTGCAAGAACAACATCAATTTCGTCGAAACTGTCTATATTAGAAAGCATTCATTAACTAATTGCAAAACGGGTTTCCGCTATCCTATATTAATCATCCTTTAGGTAAATAAATAAGTACTATTCACTAGCTAAGCGTGGCCTTCGAGTCTCACAACTCTTGGCTCTGTCTACCCCGTAAGGGATAAAGACGTGATTCTATGTATGTATGTATGTACTATTCACTAATTAAGGAGTTGTGTGGCCTTATTATGAATGCATCCAAGCAACAATCGCGGGTCTCGCATGCATTTGATTGGATTGAAAGTTGTGTTTACGTAATCAACATAAATCTCCTGGAAGTCAACGACCGCCCAGTACGTACTCTGCATGAGCTGGATACAATCCAACCAACCAAGGTTGTGATAACCCGACACTATTTACGACAAACTTTTCGCATAAGTATGCAGTTGTAGGTAATATAATGTACCTACATAAAACAAGTCGAAACTGAGTACTTATGGCTCTGATAAGAAAATAAAGCAATATATATTTGAAACAGTGTACTTACTTAGTACACTGTCATAGTAACTAAGCCCAGTGAATTTTGGACGTGAAAAGTGGCTCGATTTATTAAAATTCTCAAACAAGCGCAATTCCGGACAGCCTAATTAATTTTAAACCTAAACAGCTCTAAATAGTTACACTACTCACTCCAATCCGGTTACAGTGGGGAACTGGTGGTACGTTCCAAATTATAAATACAATTCAATATAATCACGCCAGTCATACCTACGAGAAATCGATCAAGTAAATTTTTAAATTTAAACTGAATTTGAAATGATTCCCATTTTACCGAAGAGAACCCTCTCAGTGCGGCCAAACGTTCTATACTAAACTTATTGTAGGTACTTATTGTTATTGAAAATGCAGCATTTTCGGGAACCGGTGTAGAGAACATCAGCTTAGGCCCATTTTCCCAGAAAAATGGCAGCCATCGGCCTTCATTTTTATCTTTGCATCATCACTTGCTATGCTACATTATGAGGACAATAATAAATGCTATCTCTCAGCTCATCTGTCTTTCTTTTACATAATTAAGTACTTTATTGCTTCGGTTAGTTTTACCCTGTTAAATTACTCTCTAACACAAACGGGAAATTTAAAAAGAGGAAACTAAATTTTAGGTTTACTTAATCTGTTTCAAATGTAACAAATGCTTTTACCATCACTATTTGTTTTGAAATAAATAAACAAATATATATCTCACATCGACACAAAACATCGAACAGACAGGTAATAGTAGTTACAATAAATGTTGAGTTGAGATGTATTAATTTGAAACAGTTCACTAATTGTTGGCATCTAAATCTAAACATAGAGAACTACTTACTCCACTCCAGTTACGCCAGGAAACTGGAGCGGTATGTCCCAAATCCAAAATAAATGTTATTATTATGTTACGAAGAAAGTTCTGAATGTCGGTCGCGCCAAATAAAAAGTAATCTGATATGTATATTTTTCTAAAGATCTTGCTGAAACTTGACTTGACTTTAACAACTTGGAAACCTTATTCCCGAACAGTATTAAAATTTATCGTAAGAAACAGAAATAATTAATAAACTCTTGTACCTACTAGGTACGTTTTACCAGTTAAATATTTTGATACCTTTTTAACTGTGTTGTAAAAGATCTCTACTAAATTTGCGATAAAAAAAAATCTAATAAAATCGTAATCGTATACGGTATCTTAGATCACTGCTAAACCTATCTGTAAAAAGAAAATTATGTAGGTATGGGTTTGAGAGGTAGGTTCATCAAGTCATCAGAGGATATGGTCAGTAATCAAATAAATCATATAGGTACCTAAGTACTTGTAATTTGTCTGTTATGTCTTTTGTAAAGGCAGTGTGATTACATTCCGCACATTTTGTTTTATATCCGTTGCAATGCAAATGATGTGAATTCACGTGATTCGATTCATCGCGTGGCTTTATAAATAACTTCCTTGATTCATAAGTTATTGAGTAAAATAGGACTCAAACAAAACAGTTGCGATATGCTTTGTTGTAAGTTGTTATGTTTGCAAAACATAAAGGGTTGTGTAGTATGTTCGGTGTTCACACCCACTCACGCATTCAAGATGCGTTTTGACTACGTGATTAAGGTC
This sequence comes from Ephestia elutella, assembly GCA_018467065.1. Lineage (NCBI taxonomy): Eukaryota > Metazoa > Arthropoda > Insecta > Lepidoptera > Pyralidae > Ephestia > Ephestia elutella. The sequence continues at coordinate 6,726,372 of CM031567.1, read as the reverse complement.
GTTATATCCATTTGAATCATAAGTACGTTATTTCTTGTTTATTACATTGCTACTAGCTGTAGTACTTATACCAGTCTTGTACTTATATAAATAAAGACGCAAAAAATGTACTGTCGGTTGATCGATTTTTTGGTAGGTACTAAGTACAGCTACTGTACTAGTACCTATCTGGAATACCAACGGATGCCAAAGATACCTAGGTACTTATATGAAATTAAAAAAATATTCTTGTTAGCCAATTTTGCATTCATGCATAACTGTGCGAATTATTAATAAAATAGTAATAATTCGCACAGCTATGCATGATATGCAGTATTGTTTAGAAGTGTTGCATAATTAGTGCAGGGTTCGCAAACGTAATCAATGTAGGGTAATTCTTAGTCATATCAAAGGATGTGATAATAAATTGTGTTGGAAATGTTAGAATATGAATAAATTTAACAAATGGGTCTCATTAGAATGAAAACGTCGCACTCATCGATTTAAAGAACATTTGAAAATTTTCTTATGTCAATTTAACTAATGGTTTTCAAGTTATGTCACGCTTACATGTATGGAAATCAATCCTGAATGGATGCGGTTATGAAATGCATTGGTCTCTTGCAAAACCATGCTCATGGTTTCACACACACTAAATAAGACCTTTAGCCCTCAAAGGTTTTCTGTTCTGTTAATACGTCAAACAAATATTTGATATGATGGGCGCCACCTTCCATGGCATTGCGCAAGTAGCTTGCATCCAGTCCGCAACGCAAACCTCGACTTAAGTACTTTTGTTCATCAATATGGAAACCTTTTAAATGCATTTATATACTTATTCACATAGGGACTTTAGTTGGTACCTAGTCTTAATATTAGATTTTAGTTTACTTATTTAATTTAGTGTTTAAATGTATATAAATATGTAAATTTATGTTATTGAATAGAACAGTATTAAGAAAAAAAAACCGACCAAGTGCGTGTCGGACCACGCATAAAGTAGGGTTCCGTAGTCATTTTTGGCACCGCGCTGTTTTGCATTTCTTGCAAGAAAAAAGTATATATTTTTATTTTATTTATAATTTCAAAAGTATTCATCACAGGATACCCGAAACAATTTTAAATAAGAGTTTCCGCGCCTGTTTCTTCACATGAGTGATTTGAAGTTTTCCAAGACTTTAGAATTTACAGGGGGGGACACCGTGTAAACGACTTTGGCGGGCTATATCTCGCAAATGGTAAAGCTGATAAAAAAAGTGTTGTATGGAAACTCTACCTTATTTTCATAGTCCTTTTCAACGATACCCCACACAAGGGCACTCAAAAAAATAATTCACCCCCCCTTTACATGTATGGGGAGGTACCCTTATAAAGGGGTAATTTTAATTTTTTGTATTTTTAAAAATGAGATCTATATGTGAAGTATCCTCGAACCAAGTTACATGCAAATCAGTCCATAAACGTAGAAGATATTCTGCTGTGACTAACTAGGACGGACGGACTGAACGATCTTATAAGGGTTCCTTGTCGGACTACGGAACCCTAAAAATATGATATTGTAAATTGAAAAAAAAAATTGGTACTTATTGCTTGTTTAATAGTTATTTATATCACGGAACGTAATACGCACATTTTTTCTACCCTTTACTAGGTCAAGGGTAGACCAAAAAATGTGACGTCGTTGATATAACAGTAAATAAATGATGTACTCATTATTGATTACAGAGATGGCGTGAGTCCAGCAGAAGCAGCCGCCAGCTTGCCAGCGAGCCCCGGCGCGGCGGCACTGGTCAAGAAGAAGGCAGCGGGCGCCAGCGAGGTGCGCGAGCGAGCCGCTGCCGTCAGGACGCGCAGGCTCATGAAGGAGCTCAAGGAGATCCAGCGGTCGCAGGAGAATAGGCCGGATCCTATCTTCACGGTGAGGAGTTACTGTCATTAATAATAGGTACCTTTAAAGCCTGTGATACACCGTGAGTCCAGCAGAAGCAGCCGCCAGCTTGCCAGCGAGCCCCGGCGCGGCGGCACTGGTCAAGAAGAAGGCGGCGGGCGCCAGCGAGGTGCGCGAGCGAGCCGCTGCCGTCAGGACGCGCAGGCTCATGAAGGAGCTCAAGGAGATCCAGCGGTCGCAGGAGAATAGACCGGATCCTATCTTCACGGTGAGACGTCACTGTCATTAATAATAACTTTAGACATGTGCTACATCGAGTTGTTAACAGTGGTGATATCTTAGTTTCTCACTGTATGAACGGGGAGGGCCAACAATTTTCGTTGAATGACTTCGTGCGGTCGTGAGTTGACCACGGCCCGGTAACTAACACGTTGTATACCTTGTATAACGTGTAGCTGGCTGTTGCACTACGCAAGTGCATCGTTGCATTCCCTGCAGACTATTTCTAACCTAAGTACTTAATTACTTATCATCTTTAGTATCTTTAATTTTTGAAAAGTTACCTAACTCGATATATTTCTATGTACCTAACTTACATTAGGCTGCTGTAATTTTTTTTTTTACCACGTATGTATTAATTAAGAACGCTTTGGTATACGTTTGCTTTTTGTTGTTGGCTTTGGTTTACATTTTACCAACGAGGAGCTTGGTAGCGCAAGTAGTGCTGCTGGTTAAGCATCATGCTTAATAGTCGGTGATTAAAAACTCGAGCTACTCCCTGTTTCAGAAGGCACGTTAAGCCGTTGGTCCCGACTCTATTCACAGTCGTTAAACCCCGCCAATCCTGATTGGGCCCGCGTCCTCCTTATCTATCCATAAGAAAGACCAGTGCCCCAGCGGACATTAAAATGGCTAATGATGAATTTTACGACTACCATAGGTGGAGTTGGTGAACGACAATTTGTTCGAGTGGCACGTGCGGTTGCACCAGATCGACCCCGAGAGCGAGCTGGCAGGCGACCTGCGGGAGCTGCAGATACAGCACATACTGCTGCACCTCATCTTCCCGGAGAACTTCCCCTTCGCGCCGCCTTTCATGCGGGTCATTGAGCCGCGGATAGAGAAGGGCTTTGTTATGGAAGGTAATTTGCTATTATATCTCTAGTTGTTGTATATGCGATGGAAATATTACTAAACCAACTTTTGCTCGCGGCTTCGCCCGCGTGAATTTCCCTCGGGTACCTACTAGGGTACCTTTCATTTCGGGAAAAAGCACTGTACAGTGCTACCCTACCCTATGTCCTTCTCTCTCAGTACCTCTAAATGACTGACTCTAAATGAATGTACTTATGCTAAATTTCAGGAAGGTTAGTTCAGTAGATAAATTGTGAAGAGGTGACAAACAAACAAGCAATCAAAAAAACTCACTTTCGCATTTATAAAATTAGTTAGGATTAGGATAAGAACACCTTACCTGACGATATCCGTCCGTAACATTTCGACCAAAGTAGGTATATATTTTCAAAAACAAGTTCGTATCGCTCACGGTTTCTTAAGGAAATTTCCCCAAGGTGGCGGATAGTAACGGTCATCTATGCTCTTCCAGCTAAGTCCGTGGACTCGCTGACCAACGATATATACATATATGTATGCGCGACGGGTTAACACCCCGGCCACGGAAAAAGAAAAACGTTACGAAACCGAATAGAGAAAAACGATCCGATCCTTTTATTATATTTATATGTGTATGTTTATTTGCTTTCATATTTTATGTAGTTATCTGTGATATTTATACAAATTTAGTCACTTTGTGCACCCATGACTACTTATTTCTGTTTATTCCGAAGGTTGACTGGTTATGCTGTTAGCATTAAATTCGCCTTTTATACTATTATATTATTTTGGTTTAATAAAGTTTTAAATAAATTAATCAATTTAAAAAAAAATTACGGCAAGTTTCGCAAAATCCATACTAATATTATAAATGCGAATGTTTGGATGTGAGTTTGTGAGTTTGTGAATTTGTGAGTTTGTGAGGATGTTTGTTACTCAATCACGCAAAATCTACTGGACGGATTTCGATGAAATTTGGTACAGAGGTAGATAATGACCTGGAATAGCACATGGGCTACTTTTTATCCCGGGAAAAAGCACTGTTCCCGTGGGAAATTCACGCGGGCGAAGCCGCGGGCAAAAGCTAGTATTACATATATATTATTATATTACTTACTTACTTACTACTGCGGCGCAGCGACCCGAAGTGGATCTTGGCCTCCGACACGAGATGACGCCATTTTTTGCGGTCTTGCACCAATTCTCGCCAGTTTTCCGCTCTGAGGCTCTGTAGGTCTTTCAGAACCTCATTGCTCCAGCGGTGCATAGGGCGCCCGACTGGTCGACGGCCGCGCGGTCGACCCTCGTATGCTCTTTTGACGGCACGATCCTCCTCCATTCTCCATTCCATTATTATATTATGTTTCGCATATTATATTAGTATTGTCTGACGAGATCCCTGATCCCGAGGCTTTCTGGTTTGCAGTAGGTTATTATATTGTTCAATAATTTTGCAGGAGGAGCAATTTGCATGGAGCTGTTGACACCTCGGGGGTGGGCATCAGCGTACACCGTGGAAGCTGTGGTGATGCAGTTCGCGGCGTCCGTGGTGAAGGGGCAGGGGCGGGTGGCGCGCGCGCCGCCACGGCCCTCGCGCGAGTTCTCGCGGCGGCGCGCCGAGGAAGCCTTCCGCTCGCTCGTCAAGACGCACGACAAGTATGGCTGGGTCACGCCGGCGCTCTCCGATGGTTGAAGCCAGGTCCGAACTTTATTTACCATCGCGTACAGGTCGCGTCATGTAAAATGTACGCTGGCGATTAAGCTGCGCGGTACGCGATTTATCGGTCTAAGCAGTGAGCAGAAGTCGGGCGGGTCTCATCTGGCGCACGCGATTGGTTCGTCAGTAGTACCCATGCGCAAGAATCACTCCCTCCTCTCTCTTCTAGCGCCTTTTTATACGACGCGACCTGTAGGACCTTTACTTCTTACTTACTAACAGGACGGTAGATTAGCAACGGCAAAATATTATACGACGGATGATTATGTAAATGACAAAAATGCGTGGCCCGAGCCTGGTACAGTGACCTCCTAAGACTGTCATATTACTCTCTAGGTACATTGTGTACTTTTACTTTTTCAATGACATTTTATTAATTTATAAATTTGACATTTAATATATATATTCAATGTATATTCGTCCACATATACAGTTATTTAATTGTAAGACATATGTTGTAAAGTGACGTCTTTGGAGAAAATGCAGCAGTGGAGTTTGTTGCGCCGCCTCTTCTCCACTTGCGCTTTGGAGGCGGTGGTAAACTTAGCTTTAAGTAATTTTATGACGTCAACTAACTAAAAAACAAGAAAGTGACGATTTATAAGTGCTATTTTTAAGCCAATATGAATAAAAAAAATTGACTTTGACGTCCTTCTCAACGCTCACTTCCCGCGTAGGTCAAATCAAAACGAATGGTTTTTCGATGATGATGACCACCGATGTAGTTGTAGAAGTGGCGCCATATTGGTGGTAACAAAAATGGAGGAGTCCAATAAATTGATACAACTTGGGAAAAGTAAATCTATCTACCGCTAAAAGTCCACCTGAAACCAGTAATAATTGTGGCGATGATAATTTATTTCCCACGTTCTCTTACTGAAGCCGTAAACTTGTTTATTAGCAAAATATCTATTTCGAAGATTTAATTAGGTACCGCAAGATAAAACATCTCTCTCTCTCCCACCTGAAATACCTATACCTTAAAATTTCAGGACGGTTAGTTGAGAAGTGTCGTTCAGGGATTAGGCCGCGTTCGAGAGAAATGGAGGACGTTCAAATTCGTATTGATGTCATGTCGATATATTCCTATTTAGGGATAACTTAAGATTTATCAACAATTTGCATAACTTGCAGAGAGATTTATTTGTGCCGTGCCTGATACTCTGATCTATTAGTTATGGCCGTATGCCCAGTGACATTGACCTGAATATAAATAAAGTGGACGCGGGCACCCGCACTGTTTCATAATAGCAGCATTTATCAATTTAGACGATCAACACTGACCAATACGACAGCACCTATACGGCAGACCCCTTCGAATCGGGATAGCCTTCCTCATGAATGTGAAATAATGAGGAAGGTTATCATACACAGAAATATATATATTTTCAAATCGGACCGGTAGTTACTTCGATAACTCTTAAGCTTTGTTATCCTAATCCTAACTATCATAATTCTTTCTTAACTAATATTATATAAATGCGAAATTGAGTTTGTTTGTTTATTACCTATTCACGCTTTACCTACTGAACCAATCTTCCTGAAATTTCGCATACACATAGTTAGACGTACTGAGAAGGACATATGATACTTTTCATCCCGGGAAAAAGCACTGTTCCCGTGGGAAATTTACGCGAGCAAAGCCGCGAGCAAAAGCTAGTATTAGTATAGATAGATATTAGTACTTAGATAAGAGATGTTTCTCATAATATGTATACTTTCAAGGATGTATTTTTTTTTCGTATTTTACTGGTCGTGTTGATTTAGATTCACGATTATTGTTTTGTTAATGTATTTAATTTAATTTTCAGGTGGTGCTGGTCAACTGTACCTAATGCAGAATTGATCTCCTTTAGTTTTATTTAGAAATAATTAACTAGTGCAAATTTTATAAATGCTGTGCTCTGTATCTGTATAGTAGACTGTTAATTTACTCAAGTGAATCCCACTAAACGAAATAAAAAACATAAAAGTAATTACTCACTTAAGTAATTTAAAATGTGGCTAATGCAATGTAGTTAATGACAAACAGTAATATAGGTAGGTAAACTTTCATATTCATGTTCATCAGATAATGTCATATCCCTCAAATTGTAATTGTACGTACAGTCAATATCATTTAGTCGACGAATTCTATGATTGTTTTCTACAAACCAACCGTAAGTGAGTTTTCTAAATGAACATCTATATGGACTTTTGTATGTACTAATAGTAAAGTAAGAATGTATTTGTTTGAGCGCGTTAAAGATTCGGCAGTCTTGTATATACTTATCACAGCTAAGTATATTTTTTTGAGAATGCATATGCAGTGCTACGAGTTTTCACGACGAAATTGCGGTTCACAGCTGTCGTTAGTAATAAGCATATGTGCAACAAATCATAAAGATATTATTTATAATAGTTTTTTTTTTACATTTATATATGGTAAATTTGCTCTATTTGGCTAATGACTTTCAATGTTCTAAACTCCTAAATTGGAATAAAGAACTTAATTATTTTTATTAAAAGAACAGATTTTTGTATAAAAAGTATGTTTTAACTAGATGACACACATATTTGTTTGTGTGCTACATTTTATCGGCAAAAAAAGGGGTTTTATTTATAAATAAATAAATAAAACCTCTTTGGGGCCGTGTCTTCTCTAGGGGAGACATAGGGATGTTGCTAGTGGCCGTAGCTCCCCTGAATAGGAGAGCAGATCTCCAATAAGTGTTGCACGTCATGTTTCGGGGAAAAGGCTCGTCCGTTCAACCAACGTTTTCCTTGTGGCCATAAAAGTTTCTTTATAAACTTACTTTTTTACACGACTGACCAAAAAAGGAGTGTTATGTTTTCAGGGTTCATGTATGTATGTATGTAAGTATGTATGTATGTAAGTTTCTTTATTCCACCATAAGTCCTCAACGGCTTAACAGATTTTGATGTGAGAGGTATTGTTAGATTCCTTGCATTCCCCCGAGTGACATAGGCTATGTGAGTTGTCAGTCGTGTTTTTTATTTTTTAATAATTTGCTTGTTTATGTAGGTAACTACTTTATTTTATTACTGGGATTAATGGATTTCCTTGCAATTGTAAACAGTTGTGCCGGAATATAAAATAGGGGAATGTACTTACTTAATGTAATATGTGTTTCCCTAATATTGTGCCAAACCATTAAAAACAAATAATGCTCATTTCTGTAAATAAATTAAGATAACGTAATTTTTAAAGCTCAATACATCATATAGTCGATTATTCTATAACGATATGATGTCCACGTGTATTTAAAAGCTATTTTATCTAAAAAATATAATCTGCATTGTATTTTATTCAATGTATTTTATTCAAAAACCGCCATTAGGGATTAATAGAATATGAAACGGTCTCCAAAGCGCCATATCCTTTTTCAAGATCAATGTTTTAAAGGAAATGTCTCCGTCCCAAAGTCATTTAAATCATTTTGATAATACATAAGCAAAATTTTATAGTTAGTTTCACCAAATAAGACTTTCTGGCTAAACTTTTTAATCTTACCCTTTATATTAAGTATATCTCGTGGTATATTTTATTAAAAACACGGAATGTACATGCCAAAATATTGCTTTGTGTAATTATTATTGTAGTGAAGTCAAATTATATATTTCCATGAGTAGTCAAATGCTCAAATTATTAGATTAACCAACATTGAGATGTGAAACAAAAGGCTTGTGGTAATGTAATGTAAAATTATAGAACAGTAACAATTACGTATTTTAGAAACTAATTGGTGTTGTTAATTTGTTTGGTCAACCAAAGAAGTTTATTTTTGTGTAAAGCAATTCAGTGCAAGATGTGTATTTATAACTGGATTATATGTACAATGTTATTATGGGTGTAATAAATAAAAATATCTACCTGCATAAATATTTTTTATTCGCGTTGTCAGAGCCCTGTTTTATTAAATTGTTATACTATTGTTACCAAGATTCATTGTGTGCTGTTTTGATAACCATTCATGGAGCTAGGAATCCTTGGACAATCTAGAAACTTATAGCTCAATCAATGCATGTTTCATGATATGCAATTTGAACAATATTCAAATTAAATTACATTAGTTGCCTTAGGGAAACCCAACTATCCAGAATAGCTTAGCTGGTCATACCTAAGCAAATTTCTCTACGTGTACGAAATTAGAGCGAGAGAGACTTAAGTTGCTCTAAGGTGTGAGCGGGACGCACATATACAAGTTTTGCACGCCTAGAACGAGAGAGACTTTGCTCTAAGGTGTGAGCGGGACGCACATATACAAGTTTTGCACGCCGCCGCGCAGCATTCGCATTGGTGTGTCCAGAACATAATCCTTCAAGCATGGCGTTTTTCGATAACAATTGTCAAACAATAGGCGCAATTCTTTATGCAACCTCTTAGTCATTGAAGTATTAAACTGAACAGTTCCAATCAAACAAAATATTATGTTATGATAATCATGTTGCTTTTATACAAGAAATGAGAAATAAAATTACGAGGTATAAATATTAGAAAGAAATTATCACAAACAGATCACTCTCCGCCTCGCAACGCTAACACCAGATGCAGGACAGAACCTCCTTGTACTTTGTAATCTTGGGCGGTCTTCTCATCATTCCTGAAAAAAAGACATCATAATTTTGTATAATCCTAATTTTTAAAAGAAAACAAGGACATGGTGTTGCAAGATGATCAATTGTTCACTATGTGCGAGAATCTTTGGTTCTAATGGGGTTATGTGCATTCCGGATGGTTAAGATGACCAAGCCAAGATTTGCACTTCAATTTTTTTTGTAGTAGGTTACCACCAGACAAATCAAGGGAATATTTTAAGAAAAAAAACAAAAAGTATGTTGTGTAGTCAACCTATGGGGTCAATGTATGGTATCTTGATTGTCTTCTGTCTCAAAATTAGACAAGATGGAAGAACTTTGTCTTTGATCCAAAAGACAAAGTTTCTAGTTAGTAATAATATGTATACACATAATGATAAGCATGCCTCTATCATGTGGTTGACTAAAACTGCACTACCTACGATAAATACATCAGTCAGGTGTAAATGACAGTAGTAGTCTCTTACATTATAAGTTGGACAAAGGATTGGATTGATATGGACTTTTTTACTAACAAGTTAAAAACTTGTAAAAAATATCATAACAATTGCCATAAACCCATTATAATACATACGTACATTTGTTTCCCTGAAAATATAAGTCTTTGTTGCTGAGGTGGGATTCCCTCTTTTTCTTCTACTCTTTCTTTGATTCTTTCCACTTTATCCGTAGGTTCGATATCAATTTCGATCTCCTTTCCTGTAAGAGTCTGTAAAATAATAGTCACAGACAATAGGTATGTTAAAATAGCGTAAAACATTAACTTTATAAGCAATGTTTGATACATTGAACAATGAACAACTTTTACCTTCACTTTGATCAACATGTTTGTGTTTTAAAATAAAATATATATGCACTCTCCTAAACTACAATTATGTCTTTTATTTAATGCCGTGCCGGTCACAACTTGTGCTTATTTTTGTGTGAACGAATAATCAAGCAAAAGATAGATATTCACACTCGGACTCAGGCGGTTTTGTAACCAAAAAAAATGACATGACAATGAATGACATGCATGATGACATTCTAAATTTTGTTTGACATTGACATTGATATTTTTTAATATGCCTAGTCATCATAAAAATAAAGGAATAGCGGCCTCCACACGTTGCATCATTGCAATCCTAAGTATTTTCTAGTAGAATTATGATAGAACAGGAAGTTCGAGGAGTTCTCTTTCTTTTGTATAACGTCATCCATTTCTAGTTGTAAAATTACTGCGACAGATTGCAAGTGAAATTGCAAAGTGAGTGATTGTGATGTGAAGAGTGGTAGACCGATAAAAAAAACGTGGTGTGTGTGTGTGGTCATGGTGTGGTGTCAGGAGAAAAAAATCACTACGGTGTCAGTGTCAGTAAAGTCAAAATATCTGTCTCTTCTGTCTTCTTCGGTTCCGTTCAGGCAAACAAACAAAACATACATTAATTTGAAGTTTTTTGTGAAAAGTGTACTAAAGTGTAGGTACTTTTCTAAATTGTATAAAATAGAACCGATAGATTTATTCAGAATAGGATTGGCTTAGATTGCATTGCATTTCAGCCTGCAAAAACCTACATAAAAGTAGGTACATTCTGAACATTGTTCAAGGTTTTTTTGTCCAACGGGTAGTGATTTATAAACTTTAATTATAGAGCCTACAACCTAAGGAAATGGCAATTAACAATATATTCGACAAGTTAAACCGACTTACTCATGAAGGTATGTATGTAATTCTACTATACTTATACTTGAAATATGACCTACTAGCGCTCCGCCCCGACTTCGCTCGGGAGGTACATACATAAATTGTAGCCTATCGTCGGCCTAAGTCGTCAACCTGCTAAATCCATTTTTGGGCAAAATATAATTTTTGTGTTTGTCATAAAATTTAGACAATTATCTACCATATGGTAAAGGAATAAGAATTCAATTCGCTTAAAATCTTGAGATATTCTTTATTCGAAAAACTGCTATTACAGTGACGGCCAATTTCCACAACGAAATCCTGCCAAATCGCCAGTTCAGTACTGACGATACTACTGGAACTACGTTTGTGTGTTACCTACGTCATATTTCTTAGATTTAAGAGTGAAAATGTAACTTGCGATGTGTTAAATTACCACCCATAAGCAAGGTAAGTTAATTTAAAACCTATTTTCAGTTTTTGTTTCTACATAAGTGTTTATTATTAAAAATTATAATTGAATTAAAATTCTAACCTAAATCATACGGATTTAGCAGTTTAGCGCCTCATGTTTTCTTATTCAACTAAGGACTTGGCAGTTTATCGAAGTAGAAGTTTTTGATGTTATTTAATGTTTTTATTAATGAATCAAAATTAATTATTAATAAATATTTATTCTATTTCATCCTATTAATATTATAAATGCAAAAGTTCGCAAAATCCACGGGCGAAAGCTAGTTTAAACATATTTTTTTTTAAATGGGATAAAAACAAATAATTTTTTTATATTTCAGAATGTATCGGGGAAAAAGTTAGTAGCACTGGCTACTGAGGCTTCTACTCAACAGGTAACGCCTAAGGATAATCCAAATAAAAAGATACACATTTTGGAAGAAATTCGATTTTCAAACTACGGAGAAGTTATACCAAGATCTTCAGTAGCAGACGTCAATGATAATGTCTATGAAACATATGGCGATACCAGTATTACGTCATTAACTGATCTGCCTCCTATTTTATTCACAGAAAACGAAACTACAACTAGTCCGGATCTCACATTAGAACTTCCTAATACAACATTCAGTAGTGAGATTCTTTTAGATAACAATGATTTGCCCGTGGTTTGTAATTTTCCCGATACTTCTGTAATAGATGAACATTTGATAATAATACCATCAGAAATTGAATTACAATCACAAATAACTAGTGACGATTTGATCTCAAATAATATTCTCGGAAGTAGTTCCGTTGATAAGGTTCCGACAGATGAGATAATAGCTACACAAAACACATTATTTTCTAATAGAGATACTATCATTTCTGATCCACCAATATCGGATGACTCGATGGAATGTAAACTTGTACCCTATTCTGATACAGACTCCGAATCGTTGGCAGAATTAAAGAAAAGTAAAAAACGAAAGAAACATTTTCAAGTTGATAAAAAGAATGGCTTAAAGAAAAAAATAAAAAACGGAGAGAAGAAGGTAAAACTTACTTAGGCAGGGAGAGAAACGAAAATAATTGGAACTACAACAAGCCAAAAAACCCACGTTCTATTAAATCGCGATGTTCTTGTAAGATTGGAAAGTACAGTACTTTAAAATGTGAAACAGTGGATGAAGAAGTAAGAAAGAGAATATTCAATAAATTTTGGAGTTTAACATGGGGCGAAAAAAAAACCCTTGTCAATGAATGGGTATCTATCGTTCCTACAGCGCGACCACGCAATCGAAACACGAAAGAGACAACAAAAAGAGCTAAAACTTTTATTTATCATTTAAAAGTGGACGACCAAATCGTTAAAGTATGTCGAAAGATGTTTCTCAATACTTTAGATATAGGAAGATGGACGGTTCAAAAGTGGAAACAAGAATTTTCATCGCGTCTCCCTAGTACATTAAGATCCTCAACACAATCATCTAAGTCTCTTTCAGAGCAGAAGAAATCGCTTATTGAATTTCTGGCCTCTCTTCCGGTAATGGAATCCCATTATTGTAGATCCACCTCAGAGAAGCTTTATTTATTACCAGAATGGAATTCTAAGGAAAGCCTGTATCGATTTTATGTTGATAATTGGTGCAAAGAGCGAAATGTAAAATCTCTGTCTATAAGTTTATTTTCAAATTTATTTGAAAGTAACAATTTTTCCTTATTTAGACCAAAAAAGGACCAATGCGATAAATGTGCACAATTTAAAGCTGGAACGTTGTCAGAAGAAAAATACAGAGAACATATTGATAGAAGTAAACTGGCTAGAGAGACCAAAGACGCGGATAAGAATGGAGAAAACTATGTATTTACAGTGGATTTACAGGCTGTGCTCTTGGCACCAAAGTCAAATGTCAGCACACTATATTATAAAACAAAACTACAGGTACATAACCTGTGTTTCTTTAATTTAAAAAATAAAGATGGATATTGTTTTATTTGGAACGAAGTTGAAGGTGGGGTTAATGCTGAAGAATTTGCCTCTATTTGGGTTGACTTTTTGGAAAAGAAAATCATACCTGAAATTAATACTGAAGGTGAAAAGAAAACAATAATTATTTACAGTGACGGTTGCACTTCGCAAAATAGGAACTTAACATTATCAAACGCTCTTTTAAATATTGTAATGAGACATAAAAATATTACAATTGAGCAAAAGTTTTTAGAGGTCGGTCATACCCAAATGGAGGCAGATTCAATGCATTCTACGATAGAACGCTTCCTAAAAAATAAAGTTATTAATGTACCTGCTGAATATATATCTATTGCTAAACATGCTAGAGTATGTCCAGCACCTTATGTTGTTAAATATCTGGACCACACGTATTTCAAAAACTTTGATAATATTCAGTTTTATAAAAGTATTCGTCCTGGAAGATCCAAAGGGGATTCTAAAGTAATTGATATTCGTGCACTGCGTTACGAAAATGATGGAACAATTCTTTATAAGACTTGTTTGAGAGATGATTGGCAGAATTTACCACAAAGGAGATCTTTACAATATAATCCTTGTGAAATAACTCAACTACCACAGTTATACCAAAATCGTCTTAAAATTACTGCTCGAAAGTATAATGACCTGCAACAAATAAAAATGACCCTTCCTAAAGATTTCCATAAATTTTACGATGATTTACCCCACGAAGAATAAATACCAATTTTTTGTTTAAGTAGTTTTCAATATTACATAACTTACTGATGCACAAAGTGCATTTTTCTGTGTCTGTGTGTAACTCCGATGTAGCTCTCAAACATCAGATATTTTTGATTATTTAATAGCTGATATGATCAAGATTATAATTAGTTATAGGATTTATTACAAAGATTAGTCGAGGAGTTTTGGAACTAGCTCTTACAGTTTTCTAATTCAATTTTTACTTGGAAACTTGATTATGTTATAACTTAAGGCGACCGGCTGTATGGGCGCTGGACTGATTGTATTTTGAATTTAATTACTTATAAGTGAGTACGTTACGTAAGACTGACACGTGATAAAAAAAACAAAGAATTGTAGAGAGAATAAGATAATAATGTAGATACATTTATTCTTATACAATTTGTTAACTATGAGTATAATAGCATTTACGAGTACTGGTATAGGTAAAACAGTTTTTATTGTTTAAGAAGTTATATTTTAAGTTTGTTCATTCCTAGAATACCTCAGTTATCAATTATAAGACTGATTGTTAAAGATTTGATAATAAATATTCATTTGATTGCTTAAAACTTCTTTTAATTTATTCTGAACTCCATAGTCCGTTAAATCGTTACGCTGCTTAGTCCTCGTCCAAAGCAAAATATCAAAACGAAAACTAGCCAAATTATAATTTTGCGCAGATACTTCAGATGTAAAGAAGATTGAATACTAGGAATACTTTAAAAATACTAAGGAAAGATATAGGAAGAACTGGGATTTTCAGCTTTTTGATTGTACAGGTAATTTAGAAATAATTCAGTTTTTTCTTCCTCCTGGAAAGTGTTCAAAAATGGATTTAGCAGGTTAACAACTTAGGCCGACGCTATGTCACTCTGGTATAATGTAGCTTTCTATTGGTGAAAGAATTTTTAAAATCGGTTTTGTAATTTTACTTCCTCTTCATAATATTAGTAAACTCCATTTATTCTTACCAGTTCTATCATGTAAACAGTCTTACCATGTCTTTTTATGATTTTACAACAATATAAACTAAAATAGACTTTTTAGAAAATTACTTTCGTGGTTAATAAAAGTTTTACTTTAGAATGTTTAGGTTTGAACTAATATTTGATTTATTTTCAACAAAATTCAACAAAAAGTACTGTGTAGATCGTTTACATGATAGGACTGGTAAGAATAAATGGAGTTTACCTATGAAGTATGATTTTAAAAATGTCCAAATGATGTTGCTATTATTGGTTCCGCCTTGCCTAATATAGATATAGTGAAAAGTGCCTGTCAAAGACCTATTTCTGAATAAATGATGACATACAATCGTTTCGGATCTTACATTAACATGCATGGATAACTATTAGAATTTCTTTTAGATCTATTAGGAGATTTATTAATTTAAAAACAATAGGCGGACTAAATTAACGAATTATCTTACTTTACATAAGCTTGTCTGCTTGTAAAAATACTTAGATTACAATGTTTTTTTTTATGTAAAATGACTTTAGTTACTGTTGTTCTATATAAGTCAGTCTTATATATATAATGAGAAAAAAGAATTAACAGTAGTCATGGTACATAATAGTGTATAGAGAACCGGATATATTTCAGGGAACCGGGATTTTCGGTACTGGACTATGCTGGAACCGGGCTTCCCGGGATTTTCCGTACTTTATTTTTTTAAACCATAAATAATTTATCTTTAATTATAATTAATGACTTATAAATAATCAGCCTTTAGCAATAGTAAAACTTAGTATTCATTAATTATTCAGTTAAAACCAAACTATAATTGAAAGTACTCTTAATTAACGCCGTGAAAAGAATAGAAATAAGTTAAATTACAAATAAAATTGAAATCAAATAAAATCTACGACAACAGATTAACATCTAACAATCAAATAAAATCTAGCGATCCCTGATAAACTATTAGGTCTTTTTGAAGGCTTTTTTTTTTAAATATATGTGTGGCCGCCTGTGTTAGCAGCCACTCTTCAGAAGATGCTCAGGTGAGGAGAGGAGACTGATCTTGATTGAAACACTTTGTTTCTTGACGAATGTACATTTACTTTGTAACATAAACAAATACTAAACTGCCAGAACCTGGCTACAGCGAATACCTTGATAGATTGAAATAGAATATATAAAAAAGAATAATAAAACAGAATGAGATCAGAAACGAGTCGTCGTTAGTAAGATTTGGTAGTTATTGGAATTCAAATTTGATTATTCATCGCACTGACAGGTGTCAGTGCGCGTATGTTCCGATGAACGTAACGTAGAATTGTATGTGCGTGAACATATGTCCTCAAAAAGATCAACACGTCCAAAGTTACATTGATCACCTAAACGCGATCTAATTTTATTACACCGCAGCGCAGGTCAGCCGAAGAAAACTCAACACTGGCTCAACACTGGTGGATAGAAAACTCAGAAGATTACCATAAGCTTGTGATAAATGTCGCCAACGATTGCTTCCATTCTCGAAAAGAGCCACCTTGACTTTTACATTTGTTTCGAGGTCGTCATTCTGCGTCGATCTAGCATCCTTCCGAATCACCACAGAGTATTGTTTCCTGCACCGTTCGCCACGCATAGCATCATTGTTGTAAATTGCCATAACGAATTTGTCCGTATAAACTATGAGGGTATAAATTTTAGCTGATTACAAAACCAAACAATGAGTTCTGTGCGGTTTTTTGATGTTGAAGAAGGCTGACAACTTGGATGCTCTCACATATCTTTATGAACTTGTGTGTTGCACAGCCAGTTGGCGAACCAAATAAATAAAAAATAAAAAAATCCCGAATGTACCGAAAATCCCGGTTCTTGTATTTGAATTCCCGGTTCTATTACCGCCAAAAAAAACCGGGAAATCCCGGGATTTTCAGTACCGGGATTTCCCGGTTCTATACACTAGTACATAATAATCATATCTTTCTCATGTTAAATTGTTTTAGTACTTAAATAAGAGTTGAATTTTTGAAGATTTTTGTGCCCTATAAAACCATAATTTTATTAAGTTTACATAATTTAAACCTTCAATCATGGTGTTTCAGATAACAATTGTTTAATGATAGACATATTCATATTCATTTACTGAACAATACAATTGTGTTGAAAATAAAATTACATCATTAAACATCATAAAATTACATCATAAAACTTCATAAAATTACATCATAAAACTTCATAAAATTACATCATAAAACTTCATAAAATTACATCATACAACAAAATCAAATTAAATGTTTAATGATAGACACATTCATTCATATTCATTTATTTCTGAACAATACAATTGTGTTGAAAATAAAATTACATCATAAAACTTCATAAAATTACATCATAAAACTTCATAAAATTACATCATTAAACATCATAAAATTACATCATACAACAAAATCAAATTAAAATATTAGATAAATACAAAATGTCAAATAATATTAAAATCAAATAATTAAAATCAAAATGTCAAAAATAAAATTGAAATAAAAGCAGTCAATAATTAAGAATACGAGTAATATACCTACGGCAGTTGCTATTGCTGTGCTTAACGATTCAAATAATCGTCTAAAGAGTAGAAGCACCTTTCCAACAGAAAAAGTTTCAACCTGTCACTAAAATGTTTAGTACACAATTCCCGATGAGGCCTTTTCATCATAATTAAAGGAATTATAAACTATGTTAATAATCACCACTTTTGTAGCCTCATACCTTATTATATTTTACTTACAGATGGTGTGAAAGAATATACATCTGTTTTAGTTAATGCCTTGACTACTTCTGAAAATTTTAAACAACTAAAAATTTTTTATACTAAAATATTTAACGAAATTGATGACTTGTCAGCTGAGATCAAGAAAGATGATAGAATACTTATTAGTGTTAAGAATCAAAAGTTACTAAGAACATGTTTCCAATTAATAACATCACTGAATGTTTTACCTTCTCTTCTTCCTGGACTCGGAATAAACATATCTAAGAGATGTCCATCAGCCACTACATTACCTACTTTGGCTTTAAGTGATGAGCAAAAATATGAAATGTTCGTTGACTGTGCTGACTTTTTTACTAGATGTTATGAAGTTCCAGTATTAAAAAATATCATTATTACTCTGCATTTGGTTGATTACCTAGCTATGTTAATTCAGTTGTCATTTGCCCCACTCAAAAAGCCTGGTACATACACCAACTATACTATGACACAAGCAAACTATGATGCTCTTATGATTGACCGACAGAAATATCTTCAAGTGTACAAGCATTTGGTAACACACTGTTTTCAACCTACTCTAATGAAAGAATTGCTTGTCCTTCAGAGTGTAGCTAACCCTTCTCCTCCTGCATTTGTGAAAAGAGTTGTGGCCAAAGAAATGAGCCAAAGACTTGTGGCTCCAGGAGGCTTGTTGAACCTCATCAGATGCTTCATAGAGAGCTATAATGTTGATTCTGGGTTTGAATGGAGAAAAATTGATTTGATCTCTAAGATAGTTGCAACCAAACATGGCAGTGGAACTGAAGAGCATTACTTACAAAATATTTGCTCACAAATCATGCAAATACTGTCTCTGAACAACACACATTATCTTGCCACTGCGGCAGCGTGTGCTCTTAGTCTTCATGAAAAATACCCTCATGCTGATTGTGTTAACATCCTTATTAAAGAAATATTCCAATCTTTTTACACAGAAAGTTTAAACCAAAGTGCTGACTTACCTGGTACTATTGTATTATCTCCTCAAGAAGTCGAACATAAAATAAATATTTTATTTGCCAGTGTGTGCACATCTAAGATTGATTGCCTTTTTTCTCTCTTATATCCAAATCTATATGTACTATTCTTACTTGGTGTTCACTGCACCAAGAATGAGGAATTGAAAACAAAACTCAAAGACATTATCTTAAAATGTCTAGAACAGGGAAATAGAAATGAAGTCCATATAGTAATGAGTCGGTTTTTGTTTGGGCATGATCAAGACCTAAAAATAGTCATAGAAGAATATGATGCTGGGCTGGCTATAAAGTGTAAATCAGCTACTACAGACTATCCAAAGGAAGAAGCATTATCATATTTCTTGAATTTATTTAAGGTTGCAACTGATAGTACTTTTATTGAAGGTGTATTTGAAGTTTCATTACAAATGCTTATTGATTTAAATATAAAAAGGTTAAATAAACCTAAGAAGGATTTGCTTGGTCTTGAAAATGATATGAAAATTTTGGACAGTATTGATGAAGAGTATGTTATCGTACTGCAACTACTTTCGGAGATATCTACATTACCAAAAGTCATCTCTTCTCTGAAAACAAATCCAGGGATTGTTTTAAATTTTATTGAACATTTCATTAGAAACTCCCAACAAAATGCTAATGAGGAGTGTACTGCTATAAGTCTAGTTCTTTTGAATACAATATTGTCAAATTCTGATAAAACAAAGAATTTAGACAGGAAGATACATGATTTGGTGCCAATATTAAAGGCAATGTCTGATGATGAGTCCAGTTACAATAGTATTCTATGTAAAGAGGCACTATGTCTCCTTACAAGCAAAGAGAAACATAAATCTGAGACAGAGTTTGGAAAAGCAATAGCTGATATGTTTGATGAACTGATGCCTGTCCAGGCTCATGGAATAATAGCATTAACTAAACTGATTGATGCTAAAGACCCGGAAACAATATCTAAAAAACATTATGTGTTCTGCCTCTTTCAAGTGAGTAAATTCTTCAACTAGCTTTGCCCGCGGCTTCACCCGCGTCAATTTCCCACGGGAACAGTGTTTTTTCCTGTTATGAAAGGTACCTTATGTCCTTCTCAGTACTTCTATATGTATGCTAAATTTCAGAAAGATTGGTTCAGGATATATAAAAGATTGAAGTTTTTTTAATGAAAAATGTATTTTATTTGAGATTGTCATCTCAAATGTTAGGATGAATACAAATTTGTATTGTTACAGGAGCACCTTAAAAATCCAGACTCCTACATGTACTTGTCAGCTGTAAATGGAATTGCTGCACTTGGAGGTCACTGCACAGAAGATGTTTTGTATGTTTTGTGCAAGGAGTTCCTTCAAGCGTCCCAAGAAGATGGTCTTCAAACTAAGGATAATCAAAACAATATTGCAGAATTGAGAATGAAAATTGGTGATATCATTGTTAAAGTTACTAAAAGACTGGGTTAGTAATAATCTATTCTAACATCGACATAAATCTGCGGGTTAATTTAAAAAACTTGACTTAACGAAAATTAAAGCGGATGACACATTAGAATTAATGGTCTAACGAGCCAAATGCCTACGCCTGAAAAATTGTTGCCTTACTAATAAAATGACTTTATTTAGCCTTACTTATTGGTTACTAGCTTTCGCCCGCGGCTTCGCCCGCGTGAATTTCCCACGGGAACAGTGCTGCTTTTTCCCGGAATGAAAGGTACCCTATGTCCTTCTCTACGGAGAAAGACATAGGGTACCTTTCATTCCGGGAAAAACACTGTTCCCTGGAAGTACGCTTCCAGCTATGTGTATACGAAATTTCAGGAAGATTGGTTCAGTAGATAAAGCGTGAAGAGGTAACAAACAAAAACCAACAAACAAACTCACTTTCGCATTTATTGGTTTGCCTTCGGCATAGCCTCACTTATTGATATTTCTCTCCTACACCTCGTCATATTAACCATCTCACATAGCGAATTTACGGTATTTTCTTAACTAAAAGTTTTTCGAATATAACTCGTTTTGTTTCTAGGTGAAATGGCCATAGTCCACAAGACAATACTACTGAACACAATGCTGTGTGGTTGTCGCGACACTGACCCACTAATCAGGACGTCAGCGCTGTCTAATTTGGCCGAGATCGCTCTCGTATTACATTACAAGATCGGGACCATCATTTATGAGGTAATTCAACAACATAAAACAAGTATATATTACTACTAATATTTAATACTAGCCGCGTCTCGTGGCTTCGCTCCCGTGTGAAATTTGGGCATATTCGGGGGGATTTGTATCAGATGTGCTTTTCAGTATTTTTCTGCCCGTGTACAAAATTTCATCGAAATACGTCCAGTAGATTCGCGTGATGAGTAACAAATATCCAAACTTTCGCATTTATACCAAGCTTTTGCTCTCGGCTTCGCCCGCGTGAATTTTGTTCTTGACCCATTTTACCCCCTTATGAGTGGAATCTCACTTACACCAACTTATTTAGTTAATTACCTCTGCAAAAATTGAAGTTTCTACGATCAGCGGTTTCGTCTCTGCATTGATATACCAATAAGTCAGTCAGCGTCAAATTTTATTAAAGACTAGCTTTTGCCCGCGGCTTCGCCCGCGTGAATTTCCCACGGGAACAGTGCTTTTTCCCGGGATGAAAGGGACCATATGTCCTTCTCAGTACTTCTGACTATGTGTATGCGAAATTTTAGGAAGATTGGTTCAGTAGATAGAGCGTGAAGAGGTAACAAACAAAAAAATAAACAAACTCGCTTTCGCATTTATAATATTAGTTAGGATTAGGATAGATCAGTAAGAAGGATAACGAAAAAAATTCGTGATTACTACGAAGCTTTAAATGATATTTAAATGTATTTACAGGTGCTACATTGTATTTGGAGTATATTAGAGACAGATAAAGCAATAGAGTGCAGAAGGGCATCAGTCATGGTGCTATCCAGCTTAATCAAAGGTTTGGGCAGAGAGCTGCTTGTAGAATTAAAAGACAATTTGCTGCCAGTGTACAGGACTCTGAAAGCCTTGTATAGAGACCCAGATGAGGACTCAGTTTTAAGACTTCACGCACAGATCGCCTTAGAAGAGCTCAATGATATCGTTAATGACCTTATGTTCTCTGAATTGAGGATGGAAAAACAAATATTTGTATTAGATAAGCCACCGGATATATTCAAATAAAAAAAGACGTTAATGTTTTATCACACTTTATTCCTAAATCTAGTTATACTTAAGTATCTAACTTAAATTAAAATCGCAGTTCTTTGATTAATCAATGAATGCACTACACATGCATCCAAAACTAAATATATAGTATCGTTCAACTGAGGATACAGTATCAACTGGTGTTGGATGGGTTAGGATTGAACAAATTTTAGCTTTTTTATGCATTTAAAGTCTTGCTAAGTATAAGGCTACAAAGTACTATAGTACTCATTACTACCATGTTGCGTTTGCGTTCCTGTGCCATCGTCATCTTGGTCATACCACAGGGATTTAATCATAAACATTATGGCAATGATAACATAAGTGTTTAGTGCAAAAAACATACTATTACTGGCCCGTTATAAATACACAAATCAAATTATTAAAAATAAATAGAGAGCAACTTAAATTTTCTTCTCCATATCAGTCCTTTTGTGATTCTCAATAAATATGTACAAATCATCTTTTAGGTAAATGCTATAATATAACGTGCAATGTGTTCTTAAATCCATACTCAAAATAGTGCTAATATTACAAATTACGCCTCTGAAGTATTATCTCCTTCGTGCGATTTCTTCATGGTGCCTTCATCTTTTTCTGAAAGCGTTATTGAGTATACTGAACTTTGGTCTGAGAATCTGTCCCTGTTTCTCCTCCCGAAAATACCACTGCGGGACAAGGACGACACTGTTGCGATGGATATGTTGTCTCGGTCTTCCTGTGGCACCATCTTCCATATCAATAGAGCTATACCGCCAAAAGCCGCAACCACTAGAAACATTACCAGGGTGATTTCTCCAAACATGCCTGTGAAAGAAATGTTGGGTTTGAATATGATCGACGAGTGCCAAAAGAAAAGTCTTCATACTTTGTTTTATCGAGTGGATGTTTTCGACGTGTGTTAAAGTAGTGGGGACATGATAATAAAGGTCCCGCCATGAGATTGTAAAAAATAAGTACATGTTTTTCATAATGTGAAAGTTTATTGATTTTACACATCCAATTGGAATCCATATCTTTTATTTCTTGGTACCTACACTCATGTAAGCCAGGGAGGCGTAGAAAATAGATGTAGGTACTACTTACCTATTCTACGGTCTCGTAGCGGGACCTTCAGAACACGTACCTACTCTAAAACTAACCAGAAATGAAGACAGTTAAAACGCACTCGCCTTGAAAACGGCCTTCTGAATAGTCCGGAACCCCCGACCCACGTACGTGAGTGACCCATTTATTTAGTAACTATATAAATTGTTTAGATGCTTTAAATCATATAGGGAAAACAATTTTCTGATTCACTGTACAATAACGTCATCAGTTGGAGCACGGGACCTTAGAAGTCCCCGTGCTTCACCCAGGTGGAGAACCAAGGTAAAACACGGGTCCGGACTCTAGAATATACGTACTCTGTTCAGTTTCCCCGCTGTCCGCCTCGAGCCTGGCCGGCCGTACCTCGTTGTAATCGAGCTCCTGGTCGTCGGGTTCCGCGGAGCCCACCGGCCGCATGGCGTGCAGCACGTCGCCAGGGCTGGCTTTAGGAAGGTTGATGCCGGCGCGCACCGTCAGCGTCTCTGGCTTGTATGTGCATAGCACTAGGAAGCTGGAATGTTCCGATATGCGTTATCAATAGCAGTATTGTTCAATTCTGCTAAACGTGGCTTTCGAATCTCGCGACTCTTGGCTCTGTCTACCCGGTAAGGGATAAAAACATAATTCTATGTATGTATTGTTCTTTTGTGAAGTTGTGCGCCTCGTGGCTTAAGTCCCGTGGGAATTTCGGGAATAAAAGCCCTATGTTCTAGGTTAAATGCCAGTGTACCAAAATTCATCGAAATCCGTATAGTAGGTTTTGCGTGATTGATTAACAAACATCCATATATCCTTACACACACGCATCGAAACTTTTGCATGGGATAACAACATCATTCTTCAAAGAAGTGGAGCCGTTGGTTCAAGCTGTTTGTTAGGCAGTTTGATTGATTCCTTCACACACCTAGTGTGGCATACGTAATAGGTGTGATTAGTATAGTTTTGCTTATCTTATGACAATGCTCATTACTCAGTCGTACTAATGATCATACACAGTCGTTTTGCCTGACCGTCTACTTGCAATTAGAATCTTAATTAAGCAACGTAGCGTCTTGCCGGCAAAATTACTATAGCCCAAACGACAAAAAATGTAGGTTGTTAAACATTTTGATATATAGCTGTGCCCCGCGGCTTAAAAAGCCTTCCTCGTGAGAAAAAAATCAGATCCGACTGGTCAATTCAGTCAGCGCATTCAATCAGACTTCATCAACTTTATTATAAGTGCCTATAGATTTACAACCGTACCGTCTGGTACTATGTGTGAGGATGGGCAAGTTCTCCTGCACGATGACGTAGGTGGCGACCGTGGTGTCGTTGACGTCGGAACCGCACTCGTCGTGGTGTATGCGCAGGATGTAGGCGTCCTGCGCACTATTGGGGTTCCCTTGCAGGGAGCAGCGCTCGGGCCCGCCGTCCGCCGCCTCCACCGCGATGCGCCCGCCGAAGTACGGCCCTGTCGAGACTTCTACCTCGCTCGCGTGCGGCAAGCATTGCGTCGCTCGGGCGGAAACTGAAATGTTACCGGCTGTTAGATCGCCTTCTTGGAGCAATATAGAATGCACTTGACAGAAAATAAAACTAATTAACTCAAACTGAGAATATTAATGGGTTAAAGAACCCCTAATGCCCAAGTACAATGTGTATTCCATTATGTTTTTGGGCAGCGGAATCAAAGAGAAGCAGGTGTAATGAATGATGCAAGACCATGGAAGTATAAAAAATTCTACGTCCATGTTCGAGACAAGAATCACATTTAGTAGGTACCTACGTACTTAAGATTTCCTATTTTCAAAATGTGCGGACATGTTGAAAGATTTTTTTTCGATCTAACGCTTACAACGATCTAACCGGAGCGTTTGAAAACGACTTCAAAATATTCAAAGTATTATTCAACAAAGGATTCAGTAAGTACGACATTTTATATCGACAAAGCTATTACTCACATCCCTTGGTCGGCACTATAATAATTTTAGAGCCGATCGAGTTGGGGTCAGCCAGGTCGCGGGCGTCCCGCTTGACAGGGCGCACTTCGAACGAGTACGTGGTCGCCATCCGCAATCCCGTGATCCGCGCGCTGTACACGCGCCCGCGCCGGCCTGGCGGCTGCGTTGTGGTCGTCGACGCCTCGGCTGCTGTTGCCCGGCTTGATTTTTCCTCTTCTAAATTATCTATTACCTAAAAGTAAAATTTTACATACATACATACATATTATCACGCCTTTTTCCCGTGGGGGTAGGCGGAGACAGCGATTTATACTTGCCACGATCTTTAAAGATCTCAAAAAAAAAAAAACATAAAAAAAGTAAAATTTTAGTTTTTATTTTATAAATCATCTTCTTCTTATTTAAGAGCCGCGCTCTTGTCGGTGGACTATACGCCATACTTCTCTGTTCTCGGCTTTACGTTTAAGGTCTTGATACGACACGACGCCTGCCTTCTCTTTAAGTTGGCTTACATAACTCTTTCTCGGTCTCCCTGGACCTCTTCTTCCATTTACCTTTCCTTCAATTATATTTTTTAAATAGGTCATCGTGTCGTATCAAGTGGCCGATCATTCTCCCTCTTCTATTCTTAATTTCCTTGAGTAGACTCCTCTTTTCATTTACAATCTTCAGCACTTCCTCGTTAGTTTTCCTTTCTATAATCATACTTAATTTTCAAATGTCCGTACATGCACATCTTATATCTACATAGGTATTTTCAAAACCTTTGCAGGAATTGTAAATATGGATAGTTACTCTATCAAATAAGTATCTACCCATTTATTAGTAGGTATATCTCGTCAAAGCATTTTTGAAGCAATCTGAAATTCTGAACAATCTGAGTGATAGCGTGCCATGCGTGAGCAACGTCCTACAAAAATAATAGAATTGCTTCAATTTAGGCAAAAGTGGAGATTTTAATCAACGTATGGTTCAGAAGCAAGATGCGTGTAATGAGTAATCGTAATAATAATGTCTGGAGGCGTGCGCTGTCGCCTATCTCGTCGCCCGCAGTCACGCTTCGCCCGCAAACTCCTATTATCTCCCGTTTTGGAGTGCACTCATTTCAGCTTCACGACATCATGCACTTGCAATTGTTACGTCACTGTTATCAAGATCATTTTTTTATAAATAGGCAGAAAATGACAATTACTTAAGTATCTTTTAAATACGCACAATGTGATATTGCAAACCGTGCTTCTTAATTATAGGTGTTTAAGTAATTAACTACCTATCTTACAAAAGTATCAAGGCAAAAACCATACCATTCGAACACAATTCGAAAGTCTTCTAGCAAATACGTTGTAATTAGAGGACCATAGAGATTTGCTATACACACCCAACTGATTGGCATTCTAAGAGCTGTTTGGATATGTTTAAAAAAACCGCGAAAATAGAATTAAAATGTATGGAAATCCTAAAACTCAGAAAGCTGAGCAGAATGCTGATCGAATCGACTGGTGTCCCTATATATTTATCTGACCACCACTGTATATAGATACTACCTTCGTCCGGCATCGATATTGACCCCAAGCTTGCAGCTCACAGTAGTGGACCTGGAAGGCCAACAGTTTGGGCTGTTCCTCGTCGTCATCTGGCTGCCCGTACTCCCAGCGCAGGCGCACGTCGCGGAAGTCCGGATCGCCGATCAAGTGCAGCACTTCTGAAAAAAAAAATGAAAAATTATTTATTTGCTACATAATTACCTACCTACAAAGTGTGAAATTATAGCACATAAGCATGGAGTAATTATTACTAGGCATAAGTAAATGAAACTAAATTACACTAGATAAATTCGATCTTATAATCCCAGTAGGTAAAATAAAACAACTAGCTTTGAGTTTGAGAGCATAGTTTAAAATAATTCCAGTCATTTATAATGATTTAAGCTAGTATCTATTATAATTAACTATAAAATGTTATATCCCATACAGATCCCAGGTAGGCGATAAGATAATACACCTTATCGAAGTTTAGTGTACCTACCCATAGAGCTAGGTACGTTAGTGTACCTAAACTAACGTACCTAGCTCTATGGGTAGGGTATTAAGTAAGTTCATCATTAAGTACCTATATGAGTAGGTAAGTAAGCTCATAAATTTAACATGTTATAATCATTCTGCTATATAACCAGTGATCCAGACGTGCCATTAACCCAATGACTTGTTCATTGAGCCGTTCTTGCTACCGATAACTAAACCATGACCGCCGTTATGAGAACCCGCACCGTTGGCATCGATTATCCCTGCGGGTTGTAGGAAAATGGAGGAATTGTAGGTCTAGTAATACTGGTTCAAATTACCAGTTAGGCCCTCGAGGCGACACAGTCTCGGAATTAATATCTATTGTAGTAGGTACCAGCATACTCTTTGCAACATACCAACCTATGCCGCTTTTAGACGACTTTGATTTTTTTTCGCATACACATGCACATTTAAGTGACCCTGCACTGCATGTACTTACGACGACCTCAACGCAATGGCAATGCCAGCTAATTTGCAATTAATTCGGGTAACTTCATGTGCTGTTTCTGACCGGATTACTATGATATGAATAATTTTCCGTATAACTGGAGGAACCTTATCAACTTTCACAGAATGGACCTACCATTCTGTTAAAAGTTATTTATTGACCAATAAATTAACAATACTGATAATTTTCTTCTACAAATAATCGTTGTCTTTCTAGAAATGTGATATGATGCTATGATACGGAGAAACCAGTTCACGCGTATTGCAAGGTTATGACGATACCTTCATAAATAAGATCAATGCAGGAATAACACATAGGTAAGTTATTATAGCTTTATATCTAAGTATACTTTTGTTATTGCTATTAAATGCTTTTAGTCATAGTGTTCTGTCGTTTTTTTTTAAATTTCGTTGAAAATTGTCACTCATAACAACACTGATTTTGAAAAGTGAACCGTCGATCGTCAATGCAGCTCCAAATTAGAGAGGTGACTTGCAGATTTGCACCAATTTACTCTGTATTTGGAAAGTTTTTGGGTTGCTAACAATCTGATAAGTCTTGTTATGGGCTGAACACAAAATTGAATGAAAGGTTTTGTTATTCTCGTGGCCCTCGCAATTTCCTATAACAAAGCTAATATTGAAACGATTTCTACAGTTTATCAAAGTTGGTGATTACTTACCTACTTTGCTTTCTTTCAGTATCACTAAGTTTCACCTACTTCCAGTCAATGTGCTTATGAAAAGATATAGGTATAAGTTTCGGTAGAGGGGAGGCCTTTTCCCAGAGATCATCGTATTAATTAAGTTATTTTTAGTTAGTTGTTAGTATAATCTTAAGTTTTAAAAATCTAATCTAACTATTTAAATCTTGCCAGTAAAATTTGGTCTTGGAATTAGAAGTAGTTAATCAGAAAACAATGACATTGAGCTGTTGAATGATTTGACGATGACGATAACGCTGAAAGATACACTATTTAATTATACCTACCTATATTTTTCTGTTCTTATTTTATAGGACTGGGCGGGACACGTTTGTCGTATGTGGCCAGAAAGGTGGGCGAGATTGGCTACCTTCTGGTTATCGGACAGCCGCGGAGGACGAGTAGAGGTAGAACTAGAAGGAGATGGAGGGACGTCATAGATAAATTCTTACCTGAGTGGCCACAACTTGCTTTAGAGAGAGACTAGTGGAAGAAAAAGGGGGAGGCCTCTGCCCAGCAGTGGGACATAGAACCTAAAGGCTAGTCAAAAAAAAAAAATTCTGTACTCTGTAATAAATTGACACCCGATCGATACCCATCGAGTTTGATCTCATTTGATTAGTCTTGACTCCGATCCTATTTAAATAGTTACGTTTTCCGTTTAAAAGCACTATAATCTACCAAAAATTAAATTTATGAAAATAGTTTGTTGTAAGTACCTTGATATTGTAGTACACTTGGTACCTACAAATACACAAAAATGAGTAATTTCCTAGTTCCCAACGAACAAGCATAGTCGGCAGACTACTGACAGAAGGTTTGATACGAGATCAAAATCTACAATTGAGCCTCCATAATGAGCATTATATTCACGGAATTGACGCTCATTAACATTTGCACCGCGCCACTGCCATGATGGCGGATGTGGTTCGTATGTACGGTTCACGCTCTTCAGCGGTACCATACTACGGTCGATACGGTACCTTAGTGTAGTCCAAGATCCAAATGCATAATTTGATATTGTTGTCTCGTACATGCATCAAATGTTTTGAAAGTAAATGTACCTATTATATTAAATTTTATCATCAACATTCCTTGCATGTCACAGAGAATGTTGTTTTTGCCGTGGACACGAAAATATTTCAAAATAAAAGTACCTACCTACATATGCTTTGAGAAACCAATGAAAGTGATGAAAGACTCTTAAAAATGTACTTCGATAATAGTTGTAACGCTCTACTAATTGCACAAGAGTTTCGGGTGGGCATTAAAATAAATTGAAATTTTATAATAACACATACGAAGAGAGAAAGCATGTGAGTGTTTGAGAAAGCACTGAAAAGTTAAATAAAATAACTGTATTATTCCTCTGCCTCTGTATGATTTTCTTCTTATCCATTCAGAACTTCGCGCAAATATTTGTAATGAACCACGGTAATGAACCGATGACTCATAATATCAAACTTTTAAAGCACCAATTCTATCATCGTTATTAGTTAATAGCACTAAACAAGTTATGTAGAAAAACACCTGCCTTATAATGTTGAACGTTCACTTTCAAACTTGCATCGAGTAGGTGTTTCAAAGGCGTTACCAATTTATTAGCTAGACAGCGAGAGTGATTGCATTCATGTACGTAGTCAGATTTATTGTCAGATAAATAAATTTCTTAAAAATGATTTCTAAAGTTGCTTGACGATTTTTTACACACAAATACAGGGTTACTGGTAATTAGATGCGAATCTCTCAGGGAGTTGTAGGTAGTGTTATTTGGATTGATTTAAACCTATAATGGGTTATCCAAAAGTTTACCGTTTTCGAGATTTTTGATATTTTAATGTTTTTTTCCAATTAAGTTTCAATTTTTTTTTAAGAAAAAAGTATTCGTCATAATCAGTTTATTTTCACAGTTAATTAAGGGTGATAATGGAGCACTTATTATCAATCATAACATCATAGAAATTCTTAACCAGTTCGGAACAGGAGTACAAAACATAACGAAAATGTGTGTATTTTGCAACAAATGCCTTTTTTAAAAACAAATTTTCTCAAAATAATCACTAGTGTTTAATTGTGCAGATTATTAAAAAAACATCTACATTTTATCAGCTTTCTAACGAGGTAAAAACAACTCAATGGAATTGTATTATCACAGAAATTCACGATAAAAATCGAACCGGGTGGACTGTTTTGAGAATACAAATTATGAGCCTGCCATATTGGTCCTCCTTGTGCGATACATTTTCTTGTCGATGATAGACATCATAATGACAGAAGACTCAATTAGATCATTAATTAAGGTGTCTTTTGTATTATTTCATCAAAAAATGAGATTTTTTTTCATTAGTACATATTTTGACATGATACCACATTCTTTCACTTTCCACTCTTTGTTATTAACGATTTTTCTACCAATGTCCAATTAAGTTAAATTTATTTTACCACGTTAGAAAGCTGATAAAATGTATATATTCTTCTAATAATCTGCACAATTAAACACTAGTGATTATTTGGAGAAAATTTGCTTTTAAAAAGGCATTTGTTGCAAAAAACACACATTTTCGTTACGTTTTGTACTCCTGTTCCGAACTGGTTAGGAATTTCTATGATGTTATAATTGATAGTACGAGTGCTCCATTATCGCCCTTTATTAACTGTGAAAATAAATTGATTCTGACGAATACTTTTTTCTTAAAAAAAGATTGAAACTTAATTGGAAAAAAACATTAAAATATTAAATATCTCGAAAACGGTAAACTTTTGGATAACCCATTATAGGTTTAAATCAATCCAAATAACACTACCTACAACCCCCTAAGAGATTCGCATCTAATTACCAGTAACCCTGTATACTGATTAAATTGGAATTTATTTAACCGGTTGCTAAGAAGTTCTATTTACAGGCGCAAATACCACAGATAACACAATACTACATAGTGGTAAATAAATACGTATACCTAACTTATAATTTATTCGACAAATAAATCATTTACAGCGGTATAAAAAAGACGCGTCTTCTTAATAGATACAATTTTATTACCACTCCTAATGTTTCATATTGCAAATACTAAAATTTTGAATGTTTTTCACGATTCGATCTGCATTTAGATGAATGCCGCGGTAGTGATTCAGTCAATTCAGTCAGTACTAATGATAATGACGGATGTAGCATGCATGACCCGCCGACTGGACCGGAACGCCCATTGTTGACCAAATTACCACTGTTTCGTGTTTGCACACTTTTCATATACTTTGGTTCTGAAATAAATATTATATTGGTCTTTTTTTATGACATTTTATACTGAAAGTAATTAGTGTTAGACCAACTGCTGCTAGATTTATATGTATAAACAGTGTCTCTACCAGTCTCTACTAAAAATTTGTTACAGAAATCGGAATGTTCAAATTTTTTTGTTGATTAAAATACTTCTAATTAAAGGTTTCTCTCTAATTAAAAATTTAGTAAACTCTGAACAGTTCATAACCATTTTAGACTCAACTGGAATAAAACCCGGTCTCACATTTTTTTAAAATCCTAACTCTCCTATAATAATAGCACATTAACTTTATGCAGCATGAAAAAAAATGTGTTGCCAGTATTTCTTTATTTTTGTTAGATGGATGACGTCATTAGAGCAGGCGAATCGGCGCGAATCGGTTCCATCCAGCAAAACAAAAGGTTTCACGCGTCGCGTCGCGCTCTTCCTGTGCGGGTTTATGGGGCCATCTGATCCGAGGTGACACGGCAGACCGCTATAGCACAAACTAGAGAAAATACTAACATAAAACATATTTACTAGTGGTTCTGTAAGAACAGTAGACCTCGCGAGCCCTTCCACGAAATAACCGATTA
The DNA here is from genome assembly GCA_018467065.1 of Ephestia elutella. Classification (NCBI taxonomy): domain Eukaryota; kingdom Metazoa; phylum Arthropoda; class Insecta; order Lepidoptera; family Pyralidae; genus Ephestia; species Ephestia elutella. The sequence continues at coordinate 6,694,241 of CM031567.1, read as the reverse complement.
TTTTACCGTGGCTTAGAAGAGTTTTATAACCATCGAAATACAACTTACATAATATCTCGATGTTTATAACCAACCTACCAATGTTGGAAAGAAAGTAAAACGTCTCATATTTTACCCATAAGCCCAAACATGTTCTTGTGGTTGGTCAATACCACAAAAAATTGACTGAAACCTGCTTTTTTGCCTCGAATAATATAAATAATTAAAAAAAACTACTTAAACTTACGAAAAAATAACAATAGTGAATTTGCGAGTATTAAAAGCTTTGCTGCGCCATCTATTTATTTTTTTGTGAACTATCATAAGAGAATTTAAAATATATGGATTTCTGCGGTTTTACTGAATTTCACTATGTTGTTCAGACAAAAAAGTTGCGTCTTAATAAGAATAACAAAAAACGTCTAATGACATTTTTGTTTTTTTTTTAAATAGCTGTGATATAAGGTTTTTTTTTATATATTTCCGCCATTTTTTAAAATTTCGAAAAACTGGCTCGACTAAAAAATTCTAAAAAATTACCAACCGGCTCACAAAATTTCATGAGAATCGGTTCAGAAATGCGACCTGTAGGCGATAACATCCGGACAGACAAAAGAATTTTCGGCTAGTGGAAACTGAGACGCTTCGCTCGCTCGGTCAATTACCGTTTTTTATTTTGTATTGAACCACCTACTAGATATTCTAATGTATTCTATATTCGTAATGACGACAGTCCGAATATTCGATTCAATTCTTCCAAAATTCACAGAGCATCGCGCAAATATGGTACAAATTATCGTACTTTAAGTTAGCGTAGTTAGGGCACATGAGTAGTTAAAAGGGTATAGGGTCTACCACGAACAAGTAGGTAGACGTACCGATATTAGACTAATTATACGGATTTTTATAAGCTTACTTTTGTGCTTTCGGTATTTTTGGTCCGCAGCATCGACACGGCAGGCGCCACTTCTAGGAACGCAGGTCGATGCAGTATGCAATTTGACTCGCTATGCTTCTTTATGGCCAACGGTAAACGGATTTGGTTGTCAGCTTTTGTTTTATTCAGTCTGACTAATTTTTAAAAATCACAAATTCTTTATCTTTAGCAAAAGTATCTCTTTTTTTTAAGCAAATTTTGTGGTTTCAGCTAAAGAAAGATATTAAGATTAGCTAGCATTCACGACACAACAATTAATATGCAAAAAAGTAACGAAAGTAAAGAAAATCTTATCTCATTTTAAACATTGCTTTTGTTTCGCGAACATCAATTAAGTAAACTACATAGTTATCCTACGCACTTCTTACCGAACCTTAGGCAAAAAAGTCCAAAATAATTAAGTTAGATTACGTACGACAGAAACAATTTTACAAATTAAATAACGAAAAATCTTAGCTTTGTTAATACAGTCCGTAACTTTATTTTTGTTTTGAGTTCCAATTTTCTCCGAGCCCAATTAATGTACAATGCCATGACATGCAGTTTGCACTCAATAGAATAGTTAATAGTCCATAACCATGACAATTGTCCGCAAGCATTGTAGCCACGCGTCAGTGGGCGCACGTCCGAGAATTCCACGGCCAGATTGTTTTAGACTCCGCCGACCCAAGACCGATGATAAACCCATAACGGCTGTACGAAATTGATGTATTTTTAGCAAGGAATATTTAGAATGGAGAGCGCGTAGGCATATTGTCCGATACAATCACAGTTCACCGATTTTTGCGGGAGAGGAACATACGGCAGTCGCTGAAATTGGCTCAAATAATCGCAAATTTTAAAAATCGTAAACTGTAACGATTTCACGCCAGAATGCTGGCCGCGTATTGGACGCGGAAAACATGTGTGCTTTTTCATATCATTGGCGCGCGATTTCACACCGCATGCGTCCTCCATTCTAAATACTGCTTGATTTTTAGAAACACGTTCAAAACATTCTCATGCTCCCCACAGTCGTGTATCATATCAAAGATGCCTAGGTATTTCATTTCCTGCTCTGCACTTGCGGGACGCCTAATGGAGACATTTCTCCATTACAGACACTTCCTGATACGGCAGCAGGCAACTTTATTTATTACCTATCCATCCATCTCTATCTTTGGTCTTTTCTGTTTATTTTCATCGAATGATAATTTATCGACTATTCGACTTTCTTGGCAAGGTTAAAGAACTAGAATAAAACTAGATAAATTATCAATTTGAGTACAGGTTTCTTCAAGGTTTTTGCCTTCGCCGGAAAAAACTCATAAGACACAAGTATAGGATTTGAATCTGGGACCACTCAACCACCATAAACTCCGCTGGCTTTCAAAAGTAATTTACTCTAGGTGCGAGCAAAAACAAGTAAAGCCGTCCCGCGGTCGAAATATTCGTAGTTTTTAGAAACTCACTAGCAGCAAACGTGATTTAATTCCAATGATTTTTTTCTTCAGAGTTTGAGAAATCGTGAAGCACGGTGTGTTTACAATTTTCTTCGCCTGAATATAACGAAACAATTCAATAATTAAAAATCCGTAAAATTCTTTAAGAAAAGACATCAACGGGCCATTATTTTCAGTTCAACATGGTTAACAACTTTCTCAAAAAAAGTTTTAAAGGGATTTGATATATTCGTTTTTAGGGTTCCGTACCTCAAAAGGCAAAAACGGAACCCTTATAAGATCACTTTGTTGTCCGTCGATCTGTCAAACTTTTTTTCTCAGGAATGCTTAAAGGTATCATCAGATTTAAATTAACATCGAATACTCGGATCCACGGTCTCATTTAGCGAATTTTAGCATTTTTTGCGATTTCAGACAGCAATCAAACCTATGGGGTACCTACTTCCTGTTGACCTAAAAATATGAAATTTTGCGAAAAGCAAGTTCTAACACTACTTATACAGAAATAAATCTGAGGGTTGTGAATATGTTGTTGGAAGTTTAAAAAGTGTTACAAACTTATTTTTGCGCTGGATGCAGTATGAATCCTAGGGATAGAACTGCAAAGTTAAGTTTGTTTTTGAAACTAGTTGATCTTTTAGTTAGAGTTATAATGTGAGATGCTTTGCGTGTACGGAACCCTCGGTGCGCGAGCTTGACTCGCACTTGGCCGGTTTTTTATTAATATTTTGTAATTTATTTTGTATTTGATAGAAATAGAAGTACGCTCCGGAATGAATCCACGAATCAACAAAAGTGTCTGACTTCGTCACATCATAGAAAGTTTCGTACCTACAGTTTACAGTTTTTATGTAATTCACACACTTTTTTTTCCTAGCTATTTGTGACCCACTGCTGGGCAAAAGACTTCCTTCACGTATCTTTGATCTTTTCCTTCTATTCTTAATTCACTCACTTATCTATTTATAATTAGGCTAAATTCGTCTCATCCCATCATATTGTCGTCCGTGCGTGTATAATCACCGTTTTGGCATTCAATTAAATGTGACCCACTGCGGCTGCCGCCAGTGCCGCCACCTCGCGCCGCATCTTACAGAACAAAGATGGCTCTATTGCAGCTCGCTCAGCCTCCCCGATATCATCACAATAGTATCCAGCTAAGTAGTTTTACTGTATGAATTGAGGACACGTTTACGTCAACATAATTGAATTAAAAACTTTCAAAAAATGAGCATTGGGAACTAACGCAATTTATAATTTGGACAGAGAAAGGGAAGATTTTGTTGAAAACTACGAGAAAATATTTTATAGCATATGACAGCCCAATTATTGAAAAATATTAATACTTACATACAGCTATAGATAATAGTTTACAATAAGTAGGTACTGTAAAATAAAATAACTGCAAATTAAGAGACTACATCTATACATTAATAAGCGCCTCATAAATAATGATAAGTGCCTAGTTTTTACGATCAATTACTACCAAGGAGACGTTTCACTTAACCATGGCAATTATCTACATTATTTCTCGTTAAACTTTACTGCGATTAGTATGCAATGAAAAGAACAAAAAAGTTATAATGCGACAAAAGTTTCTACTAACAATTTTATGCAAATTGCGTTTTTATACAAGCACAAGCGTTCAGTAAACTATGGCTATGTGCCACTGACACAGCTTTTCCTATAAAATGACGTCTAGAACAGAACTACTTATCTCACTATCTACTACTACTACTCTCAGCCTAAAGACGTCCACTGCTGGACAAAGGCCTCCCCCAAGGATTTTATCCATGGGGGGTTTTGCCGTAATCGCCACGCTTGGCAGGCGGGTTGGCGATCGCAGTGCGATGTCATAGTACGCGGAAAGATGCTGCTGCCCATCCTCCGGTGCTTTAAATCCCTTTCGCCTCTTACGACACCCACGGGAAGAAATGGGTTGGTGCTATTCTAGGGCCACACCACAGGCCGCTATCTCACTATCTATAACAATAATATTATAATAACTAGTATCTATATAATAATAAGGTTGAGGCGAAAGATAGACAACATCTATATTTGATTTTCTCCTTTTTCTTTTCGTGTGGTTAGTCTCTATCAATCAATCAATCATATTTTTATCTATCTACTAGCTGTTACCCGCGGCTTCGCTCGCATGAGTTTCGCTTAGATGAAAAAGCTTTTTGTGTTCCAAACTGTAGTAACCTAAACTCCAGTACTCAATATTTCAGCCATTTGGTTATCCCGTGACCCGCGAGAATATATATTGATGAACGGAAATAGATGTTCCAGATCTTCAATATTTATACGTCAGTAGAAAATGCTCATCGGGTTGAACGACTTTTGCTAAGGCGCCATTTCCATATATGTAAAAGTGTAGCTGGTCTCTTGGAATTCTTCATCAGATGATCCTGATCTTCGATTTTTATACGTCAACAGAAAACGCTCGTCAGATTAGTAAACATTTGCAAAGGTACCATTTCCATATTTCTTATAGTTTAGCTGTTCTGTTATGATTCTTCATCAGGTGTTCCAGTTTTCAAAATCAATTATAGCCTATTATTTAGCCTATATGTTGCCCAGGCTTAATAGCTATACAACAAAAAAAGTTTCATTCAAATCCATTAAGTAGTTTTTGCGTGAAACGCGTACATATATACAGACAGACAGACAAGAAATTCCAAAAAAATAATTTTGCTTTCTTTTATTCTTTTTAGGGAGACCTAAAAAGAATAAATCTAATCTATCCATTTCAGTCAAAAATACTAAATGTACAGACAAAATATTTTTACTATTTTATTATATGTATAAGTTCTTAAATTACGTAGTGCTTAGTGAAAATTCAGGTTTAGTATGAACTTGACCGAATAATTTTTATTTTCTCTCCAGCCAACTTGGATGGTCGTGTTGTTCGCCCACGCGCCTAATTAGCATAAGTTAAAGGATTATGAGAGTCCGTCTACTAACCCACACATTTTAGTCATTCATCATTTTCATTATGGAAAGTTGCAGAGGAAGTATAATCTTACAATAAAAGTTTTAAATTTTTGTATGAAAGTAAAAAATTTTTAAAGGACAATGGTGTTTTAATCATGAAATGCAGCAAAAATGAAAGGCATACTGGAGGTATACGCGACAGTTGTAACGGCGTTGTAAATTGCCAATAAAGCTGTAACAGTTTACAACTGTGCAACAGGAAGAGTGGCGTCAGGGCTGATTGCAGCTCTACTGCACCAACTACCTACCGCAGTCAATTTTACCGCTTATATTTCACTGTGTCACGCCCTATGATCTCATACCATTCGCTATGTGTGGGCAGGCAAAAGTAAGTAGATAATATTCTCCTCATATGTGCAATGTACAAAAATGGAAAGCCTATTATGGTTGAGACGCCGTTAATATCGGAAAGAAGGATAATAAAATTATCCATTTGTAAACTTATCGGACAAAATATACGACCACTCAAAATAACTGTTAAACTAAGATCCTATCTCCTTACAAGGCATGGTCGTGAACAACATCATCAGGGGTCCTGTCGACCCACTCTGCAGCCGCGTTTACACCTACCGGATTTATGGTAGAAGCGCATAATGCATGCAATTTCAACGGTACATTCTTGTCCTAATGCAGGTATGTACTTCTATGTCATCGCGTCGGTGGTATGTCCATATCTGCTGTATATAAAATATAATCCTTCTTATATTTGGAATACTGCTATTTGGAGATTTTTCTAATTTCGTGCCAATTTTTCTCAGCATTATAAAGTTGCCAGAGTTCCCATTGAATACGAGTCAGTGGCACCTAAGAACTTCAAAATTACAATACAAAATAACAAAACCGAACAAATCGTTCTATTATCTAGCCACTTGATACTTCTTCTAACAATGCGTACCTAACCTACCTACCTTAACAATGAGATGAGTAATATAATTTGCAGTAATAAACTGCGGAGCTATCAATGGCCGTATCAAAAACGTAATTATCAGCTAATTATCGCGGCGTCTCTAGCCGAACTCGTTCAGTGAAAGCAAGTTTCACACATGGCCCATTTGGCCAATAACAAGAGTAAAACGACCACGTGTTTTGCTGTGACATTTTGCATTTCACTCATTAGTCGCAATCGCAAGTGATGTACTTGTTTATTGAGTGCGGTGAGTCAGAGGAGGTTATTAGAGCCAAAGACTATACATATTAGGGAGATTGTGACCTGTGGTCATGAAAGCATCGTTTCTTGCTAAGACTGAGGAAGATCACACAGCTAACATACAGCTACATATTAGGGAGATTGTGACCTGTGGTCATGAAAGCATCGTTTCTTGCTAAGACTGAGGAAGATCACACAGCTAACATACAGCTACATATTAGGGAGATTGTGACCTGTGGTCATGAAAGCATCGTTTCTTGCTAAGACTGAGGAAGATCACACAGCTAACCGTATACCACAGAGAATTAAAACATAATAGCTGAACTTAATAATTATTGTTGTAGGTAACTGTTCCTGTTAATGATGTGCTACTTATTTATAGCTAAATCTGGGCTCTCATGGACGAACACGCGCGATGTCGTTAATGTGAGGTCGAAGGTAGCGGTATTATGTGTGCTGCAATACTGTTCCAACCTCAGAAGTCTGAATAATATATACTCGTATTATTTAACATTTCTGTGGTTCGACATAAGAGTACCGTACCATATCGACATTATTGACAAATTTATTATTTTAGGGTGGCGAGAGAGAGACATAGTTCACTCATTGCTAGACACGATATTCCAGAAAAAGTTCGCGTTGGAACCATAAAAATATCTCACTGTAGCAAATAAGTAATGCTATGCTAAGTAATGCTAATGTTGACGTCTGAACATAGTAATTAATATGGTAACGGTGACAACAGTCGCTGTAGATACAAATGTCGTCAGTAGCGATTATGAGAATAATGTGCAAAACAATGACTATAGAAATATGTTACGTAACGGTATAAATTATCATTCAATTTTATTTATTAGAAGCGAACCGACCAAAGAATGATTAATAATATTGAATGTAAAAAAACTACAGTTTTTAAGTACGTGCATTAGGTACTCATAACGTAAGTTAGATGTCGTCGATCACATTAGCAAAACCATAACTTATATATAAGTAGGAACATAACGATGGGTGAAGCAGTGCATTCCAGTTTTTGTTGTTATTGTGGAAACCCATCAATCATAGCGCAAATGCATGAAAGACAAATCCTATTGACCTCAAAATAAGGAGAGAAAAAGAAGATCAACTAATAAAAATGACTCATGAAATAAAGATGTAAATATCATAGCTGCATCCGAATCGGTCCAAATACTGTTGATTCATCGAAGGTCAGGTTTCCTTAACCGGCTGTAAGTGTACAAACCAGGCAGGAGAGGATTCGTATCTGAGTCCTTTCGACTGCCAGGCGTCTTTACCACTCGACCATCACCGCTGTCAATTATCAAAATATACAGGCCCATAAAGGAAATTTATTTTGTACAAATATTCTACATCAAAATATTGACCCAATTACGATTGCTCCGATCCAATACATGTCATGTAAACAATGAAAATAATGAAGATGGCCGATAGCGACGACAGCAAGAAGCCTGGGGCAGTCGAACACGTCTTGCTACACGAAATAATGAGAGTACAGAAAGACATCATAGTAGCATTAACGACTGCTGCGACTGGAGCGAAGCATCATTCGGCAAAAATCCTAAAATTCACCCAAAAGATGACGTAGCTTCATGATTCGTGAAGAAATCTAGTATCAAATAATATTTCGCCCTGAATATTTTATATCGTAATCTTTATTCCATGCTTTGGAGCAATAATATATTCTTTTCTGGCTGTGAGAGATGAGAGTCGTTATAATAAGAAAGATGCTGGCAACGAGCGAGGTTAGTTAAAAACTTTACTAGTGTCAGACATGCAAAAATAAACTCATATTCCCGATAACAGTTGCAAACAACGAAATGGTTCGAATATGGTTGGCCTGGAGCCTTCTGGATATTTATCATTTTACGTTGTTTTGTTGAGCGCAGCTAATTTGACCGAAGCTATCTGCGAGATGGTGCGATAAACTGCGTAGATGGGAGCGCGTCCCGCTGCGGCTGCGATTGCGATCCGTGACACAGATAACGCTTGTTTAACGTCTCCTGCCAACTTTAAATATGTCGCAGGTATTCAGCATGCTAACGATGCTATTCATACAACCGTTATGGTGTCTTACATCGAATGTTCAGATAGCAAGAACATCCCCGTGCGTGTGGCTATAACTGCTGCATAAAGCTACCGTTAAGGTTATGGCTGTTATGTGGGAAAAGTGTGAAATATTGATAGTTTGCTGTAAACGAGCATTGTTGAGCGATGCCGGACGATTGCGCAAACGCAGAGCGGAGCGTGCGACAGATTCCACGGCTCCCGTTAGCAGGTTGTCTCTGAATACGTAATTAATGAGAGCCTGAATTGCATTGTACTAGGTAACATGCGTGCATATTGACATAACATGTTTTTGTACATATAGGTACGTAGTCTACTGTTATGATTAGCGGATCGCTACCTTTTGTTTTGGATGGATTGATATATACTCAAGCGTGTGATGTAGAGTTAATAAGAAACTTTTTAGCTGTCTCAGGTGAATGATAGGTACTAGGTACTTATTGTGTAAGAGACAAGGATAAGAGACCAGATTGGAGATGATTTGAAGTTAAATTGCATTTTGTTGGACCTAATGAGATGTCCACCAAGCCAAGCTCAGTATAGTGGGAAATTATAGGCGAAATAAAACGTGGGATTTTTCAACCTTTATTTATCATTTTACTGGATTTGACTATCTTCTCATTCTTTATGAGGAAAAATAAAAAACTGAAACTTCTTGATAAAGAAGAAAAGTTTTTAACGTTTACAATGCCCTGAAAAGCAAGGTTGATGCTTTTTAAGGTACGGAACTTGTTAAAAATACGTTTCGTGAGGTACAAACCGTAATAAAAAATTAGAAAACTTTAGTGAAAGAAAACAATATTATTTGCTTTTGTTTCAAGAATCAAGAGTACGTGTCGTGACGTCGTCGTTACGCACACGCGCGTGACAACAACGTCGTCTGTTTCAAAATTCAATCAAAACTATCTTTTTGTGTTGCTGACAATAGATACTCGCCGGTGTTAACTAGAACTAGAAGTGGAGTAGGTAAGTGTTGAAACGAGAGTGCAATTAAGACTTGTAATATTATGTCCATCTACACGCAAATCTACTATTTCGACCATTTACTCGGAACGTGAGTTTAGAAATAAAGACATTACGCATACAATGGTCACATATTCATATAATAGAATATTCTCACACTAATTAGGTTAATCATCACCACTTCTATCTTATTCGACAAGAATTTTGGGAGGGGCTAGTAAATTGTTGGGGTGAAGTTTGATTGCTGCATTTTCTGCTATATTTTTTATCCAAGATCAACCTGATCAACAAAGGATAGTTTAATGTTACTACTAGTACTTCTCTCTCTCTTTCTCTCAGCCGAAAGACGTCCACTGCTGGACAAAGGCCTCCCCCAAGGATACTAGTACTTACTAACTATTATATATTATATTTTTAACTTGATAGTCACGGTTAGTTAAATTGTATTTACGGTATTGTACACTTCTTCTTCTTCTCTTCTCTCAGCCGAAAGACGTCCACTGCTGGACAAAGGCCTCCCCCAAGGATTTCCACAACGACCGGTCCTGCGCTGCCCGCATCCATGCGCAACCCGCGACCTTCACCAGGTCGTCGGTCCACCGAGTGGGAGGCCTGCCAACACTACGTTTTCCGGTTCGTGGTCGCCACTCGAGAACTTTTCTGCCCCAACGGCTATCTGTTCTGCGAGCTATGTGCCCCGCCCACTGCCACTTAAGTTTGGCGATTCTGCGGGCTATATCGGTTACTTTAGTTCTCCTACGGATCTCCTCATTTCTGATTCGATCACGCAGGGAAACTCCGAGCATAGCGCGCTCCATCGCCCTTTGGGTGACCTTGAGCCTTCTTATGAGGCCCATAGTAAGCGACCACGTCTCTGTTCCGTATGTCATTACTGGCAACACACACTGGTCAAAGACCTTAGTCTTGAGACACTGCGGTATTTTGGACGAGAAGATATCGCGAAGCTTCCCGAACGCTGCCCAGCCGAGTTGGATTCGACGGTTGACCTCTTTCTCGAAGTTGGACTTACCTAACTGAACTGTTTGTCCCAGGTATACGTAATTGTCAACAACTTCGAGTGTAGAGTCTCCAACCTTTAGAGGAGTGGGTGCGACACGGATATTAGACATGATTTTCGTCTTATCCATGTTCATTTTTAGACCCACTTGTTGAGAGGCTCTACAGAGGCCATCGAGCATTGTGCCTAGGTCTTCCAAGGTCTCAGCCATGACTACGATATCGTCAGCGAATCGAAGGTGAGTGAGGTACTCGCCGTTGATATTGATACCGAGTCCGCTCCAGTCCAGAAGCTTGAAGACATCTTCCAGGGCGGCGGTGAACAGTTTCGGAGATATAACGTCTCCCTGTCTCACCCTCGCTTCAACTGGATAGGTTTCGAGCCTTGATCCTGGAGACGGACCGACATGGTGGCGTTTTCGTACAAACACTTCAGCGCTTCGATATATCGATAGTCAATTTGGCACCGTTGGAGAGACTGTAGCACAGCCCAGGTCTCGATCGAATCGAAGGCTTTCTCGTAGTCCACAAACGCCAAGCATAAGGGCTGATTATACTCCTCAGTCTTCTGTATAATCTGCCGCAGCGTATGTAAGTGGTCTACGGTACTAAAGTCTTTTCGGAAACCGGCTTGTTCGGGAGGCTGGAAGTCGTCGAACCTGCGAGCGAGACGATTCGTAATGACTCTCGAAAACAGTTTGTAGACATGGCTCAGAAGTGAGATAGGCCTATAATTCTTCAATAAGGTTTTGTCGCCTTTTTTGAAGAAAAGTACCACCACACTTCTGTGCCATGCCGTAGGCGTTTGTCCCTCGAGTATGACGGAATCGAATAGCTTCTGAAGAGCTTTTAATACCGGTGTTCCACCTGCTTTCAGAAGCTCAGCCGTGATTCCATCATCACCCGGTGCCTTATTGTTTTTTAACTGTTTGAGAGCCATTCTAATCTCGTATAGGCTGACGTCCGGGATATCTTCGGTGTAGTGTCGGGTCAATCTGGCTCTTGGATCTTTGGCCCGATTACTGACAGGTGCGCGTACGCTGGTGTATAATTGTCCGTAGAACTTCTCAACCTCTTCCAACAGCTCTGGCTTCGACGAAATGATTCTGCCATCCTCAGTCTTCAGCTTGGTCAGTTGGCTTTGACCAACAGACAGATCCCTTGCAAACACTTTTGAGCCCTTATTTCGCTTAATCGCCTCTTCAATACGCTCAGTATTGAATTGGCGTAAATCGCGCGTTAGGGACTTGGAGATCTGTCTGTTTAGACGTCGATACTGAGCAGCATCGTCAGAGGACTGCAGAACCAAGTTTCGTCTTTCTTCCATGAGTTTGTTGGTGAGGTCCGAGATCTTTTTGGTTCCTTTTGAACAGCGGGTTTTGAAGGCCTTAGACCCAGCTGTTTGGACATTTTGCACAAACCTGTCATTATAATCGTCCAGATTTTCGCAGTCTCCCAGGCATTCGAAGCGATTCTGCAACTCGAGCTGAAAGCTCTCGGGGTTTTGGAGCTGGATAGGCGCTGGTCGGAGCGTAGACTTCATCAGTCGACACCTTTCGAGTTTTATTCTAAGATTCAATGTGCCTCTTACCAATCGGTGATCGCTTCCTGTTTTTACGGCATTGATCACAGAGACATCATTGAATATGTGCCTCTTCGTCGACAAGATGAAGTCAATCTCATTTTTTGTAACGCCATTAGGATGCAACCATGTCCACTTTCGCTGTTTTGGCTTTTTGAAGAAGGAGTTCATCATAAAGAGGCCCTCCTTCTCCAGAAAGCCGGCCAGCAGATGACCACGTGCATTCCTCGTTCCATATCCAAAATTCCCCACTCTCAGCTCATCATCGCTTCGTTTGCCCAGTTTCGCGTTAAAGTCCCCCATCACAACGGTATAGTGGGCCTGGGAGCTATGTATGGCAGTAGTGTATTATTAGGCATTCTAACTCACTTTCGTTCGTTCAGGCTCGCAATGCTCGCCTGAACTCACTGCAGTGATTTAGAATACCTAATAATACACTTTCGGTAGGTTTCCAAAGTAATGCGTTCGCATTAGGTACATTCATTACACTTATAGAATCTCAGGGAGTTTTCATTCAGATCATTCACGGAGTCAGTTCGTTTCGAATGTATATAAATCGGTACTTTACAAATAAATAACATTAAGTCAAAAACAGTCTTAGTGGCTAAAAGAATGAAATTTGTTAAACAATCTCAAACATTACAATTGAACCAAATATGTCCAGAAGAAAAAGTAGACTTTTTCCGCCATTGCAACCTTCTACCTAATACAATTCGGTGTATTATTTGCGGTCCTTCGAATTGTGGGAAAACTAATGTAATCATTGGTCTTCTATTACATGAAAATGGTTTACGTTTTAAAAATGTTTATCTTTATTCAAAAACATTGTATCAGCCGAAATATGTATTTTTAGAAAATGTTCTTAATTTAGTGCCGGATGTATCGTTTGCAAAATATAAAGATAATGAACTTATTTTAAGCCCTAATGATGCAAAACCACACTCCATAATAATATTTGATGACGTCGCATGTGAGAACCAGTCCAATATGAGGGATTATTTTGCAATGGGCAGACATAAGTTTATCGACTGTTTTTACTTGAATCAAACGTATAGTAAGATACCTAAACAGCTAGTAAGAGACAATGCAAATCTTTTAATATTATTCAAACAGGATGATGTCAACCTCCATCATGTTTATGACGAACACGTTAATACTGACATGTCATGGTCTGAGTTTCGAGAAATGTGTTCAAAGGTATGGAGTGAACCCTATAACTATTTGGTAATCAATAAGGATTGTGTAAAGAACAAAGGTTGTTATAGGAAGAATTTCGATACATTTGTCTTGTTTGATGAGAATCAAAATACAACCATATAAGAAGATATATTTGATTAATATCTCCAGTCGATCTATTACCGTATCAAGCAAATAACGTATATTTATCAAGATCATAATGGAAAAAGAGTTAAAAACTCAAATAGTTAAAATAGCAGAAGTTGTTAAAAAAGAAAATCAAAGATATGAAAACTATAGAATCGTACAATGATAATGTATTAAATACAGTTTTTAGACCTGTTACTGATCCAATACATCAGTTAGTTAAGGATCGGAACCATAAAATTAAATCAGAAGAAGCAAAGGATGTCGTAATGAAAAATCTTGTAAAAGAGCAAATTACATCACCTGAATTGCATTTGAACACAACTTTCAAAAACAATATTTCTCAACAAAATTATTCTGAAGATGATTCTGATGAAGATTCTAGTAATATTAATACCAGTGATACATCGTATAAAACAATTGATTCAATAGCTAGTCCTAGAGAAAATACTTCATCCTGGTCACTTTCCTCTGAAATATTTAATGATGTTCCTTTTGGTGTCAGACGAGAACGAGGTAAATTAATGATGGGTACAGCACGTGTTTATATAAATGATCGAAATATATCTATAGCAGGACATGATTATCAAATAACGCCAGGATTGGAGGAGTTATTATTGAAAAAAGTACCTAATTTGGATGTTGTTACTAAAAATGATTGTCAAGAATATAAAACCATGTTAATAGACACAAATGCTCACAGACGAGATTTTGATTCTAGTAAACCAATTAAATCTAATAAAGGACAAAAGTATTTGCACATCATTAAACCGCTATTTAAACTGCGAAAGCCTTCAACATCTTCTGTTAGTAATCCTGATGATATGAGCGCAGGAGAAGGATTGATGCTTAAGAAGAGATTTAAAAAATACTGACTACATTTACTGGGATGACCCTAATGAGCTAGTAGAAAGACTCAAATTACTTATAGCATCTAAAGATGCAGGCAACACTGGTCTGGATAACGAAATAATTTCAATCATAGAAGAACTACGTGAAAATGGAAGTATAAATTAATAACCGCACATCCTATTTAGATCATTTATTATTTCACTGCGAACGACATAAATTCAAAATGAACGTTGATAAATTCGGTCACCATGTTCATAAAAGACTACGTTTATCAGAAATACTAGATTGTTCAACCAACCACTTAGTTAGATCGAATAACGGCGATTTTGATTTACAATCATCTCGATTAAGAGGAGTTCAAGAACCTGTAGCACATGATGATGCGGTGAACAAAAAATATGTTGATAAAAAAATAACTGATGAAATTACCGCTCTCATAGATGCAATAAAAGCGGATGTAAAAAATAACCTTATTCAGTTCGAAAAAAGTTTTATACTAAAAACTACATCGATAACATTATTAAACAACAAAATGGCAAAACAACAAGTGGTAAATGAAATTCATAGATCGGCACGCAAAAATTTTGATCGTCGTAATGTAATCTTAACAGGAATAGACGACTTATGGCAAGCGGATCTGGCTGATTTACAATCATTAAAAAAGTATAATAGTGGATATGCTTATATATTAACTGTCATTGATGGATTTTCAAAATATGCATGGTTAATTCCTTTAAAAACTAAATCAAAAAAAGAGGTTCTTTCTGCCTTTACTCAAATTATAAGGGAAAGTGGACGTAGCCCTAAAAACCTACAGACTGACAGAGGCACTGAGTTTTACAACGATGTGTTCAAAGAACATACGAAGTTAATGAAGATTAATCACTATTCATCGTTTTCTACAAAAAAAGCTTCTATTGTAGAAAGACTAATCAAAACATTGAAGATTAAATTATATAACTGTTTTAGTTACAACGGTAACTATAAATGGATAGGAAAAACTTTAAATGACGTTTTATTTTCGTATAACAATCAAAAACATAGCGTTACTAAGTTTAAACCAGTAGACATAGATACAAGTAATGAAATCCTTGTAAAAAAAAACATTGAAAAATTCCACGAGAAACGATGTAAATTGTTCAAAAATAAATTCAAAATAGGTGACCACGTTAGAATAAGTAAATATAAGAGTAGTTTTGCAAAAGGTTTTACACCTAATTGGTCTACAGAAATTTTCACAATTAAAACGGTTAATAATACTAAACCAGTTACATATTTAATACAAGATCAACATAAACAAAATATCTTGGGTTCATTCTATCAAGAAGAGTTACAAAAAACTAAGTATCCGAATATATACTTAATTGAAAAAATTATAAGGAAAAAAGGAACTAAATTGTTTGTCAAATGGTTAGGACTTCCTGACGAAGAAAATAGTTGGATAGATAAAAATTCTATTGTATCATAATACATATAACTGTTAATATCTTACATTTTGCTCATTATATAACAAGAAATGAAAGGAGGTGGACTTGTCAATAATTTGATAAACAATATCCCGTTTGAGCTTCACTTACCAGGATACAATTATTGCGGACCAGGCACTAGGTTACAAGAAAGGTTATTGAGAGGTGATAAAGGTATTAACAAATTAGACGAAGCTTGTAAATACCACGATATTGCGTACAACGATCCAAGCCTCTCCGTTCGCCATAAAGCAGATCTTCAACTGATGAAAATGGCAAAGAAGCGATTACATTCCAAAGACGCTGGCAAAGGAGAGAAATTGGCATCGTGGATAGTTAATAAAGTTATGAAAGCAAAATTAAAATCAGGTGCAGGGATAAAAAAATTTAAAACCATTGTTTCAAAAATACGTTCACAAATAAAGAAACTAAAATCAAAGGATAACAAATCTGCTATAGTATATGCTTATGAGGCAGCAAAAAAAATGTTTCCTAAGACATGTCACGTTCGTTTACCAAGAATAATACCAATCCCTAAAACAGGAGGGATTTTGCCTTTGATACCAATTTTTGCGGGTTTATCAGCGCTAGGTGCTTTAGCAGGAGGTGCCGCTGGTATAGCTAAAACTATAAATGATTTTAAAACTGCTCGACAGAATTTACAAGAATCTGAACGACATAACAAAACCATGGAGTCCATTGCGATAGGTAAAGGATTTTATCTAAAGCCGTATAAAAAAGGAAGCGGGTTATTTTTGAAATCTACAAAAAACTAATAAGTAGGCTACCCAAGCGTGCTCTTACAAATATTGATATTATTAAATATGCTAAAAATATTCCATACTTTCGAGGTGTGTATATGAGAAATAGATTACCACGTAAACCAAACCCCGTAGAGTGTGGTATATTGAATTTAGACAGCTATAATAATAATGGAACTCACTGGGTAGCCTTTGCAAAAATAAATAATTATTGTGAATACTTTGATAGTTTTGGTAATTTAAGACCACCCAATGAATTGGTGAAATATTTGAATGTAAGTGATATAAATTATAACTATACGAGATTTCAAAACTTTGATACTGTAAATTGCGGTCATTTGTGTTTAAAATTTTTGCAAGACTTTTGGAGTTAGTGTTGTATATAATTATTATTACTGTCCAATAAAACATCATTTCTATAATGTCTTTCACTCTGTCCATAACTGGAAACAGCTCAGTGCTAACAACAAACTATTCCCTCCATTAGAACTTGATGGGCAATATGAGTGCTCTCTTTTACACTTCTCTACATTTAATTCTATACCAAATATTACAAATACTAATAATAAATTTTATTATGGCATTGATGAAGTTGTTGAAATTCCTGAGGGAGCTTATGAACTCCAAGACATCAGCGAATTTTTACAATCAAAGGTAAACAATTGTGTTTTCAAGTTATTATGCAACAATAACACGTTGAGGCTATCGATATTCTGTTCGAAAGATATTCATTTCGAAAAACCAAATTCGATTGGACCTTTACTTGGTTACGGTAGAACTTTCCTAATGAGGGATATATGGTACAAGTCCTCACTACCAGTGAACATTCTACCTACAACCGTGCTGCGGGTTGAATGTGATATTACTGGAGGCTCTTACATTAATGGAAAATCAACTCATATAATTCACGAATTTGCTTTGAATGTCCCTCCAGGCTACAGAATAACAGAAATTCCAAAAAATACCATATATTTTCCAGTTAAAAGAAGTATATTAAATAGTATAAATATCAGAATATTGGACATAAAAAATAATTTAATCAATTTTCGAGGAGAGGAAGTACAATTGTACTTACATTTGAAGAAAATATGATCGAGTACAATAAATATACAACTTCATCTAGTCAAAAGACTAGTACCACTCAAGCGATCAAGAAGAACACACATACTTGTAATAAAAAAAGAAATTAACAACTGTCAATATAAATTTTCTCAAATCTATTGGGTTGCTAAAATGAGTATTTTAAGTATAACTAACCCACCAGTTTATGACAACTCCATAGACGGTGTAGAAACTCATTCGTATAAGCCGTACATAACTACTTTCAATAGAAATGATGAAATTCGGATACCTATAAACCAACAAGATTTATATGTGCTTCCATGCGCAAGTACCTTGTATGTTGAAGCCGTAGTAAATGTTATCAAAGGTGAGAAGAGGGAAGCAGTTCCAGTAGTACAGTTTACAAACAACCCTCTTCTATTCCTATTTCAAGATATAAGATATGAATTAAATGGTGTTGAAATAGACAAAGTAAAGAATGCTGGCGTAACTACTACTATGAAAGCACTGGTATCTATGAACGAGGCTGAAGCCAAGGTATCCAAAGTGTGGGGTTGGGATATACACGGAACTAAAAATGAAATTGGAGGTCATTTTGCTGCGTCAGTACCTCTCAGCAACATACTAGGCTTTGCTGAAGATTATAAAAAAATTATTGTCAATTGCAAACATGAGCTTATTTTGTTACGAAGTAATACTAATCTGAATGCTCTAAAGCTAAACACTGGCGAAGAGGTTGAAAGTATCGATATAAAAAAGATTGTATGGCGTGTGCCTCATGTTAAAGTATCAGATAGAGAAAGAATTAATTTACTTAAAATACTCGAAAAAGACCGACCCATTCAATTAGTGTTTAGAAACTGGGATCTTTATGAGTACCCTTTATTACCAAGGACTACAAAACACACCTGGTCAATAAAAACTTCATCACAAATTGAAAAACCTAGGTATGTTATTTTAGGGTTACAAACAAACCGAAAAAACAATGGGATAAACGATATGTCTCGGTTCGATCACTGCAATATTCGAGATGTTAAAGTTTTTTTAAACTCTACATATTACCCATACGAAAGTTACAATACCAACTTTGCAAATCATAACTATGCGTTAATATACGAGCAATATGTAAACTTTCAGCAGTCTTATTATAACCGCCCATGCAACTCCTTGTTGACTGCTCAAGAGTTTAAAAATTTTGCGCCATTATTCGTGATTGATTGCTCAAGACAGAACGATAATATTAAATCAGGTCCGGTCATCAATATTCGCCTTGAACTAGAGTGTGATAAAGATATACCTGATCAGACAACAGCTTATTGTCTAATTCTGAATGATTGTATAGTTGAATATAGACCTCTGAGCAACATTGTACGTAAAATATCATGAATTCAATTATTTTTGTTGATGTTCAAGGCTTCAAAGATTGTTATAATAAATTTATAATCAAAGAGTTTGCATTATCTACTGAGGAGTTCACTCAAGTTTTTTAATTAAACCTCCATATGCATATACTACATTATCTACGGAAGAAAAGAAGACCGTTAGGTACCTTGAGCGACAGAGAGGAATCACTTGGAGTGAAGGTCATATTGACTCTAGAGAATTTAAAAGAATTATTACTCCATTAATGCAAAACAAAACAATTATAATGAAAGGTCTCGAGAAACAAAAATGGATAAAGGAACTATGTGATAATTGTATTTTAATAGACATAGAGGACCAAGGAAGTCCTAGTTTTGCCATTTTATATAAAATGTATTGTAAAAATGATGGTGAATTAAATTGTTTAAGCCATAAAAACTATTGTGCACTAAAAAATGTTGTTTGTATAAAGAAATGGTATTTCGAAAATACTTTGAAATAAATATTATCAAATCAAATATAATGTATTTTCTTTTATTTATTCATATCCTTACCATAATCAGATTTTCAACTGTCCGCAATTCATCGTCATGATTTGTTGCAACATGTTTCCGAGTTGACCTGAATTAAGCATATTATTTTACTTCACGTGCATCATCACGTGTACATTCAACGTGTTTGAATAGGTATATGAACAGAAGTTATAAATAAAATTTATGATTTTTCTACACATTTATTATAAATTATAATGTAAAATAAAATACCTGAAGAATATACTAAACAAACATAATCAAAAACGATTCTATATTTTACTAGGTTTCGCCCGCGGCTTCGCCCGCCTGAATTTCCCACGGGAACAGTGCTTTTTCCCCGGATGAAAAGTACCCTATGTCGTTCTCAGTACTTCTAACTGTGTGTACTTATGCAAAATTTCAGAAAGATTGGTTCAGTAGATAAAGTGTGAAGACAAACAAATTCACTTTCACATTAATTTATAATATTAGTTTGGATTAGGATAGAATTATACATGTAAATTATAGGTTCACTATTATTTGCAAACACTATTTAGAAATAAAACACCTAATTATAATATATTAAACATTTATTTTGGTTTTATTATAATTTTCTTTACACCATTGATATAAACAATATACATTTTTATAAGCACACATATCATTGTGATAAATACAAGATTGAATGTGCGAACAATAAACATCATACAATATTTCAAAATGAGGGCAGCCAAGGTCTTCTAAATCATACACATTGGTAGTGTTTAACATATTTTTCAACCATACCACTTTTTCTGTACCCTTAGCTAATATATTCTTATTTTTTAAGAAATCCTTTATACAATTTTTATAATTTCTGTATGGCACAAAACCTTGATTCCAGAAAAAATCTCTATGTCTTTCCATCCATTCAACACGTAAACGTTCCTTTACTTTTAACTTATAGAACGGGTATGGGGGCTTTACAAGTAGTACCATCACTTTCCGTTTTGATAAAATTGCTATTTCTTTAGGTATGAATTGATTTTTTTCATTCTTGAAGCCTTCAACATCAACAATAACGTACATGTTATATTCTATACACAATAAATCTTATCTTGAACAATTTAAAACAAATTAAGCAGGGGTTTATACCGAATCCTTAATACGACTGACAAAAATTCGTATACATTTCATATCAAATACTATAAATACTTTTAAGCTCGCACCGATCATTAGATACATTTTAAAAATTCTTAAGCTATGCGTTATGTTAAAAGTGAAAAACTACTTTAAGAATGAAATTATACTTACAATTACAAGTAATACATAGTAAAAGTACAGAATAAAAATTAATTTACATACTTACTAAAACACATAAAGATTTAATATATTAAAAAATAAAAAATAACATAATTTAAAACAACTTACTATTAAATTTATACATATGTATTTTCATTACATATGTTTTTGCAAATTTTGTGAACTATGTTTTCAGTCATAGTTAAAATTTCGTCCACAACATCACTCACTATGTACTGAGCACTAACAAGAGTATTGTCACTATCCAACGTTTCTGGAGGCAATAGATCCAGAATCTCTATTTTGATAAGTCGATACGCTCTTCTATTTGCCTTCGTTTTCACATATGAAGCAGGCACCAATGGTGGTAACTTTGTCACTTGCTTCTTTCGCGGCGCTGGACATTTTCTTTTGGCCTTTTCCCTTGCCTGATCCTGTGCAGCCGCGGCGACATTAGGGACTTCCTCAACTTCGTTGTCACTGAAGTCATCGAGCCGTTGCGCGTTTTGAAACCACATGTCTGAAGGATCCATTTACTAGAAAAAAAAACTGATTAGTTAATGCTATTTTACAACTAAATCTTTTTGTATTCTTCTGAAAGGAATAATACATAGTAGTACTCTTTATACTCAGTAGGTAGATACTTACATTTTTGTTCAATTAAATAATGATGACTATCACACAACACAACGATGGTGCGCACACGTAAAGGGTCAGTGACTGCAATGACAAAAATGGACGTTCGTTTGAGCGTGATGCAATATGCGATACATGTTACTTTTTGCTTACATCGATTGAATTAAACAACGTGAATTTAGTTTAAAAATGTATATTTTCATATAATTAAATTTTATTAACTAAAACTACATAATTGTTGTAACTATACAATAAAAATCTTTATGATGACATATATATACGACATGTATGTATAAATCTTTAAAACTATAAATATTAATTATGATTGGATGACATGAAAATATCGAAATCTTACTACTATTACCACTTATTATTAACATAATTTTATACACGCAAAAAGTATTTAATTAATCACCAAATAATATCGAGCGATTACCCCAAGCCCTAGTTGAAATACAATCATGTGATACCAACCGTTTATCGTCATTAGATGATAAAACAACTTTATTAACCCTCTGTGTAAATATTTCATGTTTAAGTGACTTGAATAGCTCTTGTTTTCTCCGTATAATATCACCCGTGAATAAAGTTTTTTTATAATCCGATTTATGTATATCATGTACTACACATTTTTTTACCCCTTTTGCCTTTTTGATCGTAGATCCGGTTGATTCAACACAATATAATTTTGGTCGTAAACCTACAAATTCAGTTATTATTTTTCCCCCATTTCGTCTTTGAATAAACCCGGTATCTTATTATTCAAAAGAGGTAAGTTGAATTGATTATTGAGGTCATAATTGCTAGTATCAAAATAAGACAAAAAATATTTCTCGAGGTCGTCATAAAAATCTTTAGTGTGTATCTCATATATAAAGCTATCCGTATCTGTATAGCACAATTTAACTCTATGTTGATAATATGGTTGAATCACTGAGTAATGAAAATCATACATGTGACATTTTGACAGCTCTAACACCGCAAAACCTATGTAAATGGGTTTATCTAGTATAATTTTTTCTGGATTCATTTGTATTGCTACTAAGTTTTCTGAAAATATGGAAGCACTATGAAAGTTTGGTCTAGCAATTAACGATTCTGCACATGTCTTTTTCTTGGTTTTGTTTTGATTATCACTCCATTGATTCACTAATTGAATATTTACTCTATGTTCATTATTTTCAAGAGTTTTTCCAAAAATACTATTGTTTAATAGTTTAAAAATCTTGTTCAAATGGTGATCGTGCTTTTTGCCTCAGTTCAGTATTTAGGTCAATGTATTTTTTTAGATATGCACTTTGTTTGAAGCTGATAACACGATGCACTTTTTTTAAAAGCAGGCCATGTTTTAAACAATTTTTTAAATGTACATAATGTATTACATAATGATATTTATCATATAAATTAGGAACTAGTTTTGCAATTTTTCCTCCAGGTGGAACGCATTTTTCAGGGCAAAATGGTAGATCGTTATGCGTAGAGTGTAAATAGTCGGGATAAATCAAATCGACCTCTAAAATAAATCCATAGTCAGCATCATCTCTTATATTGGTGATATCCAATTTATTTATTTCATTTTCGTTTAGAAAGCGAAAATGAGATAAGGGTAGAGTTTGACACATAGCGTAACCATATAAATTGTTACAGTCTACATAAGATATAAACACGTTTTCTTTTTGTGGATCATAGTTAGATAAATATTTATTATTGCTCTTTGCATAACGACGCGAACACATACAAATACCACCTCGAATTCCAGCTTGTATCATTCTTATAATAGCTAGTTCATCTATTAGTT
This sequence comes from Ephestia elutella, assembly GCA_018467065.1. Lineage (NCBI taxonomy): Eukaryota > Metazoa > Arthropoda > Insecta > Lepidoptera > Pyralidae > Ephestia > Ephestia elutella. Next base: position 6,671,042 of record CM031567.1, on the reverse strand, counting down.
CGAGTTGGATACCGGTCTTTAATAACATTGCATCAAACGATAAACTTGGAGCAGTTAAATAAAATGCTGGATCGAGTTGATAATGTTGTTTAGAAGTGTTTCTAAAATTTTCAAAAACATCCGACAACAATAGCACGTCAGATTTAAGATAAAGATCTGTATAATCACCCAAATTTTTAATTTTAAACTCGGACCACATTGATTGCGCATGATAATAATCGTCATCGGATATTTTTTCATTGTTTAATGAGTTAAAAAAACAGTCTTTACTCGGAAGAGACATTTCATCATATCGTTTTAAGTCTGTCATATAGGCATATGGGTATACTCCCTTACGCATTAGTAATTTGAATTTATTTTGGTCAGGAAAATAGTTCCTCAAATTAATGAACTGGTTAGGTTTCATAGTTTTTGTTAATTTGTCTAAACTTGTAGCTAAAAATTTAAACGAATCTACAAATCGTATTTGTATGCATTCGTTTCCTGACACTTGTACAAATTTGGTAAACGAAACATAATTCTCTTTATTTTTTGCAATGACTTTGAGAGCTCCGGGTGCTTCTCCTAATTTTTTTATAAAAAGATGGCAATCGTAACCCGAAAGATTGTGAAAGAAAATAGGAATGAATTTAGGTCGTTTATATTGAAGGTTACAATAACTGTGCGCAGCACCGCGGTATTTTCCGGTCATATGACAATGATCTCTTACTTTATCATTAAACAATAAAAAGTTACAAATGTGACAATGTGTAGAAGATTCAAATTCTTTAGCAGCGGTCTCAGTAAACACAATGGGAACATTTTTATTAAGTGTTTTACTTATTGATTGAACGTCGCGATAGAGACAACTAACAAATTTATCAACGCAATCTGTCCCACGGTATGAAATTATTCGATTGTTCTTACCATCAAATGAACAAACGATATGATAAGCGAATGCAATAGGAATATGTAACTGACGGTTTACCGTGTTAGCGGTATTGGGATCCGCATCACACCCTTGTACAGGTACTAACATCGATTCAAAATCTGCATATATTACATAAGGTACATTTTGTTTACGATCGTAATTTTTAAATTCAATTACTGCTCCTTTTTGAGGCAATTGTGTGACAACACCAGCGCACACGTGGCTATCGATTTCCTGATTTGATCTAAAAAATAGAAGACAGTCATCACAAAAAAATAATTTCCCATGATGTTTAGTTATTTGGTTTCTTACTAAACGAGACATATCTTTAACGAGACAGTAATGGGAGGAATCATTTTGTTCTATTAATAATAAATTAATTGTTTTCCTGTTTTCTTTTCCGAATTTTGATTTATACAAAGGACCCGTAATATTTTTACCCTTTTCTATACCGTATATATTAATTCTAATGAATGGATTATTTTTTTCAAAAATGACTATATCTGAAAATGTTACTGGAACCGACATTTTCCCTGTTTTAAGAATATCGCGAAAATTGGGATAGGATGAAACCCTCTCAACATTTTTACTAGCTGGATAAAGAGCCGCTGTTACAGACCAAAAGAAACAAAACTGATCATTATTACGAATATTAATGCAAGCTTTTTTTCGTTTTATGTATGGTGGCAAATCAATAAAACTAGATGCTCGTAGTGGTTGAAACCTGTTAATATTAATGTCCAAATAACCGTTACTCAGTAATGACCACCCACTATCGCGATGTTGAAATTCACTGATCTTTTTCATCAATATGTCAACAACGTCTGAATAAAAATCAAAGTCATAGTTAAAATGTAAAATATAGTTTTTCGTCCCAAATGACTTTATCTCTTGGGTATCATTCTTCACCATAAAAAATAATAAGTATAATTCAAAGTTTACTTTTACACATGTGTGAGTAACAAGAGATTGGTCCAATAACGCTTTTACGCGGTCGCGTATACTATCAAAAAAACCAGTCAACGAGAGGTTTTTCTGTTCAGCTGTGGGAGAAATTCTATATGTAACTAAACGACTTCGAAAAGCAGAAGAAACTTTTTCAATTCCAGGGCCAATACTTATTACATTACATTTTGCGTTGTTTTTATGTAACCTACTTCTTAAGTGACCGACCCATTGTCTATTACCTATAGCTATACTACAAGCTGAGCAAAAAGGCATAGTGAATAAATGAACTTAAACTCAAACTATGATGTCAATTTATAACCTACAACACAATAAATTTACTTAACTTAAATCTCTAAGAAGACATCAAATCATTTAGGTATAATAATATATATTAGAAGTTTTATAACTATAAATGAAATGTGCTAAGTACATTATTCTTAACTATTTTTTTATTTTTTATATATGGACATTATAGTTAAAATTATTAAGTATTCCTAGCATTTAATTTGTTTGAAAAGAAAACAGGTTCCTCGTCTTCAAATAACTTATGAGCATTCTTAACGAACTTTTGGAGGCTGCTCCAGTATGGTGTATCACTGTCGGTGCGAAGCTTCAGCCAAAGCAGCGACTTCTTCCACAAATCGTCGCCGCCGCTGGCCACATCAGTTGCGTTGAAGACTTTCACTTCAACATAGAATTCGCCGCTCGTGATGTCAGCAACCCGACGAGTCTGCCCGTTTGCGACTCGGTTGTATAAAACCGATGTCAGTGGATTCTTCTTGTTCACGACGACTTCGTCTTCTCCTTGCAGATTGAATATATCAAATGATGTAGCCGCTTTCTTCATAAGTTGTCTGAAAAATATTAATAAACTTTCACTATGGAGAAAAACTAACTCGATCCTGTAATGGCTAGAGCGCGGTGTTTCGACCAGGAAGTCGCTGTTTCGATCTCCAAGAGGTATAGAAAATGTTATTATACAAGCAAGTCAACAATTTAAAAATCCAAAAGTCAAATAAAAAAAGTTGACCCTACGGCTTAATAATCCATATGATAAGATAAGAATACTAAAATAACAGGTAAGTACAGTGAGCGACAAAAGTAGATGCATATAAATAAGAATTCAAATATAGACCTCACAACATTGAAATAATATTTCCTGCGTAAAGCTAATTTTGTCGCTGACTGTATCTAGTACAATTGGGTAAAAATATATTATTTACCTTGTATGATCTTCAGATACGATAGCAGTTGCTTTGCGCTTTGCTGCTGGTTTTCTCGGCTTGGTCTTGACTGGCTCACATAAGATGGAGCTTGTGAATCCGCTCTCAGAATCCGACCTGAAATATGTAACATGTTTTATTTTTTATTAATATTATATAATAAAGTAGGAAGGAGGTCCAGACTCCGAAGAGGTGCGTCTGAGGATACAACCAAGATAATGCAAGGTTGTAATGATGTAAGAATAAAAAAATAATTCTAGACTAATTGTTCATGGGAGACTTGTTGTAGTTACGGTAAAATTATGTTAGGAGGAAAATGCAGTAGCATTTTTAAGTGGTAATCAAATCAAATAAATATATACCTATCCATCTTATTATATTAAAACACAGGTGAACAATAAAAATAATAATAAGAATAGGTAATTTAGACTTACGAACATTTTAAAATCTCGAGTGCTGAAGTTGGAGGTAAATAATGGTACCACGTACCACTAAAGTTGTCAGCAGCTGGGCAGCAGGTAGGAACACAAAGCTCACTACGGATCACTTGAGTTCGTATCCGAAATGTACTCGCGACCGAGATAGGGAGGAGCTGCAGCAGTAGGGCTCTACTCGTTTGTGACTAAGTTAGTTAGGGACTCGATTCGTAACCACATTTTAATGGATTACTAAACGCAGTAATTCTAATACTAAAACGTATTATGTGACGAATATTCAGTATTTACTTATAACATTTTATAAATAAGCAATAGCTATCCACGTGTAATTAAGTGCTGAATTGTTAAAATCATTTGCCTACTTACAAATTTTATTTTTGGCAATAATTCATGTGTTGCTAAAATGCAGTGTTGTTCAAAGTACGGCCCGCAACATGCAGAAATATGTAATTTTCGTTATAAAAATGTATTACTAAAATATTAATGAAACTCATACCTTTGGGAGCGTATCCCAAATTTTTAAGTGAGTGATGAACCATTGATAGCCAATTAGCTTATTGAAAGTGTGTTTTCATTTATTCCGTGTTTGTGAATAAACAGCTAATTTACCTAAGTGTAATTAAGTACGAAATTTTATAAACTATAAGTTAATAAGTACTTAATCGATGTTTTTTACTCTTTGTTTAGCAGTCCTCTAACCTATTTATTAATTTATTATATCGGCCCGCAAACGTGTCTGCTTTGAGCAGCCCTGGAAAAGTGTTGCGTGTGCTAGACTTACATATTGTGAAATTGAGAATAAGATTATACTTTACCTATACTTTTATTTAGGTTATTTAATTATTTATAACAAATATTATTTACTAGCTTTTGCCCGCGGCTTCGCCCGCGTGAATTTCCCATGGGAACAGTGTTTTTTTTTTCCGGGGTGAAAGGTACCCTATGTCTTTCTCCGTACTTCTAACTATGTGTATGCAAAATTTCATGAAGATTGGGTCAGTAGATAAAGCGTGATGAGGTAACAAACAAACAAAACAAATAAACAAACAAACTCACTTTCGCATTTATAATATTAGTTTGGATTCATACTCTCACGTCTATTTTCTAGTAGGATAGACAGAAACTCAAAATCAGCCACGGAGTTTCCAGTGCAATGAGACCACTGGATAGGAGGGTCTTAAAATTGCTTGGAAAATGTATTGTTAGGTTGTTGGCTTAAAAATGCCTCTATTCATGGAGCCTTATAATCTAGGTACCTATATGCTATTAATCTCAAAAGGATCATTGTATAGTCGCTCACAAGCAACATAATATCAAGTCATAAATTTTAAAAACTTAAAAACCTGATTCCGCACGTAATACATTTATTGAAATCCTTATGATATACCTACCTTTGATTTGATGATTAGATAGTTTAGAAGTGATAAGGAAACAGATAAAATACCAACTGGTCAACAATTCTTGATTTGGTGCTTTCCCTTCACATAAGACGACTAATTAATTAATATATATTGGGTTTCAGAATGTATTCTTTTGTTTAGGTGCAATAAAGTAAGTATTTTTACTTACTTACAAGTATAAATAAATACATATTGACAAAACGCTACCAACAATACCTCATTTGAAAAATTTGGTTATGATAGAATAGATGAACATTGTCTCGGCCCACACGCCATCCTACATTACCGCGAAGAACTGTGCAAGCTGCGAATTGCTATTTAATATTGGCAGGGAAAAACGTTGTCCATACTGTTAAATAGTACTGATTCATTCGTCACTCGCTCGTTGTATCGTCTGCATCTTTTATTATATTTTCTTTAAATTCACAAAAGTATTTAGTTTCTGCCCCACTGTATACCTAAATATACAAACATACTTACTAATGTAATAACCTCTTTCTTTACATCATCGGTAAAATGATGAAATGTCTACCTATGTTTGCCGACTTATGTTTAGTAATCACGATGACGTGACTATGACGCGAATTCGGTCACGTGTACAATTTTATTTCATGCATTTGGTGCAAGGCAATACATGACTTACGTTTATGATATTTCATACTAGATATCAAGTTTTTTAATTGTGTTTATAAAGTTGTTTTTCTGAATCGCGGTGTTAAAGTTTTTTGCTTCAGACAATATATATACAAAAGTTTTACCAATAATCGTCGGGACTCCTAGTAGCGATGCTTTGTATCTGTGGTGTTAAGACACATTTGGGGCACAGTTTACATTGTAAAGCGAACAGAGCGGGAGAATGTTGCTGTCGGTTAGACCTGCCCCCAACGGGACTTTCCAATGCGACCTCTTCTCTTTCCTAAGCAAACTCGAAAATTTGAAAGATTTGAAAACTTGAAAAAAAACAGGAAGCGCGCTTGAGAGCTCCTCCATCGAAACTGACCAAAGTTCAACCTCGAGGAGGGCTCGAAAAGCGCGCGCCTGTTTTGCTTTTATATCTGATCAGGGATTGCATTAAACACCTATTAATTACCTTTCGAAGGATTGCATAAACCACCCATTAAATTGCCTTCCTGGACATAATAGCTGTTCGCATGACAGAAATGTCTAAAGAGTTTGTTATACCTACCTTATTACTTATTATGTATCATACATGTAAATCCAACACAAGATTTTCACATATCATAAACTTTATGAGATAGGTACATGGTACATACCGAAAGTGTATTATTAGGGATTCTAAATCACTGTAGTGAGTTCAGGCGAGCAATGCGAGCCTGAACGAACGAAAGTGAGTTAGAATGCCTAATAATACACTACTTATGGCTCTAGAAATATCCTCATACATAGTCTCTACCTCGTCGTCGGAGCGATATGAGGGCGGTGCGTATACTTGTATTACCTTCAACGAATACCGTTTGGTGATTCTGAGTACAAGGTACGCTACCCTCGCCGAAACACTCTCGAACTGGACCACGTTGTTGACGAGGGACCTGTGGACGATAAACCCGACACCACCCTGGGACAGTTGGTCGCCCTCCCGGAAATAGAGCAGGTTTCCGGATTTGAGGATCATGGTGTCCTCCCCCTCTCTTCGGACTTCACATAATCCTACAATATCCCATCGTAACCTGCTCAATTCTTCCTCCAGTTCAGCGAGTTTCTCGTCGGTCCGCAGTGTGCACGTGTTGTAAGTTGCCAGGGCCAAGGGTCGTCGGGGTTGGTAGCCTGGCATCTGCCGGGGATTCTTAGCACCCCCTGCCCCGCCGTTACCGTGACCGCTACCAGAGTCCGGGATAGCGGGGCCGCCGGGGACTAGGGGCCGTGTTGTGGGTGTATCAACCATAGGGGTTTTGCCGTAATCGCCACGCTTGGCAGGCGGGTTGGCGATCGCAGTGTGATGTCATAGTACGCGGAAAGATGCTGCTGCCCATCCTCCGGTGTTTTAGATCCCTTAGTCGCCTCTTACGACACCCACGGGAAGAGATGGGTTGGTGCTATTCTAGGGCCACACCACAGGCCATTGTACACTAGGTATAGTCAAATACTTCTAGTTTATCCGACTTTTAGATCAATCTGTATCAATGCGGCGCACGTAAACTCTTATTTCTGGTTAGAAATTTATCAATTGTTTAGCTCTGAAATGCTAGTAACTGTTAGGTCTAAGTTGTAACTACTGTTAACATGAGAATATTATTTAAACAGGCACACAGTTCATTGATCTAGCCAACATATTGTTAAAATTTTAGTACTACGCTATTAACTTTGAATATTTAATCTCGCTATTAAGCTATATGTACCTATATTTAATTTTTTAACGTAAGAGCCTATTTCCATTAATTTTGGCAATAATGAAAGTTTGCAAGAAATCAAGTATGCCCAAAAAATTTTACAACTTGATCTAGATGATCAGTTGTAATTTTTTTGGGTGGATGGTAAATTTTTATCAATTACCGGATAATTTCCCGATCGAGCGTAGCGAGCGAGGGCTATAATAATAAATACAAAGCAGACCTGATATAAAAAAAACTATGTAAGGTGCTGATTTAGTAAGCTTACCATCATCCGGATCAATTTCAGCGATGGGAGATACGGAAGAGATTCGCAAAATAAATCCAATTACAAAGAAATTCGCGCGGCAAAACATTATGCCCGGCCAATCGCCTAAACCACATACATTAAGGTTTTCTTTTTGAGATAGTACCGAGAACACGATGATTTTATTGAAAAAATAAAAATATCGTCGACGTATTCGAGATCGCGCGAAAGTTTCTGTCGGCGGCGGTTACGTGCGTGAACGCCGCTGTGCTCTACTCGACTAACAATCAGGTAAAGTGTAGTGAAGAGACAGTGCGCTTTTGGTTGGACAGTTACTATGTGGCCTCCGGCCGTGGTTGAAAGGATTTGGAGTTCAAAACACAGTACTTGCAGTGCAGATGTAAGCCTACATACTATAAATAGCATAATTAAACACGTAAAGAATTCGGTAAATTAAAGTAACAATCTTAAACTCAAACTTTTGAACTTTAATTTTAAATAGACTATAGCTGTCTCTACCTATCTGCCAATACAGATGAAGAGAAAATTATTATAGGAAGTTGAATAGGAATATCCTATTCGCGTTAAGCAGCGAGTAAGAAATATAGATTTGATAACTGTGTTTCAAGTTAGGTTCATTTAAATAAGTAAAATTATGGAAATGGGAGGTCACAAAACAATACATAAAAATTCTTCCGTTACTGACTGACTGACAGACAAAGTATAGCCAAACTGCCAAAACTACTGGGAGGAAACTGAAATTTGGCATGTAGGTGTAGGAGAGGATTACCCGAAACTACAACGGCAACAAAGTTCCGGGCCCTGATAGTATATATATAATCTGAGTAAAAAGCATTTAGTCATAACAAAAATATCACTGACATAAACAACCCGTAATCAGTTGACCCTGATTAAACGGAAATCCATATCAAGCTAGCTCATAATAATGTACAAATTCAGTACACGATTCATTTATGCACGTCAAATTCTGTTTACAAACAAAATTGCCGATGTTACCGCGCGTGCGCGGTGGTCGTGTCGCGTTCCCTTACCAAACCCACCCTTATCACACAACCACTCGTAGTGCAAAAATTAATCCAGACATATGGTACATTTGATATTAGAGAAATACTTTTGATAGTAAAATAAATCAGTGCAGTTTCAAAATGGGTAATCAGTTCAAGAATGTGGCTGTCATAGCCTGCCTGAAAACGTTCCTGTTTGTTTTCAATGTAGTCTTTTGGGTGAGTGATTTTTCGTTTCTAGTCTTCTCCTTTAAATACTGACAATGTGCGGAGGAAATCTCGAGCAAATAAATTACTTAACTAAATCCATATAAAATTCGAGGCTGACTGATTTGGTATATCAATGCAGAGACGAAACCGCTGAACATAGAAACTTAAAATTTAGCAGACAGGTTCTTAATAAGTGTAAGTGAGCACTAACAAAGGATTTTTGAAGTTCTACCCCGAAGAGGCGAAAAACTAAATTCATGCAGGCGAAGCAGAGGGAAAAGCTAGTTATTGAATACTTTTAACAATAACAACGCACAGCACGGGAGTGCATTGCCTGGAAGCCCCTAGAAAAAAATTCTAAACTCCGTTTTTTTACTTGACCTATTATGTAAACAATCTTCACAGTACATACTTTTTATAAAATTTTGTTGAAAATAAATTAAATATAAGTTCAAACCTAAACATTCTAAAGTAAAACACTTATTAACCACGAAAGTAAATTCCTAAAGTCTATATTAATTTATATTGTTGTAAAATCATAAAAAGACATGGTAAGATTGTATACATAATAGGACAAGTACGAAAAAACGGAGTTTACTGCAACTAATGGTCATGACCCTTAACAATTTCTAGCTAAAATGACTTACTTGCTATCCTCATAGATCACCGGACTGCTGCTGCTGACGGTGGGGCTGTGGGCCGAGTTCGACCTGTACAAGTACATGGAGCTGTCACCCGAGTTCTCGGGCACTGCGCCGCACGTCATGATCGGCATCGCGGGGCTCATCGTGCTCGTCAGCTCCGTCGCCTTCTCCTGCATCATCAAAGGACAGCCCGTCCTGTTGTACATTGTAATATGAAGCAATTTTTTTAACATAGCGCGGCAAACGAGCAAGCGTGTCACCTGATGGCAAGCGATCACCGCTGCGCTGCCCATGGACAACTGCAACACCAGGGGTATCACAAAAGTGTTGCCGGCCTTTCAAGACGTAGGCTTGTTTTTTGAAGGTTCTAATACGTTACGTACATCTCTTTATACATACGTCCTTATCGGACGAATACAATAGCGGACCTCCGTTATTGTATTGGTCAGTTATGTATGGTTACCCGTTAATAATCAAATCGTATTGTACGTAACGCAAAGCGCATTTTTATTGACCGCATGCAGGCTGTACTGTTCTAAAAGACATCATGTCAATGGCCCTACATGCGGTGCTGGCAACCGCTTTTATTGACACAAAGAACTAACATATTTTTACATACGTACTATAGAACTGGCACTAAAAAGATACTAAGTATTTTCATATGTCTACCATTGAATAACATCTACAGTAAAATAAAATGAATTTATGAATGAACGAGGAAATAATATTTAGTACTTACTGCTAATATTACAATGCGAAAGTTAACATGTGAGTTTGTGAATTTGTGAGTACCTATGTGAGGATGTTTGTTACTCAATCACACAAAATCAACTAAACGAATTTCGATGATAGGTATTTGATATGCGGGTAGAAAAATACCGGTAATAGCACGTAAGGTACTTTTTATCCTGAAATTCGTGAAATTCCCACGGGAGTGGAGCCCCGGGACACGGCTAGTTTAATAATATGACAACAAATAACTTTATACAAATAACCTTATTTATTTCAGTATGGCGGCTTTTTGGCATGCATTTTTATGATGGACGCTGGCGTAGGCGCTTCCGTAGCCTGCTACAAGGACACGTATGCTAAAGGTCTTTACGACGGACTCACGCAAACGGTCATCTCGTACAATCCACAAAAGGCTAATTTTGATTTCGCTCAATCTACGGTGAGAAAACTAATACTTAAGTATAAGTATTTTAAAATGGTCCGAGAGCCTATCCTTGAATTACCTTCGTCAGGTATACCTACGATAGCACAAGGTCAGAAAAGTTGTGCTTACCGAAAATCGCACGAAAATGGCGAGAAATTTGAGAAACTCCTTGACTTCCGGTTTTTGACGGACTTTCGTCAGTACTCTATGACGTCCTCAAAAGTGTCCACTTCTGGAGCAGATTAATGTAGTTTTATTTTATGACATGCAATACAACACAGAATGCAGTACTATCAGTTTGATGTTTTTTCATACTTATACTTGTAGAAAGGTTTCGCGAGTAGAGAGGGACCTCTCGATAGATTAAGTACTTAGGTAGTTTCTTAATTAAATAACTTACCATGACAAAATGATTCTTAGCTACACTGCTGCGGCGTGTCTAACTACACTGATTGGATGAAGATGTCGCCTCAGCGAGTGGTGCCAATCTCCTGCTGCATCGACCCCAACAACTGTATCACGGCGAACTACGGAGATATTTATCAAAGGGTAATCGTAATTTATCAACATTTATAGAGCGAAGACAATAATTTTTATTTTATCAGCATGATTAAGGGTAGACCGCGAATGAGATGGCGAGATGACATCGAGGGGTATCTGCGGGTGTGGCAGCGGGCTGCAATCTACAGAGATATAGAAGAAAAAGAAGGGATTTCCCCATCAGTGGGTCACCTCAACAGGCAAATAAAAAAAGAACCTAGAAAAAATATGAAATAGTTAATGTTATTCTCACGTTATGGCGCGTGACCAAGTTTTTATAATATAATTCTCTTCTCTACCGACAAACTGGGACGCAGTGCAGTCGGAAACGCTTCCGCAATATCAATCTCCGCGCGCGTTGTATGGTTTTACATATTAAACCTACTATGAATGGATCCTACCTACATGGCAGTACAAATCTCTAACTGATAATAACACACAACAGTACTTTTGTTGCAGGTAATAAAATAAATCGCCTTTGAAAAAAAAAACAGGTACTTACCTACCGTAAAAAGTTAAAACTAATTAGGTACTAACTACACAACTAATTATTTTCTCCAGTTTTATATTGACGGAGGAATATCTCAATCAAATGAACTACTACTCTGCGACTAACTACTGGTAGAAAATAATATGTAATACTAGCTTTTGCCCGCGGCTTCGCCCGCGTGAATTTCCCACGGGAACAGTGCTTTTTCACGGGATAAAAAGTAGCCTATGTGCTATTCCAGGTCATTATCTACCTCTGTACCAAATTTCATCGAAAACCGTCCAGTAGATTTTGCGTGATTGAGTAACAAACATCCTCACAAACTCACAAATTCACAAACTCACAAATTCACGAACTCACAAACTCACATCCAAACTTTCACATTTATAATATTAGTATGGATTCTTTTTAAGGGCTGCTACGAAGTTATAGTGGATTACCTGGAGAGCAACATGGACGTGCTGATCGGCATCGCCATTGGCACCGCGCTGCTGCCGCTCCTCGGCACCATCCTCTCCTGCTGCCTCGCCAGCTACATCAAACGATCCAAATATGACGTCATGAACTAATCTCACGACCACCGCGAATTCTCCAAATCAGGCCTTTGGATTCCTCATACTACATTGAATTAAAATAACCAGGGTATGAGGAACTTAAAATCTCAATTCTTCAATTTTTTGACTGATTTTAAATCTAGTTTTACTGTAGTTAACATAATAACCTTTTATCCATTGTAAAGAAAAGACGACTTCGCTACTTCATGATTGCAATTGTATTGTTGCATATCTATCTATTGTAAGTATCATATTTTTATTAAGTATATTTGAAATATATCGATGTTAAATGAAGCATAATACAGTTTATCTTTTAAATAACGTGTTACAACTGATACATAAGTTACACAAATAGAAAACCCATTCAACTAAGGTATTCTCCCAATTTGGTGCAATCTCTCACTAACTTAATCCAGCACTGACTGAAACAGGGAAATAGTCAATTTTGAATTTTCCAAAGATATAAGACAAGTAATCATTTCATCAGAATATTTATTACATTTTAATATAAATTTAATCAGAATAATTACATATCAGTATATCACCCATAATAATCACGTACCTATAGAGTAGTAGGATCATAAGAAGTACTGAGGAAAAGAACTAGTTCATGCATGAAATGAAAAATCTATGTCGAAAGAAAATAATTTCAATTAACTTAGCATAACATAACAGACATTTGAAGATAGTCAATTCTCTTTTTCGGACTCCAACGACGAGTTGATTGCACATCTACTACATGAGCTTAGTCACTATCAGAACTATTTTTTTCTTCTTTTGTTTCGACTGGAGCCTCTTGCTTATAATGCCTATACTCTGGTTTCAACTCCCACATATTCTTATGTGGATTCTTAAGATTGTAGTTGCAAACCTCTTTCAATATTTCTTTCAAGTATACTATAGGCTGCCTTGTTATCTGAAACAAAATGAAAAATTAAATGAACACTCATTATGCAAGTTTGTTTGTTACCTATTCAAGCCTTATCTACGGTACCAATCTTCCTGAAATTTCACACATACATACCTTTTACCTTTCACCCCAGGAAAAAGCAGTGTTTCTGTGGTAAATTCACGCGTGTGAAGCCGCAAGTAAAAGCTAGTCAAACATAAACAAATAATAATACACACCTTTTGCAAATCTTTAATATTATAGTACTGATGTTTCTCAAAGGCAGCAAACAACATGTTGAGCACAGCGTCTTTGTCATCTCGAGCTTTCTTGCCCTCTGCTTTCTTCTTTTCTTGATATTCAATCTATGATAGAAAGAAATATTTTAAAGCATAAATAAAAACTGAAAAAACCCTATCAGGAGAAGAAAAACTACCAATATGAGAGAGCTTAAGCATCACAGCATTGTAACTTGTTTGACATGTTCTCTACTGCAAATCCCCTTAACTGGCCTGCCGACTCACACTTGACAAGGTTTATTATTCAATATTTTTTTACAATAAATTTATATTTTGAGGCAAAACTAAACACAATAAAGCTTTTGTTTTTTTTTTCTCCACAATAATATGCTTTCTATGTTGTGATTCTGGAGGCACATTTCTGTGAAGTGACAGTCTTTAAATTAAGGCTTAAATCAGCTCTAATTATCACTTTTCAAACTTCTTCTTTTCTAGTTGGAATGGCTATATAGTTTTTAAACCGTTATTAACTAAGAATATGGCTGCCAGTATTTACTAAGATGCTTCATAAAAACCAGGAAAAACATAAATAAAAAAAGGATTCTGAGTAACAGAGACAATTTAGATAAAACCCACTAATCCTATGGAACTTACATTATGTCTGTGATCAGATACAGGTTTAAAGTTCTGCACAATTCTGTCCAGCTGCTGAACTTGTCTCTGAGGAATAGATGCCTTCCTGATAGACTCAGATTTCAGTTTGTAATAAGTTGTGTCCGCATATGGCTTACATTCTAGCTTTTGAACTATCCTCCCTTCCATATACAATTTTTCAGATTCTGGTACTACAGCATCTGTAACTGTTGCTAAAAAAAAATTTGCATTTAAAAATTTGAATTTAAATACATAGCAATTTTTTTAAACATATTTAAAGAGACTCCATAACTCTCTACTTACTTCAATTTATATTAAATATATAAATAAATTTTATAGATAACATAATGTATACTTACGTACTACATGTGAAAATACTCCCAAGCTCTGCCTTGTTACATTAGATACATCAAGACAATGCTCCTTTGGTATATTCTGTTCTCCTGGGTCCTTCAAACATAGAACTGCTTCAGATAAAGACAACTGTACTTGTGGTTTTTGACCAGGAACTCTTGATATTTTCAATTTGCCAACTTCTATATTTCCAGACGCTTTATCCCATTTATTTGCTATATATTTTGGTACTTTAACAAGCCAAACACCTCTACCTGTATTTGATAAATCTAGTTCACGGTCGATATGAGGAACATTACTACCATTCGTAGGATTAGGAGCAGTACTCATATTTTTTTACGGGAATCGAAACAGCAAAGCAAACAAAATCACACAATGAGCAAATGATCAATATAATTCTCAGCTATAATTATAATCACTACAAAACTACGAACAACACAAAAATTAAATTTGATCGCATTGGCTAGCTATTGCTCTGGCTGGCTGGCACAATTTTGGCAAAAGGAAGGGCAAAGAAAGACGGCAAGACACAAACACAAGTTTCCCTAATGACATTGACATTTCTCTTTTTATTTTTTCTTTTGTTTTTTCGTACGGAAATTTCAGATCCGGAGACCCGAATGCACGCTTTTCATATAAAATGTTTGAGTAGGCGCCAACGAACTAATATACCATAGAACTCTAACAACGCCAAAAAAATGGTTCCACGAAATAGGAACCTAGGTGGGCGGGGCGTAAAATAGAAACCTCACTTCGCCTCAGTTCGCCGTGGCGCAGCGAGTTCAACGGTTGTACTTGTACCTAACGCATAACATAAGTGTCAATTGTACGTATCACCGAGTAATTTCGCAAGTTTAATTAGCAAAAATAGGTTAAATAGGCCATCATGTGTCGTAAAGTGGTGTAGAAATCACACAGATATGAAGAACAGCGGAATTACCTTTCTTTCCTTTGCCGAGACTACGTAGTACTTATATTAATTCTGTGCCGAGTCTTCAAACGCCTAGCCGCTGGCCCGTTTGTTTGAGCGGTAGCCGGCTGCCGCGGTGTGTTGACCCCGCCCCGTGACCTTGACGCGCCCAATCGTGTACTAGCTTTTTCTATGAGAATGTGTGAGTGTCTTGTTGTATTTAAGTACATTTGTTTGCGTAAATGGAACCAAGATTTGAGCGTTCGTTGTATGAGAGTTACACTTCCACATTTATTTATAACTAGCTTTTGCCCGCGGCTTCGCCCGCGTGAATTTCCCACGGGAACAGTGCTTTTTCCCGGGATAAAAAGTAGCCTATGTGCTATTCCAGGTCATTATCTACCTCTTTACCAAATTTCATCGAAATCCGTCCAGTAGATTTTGCGTGATTGAGTAACAAACATCCTCACAAACTCACAAACTCACATCCAAACATTCGCATTTATAATATTAGTATGGATTCAATGGTAGGCGGGCGCACACGTCCGATAGTTACCGAACGGTAAATGTAAGCCACGTGTGCGCCCATTGGAACATTTTATATAAGGCGTGCATTCGGGTCTCCGGATCTGTTTTCCGGAAATAACCTGATGTGGGCGGCCGGTTTTACGTGTCTACGTGTACCACTCGAACATTTTCTGTGTTAGGGCTCGTGCAGCGTGCCGGCGACTTCGGTCGCACCGACTCGCGGCGACTTTCTGCTACTAAAAACAGTGCAGCGTGCGGGCGACTAGCGACCAGCGATTACTTGCGACCGATCAATAGCAATTTACAATAGTTAACTATTGGTGTTATTACTGAACATACGGCATAATGTTTGTCTTCGTGAATAAGCATATCATATAGATACAATTATAATTTGGCAACAAAATATCTATCTTGGTATTTTCTATGTTTTTGGTTCCAAAGCGCCGGGCGACTACGAACTGCATCTATTAAACCTTTTGCATCCATTATTATTATAAAATAGATATCAATAAAAGCCGCCACACACCGAAAGCGGAGGCGGTGCGGTAGCGGAGGCGTGCCTTTTGTATTATTTGAGTTTGTATGAAACGCTTCACACACGATCCGGAGCGGAGGCGGTGCGGTGCGGTACCGGGGCGGACCGCTCCGGCAACACAAACAGGCCGCGCGGTAAGCGGGCCGGAGGCGTGGCGGTACCGGAGCGGGGCCGGGATGAAGGCGGTATGAACGTTGTATGTCAGTAAGTATAAAGAGAGATTACACACTAAGCATATGCGGTCCGGAGGCGGTACGGGAGCGTGCCACTAGCGGGAATGCGAGTTGTATTTTTTTACCAAACTCTTAGCGTATTTATAGTGTAAAGTGAGAAAAAATCTCAACGGATGTTAAAAGAAGCAATTCTTTATCACTCTCGCTAGACATTATTGTACGCAGTCAATTATTCAAAGATATCTCAAAGTCTCTGAATTATTTTATGAATTTTGGCGTTGCCAGTAACGCTTGCAATACACACACAAAGCGGGAATTCGCCCCCGCGCCGCTACCGCCACGCACCGCCTGCAATGTGAAATCTCCCGGACCGCGTCCGCCACGCCTAGCCCGGCCAGATACCGCACCCGCTCCGCCTCCGCCTTTGGTGTGTGGCGGCTTTAAAAGCCGCCACACACCGAAGGCGGAGGCGGTGCGGTAGCGGAGGCGTGCCTTTTGTATTATTTGAGTTTGTATGAAACGCTTCACACACGATCCGGAGCGGAGGCGGTGCGGTGCGGTACCGGGGCGGACCGCTCCGGCAACACAAACAGGCCGCACGGTAAGCGGGCCGGAGGCGTGGCGGTACCGGAGCGGGGCCGGGATGAAGGCGGTATGAACGTTGTATGTCAGTAAGTATAAAGAGAGGTTACACATTGAGCATATGCGGTCCGGAGGCGGTACGGGGGCATGCCACTAGCGGGAATGCGAGTTGTATTTTTTTACAAAACTCTTAGCGTATTTCAAGTGTAAAGTGAGAAAAAATCTCAACGGATGTTAAAAGAAGCAATTCTTTATCACTCTCGCTAGACATTATTGAACGCAGTCAATTATTTAAAGGTATCTCAAAGTCTCTGAATTATTTTATGAATTTCGGCGTTGTCAGTAACGCTTGCACTACACACACAAAGCGGGAATTCGCCCCCGCGCCGCTACTGCCACGCACCGCCTGCAATGTGAAGTCTCCCGGACCGCGTCCGCCACGCCTAGCCCGGCCAGATACCGCACCCGCTCCGCCTCCGCCTTTGGTGTGTGGCGGCTTTTCAGAACGGAAATAAACTGACGAATCTACATGCTGGCTGGCTTTAGTATTGGCCTTCAATGTGAATAGAGTAGAGAGTAGTAGTAGAGAGTTATTTTTTCGATAGAATGGCCTTAAAGATGTCTTTTTTTGGGTTCCGTCCCTCAAAAGGCAAAATAAACGGAACTTTTTTGTCCGTCTTTCTGTCAAACTTTTTTTTTCTCAGGAACGCGTAAAGTATAAAGGTATCAAATTTGAATTAATATCGATATCGGATCCACGGTCTCTTTCAGCAAAAAATGTTGTATCCACAGACATAATATTACCTAGACCCCGCAAGTCTCATCGCCTGCATAGAAAACGAGCATGTCAATATTTTTTTACCTACTGTGACGTCACATAAGCGATTTAGTGATGGGAACGCTCGCCATCCATGCAAACGATTCAAAGGTGTCGCCGCCGCCGCCCTTTACTTTCCAAATTGATACTGTAAGCAATTTTACAATACCGATATTATAATCGATTATTCGAGTTCATCGACAGAGGAATGAGAAAACGGCAGAGAAATGATAAATCATTAATAACTTGTCTTTTTCTCTACTACTGCGAAGCTAAAAGAAAGGTTAATGATTTTAATCAAGTTGGATAAAAATTACATTGTTTGTATGTATGCATGTTTGTTCTGCGATAACTCTCGAACCGTTGATCCGATTTTGATGAAACTTGGAATATACATAGAAATTATTAATAGAATGTTTAAGTTTTTTGTGCATCTAAATAGGTCCAGCCGTTTTTGAGATATTCGATTTTTTATTTAAATACATATTCTATTTTAATTTTCGCGACGGTTCCGTTTTTACCTTTTGAGGTACGGAACCCTAAAAAAAATACATGACACCGAATATCATTCCTCTGTCATTATCATTCCTCTGTTTCCAAATCGATTAGGCTTTTAGAATCGATTAGCTTTTCTGTGCGGTACAGCACTATTTGCCTTTTTTGACAGAAAAATGAGATTAGTGATCGTACCACTAAGCTAAACGACGTGTGAACGTATAGTTCGTTTTAACATTCATTGCGTGTTTTTAAAGATAAGCCCTACAACACTCCTTTTAAAAGCGGCAATGTATTTTAAATCAACAATACACACTCGCATACATAGTTTACTTTGTAAAATCGCCAAATCCGTGCCGGGAACACAAAATAATTGTTTTTTTAGTTAAAACAACACCATTTTAAAACAAAATTACTTACCGATGAAAAGAAATGTTTCCTTTATCTCGTCCCCCTTTTTGTGTATTGTTTCTTCAACTCAATACCGCGCAATTAGGCATTTTTTACTTTTTGTAATACGTCTGACTGCGAGAACGTTTGACCGCGGACTGAATGAACGAGCGTTAAATGAAGTTGAATCATCTTCCTTTTTACACGCGAAGTACATACACTTGCGGGGTCTAGGTTATATTATGTCTGTGGTTGTATCGCATATTTTGCGATTCACCTCCCGTTGACCTAAAATTATGAAATTTGGCAAAAAGCAAGGTCTAACAATACTTGTACAGGAATAAATCTGAAAATTGTAAATATGTAATTGGAAGTCTAAAAAAGAGTTATATTGTGAGTTGCTTTGCATGTACGAAACCATCGGTGCGCGAGTCTGACTCACACTTATTTATTTATTATTTAATAGCCGTCAATGTCCCAGCACTGGGCAAAGGCCTCTCTCTCCCTCCTCCAAGACTCCCGATCCAAGGCTACATCGCGCCACTCTTTACTAAATTTGTTTAGTTCGTCGCTCCAGCGCATCCGTGGTCGACCCGGCCGCCTCCTGCCATTAGGAGGGATCCAGTCCGTCACTCGTCGGGCCCACTCACACTTGGCCGGTTTTATTTTTTTATTGGGAAGCTCGGTACTGTGGAGGATGGATTGGATTCGATGGCCTTTGCCGAAGTTGCGGATTAAAAAAAAATGAAATTTTACTGTCAATCTGCCAAGAAACGTCAATTTTTTGACGATTTTGTTTTGTTGATTGATTGAACTATCGACTGAAAGAGTGTAAGAAATTTTGCTTCCTTTCTTTCATTATGTAGCATTTCTGAATATTTTACTATTAGACGGTATTTTTTTAGTAAATATGTTCTATAGTAATAGTATTAATATAAGCATACCGAACATGTGCTAAATGTGACGAATCCTCAATAATGTTTGGAATCAGCAAAGAAGCTGTGAGAGTGAAAGTCAAGGTTTGTATTGTACTATTTTAAAACAATGCATTATTTTTCTTTTTACAAAACGTAAACATTTAAACAAATAAGTGTAATCATCCAGTCATTCTCTTCTCATTCGTTGCATCAGACCGACTGAACTTCATCACTTCACACAATCTCTTACGGATTTTAAATCATAAGACAAATACAATATCTTACATGGATTTTATTGCTATTCTTAAATCATTTTCATCTTACATACTAAAGGTAAATGTGCCTTTTCATGTGTTTAATTAAATTAATTTCAGGGCAATTCAAATTTCATTATTGCTATAATGTATAAACAATTAAATCCCCCACAGTGTCTAAGTGCACAATTACTCTGTTTTTTATATATTCGAAAACTTCTGAACAGGTTTTCACTAATAGACATAGTGATTTGTTTGTTTTTTTGATTCCTTCAATCTCTTTGTCATTGATGGATTAAGTTTTGTTTACATTAGTTCAATAATAGTTGATAATGTCAGAAAAAGTCAAGTTGCTTGAGAGTTTTTAACAAAAACACTATCTAATCCCTTTGATATATGTAACAAAACAATGTATGTAATAAGCTGCGGTAAAGTTTCTTTGACTGCTTCTTCTTCTTCTTTCTTGCAGAAAGGAGGCAGCAGTAATCTTAGTTATAAGTATATTTTTGACATCAAAAAGAGATGTTGTACATCCAATGTTGAGACTAAACAATTTCATATTCCTCTTCATATTGATTCAGCCCACTTTGCATGTTGCTAAGCATATGCATATATTCCACCGTCCACATAAAACTTAAATTGTCATGTTCTTATTTCAGAAATGTGAAGGGAAACTTCAACCAGAACTAAGAAAGTTTTCTGTGGATCCTCAAATAACTTCGCTTGAAGTATTACAGAGCATTTTAGTCAAGGCATTTGATATTAAGTCTGACTTTACTCTTTCATACAGAACATTAGATGATTATGGCCAAGAAATCTATTTGCCATTGCTCTCTGACTGGGATTTGGATGCTGCTTTTCTCAAGTAAGATATACTTATTTCAACATGGTACAAATGTGAATCAAATTAAGACATTAAAAAATATATGTCAGCATTTCTAAATTGAAGTTGTTTGTTTTTTCTACATATTAAAATTGTAAATGAACAATCTTAATACTTTATAATTATTGTTTATACATATTAGTATTCATCTTCTTTGCCATTTTCCCACTTACAAGTATATGGGGTCAGCACCACCAACATAGTATGTTTATTCTTTGCATTTCATTCTGTTAGAAGTTTTCATTTAGTGTCTTTTTAGGGCACATAATATAGCATTGAATCAAAAATCAGAGCCATGTGTCCAGCTGAAGGTAGACATGAAACCCTTTGCGGAAGCATCGGAAGACTGGGAGCCTCCAAATGTGAACACGACTGTGCCAACAACAAATCAAAGTTTTCGGGAGAGCCCTACAGTTGTGCCAGCAATACAGCAAGCAGAAAAAGTAGAGACTCAGACTGGCCTGCAGGGACTATTTATGAACCAGGTATTGTGTGATCCAATATCCTAACTAATATTATAAAAGCGAAAGTGAGTTTGTTTGTTGGTTTGTTTGTTACCTCTTCACGCTTCATGTACTGAACCAATCTTCCTGAAATTTTGCATACACATAGTTAGAAGTACGGAGAAGGACATAGGGTACCTTTCATTCCGGGAAAAAGCACTGTTCCCGTGGGAAATTCACGCGGGCGAAGCCGCGGGCGAAAGCTAGTCTACTATAAACTTCTATTTACAGACTTGTCTTGTAAATATCTTATAAATGTGAAACATTTTCAGATTAATTCAAAAAAGTCTTTTACTTTAAAATATTTGTTGTTGTCATTATTACTTTAAATTATTTTATATTAAAAAACTTGAATTTAAGTCAAACATATTCTAAAAAATAATAATTCCGAATAAAACTATTCAATTTGTAAGCATTTTCTATCAGTCTTTTCCTTCGAGAAGTTTGAAAAATCAATAATATTATACCCAAGACCTTTGGGAGTAACAATTTTATTATTAAGATTTGACCCTCATCTGTGATAGGAATATTATTATTCTCCAGGTTGAAAAAACCTTCAATATAGTATCAAGAGCTCTAAACCTGTATGAAGACCCTAACAACCCGCCGCGCCCGCCTCTCAGTGATATAGAGTTCAGAGCATTCCTGGACGCTGCAGGCCAAATCACAAATCCTACAAAACTCAGAGAGGTCATTTATTGTGGTGGTATAGATCCAAGTTTGAGGTAAAGTGTGGTTCATTATTGTCTCATATCGTTTGTTTGTTTGTTACCTCTTCACGCTTTATCTACTGAACCAATCTTCCTGAAATTTCGCATACACATAGCTGGAAGTACGGAGAAGGACATAGGGTACCTTTTATCCCGGGAAAAATCACTGTTCCCGCGGGAAATTCACGCGGGCGAAAGCTAGTATTATTATATACTACGGAATAACAAGTAGTACTTTGCTCACCTTTGCATATTTAATGAATTTATCAAATTAAACCCTGATATGCAGACTTACATGCTTGAACTATCAATTACCTTTTTTATAACTGGGAAAAAGAATAAAAAAAATCAATTTATTACAAATTACAGAAAAGTTGTATGGAAACATATTTTAAATGTTTATCCAGAAGGCATGAATGGCAAAGAGAGAATGGACTACATAAAGAGAAAAGCAAATGAATATTACAGTCTTCGAGCACGATGGAAAGACTGTATACAAAAGGGAAAGGTAAATGTCTATCAATCAATTTTAAGGAATTTGTATAATTTTATTATAATTACGATTTTACCAACAATAATTTCAACAAGTTGCAAGTCTTTAGAAATTTTTCCAATTGCGATTTAAAAAAAAATCAAATATAGGCAGCTACGGACTCTTGCACATTTGGGTCCCATGCACCAATTAAGTTTAATTTTAGCACAATTTTGTCCGACTGACATAATATTATTTGGCTTATTATTGTCAATTTTAAGGTGAATGCTGACTTAGCTTATGTCACTGGAATGGTCCGCAAAGACGTTCTGCGTACTGACCGACATCACAACTTCTATGCTGGCAGTGATGACAACCAAAACATTGCCTCTCTCTTCAACATATTGACAACGTACGGTATTATTCATCTTTGTAATCCATTTGCAATATTTTAACGTCTTGCGCGGCTTCGCAAACATATAAAGTACTAGCCGCGCCTCGGGGCTTCGCTCCCGTGGACTTCGGGATAAAAATTACCCTAGGTATTTAATACTGACTGGCGTTACCTAACCTGGGCGTAACCCTATGTCTCTCTCTCTCAGCCGAAAGACGTCCACTGCTGGACAAAGGCCTCCCCCAAGTATTTCCACAACGACCGGTCCTGCGCTGCCCGCATCCATGCGCATCCCGCGTCCTTCACCAGGTCGTCGGTCCACCGAGTGGGAGTAGGTTATCCTATGTATTTAGTACTAACTACAACGATAGGGCGATTTGCTTTACCACCTACTGGTCTGGGAAAGTATAGATGCGATTTCGACTCGCCAAGAAGAAGTACTAACTGCATCTTGGGTGCGTTTAAATTGAAAAAAGTACCCTATGTGTTAATCCCGGTATTTTTCTATCTGCAAACCAAATTTTATTGAAATCTATTCAATAGATTTTGCATGATTAACCCATATATGCCAAGCGACCCAAAAATCGTGTCATAGAAAAAAAATTACTTTCCACATAAATATCCATTTTTTGCGACGTCTACGATTGTCAACTAATAGATGAGACTATTATCTACTGAAACAAACAAAGAAATTAGTTTCACTGTTCAGTTTATGAAATCTGGTGTTAGTCAAAGTTGTGACTTGAATTTGGAGGGCAAAAATATATGTCTTTGTTGCGAAAGTTTCAACTAATAATTTTATACATTCAAAAGAGTCCGACATGTTGTATTTATAAAATAGTTCGATAGTGTATCTATAGTATAGTGTATATATAATTTCAAAAATCTTTGTTTGTTACTGAGATCATGACCCCTTGGGCAGTTGTGTTACCTAAAAATATGTTGAATATGAATGTAATATCATATTATTTTAATTTTTTTATCGCAATAAAATAAGTATGGATTCATGAATTAAGACGTGTAATTGACATCGAATTTTTTGCATGCAGATAACATTTAACTTTTGCATAAAAACACATTTAAATCAGTTTTGAGCCTTCTAGATTACTTTCATCGAGATGTTTCTTGTTTTGTTTTTGCACCAATTCAGGTCTACTATTTTGAATTTTGGGATAAAGTTGTAAAAAAAAACTTTGGCAGAGGTCTTGTTCAATCGTGGCTGTTCCTGCGAAAAAATTTCATTCCGTGGAACAGAGTGTGAACGAAAAATAATACTATGTTACTCAACAAAAAGTAGGTGGAAGGTGCTCCTGGGCGATGAGAACTCTTCCCAGGAACAGTCACAAGTGAAAGAGACCTCTGCCGAAGTTTTCACAAATTTATACTAAAATTTAAACTAGTGGACGTAACTTGGTGCGAAATGAAAAACAAGAAACAACTCAGAAAGTAATATAGAAGGCTCAAAAGTAATTTAAAGGTGCTCCTGGGCGATGAGAACTCTTCCCAAGAACAGTCACAAGTGAAAGAGACCTCTGCCGAAGTTTTTCACAAATTTATACTAAAATTTAAACTAGTGGACGTAACTTGGTGCGAAATGAAAAACAAGAAACAACTCAGAGAAAGTAATATAGAAGGTTCAAAAGTAATTTAAATGTTTTCTTATATAAAAATATAATGTTTTCGGTATTCAGAAAAAAATGATTTCTATTTACATGTTACATAATTCATGAATTTATACTCTTTTTATTACGATAAATAATGTAAAGTAATACGATATTACATTTTTATCAACATAATTTTTAGTAGGTAACACATCTGCCCCAGGGGTCGTTTTCGATCCAATGAAAAAAAAACACATTTCCCCCCATCCCCCCTTAAATTTTCATTTAGACCCTTCATAAGTACCCTTTAGGTACTAACATATCTAAAAATGAGAGACATCCGAAACCAAAAATAGTTCTGGGCATATATGGGTTAAGAAAGTATAAAAGAGACAAAACTTCATTTGAAACAGAGAACGTAGAGCGTCCCTGAAGACAGTAAATCCGTGGAACCAAACACGATGGCTCCTGGTGTGTTTCAGCATTGTTCGGTCAGTGGAACCAAATGATACAAAAGGACCTTTAGGGAGTATTATTTTTGTTTTAATTTCCAGGTATGCTTTAAATCATCCAACAGTAAGTTACTGCCAGGGCATGTCGGACCTGGCGTCGCCGCTGCTGGTGACGATGGGCGACGAGGCGCCCGCGTACATCTGTCTGTGCGCGCTGATGGCGCGGCTGCGGCCCAACTTCCTGCTGGACGGAGAAGCCATGACCCTCAAGTTCTCACATCTCACTGAATCGCTCCAAGTTTACGACCCCGATTTCTACAACTACTTGAAATCACAGCAAGCCGATGATTTGCTGTTCTGCTATAGATGGCTACTGTTGGAGATGAAACGCGAGTTCGCTTTCGATGATGCTCTGAGAATGCTCGAAGTATTATGGGCGTCATTACCTCAAAAAACTCCTGCAGTCGAACTGCCTCTCAAAGAAAAAGACTTCGATCCTTCCATAAAGATAGAGGAGAACCCGCCTCCAGTCAGCCCTTTAATTAAAGCACCGCGAGAAAATGCGTATACAAAAGTTTGTGCAATCCGCCGCCAAAGTTCTAGTTTCAGCTTAGCTAATGTAAAAGCACCAAAACTTGCCACTTCCAGACAGATGAACCACAGCCTTGACGAAAACGCTACTCGAAAGGTTCTAACTAACCCATCTCTTAAACACGCTAAAGAATTTACAAGCTTAGATGACGCAGTTTTACAAGCACGCAAACACGACAAACATGAAAAAGGACGTGACAAGAATAAAGAAAGTATGAAAGAGACAAAACTTCACTTGAAACAGAGTATGAAGAGCGTCCCTGAAGATAGTAAATCCGTGGAACCAAACACGATGGCTTCTGGTGTGTGGTCCAGCACTGGAAATTTGGTCAATGGAACCTCTGAAAATGCCCATATTGATACAAAAGGACCTTTAGGGAGTCAAATACGACAGTTGCGGGATAAGATATCCGTGCAAAATAATAAGTTTTTCTCGTCCTTAGACAAACTAGATGACTCCTCTAGTTCAGATTCTTCCAATAGACCACAAGTTAAAATGATAAAAAATCTCAATGAATTCTTAAATTTAAGTTTTGCAAATGTAAGTAAAGTTGGTGCTATCAAACAAGAAAAACTTCAAAGAACACATTCTGTTATTGAACGTAGTTCCAAAGAGTGTCCGAAAATTTTGTTAACTAAGACATCGTTTGACGAAAGTGATTTGAGTTCAGGAAAGGATCACAAAAACGATAAGACTAGAAATACGTATAACGAATCAAACGACGCGAGCAGTCCAGATGATTCACAGGAATATTATCCTATGACAACATCTATGACAAGAGAGTTGAGACTCGAAATGGAACATCTTGATCGCCAAGTATTCGGACCGTCGTATGTGAGCAGATGCAGTATGATATGCGACTCTCCATCTGACTCCACAAGCACGGATGAGAAACCTACGAATGACAGTACTTACGCCAAACAAGGCCGAGTCGCAAGTAATACATTAGAAACAAATACAGATATAACCGAACTCATAGAATCCGCAAAGAAGTCCCCATTGCTCGATACTACAAAATCAAACGCTCGAAGCGCCGAAGACATTTACTTGTGGGAGAACCCGCTGCGGGGCGGCGCGGCGCGCGCGAGCTCGAGCTGCCCGCGCACGCCGGACGAGCAGGCCGAGCTCGAGCTCGACGACACCGGCGAGATCTTCGACGAACAGGAAGGGAAAAAATCCATTACGCCAATCAGACTGCTCAGGAAAAACCAATCGCTCGAACGACCGGAACCTTGTAATGATCGATATTCCAATACGCATTCTAGCGAATCTGACTCTTCCGAGAGAACACCCCCGGATGTCCCCGAAACACCGACTCCTAAGAATAGCCAACAGGAAAATGCTGCAAATTCCTCTAGATCTCAAAAGTTCTTTTCGAGTATGTCCCAGGAATTAGAAAATGCGAAAAGAAATTGTGAATCGCTTCTAAACGCAAAACAGCCACATTTACACAGTGTGGCTTCGACGATAAATAATTTTCAGAAAAAGTATGAAGTGTTCAAGCCTCCGGCACAGCGAAATGTAATGACGAGCTCGACTAACAGTGATTGTACTGCAAAATTTACTATCAGCGATCTCCCCGCGCCAAAATACTTCGGCGGCGGCAACCCATTTCTAATGTTTCTCTGTCTAACAGTATTATTACAACACAGGGACTACATTATGCGAAACCGTATGGACTATAACGAACTCGCTATGCACTTTGATAAAATGGTTCGTAAGCATAATGTAAACAGGGTATTGAACCAGGCGCGGCAGATGTATGCCATTTACTTAAAACAACAAGCACATAAGACTGGCGACGTAACGACTTGAGTTACTAGCACTTAATGTAAGTAACGCAAGTCACAGTATAGTTACAAGAGTATTTATTAATTACGTAATTTGATACTGTTGATCTCGTGTTAATTTTGCTCATAAAATTATACATTATGTAAAATGATAAAGTAATGCTAGGATAAGTTAAGTATTTGTAAATTATTTTTCATTCGAAGCTTGCATGCACGCACGTTATATTGAACGAAAAATCCAATCGTCTTGTCATGGACAAAAAAAAAAGAGTGATTTCATGATATTTGAAACTGTTGCATATAACTTTTTGATAGGCGATCTAGATAACTAACTACAATCAAACTATTGATTAGCATCACTGAATTTTGATATTATTTTATCAACGAACTAATATACCATAGAACTCTAACAACGCCAAAAAAAATGGTTCCACGAAATAGGAACCTAGGTGGGCGGGGCGTAAAATAGAAACCTCACTTCGCCGTGGCGCAGCGAGTTCAACGGTTGTACTTGTACCTAACGAGGATAAGTCTCAATTTTACGTATCATCGAGTAATTTCGCAAGTTTAATTAGCAAAAATAGGCTATCGTGTATCGTAAAGTGGTGTAGAAATCACACAGATATGAAGAACAGCGGAATTACCTTTCTTTCCTTTGCCGAGACTACGTAGTACTTATATTAATTCTGTGCCGAGACTTCAAACGCCAAGCGGCTGGGCCGTTTGATTGAGCAGTAGCCGGCTGCCGCGGTGTGTTGACCCCGCCCCGTGACCTTGACGCGCCCAATCGTGTACTAGCTTTTTCTATGAGAATGTGTGAGTGTCTTGTTGTGTATTTAAGTACATTTGTTTGCGTAAATGGAACCAAGATATGAGCGTTCGTTGTATGAGAGTTACACTTCCATATTTATTTATAATTCAATGTATTTTATCAATAATTCAGTGAAGTCAATCATAGTTTTGATATTGGAAATCAATCATGTCAATAGTGATATTCAGTATTCACATTCAAAGTTCTCAGTATTTATATTCAAAATAGGACATTCCTAGCAATGTTTTTGCATCTTCCAAATATTTATAATTTTTCCTACGTATCTCAGATGATTTTTTAATTTTATATTTTGAATGCAATAATTATGCTGTTTAATTTTGTCAGCGTTAAAAAAATTCTAGCTATAATATTTGACTTTCATTCCAAAGGTTTTTATTTAAGATGACAACAATTTGTGATATAATATATTTAATGTGTACTTAGCTTAAGTTTATGTATGAAGCTGTTTTTCAAAGTTTTATTTGAAAATAATATGTAATCGAGCACAATAATATTTTCTTCTAAAGTTAATATTCATGTTACAATATAAAAAAAGTATTTTTCGATCATACTATGAATGATATTCTAGTCTTTCGATATTATATGATAGTGGCGCTTATGGCTTGGCCTATATTATAATAAAATAATAACGCATTTGATTGTACACTACTCTGTATTTATTTAAAAGCTAATTGTAAAATGTCCTGTAAATAAAGTACTTATTAACGACATAAATACAATAATAGTACTTATTTGCTAAACTCCTGACGGTGATGCATAGGAAAATAAAAAGATAATTATACTTGTTAATTTGCATTTAATTACGTCTAAAGTAACGTTTGCGTGACGTAAACGTACGCATTTCAATTAACAAAATAAAAATACTTCCCTATTTAATATCACAATTATTTCATGGATAAATAAAATCACTGCTAATTTCGCCTTTTAACAGTTGTTTCTTTCGCATGAGATTTAACAAAGGAAGTTGGTTATGGCTATAATAGGACAATACAAGATAAAACAAATCGAATTTACTTCCTTCTGTTGCCGCCTCCCCCGGACAAGATGATGGCAATGCGCATGAAGATATTTAGGACGTCCAAGTATACGGAGATCGCCCTGAAACAATAATGTATATTAAAAATAAATCCTAACTAATATTATAAATGCGAAAGTGAGTTTGTTTGTTTGTTATCTCTTCACGCTTCATCTACTGAACCAATTTTCCTGAAATTTTGCATACACAGAAGTATGGAGATGGACATAGGGTACCTTTCATCCCGGGAAAAAGCACTGTTCCCGGGAAATTCACGCGAGCGAAGCCGCGGGCAAAAGCTAGTACAAAATATATTCATTTATTTTATTTTTATTTATTTGTTCTATATACCTATCTTTGTAAATTTTATTATGGTTTCTTTAGCATTATATTATTTATTTTAATATTGCATAATGCAAGTTGTTCGTATTCCCCACAAATTAGCAACTAGCTTCTCTCGCACAAATGATAATAGGGCTTCAAAGCCGACGTCTCACCCACGCCACGCGTATTTTTGTCATATTATTCCCAACAAAAACTCCGCTGGCAATATCCGAAATCATGAATTCCTCATTATCATCAATATCCATAAAATTGGACGCTGACTGATTGGCAATAACAAGGCAGAGACGAAACCGCTGAACGTAGAAACTTGAAATTTTGCAGAGTGGTTCTTTATATAGCATGAGTGAACACTAAGAAAGTGATTTTAGAAATTCCAGGCCTAGGGGGTTGAAATGCGTGAAAAACGACATTCACGCGGGCGAAGCTGACGGCAAAAGCTAGTTAAAGGCTTGGGCAAACCAAACGCAGGACAGTAGCAGCGCTGTTTGAATGCGGGCCCGCGCAAGTTGTGATACAAGAAACTCTATGAACTATGGTACACCAAATTTTAACGCGGGCCCGCGCTCTAACTGCTCCGCGCCGCGCCGCTCTGAAACTGCCGGACGACAAACCAGGCGGCGCGGGAGCGGGGCAGCAGCAGCGCACGCGCGGCGCAGCGCGGCTCGAGCGCGGGCCCGCGCTTCTGGATAACTATGGCGGCCATGCTAGCATGGCTCACCGGGGGCAGGGCGTTCGCAGTGCAGCGCGGCGCGGCGAAAGCAGTTGACGACTTTTGTATTTTTTTACAACCGAGTGATGGATATCAGTGAAAAGATAATCAAATTAGTGCGTAAAAATAAATGTCTGTGTGATTTTCAAGACAAATGTTATAGAATTAAACAAACAAGCTGCTACTTGCCAAAATGTGTGAAATTTTTATCCAAAAGACTTTCCAGCTCCCTGCATTGACGATGATATTCCCCATATTCTTCTCTTCTTGTATTGATATCATGAACCCAAATTCTTTTGTTTCGCCTTAGAGCCAAATTGCAGTATGAATCTTCTTTATCCGAGTCCGTGTCGTTCGACATCTTGCAGCGCTGCCTGCCTAACCCGTCATACTGAACGCGGTTTAAACGCGGTCCCGCGTTGCAACTGCTTTGAACCTGCCGCTGCGTTCAGTGTGCCCACTCCCGCGCTGCTACTGACCTGCTCTGCTACTGTCCCGCGTTTGGTTTGCCGAAGCCTTAATTGTATGAGAAAATTACGGTTTTCTAAAGTGCATGCATGGGACAAACGTATGCCAGGGAGGAGAGGGTAGTGAGATTGCAATACTTACGAATTGATTGGGTCGTAGGGTTGCATTGAATACTTAGGATGCATTTCTGCGCGTTTGATGATCGCTTGTGTGTCATAGAGCAGGAATCCGCTGAATACTATTAATCCACCATACAGACTAAGTGAATACAAGCCTGAAACAAATGTTACAATTACAACACAACAGAATAACTTTGTCACCTGCTAAAATCAAATCGGAAGCTTAAATTATAAGATTATAGCATGTTTACTAAATGAGTGAAATAATTTTAACTAAACAAATAAGGCGTATTCATACTACGCCGCTGGCTTGATATTTAGAGATGCCGTGCCGGTGCCGGCGCAATGACGTCGCCATGTGTGGATGCGTAGACCAACGAGTGCTATGTCAGTCTATGCTATAGAGAATATTACTGCGGTGTGTTAATACGTCAGTAAACAGCCCTAGAAGCGGTGGTGGCCGAGTGGCAAGGCGCCCGCCTGTGGCTGCAAAGTCCCAGGTTCGAATCCTGCCCGTGTTACATGAGTAAGTAACTCTTTATTGCACATGAGTTTGTATACCAATCTGACTCGTGTACCAATGTTAGTTTTCACGACCACCACTTGGTTCCAGTGAAGGAAAACATCGTGAGGAAATCTGCACTCTGGTTGATGATTATCAGCTTATGTGTGAAATGGAGAAGGCAATGACAAACCACTCCATTAAAAATTGCCCAGAGAGTCGTGTGTGTTTCATTCCATATAATGACCACGACCCTCAGTCATAAGGAAATACGACTAAAGAAAGAGAGAACAGGCCCTAGCATAAGGGGTAGAGTATTTTGACAAGTCGAGGCTTGTGCACCATGCAAGCACTATGGCTACGTGTGGTCTGGTGCCGCCATCTGCATCCAGCTTCGCGTAATATTCCCTACTTATCAACGTCACAGAATTAATATAAGTACTACGTACAGAAAGAAAACTCCCTGCCCCTCCCGCACCTCCCCCGTTCTTGATTGGTTGTGTGTGGGTCGTTATGCTATGAAAACGCACACATTGACGTGATCACGGATATACAGTTTCATTTGTAGTAGTAGTAGGTATATTCGACGAGCTGTTTCTATGAAGCGCCCGTACTGTGTGGACGTGCCTAAAAAGAGTAGATAAGGTTGGGCACTGACCGGCTCCCAGTGCGGAGGTGGGCGGCAGGAACATGCCGGCGAGCGAGGCGGCGAACACGGCGCCGAGCCCCATCGCGAGCGGCGCGCGCATGTTCAGGAACTCGCCCGACGGCGCGCACACCGCCAGCGTGCTCAGCCCGCCCACCACGCCCGCCGTGTACCTGACCAGGAACACATGTGAGATCATCATCTTGAGTCGAAATGGCAAAAATTACATTTTTTCGACCAGTATTTGGCCACGTCCACCCCACCGCCTTATCGTTGGCTTCATTCTGGTCCTCCAAGGGCAAGGGCGATATGGCAACATGTGAGATGGGGCTATACTAAATGCAAAGACTCGCGGCAGACAGAGAAAACGAGCGAATGAGACAGCGCATACCATGTTCTCTCTCGCACGTACACGGTTTATGGGTGACGTCACTAGGACGTACATAGATATACGCGTTGTTGGGTTGCGTATGTTTATCAATAATAATGGGTTATTTTTAAAAGTAATATTATAAAATATTGTGTAAAATCCTGTCACATATACAGCGACCTTAAGTCTGGCATTAGGTGCGATAAGTATGGCATTAAGTGCGAGTCTTTGCGACTACTAGTGAGTAGTCACGACTTTGCGACTATATAAGTGATTATGATTTTCATTCATAGTAGATTGTATTTCGTCAAATAGTTCCTCTGGCGTCATGTTGGTAGTAAAACTTATTGTATTATTAACAACATGATGGCAAAAGAACTATTTGACGAAACGCACTATAGTTTTAATTGGTATAAACAACTTATTGGTCTCGATTTCCTTTACACTACTACTATATACTACTAGTCAAGTTTGTACCAGGCAGCTCGCATCAACACTGGTCCGCCGAGGAAGCACATAGGCGCGATGACTGCACCCATGATCGCAGTGTGGACCACCCAAGCCAGTTGTTTGGCTCCAATCCCAGGGGTATAATCCATGCCCCGCACCACCATCCCAGAGCCAATCATCAGACCCATTGTCAGTAGAATTGACTGAAAAACATATATTTTAACTAGCAACATTAGAAATTTATTAAGGAAGCACATGCAGAATACTTGAGTTTTCTAGCTCCTAAAGATTAACAGGTTGAAACCTTATCAAAAAAATATGTGCATTCCATCCATCTCACACTTATAGATCACTCGTCTAGATACTCACCACCCATCCATTTCGTGCCACCAAGTTAAGCAAAGCAGGAGTTCTGAATACAGTGATGGCACTACCAGCAGTCAGGGCTAATGAGCCAGCAATATAGAAATATGTTGCCTTGATACGCTCTTTCACATACTCTGGCCATAAGCTGTAACAGAAAATATTTGAAACTATGTAAATTCACTATTATTACTAAGTATAGGTGAAAAGCATTTTTTTTTTTTTTTTTTATTTATTTATTATGGTATACACAACAGGTAACAATCTTTACAATATTCAGTAGAAAATAAGTTGATATTAAGAGCTAGACTGGAACCCAAAAACGTGCATACACAGCATGACAACTAAATGTAAACAAAGTAATAACACAAAATATACAAAGCCAAAATAACATTATTCCAAAGTATAGTTGACAGAAAACAGTTGAGCTAAAATAGGTACTACCTATATGTTATACTTACAATTACAACAAAACCTATAAAAAATTTAAATTGTGACAAACCATTGACAAACAGCACAAAAATATACTATTAGGTAATAACAATAATAAACAGCACAACAATAAAAGGTGTTGAAAAGTCAGTGGAGGATACGCTTGACTTGATTCTTAAAAGAGTTAGTGCGGGTATCCGCAAAAATGTCTATTGCTTCTTTAGCCAAATATAGCTCATTGTACAAACGACACATACGGACAACAGGATTATAATACGATGTGTTATTTTTATAGATCGCTAATACAAAAACATTTCGTCGAGTACGAGTAAGGTGTCTGGTGTTGAAATTCAGAAGTGATAGTAGATAAGAGGAGTCAATCTTAAAATGTATAATTTTATGGAGATAAATGAGATCCTGTTGCTTACGGCGACATTCTAATGATGATACATGAAAATGACATAATTTGTCGACGTAAGAAGATAGTCGCCGACTACAACCCGTCCTGAAGCACAATATTCTCATAAATTTCCTTTGTACACTCTCAATCCTGTCTGAGTGTACTTGGTAATTCGGAGACCATATAACTGAACAGTATTCGAGACAAGTCCTAACCAAACTATAATAAAGGTACATTAATGTGGCAGGTTTTTTAAAATGTTGCGTAGCCCTCGCTACAAACCCAAGCATCTGGAACCCCTTGGCAGTGATGGCGTCATAGTGATCCCTGAAGGTCAATGTTTCGTCAAACAATACGCCTAAATCCCTGACTACCGATGACCTCTTCAAACTATCGGAACCAATGCTATAATTAAACAAGATTTTGTGTATCTTCTTTTTTGTAAATGAGATAACATAACACTTATTAATGCTTAAATGCATATTGTTCTTGTGACACCAGTCATTTAACGAATGCAGATCATTTTGAAGGGCAAGACAGTCAGCATTATCCTTAATAGTATTAAATATTTTTAAATCGTCCGCATATAGAAGACACGGACAATGTAGACGATCAACAAGATCATCTATGAACGCCAAAAACAGAAGGGGGCCCAGATGAGAGCCCTGAGGTACGCCAGAAGTAACATTGACCGGTGCAGATGTGTACCCTTTTAATGTGACCAATTGAGATCTCCTGTCTAGATAAGAAGAGACCCACCTTAGCAGATTGCCATGGAAACCAAAGCGGGCATTAAGTTTACAAGAAAGCAAGCAATGGCTGACCTTGTCAAAAGCCTTTTTAAAGTCTGTATAAACGCAATCAACTTGACCTCTAGCCGCAAAAGACTGACACAGATAATTTTTAAATTCAAGTAAATTTGTAGCCGTTGATTTGCCTTTCAAGAACCCATGCTGCCTTTCTGATAAACGGGGCTTGATATGATTATAAAAATGATCGTATACGACAAGTTCAAAAAGCCTAGCCGCTATACATAGTATACTAACCGCTCTATAATTCGAACAGTCCGTCCTGTCCCCGGACTTAAAAATGGGGACTATGTGAGCAATCTTCCAGTACGATGGGAAGATACCTGTTTTAAGGGATCGATTAAATATTATCATCAGAGGCGTAGCCAGCTCCTCCGCGCATTCTTTTAAAAATTTTGATGGTATATCGTCATGGCCAGGTCCTTTATTAGGATCCAATTCACGCAACTTAGATAAAACATTCTCACGGGACAGAACAATGTCAGAGATTTGGCTACTATCGATTTGACCACTATAATCCGCACCATGTGAACTTGGAGCATGTGGTTCAAAGACTGAACCAAAGAAACTGGAAAATAGCTCACATACACCCTCACCGTCAGAGGCCACCCTGTCATCATATTTCATTGTCTGAGGTATGCTGTTACTGCGTTTACGGTTACCAATATATCTCCAGAAAGATTTTACATCTGTCTGTATGGAATCCTCGAGCGAAGATATATAAGAAGAATAACAGGACTTAATAAGCTTTTTACATAGCAATCGCAGATCATCAAATTTATCATAATCTCTCGGATTACCATACTTCTTATAACGTTTGTGGTATTCATATTTTGATTTCAGCAATTTAATTAGCTTAGCCGAGTACCAGACAGGATAGTCACCACAGCTGCGTTTAGTCAGAGGCACGTGTTTCTTAATAACTGTGTTCAACTCATTGTAAAAACATTCCACCATCCCATCGATACTTTCATGCGTTAGTATAGTAACCCAGTCAATTCCTTTAAGTGAACTTTTTGCTCCAATGTAGTCACACTTATGAAAATTAAAATGTCTTTTTTTATTTATTTTTTTCAATCCCTGAACAGGCAGCGGTATGGTCACCTCAATACACAGAGGAGGATGATGACTATCCAAACGTGATAAGGGATCGGCATGGTCCACCGATATACAGTGTTTATTGCTCAACACAAGGTCCAAAAATCTACTCTTCTGATTAGGAATATTATTGTACTGCGAAAAATCACACAATGACAAGGTGTTCAGCAAAAGAGAGGATTTCACATCAGTAGATAAGCCAGGAATCATTTTATTATTATCTGGTGAAGCCGACCAAGAAAGCTTTGGTGTGTTGAAGTCACCAATCACTAAAGTTAAAGAATGCTCCTCTAGAGATGTAGTTATTCTTTGAAGGTTCGAGTAAAATTGTTTTAGTGAGCTAGTAGGTATATCAGGTGGCAAATAGCAAACACATATATGTATACTACATGAGTTATATTTATTTGGCAGTAAGGTTACCCACATATCCTCCACTGAGCTTTCCCAAGAAAATTGGCGAACTACATCAAAATGCTTTTTTATTGCCAACAAAGCCCCCCCTCCACTTTTCTTAGAAATACAAGAAGTCTCACGGTCTCTGCGAAAAACATTAAATCTTTGATCCAGTAGTTCACTGTCATAGAAGCCAGAGTGAAGGTTGGTTTCCGTTAAACAAATAATATCAAAATCATAATTCAATGTATTCAAAAATAAATCTGTTAGCTTCGTTCTCAACCCATTAGAATTTTGATAATAAATTAACATAAATATAACTTTTTTTCAATAAATGTAAGTTTAAATTTTATTTAGATATTTACTATGAAAATAAGTTACTTGACTAATAACAGATTCTTAATGTATAAACACAAAAGAAAATAAATATAAATAAAAACCAAATTAAATTATAGACGTTAAGCAATCTTATCTAAGCAAGTAGCGTCCCTTATAACTACCGCAGACGAGGATTCATTCTTCCGAACGTGTACACGACCATACCTCAACCACACAAATTTATAACCGCGCTCCTTGGCCAGTTTGCGGGCCGCAGCATGCAGTTGTTTACATTCAGGAGCCACATGCTCAGCAATGTAGATTTTGTTTCTTTCACCAGGGATGCCCAGGTG
Organism: Ephestia elutella; assembly: GCA_018467065.1. Classification (NCBI taxonomy): domain Eukaryota; kingdom Metazoa; phylum Arthropoda; class Insecta; order Lepidoptera; family Pyralidae; genus Ephestia; species Ephestia elutella. The sequence continues at coordinate 6,634,154 of CM031567.1, read as the reverse complement.
AGATGTGTTTAAACAATCAGACTTGTTGGCTTTGTTGAATCTCCTGTACGCCGACAGGAAGTGGTCCCGGTGTCGCTCTGATGGCAGGGTAACCAGGACATTGCGTGGCCGCTTTGAAGCTGGGTCAAGTTTCGCGACCCGGCGGATAGCATACAGGTCATTCTCTGTAATAGGGGCTTGAACAATCTCACAGATTTTTCTCACTGAGGTATACAGATTCTCATTTTGTTTTTCTGGCAATAACTGAATTTCTATGTTTTGGTTTCTAGATGATTTTTCAAGTACCCCTATACGCCTTGTTAATTCACTTAATTCGGACTGAAGCTTACTATTTTCTTTCTCCAATGTTGTCACTTTATTCTTTGCTTCGATTATGCTATCCTTCATGTCATTCTGATTAGCAACTAAATAGTCAGTCGTCTCAGTGAATTCAGATTTCAACTTGTTAATAGCCATAGATACTTCTCTCTTTATTGTATGTAGTATTAAGCTCACAAATGATTGATGTTTTGAAAGCAGCTAATTTAGAGTCTAGCAATAAACTCAACTGATCATATGTGATGGCACTTGCAGAAGACACTCCTGGCAACATCTGGGTATTCGACAGGACATCACGATTCACGTTGCATGAGGATGTGTTGCTCAATTGTAGGTCATCGCATGACATATCAGCTGCAGAGTCGCTGAGCACTTCGAATTGATTACGTACGGGTGTCCCATCATTTCTTCGCCTTGTAATATTAACGCAAGCATGACATTTCCAGGATTGTCTCAATTCGTCACCGTGTAATGTGTAGTATGTCATCTTCATATTTAAGCAGGAATAATGAAATACGGCTCTGCATGCCACACATTCCAATAATTCCGCACGAGCGATAGTGTTTTTGCAAGCCAAGCACTGCATTTCGTACCGATATTATATACAAATAACTCAAATCTTCAAATCGAATATTGTGGCAATGGCAAGTAGGTACGTTCCGATACAATATATCTTGTAGTTCTCAATTGCAGGTAAATAGCTCGTATTGCCGCAGTAATAAGGACGTCACTCGCCTAGCGTCAGTTAGTGGCCGGCATAAAACTTGTTTGTCACTGTCATGATGAGTCACTTAGATCGTTACACTAAAATTTATTTTTTTAAATCCGTGATTTCAGTGAAAGTATAATAGATTTACACGAACTGTTGTCACAATTGTTTAGGCTTCGACCTTAGCTACACGTAGATATGTAACACTTTTACTTTCCGACGTAATTGACTATACTTTAGATTAAAAATATTACGGAGCCGTGCAAAACAGTGTTTACGTGAGACGGGTGCGTTCCGTTCCGTGATAGCATGATATATCTGTTGACTGTACTTCATTACCAAGTAATGTCAACAATGATGAATGATGGATCAGAATGTTATCAGCACACATGTATCAGTATACACATACTAAAACATACATCAGTGCTATTTTTAAAAAGAACAAAAATACACTTGTGTTATACTCCCTTATTTTTCCATGCACTAAATATACATATTTTGATCCTGATAAAAAACAGTACAGTACCTACTATGCATTCCAAAAAGAATCAGACTGTTATTGGCAGTCTTATTGTTATTTAAAATGAATAGTATAGATAAGCATTTGATCTTTAAAGAGAGCTTGACAGTGAAGAGGATTTCTTGAAATTCTCTAATCTCTAAACATAAACTTAAATGAATAGATGACATGCATACTTACTGCGCCTCTTGCAAAGTTCCTGGTTTAACACCTGATCCATAGTAGCAGAGGGCCACTAGCCCAACAGCAGAAGCACCAGCCAGAGCACCTTTTCCAATACCAAATGCTGGAATATTATATACATATGATATACTTTATTATCAATTTATTAAGATCTGTACCAGATTTGCATAATTATCTATTGTTGTGTGAGGGCACAGCACAGAATTATTATAATAGATTAATCTATCAAACATAATCAACAATAAGACATTAAATGTTGTTTATTTAACAAAAAAATATTAATAAAGCATAAATAAATCAATGTTTACAAGGACAAATCAATAAAGCATCAATACATTAAAGTTTCAGCCATCTAAATGATAGCAGAAGTATCTAACTTACCATTAGGGCCTGCAGGAGCCATTAGCCTTTCCCAAAGGGAAGGCTGTGTTCTGGTGGCTGTCCTAGAACGCACATCGCGGGCATAATTTCTAATTACGTAGTTTTTAGGGATGAACCTTTGAGGTACTGGAGTTTTAAGCGTCTGCGTTACGGTGAATGCAGAACGAGCAAAACACAGTCGAGATAACATTGTGATGTAACCTGGTGAAATATAATAATTGTCATATAATACGATCGTGCATATTAAAAACTAAACATACTTGCAATAAATGATGAAACTCTTATGCTGGGGCCGCACCTGCGGCTATCGTCACGAAGCTTCGTACTATGACACGATACACGCAAATGTGACCGGCCGTATTCGGGTATCGTCGCGAATTATCGGGCTGCGTCTTCGTTATCGCGCGGGTGGCGGTACGTCAAAGGATTTTAGCGCGCTAACATTTCGTCTTGAGTGGTCAGACTAGCGTTGTTCATTTTGATGTTTGTTTTCAGCTCGTTTTGACGTGTCCTGTGGGACCGGTGCTGTAACTGTTTATTGGCTTCAATTAGCTTGTTAAATGCATAATCATCCACCATCTTCTTTTTCGAGGTTTCTTTTTAGTTTTCAATAAATGCAGTATGTAATTGTTAGCACACATGTAAAAATAAAGAAATTCATCGTCGTCCATATTCACGCTCAGTTCAAACATCTGATGGCGATGACGCCATCTTGGATTATTGCACGATAGTTCGTAAAAAATAACGAAGTTGCAAGTCTGACCACGACTTTATCGCGATATTTTTTTAATGTACAAAATGAACGAAGCTTCGCCACGCATTGCTTCGGGACGATAGACGCAGGTCCGGCCCCAGCATTAGAAAAAATAACTTGCTTACCGATATAGGTATGTCCAAATTCCAAAAAACGTCAGTTCAAATAAGTAATCAAAACAAGTTATCGTAGTTTTATTTACTCCGTTATTTTTTACTCCACCAAACAAGAGTGTTAAATTTTTTTGAGGAAATATTGAGCAGGATGTCGTCTTGCGTTACTGAAATTGAAGGAGTTTTCTGGAAAAATCGAAAATCTGTCTGACGAGAAAATCTGCTTGCTTGATGTTCCCTGTTTTCTTTTTTCAATTCCTGTCAACAGTGTCAAGGTGTCAGTCAACAGTCAACTAAGGTCAACGTCATTTTCATCTGTCATGTGCGGCATGGTGCTAGACCACGGAAGTAATAATTACATGTGGGATAGACAAGGCTAGACCAAGGATATTAGGGTCAATCATCAGAACTAAAATAATCTCCATAGAACTTAAAAAAAAACTTTAAAAAGTCAATTTTATTAATCTTTTATTACTCGATATGATACTTTAGACTTTATAATTAGCTTTCAGTATGAAGGCACCCATTTATTGCTTGGCAAAAACGATTTATTAATTAATTAAGGAAAAGCACCCTTCAGGGAATGACAGCAAGTGCTTGGGAATGATATTTCAGGAACGGGTAATGATTATCTTGCCCAAGAAATGATCGCACAAAAATAAATAAATATATAGGTAGGTTAATCAAAAATATTTATTTCTTAATATAATCAGTCTAGTAATTAAAAACAATCATACTTTTTATATTCAATCTTATAAAACAATTTCAAAGTTAACAAATAATGACATGACAAATTGTCTTTAATTCTGTATATTTCTTATTACTCGGATATAGAGGATGAATTCTTTAGTGAGAGACATAAATATAGTCTAGATCAAAATTTGGTTGTAGTACTCTTCCAGAAGATATTATTAGAAGCAGTATTAAAAAAAAATACTTACTTTGACTCTCTCTCTCTCTCAGCCGAAAGACGTCCACTGCTGGACAAAGGCCTCCCCCAAGGATTTCCATAACGACCGGTCCTGCGCTGCCCGCATCCATGCGCATCCCGCGACCTTCACCAGGTCGTCGGTCCACCGAGTGGGAGGCCTGCCAACACTACGTTTTCCGGTTCGTGGTCGCCACTCGAGAACTTTTCTGCCCCAACGGCTATCTGTTCTACGAGCTATGTGCCCCGCCCACTGCCACTTAAGTTTCGCGATTCTGCGGGCTATGTCGGTTACTTTAGTTCTCCTACGGATCTCCTCATTTCTGATTCGATCACGCAGAGAAACTCCGAGCATAGCGCGCTCCATCGCCTTTTGGGTGACCTTGAGCCTTCTTATGAGGCCCATAGTAAGCGACCACGTCTCTGTTCCGTATGTCATTACTGGCAACACACACTGGTCAAAGACCTTAGTCTTGAGACACTGCGGTATTTTGGACGAGAAGATATCGCGAAGCTTCCCGAACGCTGCCCAGCCGAGTTGGATTCGACGGTTGACCTCTTTCTCAAAGTTGGACTTACCTAACTGAACTGTTTGTCCCAGGTATACATAATTGTCAACAACTTCGAGTGTAGAGTCTCCAACCTTCAGAGGAGTGGATGCGACACGGATATTAAACATAATTTTCGTCTTGTCCACTTACTTGTACTTACTTTGACTACTTTCTACTAAGTTATCTGATATTTTTTTATTATGTATATCCTTTTCTATCTCGTCTCCTGATGGCAACGGTTCTGGTGTAGGTATGTTTATATAATAATTAGTTTTAATCTTAAAAATATTTCCATCTATATCGATAATATCTAAAAAATAAAATGAAAAGTTAACTATATGATGACTAAAAATATAACAAAAAGTAGACGCATAGGAGTACCTTCATTCTCAGAATATCTTCCACTAAAAACAAATAAACAATTATTAAATAAATTGAAACAAATAAATCTTAATGTACGGTCGGGGGCAGATAAACCTGACCCCCCTGAGATAGGTTTCCGTGAGGTAGGGGGGTCAGTTTTATTTGCCCCTAACTGTACAGAAGCTTTTTTTTAACATAAATTTATTTTAGATACCTCATTTTACAAGATAATATTATTTTATATGAATTTCGGGAAATCCTTTCTTAGTGCGGGGAGCACTTATTATATACGAGTATATTATATTATATACTTTCCAAGGAACCAACATACCAAATTTCAGCTTCCCACGCCCAATAGTTTCGTCTGTGCGTTATCTGTCAGTCACTCAGTAATGGAAATGTTTTATATATAATATTTTATCGAGCATTACATACATATATGTATGCTAATATTTGGAATTAGTAGATATACATAAAATATTAATAATTTAATTACTGTTTATGTAACATTTAGTTTAGCTATACAATAAAAAAGTCATTCCCTGCACCGTATGTCATCCCCCGTTACAGAAATTTTTAGGGAATGACTGTACGGGGAATGACAATTCCGGATATTTCAGTCGATAGTTTTAGAACGAATAACACGTGAACAGAGCGCAGTAGTTTTGGTTATTAATGCTTGTAAAAGATATTTAAAATAAATATTTTTATAACTGTAGCAGAAGAAAGACAGACTGTAGAAAGAAAGACTTTCCTCATTAGGTGTCAGGTAATGATAAAACTTCGTGACAAAATCTATACTAAAGGCTCTTTTCATGAAAATATTTTCGTCTGGACGCACGCCATACGTATACTCACTATTGTCGGTTGCTGCTAGGGCATGCATTTCGAAATTTCGAAACTTCATAATTTCGAAATTTCGGACTATATTTGCATGCAACGTAATTTCGAAATTTGCACCTGTACATTCCGAAATTTCGAAATCTTTTTTTTTTTTAATTTGTTTTTTTATTAAAGATGGGTTTGCTTGTCCACAATCTTGCCCGAGAACAGAGATGAGGGCTGCGGTGTAGCGAGCTTACCCAGAAGCAGCCTATTTATTCACTCTGGTTTTGAAGAGAGTCAGGTTGTACGTGCTCGAGAACGCAGACGCAGGCAGGGAGTTTCAATGCTTCGCTGTGCGCTTTAGGAATGATGACGAAAAGCGCTTGGTGGAATGTAACCCAGGAAGGGATGATAGCCCGCAGTGCGTCTGGTTGTCCTGGCGGTATGAGCTCATGCAGCTCATGAGCACACTCCCCGAAGTACACTCGGTAGAATACCGACAAACAAGCAACTTTTCGACGATGAGATAGGCTGTGGAGTATAGCGTTCGTTAGTTTTTCATCGCCGATTATTCTCTTGGCTATGCCTTCCACCGAATCCAAAGTGGCCAGTTGGTACTTCGCCGAGCCGTCCCAAAGGTGACTGCAGTACTCCATGCAAGATCGGACTTGAGCTTTGTAAAGAGTAAGAAGCTGTCCAGGTGTGAGATACCGCTTAACCCTATTGAGAATGCCCAGCTTTTTGGCCGCTGATTGTGCTTTGGATTCGATGCTGGTGCCGAAGTTGAGGTTTTTAGTCAACTCCATGCCAAGGAGTTCAATCTTGTCGTCTATGGGAACCGATTTACCTCGAACAGTAGGAGCCAGGATGAAATGGCTCCTTTTTGCGGTAATAGACACGCCCGTGTCTTGGAAGCGTTAAAAGTGACCAGATTACTCTGTCCCCACTGAAATACGTATTCTAGCGTCTGGTCAGTTCGCTTAACCATGGCCTTTCTCTCTAGTTTTAGCTGATCCCCGTCAATCCCTGCATTGCATCTGCATACCCAACAATACCGGATGTAAGGAGGTCAGTGATGTGCAGCAGGATAAGTGTTTCAAAGAGGACAGACTCCTGAGGAACACCGGTGACAATAGCCATTGGATCAGACGAGCAGCCATCAATGACCACTTTGATCGATCGTTCACTCAGGAAGTCAGCTAATCTAGCTACAGAGGCCAGCGGGGATGCCGTAAGCTGGAAGCTTGCTCATCTCAAATCATATTTTTATTTTATCTATACATATAATAAAACAGTAAAAATATTTTGTCTGTACATTTAGTATTTTTGACTAAAATGGATAGAGGGACACCTAAAAAGAACAATAGAAAGCAAAAAAAATTTTTTGGAATTTCTTGTCTGTCTATCTGTCTGTCTGTCTGTATGTATGTACGCGTTTCACGCAAAAACTACTGGACGGATTTGAATGAAACTTTTTTATTGTATAGCTATTGAGCCTGGGCAATATATAGGCTATAATTCATTTTGAAAACTGGAACACCTGATGAAGAACCATAACAGAACAGCTATACCATAAGAAATACGGAAATGGTGCCTTAACAAAAGTCGTTCAACCTGATGAGCATTTTCTGCTGACGTATAAAAATTGAAGATCTGGAACATCTGATGAAGAACTGCAAGAGACCAGCTACACTATAACATATATGGAAATGGCGCCTTAACAAAAATCGTTCAACCTGATGAGCATTTTCTGCTGACGTTTAAAAATTGAAGATCTGGAACATCTGATGAATAACTTCAAGAGACCAGCTACACTATAACATATATGGAAATGGCGCTTTAGGAAAACTTGATTAATCTGATGAGTATTTTCTGTAGACGTATAAAAATCGAAGATCCGAAACATCTGAAACTGTTTGGAACACAAAAATACTTTTCATCTAAGCAAAACTCACGCGGGCGAAGCCGCGGGCGACAGCTAGTAATCGATATCACTATTTGTCGATGGACCGCATTTCTCTCTAGTCAACGGAGTCCGTCCCAAAGTAGGGCGTTAACGCTATTCTATCTAGCCGTTGATTTGGAGGCCGCAGAGTACGCACTTCTCTTAAATGATCCACGATTTGGGAAGTCTGGTAATTATAATGAAGTAATTGCCGTCTGACCTTCGCAACCCTTAAACAGGGGAACCAGACCAACTGGATCATGTTTACACATTCATCTCAATAAATGAAAAACTATCCGAAACGTGCAGGTTTCCTCACGATGTTTTCCCTCACCGCCGAGCGAATGGCAGATAGAATTGAAAAATCCAGAGGTACATCTATAGGTTCGGATTAGAACCTAATTAGCAGTAGGTTCGAATCCGAGCATACACCTCTTGGTTTTTAAATCTACTTATGTATTTCTACCATCCGCTCGGCGGTGAGGGAAAATATTCTGAGGAAACCTGCATGCACGTTTTTGATAGTGTCTCAATTATTGAGATAAATATTCTGAATAAAAACGTAAACATGATCCAGTTGGTCTGGTAACTGGTTCCCTTGTTTAAGGGTTGCGATGCGAAGGTCAGATCATCAGATGGCAGTCGCTTTATTGTAAATGTTATAGTCAATCCTCGAAGCTCCGGCGCTCTTAGGTTTGACTAGTCGATCCTCAGGTCTGACTTAAAGTCTTAGTCAAAGCCCAAACAAAAGAAGTTTTTCGGCCTCTGACTAAAGAATTTTCGTCAAACCTAGGAGAAACTAATTTGGTCAGTCAATTACATTTACATAATTTTGAAGAGCATTTATTTTTACAATGACATTTTATAAAGCCTTGGCCCCCAAATATGAATCTTATGCACTTATTTCTCTTAGAGACAGCTTTCGGTTGGGCACATCCTTGAAATTAAGAAAATTCTCTTTGCATTATTTTATTTGATTCCTCGAAAAAAGTGTGTTTATCGTTCCGTGCTTTGTCCCTACCCTGTTTTATCTAGTATTATAGTTAGCCCAAAGGCTTTGGTCAAACCTAGGATAAACCAGTCATTCCACGAAGACACTTCATATCGACCTTTGGCTATGACATAAATACCAGACTCGCCAAATCCTGGATTTGGAATTTGCAACCGGGAATGACACGATGATGGCTTTAATTTGATTTTACTGGTGGGGAGACATAAAATAATACTGTAATACAACATTATTTTTGACCATCACGTCGACACCAAAAAAAACCGGCCACGTGCGTGCAAGTCAAGCTCGCGCACCCAGGGTTCAGAGTGGACGCATAATTTTGATTATTTTTTTGCTAAAAGAAACCGGATAACAAAGTGATCTTATAAGGGTTCCGTTTTTGCCTTTTGAGGTACAGAACCCTAAAAATTGAGTATATAGTTTCGAAATTTCGAAACTAATGAACCTAATTTCATAAGCCAATTTCGAAACTGAAAATCTATGAAACTGCATGCCCTATTGCTGCGCACTGAAAGGGGTGCGCGGGCGGTTTTGTTAGTGGCGGGGGTTTAGTAGACCAATTTTAAAACGTTATTTGATTACGATGGCGAGAAATGATGAAAATCTGTGACAAACTTAATTTAATAACATAACAATTTAATATAATATTTATTCCGTAACTATATATTATTTATAGCTATGCATAGATATAACTGAAATCTTGCAAGAGAATAAAATCGATTTCTTAACGTGAAAAATGTATTATTGAAGGCCAAAGTTTACAATGCATTAAAAGGACAGAAGGGAATGATATTTTTATATATATTTTTGGTTTTAAACAAAATGGTGGTAAATCAAATAAGCCAAAAACTTTGTTAACCTTTAAGGGAACATTTAATAAATGATATACAGTAGTGGCAACTTATATAAAGTAATTCGTTTAAATGTTTTGCAAAAAGAACTACGTATGACTGTTGTCAGTTGATTGACCCATTAATGAAAAAAGAATGATGCATGGAAGTAATAAGTACTCATTACTCACAGACATATAAAGAGATCATTACTTCCATCTAGTGTTGCGCAATAGTGTTGAGTGTTGAATCAATAGTATTGTGATTGTGACCATGGAAGTAATAAGTACGTAAAGTACTTATTACTTCCATGATTCTGACTCGCCGATGCTCACTATCAACAAAAAAAAACCTATCTATGCTCACTGTGGAGTCAAACTGTCAATGTCAATAACGGTCATTAACCAACGTGGTTTGTTTTTGAGGTTTGTGGTGTGCGGTGCGCGTGTTTTCGTAATTTTTGGAAACTTTCTTTTCGAAGAATCCCGCAATCGAAGGTTTGGTAAAGTACACACCAATAAGTTAATTAGGGCTGAACATGAAACCTTCAGAACATTCAGGTATATACAAACATAATTTGATTTGTTATTTTTGGATAATTTGCTAAAGAACTTGGCAAATCCTCTCGATAGATTCACACGAGTTTTGTCTGATTTCCGCTCAAAAACGACTAAACTGTGTATTGTTCTTTCAACATTGAAACAATTTTCTTTTATTTTCCACAGTCCACAGTGAATAATTGGTACATGCCTCTATTCATAAACATGAGCCTTCTGTACCCTGTGCTTCTATAGTCACCACATTTCATGTGTTGTGTCTGGTGGTTTTGTTATCTGAACAGTTGACCTCGCAGACGGAGCTCAGTTTCCTCACTGTAGCATTACAACAGACTTCCCAGTTTCCCACCATTTTTGTCTTTTTTTGTTTTCTTTTACTAAAACCTGTCACGAATCTGATGTAGGTACAATGTTGTTGCCTCTCAACAAAAAATTTCGGAACATGTGTGCCAAGTTTCTTAGTATCTGTTTAAAAATGTGACCTCTAGCCCAGAACAAATAAACCCATACCCCAACAAAAACAATTAGCCCATCTTGAAATGGAGACTCTTGCTCACTTCACTTGCTCAGTCAATGATTATTTGTTATTTGTATTGTAAATAATAATACCTTCAACATAAAATGACCTAACTTTCTTTTACAGATTCTGAAGACGAATTGAATGAGGAGAGTCATAAAAAGTCATTAGTAAAATTAAAGAATATTGATCCTGACTTCTACAATTTCTTAGAAGAAAATGATGAAAATCTCTTGAATTTTGATTTAAATTCTGATGATGATAAAGAGTCTGATGAAGAAGATGATGACACAGTGCATGTCCCTGGTCCTCTTAAAGGTGACAGTGATGAGAGTGATTTTGAGGTATCTATTCAAATTTTATTTTTGTCTTGTCTCAATGAATAAAACCAAAAAAACAATATTTGCTACAACATATGATTACATAATACAAACTTAATACATATATTGCTTATCAACAAGACCATTTGCCAACTGCTTGAAAATAAATTGAATATGCTATTTGTTAATTAAAAGCTAAAAAGAGTGTTAATGACAAGTTAAATTCAAATTTAATTATTGGATTATTCACAATTTGTACGTTTATAGGATGAGGAAGCTAAACCAGTTAGAGGGAAAATCTCTCTCAAAATGGTGGCCCAGTGGCAAGCAGAATTACAGAGTGACAGCAAAGTGAAGCTTGCTACACTTACCACAGTCATAAAAGCTTTTAATGCAGCAATGTTGCGAGCCACCAGCGAAGATGGTACTTCAGAAGGGGAGTACAAAGTTGAAGGTACATATTTTTGTCAAGTTATGCTAAAATAAAATTATTTCTGTGTTTCGGAAAGCAACTGACAGCTGTTATATAAATAATTGAGGTCTTTAGGTAATTTCATATTTGTTTTTTTTTTAGGTTCTTCAGTGTTCAATGCTGTTATACAAATCTGTGTCCTGTATTTACCAAATGCTGTGAAGAAGTATTTGGGCATGGAACAGTCTGGTAAAGATCCAAAAAGTTGTAAGCACTTTATCAAAATAAAAGGTCCACTGTCTGCATACTTGACTGACTTATTGAAATTACTTGGAGGCATCACATCTGAGAATATTCTGACTGTGCTTCTAAAACATTTACATCAAATGTGTATTTACGTGGCTTGCTTTGGGAGAATAGCTAAGCAAGCCCTTAAAAAACTAATTGTACTCTGGAGTACTGGTGAGGAAACAGTGAGAGTACTAGCATTCCTCTGTATATTGCGGATCACACGAAATCAGCAAGCAACATTGCTTGATAAAGTACTGAAGACAATGTACATGACTTATGTAAAGAATTGCAAGTTTGTAAGTCCTTCTACTTGGCCTGGAATAAATTTCATGAGACGGTCATTAGTGGAGATGTTCTCATTGGACTTGAATGTTTCATACCAGCATGTGTTTCTGTACATAAGACAACTGGCGATCCATCTGCGAAATGCTATAGTTGTGCAAAAAATAGAGAGTCGCCAAGCAGTGTACAACTGGCAGTTCATTAACTCTTTACACCTGTGGGCAGACTTGTTAGCAGCAACATCAAACAAAACGCAACTGCAGCCACTGACCTATCCTTTAGTAATGGTCATCACTAACACTATCAAGCTAGTACCAACACACCAATACTACCCACTAAGATTTCAATGTGTGGAGATTCTAATAAATCTGTCTAAAGAGACAAATACTTTTATTCCAATATTACCATTTTTAGTGGAGGTTTGTACTTTTCAGCTATTATTACTTGCTATTTGTATACTCTTTTTTTAGTTTAATAAGGTGTAAATTCTAATTTTAATGTTTCAGATTTTGTCTACATATGATTTCAACAAAAAACATAAAAAGGTTTCTATGAAGCCTTTGGACTTTTCATGCATACTAAGGTTGGCTAAATCCCAAATGATGGAGAATGGCTTCAAGGATTCCATTATAGAGAGGTTGTATGCTCTACTACTGGAGTATACAGCGAGTATTTCACATACAATTTACTTTCCAGATGTCACATTACTAGCAGTGATACAGGTATATAAACCTTCAGATTTCAATTTTTGATTTTTATTTTGTGTGTCGACACACCAATTTAATATGTTTATATTTATTTCAGCTAAAACAATTCCTGAAAACCTGTTCTGTGGCCAACTACACAAAGAAATTAAGACAATTATTAGAGAAGGTGGAAGAAAACTCAAAGTTTATTGAGCGTGAGCGAAGCAAAGCTAGTTTCGCCCTAAATGATGACAAAATGATTACTGCTTGGGAAACTAGTATAAAAACAAAAGGGACACCTTTACTCAGTTTCTATGAAAATTGGAATAAAGTGAACAAGATACAAAAGCGCAAGAAAGTAACAAAGAATGATGAGATAGCTGGAGAACTGCCGACAATCAAAAGAGCTAAAGTGGCAAATGAGGAAATTGGCAAAAAGAAAAAAGAAAAGAAAGGTCCAATGGTATTGTTCCCATCAGATAGTGAAGATGACAATGTTAATTTTGGAGAAGAAGATGTGAAGCCCCCTAAGAAACTCAAAAAGAAGAAGGAAACTAAAAAGAAAATTAATAATAAAAATAAACCACAAGAAGAAAAAGATGATTTTGTTGATAAGGAAGATATTGTACAAGATTTTAGTGTTACTGAATGGTAATAAATGTTTTTTATAATATCCTCTTCATTTTTCTTTTTATTCATAAAGCTGATGGTCATACCCGGTATATCATCCGTAGGTTGTGTGTGAGTAGAAATACGAATAAAGTCAATACAATTCCGCATGCTCTACAAATCAGTTGTAAACAAAATGGTACCAATTGTTTGTGCAAATCGTCTTTATTCATCGAAAATAATTTATTCAGCCCAACATAATAATCGCGAGTTAAAAGAACTACAAAATATATTATATCAAATAAGGTCAAGGTTTTCCTTGCAGGAAGTAAGTCCAACTGAGTCTGGGGTCGGGAGGATCGTAGCATTCGATGGTGAGGCATCCCGTAGGCTCTTTGCCCCAGCCATGTACCGGTTTCTCGTTCAGGTAAACTGGAATTCTTATATCCTGAAAATTAAATATGTATTTAAGTATATATGACAACTTCGATCCATCTATTGAGCCGTATTTGAAACTTTTTTATTGTCTATTTTTTTGTTAATAAGATAATGTAGCATTCTAAAATAATTTTTGAAATCGGTTCAGTAGTTTTTGAGTTTATAACATTTAGAAACACAATCTTTCCTCTTTTTTATATTAGTGTAGATGTAGGTAGACTAGTTTAGAAGTGTAGATGAAATTAGTCAAGCGTTGAACTACATATCTTCATCCGAATAGGGCGTTTTGAGGAGCAGTGGTACCAATGAAGTAATGATCCAAATCTCGCATAATTAATTTTTTTATATTCTATTTGGCGGATTCGTAGGAGGTATAATGACTTTTATTAGGTCTACCTTTTTAGGTTTTATTGTCTCGTAGAGCGTCTTCACATAGAATTCGTCTCTGTCCACGCATATCTTGAACATCCTTACATCTTCAAACACGTTTTTGAACTTTATTGTAGCGAATCCTCCAGCTCTGATTTCGTAAGGACCTTGAGGTTTCGGATCAGCTGCTTTACCTTTGATGTTAAAACTGAAATAAAGACAAATTAAGCCCTGAAAGTTGCTCAATCTTGTTCAGTTGAGAGTAGTGCACTGCAAGAAATCGAGACACTTGCGGTATCTTTAAATTCTGCTTCTGTAAGTACGGTCTCGTAAACATGACAATCATAAAATATAAAGTAGCAAAGAGTAGTTACTTTCGCCTCTTTATTTAAGACTAGCTGTGCTTCCGTGGAAATTTGGGGTTGGTATATAACCCCTAATTCACATACAAAAATATTTTTATCCAAATCTATTTGTACTACCTGGTACTATTCAGGAGGGCCCGGCGACATCACTCCAGTTGGAATTTAAGGATTCAGGATAGGCTGTCTGTAACCTTCCTCATATCATACACAGAAATAATTTTCAAATCGGTAGTTCCAGAGATAAGCGCGTTCAAACAAACAAAACTCTTGTTTATTAGATAGTAGTAAGGCTTTTTTATTAGCCTACAGTATCCCACTGGCGGGTGAAGGCATCCCCTCTGGTTCGCCATTTCTATGTCGTTAGGTTACTTACACAAATTCTCCGGCGAGTGGAGATTCAAAAGACAGCTTGCAGTTCTGCACGCCAAGCTGTGTCGGTTCGAACCACACTAGAAACTTCCCTTTCTCAAATGGTAACAGCACATACTGAGGTTCCGCTAAAATGCACGGGTGTGACGCCTGCAACGTAAGATTCGTGTAATTCCTACTTATTGAGTAGTTTGCGCCTTTATGCTGAGTTAACAAATAATAAGGACAAATCACACAAGTTTTTTTTTCTATACATATAATAAAACAGTAAAAATATTTTGTCTGTACATTTAGTATTTTTGACTGAAATGGATAGAGGAACACTTAAAAAGAATAATAGAAAGCAAAAATTTTTTTTTGGAATTTCTTGTCTGTCTGTCTGTCTGCCTGTATGTATGTACGCATTTCACCCAAAAACTAATGAACGGATTTGAATGAAAATGAGCATTTTCTGTTGACGTATAAAAATCGAAGATCAGGATCATCTGATGAAGAATTCCAAGAGACCAGCTACACTATTACATACCTATATGGAAATGGCGCCTTAGCAAAAGTCGTTCAACCTGATGAGCATTTTCTGCTGACATATAAAAATTGAAGATTATGGAACATCTGATGAAGAACTCCAAGAGACTAGCTACTCTATAAAATACATGGAAATGGGCCTTAGCAAAAGTCGTTCAACCTGTTGAGCATTTTCTACTGACGTATAAATACTCGGGGTGGGAGTGGGGGTATACGGGAAATTGTAGATAACGAGCAGACGAAGATCGTTTATTGAATGAAATATCACTTTTGATTAACACCGCAACTGTACTACGAGTACATAATATATTCCCGCGGGACACGGGATAACCAAATGGCTGAAATTTTGAGTACTGGAGTTTAATTTACTACAGTTTGGAACACAAAAATATTTTTCATCTATGCGAAACTCACGCGGGCGAAGCCGCGGGCAACAGCTAGTATAGAATAGTAGGCAAACGAGCATGCGGGTTGCCTAATGGTAAGCAATCACCGCGTCCATAGACACCAACGACCCTAAAAAGGTCACTGATGCGTTGCCGCTTCTTTGAGAAAGCGATAGACTATTTTCTTGAAGGCCCCAATGTCGAACCTAATGAATGTATATTGATTGAGTGAACTCCGAAGTAAGTTCGAGAATTGTGTTATGGGGTACTAACTCAAAGATACTAGATATATTTTATCAATAACAGATGATATCTAGCTAGAGTTTTTAGTCTAAAATCATGCTTACTGTAGTGATGAACTCAGTTCTGACGTCTGTGTTGTTTTGCACACGGAGTCGCAGCGGGATGCAATTCCCCAATTCCGTTTTATATTCCAAATTCTTCTCCTTGGCCGGCAAGCATTTCAACACCACCTTGTACATGTATGAACCGACCAGGGCATTGTGTATTTCTAGGTAATCCTCACTTTCTCCGACCACAAGAGGGTTGTAAGTCAATACTAATGTCGCCTGGAAAATGGAAAATAATTGCATGTTCTTTAAGACTTCTTGGCAGCGTGGGTAGCAATGACATTAAAAAAGGCCATACATCTGACATGTTGTGCCCATAGCAACCCATAGCATAGTAATGGACCCGTAGCATGAACAAAAAATCATACCCAAACCCCAAACAGGTGCCCCCAAAACGCGCGGTTCCCGTAGCATTTGCTAATCTTCTGGCTGGTCCCCCACTGCTTCTTGGCAAGTACGATAAATTATTGACTACATCTCATCCAATAAGGGATTATGTGTTTACCTAACTTAAAGTTCATATTAGATCAGGTATTTTACCTCAGAATTCCTCCCAATCTTAATGAATTCGGGGCAGTTGAGTCTTTCGCACTTGACGGAGAATGAAGCTTCTTCGCCGAGCGGGTTGCTCACTCTCAACTCCTTGCGGAATATCTCCCGGGCGCGCGCTACGAACGTCAGTGTGTCCACAAGTGGACTAGCCGTGACCGTCATTGTGATATTGTAGAATTGATACTCTCGTGAGTCTTCGTTAATGAATAACACCTAATTGAAGAAAAAGGATCCTTTTTAATAAAAAAAATCCATATTTTTTTTATTAAAAAGGCAGCAGGCCTGACAAGCTGAGTCAAGCCACCATTGGCTTGACTCAGCTTGTCAGGCCTGCTGTTGAACAGGTTTTAATATTTTCGAGCTTATACCACACGAGTAAAGTAACTCATGCCACCTTTTTTTATTTATACAAACGAATTCTGTTTAATTTTTTTAATGATTCCGCTCTTGCTTAAAACAAATAATCGAGAATAATAAAATTTTAGTTAGCAAAGAACATTTTTATGGGCTTCAACGAAAAATCAAATTACATAGTAAAATAAATTTTCATTTTTCCAGTTTCTATAATAGAGCTTTGTTATTCCTTTATGAAATATGGCAAAAAATGTTAAACGTAATCACTGAATGATCTACTTACTCTTAGTTGCATTTCACATTCCTCGTAGCAAACAAACTTCAAACGGCACGTGCCGGCTGCCTCGCCCCAAACTTTGATGGTATCCGGATGAACGATCTCGAAGTGGCCTTCGAATTTATCGGGAATAATTTTCACGATTTCCGTAGACACTACGTATGTTTCTGGGAACTGCATAAAATATATATTTTTTATGACTAATTAGGCAGGTCCAATTTATAACATGCACGCACACATTAGATTGGTATGCCGGCCGTATGTAAACACTCAGTGACTATCTACTATAAACGCAAAATTTCGTGAGAATGGATGTTTGTTACTCATTCCCGCAGAAACTTCTCGATAGATTTCGATGAAAATTGCTATACGAGTAGAATGAAACCTGAAGCATAAAGACTACACTTTATCCCGAATTTCCCACGCGATTAGCGCCCCGGGGCGCAGCTAGTAGCTATAAAACAAACCCATAACCTACAAACCCAAAAAATGTAAAGAAAACTTTAATAGCAATTAGATGACAATTGCTAACATATTGCTTGCAATGTTGTTAAAGTACGATTCATTTTACTAAAATAATTAATTTCTCGAGTACCCAAAAAATTTTGATCGAAAATTCTCAAATCCCGAAAGAAAAAAAAACTTAGTCGAGAAATCAGAAACTAGATTGTAGCAATTTTGATGCGTTTTCCACTTTGATAATAATCAATTAAGCCAAAATTAGCTTATTTCTGAGGTTTTCCACTAAATAATATGACATTCGTCGTTTGATACATACTTCAGTAATGTTGTAGACCATCAATTCCTCTGTGTGGAACTCCTTCGCCGGGACAGTGATTAAGATATTGCCGTTGGGGTTGGGGTGTTGCGCCATACCCACCAGGTTCACGAACAGAGCGCTCTCGCCCAGGGGTGAGAATAACACTTGACACTGATGGACGACAAAATATGCATTAATATTCTCATAATTTTATTTAAAAAAAAAGTTTTTGAAAAATTACTGTACACAAATGGGTCAACAGCACATCAATCTATCAAATTCGTTGCAGATTCGCCCCTATTTCCGCCGCGATATTCGAAATCCATGCAGGGTAACTTGACATGCGGTTAGTAAACTTATCTGTATTTTTTTATAGAGTTAGATACGCATATACCTAATAATACACATAATAGTGCAATAAAACGCCTTAAGTAAATACTGCAATTATCGAACTAAATATTAACCTCATGTTTCCCGATAGTTTTTGGCTTGAAAGTAACGGGTATTTCAAATGTAGAGTTGGGTTCAATATTAAATTCCCTGAGCGTTTCGAATGGACCAGGCGCAGACAATTCGCTTAACACAAGCCACACATCATCGGAACTGTAAAACACCGAATATTCATGGTGAAAAAAGTAATGTATTTGTAGTTTTAAAATATTCTGTGTTGTCCACAAACTATGAATTTGTGCCATTCGCTGTCGAAGTGGCCGGGCCGTGGTGTCCGGAAGCGAGGGCCTTTATTGCTGAGATAGGAAGACGCTTAAGAGAAAGAGGTTTTGACCAACGCTCTGAGTGGTACCTGGTTCAAAGGATATCCTTGGCTATACAAAGGGGGAATGCAGCTAGCGTCATGGGCACCTTTGAGCCGGGTACTATTCGGGGTGGTATTTTTGATTAAACTTTTTTTTTTTTTTTGTAATTTAAGTAATAATTTCTTTGGTGGAAAAAATGTATTATCAAAATTTTTATTTTATCTCTATTCATGAACAGTTAAAGTTAAGTTTAAGCCTTTTCTTTGTATGTCAGTCGTGTAAAAAGTAATGTATTTGTAGCAGAAATTAAGGTATATAATAAACGTGAAATATTCTTGACGAATGTTTGGTATGCTGACCAACCTATACTGTTTATACATATAAACTTACCTATTTGTTACAGTCAGGTATTCAGTTTTCAATTCACGTACGGGGCACTCTAAGTACAATACCTTGTTTTGGAAATTTCCTAAATCCACGCACGTGGCGTACATGGCAAGTTCGAGAGGCATATAGTTGTCTAGATTGCAACTGGCCTGAAATATTAAATTTATTCAGTTTAGTTAGTCAATAAAAATTAAGTCATCGATATAAGGTAAATAAAGACGAAGCTAGAATTTCGAAAGACTACTTCCATTTTGGATTTTGATACAATCTGTGATGCAAGGGGGATCCTATCTAACCACCTATTATACCCAGCATAGATAGGTTCCCACCTACCTAGTTTGAATGATACAAATCATTACTGTTATTAGATGTAGACATTGGATGCACATCTTTGCCAATTAGTAGACACTTACACCTACATACGGTAATAATGCCGTACTTACCCAAACTTTAATAAAGGGATTATGATTAAGGGGCCTAAATGATATAGTGAAGGTGACATTTGTATGAGCTGCTATAGATCCCTGCATCGGACATATTGTGAACTCCTCTGATATCAAAGGCTGCCAGCAAAACCTGTTGATAATACAACGTTTCTTATATCTCTTTTTTACTTGGAAATTACAATTATATAAAAAGAAAATGAAATATTCATCCGTCCTGTTCATTTTTCGTGGTAAAGTTGGCGTGTATATGTATTTTCATTTCTTCAGAATACAGAAAAACTGTTTTCTGTATTCTGAGTTCATTTCAGATTTTGAAGCTTACTTTTAGCTTTCGTTATTAGTATTCCGTGATAATCACGATGATGATGATTCCGTGATCGAATATTTACCTTGTGCCAAAATCGCCTTTATTCATCAACATGACTTTGAGTATCTTGCAGCCGCGCTTGCGCACGCGGCCGAACTGCAGCGAATTCTGACTGAAGCAGAGACTCATGCCGGTGGCGCTGCCGCTGATTCGCACCAGAGGTCTCTCGAACTCGAATACTTTCATATTCAACTATCATAATACAAATTGTAGGAATTTTACGGGAATGAAAAGAGAGTTCATGGAAATGGCTCATTGCTATATCACTACCTTCCTAGTTCCATAAAAGTATATCTAAGAAATTAAATTGCAAAACATTATTTATTCATTTCCAAGCTCCACATCCGAAGTTAGCCGAATTAGTTTTCTTCATGATTTTAATTTTTTGGCGGAATAGGATAGGTGGGTAGGAATAGGAATTAAAACAAAACATTTTTGTGACAAAATTGATTGTTTCAAATAAATAGATAACAACTTACTTGAACGTTGAGATCGCTTATCATGCCATTGGGTTTGAACTGTATCTTTAATGGGAATTTTCTGTACGGCATAATTTTACATTTGTTAGGGACAACCTTTAGGGATGATAACGCATTCTGAATATCCATAGCGATTTGTTCACGTATCTTATCATCTTTGTAGGTTTGCAGCATTTTGACTCTAAAAAGATATTCAACCAAAATTTACAGTATGAAAAAATAAATATGCTTGTATGTTTCTTCTTCTTTATTAGATCATTCTAATAAAGAAGAAGAAACGTACAATCATATTTATTGTTGAGCGTGCGATTATTAATCTATTCTTGAACACATTACGGGTATCTGTACACACCTGGAAGGCCCTGCATCAGCTTGCGTGGTCGCGCTAGGACTCAGACATACGCTGGTGGCATCAGACCTGGTAGTATCTTCGATTACTGGATACATGTCTCTAAATATAAAGGTAGCATCGATCGGTACTTTGCTGTGATTCATAACCTCAATGGGCCTAATTATTTTCTCTCCTACTTTAACTGGTCCCAAGTTGAAGCTCTTTTGGCAACCTTCGTAGAGGTCGAACAGTAGTGGTATACCTAAAATGATAGATATTAAATACATTTCCTTCATAGAACACATTTTCTGTAATTTTCAATTTTGATTGTCGTTACCAGTGTCACTGATAAAACGATATTGGACATAAATAAATATTTTCAGTATACTTATCATCTAGCAACTTTCACGTTCACGTAACAGTGCGTTACCATCTCGTCATGAATCTGTCACTTACCTTCTCCTTTAATCGAAATAATTTCTTGACAAAGTGAGTTAACCCAGAATTCCAACTTAAACTCGTATTCCCTGACTTGTTTCGGTCGGAAGTAAACAGGAATCTTAATGCGTCTGCCGGGCGGAATGTCTGGTAATTCTTGGAAATCGACGAATAGCTCGGGTACTGTTGCGAAATTCATACTGAATCTGAAAACGCAAGACAAAATGTAGGTATAAACAGTCAAACACCTAGCATGAGCCAGGCATGGTGTGGTGGACGATACGACATAAGATGTTTGTTTGAAAAGAGAAGAATCAGGACAATTGACTCAAACCCAATGGCCTAGTATAAAAATAATTCTTCCTACCTATTTCGTAAATAAATTTTAGAATCTGCATAAAAATCCTAATATCTGGTGCTATATTTCGCTGTCCGCAATAATTAGGCACATGGTAGTGAGCTTGCTTAAAATATGATATATAATAAATAAAAACAAAAGTTATACATCACAGGAACAGTGTCATCGTTAACAAATGCTAAGTTCTTCTTATATGTAGCATCCGGTGCATTGACTATACATTTGCCGAAGTCGATATCCATGCACGTAAAATGATACAACGGCTTTTTAATCTCTGCGTGCAGATATATAGTGTATTCTGGACCGTCGGATATCTAAACAAAAGTACGGGCACAATTTAGTAGTTCCCCATACTGATTTTCCCTGACATATGACATAGATATTTGTAACTTATAATTAAAAAGAAAAAAAAAACCTTTAATTAAGTAATCCGTTTCAGGTATACTCTACGCGTACAAAAATTGCGTCCAAATTTTATCGAAATCCACCAAGTAAAATTTCGGGTGAAAGAATACCTAACAGACATACTGTCAAACTTTCGACCACAAGCATATCCAAATTTTTACCTATTTTAGACGCTTCTACGTTATATTAATTTACCTTCTCTTTTATCAGCACTTACATTGAGTGTGACTGGGAAAGCCTGGACTGGCACTTGTACTAGTGTGAAGTACAGCGTGCACTCGGTCTCATTGCCCGGAGTCACGTGCCCGCTCTGGGGCTCTATATTCACCGTCAGATACTTCTTCACCTTGCTACAGTTAAAGCTCCAGTCGAAGAAGAACGTTGCAGACCCGTCGTTGCGAATTTTGAACGGAATTGTACGTTGATATGTTGAGGCTGTCTGCGATTATCAAAAATAGATGGAGAATCTCGGAACTTTGACACAATTTTGCTCAATATTCAGTAAATTTAACTCAAAGCAAGGGTATAAAAGTCAGCGTTATACATGCAGCAACAATTTATAAAAATCCTAGTGGTATATCGGCTCTACTCGGCATATTATGTTATATTTATTTTTATTAGGTGGCACATTCAACTATTAAGTAAATGGTCCTATTTTAATACGAATTATTGACATACCTGATCCAAGTGGATGTTAGTAACAAATTCACTTTTTAATATATGCTCATTCCCAATTAGATAATATGATATTTTAGGATTAATAGAATAACTAAGCGCGTTAACACATAAAGTTAAATATTTAACCATATAGCACACGCTACAGAATATCTTAAAAGAGAGCGGTCCATCCTCAATAGGAGTATAACTTATTCTGCGAATTGAAAAATAATTATTCATCTGCCTTATCTAATTTTATTTAAATGTGTTTAATATCTATTAAATATAACGCAAAATATCTGCTATAGCCAACAGTTCAAAAAGCTACTACGCTACTCAAAAAATTATCAATGCTGCTAAACAAATGTTTCAATAGATACTTTCGTCATATTTGTGAAGTAGCAGGTAAGAAGACAAACAGGAACTTACTTAATGGGCGTTTCAGAATGAGGTTTCAATATTCCTTGCTCAGGTTCCATAATAACCGGGGTTTTCCCGGACTCGTTACACAACGAGTTTCCCTTGAATTCGAACTTCAGCCCCTCGTCCTCGTTGTTTTTCATTTTCACAACGTGTGTGACTGTGAACCCAACTAATGAATTTCGAATTACTAAGATCGTCGGCACAAATACCACATCAGGTTCTCGCACTAATCCCACCACTAGTAAATTCATTGTTAAGGTGTACACAGGTATCATGAACTTCCACTGTGACTCATAAACCTAAAACGAGATACTTATAATAAGTATACGGAATATAGGTACCTTTTTTTCAACAACCTTTATGGGCTGTAATTAGAATGTACCTACTCGTAATAAAATAAAAAGTCTTATAAATAAAACATAAGGAGCATTAAACTGTGTAACATTGATAGACAAAAATGGAAATTCAGAAGAAGCTCTGTAAAACATTACCCCAGGAGCCGTGGGAGAGAAAGTGAAAGTGACTTTCGTAGAGGTACCGCCCTCAACAAAACCCTTTAGTGTATCGCAGTGGACTGGAATCAGCTCTGGTTTGTCTGGCAATACCATCTCAAATATAAACTCGTATGCCTCACTTGTGGGGTTTACTACATGGAAGGATCTAGAAACAAATTACAATCGTCAATATTTTAAAATACTTATTCTTATAATAATCTCCATCCTCACCTCTCCGGTTCCTTCAAATTGACTAGAAAATTTCAGGAATTGACGTAGGTAATTCGAGTTTTGCAAATTAATTTATTTAAAAAATATATCTCATCGTGGTACATATATATAATATAGAAAAGATGGGTTTGTTCTTGGCCATAACCTAGCCCAAGGTCAGAGATAAGATAGTAGCGAGCTTACCCAGAAGCTAAACTTACTTTTTATAACAACCCGATCCTAAAACGTTGAATTCCAATACACTTATATGTTTGGGCAAGGCAACACCGCCGGTTATTTTCCTTCGCCCTGATGTTAAATAATCACTTTCTGGCATATCAAAGTGACAATATGGTATCAATGATTTTACTGTTATTTTGCAACAGACATTCTGATCATACGGGTCCAAATTATCTAAAGAAACACGAAATTACATTAGATTCATTGACAAAACCACCTGAGAATCTTGAGATATCTAGAAATAGTTCTTCGGGAATAGCATTTGTATATAAAAATCTAGTTTTTACAGGAATTTAAGTTAAATATTTCAACGTACAAGTAGGATATCCGAACTATTTTATAAATTTACTTAATAAAAAGATAATGCGTTGCTAAATACCTAATTTTGATGATTCTATTATTACCTAAGCTACCACTAGTATTTTCAACAAATATAATATATATTTTTTACCGATCAAACTTTTCAATCGAACTTGATAATAGAAGGCATCTTGCGGAGCAAACGTTACTTTGAAAGTCTGACTTTGGTTAGGCTTAAGACATGTTTTATCAGGTTCTATTTGAAATGGTAAATCTATTTCGAACCAAGTGTCAACACTTTCTCTTCCAATGCTACCGCTGAATAAGGTTACTTTACTCTCAGCTGGAAAATAATATACCTATATTATTAAATATTATAAACGTAGAGATCAACGTATTGTTATTAGGTATTCATATTGTTCTGTAGTGAAATCTTTATAAAATCCTTGCAGCAGGGTCTGAGATTAATAATCTTATACAGTATAATTGATTTATAGATGTGTTGTTTAATATGTACCTTTTTCGACGTTTTGTTCTAATTTCGGCATTTCAGATGACACTTCTAGATCACATTCATTTTCTTCGTTTATTTCTCCAACCAGATTGGTCTCATTAGGACTATCACGTTTACTATCACCAGCTCCTTTCTGATCCGTAACAGTAGCTTTACTTTGCTCCTCCTGTTTTACCGTGCTTTTCCTGTGTGTTTTCTAAGCAAGCGCATGGACATTTATTTTTTTACGATAAACATATCAATAGGATTAATCATACTTAGGTTACCCAAAATATTAGCAACAAATAACAAAGGCCAATTTAAAATATACATATATTCTATGCTGTTTCCTGCGGGATGGAGGCTTCGGGGGTTAGAGAACTCAGGTGCCCTGAGTACTCCAGGCAACATTCATTTTATAAAGGATTAATTGTAAGATACAAGTCGGAGTGGTAAAAAAAGAATATTTACCTTAGAACATTTGTCTAATCTGGTTGGGAACTCATCATCAATGCCAAAGCTAAATGTTGCTTTCATTGGTACGTTTCCTGTATTTTTCATGGTGAATGTGAAGGGTCTAGTCTGTGTAAAATACATTAGTTTTTTATTAATCAGATAGTCATTATTTAACACAAGCTGCTCCCGGAGTTTAACTTGGGAATTTTGGGATAAAAAGTACCCTATGCACCCGGTATTTCTCTACCAGTGTACCCAATTTGATTTAACGTGATTGAGTAACATACATTCACATTCACACTCACAAACTCGCATACAAATTCACAAACATCTAAACTTTTGCATTATAATAGTAGTAGGAAAATAGGATTATTAAACCTAATTACTTGTTTAGCCAACTTAAAAAATCTGACATCCGTGTTAGTTACTAATGTTACGAAAGTAACAAAAAAAAGGGACAGAGGTAAATGTAGTAAAAGGGATAATCTCGGCAACTACTTCATGAGTTAGAATAAATCTTAAACGTCTGATTTGTTTGAATTGATAGTAATATGATCATTAGATTAAAGTTTATTTAGAGCTCAGCTTCACTTCATTAATATATTGAAACTGGGCTTTACCTGAAAAACAAATGTGTCTTTTAAAGACTTTTCTTCGGGCAGAGAACATGAATATTTGCAATATTCTGTTACAGCAGAATAGACGATGATAATACGGAGAGCTCCCAGCATGTCTTCAGGTTGCAACACGTTCTGTTCTTCAATCATTGTCTCGCACCTTTCATTCAAGCTCATATCCCTGAACATAAGATTTATATTAACTGTTTTTGGTATTATTGGTAGTTGCTATTATCTTCGTTTGCTGGCGTCTCATATTAGCGTCTGCGTAACACTAAGTTTATCTTTATTATATACTCTATCTATTTTCATATAATATGATTTACCTATGGATTAGGAGTTGGACTTAGGAGTGAAAACCTTGGATATACGACTTTTGGCAATGCACTTTTGAAAAGAAATCTCTCGAGGTTTCCTTTTTCAAGTCAAAAGTGTAACAAAATAAAGTGTAAGTGTAATAAAACTTTAATTCATACCCGTCATGGTTGAATACTGTTACTATTTGACGATTGTCCCAGCTGGAACTCTTGAAATGAAAAGTGAGAGAGTCGTAACTAATCGCCGTCAGTGAACAGTGCAATAGTTGCTATAAAAGATAAAACAATAATTATTACGTTACCCGGCCTCGACCGACCATGGAGATTTTACCTTAAATAGAAAATCTGCGTAAATACCTTTTTTATAGCAACAAGCTGAACTGAGAGAAACATTATTTCCATGTCCTTTTCTTCCCCCGGTAAAATATACCCCACCGATGGTTTAACACAAATGTAATCAACTTCTTGCCATTCAAATTTATAAACTTTGTCAGAATTGTTTATCATAATTATATTCCTCTTTTCCATTACAGATAACTCACATCCACCTGTGAAGTTAAAAAGGAATTAGTATTTAAAATTATACTTATTGTGATAGAGTCGACTAGCGACAAGTACATTTTGTTGTCCATACCGAAGTCTAGTATATATTTCAACTCATGGTTCTCCAAACTCATCGAGTTGGAACCCATAGTCCGCCTGCTCCTCTTTGATTCCATTGCCTGTTTTGATTTTTTGACAAGAGGCGCACTTTTACTCTTCTTTCTACTATCGACTGTAGATACAGTTGACATAGTTCTGTTAATAAAATAATGATATTATTATATGTACTGTTAGATAGAAAGTCCTTAGAGATGAGAAGACTATATTAATGATCTTAAAACGTATGTAGTTCACGGGAACTCCCGACAGACTGCCAAACCATAAACAAATAGAGTAGGGACTCGTGTGTGTCGATTCCCGCCAAGTAGTATTGGACCCTTCACGATGCTTGCTATTAGTACCTATATGTAAAAATATTTAAAATATATTATGAGGCCAATGATGCACACAGGATCGAGAAAATAATACCAACCCATCCATAGACGCTACGTAAGCATCTAAATCGGTTTCCATTGGGAGCATTTCAAGCCCTATTATAATAACATCTTCTATAAAAGCTTCTCCTTCGCATGAAACCTTAAGTAAAAAAAATAACAAAAGTTATTATATTTTGTTCTGTTTATAAAAATTGGATATACAGGTGAAATAAAACATTGGCAAAATTTCTACTGGTGAAAGTATTCATACATATGAACATCGAAATACAACTAGTGCGTTAGTACATAATATCTCGATGCATATGAACAACTTTTTGTATGGGACTTTGATATGGTCCATACATTTTGGGCGAGTAGGTGTTGTAAAATTATATGGAACAATTACACAAGTAGCCAATGCATTTACCGCAAAGTGTTCGTAAGGATTATTAACTATATTGAGTTTCACGTCACAACTACTCCTTCCTTTGTTGATTGGGCTGTAGAATACCTTCAATGTTGCGATTTCCCTAGGACATATCATAATTTTTATGATTGTGCTGTACTCAGCTAGAATTAAACATAAATTACATTTATTAATTTATTCTTGACTCGAATTAATTGATATTAAATATAATATTTTTAAATTACCATTGTTGCTGGAAATAACCATGTGTTCAGTATCTAGAGCGGCGTTAAGCCAAAAAATAGGCCTTAAATCATATGGTAGTTGATACACTTTCACCACAACAGTGCTCTTTGCATTACTGACATTTTTGAAACGTATAACATTATTGCTCAATGATCCCAAACAAGTTACAGGGAATTTTAATAGATAGACATTATGCCTCATCGGAGGAGAGACCATTTGTATTCTGGGTATCACTCCTTCGCCAATAAGGCATATTTTGAATGATTGTTCTTGATTATCAAGTAATTTAAGTCTTATATCGAGAACAGCACGGTATTCCTAAAATAAAAGTACCTAGGTAATAATTTGGTAATTTAAGTTTACTAATATTAATAACGTAAGTCTCACAAAGTTTGTGAGAATGCATGTTTTTTGTTTGTTTGTTACTCTTTCACTATTTTGATACACGGGAAACCTGAAACACATGAGAGACTATTTATCTAGAAATTCTCACAGGAACGAAGCTCCAGGGTGTAGCTACCTCTAGTGTTCAATATATCTTTTCCGGGTTAGTCTCTACCCGTGCACCAAATTTTATCAAAATCCTTCCTGTTATTGAGGTATGATTGAGTAACAAACATCCATGGCATTTATAACATTATAATTTAAAAAATATATCAAATTCAATATAAAACCTGTAGAGCCCTCGGGTAGAATATGACGCCCAATGTTTTATGGAGCAGAGGTTCTATGTGGGTTTCGTATTTATCAAGATAAAATATGTCTGGGTTGGAGTTAGTCTGATAATGTAGCTTCATGCTGAGGGCGCAGGCCACCAGTCCATTGTTGTAGAGGTCTATAGCCGCCGTGTAGTTCGTGTTGACCGTCACGCAGAAGAAGTGCAGAGTCACTGAATCTTCCACAAACACGCAATGAGGTGAAGACTAGAAGAATATGTACATCATGTCTTACAATGTTATTTTTCAGCAGTAAAATAATAATTTAAATACTCATGTGCTACAATATTTAAAAATCCATTATTCGACACGTCGAAGTAACAACATAAAGTTCTTACAAAGCGTGCACTTACCTCAGGAACTTTATATTCCGATAAATTTTTCACAATGAGGTGTTCCCGGAAGGTTGTTTCCAAATTCCAAAAATCTAGAGTTGGCATTGCGCCGGTCCCTACAAGTCTCAAAGGGACCCCGTTGGCCTCGGCGGGACAAGTGTCGCTGATGATGAAGTTGATCGTCTCCTCGAACGTCCTGGCGGCTGTTGCACTGAACTGAATTTGTAAGGTTCGACTTGTGCCCGGTGCTAAAAGGTTATCCTCGTTCAATATGGTGAAATTTCCACATTTCATTGGCGGCACCTTCAGTCTGTGACAAGTTACAGATATACAGTATCACGTCTTTATATATAACGGGGTAGACAGAATCAGGTGTTGTGAGACTCAAAGGCCGTGTTTAGCTGGATAGAAGGCTTATTGGTGGCATTTGTAAAGTTAGGTACCTATTAATTTAAAATACTTTTTGTAAGAAATGAGTACCTACTATCGTTATTAATTAATTATTTTGTACTAGCTGTTGCCTCACAACTCCGCCCGCGTCAAAACTATGTTTTTCATAAAAACTTTGACCCCCTCATTTCAGCCACTTGGTGGTTGATTTTAAAAATAAGTTGTCTATGTTTGACTCCGAGTCTTCAACTCTATTCATGCCAAATTTCATCAAAATCGATCCAGTGATTTAGCCGTGAAAGCGTAACAGACAAGACTTTCGCATTTATAATATTATAGTATGGAAGTATGGATGTTTCAATGATTGAAATTTCGTTTATATGCTTCGCCTTTATAACCGACTCACTTGTTATCTTTGAGCTTCGTTTGTTGCTGATCCGCGGGATCTATGCGGTATTTCTCCGGCAGGACGACGTCGTATGTCACTGGACACTTGCTGGTGTTGTTGATAATCACGTCTCTTATTACTCCACTGCCTACTGCTATGATGTGGAAATTAAGTTCACCAAGCGGAAACAGAGTGAACCTAGAATAGAAGATAAATAGTGAGCATTATTTTGATTTTTTAAATGTATGATGCATAAATTATTGAAATGTACTTATTATTTCCATTCTCCGCATCTTCAATATAAGATAAATTTCTGTGTCTGCATTTGAAAATACTACATTTTTTTTTTAAATTAAAACATGGAACGAGATGGCGAGATGACTTTGAATGTTATCTGCGGGAATGGAAGCGGGTATCTCTTGACAGAGAATTGTGGAGGAAGAAAGGGGAGGCCTTTGCCCAGCAGTGGGACACTTCAACAGGATAGAAAAAAAAATTAAAACATGGGCAATTTGTCTATGGAGCACTTAAGAGCACCGCAGCTGTGTGGTGTATACCAGTCTAATACGCTTCAGTATGTAATAGCCCTAATCTCTCTACGTAACCTATGACAATGCCCTACGTCACGCAACCTCGATAAATAATTAATTTCTATTTTCTTATCTTAAATATCAAGGTTATGTTACGTATACGCTACGTATAGCGGCTCTAGGAAAACTAGTATATAAGCCATGAAAATTCTACAATAAAGGAGTTCATTATTGTTGGTAAACCAGCACTCACCAAGCAAGTGTTTTACTTATAAACCCCGTCGCGCCGCCACCATCATATGGCGACCCTGCCAGCCACTGTTTCCCGAGGAACAGTGTTGCACCGTGAGTTTGGGCAGAAATTCGTCCACAAAGTTTAAGTAATCAAGAAAGAAGATGGGCAGCAATTCAGCGAAGATCCAGTCCCAAAAAGAAGACGTGATAATCGCCCAAAACGGTGCAGGCAACAGCGCAAGCACAGCCCAGGTGACATCTTCAATATCTCTATACAATATCTCATTGGTCACTATAGCCTTAGTCGTAATGGCCGCCTTGGTATTTATATATTTGATTTGGAAAAGAATACACAAGTGCCTGTCTAAGAAGATTGAACGTCAAGTTATGTCCTTGAACGCTCGCCGACAAGTATAAAAACAAGCAGAATTACAAGCTTATTCTCCCCTGTGCCTATGACTTGTAATAATAATTATATTATAACCCAATGTCTGAAATCATAGAAATCTATGAAGAATTAAAGAAATTGCAAGAAAGCCTTAGAAAACTAGGTCCGATACGAAGAAAACAAGAAAACGGACTTAAGAAAATACGTCAAGCCAAAGAGTTATATGAAACATCTCAATCGTATGTAGACACATATGTTACCAAATTACAAGAATCATTAATATCTGTGAAGGACTTTCAAATAATACAGCCCTATATAACGAATATAGAAATAGTCTATTCAAAAATACTGGAATACGAAGAAGAAGAACCCATCATGGATTCGAAACAGAATTTCGACCTCAAAACAGCAGTCTCGCTGCTACCAGCAATGGATAATTCCGAAAAAACTACGGAAAAATTAATTGACTCAATTGAATTGTACGCAACAATGATAAAGGAGACTGATGCAATTCATTTAATCAATTTCGTACTAAAAACTAGACTTAATCACAGTGCTAAACTTAGACTATCCCAAGAATATACCTCTGTAAAACAAATGGTGGAAGATACAAGGTTATGTTACGTATACGCTACGTATAGCGGCTCTAGGAAAACTAGTATATAAGCCATGAAAATTCTACAATAAAGGAGTTCATTATTGTTGGTAAACCAGCACTCACCAAGCAAGTGTTTTACTTATAAACCCCGTCGCGCCGCCACCATCATAGCTGGCTATTTCATCTATAACGACCAAGTTCCGAAAGTTGCTTGATCTTGATCAGTTAAGAGTAGTGCACAACCTCAATCTTTCTATAATCAGAAAGTTATGAAGTTGAACTAACGTATTATAAAATGAGGCAATAGTAACGTTGATAGGAAACTTGGCAACCACAACTTGGTTCTTACTGCCGTCGAGCAGGGTGCAGATGTAGTCGGGCACGTTGACCAGTTTCAGGGACGTGGTTGGTGTGCACTTGAAGTCGATGGACACCAGCTTCAGGGAGGCGGGAGTCGTCCCGCTATAAGGTCATGAAGTTGAACTTACGTATTATAAAATGAGGCAATAGTAACGTTGATAGGGAACTTTGCAACCACCACTTGATTCTTACTGCCGTCGAGCAGGGTGCAGATGTAGGCGGGCACGTTGACCAGGTTCATGGACGTGGTCGGTGTGCACTCGAAGTCAATGGAAACCAGCTTCAGTGAGGAGGGAATCATCCCGCTCTCAGGAATTGCTTCGAAAGACCGCAGAAGGGAAGGCTCTGGGAAGTTCTTCACTTTCTTTAACCTGTTGTACACAGTATGTATAAAATTCAGGACTTCAATCATAAACTAATGCTTTTGGGATTTACATACCGTACTTTACTCACATTTTAAAACATATTAGTTCTCTTATAAATTTGAGATGTACTCGTATTCCACTAACGTAAATATATTTTGTCGGTATAGAAAGATAGATAAGACGTTTATTTGCATCAACTGAGACACATACAAACATAACATAACAGATTTCACTCAGAGTGCGAAACTTGCTACAGTTTTGTACGTACTTAAAATATATGTTGTATTTCCCTCGATTCAGTAAATACAATTCGCGGATGACCGTGGAGTTAACTTTCACGTTCCCGTAGTTCAGGAACATCTCGCTGGGGTTCTCGTAGGCGCACTCCACCATCACGTCGTAGCATTCCGCTGATAGCGACAGATTCTCTGTTATCATCGGATTGCCGCGGCCCTCCGCATCATATATCTGAAACAGAGACCAAGTTTTTCATAAGTTAATTATTAAGATAGTGTTATTATTCAATATTACCATGCTATTAGGTACTAATGTTATTAGGTATATATTTTTTATTTTGCCAGTAGCTGTTGCGCGCGGCAAAAACGAGCCTTTTTCAGTCTCCAGCCCGCCAATACACTGCTCCGTTTTGAGGTGAAAGGCGGACAAACACACTTTCACATTTATAATATCAGCTAGTATAAATAGTACCTATAGATGTCCCTTTATTCGATTTTCACTTAATATGAGCTCTGACTGTTATTTTCACTGTAAGGCTGAAAAGTAGGATGAAATGACAATGATCAGCTACATGGCAACAAAATACAAATCTTACATATGAAGAGAATGGATAAGAACAATGGTACATACGTCAATTGTAAGAGTTTTGTTAGATATGATTCCAACGTTACAGGCGATGTAGGTCACCGGAACCACTTGGTTGTTATGTCTCGGTACGATGCCTGTTGAGCGAGCTATTATAAAATCACTAATAAAATCAACGGCATTCCTTATTTTCCACATAATAGGCAGAATAGAGTCATTCTTTACTATGAATCTATCGTCCTCTCGTCGATAAAGCAGCAGTTTTCCGTATTCTACAATATTTACAAACATTTATAACTTCAGATATAAAATATTTACAGATATGTGCATAAACCTATTTTAGAATTAAAATGATGTTTTGTATCATACCAATTGTTTTTGTAATCGGCAAAATCTCTACGATCGGCACCACTCCGCTACACGCAATATTCACAGCAACTATCTCTGGATTATCTTTGATACAAAATAGTAATACAACATTATGAACTCCGACTTCTGCGGGAGCTGCTGATATTGTTAACTTTCCTCGGCATCCGGGCTGTGTAAAATAAAATGTCAAAAATAATTATTATGTAATTCTAATCAAACTTCTGTTACATCGCCTTTCACTGCTTACCTCAAGTGTTATAAATTTTTTGTCAATTTGAAACACTGTTGTATCTTCTAAGAATTCTATAAAGATTTCTGCCCTTATAAGTGATGAATTTTTTAAATCAATTTTGTACTCTTCTTCGTATATTCTGTAATAAAATATTTTTATCCAGTTATAGACAGCAATTTATGAGTTATGGTACTTCAGATTTTAAGTTGGTAATAATAATGTGAAATTGTTATTACTACCTATTGGCACCGATGAATATGGGTCCAAATTCAAATAATTTAAGGTCATCTAAAAATGTTAGTTTATAGACATTATCTTCGACTGTTCTTCTAACGAAGTTTTCAAACATTTTCTTAGGTCGGCTATCAAGCCTGTAATACAAAAATAACATTTGTTTTACAATGTAATGTAGCATACAGTATATGTAGATATAAATTAGCTATGCTCTGCGGCATCCTCCCCGTGGAAATTTCAGATTTCGGGATAGGACTCCGAAAATTAGTATACAATGGATACATCCAACGCAGAATTTTTTTAAAATCTGATTCGTGGTGGTTGGTCTGGTTAGCGATTAAACAACAAAACTCAAACTCTATTACATTAGTCTATTATAGTACCCAGGTGATTTGTTGCCACAACAAAGTACCTAGTAAAAAAAAATACAAATTAGTAGGTACCAAACCTAAAACTATATTAAAACTAAGTATTTTAAAAACTAAATAATATTACAAATTAAAATCTAAATTGGGTCCTCTAGGCAATGTGCCCATAACGCAGGCAGCATTCACGCGCTGAATAGAAATAGCTAATTGCTGAGCGAGAAAGCTGCCCGCGCGAGGGTCACCCGTTGCCTCCCTAAGGCGTTTACTGAGCTCCCTGTGGAGTTCACGTGCCTCCCATGAGCCTAGTCTCGACGCCAAAAGCCACAAACTGTTTTAGGCGCCGAGACAACTATATTTGTATACTATAACTAGACTAAGTAGGTTTCCATAGAGAGGTTAAAACCGGAGATTAGGTTAAAACCCAGTTTTTTAACCCAGTTGTCACCCATTTGAGTCCATATATGGAAGTAAGTGATAACTGAGTTTTTACCCAGTCTCAGGTTTTCACCCGGGTGGTTACCCATCTACAGGGTGTAAAATGACCTCCGACATAGCCGAAACCCACGTAATCTCCCCATTAATATGAACATTTTTCTCCAAGAAACCATGCCTGGGAAATCAGTAGTTTCCGAGATAATGAGGTTCAAAGTTGAATTGAAATTGAAAATTTTAATTTTTTTGAAGATTTGTAAAATTTATCATGTAACCATCATTTCATACTAAGAAACCTCATTAAAATTTTAAAGAATTTCCCATCAAAACTAACGCTAAAGTTTAAAATAAGCAATGAACGCGCACTCACAACTGATGCCGCCCGCACTCACCGCCCCGCGCGGTCGTTGACACGATGCCGTGGCCGCGGTTCGCTATACACTGGTTTTGATTATTTATTAATTTTTTTGATATCTTATTTATTGATTATTTTTCCAAGTCAAATTTTTACTCTGAAGTGACTTTAATTAGGGTACCCTATGCATACGTAACGGCTATGTCGGATGTGATTTTACACCCTGTATAGGTTTCCATCAAATGTTACCTGGGTAAGTCACAAATTCCGGTGACATTAATATCAACCCTCGAATTAGGCCAGCCAGAAACTTCCACAAACCGTTTCACACTGAAATGACCCTCGAGTCGAGGGTTAAAGGTATATTTACATCGGACCAGATCACCCGGTTGTAACACCAAACGGCCACCAGTAGCTGAAATTTAATTGTACGAGTGAAAAAAATATAACTACTCTAGAAAATTATTTTTTTTATAACTTATTTTGGCCCGCGACATCGTCAGCGTGAAATTTACTGTAGTTATGTGTATTGTTAATTAAATTTATAATATCTCAGGTTAAAAGCGGCGGCGTATTTAGAAGAAACTTGCACTAGTCAAGTTAGACCTTTAATAATACAACTGTAAAAACTGCCTCATCATTAGTTTTTGCGTGATTCGCTACAAACACACAGATACACACAACAATAATTACTCGAAAAACAATAATTTTAGATGTTATGAAAAAAATAGAATTAAGAGAAAAGAAAAAAATAAACTGGCCTGTAGATATACCAGTTACAGTTTGATTTATATGCGTATGTACTCGTAGACATAGAAAAATGCTAACTTGAAACTGATTGGACGCTACGTAAGGGTAGTGGGTACAGAATGTCAGCTTCTCCTTCACCGCCTTCTTCAGACAATTTTTCTAATGAAGATACAGGAACTTCACTAGTAGACGTCTGGGAAGATGCCATCTGCGAAACATATTTTATTTTTATCCTACTTCCTACTTATATTATAAATGCGAAAGTTTGGATGTGAGTTTGTGAGGATGTTTGTTACTCAATCACGCAAAATCTACTGGCCGGATTTCGATGAAATTTGGCATACGGGTAGAAAAATACCGGAAATAGCACATAGGGTACTTTTTATCCCGAAATTCCCAAGGGAGCGAAGCCCCGGGGCGCGGCTTGTATAAAATACAGTTATTCTTAGTGGAATATAGGTTCAGTCAACGATCCAATTTCTAGAGAAATAAAAAATATAAAAATTTCACTAGAATTTGATCGAATGTGTAGGTAGTATAATTTACTTTCAAGATGCAAGACAAATCGCAAAATAAACGTATTCTTAAAACCTTTTACTACTTGTTGTAGTAGTCCGAAACTTTTACCTTTTACTTCCGCGCAGAGAACTTCTAGAAAAACTCTAGATAAAATATTGTTTTAATAATACGTTTATTTTGCGATTTGTCTTGCATCTTAAACCTAGGTACAGCCTAGGTACAGTTGTCTGTACCTAGGATTCGTTCATACAGAAATCACCATCACCTCCAATAAGAAGTAAAAATTAATCTAACAAGCGCAACTAGTCTAATATGAAAATATTTATATTAGACTAGTTGCACCCCTAGGCTCTCGCTCCCGTGGGAATTTCGAGATAAGACTTTCGTTTTTGCGTGAAAGAGTAACAAACATCCAAACAAACAAACGTCCATTCTCACAAATATTCACGTTGATAATATTATTAAGATAATTTATAATATTAGTAGAATAAATTGTAAAAGCAATAAAGTTCAAATTCACCTTTCTTCCACAAACGCAGTGCCATTTAGATAATATATTAACAACATTGTCTTGGGTTGAATCATCCAGCAAATTCAAATCGTTAAGTTGATTACATTCGCACTTTTTCAGCTTAAATTATATAAAAATAACAATTATTAGTAAAAGATATGGATTAACGTATAGGTAACAACACTACGCATTAAACTACCATCACTTATTATT
This sequence comes from Ephestia elutella, assembly GCA_018467065.1. Lineage (NCBI taxonomy): Eukaryota > Metazoa > Arthropoda > Insecta > Lepidoptera > Pyralidae > Ephestia > Ephestia elutella. The sequence goes on along the minus strand of CM031567.1, from coordinate 6,597,350 downwards.
GATACAATAAATAAATAATTAATTTAAGTTATTGTGTAACAACATAATAAATTTTTCTCGTGTCAACTCGTAATTATGCTTTCACTTACATTACCGCACTAGTGTCGTAATTGACCGAAAGTTTCGACTGGCCGAAAATTCTTTTGTCCGTCTGGATGTTCTCGCCTACAGGTGGCATTTAATTCGTACTAGATTTCAAATTATACAGGGTAATTTTTCGTTTGATATCAGAAATGATAATTTAAATTGTGTTAAAAGACATAGGTAGGTAGTCGGCTTTATTATGGCGCTCGCCGGCGCACACTGGGACCCCAGTGCTCAAAACTATAACCAGTGTAATTAAGTAATGAAATGTATTTAGGAATTAAATATGACACATTAGAAACAGTTTGTAGTGCTACATAGAGTACTAGCTGTTGCCCGCGGCTACGCCCGCGGCAAAAAGTATATTAAGTGTTTTTCATACAAACTTTCAACCCGTTTGCAGCGTATTGGGCGTTGATATTTTTTAAAGTAGCCTATATTTCACCGCAGGTCTTTAATTATATACCAAATTTCATTAAAATCGATCAAGCTGTTTTGCCGCGAAAGCGTAAAAGACAGACCATTGGTAAGGAAATATTAGTATGGAAGTATGGATGAACAGTTCACTTGTACAGTCAACATAATAAGTGACTACTTGAATAGCGATTCTATTTTGACAGATTGAGATTAGGACGTTTCTAAAAGAAACTATTATTTTATTAAGATTGATATATTGGTGACTGCATATCAATAAATAAATAGGAATGTAAAGTTCAAAAACTAACAGGTAGCTTTTGCCCACGGCTTCGCTAGCGTGAAGTTCCCATGGGAACAGTGGTTTTTCCCGGGAAGAAAGGTATCCTATGTCCTTTTCAGTACTTCGAACTGTGTGTATGCGAAATTTCAGGAAGATTGGTTCAGGAGAGATAAAGCGTGAAGAGTTGACAAACAAATAAACAAACAAACTTACTTTCACATTCATAATATTAATTAGGGTTAGGATTAAATAAAAAAATAATTTTTAAGCAAGATTCATTCAGGATAAAGTAAATATTTCGATAGCTTCAGCTTCTGGATAAAACATTTTTTTATTCTAACACTGGCAGGGATCGTCTATGTATGATTATAGGATTTGATGACACTAATATTATTGAAAATAATCCCCATATTTTTCCCTTGTAGATTTCCTACTAAAACATTGACTTAAATTTTCTTTTCAAAAGTAGGTCACACAACTTTTTCGAGTAATGGTATACGTACTTTTACCTTAAAAACATAATAAAATATTGATATATTACACAGATTATAATTTAATAAACTGGTAATCAATATTTAATTTTAAAATAAGTAGTAAAATCTCTAACAAATTAGTCAAATTCATGATGAGACCAATGCCTGATTAAAATGTCATAGCAAAAAAAATTAATATTTCGAAAACCCGCAACTTACTTTTACTTTTCTCTTCGGTTACTCTATCCTGAAGGTTTTTGTAGTTGCATCTAATTATTACTTTTGCAAGGAGTTTGCGCGTTGAGAAGAAAATATTTTTTTTCTTAAAGTTCAAGTTCATAATGTTTACCATGAATAAATGATATAAAAAAACAGACAATAATATGATATAAAAGTTGAAATATCATCTACATATCATCATCTACAAGAGACAATTAGATTTTTTCTTTAAAAACAAACAATTATGAGAAAATTAAGTAAATGCTCACCGGTACGCAATTATTACAATTTGCTATTGCCTGAAGTTTGACGTAGCCCTCAATTGATAGCTGATAGATACTGACTGTGTATGAAACATAATTCATTATACCCTCCTTTATGACTTACGATAAATAAATTTTGAATATACCCCCCTCTTTTCGAAAATCGAGTTACGAGCACTACTTTGTATGGCGGGGTTCCAATGTGCATTGGAACCCCGCCATACAAAGTACATTTACTTAATTTTCTCATAATTGTTTGTTTTTAAAGAAAAAAATCAAATTGTCTCTTGTAGATGATGATATGTAGATGATATTTCAACTTTTATATCGAATTATTGTCTGTTTTTTTATATCATTTATTCATGGTAAACATTATGAACTTGAACTTTAAGAAAAAAAATATTTTCTTCTCAACGCGCAAACTCCTTGCAAAAGTAATAATTAGATGCAACTACAAAAACCTTCAGGATAGAGTAACCGAAGAGAAAAGTAAAAGTAAGTTGCGGGTTTTCGAAATATTAATTTTTTTTTGCTATGACATTTTAATCAGGCATTGGTCTCATCATGAATTTGACTAATTTGTTAGAGATTTTACTACTTATTTTAAAATTAAATATTGATTACCAGTTTATTAAATTATAATCTGTGTAATATATCAATATTTTATTATGTTTTTAAGGTAAAAGTACGTATACCATTACCCGAAAAAGTTGTGTGACCTACTTTTGAAAAGAAAATTTAAGTCAATGTTTTAGTAGGAAATCTACAAGGGAAAAATATGGGGATTATTTTCAATAATATTTAGTGTCATCAAATCCTATAATCATACATAGACGATCCCTGCCAGTGTTAGAATAAAAAAATGTTTTATCCAGAAGCTGAAGCTATCGAAATATTTACTTTATCCTGAATGAATCTTGCTTAAAAATTATTTTTTTATTTAATCCTAACCCTAATTAATATTATGAATGTGAAAGTAAGTTTGTTTGTTTATTTGTTTGTCAACTCTTCACGCTTTATCTCTCCTGAACCAATCTTCCTGAAATTTCGCATACACACAGTTCGAAGTACTGAAAAGGACATAGGATACCTTTCTTCCCGGGAAAAACCACTGTTCCCATGGGAACTTCACGCTAGCGAAGCCGTGGGCAAAAGCTACCTGTTAGTTTTTGAACTTTACATTCCTATTTATTTATTGATATGCAGTCACCAATATATCAATCTTAATAAAATAATAGTTTCTTTTAGAAACGTCCTAATCTCAATCTGTCAAAATAGAATCGCTATTCAAGTAGTCACTTATTATGTTGACTGTACAAGTGAACTGTTCATCCATACTTCCATACTAATATTTCCTTACCAATGGTCTGTCTTTTACGCTTTCGCGGCAAAACAGCTTGATCGATTTTAATGAAATTTGGTATATAATTAAAGACCTGCGGTGAAATATAGGCTACTTTAAAAAATATCAACGCCCAATACGCTGCAAACGGGTTGAAAGTTTGTATGAAAAACACTTAATATACTTTTTGCCGCGGGCGTAGCCGCGGGCAACAGCTAGTACTCTATGTAGCACTACAAACTGTTTCTAATGTGTCATATTTAATTCCTAAATACATTTCATTACTTAATTACACTGGTTATAGTTTTGAGCACTGGGGTCCCAGTGTGCAATGTGCGGCGGCGGTGGCAGCGGCTGGCGCTACAATACCGCCTCGTAGATAATGACCAACATCACTTTACAACATTGATCACTTATATCATAATGTGCTGTTATAATTGTGTAGCTTTTAAAATTTAAATGGTTTGATTACCGGTGTCTCGTCTAAGTAACGCCATTTTAAAGGTTTCTCATGGTGAATGTGAGGGAATGTCCTGGGAAGAAGAACCGTGAATTCTTTTCTTTTCTCTGGAGACAAGAGTATATCCTCCTCTTCTTCTTCCTCTAAGGCTTCTTTGACGATGAGGGAATTAGCCAAGCTATTTACTAAAGCCATTTTATAACGCAGACATGGGCATGTAACTAATGTCAAAGGAAAACCGCGTTCCGTGAAGCTTACATCGGAAAGCTGAAACATGTTTAAATTGAATGATTTATATCTGTAACTATATAAAGTATTGATACAAAAGATTTTTTAGAATACGTAAAATAATAGAATACGTCACAACGGAACGGATACGAATATAAATTTTATCTAATTTCGTACAGATTTTTGACTTGATTACGTAACATACAAACATGTATACATACATTAAAACTTACGTAATTAAAATATTGATAGGATAATCTGATTAACCATTGAATTTTGAAGTCTCAAAGTCCACTTACCTGAATTTGCATATCAGATTTTTTCTTAGCTTTCTTTTGAGCTGCGCCGACAACTTGCCCGTTAAACCCAATCAGTGGAGTGCCCATTTCACATTCTTCGATAATCCAATTATTTGCGATATTAATTAACTGTTCGTACGTTACTTTGTTATATTCAGTATACCTTGCATTCATAGCAGTGTATTCAGTAGTCGCTTTCCCTAGAAAAACGATAAGAATTTTGACATTATTGATGAGCAATTAAGAGAATATAACGCTTAAACTAAGTTTACCTTGTTGCTATAGTCTTAAATATTAATTAAACAGTTTCATCAGCGTCTTTTTATGTCAATTACTTAAAGAAAAATTTGCCTTAAAGCTATTTACATAAATAGTTGAAAATCAGTCAGTAGTAATCTCCCTTCTGAAATTTCTAAAACCATCGTACCGGTACTAAAAAAATTCTATAGTTCACTTCGTTTTTCATTGACTTACCAAGCATTATGTCGAAGACAAATCCACATGTCCCCACCAGCAGGGACAGCTAGTAGAGGCTACAAGCCCAAGATAAAAAGAATGAGCCATGTGTATAATAAACAGCAGTATGGCTACATTCAGCATGCCACCTTCGAGCAACATGGAAAGAGTCCATGTTGCTCTAGGCATGCCACCAAAGACACTCCGAACACATCCTGAGACTATAGGTAAAGTCAATTTATTCATAATTGTCCTATTATGTAAACAATCTTCACAGTACTTTTTATTGAATTTTGTTGAAAATAAATCAAATATTAGTTCAAAACTTCAAACCTAAACATTCTAAAGTAAAACATTTATTAACCACGAAAGTAATTTCCTAAAAAGTCTATTTTAATTTATATTGTTGTAAAATCATAAAAAGGCATGGTAAGATTGTTTACATAATAGGACAATTATGAATAAATGGACTTTAGATGCTAAGTCGTTATTAGCATCTGCCGTTATATTTAAAAAGTTGATTCAGCGTTACCTTTACTTTCTTCCTTTTTATTCATTTTTTTCTTGGAATCGGTTGGGTCAATAGTCAACATTGATTTACTGTTTTCTGTTGAAGAAAAATACATAAATTGATTGTAAGAAGTTAAAAAAAAAAAATTGTATATACGGATTATTTATTACCTTTTTCTTTCTTGGTTGTATCGTATTGATACCTGGAATTATTTATAAAGTATCATTTGTTTTTTTATTCCTTGTACAGAATTCATAAAATAATATCAATAGTTAAAATAGTACTTAGAATAGGGTTTAGGCACTAAAAAAAACATTTCCTTATACGGGAAACAAAAAATAAATTGTCAAGAAAAATATTTTTGACTTGGACAAAACTGCGGCCCTAAGCTAGTTCCTTAAGGCGCAATTCCATTATACAAAAATCCTGCATGCAAGGTGCAAGTTGCATGCAGCTTGAGTGATAGTAACTTACCCTTGTTTATCAAATAATTTTTTTCTCCTTTCTTCTAGTCCATAAGTAATGTAAATTGCTCTTAACTCTGGGCTAGCATTTTTATATTCTTGGTCATCCATTTCTTCAAATGATCCTACAATTTGTTGTATTTCTGCTTCGTCATAAACCTTGGCATTGGTTCTGTAATTGCATATTTGTATGTGTAAATAGGAAATTAAACCTTGTTTATACGTTTTTATAACATGAATATGACTTACTCGTCCACCGGTTCGTTTTCCTTTATGGATTCTTCATATGCTTGCGCCCATTTATTGAAATCAGATTGACATAGAATAAGGTGAATATTACGTATATTCATTTTGCATTTCAAAACCAACGTCAATGTTAAAGAAGGGCTCTTTAAAACCATACTTTTTAAAGAATCAAGTACAAAGCCGCGATTATATTTTGGTTGATTAAAGTAGTCCATGAGCAGTTCGTGAGTTAAATCCTGTAAAATATCGAAACTAATATAACTGTTAGACAATTTATCAGGGTACTTAAGAGTGTGTAAAATATAAAGAAATATATTTTAATACCAAGTTAAACAGAGTGGTAGACCCTAAACCGCCCAAAGCTATGTGCGATCCCACTGATGACGTCGGGGATCTTTTCTTTTTTTTATCGCTTGCTTTCGATCGTGGAGTTCCGACATTCTTGTTATTGGCCAGATATTCCATTTTCTTCAGAATTACTTGAAATTGATCTTCGGTTTCATCAATTATATCTATAAAATAAATACTATAAATAGCAAAGTCGATAAAATATTAACCTCTCCAGGTCTGGTCTTTCATGACCATAATTTCGAAATACCTATGCTTTCTTGACATATTCTTAGTGATATTATTGCGAAGATTGTCAACATCCCAGGATCTAAGCGGCGCGGCGTATTAATATAATAGAGCTGAAGAGTTTGTTTGATCGCGCTAATCTCTGGAACTATCATTGCCTCATTTGATAAATGAAATCCTAAAATTCTCAAGGAAGCGAAGTCGCGAGTCACAGCAAGTAGCATAGTATCCCAACGAGTTAGAAATGGGCAAAGTTTCCCTCAGAATCGCTTTGCGCCCGCTAGGCGCAACACTCAATTAATATATGTGAAATTCCTTCGTGACTAACAGACAATGCACTGCCAAACCTGCTGGGCGTAAAAAGCTGAAATTTGTCATATAGGTTCTCTAGAAAGTGTAGTGGAGCACTAAGAAAGGATTTCCCGATATTCCTACGGAAACAAAGTCTGGGGCCCATTCCCATGCTAGACATCAATAAAATGTTGTTGTTGAAATGAATGAATACTAACCTTCTTCTTCGTCTTCATTTCCGCCCATGTCAGAATCCGTTTTAGTGACTCCTTGCGATCTCGATATTTCGTATAGTTCATTAATTGTGCTCAGTATCAATATCTTGGCTGGACATGTGCACTCGCACAACGCTTCTACTATACAGTTGTCAATGTTTACTGTAGGTATCTTAAGCTCCTTCCCGATCGAGTAAGCCATTTCTTGACATTGTACTTCTATATAAAACAAGAATACAATGATGTTTGGACTTTCGTAGAAAATAGGCTTTTATTTGATTAATTCAATATTTAATAAAAAAAATGGAATCTGTTCTCTGATTGTTATCTATTTTAGTTTGAATCAACATGCAGTGACATCTTGAAAAAAAATACTTTAATTTTAGTTTAATTTGAAATTTCCCGCGCGTTCTCAACGACTAACGTATTTTCAATGTAACATTTTATGTACCTTCACATGGTGATCCGTGAACGAAGACTAGTAGCCCTTTAGAACGTTTATCTCCAAGCGACCCCGAAGACATACGATCGAACGCGTGAAGGCATTCCTTTAAGGGGTCTGCGCCATTTTCCTTCAATGTTCTTATCTCATCTGGAATTCAACGCATTTTCCTATGATTCGATGATAGATTCCTAAATTATAATAATTTTAAATAATTATTATTGTAAACCACCAACTACTCTTGTTTTCACATACCTGCAATAATTTCCGCCTCTGTTCTAAACTTCTTAGGCGATACTTTTGGACTTCCTGTGACTTTTGGAGCATTCTTTGGACTTTTTTGAGTTTTTCTGAAATTTATTAATTATTTAGACATACTTTTTATTACTTCAAGATTTTATTTAACTTTTATTAAATCTTCTGTACTACAGTTCCGATGACAATGCGTAAATATAACGTGGTGCATTAAATCACCATGATATCTAGATACAACGAAAGTTTGATTTTTTTAAAATTTATTTTACAATATAATATTATAAACCTACTTTGCTGCTGCAGCTGTTGTCTTTGTAGTCGTAGCTTTAAGGGCCGCTGCTTCTTCTTCTTTGGCTCTGAAAAAAAAACATAAAAAATCGTTATCTCATTTTAAACAGAACTGTAAAGCTTTATTTTTCTTCGAAAACTAATTGTATTATATTTATCAAGAACAAAAAACATAACTTACTTCGTTACTGTCGCTGTGAACTTCCTGTAAAAGCCAACTATCTCAGGTGGCAGGTCGTTCCCGGGTTTCAGTGCAGGGATCAACATTTCCTCGGGCTTATTGTAGTATTTATTAAGCAACTGATAAATCTCTTCTTCTTCTTTCCATTTCCTTAAAAAATATTACATTCTAATATTTGACTGACAAATTTCTAATTATATTTTCTCACAATTAGTTAGAAAGGTTAGAAATAATTCCTGCCACTACTGATTGTGTTGACTTGTTACAATATATTGAAGCAACTTTGATGTAGACATATGTTTCTTGATTTTAATTAGTATAAGTATTATTTTTGAATAAATCGCGTGACCAAAAAGATATCAAAAGTATAAAGTATCCGCACTACTCACTCATCGGTGTGGGCTATTATCAGTTCTATCGGGAACGGGCATGGGTTCGTCAGGCCAAAGTACATCTCTGTGGTCTCCGCCCACGGCAGCGTCGGCGGGAAACTCAAGCTGGGTCCTATCACGTGGATTTGGGGCAAAATCCCTTGTCCGATCACAGGGATCGTCATTCTATTCGGATTCATGTGAAATCTAAATATTAACATTCCCTCGTACTGCATCTGTTGCAATTAAAACAAACCGCCATAAACCAAAATTTAAAAAAAATGTCACTGTCTTCAATCTCCAAATTCTATGTACAAATAAACTTATAAAAAACAGTAGACGGAGAATATCTTGGTATTTTATCTAAGGCTTTAATAATTTTATCTTATTCTACCCGTGGCAACCGCCATTTATGTATGAGTTTCTAACCATGGCCTTAATCCACATGATTTAAAAAAAATACAATTAATAAACAACCTCCATAGTTGGTTTGAACGCGATGCTGAGCCAGCCTCCTTCGCCCGGCTCGTACTTCCCGGAGCTATCTAACACCACCATTGGGTTGGGTCCTGGTGCCTTCAGTCTTAAAGTCACATACCAAATGCATGTCGGTTTGCCGCTGCAAAAAAAAATTTGATTAATTTAACAAACAAATATCTGGCGTTATGGCCTACACTACTTGGAACTCGTGGATGTAATTTTTTAAAGTGTCATGTTGCCAAAAAAAAAATAGTATTTTTCTACCCGTGTACCAAATTTCATCAAAATCTGTTGAATGGACGTAACAGCGTCCATTGCGTCTACGTCGTAGGAGCGTCTACAAGATGTCTACGTCGTAGCACTTCGTAGTCACCTTGTAGCTCGTAGCACTTCATAGACACCTTGTAGGTCGTAGCCTATTGTGTCTTAGCGTAGTAGAGTCTACAAGATGTCTACGTCGTAGCGCTTTGTAGACACCCTGTAGCTCGTAGACTATTGTGCCTTTATCGTAGGAGAGTCTACGAGATGTCTACGTCGTAGCGCTTCGTAGTGCGTAGACACCTCGTAGCTCGTAGCCATTGAGGTTCGAAATCCTTACTACTAGAGTAATAATATAGGCCAAATCCTATTGTTTTCTGCGTGAGCAGAAAATTCATAAACAAGATAGAGGTATTAGTGATTGGCATAGCCGACACTCGCACATGTATATATCATAATCAATAGATTCATTTAAATATGGAGTTCATTTGTTGCATGTTAATAGTTTAAAGTAATGTATAAAGTTCATAACACAAAATAAAAATGCAGACAGGCCTCAAATATATTATTTATCTTCTATTTTATTATAATCTAAATTAAATACTTAAAAAACAGCATGATTAATGATTACAAATTTTACATGTCTTATCACTATCGAATTTTACTGTCAAACGATGCACCACGCGATGCACCGACGTGCCACGATTTGCGAATCATAGGCTTGATCTATACTAAAGGTATACAATTTCATAATCTAGGCTCCTGGCCTATTATGGCTAAATCGTAGGAGAGTCTACAAGATGTCTACGTCGTAGAGCTTCGTAGACAACTTTAGCTCGTAGCATATTGTGCCTATATCGTAGGAGAGTCTACAAGATGTCTACGTCGTAGCGCTTCGTAGACAACTTTAGCTCGTAGCATATTGTGCCTATATCGTAGGAGAGTCTACAAGATGACTACGTCGTAGCGCTTCGTAGACACCCTGTAGCTCGTATCTTATATGGCTCCATGGGTAATTTTTAAGATTTTTTTGCTAACTAGCTCTGAATACATTGCTATATTTTTTGCCTTTAAATTTTAATACGCCACAACAGAATCATATTGTGCCATGCCAGCTGCTTCTCTTCCCATAAAATTGTGAAAACTAATCAAAGGAATGAATAACGATTTTATTTTATTTATAGATAAGGCTTTTTTAATTGTAAAGTCTTGTAAGGTTATTTACGTCCTTTTTTATTTTTAATGTAAAAATCAAATTAAAATGTTTAATAGATCGATTTTGTGGAACTAAAAGTAAATACTTACACATTTTTGAGAGGAATTGATGTTATTATTTTATCGCCACATCTAACCGAACCAAAGTTGATCATAGTCACGTTGGACATTAAATATGGCACTGCACAAAGTGCTTTGATTTGCACTGGCATCGTTATACCATAGGGTACCTGGAATTATGGGTTCAATAAATTCACTAAATTCTTAACTTATTGACTACTGGATTTTCTAAATAAGAGCGAAACGAGCAAGAGTCTCTATTTCAAGCTAGATTTTTTTCGGGATGTCTGTATGTTCCGGGTAAGAGGTCATATTTCTGAACGGATCCTTACAACACTTGGCACATGTGTGTCTTTAAAAAATTTTTTTTTGATTGGTGGGTAAATAGAGGGGAACTTTTTTATTTACGAACGGATTTCAATCATATTTGAAAGATACATATGTTATACGTGATTGCCCACAGGATATTGTAAAAACAAGCAACAAGCCAATTATTAAAAAATAAAAAACACGACTGACAACTCACATAGCCTATGTCACTCGGAGGAATGCAAGAAATCTAAAAATACCTCTCACGTCAAAATCTGTTAAGCCGTTCAGGACTTATGGTGAAATAAAGAAACTTACATACACACTTACATACATACATGAACCCTGAAAACATAACACTCCTTTTTTGGTAAGTCGTTTAAAAAGAGGAAAGGGGGAAGTTTCTTGTAGCGTTACTGTAAGGAGACGGAGCTCAGAGCTCGATGCCGCTGGTGTTCGCGAGGTCCACTGTTCAGAACAACTAACATTAAAATATTTCTATACATATTTCACAAATAATTACATCTAAATTAAAATAAGTTTCGACGTTCTGTTCTAATTCCGTAAAATCAGTAGCAGTCGGCATAAAGCCCACTTCTAACTTCCCTGTCTCTCCGGGGTTTAGTTTTCCACAAATTTTCACAGTTAGCCATGTAGGTATGCGAGTTCCTTTAGAAAAATGAATTTTCGTTGGGATTGGTCCGTAATTTATTATTTCCGCAGTCGATTGCACCTGTAAGAGATATTTATATGTTTTTTAAAATATAAAATTAAAATTTATTTTTATGATAATAGCTGCGCCCCGGGCCTTCGCTCCTGTGGAAATTTCGGGATAAAACCTGTGCTGTACCTGGTATTTTTCTACCCGTGTACCAAATTTCATCGAAATCCTTCCAGTAGATTTTGCGTGATTTAGTAACAAACATCCTCACAAACTCACAAATTCACATTTTCACATCCAAACTATCGCACTTATAATTTTAGTAGAAAGTAGGATATGAAATATAGTATCGTTGAGTTAGTATCCCATAACAAATAAGTCTCGAACTTACTTTGAGGCTAACTTAATATGTATGATTTGTCCGTATATATATTTTTTGTTATTCTTTCACTACAAAAAGTACAAAGATACACTGTTAGGACTCTCTGTAAGCAAAGTATGCTTATGTCAGAAAATCCTACTCTTTCTTAAAAATAGAATATTTGAATAGCAAATTCAACAGTTATATAAATTTTAATCCTTGACAGTGTACTCTTACCGTACTGCCTGTGATAACCACGCCGTAGTCTATGACATAAGGAGTCGTATGAAACCCTGGAATGGGCCCCATTTTGTTGGAGTTCGAGTAAGCTAGCAGTATTTCAGGTCTTAGTTTTATATGTTCAATCACTAGCATTCTTTCTATTGCTAACTCTATATCCATCACACTCGGATATTTGTCCTGATAAAAGAAAGTTATTTCTTTTAACAATAATGAACATGATTACTTAAGTTTTATAACTTATAAAACAGTGGTGGCCGAGTGGTAGGTCGCTCGCCTGTGGGTGAAAAGGTCCCAAGCTCAAATCCAGCCCGTGCTTTACGAGTTTATATACGAATCTGACTCATTAATTGTAGTTTTCATCGACCACCACTTGCTTCCGGTGCAGGAAAATATCGTGAGGAAACCTACACTCTGATTGATGATTATCAGCTAGTGTGTGAAATGGGGAAAGAAATGGCTAACCACTCCTCATTGCCAAGATAGTAGTTAAGTGTGTTTCATCCCCTTCTACGACCCTCAGTCATGATGAATACGACTAAATGAGGAGGAGAACTACTTATAAAAATATTGTTTCTACCTTCCACGAGCATATGTGCCAATCATTTTGTAGATCGGGATCGTCTTCGCATACGTCTGTTGCCATAGAGTCGTTCGATTGATCAATTTTATTATATGCAAAGAACTCGTTTATTGCTATCATGTATTGGTTTGTTAGTGCTGGTATGGCCATGTAACCGAATTCGGGATTTAGCTGAAACAAGATGAAAAAAAATCAAACAACTTCTACATGCACAAGAATGGTGTAAAACAATAAATAGTATGTAAAAAAACTGTTAGCTTACGTTTACTATATCTGGTCTACTTAAGGACAAATAAACTTGTGGGATCACACCCCAACCGAATATTGTAATAGGAATATGAGGCAAGTGACCGATTTCTAACACAAACACTCTCGTAAAGTAGCCGACCACTCCGGGCCTCATTACTACTTTCATTTCTGCCACTTCTTCTGGTTCTAAAATTTTATTTTGTGGTACTAGATCTAAAATAGTGCCTTGTAATTCATTTTCGAATTTGGGTTCATTTACATATGTTTTATATTCAAATGGTAGCTGTGAAATGTTTGTTATGACTAACAGTTCAGATGCAGGCTCATGAAAAGATCTTATTTTGAAGTTCATTTTGTGTGTATTTATCTTATATATCAAATCAGAGCTTTGTCCGTAAACAGCGATGAGTTCTGACGGCCCGCCCAGCACCTCGCATTCCAGCGTGGCCCGTACACTGATGTTCCTTTTAGGCATAAAAATCACATGTATATGTTGAGTTTCATTTGGTTTCAATAAACCACGATGTGGAGTAAGTTGGAAAACTTCGTTAATAGTGGTGTCTTGAGACTTGTTCAACTTTTTGAATTTATATATCCATTCAAATGGAGGTTCAGGCTGTAGGTATATCATTGGTGAAACCCTACTCATGATTGTTGTTTTCATATTCATAATATCATTTCTAGACAGTGCAGGCCGCGCAGTCATAAGCTCAGATTTGGTTTCTGCAACCTCCACGCGTGACCTTTTTTCCGCGGTTACGGAATCCATAGATTTTCTTCCTGAAAATAAATGTATCGTTAATGTAAAGGTCAATTTAAATGTTAATTATAAATAAAATACACAATATTTTACCACTAAATTTAGACTCCGTCTTACATAAAACGTTACTTTTCTTGTCCTTTTCTTGCTATATAAAACAAAAAGACTGTTAATATTTATTTCAATACTACTTTTCAAATAGTAAGAAGAAGCAAAGAAGAATTTGCAAAAAACCATACGAACTGTTATAATACATTTCTTCCACTGAAACCTATAACAAGCCAAAAGAGGTGTCAAGTTTTGTAACTGTATAGTTTTACTCTCAATACTATCGTTCAAAATAGCCTGAAAATCAACTTTAGGTGACAAGACGAATATATTTGGAAAGTTTATCTTCCCAATGAGTTTTATTGCATCCTGTAAAGAATAAATACCTTTAATTGAATAAGCTCTCAATAAAAAACAAAGTTTACAGTGATTATTTAAGATATGATTAACATACTTTATTTTTATGTCCTCTGAATTTTATTTTCATCAAGTCACTATATATTTTTGATTTCAGCGACACGTGTTTAGTGGTATCTAACAAAATTTGTACTTTCATAGTTTCCTGATCTTCTAATCGTTCTTCAATAGCGTGCGTAAGATTGAAAGCCATTTTTATTTTATTTATGTCTTGGAAAAAATGCAATGGTTCTTTCCGGGTGGGCTCTACAGGCCTCAAAGTCAAATAGTCTATAAATAATCTTGATTGGTATGGCCCTATTTCATTATGCATATTTGGGATATTCAAATCCCCCTCGTTGTAACAAATGCAGCAACATAAATGTTCTTCTTCAGGCGGAATCTTATAAGTGTGTTGCTTTTGAATAATAGCGAAAGGTGGCTTCACACTCAAGTCAATATCCAACGGCAACCTTGACACATTTTTTATAGTTACGATATCTGCAAAAACTTAAAATTATTAATATATTGAATGGGAAAGTTTAAAAATATGTCTAGATAGACCTTTGTTACTCAATTAATATGCTGAGTGGGGACCAATTTGGTTCATGTACAATTAAATATAAGTACTTATATGCTATTGTGATTCCGTTTGTAATATTGTACTATACCAAATAAACAATTTTTCTTTCTTTCTTTCAATCACACCTCTACCATGGTAGAAGTTTAATAAAATGTGCATGAGTAGAGAAAAACTGGAATTATGTTTCCGGTTATTCCGAAATTCCCAAGTTGACGGCAAATAAGTTATAGATAAAACAAGCTCATTTGAAAGTGTAATGTAAAGACCAAATTAACTTCACCTGTCAACTTATAATATTCGCTGTACGGGCCGTAGTCATACTGAAATTCTATCATGGTTGCCGATACTTCAATTTTAGGATCCACAAATTCGGCAGAAATCGGGCATTCTAATAATAGTTCTTTTTTATTTATACCCTCCACGCTGCCAACTAAATACCACATTTCCTTGACTGTAGTAACTTTATGGGACAAGCCCGTTATAGTGAGATCTAACTTTTCTCCAGAAGCCATTTTAAAAAGTTTTGGATCTAAATTAAAAAATCCCCTGAAAAGATGTAAGTACTTTTATGTAATTAAATTTGAACAACGCGATGAGATCAACATCAAGCATGCTTGGTAAAGTTTTAGTAAGATGATTGAAAATAATGACTCGCGTATCAAGGTTTCCATACAGTTTTAATACAGGTGCATAAATTTTGAGAAAAGTTTGATTTTGTACTTTCGAAGATGAGGGAATGATATTTTTTTGCAAAATACCAGTCTATAACTTCTGCCGCCTGATAACTACTTACGATGTCAAAGGTTTGGTTTTAGGTGCTTTGTAATGTTCGCTCCATTCTAATGCGTGCAGACGATTTCCACAGTTTTCCATAACAACAGTGGCATTCAAAGGTATTTTAGTGAAATGACGACCTAGGAAAATTCTGTCTCGCAGCTCTCCGACTAATATACTTGTTCCGATGCCGGTAGCCGATAAAGGTACCAACTGCCGACAAAGAAAAAACTCATAAATATTTGACAAACTAATAAAAGGTGGTTTTGAGTTTTGTGCACTGAGCCTCTTCTTTGGAACAGATTAGATCCTGATTACCAGACCAAACATTATTTAAATTAACAAAAACATATACTCACAATGTCTTTTACTTTTTCCAATTGCAGGACGGCTTTGTTAGTATAAGTGTCGGCGTCTAACAAATATAATGTTAGAATCAAATCTGTCTCTGACTCGGGCTCCACATAACCTTCAGCTGGAGAAATATTCCAACGTCCATCTTTATTTAGCTGATGATAATTTTATAAATGTGTATTAAGACCGTAGTAAAAAAAATTAAATCTTAAAAGTAGATAGTAAAGTAGAAATTAATTATGTAAAAAAAAAGTAAATGTTCTTAAAAATGTCGAAATGCCTTGAACTGGAAGTACCAACATAATTTTCAATTTTTTGTCGCAAAAGAGAAGGTATCTCTTCTCTTTTGCGACAGAAAAATGGGACTGTTTTGAGACAGAAAAATAGTAGATAAGAAAGTACAAAGATACTTATTGTTCAACCTAAAGAGATATTTACCAATGTAGCTTTAAAATTGACATAAACAGGAGAATCGTTACACAGCGTGAGAACTTTCTGTGTTTTTGAAAGCAGTTTGACCTGGCCCCAGTGCAGTGCGATAGGAGTACATGTAACTATTGGCCGCACTCCAGTTCCCGTTACATGACATACTTCTATTGATTTGGACATTCCAAACAGTCGTAACCTAAAATAAAATATAACTGATGAGAGACTCGTAAATTTATGAAATACGACAAAAAACTTCTACTAATATTACCGAATCGAATACTCTTGGTCGCCGAGAATACTGGTTTTTATCGTGACTGGCAAACTAAATGTATCGTTTGGCTTAATTATTCCTTCTTTTAGTCCAACAGTAACTTCCAAAGTTGATTCTTCCTAAATAAAGTTTATTTCATTAATAATTCACATTTGTTTGGTGTACGATGAAACAAGAGAATGAAATATAAAGCACGAACTTATTTGTTTTTACACAATTGAATACATATCTTACCTCTGGCTCCTCCAATGTGAAATACCCCCAAAAGTCATCAACTGTCAATTGGATTTCTTTTTTATAGGGAAAGTCTAGGAAACAGGCACGGAGCTTGATGTCAGGCGCTGGCGTGATGTTGGGAACCTTGGCGTCGAACATCACGGGCAGGATGATCGGGGGACTGTCAGACTTCTCCAGCTCTAGTTCCAAGGATGTTTGGTTGGCTCTCACCAGATTTGCAGTTAGTGTAACCTGAAAATAATTATTATTTAGAAAAGTCAGTTCCTTAGGGAGTATAGGGGATTAATAAACGAGGATTTCCCGAAATTCCAACTGGAACAAAGTCCCGGGCCCATGCTAGTTTACAATAAACATTCTATTCTATCCTATTCTCACTTCCGGACCATCCTATGATATGTTCACTGTATAAACTTTATTACCTTCAAGGTAACTCTAGACTCCGGTCCCATCTCAATCCTGCAAGGCTCGATGTCAAACTCTCTCGGCCACTGTGGTATGCTCGGCTTCGGACTGTCGGTTACAGCGTAGTCAGCGAGCGTCATGCTGCTCACTTCCGGACCATCTGATGATATCTTCACAGAAGCATTCACGTTCACCACTGACTCATTAATTACTTCCACTTCTAACGTATTGGGAACTCCTGTATAATTTGTAAATGTCGTTTAAATAATTTATTTATGCAATAAAAAGTATATGTTACGAATCCTTGAAAACTCACCTACACTGACTTTTCCGAAATCCAAACACGGTATGCTAAAGCACAAGGACGGATATACAACTTCACCCCTAAAAAGACAATGTTACATATAGTAATTATATATTTTATATATATTTTGTTTTGTAAAGTTTTGGATATGTTTTAGCATACTTTAGGTACAGCTTTAACACGACACTGGTATCGCGTATAATAAAGTTGATTTCTTCAAAATAAGGCCCCTGACTGGAGTTGCTGAATGAAATGATAAATATGGCTCGGTCACCCGGGCGTAGACAATGCATCTCGGGAGTGCATTTAATATTACTGCCGAATAATGTCGGCACTTCTTTGTATACTATCACACCATTTATATGTCCTGTAAACAATTTTATACAGCTTTTATTTATTTTGAACTACCAGTCGGATTAGATAGTTGAAGTTGTTTCAGAAGAGTGGAGCAGCTACTGAAACAACTTTAAGTAAAATTACATACAGTTAATAAAATAAATATAAGTGTGACTAACAGTGAAATTAATTATAGCGAGTTAGATGGTAAAATCGTAAAGATTATATTGTCACCAGATTCTCGTAGCATTCTCGTAGCACTAGCTACGAGCTTTCTTCAAATTTCCGTTATTGCAAATTATTCTTGTATCCCATACACCTTGGTCTACCTATGTCTGACGAAATAAATAAATGATTGATTGATTGGAAATAGTATCGTCATAGTAAACCTTTATTAGTAGCGACCACTTCATAGTTATATATCTTGTTTATATAAACACAATCCATATCCAGCGTTTCCAAGTTTAGGTTAATGCATGGCGGCAGAGAATTGCCCAACATTTTGAGAGGCACTCGGTCGAATACACCATCGATATCTAGGTATGCTGTAGCCTCAAAGTCTCCTACTTGCTTCGGCGAAAATGTTATAACTATTTCTGTACATTTATTTGGCCATAGATTTCCTCTCTAAAAAAAAAGATAATTACTTACTGTAATTTGCAATATACCTTTTTTCAATAATGATAATTCTAACTAATATTATAAATGCGAAAGTGAGTTTGTTTCTATGTTTATTTGGTACCTCTTTACGCTTAATTTACTAAACCAATCTTCATGAAATTTCGCATACCTACACATAGAAGTATTTAGAAGGACATAAGTACCTTTTATCCCGAGAAAAAGCACTGTTCTCGTGGGAAATTCACGCGGGCGAAACCGCAGGCAAAAGCTAGTCGTAAATATATTATATTTTCCTTACAATAGGTGTAATAGAGAAATGTGTGTCCTGAAAACTCAGAGATTCGTCAGCCACTAGTGCCTGAATCTCGTCGAAAAATATCCTGGTATAAACTCGTTCGTGCTCGTCGCTGCTCAGCACGTCGTACCGAACCAGTTTGGTGTATTTGGCAGACTCGCTGTCTTTTACGTTGTAGAATATCGTTGCTAGCTTCACTTTTTCTTGAAAATCTAAAAAAACGAAGTGCTTAGTATGTCATCTTAATAATTAAATACATAAGTATCCTGACTTCCTAAATAATATTATAAATGCGAAAGTGAGTTTGTTTATTTGTATGTTACCTCTTCACGCTTCATCTACTGAACTAATCTTCCTGAAACACGCACTAACCTCGCGAATCTACACGCGCACAGATTCATATCAAAATACCTACATAGAGAAAACATTTCGCATACACATAGTTCAAAGTACTGAGAAGGAATTATTATTATATTAAAATATAATTCATCCCGGGAAAAAGCACTGTTCCCGTGGGAAAATCACGCGAGCGGGGCCGCGGGCAAAAGCTAGTATCCTATAATCGTGTTTTGTTGTGGTAGGGATTAATAAAATATGATCAGATTGAGTTAGTGATACATACCGTAATAAACACATTCGTTCTTCATACACATGAAGGTAATAATATGGTCAGACTTGTTGGTGATCTTGAAAGCTTGTTGGCGCACCATCGTGTTGTATGTGTCCGGGAACCTTACCACGGCTTTCTCCAGTTCTATGTTAACTGCGTGAGTTGTACCCGACAACTTTATATGGAAGTGCTCGCCTGATTTAATAAGAGAAGTTGCAAGTATTATTGTGTGCAATTTCAAATCGGTCAACAAGAATACACCCCCTACAGCGGAATCAAGGTAGCCATTTGACTGGAATTGTATTCCATACAAATTGACATCGAATGGCCTTTAAAATAAAATTTGTGGCCGTATCATTGGGTGTTTTAATTAATTTCAAAGTTTATCTGTTTCTAAAATAGCATACAGCACTCGTTTAAAGAGTTTACCTGTTTCTAAAATAGCATACAGCACTCCGCTGGTTTCTCCGAGGTTCATTGTTTTAAATCCGACCTTGATTTGAATCTTTTGGTTGGGAATCAAGTAGGCAGATTTCGGTTGCACTGAGAATGGGCTGAAAAGACGTTGGGAAACTTTATAGAGTTACACGTCTTTATCCCTTCCGGGGTAGACAGAGACAAACGTCGAGAGACTCGAAGATTGGATAGTGGACTTGACTTAAATGACTTATGATAACAACATGGGAGATGATATTTAAAAATCTAATATAAATATATTGATTAACATTTTGTTACCTCTTAGTTTTAAGTGTAAAACCAGCGGGGACTTTACCGACGTTGTGCACAGTCATAAGGTAGGAATTTTCAACTTTCATTGGTATTTTTGGTATGATTATTTCATCAGGAAAATCAAATACCGGCCTTGGACCCATTGCTGTTAAATAAAATGTTACATTACCTTCAAGTGCATGGCACATATTTTTAGATGAAATTATTCTTAAGTGACGTTGACGCTTACCTATAAAAGCTACGATATATTGATCGACGTCCGTATAAAACGTTACTCTGTGCGTATAGTCCTCGTACTGAACCGGTGTAAAAGTGACCGCAAAAGTGACACTTATTCCTGGCGCCAAGCGTGAAAGTAGCTGCCCACTGCAGGGTTTCACGGAAAAATATGAAGACTCCTTATACACCATGTTGAGGTACGAAGGGCTCTGAGAAAATAAGACTTCTAAGTTATATCTCTATCTTTACACATTTAAAATTCAGTTGTACAAACGTAAATAATTTTGAGTATTTGATTTTGAACTCGTATCTCCCCATGTCTCATCTAGGAGCCATCAGGATTTTCTTAGGTGTATTCATAAGGAACATCAGAATGCTTGTCCCAACTCACCTTGCTAATGTTTTTCACGGAGAATTTAGCAACAATCTTATCATTAGGTTTGAAGTTTTGAAAAACGATTACTCTTGGAGTAAATGAAAGGACGGGAACTCGGCCCTTACTGCCAGTCCTGACCATGTTTTCAATTTCAATGCTGTTGAGAGTTTGCAATCTCTGTGAGGTGCTCATGCGCATTTCTCTCTCATACTGGGATGGTGTGATCTGTGGGAACATCGCAATTGAATAACTGACCGAAATCATTTAATTCAAAAGTAAACATATAGGTACATATTTTCTCGTCTTATGGATTAGATAGAGCCTTAGGATATTAAATCCATAGGCCAGAAATGGCTTAAAAATCCAAGGCTGTCAATTAAATTGGGTACATAGATGGAGTTGAACTTGAAATAGCCGCATCATAGGGTACTTTTTAGCTAGTTTTTTCATAAAATGTGAACGGCAAAGAGTTCGCATGAGGCATGCATCATAAGACGCCGTGCTTGAAGGATATTATATTATTATAAACAATTATTATATATGTGTGGATTCGTGGACATTATGATTCAGCTACAATAATACAAGATCCACCTCTTCCGTTGGGTCCAAAAGTTTCTTCTTAGCAACCAAATGATAGAGCTCCGCCGTGAAGTACCCATTTTGTTTGAACTTATGCAATATTTCCATTGTGAAACATTAATTCACTATATTGTTCAGCACATTCACAACATAATCTGACACATTCTTGTTTACAAGCAATGGTTGCTAGGATTGCAAAGATCGACATTTAAAAACAATAACTGGCCAGAAAGGAGTATATTTCTCGTGAGACGAGAACCCTGAAAACATTACACTCCTTTTCTTAAACTTAAATTGGAAAATGAGTCGTTATAGGTCCAAAATTTTGCTTAATTTTTAATGGATTTTATATATACAGATATATAATAGGCACTACATATTCGTATTATATGAACATTGTTATATTTGTCACCTAATTACCTAATGGCGCCGTTCAAAAAACTATTTCGCAAAGTTTTTTTACACGAGAAGAGGGCGCAATGGAGTGCGGAAATAGCTGCGCGTCGTAATTTTAGTAAAATCGGGGCAACGCGGCCGCGGACAGAAATAGAGTCGGCGGCGCACGCGTCTTCCCGCTGTCAATTTCGTCCGGATAGGGCGCCCGATTAGCGGCTACGGAGCCGGTCGCTGGTCTCCTACGCAGCCCCGGCGCTCCGCCCGCCCAGCGCCCGCGAGTGTGTGCTCCCCACGTCTAAACAGTGCTGTGCGATTGCATAATTTCTCTGCAGTTATGTGCCTGTGACTCAACACTTAAATGTAGTGTCATTCTGCTAATGTGAAAATTGGACCTGGCTAAAGTACGTATCTGTAAATAAATGTGAATGTTTACAGCAATTTATATGAAAAACTAGTATATGTTGCTCTTCTATTATTTTCTGTTTACTTGAGCTTTCACTTTAGTTCATTTACCTAACTGATTGGTACTGATAAATGAATTGTAAATGCATGGTGTTATATTTATTATTATGAAAGTAGTATATCGGCAGATAATTAACAAACAAATACCTGCAAAAGCTTAAAAAAATTCTGGATACATGTAATAAAATAATGGTGTGAACAAACTTTCGGTATTTTGGGATATGAGTGGCAGAATAAATGGGTCGACGAAGCGTTCGCTACGCGGCAACGCCCGCTCTATCCCGGTCACAGCACAGCTGCCATTTAAACGTAAAACTATTAATATAATAATAAGTATTCACAAAACATACATATATATGCAAGTATTGTATTATTGTAGACTTGTCTCAGCATTTTTAATTTTAACTAAAGCATAGCCATATTTATTTACCTGTCCATAAATCTATACTAAAATACTGATACAAAAAATGCTGAAATTTGTGTTAACATATGTTAGTCGTTGACGTGCTTACCAAAGAGCTCTTAACATGGTAGTAAGATTTGTCAAAACTAACTAGATACCCTAGTCTTCACGAATGTGACTGGTATGGCGAAGCTAATATTATTACAAAACCCACAAATGCGAGGTTCATTTAATCGTCAGATCTCACGTCAGAACTAAAGATTTATTATAATCTAATCTTGTGGTTATCACTTTTTTTTTTTAATCATTTATTCAACACTAGCTTTCGCCCGCGTGAATTTCCCACGGGAACAGTGCTTTTTCCCGCGATGAAAGGTACTCTATGTCCTTCTCCGTATATACTTCCAGCTATGTGTATGCGTAATTTCAGGAAGATTGGTTCAGTACATAAAGCATGAAGAGGTAACAAACAAACAAACAAACAAACTCACTTTCGCTTTTATAATATTAGTTAAGATAACACAAAGAAACACTCATACAAACATTTACTGTATATATTATACTTATAGCTAAAAGAAGAAGCTGAAATATAAATTAGTGTATTGAAGTCTTAGAAACTCAGCGTCATGTTGGTTAGTAGCCGCATTACCAAAACTCTTCCTTTAATCGTATTCCTCATTATTGAGGGTCATAATCATTATGTGGAATGAAACACACAACGACTATTTTGGCAATGTTAATGGACTTTCTCCATTCACACTACTAGCTGATAATCATTAACAAAGGTGCCGGTTTCTTTACGATATTTTCGTTTCCCGGAAACAAGTGGCAGTCGATGAAAACTACTTACATGAGTCAGATTGGTATACAGACTCATATAGCATAGGCAGTATTCGAACCTGGAAGCTTTGCAGCCACAGGTGGGCACCCTAACCAATATCCGCCATCACCACCGCTTCACTACCAAAATTACTAAATCCATAAAGAATTGGGTGCACTATCCTCTAAATGCTGAAATATGCTTCCCTCTACAACAGATTTGACATTAATTTTGACAGAAAGTTTTGGATGTATGTATTCAATACATACAGACTTCTCCCAACCAACAAAAAAAATCATCTTTAATAGACATCTTCTGAATGCACCCAACCCAACTCCAAAATGTCTAATAGACCTATTTCCAGCAATGTTAAAGGGTCGAGGTCGCGACCCACGGCTCACGGGGCCTAACGTCCCCGGGACCCCAGGGCACCTCGCACGTCCAGCCAATCAGACGCTGTCCCGCCCCGCGACGGGCACGCATCTGACCGTGCGCACCCCGACAATGGCGCGGGCGCCGCTGGCCAAGCCGGAGCCTGAGTACGAGGTGGTGGAGTTCCCTACGGAACAGTACGTCAACGCCAAACTGCAGCCGCCACCGCCGCCGCCCCCGCGACCGCCCACTGGTAAATAACATTGATTTTATTACTAAAAGAAAATGGTGGAAGAGGCAAGTGAAAAGAACATAACAGTAATTTCTCTAAAAAATTCTAGGAACTCTACCTAAAGTACGCGTTCCACTGAGTCAGTGTATTTTTTCTTTGCCACCGACCATCAAAAATGTAAAGAAGATTTGACTATTAAGAAGTCTAATCCATGACCGTAGCATTAATTAGACTTTCTTAGTGGTCAAATATAACGCATATTCATATTTACCAGGCTATGACGCTTTCACTGAAGGTAGATCAGTTAATTACCGCATTAAGCAGTTTTCGAAATCATTCAGACCAACAGTAGTTTAGTTTAGCCTGGTGATAGTAATAACATAGTAATGCATATAAACAGGCTCTTGATTCTACTAAATCACAAATGTAAATGTCGTGCCTCAGTTATCAGTCTCAAAAGCCAAAGAGACTGGTGATTGTACTATAAAGTATAGATATCTTGCCGGCTAGTACACAATATCTCGTTTGTACTCAGTGGAATCTGCCTCCAGGTCACCCGGTAGAGGCGTCGTGCGGACTGTGCGGCGGAGGCGGGGCCCGCGTGCGCTGCTCCGAGTGCGGGCGTCGCGCGCTGTGCGCCTCCTGCGACGACATGTACCACCGGCACCCGAAGCGGAGGCACCATCAACGACAGGTGCCTACTTAAACCACAGCATATACAGGATGGCATTTTATCCACCAAATTTTTCGCAGTTGGTTTGGATAATGGAACTGGGTAGGTTTCCAAAGAAATCTATAGCAGACGTGACAATTTTTTTGTAGTCTCCCATACTCCGATCAACTGATCGGCCAATTTGTGTAGAAGAGAAAAAAAAACAATCATAATCCAAACGTGCTGCAAAAATTCAGCTTGTGGATAAAATGACACATTTTTCAAAGTGGTCTAAAACAGCCACATTGATGAATCGGAATATGATCCATTTTTCATTTCCTAAATATTTAAAAATGAACCTTATAAATAGGTAAGACCACTTTTGCGGTATACTTATATTTTCCGCAGCGCAGTGAAACCACACTGGGATTACCTACAGTCAAAGTTATTCCATAAAAAACTGGCCCAGTGCGAGTCTAGCTCGCGCACCGAGGGTTCCATACCCAAAAAGCATATTACATTAACTTATCTTTGCAGTTCGATCCCTAGGATTCATACTGAACCCAGCGCAAAAATAAGTTTGTAACACTTTTTTTTTAGACTTCCAACAACAGTATTTACAATTTTCAGATTTATTCCTGTAGGTATAAGTACTGTCATACCTTGCTTTTTTTCAAATTTCATAATATTAGGTCAACGGGAAGTACCCCATAGGTTTTGATTGCTGTCTGAAATCGCATAATATGCGAAAATTCGCAACATTTACGGGAATATCTCTTGAACGGGTTGATATAAAATTTTGATTATTTTTTTGCTGAAAGATACCGTGGATCCGAGTATTCGATATTCATTTCACCTTTAAGCGTTCCTGAGGAAAAAAAGTTTGACAGACAGACAGACGAACAACAAAGTATTCTTATAAGGGTTCTGTTTTTACCTTTTGAGAATCCTAAAAATAAATAAGGATTAGTAGGTACGATATACAAAAGAATCGCAACAAGAATGCTTAGTGAAATCGCAAATGTAAACGTCATTCTAGTTCTACTAATACCTATATAGTTAATGTGAATGCATAATAAGAAACATTTCAAAGGAAGTAAACATTTCTATACAACTGTCTGTTACTTTTATTTGCCAAATCATGACATGAATATTATATTTGTCACCTACGCAATATTTTCTGGCAAGTATTCCAAGCATATTCATTCATATCAGTTAGATAATGTATGCAAGTACAAATGATATCACTGCTATTCTGATGCTTGATGACCACCACCTGTTATGACAACTAAGATGTCAAATAAAACAGAATCTTACCCCAATCATAACGTTAACTGCCAAAAAAGTCCAGCATAGTGGGTACTTTCCACCAGAATTACATGCATATGACCCATATGACTGAAAAAATCTACTGCCCACCTCCTGTCTGCATCATGAGCTTCATGATATATGATATCAAAATTCTAATAACTACATTTATAGCCTTTCCGTAATGTAAACCTGAAATAGTAAAAGGAATTATTATAAATGTGATATATTCACAGGCTCTGTCTACGTCACAGCTACGAGACGAGCGCCCGCCGCTGCCTCCAAAGACAACGCCGCCAGTGCCGCCGCCGCGTCGACACAAGGTTAACATACATTATAATGCCTTGTAAATTATGTACCTACCATGTTTTTCAATATATATAACTAGCATTTGCCCGCGGCTGCGCCCACGTGAATTTCCCTCGGGAACAGTGCTTTTTCCCGGGATGAAAGATACCCTATGACCTTCTCAATACTTCTAACTATGTGTATGAGAAATTTCAGGAAGATTGGTTCTGAAGATTAAGCGTGAAGAGGAATAAATAAACAAACAAACTCACTTACGCATTTATAATATTAGTTAGGACAGGATTAGGATAATATTAGGATTCTTCCGCTACTGGGTGACTAAGAAACACGAACACAGCCAAAACTGAAGGAAGTGAACTGATATTTGCGCCTTTTGAGATTCTCTGCTTAATTTACTTAATTAACTTGTTCACTATCAGATAAGCGGCGACAGATCGAGCGCAAGCCCGAGGCCGCCGTCAGCGGACCAGAGACGCGCCACGCTCGGCCACTTGTCCGTGGGCCACAACCAGGCCTCCACACTGCCGCTGAACAACCACTCTGCGCAACAAACACAATTGCCTCCACACCTGCAAGGTATGATAGATAGATCGATAGATCAACACTTTACTCAAAAATGCACGTAATGTGGTCATTATTTTGATAACCTTGTTTGAGCAAAGTCGACCTTGTCGTTCTGTTTTCAAGTATAGGCGGGGCATTTAAATTTTTTTTACCGACAAATTCCTACAACCATGATTTTTATACTTAACATTATTTTGATATTTTTAGACATCCTTATATAAAAAAAAAAGAATTTTGATGATCCGATATGAAATGGGAGGGGTAAATAAACTATACTGAATTGCTCGTAAACAAAAAAGTTTACAATAGAGTTTAATAAGACATCATTTACCTGTAAATAAAAGTTGGCCGGTTTATATTAAGGCTTTCTAGTCATAAAATGTATTTTTAACGTTATAAATGTCAATATGGTTTTTATTTAATTACAGGAAATCGGGTTCATATAAATGAGTCGTTTTTTTAAATTAAGATTGAATAATTCACATTACGTACGAATATACAATTTTCTCGACTGTAGAATTAAAAAAAAAAAATTAAAAGTTAATAAAAAAAAAACTGTTGTAGTCACCCTTATAAAAATTGAGGATATGGTTCATTACAATCGTATACGAATAATATATAAAAGTCACCATTGCTGGATTTTTTGTTTTTGTACAGGATGTTTTTAAAGTATAAAAATTACAACTCATTAAAAAATCCATTTCGGATTGTTATTTATTGGTGATTTTTTAAATCAAGCTTTTATTATTCGTAAGGAAACATGTAACAAAAACTCACCCTGGTAGGATTTTTTGTTTGAGAGTTATAACAATATGAGTCTTATAATAGCGTTTAAAAAAAAAGCGCGGTGGTGATTTTTTTTTTACACTTAAATTTGCACTTGTAATATCATAATCTATGTAGTTTATAAAAATCACCATCGTAGGATTTAATGTGACCACCTCCATACAACTGAAAATTCACAGCCCCGACTAGTAGCGGCCGACAAAGTTTTTCTGGCCGTTCTAACAGGCCGGCAAAACTTTGCCGGCCGCTATTTTGACATTTCAACATATTAAAAATCGAATTAAAAAAGATTTTATTTAGAACACAGCTTATGGAGATAGGTACAAAAAGATTTTATTCCGTATTTGCTGCCTATAGTTCCAACTACTACTCTCAGCCTAAAGACGTCCACTGCTGGACAAAGGCCTCCCCCAAGGATTTTATCCATGAGGGGTTTTGCCGTAAACGCCACGCTTGGCAGGCGGGTTGGCGATCGCAGTATGATGTCATAGTACGCGGAAAGATGCTGCTGCCCATCCTCCGGTGTTTTAAATCCCTTAGTCGCCTCTTACGACACCCACGGGAAGAGATGGGTTGGTGCTATTCTAGGGCCACACCACAGGCCACAATAGTTCCAACTACCATTGCTTAAAAAAAACAAAGAAGTAACAAAAGCGCGGTTCAGCGAAAATTATGTTTTTATTTAATGACTTTTGGCTAAAAATGAGCTCTCAAAGCGAAAATTCTTCCAATTCAATGTGTTTAACACCGCCAGACATTAAAGATAAAGCTAAATTAGTGGTTGAAAATTGGATACCGCGAAACTTAAAGGAAAAAATATAAGCTTGTATATGAAAAATTTGTGCATTAATCCGAGAAAGTCGGTGTTGAATTTTAGTAACTGTACTTCTATAATTGTCATTTTAATTAAATTTCTAGTTAATTAATATATTTTTATTTAAATTACTTGCTGGTTTTATTAAGATTTGGTACTTGCATTTTTGAGTAAAGCACTATACAAGCCTTGACCCACAATGACTGCTTCGCTGGTCACGCTATGATTGCCTCGAGCTAGCCTAGCTACGCTCTAGGCCTTCCAGCTTGGCCATCATTGCAGCCCTTGCTGTCCTCGCTGTCAGTAGTCATTATAGGCCGCGGCAGTGATATACTATTATTGCACCATTTACAAAAAGAACATACAAAGTATGTTTACTTGGACGACTCGGATTTTAATTTTTTGTTTAAATTATATTAAAAAGTATAAGTACCTAGTTAAATTTCTAGATAGTTTCAAAGTTTGAAAGTCCATCCTATAAACTTTTAATCTCAGACAAAAATTAGTTGTCCAATAACAGATTTTGACACCTATCGACTCATCAATTTTCTCATCTTCCTGTAGCTATTCGAATTATGGGATTTGTAAATAATTTGTGTTGTTTATCGAAATACAGCTTAGTACATAATATCTCTATTGTGTTGTTTTAAACTAAAGATATTCTCAAATATTTCAAATTCTGAAGGCAAACTATCGCAGTCGGGCATGTCAGGCCTGGGCAGCATGCCATATCTGCCGACAGCGAACGCAGCTGCGGCCGTCGCTCATCAGCAAACGAACACGCTGGGACATCCGACGTCGCCGTGGGGACGCCAGCGCGGATCTATCCCAGGATACAATATGCCGCCGAATATGATCAATGTAAGTATACAAAACTTTCAGTTCGGACAAAAAAAGGAGGATCAGTACTGTAATCTTTTATTTATTTAAAACTTTATTGCACAAAATTACAAAAAATATTTAAAATGGTGGACTTACTTAACGCCATATGGCATTCTCTACCAGTCAACCATTAGACCAGACAGAATCTTTATACTTGCTTACTATCCGGGCTCAGTGACTCAAAATGAATCTTGGCCTCCAACACAAGAGCACGCCAGCGTCTCCGGTACCGCGCCAGCTCCCGCCAGAATATTTATAAGAAGTAAAAATAATCCATGTGTCCACGACGAGTACCTATATCCTAATCCTAACTCCACATAATATTATAAATGCGAAAGTGAGTTTGTTTGTTTGTAACCTCTCCACGCTTTATCTACTGAACCAATCTTCCTGAATTTTCACATAGTTAGAAGTACTTAGAAAGGTACTATTAAATAAAACAATGCGCATTCTACAGAATTTTCACCCCCAGACCCCAATCATAACGTTAACTGTCAAAGTGGTCCAGAACAGTGGGTACTATCTACCAGAATTATATGCATATGCATATTGGTTACAAATTACTGAAAAAATCTACTGCCCACCTATCCTGTCTGCATTATGAACTTCATGATATCATATTAAAATTACATGTACATAGGCTACTTTTCATCCCGAGAAAAAGCAATGTTCCCGTGGGAAATTCACGCGGGCGAAACCGCGGGCAAAAGCTAGTAAGTAATAAATGATTATTTCAAACAGCAACCAATGCCCCAGCACGCTATGCCCGCCGAAGCCTGGGACAACCACGACCCCCACGGCCTTCACGCGCAGACCTGGCACCGGCCGCTGCGGCGCGGTGCCTCAGTGCTAGAGCTTGGTGGTGCGTGTGCCGGCTGCAGCCAGTGCGCGGCGCCGGCGCCGTGGCGCTACGGCAGCTGCGCCAGCCTCGAGGCCGGCTGGCCGGGCTGGCCGCCGCCGCAGTGCTACGTGATGCCGCACTCGCCGCACCCGCACCAGCTCGTGCACGGACATGTGCCGCATACGCCGCAGCCATACCGAAGAGGTATCCTTCTCAAAAGCCATTTAAATTACACTTTTTCAAAGAACTTATATTCTGTGCGTAAACAACTTAGCTTGATAATCACATTTAGCCATATCACATGATAATAAATAATGAATCATTTTTCCAACCACAACCTTTTCTGCCTTTTGACAGCCCTCTCCCATTGCAGCGCCCGTCAGGGTCCTTAATTTCACCTGTACATTAATTGCTTTAATTGCTGCTGTGCAACGGTACAGTGATTGGTGGCATATTTATGCAATAAGGTAACTGTACGGAATTCCGGAGTGTTAAGGCGTTTTTGTCTTTCCAAGCAATTTCCAGTAAAACAGAAAAACTCAGCGATTTGAAATTAGTACTGTCGTAAAAAGTAGTTTTCAGAGAGGAGATTGATATGTAACACTACTGTATAAAACGAGGTTTTAGAAGACTAATCGTAATTTATCTAGGCGCCATAAAAGTCCATAATTGCGGAATAAAATTTGACTCAGGAGTTAATTCCGTAAATGCGTGCTCGTAATTCCGGTAGATGCTGAAACATGCCGTTTTGCTGCAGAATTATATAAACTGAAAATATAAATATAATTTAGGTCTCAAATAAAATTATCTTATTTAAAATGTAAGGAATAAAGGTTTATTTATGTTTCTAGGTACATATCAAATCAACTTACTTCAAGCAGGGTTTAGCGAACAATATTATATTCATTCATTTATTTGTATTTACATATAATATAATCCGTTTTTAAGTTTACTACTTTATCGCGTTCCCATGGAACCTAACGGGGCACCTAAGTAGGTACTTTGTAAAGGCATCGTAAAGCAATTACCAAAATGCACAATGGCTTTACAACAAAGGACCGTACGTAACGTTATTTTTATACTTATTTTATGGTACATATCTTTATGGTTATTGCCGAAGGAACTTTGACTACCTAACTAATTTGTACAACCATTTTTTTATCACAAAATGTTCCGTTATTACTTCACTCTCTAGACAGAGAACACGAATTTCATTTACCATCCCTTCTGGTACAAATCCACCCAATACTTATCCGAACCCAGTAAACTAGTACTAAGTACTGTGCTTCGATCAGTTATTTACCCTGTATATTAATATGAATAGGCTGAATACGCAAACTATGGTATAAAAATGGTATTCTCTAAAAGACGTTACGAAATTTACAATTATTAAACTACGATGTTTGCAATTATCATTAAAAACTTGAATGATAATTGATACTAATTTGAAAATTGACATCTACTTACCTAGTTAAAGCTGCCTAAAAGTTCAAAATTCCCATAGCTACCAAGACCGTTGTACTATAAGGTAATAAGAGATACAGCCAAAAACAGTGTAGGTAATTGTGTTAACTGAAATTTCTAATGAGTAATTATTCTCAACAACACACAATGACTCAATTTCTGTAGTAATATCATCATGCTAGTAATAGGTCATCATCATCATCATCATTACAACCTCAAAATATCCACTGCTGGATAAAGGTCTCCCCCAAGAATTTGGGGGGATTTGCCATACTCACCACGCTTGGCAGGCGGGTTGGCGAGCGCAGTTTTTTTGGCTTTGTGAGCTTCCGACGCTGCTGCCCATCGGAAGCATTTCCCTTAGTCGCCTCTTACGACATCCATGGAATGAGATGGAGTGGTCCTATTCTAACCCGGGAACCACACGGGAATAACGGGGCTAGTAATAGGTAACAAAAATTATACTGGAACATCGAATCGTTTCAAATAAATTAGTGATTTTGTACCGAAGGCATTAGTAACGAATTTGTAAAAACTCAAAAATAGTTTCACTTTACACACGTTTTTTTTATAACAAAGAAAAATAAAATCTTAATACGTAATTTGATCACACGAAACCATGATATACTTTAGACCCGTAACAACATTCTTCGTTGACTTATTTCATCTCGGTGCCTGGATAATTACAAAAACAATATCAATTTATTGTCCTTCATTCCGTAATAGTAACGTATTAACGGACATGGTTGGTTCTTCCTGTAGGTAAATGCGGCAATCAGTAAATTAAGAATTAACTAACTAAAAACTAATTGAAGTAACTTGAGACAGTAATCAATCAGTTTGTTTTAAGAACCTTAAAAATAATTGCGATATTTTGTTATGAAAATACTTACATATCACTCATAATTCCCTTATGAAAATCCGCGCGGCAGCTTGCAGTACGCTACACACGCACTAATAGTAATGGCGATTTATCGCTGACTGACTTTAGGAGACATCACAACTGAATCAACGTTGTTTGTAATTCTTTTTTACCATGTGTAATTGAATCTTTTTTGTTTATACTTGATAGATAATTACATAAATCATTAAAACAATTAGTAGTTTTCTTATTTTTTGGCCTAAACCGAAAACTTACGGAATTCCGTACACTTACGTAATATGGTACACCTACCTTATGTATTACTAACTCTAGGTTAAGATTTCTATAATGGACTTTGACTGAATAAATAAATTTTATTATTTATTTATTTCCAAACTTATTCTATTTTTACAGCTTTAGCCAATGCAATAGAAAAGCACATATGTAGGTATTTCAATTATTTACAATATAACTTATTACATAAATAGCAACCTTTGTAAATTCACACTGAGTACACTGGAAGATATCTATTATTATTAAGGAAGCAATAAACGATTTGATTGATTGACCTCAACTTCTTCCAACTTTTCCCAGCTGAGAGCCGAGCCATGTCGCGCACGGGATCGCGCACAGGGTCGCGAGCGGCGTCGCCAGCCATGAGCGCGCGCTCGCGCACCTCGCGCCGCACCAAGCATCGCACGCCCTCCCCCCCACCGCTGCCCTCCAGCGACGCCGACTCCGAGAGCGAGGAGAGCGACCGCGCGCCGCCACTACCTCACGGCAATGCTAAGGAAGAAGATGATTTAGGTATGTAACAACCTCAACTTCTTCCCAGCTGACAACCGAGCCGTGTCGCGCACGACATCGCGCGCGGCGTCGCAGGCCTGGCGGCCTGGAGGCCAGGCGCACCTCACGCCGCACCAAGCAATGCTAAAGATGATGATGATTTAGATAACAACAGGATGATTTGACAGCTGTATTTAATCGTGTTGCACAGCTTAGTTCTACTTTTTTACTTTCGGGGACTCGCCGCGTCCTGTATGTACAAAATAAACAACAATGCATGGCATGACATCAGCCAATAGAAATTCCTAGCACGGATGATTGTCCTTGCAATGCATGAAATAAAAATATAATTTGTGTAATCCAGGTCCACCTCCAGCACCACCGAGCGTGTCGTGGCAGTGCGAGTTCTGCACGTTCGTGAACGAGGCTGGCACCCGCGTGTGTTCCATCTGCTGCCGCACGCCCACCGCCGCGCCGCGCGTGCTGGACGCCACGCCGCACGTGCGGGACACCACGCCGCGCGTGCAGGACGTCACGCCGCGCGTGCAGGACGCCACCCACGGCGTGGCGCGGCTCAGCGTTCATGCACGCTCGCCCTCCCCCGCCCACTTTGACGAACCTCGACTTAAACAAAGTTGGTGTTTTATACAAGTTTCAACTATCTACAGCCTCTAGTCTCTGCTTGATAGCGAGCAAACCATAGAGCTAGATTTTTTTTTTGAAGAATGATTTTTTTTTCTATGTCTATGATGCAAACCTTGCGAACAATGCTCTAGACGGATCGTTTGTAACTAGTGATGTGCCTTTCCCGAAATTTGCGGAATGTTTCTTGGAAAATTTTCGGAAATATTCTCGAGAACGGAAAATTTTCCTAAAAACCCAAGAAATTTCTGAGAATTTTCGGAAAATTTCAAGAGATAAAATTTTCGGGAACTGGAAATTTCTCGGCGGCACATCGCTATTTGTAACCATAATGCAAATCTACACATCACGTGGCACAAATATTTAATCCATTTAAGGAATTCCCATGAAAAAGTTATTCACTTAGATTTTTTTGCATAGATGGCGAAAGCACTAAAAGTGGGCAGAAAAAAGAACGCACATCAACTGGATGCGGTCCATCGCCACCTCGTGATGAAAAGTTCAAGAAGCCCATAAACCGGCTGGTCACTCCGACGCGAGAGAACGATCGCGTGGAAAAGACAAAACTCGATACTGGCGTAGGGCCGTCCCCACCGCGTGAGATTTCTCATAAAGCTCCAGAGAGGCATAGCGTTTCAGTTGGCCCGTCGCCACCTCGGGAAAGTACGCGATCTGCACGCGTTTCGCCAAATAAATCTTCAGCGTATGTTGAAAAGAAATCCGCTGGTACATCTCCCCCTCGGGACAGCCGGCCGGCCTCGCGCACCAACGTGTCTAACACGGGTACGTCTCCACCGCCGCAAAGTATCTCCACACAGGTAAAAACTTAACTGGTTTATTGTTTGGTATTAGTTTGCAAACAAATCTCTATTCTGTCTTGAGTAGATACTGAAACCTCTAGGTATAATCATATCCTAATCCTTACTAATATTACAAACATAGAATCACGTCTTTATCCCTTACGGGGTAGACAGAGCCAGGAGTCGTGATACTCGAAGGCCACGCTTAGCTAAATAGTGGGCTTTCTGATGGAATAGAGATTCAGATATAGTGACAGGTTGCTAGCTCATCGCCTATGAGTGGAGGAATCCCCAGTTTAAAGCCCTTTCCCTCGACCAATCTGCGCGGGAAGAGAAGCAGCTGGCAGATTCTATAATGTTTTTTCTTCGCTCCCAGACCAGCATGGAAGCACTAATAACTACCTAATATTATAAATGCAAAAATGAGTTTGTTTTATTTGTTTGTTACCTCTTCACGCTTTGTCTTCTGAACCAATCTTCCTGAAGTTTAGCATACACATAGTTAGAAGTACTAAGAAGGACATAGGGTACTTTTCATCCCAGGAAAAAAACACTGTTCCCGTGGGAAATTCACGCGGGCAAAAGCTAGTTGTTATAAATGCGAAAGTTTGGATGTGAGTTTGTGAGGATTTTTTCAATCACGAACAGTCTACTGTATGAATTTCGATGAAATTTGGTAAACGGGTAGAAAAATACCGGGAATAGCACATAGGGTACTTTTATCTCGAAAAACCCACGGGAGCGAAGCCCCGGGGCGCAGCTAGTCATTTAACATAATGGAACGATGCGTTTTGTCATCGGCAGACGTACGAAGTGCCAAACTCGTGGGAGCGCGCTCCGTCCGCTTCTCGTCCGAGGTCGCGCGCGCGCCGCCGCCGCGAGGACGGCCGCGAGCGATCCCACAGTCGGCACTCCTTGTCCAGCGACACCCGGGTAAACAAATAGCTATATTACAGCCTCGTATCCATAGGCAACAACGCGCAACTTTCTTGCTCTGTACAGTCCTGACCCCTCTGACTACAAACTGACCTGAGACAGGATTCTGTATGGTAAGGGGGGTCAGTTTTATCTGCCCCCGGCTGCACATTTTTCGTTTTTTTACGAGTAAAAAAGTATTTTTAGTAGGTTGGTTTTTCTTTTTCTTCTAGTCTTTTTATAAGTTAACAATTTTCTCAACAAGTGCTCATACGAAGTGCTCATTCTGCGAAGTGCACTTTAAGTACACCAAATGCGAAATGCACCTTTTTTGTCGAGTGTACGTTTTGCGTCTTCTATTTCACAGTAGATGTGGGTGAGATAACAAAACATGTTGCGCGTCAATGTTGACTCTTGAGCGTTCAATGTTAAAATCCATAAATCAGTACTTATATCCAAAACATTGTTAAATATTGACACTATATTGAAAGGAAAGCGAACGCAGCGCTCGGACTAGCCGCTCCGGGCGGTGGGAGTGGCGCGAGCGGGAGCGGGAGCGGGACAGCAGCCCGGGCGGGGAGTGGAGCGACGGCGAGCGACGCCGCGCCGCGCCCGGCCTGCGGCGCCGCGCCTCGCACCTCGACCTGCACCGCGCACGACCCGCGCGCCGCGCCAGCGTCTACGGCTCTGGGGTAAGGCTCTAAAAGCCCATTTAGATGGTACCTGTTATATACACAGCGCTCGGACTAGCCGCTCCGGGCGGTGGGAGTGGCGCGAGCGGGAGCGGGAGCGAGACAGCAGCCCGGGTGGGGAGTGGAGCGACGGCGAGCGACGCCGCGCCTCGCACCTCGACCTGCACCGCGCGCGATCCGCTCGCCGCGCCAGCGTCTACGGCTCTGGGGTAAGCCTCTAAAACGGACTTGACCGTAAATAGAACCCGGGACTCCGTGGTTCGGAGGCAAGCCTTTACCACTGCCACATAGGGAGGGCACTTTATAGAAACGGGGCGTCATATTACTACAAATTAAACTGTACACCCGTAAACACGTCAATTTGTGCGTTTCATAGTCATAGCGTCCAAATCCGCAAAACAACGGGGAGAAGTTCGAGGTACGCCATATTGCGGGAGAGGTAGAGAGCTTTCTTTCTGTACGTAGTACAATTTTATTTATTAATATCGCTTACTTTCAATTTTTGTCTAAATTATTTATTTTATTTGAAAAAAGCTACAGGCACAGTTTAGTACATATGGTCAAATAAATACAAGGTCGTACAAAGCCCAAACAGTTTCTACCACTAACTTACACTTGTACGTTGAGAATTAAAATAAAAATAATAATATAAAAGTTCTAAAAACTTCAACAGGCGGGATCACCAGAGCCCCTATCCAGCAACAGGGCGATCTCTTTGGAAGCGCTGGTGGGCGCCGGCGCGAGACGCGAGGCGGAGCGCGGGCTCGAGCTCGCTCGGCTGATGAGCGAGGCGGAACGGCTGGGATTCAGGTATATTTTCAATCAACGTATGTCGTCTCATAACCTTTGTATGAAATTAGGGTAATCCTGTAACATTCTTCGGCATAGAATTTGGAATAATAAGACAAAAAGATAAGTGACATCCGCGGTCTTATATAGACAAACATGTTAATATTTGTCGCTCTAATACTCATTGAAGATTGAGAGGGCGCTACTGTGCAACTGTTTACTTCGGCTCCGTGTCTATAAAAGTGTTAAAAATATTAGATCGTTTTATATACTTTATAATTAGCATTATTTATGTGAAGGAACCTTTATTAGACCATAAAAACTATAAGTCTTCGCAAAGTGATAGTGATTCGAGGCGTTATTGAGAGAAAATAGCTTCAACTGCTGTGGTCAAATATCCTACCAAACATCTTACCATTGGGCTATGCAGATAAGAAAGCAACTTCACAGAAGGTGAGTGCTTGCATATAATACCAAGAGATCTCTTATAATCTGCATATTTAAGAAATTCATTGTTTATATTATTCATTAAAAAAATCAAAAACTGCCCTACAAATATTTATAAATACAGCGCCATCTATTGTCCGGAACAAGGTTCACAAAGTTCAGGCTACTCACCACTAGAGGGCGTTAGCAGTATGGAAGAGGTAATGAAACTTCTCCAGGAGATGAAATTGGAAATGACCAACCAAAGGAAAGAGCTAAAAGAAACCGAGGAAAATATCAAACAATCAATCAACACAAATATAGATGAAAAATTTGATCTTATGGAAAGAAGAACGAAAAAATTAGAAGAAAAAATCGAAGAACAACAAAAAACAATAGATTATTTAGATAGACAATTAAGAAAGAAAAATCTTATAATTTTTGGAGTAGAAGAAAAGGAGCGAAATTACGAAGAACTGGTTACCACAATATTGGATATAATTAACCACAAAATGCACATACAATGTCAAAAATCAGAAATTGAGACAGTAACGAGAAAAGGTAGGAAAGATGGTAAAGCCAGGCCAATTGTGGTTACAATATCAACAACTGGTCGGAAAATTGAGTTACTTAAAAAGAAAAGATCTCTGGCTGGTTCGGGCATATACTTAAATGAAGATTTTTCTCCTCAAGTTTTAAACAAACGTAAAGAACTTCAAGAAGAATTGAGACGTTTACGAGAGTCGGGCAAGAACGCAATTTTAAAATATGACAAAATAATTATTATTAACAACTCAAATAAGAAATATTCTGAGAAAAATCCGAATAAGAGATCTATGTCTGAATCGCCAGAAATAATTGGGACAAAAACGGACAGTAAAACAAAAACAGAAGAAGAAGGAATTAGAAAACCTCAAAAGAAGAATAAATATCAAGATATTAGCAATTACTTGCGGCCCACCCAAGTCAATCCAACTTTATCACAGTCCACTGGTCCCAGTTCTTCCAGTACCAAAACCATCACAAAAAACTAAATGCCCCCCCTCCACCTTCCCCAAGCCGGCCGGTCACCGTGGAGGAAGTAGACTACAACCCCCCCAATAACAAAGAAATAAACTTAAATAGATACGACAATACATTAAAAGAAACACTCTTCATAGCGAGTCTCAATGTGAACACTCTCTTATCAGACAGTAGACTAACGGAGCTCTATTATGCGATAAAGAATCTGAAATGGGATATCATAGGCCTGTGCGAAACTAGAAGATATGGAGAGAAGATAGAAGAGTACGATGACTTTATCCTATGTCATACACCCGGAACCGCTGGAAGAAATGGAGTAGGATTCTTGATCAAAAAGTACCTAAAAAATTGCATTCTAAGCTTTAAATCAATATCTGACAGAGTAGGAGTATTAGAAATTAAAACATCAGATAGTAATATATGGTCACTGATCCAGGTTTACGCTCCAACTGAGCAATATATGGACGAATACATCGAGGCGCTCTATCAATCAATCGACGTAGCACTGAATTCAGTAACTTCAAAAAACATTATTGTTCTAGGAGATTTCAATGCAAGAATAGGTCAGATGCAAGAAGGTGAAAATAGAGTCTTTGGTCATCACAGTTTCGGTTCCAGAAGTCCACATGGGCAAACACTTGTAGAATTCGCCTTAGAGAAAAATTATACATTTGTAAATAGTCTGTTCAAGAAAAACCCTCGAAAAAAATGGACTTGGCAAACCCCAGATGGGAAATCATTTAATGAGATAGACTATATTCTTACTAACAGACCTGCTCAAGTAAAGAATTTTGAAATAATCAAGAAACTTAATTTCAAAACAGACCATAGAATGATAAGGAGTGAATTTTTTATTAAAATAAGCAATAACAGGAGCCATATAAAACCCAAAAACATTTGTAGAGACATACCAGATATTACAGAAAAAGTCGCAGAATACTGGAAAAGTCAACTCTTGGAATGTGTCCAATCCTCTACAAGGGTACAAGATCAGTACAATAGGCTTGAATCTACACTACAACTGTTCACAAAACAAATGCCAAATAATATACAAAAAGATAAAAGTGTCACTGAAGAAATTAAAAGTCTATTCGAAGAAAGAAAATTAATTTATAAACAAAAAAGAACCAAAGAAAACAAATTAACAATATCTAAATTAAGTAAACTTATAAACAGAAAACTAACACATGAAAAAAAACAAAAAAGGCAAAAAATATTTGAAAAATACATAAAGAAATCAGGAGCTATTCGAAAGGCGATGAAAGTACTAAAGGAAAAGTCAGAATGGGCAGTAGAACTAAAAAATAAGAGAGGAAATCTAATATCTAAACGCCAAGATATGATCAAAGAAGCGACAAATTTCTACAAGGAACTCTATTCTAAAGACAACACTTTATTTAGAGGAGAAAACACGGACAAACATAATTACAACCATTTTTGCGAAGATCCCAAAGTACTCCCTATACTAAAATCCGAAATAGAGTTTGCAATAAAATCACAAGGTAACGATAAAACCCCGGGAAGAGACAATATTACTAATGAGTTGCTTAAAACTTTGTGCGAACCATTACAACAACCTCTACAAAAATTATTCAATAATATTTTAATGGAACAACAATCGACTCCACACCAATGGTCTGAATCGACTATAATACTGTTACATAAAAAGGGTGATACCAAGTGTCTCGGAAATTATCGACCAATAAGCCTCACTACAAATTTATATAAAATATTTTCAAAAACTTTATTAAATAGATTGACCAAGATATTAGACGAACATCAACCTCGAGAACAAGCTGGTTTTCGCAAAAACTTTTCAACAATAGATCACATACAGGTCGTAACACAGGTAATAGAAAAGTCGCAAGAGTACCAAAAACCACTATATCTTTGTTTTATTGATTATAGCAAAGCATTTGACTCACTAGACCACGAATCCATCTGGGAAGCACTTTTACAACAAGAAGTAAACACCTGTTATATAAACACGTTACGCGACATATACTCTAAATGCACAGCTAATATAAAGCTTGAGACAGAAGGTACCGAATTTCCCATACGTAGAGGCGTGAGACAAGGTGACCCAATATCTCCGAAATTATTTTTGGCAGTATTAGAGATGGTGTTTAGAAACATAAATTGGCGAAATAAAGGTATAAAAGTTGATGGTGAATATCTGAACCATTTGAGATTTGCTGATGATGTAGTCATATTCGCAGAAAATCCACACGACCTAGAAATTATGATAAAGGACTTAGTGAAAGAGAGTAAAAAAGTGGGTTTAGTTTTAAATGCATTAAAAACTAAAATAATGACAAATGACGAAGAAAAGCCAATTCTAGTAGAAAGCCACGAAATAGATTATGTCAAAGAATATATTTACTTAGGACAATTAATAGCATTCGATGACACTACCGAAAAAGAAATAAATAGAAGAATAGCTCTGTCATGGAAAAAATACTGGAGTTTAAGAGAAATAATGAAAAATAAAAGTATAGATATAAAGATCAAAAGCAAACTCTACGAAAGTACAATACTTCCATGTGTTACATATGGATGTCAAACATGGGCTCTACGAAAGCAGGATGAAGAAAGACTGGCTATCCATCAAAGAAAAATGGAAAGAAGCATGTTAGGTTTGCGATTATCGGACAGAAATACGAATGAATCCATTAGAACGAAGACAAAGGTTACTGATATACTAGAAAGAATAAGAAATTTAAAATGGAAATGGGCTGGGCATTTATGTAGGTTAAATAATGATAGATGGACAAAAAGAGTGACGGAATGGATACCTAGAGATAGTAAAAGAATACAAGGTAGACCGAAAGTAAGATGGAGTGATTTATTTAAGAAAAGGTGTGGAACTGACTGGATGCGACAGGCAAGAAATAGGGAAAAGTGGAAGAAACTGGGGGAGGCCTACGCCAGAGAGGCGACTTCCAAAAGTTAATAAGTTCCAAAAGAAGTACTTATTTTAAAATGTAAAACAATGATTTTTTTTTTGGTAGAATAAAGGCTTTTTTATTTTTTTTTTATTTTATTTTTTTTATTTTATTTTATTTTTTTTTTTATTTTAATACTCATTGAAACGTTGTTGGAAATTTGATTCTATTGTGTGTGAGCTCTGAGGGCTTCAGAGTAATTCTTCTTCTTTGTATTCCTCTCCTATTGGAGGTTGGACAGCATCATAGGGATTTTCACTTTGGAGGCCGCTGCACGAAACAGCGAGGTGGTACTGCGGCCGAACCAGTCGCGCAGGTTCCTTAACCAGGAGTGGCGCCTTTTCCCTGCGCTTCTTTTGCCTTGGATTTTGCCCTAGATAATGAGTTGCAAAATCCTGTTT
This sequence comes from Ephestia elutella, assembly GCA_018467065.1. Taxonomy (NCBI): domain Eukaryota; kingdom Metazoa; phylum Arthropoda; class Insecta; order Lepidoptera; family Pyralidae; genus Ephestia; species Ephestia elutella. The sequence continues at coordinate 6,555,664 of CM031567.1, read as the reverse complement.
TTGGTGTTTCGCATCACATGGCCAAAGTATTCCAACTTTCTTCGCTTGATGGTATTGAAAGCTCAGCTTTTTTCTTAATTTTTTGAAGGACTTACACGTTGGACACTTAGTCAATACCTAATGCGGCTTATTTCATCGCTAGCATGGATTAAAGTTGGCCTCATAATTTCAGCGCGGCCGAAGTGCACGCAGCGCTGGCGCAGAGCCCCGCTGCGCCGCTGGCGTGGCTGCGCTCGCGCTGGCCGAGCTTATGCGCGGGCGTGCGAGCGGCGGCCGCTCGCCTCGAGCCGCGGGCCACTGTGACCGAGCTGGAGGCGCGCGCGGCGCTCGCTCGCCACCGCGGCGCTATGTGGCCCGCCGTCACCGACTGCGTCGAGAGGCACCGCCGACAGGTCACCATGTTTTACATTTATAACTACATTTCATAGATAAAGTCATCAATTTTACCAGTTTATATTATGGGTCCAGTACACTTGCGCCGATTACGACCGCTCAGGCAAACTTACTTGTCCGTACACTTATGTACACAAGTACACGAGCGGCAAACGCCGGTAATCGGCCTCGTGTACCTGTGTGTGTACGCAAGTTTGCGAGATCGGCGGCAAATAAAATTATTCTTTTTTTATTCTAACCGGCGCAAGTGTACTGGAGCCATCATGCACGTCTAACATAGGTACCTTGAGTATTTATAACTTTGAGTTAAAAAATGTGACTCAATCGGAAGTCTAGAAATGATTTTATTTAATCTATTCTGTTTGAAGCTTTATATCAGTCTTTTTAGATCATATCGGAATTTTCTTATCTGTTTTTACTTGTGCCTACTTAATTCTTTCAACAACAAAGATTCACTATCGTCTATTGATAAAAATATGTTATAGAAAAAACCCACAAATGAAAGATTAAAACTGAGATGTGTAATGTTGTTAGTGCGGGCAGGCAGAGCTGGGCGTGGGGCCGGAGCGGCGGCACGGCGGCCGCGTGTGGGGCTCGCCGGCCGCCGACGACGACGCCGCGCCGCCGCGACGCCACCGCCGCGGTAACACTCGCCCTCTCAACCATTAGATACCTTCCCATCGCCGAACCATCAACTCGCCTCATAACACTACACATTTGCATTTCAGCTGACGATAGCTCAGATGAGTTTGACGACCGAGGACCGCCCAAATTTCAAGATGACGACTGGATGTACTTACCGCTAGATACTAACACTGATGACTTGTATGGGAAAGACGAAACGTGGAGAGCTCCGAATGACCCAATCCTCCAAAGAACGGAAGACGTAGCATTGAAACTTAAATCGCTTCTATTGCAAGCTGGTGTTCCTGTTGTTGATGAGAATTTGTTATTAAAGGGTCTCCTTTCTGATAACGCGTTACTCAATGTGGTACCCAATGAGAATAATGGCAACAAAATACAATTCACCGACTTCATACAGTCTGAAAATGACTTTATAGATGCTTACAATGCTCTGACGAGATTAAGTCCACTGCCTAACGTTAACAAAAATAAACACGAAGATGCACAAGAAACATCAAAACTACATATTAACCAAATTGAAAATAAATCGACAAACATTGGAACGAATGATTCTAATGCAAATTATGACACTATGACTCATAATTTATTCATTAATGAAAGTGGCGATTCACTATTACAAGACTCAAGTTTAACTAGAGAATCTATTCAAGATTCTGCTGATGTTGACGATAATTCTAAAATTTTAGCATTAAATGTAGCGGCGATAACTCATGAAAAAATGTATAACGACGAAGAAATAACAATAACAAATATATCAGAGCCGCATGTATCTCACACCGCTATTGTAACTCAAGAGCCAGCGGTAATGAAATTAGTTGGTAATATAATAGAATCACCTGTTGTAACAGCTGTAACTACATCTCAGATTGTCAATGAAAACTTTGAAGAAAACATTGGCAATTCCGAGGAGAAAGAAATGGCTCAAGATCCCAATGAAATAAACATGAAAGGAAGAGATATTCAAGATTCACGTACTGCTGCACTTGACAAAGGAACTATAATACCTCTGTCGTCAAAATATGATAAAAAGGTATCTCCAAGTACTGTTCAGTTTATAAAAGAAGATGAAGAAAAAGCGAGAAATTTGAATGATATTGTTGATCATACCCAAAAGCTTATACAACAAATGAAAGAAGAAATTAATTCTGATATTAATTCAATCGAAGACTCAAATGTTTCTCAAAGTGAAGCTGATACAAGTTCCAACGAGTCTGAGTTTTCATCAGAGCATGAATCAAGCTATAGTGAAACAGAGAATGAAACTGATAATCTAACATCGAATGATGAATCAAGCAGTGAAAATGAAGATGAAATTACTGAAAGACATAAAATAACAACTAGGACGAGTTCGGAAGATAATGAACAATTTGAAGAAGCTATGGATCATATAGATGACCAAATTGAAGACTTTAAAAATACAAATATCCAGATTTTGGATTCTATTGCTCGTAGTCTTCAAGAAGAACATACTATGTCTGTAAAAATAAATGAGCTTAAACCGATAGTAAATATTAAGAGGCAAGATAAAAATAACAATGTGTTTTCAGAAGTGAATTCTTTTGAAGAGATATACGATCAGTTGACTGATAACTCTCAAATGAGTAGCAGTAGTATTCAGAAACAAGAGACCACATTAGATAAAAATGCTTCAAAAAATGAAATAACATCAAAACCTTTTTTTCCAAAACAAGAAATCAACATTTCATTGTTTAAACCTATAGCCGCTACAAAGTTAATAATAACCGAACGGAAAACACAAGTTTTGCAGGCTATTACAGAAAATTCTAAGAATTCTCTGAATATTGAAGATATACAGACGAGAAATATAACTAATGATTTAGATAATCAAATTGTTCATTTAAATACAAATGAACCAATCGAAAAAGCAACCTCAATTGAAAATTTAAACCATAAAATACACATTGTAGAATCAGATGACGAATCTTCAGAAACTTCAGTACAGTCTGAACATTCTAAAGATAATACTCCTGAAAATACAACAAATGAGAGGCAAAATTTTATTACAAATATAGAAATCTCAGCACTCAATGAAATAAAAAATGATATTTCACATATAACAGAAACTAATATAGCTATCGAGAAAACTGTGGATAATGAGGAAAGACAAATATCTTCTACTGGTGAAAAGAATACGTTACATGAGAAACAAACTGCTAACCGAGACAATGACAGAAATATTATTAAAAATACACCCAAATCGAACATTCCAAAGTTAATCAAGATAGTATCAAACAATAAGATAAAAGGAGATAAAACCTCTCCAAAAGTAGTATCTTCAAAAGTTCCTGTCCGCAGAAATTCGCTGAAACAGTATCCTGCTCCGCCACCACCAAAGTCTCATTTTGGTAATATACAGAGTGGCTTTGTCAAACAATTGCAGACCAGACTTTTCAGTAACAAATCGTCAAAAACAACCAATAATAGCAATGTGGTTATCGATGTTAAACCGACCACATCGACATCGGCAAGCAAGAAAAAGTTGGCGCCGCAACCGCCTAAACCCTTAGAAAACAAATTGCCTTCGCCTCCGAGGTTATCTCCAACTGCAGCAAAGAAAGATCACTATTTCCGCGAAACATGCCGTACCGAAGATGAATGGACGGAGAGTGAATCCGAAGAAACTCCAGTGCGCACGAGAAATGACAGCGAAGAGAAATACCGCGCGCCGACGCCACCGCCGCCAGTCACTCTGCGGCGGGTTTCGGGACAGATCATCGACCTAGCAGCAGTGCAACTACCCGAAGGGTCGCCAGAGGTAAATAAGCATTTTTGTATTTACAACTAAACATTTCAATTTTGATGCAAACCGATCTTATTTCGGACACAATTCAAAATAGATACTTATTCGCAAAAATTTGCAAAATGTTAAAATTAGTACAGTCTGATATAATAGTAACAAAATATTTATTACATCGCTATAAATTTGTATGCCTGCCTTATAGATTCCATGAAATAGTATGTATTTTAGCGGCAAGCCCGCATGATACTAGCGGAAGGCGCGACGGAGACGTGGGAGCAGGCGCAGCTGGCGGTGGAGCTGGTCGCTCGCGGTGCCGCGCCGCCCGCCGCGCTGCTTGCCGCGCTCGAGTGCGCCGGCCTCGACGCCGCGCTCGCCTACCTGCACCAGGACTGCGAGCTGTGCGCCTCCAAGCTGCCAGAGCACGAGGTAACTGTTGGCGGTGGAGCTGGTGCCCGCCGCGCTCGAGTGCGCCGGCCTCGACGCCGCGCTCGCCTACCTGCACCAGGACTGCGAGCTGTGCGCCTCCAAGCTGCCAGAGCACGAGGTAACTGTTGGCGGTGGAGCTGGTGCCCGCCGCGCTCGAGTGCGCCGGCCTCGACGCCGCGCTCGCCTACCTGCACCAGGACTGCGAGCTGTGCGCCTCCAAGCTGCCAGAGCACGAGGTAACTGTTGGCGGTGGAGCTGGTGCCCGCCGCGCTCGAGTGCGCCGGCCTCGACGCCGCGCTCGCCTACCTGCACCAGGACTGCGAGCTGTGCGCCTCCAAGCTGCCAGAGCACGAGGTAACTGTTGGCGGTGGAGCTGGTGCCCGCCGCGCTCGAGTGCGCCGGCCTCGACGCCGCGCTCGCCTACCTGCACCAGGACTGCGAGCTGTGCGCCTCCAAGCTGCCAGAGCACGAGGTAACTGTTGGCGGTGGAGCTGGTGCCCGCCGCGCTCGAGTGCGCCGGCCTCGACGCCGCGCTCGCCTACCTGCACCAGGACTGCGAGCTGTGCGCCTCCAAGCTGCCAGAGCACGAGGTAACTGTTGGCGGTGGAGCTGGTGCCCGCCGCGCTCGAGTGCGCCGGCCTCGACGCCGCGCTCGCCTACCTGCACCAGGACTGCGAGCTGTGCGCCTCCAAGCTGCCAGAGCACGAGGTAACTGTTGGCGGTGGAGCTGGTGCCCGCCGCGCTCGAGTGCGCCGGCCTCGACGCCGCGCTCGCCTACCTGCACCAGGACTGCGAGCTGTGCGCCTCCAAGCTGCCAGAGCACGAGGTAACTGTTGGCGGTGGAGCTGGTGCCCGCCGCGCTCGAGTGCGCCGGCCTCGACGCCGCGCTCGCCTACCTGCACCAGGACTGCGAGCTGTGCGCCTCCAAGCTGCCAGAGCACGAGGTAACTGTTGGCGGTGGAGCTGGTGCCCGCCGCGCTCGAGTGCGCCGGCCTCGACGCCGCGCTCGCCTACCTGCACCAGGACTGCGAGCTGTGCGCCTCCAAGCTGCCAGAGCACGAGGTAACTGTTGGCGGTGGAGCTGGTGCCCGCCGCGCTCGAGTGCGCCGGCCTCGACGCCGCGCTCGCCTACCTGCACCAGGACTGCGAGCTGTGCGCCTCCAAGCTGCCAGAGCACGAGGTAACTGTTGGCGGTGGAGCTGGTGCCCGCCGCGCTCGAGTGCGCCGGCCTCGACGCCGCGCTCGCCTACCTGCACCAGGACTGCGAGCTGTGCGCCTCCAAGCTGCCAGAGCACGAGGTAACTGTTGGCGGTGGAGCTGGTGCCCGCCGCGCTCGAGTGCGCCGGCCTCGACGCCGCGCTCGCCTACCTGCACCAGGACTGCGAGCTGTGCGCCTCCAAGCTGCCAGAGCACGAGGTAACTGTTGGCGGTGGAGCTGGTGCCCGCCGCGCTCGAGTGCGCCGGCCTCGACGCCGCGCTCGCCTACCTGCACCAGGACTGCGAGCTGTGCGCCTCCAAGCTGCCAGAAGCACGAGGTAACTGTTGGCGGTGGAGCTGGTGCCCGCCGCGCTCGAGTGCGCCGGCCTCGACGCCGCGCTCGCCTACCTGCGCTGCGCGCTCGAGGTAAGCCTGCGAGCTGTGCGCCTCCAAGCTGCCAGAGCACGAGGTAACTGTTGGCGGTGGAGCTGGTGCCCGCCGCGCTCGAGTGCGCCGGCCTCGACGCCGCGCTCGCCTACCTGCACCAGGACTGCGAGCTGTGCGCCTCCAAGCTGCCAGAAGCACGAGGTACACAACAATATTTACATAGCAGATTATTGTATCTTCAATAAAATCTGCAGGTTTTCCATGCACATTAAATATGAATTTGTGTCGCAGTCCCCATGATCCGATTCTGTTTGATACTATTACACGATTTCCGATTGAAAATAAAATCGTTGCATTGATATTTTATTTACTCCTTCAGAAAAGATAAAAATACTGTCCACATCGATTTCAATAAAAGATCACAATAGATATTTATTTTACAGATGGTGTCCATGCTTCGCTGCGTTCACCGCTGCTGTCGCGAATGCGCACATCACTACTTCACCGTGCAGATCACCGAGCGCAGCATAGCGGACTGCGTGTGTCCCTACTGCAAGGTGCCGGAGCTCGAAAGCCTCCCCGAAGACGCTTGGCTGGAATACTTCGCGCATCTCGATATACTGCTCAAAACGTTACTGGACCCGGATGTACATGAACTGTTCCAGAGAAAGGTTGGTGATAAAGTCTTCTGTCAAAAGTATAATATGCATATTATTCCGCATGTGCAAAGATCTTTGCGAATCTTGTGTCTATACTCCAAAGGACAACATCTGAAAAATCCAAAGATTTTTTTAGATCCATGGAAATTCAGAATTTACTGACGTATCTCACTCAATTGATGAGCTAGGAATAACAGGTGTAGTCGTTTTTCGTGTCCAATTAAAATTTGTCGAAGATAAACTTTACAATATTAATGTTTCTCATTGTTTCTCATGATGTTTGAACAGTGATGTGTGAACAAAACTAGTTGAACAAAAAGGTGCACATAGCGTTTTTTACCAACAGACCACTCAATCCATCCACCTGGGTGGTTGGTAAGGAATTTTATTCCTGTCAAACCACCTACATTAGTGGAACAGAGGCTCGTCAAAAGCCACAAAAATTTGTGGCTTTCAACCTTAAATACAATATACATTAACAATAATAAATCGCGAGAATGAAGCTGTTCACAAAATTGTCATCGAACTTCACAAGTTCGTTTGATTTTATTTATACATTATGGAACCCCACAATTCCAAAAATCGTTTTCATCTGCTGTTATCGCTTGGGTCTTTAGAAACTAAGAACAAGAAAATCTTTCAGGTCACTTTCTTGTTTCAGCTCAGAGACAGGACGCTCGCGAGAGATCCCAACTTCAGGTGGTGCATGGAGTGTTCCTCCGGATTCTTCGTGCATCCGAAACAGAAGAAACTTCGTTGTCCTGAATGCCGCTCCGTCAGTTGCGCCACATGTAGAAAACCGGTAAGCCATTGGCCTACACCTGATACATCGTAGCTTCCAACCGGATGAACCAATTTTGAATTATTTTTATTATTTACCTATAAGCTGTTTTTTTTTTCAACGTCGATATAGCCATTCTTAAGTTAACCAGAGTTTAATAAAGGATTATAAAGTTTTTTTTTCTTTTATAGTGGACTCCGATTATAAAGTTTTTTTTTCTTTTTTAGTGGACTCCGAATCATGAAGGTCTAACCTGCGAGCAGTACACCAAATGGCTGGAAGACAATGATCCTGAGCTCTCCTTGTCCGCAGTACAACAACACTTACGGGACAATGGTTTGGAATGTCCGAGATGTCATTTCAAATATTCCTTATCCAGGTAATTACTATTAAAGTTCATAACGAAGTGCTTACCTACCTAAATATAAAAGATGTGCTGCTTAAAACTATGTAAAAATGCCCATGCAACTTCATGCAAGTCTGTTAATAACTGAAAGAATTTTTAGGTTTTATTATCTAACTAAAACTATTCTGCGTACAAAATATGCTAGTATTGCCATAATAAAATTTTGTTTGGCCAAGATATGAAGAGGATTTTTCTGTAATAAAATTAAGTCGTATTATTTCTTTATAGGGGCGGCTGTATGCATTTCACATGCACTCAATGCAAATACGAATTCTGTTACGGGTGCGGGAAACCGTTCACGATGGGTGCGCGCTGCGGCCTCAGCGAGTACTGCGCTAAACTGGGGCTGCACGCGCACCATCCACGGAACTGCCTCTTCTATCTTCGGGATAAAGAGCCGCACGAATTGCAAACTTTGCTGCAGGTACTAATAATATTTTTCAATGATCTTTTTCAATAATTTTTAATTTGGATTATACAATTTTTAAAATATTGTCATCGTTTGAATTTTATTATCGAACTAACTAACTAACGTTAATCCTTTCTTAGCGGATGCCTACGTCATAACATCTACCTGCATGGCAAATTTCAACCCGATCCGTCCAGTGGTTTGGGTTGTGCGTTGATAGATCACTGTCAGTCAGTCAGTCAGTCACCTTTGAGTTATATAACTCAAATATATAACTCAAATATATAACTCAAAGGTGACTGACTGACTGACTGACAGTGATCTATCAACGCACAACCCAAACCACTGGACGGATCGGGTTGAAATTTGCCATGCAGGTAGATGTTATGACGTAGGCATCCGCTAAGAAAGGATTAGATTAGGATAGATTTACTGCAAATTTTGTATAATTATTTCTATCGAGGATTTTCATTCTAATCGTGTTTTCCTTTTAGACAATAGAGTTGTTAAAATGTATCAACAGTCATATTAAAAAATATTTAACTCATAAATTAAATACAATTACGAGAAATCCGTTATAAATTGGCCTTTGCCGCATCGGAGGTATTTATAGGTTTCGAACGTTTAGTACCAATATTCATTTTTTTTTCAATAATGTTTAGATGAACAACGTAGAATTCGAGACAGAATCACCGGAAGGTTGCACCAAGCGGTGTCCCATACAGCTGCAACGAGAAACCCCTACAGGACTGATCGACGGCACTTGCGGCGGCGAAGTGCCTCCCAAACATGCGGGATTGTGCAAGTACGTATGCATTTCGTTAAATCTGTAGTTCATCAATAAATTGATATAAACAATATCCAGATCCGAAAGTGTCAACATCTCGTTCTTTAACCCTGAGTCGGATTAGCTATGTCGGGGCCTAACTAGGCAATTCAATTTTCGGGACCACTTTTCTTTTCTATCTAACTTTTTAAAATTTATTAATTTTACAATAACTACAATAATTTCATTTTGAACTAGGTTATGTTAATTAAATAAATATAAAAATTAAGATAGGTACACAAATTTAAATTAATTTTTAGCCGGTTCGAGGCCCCTGGGCAGAGTGGGCAGGTTGCCTATATTGCCTTTGGGTACTTTAAACCTGGCTAAACCTAAGGATTGCATGAGATCGACTATTAATACACGAGCTCTAGTTACAATTGCTCGCAGAATTGTGTCTAACTTACATATGTAAGAAGTAACAAATTTCAATTTACCTGATCCTAAGTAATATAATACATGTTCTGAAATAACTGTATAAGCAGCAGAGCATACCTGGATATAGAATAAGCATAAGCAAAGGAGGTCTGGAAAGCGGGGCGCGGCGGTGAGCGGATATGTGTTTGCAGGAACCATTACTTGGAGTACCTGAGCAGGTTGGTGCGCGCGCGCGGCGTGGACCCGCTGCCGCTGCTCGGGGTCGACGACCTGGAGACGCTGGTGCGGCGCGCGGCGCTGCGTCCGCCGCCGCGGCCCTACGGCTCGCTGGACGGGCTGTACAAGCGGGGGCTGGCCGAGGTGTGTGACCGAGCTGTGTTTCCAGGCCGCACTACGTGGAGTACCTCGCGGGCCGAGCGCGCGCGCTGGACCCGATCCCCATCATGGACGTGCCCGAGCTGGTGGCCGAGCTGCGCCGCCGCGCGCTGCCGCTGCCCGAGCGCGGCCCGTGGGACACCGACCCCATTTATGCTGGGATGTGCGCAGAGGTATCGCGTCTCTCACGCAATGTAAACGACAGGTCGATCTTCGTTCGATTAGACAAAAAATATTTCATATTTTTAAGACCTATCAAATAATAGGTCAGAGAGAACAAAAATCATCTCTTTTTAATAAAGGTGTAGTGGAATATCCTAAAAAAAAATTCTTCATCATTCTTTATTCTATCTACAGTTTGTAAAATATAGCTCGATCCCTATGACAGATTTCAAATAATATTAAAATAATACATCTGTCTTTGTCGCTCTCATTTCGAATGTATCAGTTCATCCTGCTGTCATAGGGCTTATCCTATATTTTACAAAGTGTAGTTCTGTTTGCAATAAAAAGTGAAAGTGTGTTTGTCCTTTTTTCACGTTAGAACGGAGCAAAATATTGGTGTGATTTTTCGTGTGGAGTTCAGAGTGCATTTCATCCTTTGATTATGTTTCATCAAAAAAATATTTCTGTGGTTTGGTCATCTTACATTCCTCTGGCGTCATGTTTTTTATTTATCCTAATCCTAACTATCCTTACTTCCTAACTAATATTATAAATGCGAAAGTGAGTTAGTTTGTTTATTTGTTTGTTACCTCTTCACGCTTTATCTACTGAACCAATCTTCCTAAAATTTCGCATGCACATAGTTGGAAGTACTGAGGACATACCTTTCATCCCGGAAAAAAGCACTGTTCCCGTGGGAAGTTCACGGGGGCGAAGCCGCGGATAAAAGCTAGTTCATTATAATCCGTAGAATATGTTAATGTTATACATCCATGTATTTGATTCAATGTCACACATCCATGTATTTGATTCATATTTTTTAATCATTTCAGATCGTAAGAGAAAAAATACCATTGGAATGAAGCAATCACACGTGGGCTGAAATTGAAGTCATGTCTATTCTTCAAATACATAAGTCGTCTTACAAATCAGCTAACAAATGGCCAACAACGTTTAAATATCACCAATACATGCTACATTTAATTTTGTAATAAGAAAAATATTTATGAATTAACATATAATTAATTTATCAATGAAAATTGGATTATTATAATAAAATACTACATATAAGTAAAAATATTTTATTGTTCTTAATAACATGTTTATTGTATAAAGTGTAAAGGATCCTTTCATCTTCGTGCTTCCCATACAGATGTAAGCCCACTATTCAGCTAAGCGTGGCCTTCGATACAACCTCTCAAGTATAGTTGATCGAAGCCCTCAAGGGATAAGAACGTGATATTGTTTGAATTAGATTCGTACAATTGCACATCAAAACTACAATCACCTCCTGGCAAAATGTTCGTCCATGTGTCTGTGATCGCGCTGGATGTAGTGCCTGTTGGAGTGGATGCGCGCCTCGAGCGATTCGGGCAGCGCGCGCGCGTGCAATGCACGCGAGCCGTGCGCGCGCGGGTCAGTGACCTCGTGCTGCGCGGCCGCGGCGCGCTGCTCGGCCACGCGCCGCGCCCGCCCCCGCTCCCGCTCCACCCCCGCCGCCGCCATCGCCGCCAGCTTCGCCGCGCGCTCCTCCGAACTCATCCCCCCACCCCCGCCCTTCCCTCTTCTACTATCGGTCTCGTATGTATACTCCCTTCTATTTTCAGTCCTAAAGTCTGAACGTTTTCTATCATCATCCCTGGTCATATTGCTCTGGGATTTTCGGTCCTCTCTGCTGTATTTGTCTGCATTGTATGATTTACTTTTTTTATATTTGCTCTCGCAGTCTGAAGAATCATTGTCGCTTTTCCTCTTTCGAGATTCTTTACTCTTATCGGAATGACTAGCTTCTTTAAAATTTTGTTTTCTTGACCTATTTCTCTCATCATCTGACGATTCGTCAGAACTATGCTTCTTCTTTTTTCTGGATTCTTTATTCTTATCAGAATGACTAGTTTCTTTAAAATTATGTTTTCTTGGCCTATTTCTCTCATCATCTGACGTTTCCTCAGAAGAACTATGCTTCTTCTTTTTTCTGGATTCTTTATTCTTATCAGAATAACTAGCTTCTTTATAACTTTGTTTTTCTGACCTATTTCTTTCATCATTTGACAATTCATCAGAACTATGCTTCTTCTTTTTTCTTTTCTTGTCTTGCTTTTTTATTTTGTCATGTTTATGTTTTTTTTTCTTAGTCTTCGATTTTTCTTCCTCAGATGATGACGAATCTGTATCCGAGTCATCTGAGGCTAGTAGTGTAGCCAAGTTAAGACCCTTTTCTCCACCCAAAGCATTAAGTTTAGCTGCTAGCTGTTTATCCAGGTCCGTATCTTTCTTTTTAGATTTTTTCTTTGACTTGTGATCCTTTTTTTGTTCCTAAAATAAACAAAAAGATCAGTAATTTAAAATAATACCGTATACTCACTATGCAGTATGAAGTATCTCACACTTTCTTAGCCTTAGCAACATTTACTCACATAAGAAGCACGATCTGTCATGGCACCTCATACTGAGTGAAACAATGTGTTATAAAATGAGTAAAACATTAGCTAGACAATAAAGTACCCACTTGTTCCTTTCTTAGTAACTCTGTCAAACGCCGTCTTTGCAATGGGTTGTTAAGAAGCGCTGCGCGGGCTGCTCGCTCCCTCTCTTTGACAAGCAGTAGCGGGTCCTCCCGAAGTTTCCTCACCAAGTCGACCTGAGCGTCGCCAGCCGACGGCAGCATGCTGGACCCGACCACTCGCCGAGCCACAGCTGGGATGATTTCTTGTTCTTTTTTCTCAACATTGTCAAAATTTTTCTCTATTGATTTACCAAGAAGATAATCCTCTTGTTGCACTTTTCTGTCTGGCTTCTGCAAATACGATAAGATCTGGGTCAATAAGGTCACAAAATAATTTTTTTTTTAATATGAATATCTAGTATGTACACTAATAACCATCATTTATAGTATGTGTTACTGACAAGCACTGTCGCATGTGCATAGTTGGTAATGAAAATATTACGATAATATACAAATACATAAAATAAGTACCTAAGCTAAAAATCATTATCTATTTCATCCTTACATCATACATCCAATGTAAACGGTTATCATTGGATCCACCAGCAGAGGTCGCATTTTGCTTAATCATGCTGTTGAGTTCGAAGCGGTCCCTCTCTTCAGCTTGTTCCCGTTGCAGTTCTTGAATGCGTTTTTTTTCTTGTGCAGCAGCTTGCTCTGCCTTCCATACTCGTTCCTGATTCTTCATAGTATTGGGATGCCATGATTTCTTGGAATTCTGTAAATATATTTAAAAGATACAATCATAACAGAAGGAAAACAACCAAGAAGAGAAGGAACAAGAACAACCTCTTGGTTGACTGATAGAAAAAGCCCCTAGCTTTAAGTCCACCATTTGCATGTTTTTTGTAAAGAAGTTAAATAAATAAATAAGATTTTTTGCATATCAAAGGGGTTGGAATGGGGGTCGTGCAGCCTTCTTTCAGTCCCAAAATATTTTTTTTTAATAAATAATAATAATTAAGGATCAATTTGACTGGTCCCTGGTCAGGTCAAAAGGAATTTTAAACAGTTCCAAGTTTTTTTTTTTTTATTTCACCCAAATTTAAACTAACAGATTTTAGAGTACCAACACCATGAGTAATAAAAAGAAGAGATTGTAGACAAGCCTGTTTAGTGTGTTTGGGTAACAGAGTATATTTTATATTACTTTATAATATAATTAAAGTGAAAATTAAACCACTAAAACCAGTTTGCTTTAAAACTCTGAAATGGATAGAAAGTGAGGAAATGGTTATCACTTTTATTATTCCTAGATTTTCTAACATTTCATTTTATCCTCAATCTTAGATTTGATCCTTATATTTGACCCAAAAACCTATTCTCAATTATCAAAAAATGGCAGGTTGTTATTTTTTTGATTTTAGGCAAATTTATCAGAAATACATGAAAGGGTAAATAAACAAAGGTGTGCAAAAAAGTTTTCCATGGACTTTATAAATTAACTCTCTCTCCTTGGAACACGCTAGCGTATTTACCCAATTGTACGGTTCTTTCATATTCTGTACCGTCCTGATGCGAGTCTTTATACATACACTAGATTGTGTACAGTCAAAAATAAAATGAAATAAGAAACAAATATAATAATACATGTTATGTTTGTAATCCAGTAACCACAATAAAATGATTAAAAACAATAAATAAAAATAAAATTCGAATCAGAATCGAGCAGACCAGTACAAGTTCACAATCCTCTTAAGTACTACTATAGGTCATGCGGTATGAAGCACACAAAACTTTCTTGGAAATGTTGATGGAGTGGACTGCCATTGCTTTTACGTGTCACACACTAGCTCATAGTTGATAAAAAACTTACCATAAACCTTTCAACAAGGCAAGCATTTTTGAACTACCCTTTCACCAACGCTTCACACTGATTTTAAATGGAAGCAAACAAACCTTAACATATACAAGTGTTTATTCTGAAATTGGACATCACAACACATTTTCATGTCTAATTTTAAATTAAAAGATATTGTTGATGCAACATACTCGAAGCAGCACCAACAGCATTCTAAATGTGTTGTCAGATAGAGTTGACTGTCCGATAATAAGGCACTGGGTCGAAACTCATGTGTGCTCATGTGTCTCAGATTTGAATTTCGACTCAATGACTCATACATAAATACTTTTACTAACATAGGCTAAGAATTTTACTAACACATGTATGGATTCTGATTGTCTGAAAATAAAGATTATTATTATATTAATGACATAGATAGAACACCGCCTCTAACGCAAAATATACTTACTAAATCACCACCTCCCATGGCAGTGTAGTCGAAACACAGAAAAAACAACAAGATTCCTAATTATAAACAAATATTCAATTTATGATAACGTGTCCATTTAAACGACCAATTCTGAATGAAGTTTTATACTTTTATTTGCACATGCGATGATGCTGTGCTCATCGGAAGACGAGCAGGAGCACAATCGATCCTACTACAATCAATAATACAATGCGAAAAGGAACAAGAATCTTTTGCAGGAAAAATAACCAACACATCAACACACACGCACGAACGAGACGACACAACATTAAGTTCGTTTGTGATCTTTTTTTTGGCATTGGCATTGGCTTGCACCTTGCACGGCTGGCAGTTGGGTATAATGAAATGACATTGACATTGACAGTACGGTGGGTGTTTGTGATCAGGGTTACCATTTAGTAAATGCTCCCTACTTTTAGAGTATATCAATGTATAATTTCGTCATTCTAGTATACCTCTTACAGCATCCCTCTCTGCCAAACATGTGATTGTTTGTCTTAAAGCATTTAGTTTTGCAAACGGGAGATGTAGACGTACGGAAAAGGCGTTCACTAACTACACACTGCACACTAACGCAATGCGCCGTGTTAAATAACATCATTTATACACGCAACGTGACGCAACAAAGATAATGCCGACCACTAGCTTAAAAAAATATAAATAAAAACAAAATTGTCTTGCAGACTTTGACGCGTCAAGCAAGTATCGACTGTGGGTGTAGACACACTGAGTTCGTTTCCCTCTTGGGCGCTTTCACCCGCCCCCTGTGATGATAGTGACATGACGACGACACCTACGGCATCAAAGAGAGTCGAAGTTGCAGCTGCCCTCTCAGAGGATTCCCCGAAGCGCTACCGCCAATGATATACTATAATATATCATTGGCTACCGCGCTTGCGCGAGCGCAGCGGGCTGAGCGCGACGCGAGCGACGTTGCATCGAGCAGTACTGGGCCGTCTGTCACGTCGGAAAGACGGTCCTTACTCGCCTTGAAAATGAATTCCGTATGAAGTCAAAACTAGTCGGCAAATCCGGCTAACAAGACGCGTGAGTATCCGTATCAAAATCATTAAGTACCTACTCAGTTTGTTTGCCCGATATGGCCGGTTCAGCAAAAATACATAAGTGAATCTATGACAAAGGCAAGAAATTATAAGTATCTCTTTATCTTCCTTACTGAGATTCGTATAGCATAGCTATCACTTTCTTTCTTGGTATTATTATTTGTATGTCAGGTCTTTAGTTTGCGCGTATAAATTACACCACCCGACAATGCGCTTTGCATTAGTGAGTGCGTTTCCCCATAAAATTATTATTCTCTTATTATATAAGGATCGTAAAAAATGTCGTTTTCGCTGCGGCAAAAATTGAACAATGTTCAAAACATTTGTTGCGACATTTGAACAAAGTTCATAACAAAACTTCACATTTGGCCAATCAAAATCTCATAAAATCATAAATATAGGAGATGTAGCGCTATTTTATACGTCACGCAAGTGCGAGAGAAAATATACCGTAAGGCAAGGGCTTAAGCCCTAGTAGGAAGTAATTTGTCGTCTTTATCGGCGTGACAGTGACCTTTATTCTATACTAGCTGTTGCCCGCGGCTTCGCCCGCGTGAGTTTCGCTTAAATGAAAAGTGTTCCAAACTGTAGTACAGTTTGGAACACAAAAAGATTTTTCACAAACTGTGATTTTTGGCAAACTGTCACTAGGGTGTTCAGAAACCCAAACTGCTTATAATAGAGATTATCAACTTGCTACGTAATTTTTTCATTGATTTGCGTTTCAGAAACCGGTTGTAAGGATCTCTAGATCGGACATACAAAAAATAATACCATGAAAGAACGAGACAGCATTATACGAATCTCAGAAGAAAGTTAAAGAGATACTTAATATTTTTTGTCACTTATTTTCGCCCAGTTTGATTTCTAAGCCATTTCTTTTGTTTGCCCAGTATGAGCAACACAAATATTAAATACGAAACTCCACCAAGACCGTGCAGTCTTCTTCTTCTTCTTGGCATGTCGATGCCATTCCAACGATCATATTGTACCCGAAAAGTATTCCGCCACTTGGCTGTCCCTTACGGGTATACGCGGATGACATCTCTATGGCATCCCTTTCTCTATGGTCATTGTTCACTACGAAAGTTGTGTTACCAGTTGAAACAATAAAAATTCCACACCTGCTCGTGTTATATTTTTTGTTTGATTAAGGGGTCCCGGTATGAGGTACGAGCTTACATCCATCCTCGTACGATATTGTACGAGATTTATTGATAGGATCCTTTTTTCTTTTTTTTTTAATAGCCAGATATTGGGTCCCACATAGACCTTCCCTTCTCCTCTCCATCTATCTCTATCCCAAGTAATTTGCTGCTTGCTATTCAAAAAACCCTTTATTAGTAGGTACAAATAATTTTAATTCGTGGATAACTTTGAAACGCATCTTAATGGGGGATTTTCCGAGACCCAAATTTAAAAAAAGTTCCAGATGACATCATAGATGGCGCTTGGTAAAAGGAGAGTCCATACAAAAAGCAAAAATACACGGGATTGGCATTTAAAATAAATAAAACCTAATAAAAATAACATCTAAAAAATATCAATATTGTGATTTGTGCAACTGTCAAACTGTTAGGTGATTTTATTTCTGCCTCTGGTTGACAAGAAAAAGCGCATATACAGATCTATTATTACGACTCGGCTTTCATGAAACGCCATCTGTTGAGACTATTTTATACAGATTTTTTTTTTACCTGCCAGAAAACCGCTTATTATAAATAATAATAATAATATCTTTATTTCAGAAAATATATCCAAAGAAAATTAAATACTTTTATCTTTATAACAATTAATAATATTAGATTATAATTGAATCCATAAAATAATTAAAGGGGAATAATAAAACGATCGAATAAAAAAAAACTTAGCGACAAATGTTGCGATACTATTAACTTGAACGGTGTGAATTTGAGTAAGCGAAAAACTAAACTACAACTAAAGTATCGATGAATATTAACTTATAATTAAATCCAAAACGAGCTTATAAAAAGTGGGTTGTGATTAATCCATTTCATATATAAAATTTCTAACCGTGCGACTTAATTAGGTACTAAGTGAGCGACTAGAAATACAGAGAGGATTACTTTAATATTAAGTTAATAGATGGTTTTTCCAATTGAGGTTTAACATAACGAACAACGAAAAAGTTCACTTTGAGAAACGTTTTGTAAGCTGCTATATTAATGATTATTGGTTACTTATATACTATTTGAGGTTTAATGTTTTTTATTTTGATACGATAATTTAATGAAAACTACAGATTCTGTGTTGCGCGGGAATCGAATGGGGGCGGGGCGATGAATCCATATATTTGCAAACATGTTTTGGGTCTAGCAATTCGTCACCACCTCTGGAAGCAAAAATGATACCCATTGGGCAAAAACGAAAACGAGGCCGTCCCGCTAAGTCCAAGTCAGCACTTATTTACCAGTGACAATGGATCATCGTTCCTATCCTTCCTAATATTTTTATCGATGTTAAATTTTGATTGAAGTAAAAACAATTTGTTTGATTTTTTACGAATACATTGTTTCATTTAATTACTACCCTTAAATCATTACAATTCTTGGCTAATACTTCTTCAAATAGTTATTTCACATGAATATTTTTTTAAATAATGTTAGCTCATAATACTCATGAAAGATTTTTTCAAAGTTTTAATTCTATTTGAAACATTTCATTTAAGATAAAATGCCGCTCATTATAATTTAGTACTTGATGAAATATTGAAAAAAATGCAGGACGTAGTGTTGATACTCAAATATACATATATTAGGTCGCTCAAATGTTATGAAGCTTCTCATTTTGTATTTTGAGTAACTCAAATTAATGTTCGTAAGTTGCTGTTATGTTGATTTCTCGCCGTCCGTGGTCAGTCGCCCACTTAGCAATACTGTAACTGCTTTCACTGAGAGTTATAAGCAATAAACAGCATTGTGTTTGTACCATTTTTCGGCAATCGTACTCTTCCGCTAGGAATTCCCTTTCGCAAATTTAAGGTTTTTATGTTAGTAGCAATGGCTATTGCTCACGTCACGTGTGTGTGTGCGCCGCGGTTGTATTTGTTTATAAAAACTTGGCGAACCATACGAGATGACGTATACGAGGTTGTGTAGCCAAAGTACGAGACTTCCGACACTGTCAGTACGAGGACAAGCCGTGTCGGCGTCTGGCAACCCTGTCTTTGCCAATCCAAGGCACGAAACATAGCAAGCGCCCGGGGCGCGCGCCCGGGACGCTTGGTTAAATTGTATGGATTAGTATGAAACGAAACATAGCAAGCGTCCGAGGCGCGGCCGCGAAAGAAACGCGCGCCCGCCGCGCGTCGGTCGCGCGGCGGGCGCTCGGCGGGCGCGCGTCCTTCTTGCGCCCGAGACGCTAGTATGCAAGTTTGTACATGATTCAATTTTACGAAACATAGGAAGCTGATGAAACAATATGTTATTAATATTCAATGAATAAAATAACCATGTAAATCTCTTGTAATTTTTATCACATAGGAAAGTTTTCATGACAACGAACAACAACAAAGCTTAGCAACATATTTTTATAATTTAAAAATTCTTAGCGGCTAGGACTAAATACAGGAAGTTTTAACACTGCCCCTTACTCGAGCAAACTATGCACTAAAACTCTGAAACAGAACTGCAAGCATAATGCGAGAGTACAATATCAAAAGTAATCAAAAAGAAGAGCGTTATGTTAAACCTAAACACTTAACGAAATAATTGTGTTTTACCCTAGGTAAAGCTTTTGTGAAAAGGTCTGCTTCTAACTCAGAAGAGGGTTTGTAATCTAAACGAATAAGTTTCCGATCAACACATTCTCGTATGAAGTGATGATGTACGTCTATGTGTTTGGTCCATAGAGCAACACGGACTCCTTACGGAGGGAGAAGCCATAGCGACATGTTTTCATTCAAATGTTTCTGGCATTTTTTGCGGGGGGAGGGAAATTCACGCAAGCGCTGTTCGGTACACACATACATAATGAAAATCTGTAATTACGACAAATTACGACACCACATATGAAATATAGAACAATACATTGACAAATCTGTCACCACCCGTCAGATTTTTGTGTACGAATTTATGACAGAACACACATTAACATATTTTTGACTTTGTTTTCAATAGTGAATGGCAAAAATGTAATTCTGCATTATCGATGAATTATAAATTATCGAATTTCTCGGGCCTTCAACTATATAATCAATAGCTTTAATAAAATCTGTGGGGTGGTTTAGCCGTGAGAATAACAGTACATATTACTTCGCATTTATAATATTTATTGCTAAGGAGGTATGGAAAGATGGATACGTTCTTATGAATGACATACCCGGGGCTCTAGAGCCCCGGGTATGTTAGCAAGCTGTAATTTGCATTTTTTATATACTAGTGGTTCTATCTGTGGGTCTGACGAAGAATGTGCACTTCGGAAAACGTACACTCGAACAAAAGGTGGATTTCGCAATTGGTGCACTTCGCAGAGTGTGCACTTCGCAGAATTTGCATAATCCTAACTATATATTATAAATGCGAAAGTGAGTTTGTTTGTTTGTTCCTTTTGACACTTTATCTACTGAAACAATCTTCTTGAATTTTCGCATACACATAGCTGGAAATACGGAGAAGGACATAGGGTACCTTCAGCCCGGGAAAGAGCACTGTTCCCGTGGAAAATCCACGCGGGCGAAGCCGCGGGCGAAAGCTAGTAATAAATAAAATCAGAGTTGCAAAGTTATCACGTTTATTAGTTAAGTACCACAAAGACAAGAAAGGAATACTTATAAAATTTAAATTATCTAATTATAACTTAACTATTTCTAGTAATTTTCTCTGACACATCACTTTCTTGTTCATCCGAGCTGACTTACACCATTCGTGGAAATCAGGTGCCTTATAATGAGCTTAACAAACGGGACTTGTCTTTTTGGCATCCAAGGTTTGCTAGTTGTTGCACAAGTTTTTCCATAGACACATCTCTAAGTAGGTATTTTTAGGAAAGCTGTAAAAAAATAAGAAAAAATACACGTTACAACATACAACAATTTAAAAATATACCTATCGTAGTTGATCGACACAGGACTACAACACACAATGTAAGCAAAGTAACATCACTAAATCTAGATGTTGGACGGAATTATCACTCGACAAATCCGTGTTTCTATAGGCGACCGGACTATTGTTGGTAAACAAATCCAACAATGACATTATAATAAAATGTATGAATTTAGGTTTAATTTATAATCATATGATAAGAATGTACTTACTAGAGAAATGTAACACCATCTTTCTGTAAAATAGATGTCCCAGACCTCTTTTTGCAGCACAAAATTGAACAATTCGGAATTTTTTATATTGCGGCCTATGTGTCATTCACACTGACTGATGGATTCTGTCTAGCGAAAAGTCCGAATGCAAACAGTTTTTATAAACGCTCAAGTCCACCTGGACCTAAGCTTTGCCAGAGGGGTAAGACACCTATGGCGCCTCCCTTCCGGGCCGCGCGCGGAAGTCCTTGTTGCTCGAAGGTTTGGTCCTACGAAAGCATTCATTTTCCACCATTTTCAACGTACTACGATTATCATTATAAATGGTGATGACCTTTCTTGATTCTAAACATTGTTTAAAATTAAGCTCCTTCAAGAAGTTGCGGATAAATTTCGCTTCCTTCACTGCATTGCCAAGGGCATAATATTCGGCTTCTGTGCTAGAACAGGCCACGTTTTGTTGCTTATGGCTATGCCAGTTTATAATGCAATTACCGAACCTACTTACAAAACCCGAATAAGATTTTCTATCAGTAATATCCCCCGCCCAATCTGCGTCGGATGAAATAATAACTTCGTTATTTCCTCTTTTGAAATTGAGTCCGTAGTCAGTTGTACCCGAAAGATATCGCAGAACTCGTTTAGCAGCGATCCAGTGAGATTCATTATAACATGTGTTATATTGACTAAGCTTACTGCACGCAAATGCTATATCAGGACGAGTGCAAACCGCGAGATACATCAAGCTTCCTATTAGTTCCTGATACGGAAACCTTGAATCCACAGTATCTGCTTTTGGAATATTAAAATTAACTTCCATTGGAGTCGCTATGCTGTGACAATCATTCATACCAAATTTAATTAAAAGGTTTTTAACGTATTCAGATTGACTTAACTTCAAGATGCCTTGCTCTCGGTTCCTCTCCACCTTCATGCCTAATGCTTGTTTCACAGGTCCAAGTATTTTGATTTTGAAGTTGGAACTGAGTAATTTATAAAGCAGTTTCTTTTCATGTTCATTGGAACTGAATATGAAGAAGTCATCTACGTATAAGGCTATAATTACCTTATTTTTGAAGTAAACACATTTCTCAGTTTTTAGTTGTGTGAAGCCATTGCTAACTAAAACTTTGTGTACTTTTTCATTCCAGGCTCTACTTGCTTGTTTGAGTCCATATAAGCTTTTCTTTAGTAAACAGACTTTATTCTGCCCCTCAATTACAAAACCGGTGGGTTGTTCCATATAAATACGTTCATTGAGGTCTCCATTAAGAAATGCTGTATTAACATCAACATGTTCAATGTCCATATCATTTTCAATACCTATTGCCAAAAGTAAACGTAAAGTACAATGTCTAACGACAGGTGCAAAGGTTTCTTCAAAGTCAATGCCATATTGCTGGGTAAACCCTTTTGCAACTAAACGAGCTTTGAATTTCTCAAAATTACCACTCGGATCAACTTTTTCTTTGAAGATCCACTTGCATTTAATTACGTTACTATCTTTTGGTCGATCTACAAGTTTCCAGACTCCATGTGATATGAGAGAATTATATTCCTCTTTCATGGCCTCTAACCATTCTCTGTTTTTATCAGACTTCATAGCTTCATTATACGTTCGAGGTTCACAGCGCCCCATCAAGCCTACTTCAGTGAAATAGTTCATTTCATAATCGTCAAAATGTTTAGGACGACCGCGTGTACGTACAGGTCTAGCGTGTTCATGTACCTCTGATTCTGATGCAAAACTCATAGGCTCAGAATCAATATTTGGAGAATGTTGAATATTATTCAATAGTGAATCAGCAGCACCTTGTTCATGAAATGGTATCATTTCTTGAACAATAGGTTCATTAATAATGGGTTCCTGAATTTCAGAATGGATAGATAAAGCATCTGGTGTAGCATATTCATCAACGTCAGATTCCATAATATTTTGGAGGAGTGTTCAAATTATATACCGAAACTTCAACAGTATTAACTGAATCATTTGAATTCTCTTTCGACTCTATTGCTTTGCACAGAATACCTCTGACAGTTTCTATAAACTCTACTGAACGAGCTTTTATAATTTTGCTACCATCAGCTGAATCACCAAGTCTATAACCTTTTGTGTGATCACAATATCCTAACATAATGTAAGGCTTTGATTTAGGATCAAGCTTTGTACGCTGACATTGTGGTGTAAGGGCATATGCGGTACAACCAAAGACTCTAAGGTGACTGAGGTTAACTTTAGAACCAGTCCATAACTCTTCAGGAGTAGCTTTATTTAAAGCAGCAGTAGGACTACGATTCTTTAAATAACAAGCAGTGTTGACTGCTTCAGCCCAATATTTTTTATCTAAACCAGCGTCTTGCAACATTGCTCTAGCTTTTTCCATTAACGTTCTGTTAAGCCGCTCACTGACGCCATTTTGTTGGGGTGTGTATGGAACAGTTGTTTCGTGAATAATTCCGCATTGCTTAAAATAATTCACCAAACTTTTGTTACAATATTCTGTCCCGTTATCACTTCTAACACGCTTAATCTTGAGATCGGTTTGATTTTCAACAACCTTTTTGAATTCAATAAAAGTATTCAAATAGTAGTTTGATCTTTACGATCCAAAAAATAAATAAATGATTTTGCGTAAAATCGTCAGTAAAAGTAATAAAATAACGGCTACCGCTCCAACTATTAACAGACATAGGTCCACAAATATCTGTGTGGATTAAATCTAATTTTGTCACGCTCCTATGAGCCGGACCATGAGGAAAAGTTTTACTCTTCTGTTTTCCTTCAATGCATGGAGAACAAGAATTTAATTTTCCATTTGGAAATTTAATATCGCGGGCTAAAGAATCACGAAGGACTAACATACCTTTAAAACTTAAGTGTCCTAGGCGACGATGCCATAGCTCCAATAAATTATTATTGGATACAAAAGCTTTACCTTCAGTAATCTTAGGCTCTTGGTTTAATAAAGTTGTATAACATTCCTCTTTTCCATCAACCTTGTAGATACCGGCCACATTAGTAGCTTGTAGCTCACAGGACCCAGTAATAGACACTTTATCGCTCCTGTAAATATTACATTTATTTATATCAAATATTAAAACATAACCTTTTGCTGCCACTTTGCTTACAGACAAAAGATTTGCCGCTACTTGTGGTACAAATAAAGTATCAGTAATAACTTTAACTTCGTTATTACATAACGTCACATTGCCATTCCCTACGCCTTCGCTACACATTGTATCGCTATTGGCAGTAGTAATTTGTGTTTTAACATCAGAAGAGTAATTTTCCAACCAATCCTTTCGATTAGTCATATGACTAGTGCAATCTGAATCTAAAATCCAGCTATCGCGATCACAAACATCACTAACTAAGGCAGTCTCAGTTGAAAATAAAGAAGCATTAATTCCCTTTTTAGACGAAGAAGCCTCTTGAGTTGAATCGTTATTTGTATTCTTCTTTAAATTCTTCTTCAACTTAGGACATTTGGGCTTGATGTGTCCTTTTACATGACAGTTGTGACAGATAGGAACAAATTTGTTCTTTTTACTACTTCCATGGTTCTTTGCCATTAAAATCTTTTCGGATGGTTCCAAATATGAACTGGACGAATGTTTCTTGAACTCACTTTGAATTAATTGGCATTTAACAAAATCAGAAGTTAATTTTGTGTTTGAGGCTTCCATTGCCATGATCAGTGGATCAAACTCAGTTGGCAAGCCAATCAACATCAATTCTGCCAATTCTTCGTCATCAATAATGCATCCAATATCAGCTAACTCTTGCGTTACAGAAATAATATTTCCAAGATAATGATCCATGCAATCATGCTGTTCATATTTAATTTGAGCTAGTTTTCTCTTTAAAAAAAGTCTACGACTTATGCCAGCATTCTCATATGCAGATTTTAAGTTTTTCCATGCTTCAGAAGCTGTCTTTGCATTTTTGACATGTGGGTAGCAAATGGGTTGAATGTTCAAACAAATCTTTGCATATGCTTTTTGATCTTTCGTGGGATTCTTAGTTGCATCACCAGATCCATCAGCAAACTCCCATAAACCATTGTCTATCAATAACAACTTCATTTGGAATTTCCAAGTGGCATAATTATTTACTCCTTCTAATTTACCAATGGACATATTAGAACCGGTACTTACAATTAAATTGTTTAGTGAAACATTTTCGTTTCCGATGTTTTCAACCATTTTGTAAAATATTATTTTACTATAAGTAGTATTACTCACAAATAATATAATATATTAACACATACTAGGTATAGGGATTTACAGTAATCGGCCCATAACCAATGATGAAACAATATGTTATTAATATTCAATGAATAAAATAACCATGTAAATCTCTTGTAATTTTTATCACATAGGAAAGTTTTCATGACAACGAACAACAACAAAGCTTAGCAACATATTTTTATAATTTAAAAATTCTTAGCGGCTAGGACTAAATACAGGAAGTTTTAACAGAAGCGAATGGGGCGCTCGTTTTGTTCGTTAACCATGTTTGATACTGAAAAATTCATATATGGAATAGAAAAAAAGGCCATTTTCAGGTCGCGGTAAACGCGCGCCGGGCGCGCGCCCGGTGCGCGCCTTCCCAGCGCCGCTGGTGCGCGGCCGCACAGCGCCCGGGGCGCGGCGCACGTAGTGATTATATGCTCTTTGCGCGGCGCCTCGGGTGCTTGCTATGTTTCGTGCCCAAAGAGATAACATTGAGTTTCGATTTTTTTTACTATGATTGTTTAACCTACCGCAAGTCTCAAACTTTACGTCTGATCAATCATATAATCGCTTGAAATTGAGATAATCGCTTGCAATAACTTACTTTCTTTTCGTGGCAATTTTCTTGAGGCGATATAATATGCAAAATCCTTAACTATCACATCAATAATGAACCCAAATATCATAATTACAAACTATAAACACCAATTTCACCGTTTTTAATAAAAAATAGAGGCCGCAAAGATTTTATCGAGCATTCATAACCATATTTGTAAGTCTGTCCAATGTCAATTTAGGCATCTACGGTTATAGCTAACAATACAATCGACGAATTCTATCGGCCTCATATGAGCCGCCGATAACTGTAACCACAATAGCGATACAAGTAAATTCATAGTATTTTGATACTTTCACGTGTTTTGGATTAGTTTTTATTTCATTTTATTGTTTTCTTGATTATTTGACACTTATAACATTATCTTAATGCACATTTCCATGAAATTTTAACAAATTTTTAAATTACGATGTTAGTACTAGATGACAGCACTGATGAGCACTGTAAGTATTTCCTTAAATCGCCCCGCGCGGCATTCGATTATCTCCTTCCAACTGGCGGTTTGGGTTGCGACCAGCCAATTACAAGAGAGAATCTGTTCGCTCGCGCCGTTGCACAGTTAACCATACCGAATAATATTGTTCGCTAACTTAACTTTACCGGACTAGCAAGTTATACTGTTTTCGTTATGGTAAACATTGGATTCTAGTTAAAGATAGCTCTAACCACGTTTGGGACGAGAAAAGTTACCATTCTAAAAATGTTTGCCATATATGGGGAAATGGGGAAATTACCCTAAGCGATTTTATGAGTGCAATATTGTACCTCTGTTTTTATTATTACCTAACAATATTATTTAACTTTGCAATAATGAGTGTTGGTTTAATTTTAATGCTGATTTATTTTTAAAAAAACGGGCGTATTAGTTTTAGTTTCTTTTTCTTGGTAATACTTACGGTGAATAGTAAAAGTTTTAAAAAGTGTTGGTTTAATTTTTATGCTCATTTATTAAAAAAAACGGGCGTATTAGTTTTAGTTTCTTTTTCTTGGTAATAATACGGTAAATACTAGAAGTTTAAAAAAAATCACAAATACTGATGGTATTTTATTATGGACATAGGCTTTATATTATTCCATCCGTACAATAAAATTTTACATAGGTAGTAATGGAATTTGCAAATTACCTGCGAAAAAAGTTTTATGTTACAACAACTTAAGTTTTTCTTAGGGTAGGCAAATGTTGTTCTCTGATGACTCTTTATGAACGCTGTGCAATGAAACCATGCTTACTGCAAAAGTGCATGCATGTACTTTGTCCGATTTAAATGTACCTAAATCATAGAGATGAAGAATCAATAAAAAAACAAATATTATTTCAATGCATCGTTTGATATTAAAATCAAATCGAACAAATCGGTGCATTGATATAAAAGAACGACTTCTATTCTAATATATCAACGTCTTAAATCTGAGTGAGTGACATAGACTAAGTAAACAAGCTAATTATTATTAAAAAATAAAAACACGATCGACAACTCACATAGCCTATGTCACTCGGAGAAATGCGAGGAAATATGTTTAGCTGTTCAGGACTTATGGTGGAATAAAGAAACTTACATACATCATACGTGAACCCTGAAAACATAACACTCCTGTTTTGGTCAGTCGTGTAAAAAGAATGGACCCGGCATAACAATCTATATACAAACAGTAGTTATGCGGTCGGTCGCCATGTTTTGTCACTATTATTAGTACGCGCAGGCGGCCATCTTTGTGCCAAATTCTTTGTTAGCGCCGGCTTTATATGTGCACGATTTTTTGTAGGTATGTCATCATGCATATCTTTTCTTTTTCTTTTGCTGAGGTGAATGAGCATTAAGTTATCGTATTTTCTTTTTACTATTATATTTGACAGTAGGTACTTACTACATTTTGCTATATAAATTAAGACGCAAAAATTCTATTTTTCGTTACGTCGATTTCAGAACATAGTTTAGTAAAATAATTTTCAATTACTGGCAACATTAGGACAAATGACACTTCTTGTCACTCTAAATAATATTGCTATCGTTTATCGCTAGAGCTATTGTATATCGGTTAAAATAAGATCCCGACTTGCATTTTGCGCTAAAGTAAGGTCATTGGCGTTTCACCAACGAAATCTCAGTAAAATCAAGTGTATATTTGTAGAGACTTCCACTGCAGGCCCCGACGGTTCACATGTGACGCAGAAAAGTTTCCTACGGTCAAGCCCCGACGCACGGTTCACATGTGCACCTGAGGCTCGCAGCCGAAATTTTGCTGTATTGTGAATAAACTACGGCTTATTTTTGTGTGCAATGTTCTGTGACTTATAACTTTATGAAATTTCCTTTCCAATGACGTATAAACCGGCCAAATCAAGCAAATGGAAGTGTCAGTTTTTACAAAGCGAAGTTACTCGACTTTCACAGCGAAAAATTTTTGTACCATCATACATTTTCGATTGAGCAAAACTTTTATTTTCGCTTTGGAAAAGGTAAAATAAATTATACAGAATTGTTTCATATTTGTTTATTTATAGACATGTGGCTTTATTTACATAATTCGTAAGGCAATTTTGTTTTTAATCAACTTTTTACAACTTCGTACCCATTTCCGTGTGTGGCGTTCCGTGGCATTCCCACGGGATCTAACGGCACCTAAGCTTTACAAAGGCATCGTAAAGCAATTAACAAAATGCACAATGCCTTCGCAACAAAGGACCGACAACTTATACAACTTGTTTACAACCGGCAACTTACTTTATGATTATTGCCGAACGGAATTCCAAATAATTTGTACAACCATTTTTTATGATAATGTTCCGTTACAACTGTTAACGTTTAACTTAAAACATCCATTAAAGGACAGTCTGATTTTACTCACGAAACAGTGAACACGCGTTTCATTTACCAGTCCTTCTGGTATAAACCTACCAAGTACTCGTCCGAACATAGTAGGTACAGTACTTCGGTCAATCAGTTAATTTAATGGTGACCCTTACATAACTCACCTCATGTGAGTCAGATTAGCCACATATCCATAAATAATACAAATAGTAAAATCTAAAATATAAAGTTACATAAAAATATAATATGGTAAAGTGGTGACCCCGACGTGATACCGACGTGATATCTACGTGATCTACAAATCGTCGTGATCAAGCAATCTGCGCAATCTACGACGTCGTGTTCTACAAACAGCGTCAGACTCAATAATACGAGCGTCCTACCAGCAATTATCAAGACCACGATGTCACACAACGACAGCGACTACGCAGCCAGAGCCCATCACCTGCTGAAGCACAGGCGGCCGCAGCTGCACTCGCCTGATGTCAAGAATACCGGAGTTCTGGCGACAGCAGCCGCGACTCTGGTTTCATCAGTTCAACGCCATCGTGGACATACACAAGGTTAGTGACCTCCACAAAAGTCAATTATTAATTTCTAAGCTGGGTCGAGATGAGTTGAGCGATATAAGTGACATCCTCGAAAATATGCCAACTGTAAATATATTTAACACTATAAAAGATAGATTATTATATGTTTTATCAGGAATCCGAGGCTCGTCAACTTAACAAATTACTAAACGAATTAGAGCTCGGAGACCAAAAACCTACTCAATTTCTTAGACGCATGCGGGAACTCAATAACAATCGCATCGCAGATGACACACTTAAAATTTTATTCATGAGGTCATCTGCCAAACTCAATCCAACCAATAATAACCGCGTGCGGCACAGACAAAATCAGTTTAAATAACCTCGCGATGATGGCAGATAAAATATTAGAAAATATTAATTGCCCATTTACAATGGCCCCTATTAATGAAAAACATATATCTACAATAAATACTTCTGATGTTTCGGCGAAATTAAAGAGCTTACAATCAGAAGTTAAATACATTTTAGATAAGATAACTAACAATGGCCATAAATCGCGAGACCATAGCCAACAAAGCCTCCTATTCAAAATAACTTTAAATCGCGCACCAAAAATAAAAATAATCATAGGGATTTTGCCGATCAAACTTCAAAACCCGGCGACCCTAACTATATGTGCTATTATCATTACACGTACTTAAAAAATGCGCGCAAATGTGGCGATACCAAATACTGTAGTAGTTATAATAATTATAAAAATTATCCTGCAAACACGACTGCGACACCGGCAGACATAAATGTTGCTGAGGTCGATAAGTCATATAGATTATGCGTTAGTGATAAAATTACAGGTACTCAATTTTTAATAGACACAGGCGCTGATGTTTCCGTTTTAGCCGCGAAAAAGCGAACAGGAACGTCAGATTATACCCTGTATGCAGCTAACGGTACCCAAATTACTACATACGGTAAAAAAACCATTACCATTGATTTAGGTTTACGTCGCCCTTTTCAATGGACATTTATATTAGCCGACGTCTCTAAATCTATTATCGGTGCAGATTTTCTCACCGCTAACAAATTAATGGTCGATTTACATGCAAAAAAACTAGTCGACAAAGTAACTTCATTTTCGCGTCAAATAAATGTTCTTCAAACTAGTGAACCGACTGTTCGTTCTATAAACGAGAACGACGAATATCACGCTATTTTAAAAAAGTTTCCTAACATTACTAAAATGGAAAATTTCTTATTAGAACCTAAGCATGACGTGAAACATCACATTTATACTACCGGACCTCCGGTACACGAGAAGAGCACGCCCACTTAATCCACAAAAATACAAAGCAGCCAAAGCTGAATTCGAAAGAATGATGCAATTAGGTATTTGTAGACCCTCAAATAGCCCTTGGGCTAACCCTCTCGTTTGCGTAACTAAAAAAGGAGAACAAGAAATAAGACACTGCGGTGATTATCGCAGGCTTAACGCACAAACAACTCCTGATCGCTACCCTTTACCTAGACTATTAGATTTCACTTATATGTTAAAAGGAAAAACTATATTTTCAAAAATAGATGTTAGAAAAGCCTATTTTAATATACCGATGGCCGACGAAGATATTCCTAAAACTGCCGTCATAACACCGTTCGGTTTGTTCGAATTTACTCGGATGAACTTTGGTTTACGTAACGCAGCTCAGGATTTCCAAAGATTTGTAAATAACGCCCTCAAAGGCTTAGATTTCGCATTCCCATATTTAGATGATATTGTTTTAGGTTCAGAATCAAAATCACAACACTTAGTGCACCTAGAACAAGTCCTAGAGAGACTAAATAATTATGGTCTCACGATTAATTTACAAAAATGCGAATTCGGTAAACCCGAACTAGATTTCTTAGGCTATCACATTACTCCTGAAGGTATTATACCTAGCAATAAAAAAGTTCAGGCTATAATTAATTATCCTCAACCAAATAATATCGAGGAATTACGACGTTTCTTAGGAATGATTAACTTTTATAGAAATAGCATTCCGAACGCCGCGCAAATACAGGCACCATTAAACGCGTACATACACAATTCTAAAAAACGCGATAAAACAAAAATTATATGGACTGAAGAAGCATTAAAAGCTTTCAGCCAGTGTAAAGAAAGTTTAAGTGCCGCTACATTATTATCACACCTGATCCCTCCGCACCGCTAATTTTAATGACGGACGCTTCAGGTAGTTGCGTAGGCGCAGCATTAAACCAACAAATAAATGGTAAATTACAACCACTAAGTTTTTACTCTAAAAAATTAACTGAAACACAGTCTAGATATAGCACCTATGATAGAGAACTCCTAGCAATATATATGTCAATAAAACACTTTAGGTATATTATAGAAGGTAGAGAATTAATAGTTTTAACAGATCATAAACCCTTAACATACGCACTAACAAAAAAAGTTTCTCCATCAAACTCACCTAGACATTTAAAACAATTAGATTTTATTTCTCAGTTCTGCGATAAGATACAATACATAGAGGGCAATAAAAATACCGCAGCTGACACTTTGTCTAGGATACAACAGATAACAATGCCAGGTTCTGATATTATCACCTGCGAGACATCGAACCTAGCTCAAACTCTTTCATCCATTTCACACACCGGACAGTCGAGCCACCACAATAAAGGCGACAAAGTTTTTATTCATAGGGACCTAAACAATGCCACACATGTGTTCGTTAGAAATGAAACTCATAAATCGCTTGTTCCTCCCTATGAAGGCCCGTATAAAGTTCTAAAAAGAAACCCTAAATACTATACCATAAAAATAAATAATAAGCCTGTCACAATATCGCTCGACCGTCTCAAAACAGCTTATTTATTAATGGATGACAACGTGTTGGTCACAAAACATTTAAAAACACCAGCACCAGTACCACCGGCACCAGATATCATATCAGCAAAGAACGACATTCCACAGACGAACCTAACAGTAACCCGTTCCGGGCGCACCGTAAAAAAGGTGGTAAAATTCAACTTATAATACACGTGTCCAAACTTCACCGATTAGAAGATGCAACAGCCTGCCTTCTATCGGCAATACGCAAGGACCACGTGCTGCATATACAGCGAGCGTCATCATTACTTCGTGTCTATTGTGCAGTGACTAGTGATAACAAAGTGAATTAAAGTGCCGGTATACAAAGACAATATTTTAGCAATTTATCAAAATTAATTAAGTAGTACATAAGTCTATACTGTAAATTTCTAATAATTCATGTATTAACTACTAACCTAGATATAGACAACTACTTATTGTTACTAACAAGTTACTAACCATAAATGTTTAATTTTAAGCCACATTGTTCCTCCAATATTTTTGTATAAATTTAAAATTAATTATTTTGTCCGAAATACCTATATCATGTAACTAATTATATACTAAAGGACGATTATCTATAATTTTAAATTTCTAGCTTTTTCTAAGGGTGGAGGATTGTGGCGTTCCGTGGCATTC
This sequence comes from Ephestia elutella, assembly GCA_018467065.1. NCBI lineage: Eukaryota > Metazoa > Arthropoda > Insecta > Lepidoptera > Pyralidae > Ephestia > Ephestia elutella. The sequence goes on along the minus strand of CM031567.1, from coordinate 6,523,035 downwards.
CCACACGGGATCTAACGGCACCTAAGCTTTGCAAAGGCATCGTAAAGCAATTAACAAAATGCACAATGCCTTCGCAACAAAGGACCGACAACTTATACAACTTGTTTACAACCGGCAACTTACTTTATGATTATTGCCGAACGGAATTCCAAATAATTTGTACAACCATTTTTTATGATAATGTTCCGTTACAACTGTTAACGTTTAACTTAAAACATCCATTAAAGGACAGTCTGATTTTACTCACGAAACAGTGAACACGCGTTTCATTTACCAGCCCTTCTGGTATAAACCTACCAAGTACTCGTCCGAACATAGTAGGTACAGTACTTCGGTCAATCAGTTAATTTAATGGTGACCCTTACATAACTCACCTCATGTGAGTCAGATTAGCCACATATCCATAAATAATACAAATAGCAAAATCTAAAATATAAAGTTACATAAAAATATAATATGGTAAACGTGCATCCCTATACTTTCTTGCCTTAATATAAATAAAAAATGAATGTATGTTCCAATATTGCTATGTTCGTGTATAGCAAATTTATTCCAGACTAGCTGTCGCCCGCGGCTTCGCCCGCGTAAGTTTCGCTTAGATGAAAAATCTCTCTTGGAGCTTTTCATCAGATGTTCCAGATCTTCAATTTTTATACGTCAGCAGAAAATGCTCATCAGGTTGAACAATTTTTGCTAAGGCGCCATTTCCATATATGTTATAGTGTAGTTGGTCTCTTGGAGCTTTTCATCAGATGTTCTAGATCTTCAATTTTTATACGTCGGCGGAAAATGCTCATCAGGTTGAACGATTTTTGTTAAGGCACCATTTCCATATTACTTATAGTTTAGCTGTTCCGTTATGGTTCTTCATCAGGTGTTCCAGTTTTCAAAATGAATTATAGCCTATATGTTGCCCAGGCTTAATAGCTATACAACAAAAAAAGTTTCATTCAAATCCGTCCAGTAGTTTTTGCGTGAAACGCGTACATACATACAGACAGACAGACAGACAGACAAGAAATTCAAAAAAAATTTTTTTGCTTTCTATTGTTCTTTTTAGGTCTCCCTCTATCCATTTCAGTCAAAAATATTAAATGTACAGACAAAATATTTTTACTGTTTTATTATAAGTATAGATTCCGAAAAAAAAAACAGAACGGAAATCGGTGAACAAATAAAAGAACAGGAACGTTTTTTCTGACGTAACCCGTTCGACGAAATTTCGCGCGCCGCGTGCGGGGCTTGACGGATGTGCGCGGACATAACGTTCGGGACAGGTTAAGCCAAATTCTATTGTTTTCTGCGTGAGCAGAAAATTCATAAACAAGATAGAAACAAATGACAAGATAGATGTATTATAGTGATTGGCACAGCCTACACTCGCACATAAACATATCATAATCAATAGATTCATTTAAAATAATAATAAATAATAATAAATTCTTTATTGGGAAACAAAACAGTTACATAATTAACAATTAATTGTTACTTTTAAATACAAGTACATCTTGAAAACTTATCTAAACAAGGTTTCAGCAAAATCCACACTAGGAGAACCTGTGTCGTGGAGGACCACACTAGGAGAAATATGGAGTTCATTTGTTACATGTAAATAATTTAAAGTAATGTATAAAGTTCATATTACAAAATAAAAATGCAAACAGGCCTCAAATATTTTATTTATCTTCTATTTAGATAAAAGAAATAAAATACTTAAAAAAAACAGCATGATTAACGATTGAAAAGTTTACATGTCTCATCACTATCGAATTTAACTGTCAAAAGATGCACCACGCGATGCACCGACGTGTCACGATTTGCGATTTGGCTTGGTCTATACTAGGAGGGAACGATTCAATAGTCCCTAGATAGACTATTGATCTAGGGTATATAATCACTACGTTACGTAATACTTATATTAATTCTGTGACTACCTACGTTTTTAATCTGGGCCAATCTTTGATCTTGGTATATAGTTAATAAAGAATAAAATAAAAAAAACATACTACCAACATGACGCCAAAAGAATTATGTGATGAAATTAAACCTTCAAGCAACAAGGACTTCCGCGCGCGGCACGGAAGTCCGTTTTGCTCTATGAATATAACGGACTATACGTATAAATAATATTATATTTCACGCTTTCTATTAACTAATCTTACCTACATAGTTAGAAGTACGTAGAAGGACATAGGGTAGGTACCTATATGAGGGTAGGTACTGTAGCGAAGCGACTAGGGGTTTTGTCGTTAAATAAATCGTTTTCAGGTAGGTATAGGATACCTTAAATATCTTTTTATTAAATAATTAGATAATATTATAGCAAATTGTACTTATTCCCCAGAATTGATGTTTCGTTCCCGAGGTTCTCGCACGAATTTCCTCAATTGTCTCTTTCAATCTTCTTTTTAAAAAGGTATTAAATTCTTGATCGAATCACAGATATATGTCTGTGGATCGAATGCCGAACTGGCGAAAGATTCAAATATCTACAGTACCTTTCATCCCGGGAAAAAGCACTGTTACCGTCGGAAATTCACGCGAGCGAAGACCCGGGCAAAAGCTATATAAGATAAGATACAGAAGTAAAGACGACTTAACAGTAATAACTGAAGCAGGTAAATAACTCTAACGTTTTTATTTTTAATACCTATATAAAATGAAATAAAAAATATTTATTCAAAGGAGAACATAGGACAAGAACAAGAGGAGGAGGCGCGGGGTCCGGGGACGGGGGGGCGGCGTCGCCCAACGACGACGCGCGGGTCAGTTGCGGTCGCGTTGAGGAAGGTTGAATCGGGCGCACGAGCCGTGTGGCCTCGTTACTGCGGTTTCGAACGTTCGGTGACCGTGTAGCGCGTGTCGACGTTTCGTCCTCCTCGTCGCTTGCCCCTCTATCGTCCAACCTGCCTGTCCCCTCCGCCGCCGCCCCCGCCCCGTATGTAGATAGAGTACAGTACAATACAAACAGATATTTTTTTATTTACTTTAGTAAGTACCTATGTTAGGCTACGTAACGTTAATACAAACTTTATTGATATTTCGTATGTTGTATTTGTATATCATACATGTACGTACCTACCTATGACGACGCAGATAAAAGAATAAACAATTTTCTTGTCGAGATAAAAATCACAAATAACTATCTATGTACCTTTTTAAGTAGTTACCGCCGCACAATAATTTAAAATCATAAACATGCGGTATTTAATTCAAAATCTTTGCCGCCCCCATACATTTTTTCTGAATTTCGACATTCAACTAGGCAGATTTTCTACGAATTCTTTTGTGACTATTCTAAAAATAAAATCTTAATTTTTGTGCACTCATGATGCAGGGAAATAAGTAGGTAGATACGTATAAGAATTGCTATAGTACTTAACTCAAATAAACTAAAATGACTTTATTTTGCCATACAAACAGGTAAACTTCATTTTTTCTTGTATATTATGTAAACAATATTCACAGTACTTTTTATTGAATTTTGTTGAAAATAAATCAAATTAATTCAAACCTAAACTTTAACCACGAAAGTAATTTCATAAAAAGTCTATTTTAATTTATATAGTTGTAAAATCATATAAAGACATGGCAAGATTGTTTACATAATAGGACAATTATAAATAAATGGACTTTACCTACTTTGTGCACATACTAATCCCTTTTAAGGGTTTTGGTATTGGTTTTGTATCAACTATTTACCTACTTACCGCTAGATTGTGATTTCCAAACATTGCGCCGCTGCTGCTAGGCTAAAGAGTAGTACCATAGTAGTACCTAATCCATATAAGAAATATTTACATAACATTGCTTTGTACGGGTAGAACATAATACACGGACCTACCGCATCAAAATCAGTTGCGTACTTACCTACCTCCCTACTCCCTACTTAAAAAAATATTTAGGTAGGTACTTAACCGTATTAACGTGGGAGGGAAGCGCTTTATTTATCATACTAACTTTTGCTTGCGACGATTTACTATTCAATAAATAGGTAGGTACGAGTACCTAATAATATTACAGGTTCAGTCGCAGCAATACAGCTGTAAAAATCACATCAAACCTTCAGATTTTGCGTGATGCTCATTAAAACCATTTACCATTACTTTGTTTTGCCGCGTAAACTTCCTATATTTTTAATAATTAAATCGCTTTGAGCTCCACTTCAGGGGGTTATTCCCAAAGTACTCCAAAAAATGTTTCCAAACTACTCCATGAAAAAAATAATATTTAAAATTAAGTTTCATTATACTCCGCGGTAATATTAAAATGTTCTCAAAGTACTCCACGCGATTTTTATATCAAAAAGCATTAATTAGAATAAAAAGTGTAGCTGACGTATAGTACAGTCAGGCTCAAAAGCTTTGCAACAATATTTTTATGTATAAAGAAAATTTTGAATAAAAGACTTTACAATTCATTAATCAACAATTAAACATATTCAAAAATCAACAATTAAAAACATATTCATAAATTAATGAGCTTTTTTTACATATTTTACACTAAAGAGATTCATGATTATTATGTAAATGTAGGAATTCGGCTTGAGAGAAACTCAAGAAGTAACTGATTAAATCATATTTTTGAAAAAACTTAAAATATGACATGACATAAAAAGAAACATCCAATTTCCGTCTTAGCGACTCACATTCGTTTTTACATCCATTATAACAAGCTAACATGCACACATTTTCAATTCAAACTTTTTTTCAACTTTTTTCTCTTTAATTTAGAACCTTATTTAGAACTTTAATGAAAACGATATTGTTTGGGCGATTTTGTAACTGACTGTACTTAATGAAATATTTTATAATCATTTGGATGGATTAGTTTGAGAATTGATATCAAATAATCTGCGGAGTACATTGAGAATAAATTAAAATACCTATGGAGTAGAATGGAAACAAAATAATATGTATTTTTAAATAATAATAATTTCGTGGAGTAACTTGGGAACACATGTATGAGATTCTTATCTTTTTAGAACAAAAGAATGGAGTACTTTGGGAACAACCCACTTCAGGTTATAATTTCAGTTGAGATTTTATTTAACTATTAAAAATATAGGCATAAAATAAAAAAAAGTAATCGATTACTTTACTAAAACATTTAGACATTAGTCTGGCTATTTAATTTGTAAAAATAAATATAAAAAAAAATAATGTGTGGTATTAATGACTTCAAATCAATTTATTTTTATTATTTTGTCGTTTTAATCTGTTTCTGTATAAATATCCTAATACATAACACAATATTCTATTCTAAAATAAATGTGTTACATTACTTAACATTACCTAATTTCGATCAACTGGACCCTTTTACTAAACTTAACATAAATTAGTTTTATTTTTTTATTCAATAGTGTTGCTAAAATAATAACTAGCCGATTTTATACTTAACATATTGCTCTATTATAATAAAATAATAATATATGTCATTGAAAACTAGATCTCTAGCTATTACAGTTTAAACTTTCAATGTCTGTTTTCCAACAATTTGATTTTTGTAAGTGAAATTTTTGTTTTTCAATAAATGTGAATAAAGTTAATTGTTTTTTTATTCCATATGATCAACCAATTATTTAACTATCTGAATACAGTCTTAACTCAATAGTGGTATTGAGTTGAGACTGTATTCAGATAGTTAAATAGCGTTTAGGTACCACTTGGGTGGCCAAGTGGTACCTAAACGTTTTTTTTTCTAAACTAAAAGGCGCACAAAAGTTTTATTCGCGTCACATCCACACTAGACTACGCACAACGTTTTGGTCCCATCACTATCCTGGACCATCAATCCAATAACTAGGTACATACTTATTAAAACTAGGTACAGTAACATAGGCATCATATGCGAAAGTGAGTTTGTTTGTTTATTGGTTTGTTTGTTACCTCTTCACGTTTCATCTACTGAACCAATCTTCCTGAAATTTTCCATACACATAGTTAGAAGTATGGAGAAGGACATAAGGTACCTTTCATCCCGGGAAACAGCACTGTTCCAGTGGGAAATTCACGCGGGCAAAATATAGTAAGTAATAAATAAAATAAGGTTTTATTTGATCAAGTTTACAATCAACATTAAGGTCTGGGTTCCACACTAGAATTCCGTATCGTAGATAGATAGGTACCCAGTTTCTTTCTTTCAAGTAGGTACCTATTTATATGATATAATATGTAAATAAGCAAGTTGAAACGACGTGGACGTTTGGTAAGTACACCTTTTTCTTAGAAAACCCAACTTATACCAATTGATCGCAAGCGGGCAAGCCATGATCACATGTCTATAATAATGTTGTTTTCGGTGTAAGTACATACCTACTTACTGCTTTAAAATAATCAAATGAGATTTTGAACTCTATTGATATACAGAATTGAATAACCAATTTTGTCCACATTTAACTTACTCTTAATAATATTTATCATATTAATACAAAAAGTACTTACTTCGTCTGAGGTTTTGTCATTCGCTCTATTTCGCCATTTGACATGTGTTCATATCATTTTGTTCAAACCATGTACTTTACTTCCATGGTTCAAACATTTCCTGCCCGCTGCGACTTTTGTGCAATGTTCATACCAGTTCATACAAAGTTCAATAACAAAACGGCCAATCAAAATCTCATAAAATGAACCATAAACAAAAAAATCTCTGAATCCCGCCCGGGCCCGCAGGCGAAGAACGCGGGATGTTTCCCACAAAACTCCTTGGAAAGTGGAGTAAGGGAGTAAACTAAACACAATTCTCATTCGTTCTGTTCTTTCAAATTATGTTTTGAACAAATGTTTTGCTTAATTTTTTGGCGCAGCGGACACGGCTTATAAAAGACAGCAAGGGGATTTGTAGAATAAGCAGCCCCGTCCAGAAATCCCTTGACTCGATGTTAAGGGGATTTTTGGACAAAAAGTCTACAAATCCCCTGCACTGGGCAACATCTAACGGGATTTTGGAAATAGACCAGTTTTATCCAAGAAATATTCAGGGTTCTTTCGTCAAAATTAAAAAAAAAAAACCTAAAACAAATTCGCTTGTTTATAGTAGGAAGATTATTCAAATTATGAAGAGAGAGATGTTAGGTAATGTTAGTACCTAAAATCGGTATCGTCTAGATAACATACGCTGCTCTGCCTGCAGTCCCTGCAGATAAATGAAAATTATCGCATAAGTACTTAATACTTATAATTTTATTAGTATACTATTTAAAAAAAATAGGTACTCAGAAGGGCTATTATGGTAGGTACCTATTTAACTAACAGTAAGAAAAAAGACCCGGACGGTTACTCTAGGTTACGGTTACGAGATATCTGTGTAGGACACTTTTCTACCTATCATAGTTAATGGTAGGTTGGCCTAGACAGTGTGAACCGTGTAGAGTCTACAGATTCAGAGCGAGAGCGGGAAATGCGCGGTGTAGCGAGGGGAGGAAGACTGAATAGACCGAGAGGTCACGGGAATTTTCGTAACGATCAGGGAAACGGATAGACTTGATTTTATGGGTTGTAGAGTAGTCCCCTAATGTGAATGATGTCGGTCTGCCGGCTCTCAGTGGTAGCTTCTTCGAGCTATAGGGCCTGGAAGGTGCTTCATTGTTGCGAAAAAAAAACGATCTGAGAAATGGTTAGTTTTAGTACATAATCAAAGTATGGCATCTCCGCATGTGAAACAAGTTGGTCTGCCGGCTGTCAGTGGTTGCATTTCAGAGCTATGAGGCGCGCAAGTCACTGCATAGTTACAAAAAAAAAACGATAAGAGAAATGGTTAGTTTTAGTACCAATTGGAAGAATGGTATATCCACAGATGAAACGAGTTGGTCTGCCGGCTGTCAGTGGTTGTATTTCAGAGCTATCATCGTTCACGTAAGTCGCTTATTTAAGGAAAAAGTCTAAAAAAACATTGAAAAGCGGGAAAATAGGCGAATTTTTCTAGTTCATGCCAGCCGCTGTCGTATCTGCGTATGTTTGACCCAACCTCAAACTTGCGCCGCGCACCACCGCACTGTGGGGAAAAAAATCGCCTCTAGAGAAAAAAAGGTTTCTTCAGAAAATCTACGTCGATTTTGGTAAAAGCTGATTATGTATTTCATTTTTGATCTTAATAAGAAGACTTTTTATTAATACTATTTTTGCTAACATTGCATTCTTTTAATAGGTACTAAAACTGACCATTTCTCTTACCGTTTTTTTTTCGTAAATAAGCAGTGACTTTCGCGCCTCATAGCTCTGAAATGCAACCACTGACAGCCGGCAGACCAACTTGTTTCACATGCGGAGATGCCATACTATGAATATGTACTAAAACTAACCATTCCTCAGATCGTTTTCTATTTTTTGCAACAATGAAGCTCATTCTAGCCTTAATAGCTCAAAGTGGCAACCACTGATAGCCGGCAGACCAAATTGTTTCACATGAGGAGATGCCATATTTTGAATATGTACTAAAACTAACCATTTCTCTGATTTTTTAAACAATGAAGCCCCTTCCAGGCCCTAGGTATAGCTCGAAGTGGCAACCACTGAAGGCCGGCAGACCTACTTGTTTCACCTGTGGAGACACCATTCTTTCAATAAGAACTAACACTGACCATTTCTTTTACCGTTTTATTTCGTAACTATGCAGTGACTTTCGCGCCTCATAGCTCTGAAATGCAACCACCGACAGCCGGCAGACCAACTTGTTTCACATGCGGAGATACCATACTTTGAATATGTACTAAAACTTACCATTCCTCAGATCGTTTTCTATTTTTTGCAACAATGAAGCTTCTTCTAGCCTTTATAGCTCAAAATGGCAACCGCTGACAGCCGGCAGACCAACTTGTTTCACATACGGAGATGCCATACTTTGAATATATACTAAAACTAACCATTTCTCTGATCGTTTTTTTCGCTACAATGAAGCCCCTTTCAGCCCCTATAGCTCAAAGTAACAACCACTGACAGCCGGCAGACCAACTTGTTTCACATACGGAAGTCAAAGTCAAAGTCAAATCATTTATTTTGTGAACATAGGTTTACATAGAGAGGTGTTATACATTTAAAATGAATTAACGGAGATGCCATACTTTGAATATGTACTAAAACTAACCATTTCTCTAAGCATTTTTTCGCATCAATGAAGGCCCTAGGTATAGCTCGAAGTGGCAACCACTGAAGGCCGGCAGACCAACTTGTTTCACCTGTGGAGACACCATTCTTTTAATAAGTACTAAAACTGACCATTTCTTTTACCGTTTTTTTTCGTAACTATGCAGTGACTTTCGCGCCTCATAGCTCTGAAATGCAACCACTGACAGCCGGCAGACCAACTTGTTTCACATGCGGAGATACCATACTTGGAATATGTACTAAAACTAACCATTCCTCAGATCGTTTTCTATTTTTTGCAACAATGAAGCTCCTTCTAGCCTTTATAGCTCAAAGTGGCAACCACTGACAGCCGGCAGACCAACTTTTTTTACATACGGAGATGCCATACTTTGAATATATACTAAAACTAACCATTTTTCTGAGCATTTTTTTCGCAACAATGATTCCAGGCTCTAGAGCTCGAAGTGGTAACCACTGAAAGCCGGCAGACAGACTCGTTAACCTGTGGAGACACCATTCTTCCAATAGGTACTAAAACTGACCATTTCTCTTACGGTTTTCTTTTCGTAACTATGCAGTAACTTTCGCGCCTCATAGTTCTGTAATGCAACCACTGATAGCCGGCAGACCAACTTGTTTCACATGCGGAGATGCCATACTTTGAATATGTACTAAAACTAACCTTTTCTCAGATCGTTTTCTATTTTTTGCAACAATGAAGCTCCTTCCAGGCCCTAGGTATAACTCAAAGTGGCAAACACTGACAGCCGGCGGACCAACTTGTTTCACATGCGGAGATACCATATTTTGAATATATACTAAAACTAACTATTTATCTGATATTTTTTTTCGCAACAATAAAGCCCCTTCAGGCCCTAGGTATAGCTCGAAGTGGCAACCACTGAAGGCCGGCAGACCAACTTGTTTCACCTGTGGAGACACCATTCTTTCAATAGGTACTAAAACTGACCATTTCTCTTACCGTTTTTTTTTCGTAACTATGCAGTGACTTTCTCGCCTTATAGCTCTGAAATGCAACCACTGACAGCCAGCAGACCAACTTGTTTCACATGCGGAGATGCCATACTTTGAATATATATTAAAACTAACCATTTCTCTATCGTTTTTTTTCGCAACAATGAAGCCCCTTCCAGTTTCTATAGCTCAAAGTGGCAACCACTAACAGCCGGCAGACCAACTCGTTTCACATGCGGAGATGCCATACTTTGAATAAGTAAAGGTGAAACGAGTTGGTCTGCCGGCTCTCAGTGGTTGCCACTTCGAGCTTGTTGCGAAAAAAAAAAAATGATCAGAGAAATTGTTAGATTTATTACATGTTCAAAGTATAGAATCTCCGCATGTGAAACAAGTTGGTCTGCCGGCTGTCAGTGGTCGAATTTCAGAGCGATGATGCGCGAAAGTCACTGCATAGTTACGAAATAAAACGGTAAAAGAAATGGTCAGTTTTAGTACCTATTGAAAGAATGGTGTCACCACAGGTGAAACAAGTTGGTCTGCCTTCCTTCAGTGTTTGCCACTTCGAGCTATACCTAGGGCCTAGAAAATTGCCTTGAGGAAATGGCCTTCATTGTTGCAAAACAAAAATTATCAGAGAAATGTTAGTTTTAGTACATATTCAAACTATGGCATCTCCGCATGTGAAACAAGTTGGTCTGCCGGCTGTCAGTGGTTGCATTTTCAGAAACGATGATGCGCGAAAGTCACTGCATATTTACAAAAAAAAACGGTTAGAGAAATGGTCAGTTTTAGTATCTATTGAAAGAATGGTATCTCCAAAGGTGAAACAAGTTGGTCTGCCGGCCTTCAGTGTTTGCCACTTCGAGCTATACCTAGGGCCTGGAAAATTGCCTTGAGGAAAATGGCCTTCATTGTTGCAAAAAAAATTATCAAAGAAATGGTTAGGTTTAAAACATATATTCAAAATATGGCATCTCCGCATGTGAAACAAGTTGGTCTGCCGGCTGTCAGTGGTTGCCACTTTGAGCTATAGGGGCTGAAAGGAGCTTCATTGTAGCGAAAAAAAAAACGATCAGAGAAATAGTTAGTTTTAGTATATATTTAAAGTATGGCATCTCCGTATGTGAAAAAAGTTGGTCTGCCGGCTGTCAGTGGTTGCCACTTTTAGCTATAAAGGCTAGAAGGAGCTTCATTGTTGCAAAAAATAGAAAACGATCCGAGGAATGGTTAGTTTTAGTATATATTCAAAGTATGGCATTTCCGTATGTGAAACAAGTTGGTCTGCCGGCTGTCAGTAGTTGCCACTTTGAGCTATAAAGGCTAGAAGGAGCTTCATTGTTGCAAAAAATAGAAAACGATCCGAGGAATGGTTAGTTTTAGTATATATTCAAAGTATGGCATCTCCGTATGTGAAACAAGTTGGTGTGCCGGCTGTCAGCGGTTGCCACTTTGAGCTATAAAGGCTAGAAGAAGCTTCATTGTTGCAAAAAATAGTAAACGATCCGAGGAATGGTTAGTTTTAGTATATATATTCAAAGTATGGCATCTACGTATGTGAAACAAGTTGATCTGCCGGTTGTCAGTAGTTGCCACTTTGAGCTTTAGGGGCTGAAAGGGGCTTCATTGTAGCGAAAAAAAAACGATCAGAGAAATGGTTAGTTTTAGTATAAATTCAAAGTATGGCATCTCCGTATGTGAAAAAAGTTGGTCTGCCGGCTGTCAGTGGTTGCCACTTTAAGCTGTAAAGGCTAGAAGGAGCTTCATTGTTGCAAAAAATAGAAAACGATCCGAGGAATGGTTAGTTTTGGTATATATTCAAAGTATGGCATCTCCGTATGTGTAACAAGTTGGTCTGCCGGCTGTCAGTAGTTGCCACTTTGAGCTATAAAGGCTAGAAGGAGCTTCATTGTTGCAAAAAATAGAAAACGATCCGAGAAATGGTTAGTTTTAGTATATATTCAAAGTATGGCATCTCCGTATGTGAAAAAGTTGGTGTGCCGGCTGTCAGCGGTTGCCACTTTGAGCTATAAAGGCTAGAAGAAGCTTAATTGTTGCAAAAAATAGAAAACGATCCGAGGAATGGTTTGTTTTAGTATATTTTCAAAGTAAGGCTTCTCCGTATGTGAAACAAGTTGGTCTGCCGGCTGTCAGTAGTTGCCACTTTGAGCTATGGGGGCTGAAAGGGGCTTCATTGTAGCGAAAAAAACGATCAGAGAAATGGTTAGTTTTAGTATATATTCAAAGTATGGCATCTCCGTATGTGAAAAAGTTGGTCTGCCGGCTGTCAGTGGTTGCCACTTTGAGCTATAAAGGCTAGAAGGAGCTTCATTGTTGCAAAAAATAGAAAACGATCCGAGGAATGGTTAGTTTTGGTATATATTCAAAGTATGGCATCTCCGTATGTGAAACAAGTTGGTCTGCTGGCTGTCAGTAGTTGCCACTTTGAGCTATAAAGGCTAGAAGGAGCTTCATTGTTACAAAAAATAGAAAACGATCCGAGGAATGGTTAGTTTTAGTACATATTCAAAGTATGGTATCTCCGCATGTGAAACGAGTTGGTCTGCCGGCTGTCAGTGGTTGCATTTCAGAGCTATGAGGCGCGAAAGTCACTGCATAGTTAAGAAATAAAACGGTAAAAGAAATGGTAAGTTTTAGTTCTTATTGAAAGAATGGTGTCTCCACAGGTGAAACAAGTTGGTCTGCCGGCCTTCAGTGGTTGCCACTTCGAGCTATACCTAGGGCCTGGAAGGGGCTTCATTGTTTAAAAAAAAATCAGAGAAATGGTTAGTTTTAGTACATATTCAAAATATGGCATCTCCTCATGTGAAACAAGTTGGTCTGCCGGCTATCAGTGGTTGCCACTTTGAGCTATTAAGGCTAGAAGGAGCTTCATTGTTGCAAAAAAATAGAAAACGATCTGGGGAATGGTTAGTTTTAGTACATATTCAAAGTATGGCATCTCCGCATGTGAAACAAGTTGGTCTGCCGGCTGTCAATGGTTGCATTTCAGAGCTATGAGGCGCGAAAGTCACTGCTTAGTTACGAAAAAAAAACGGTAAGAGAAATGGTCAGTTTTAGTACCTATTAAAATAATGCAATGTTAGCAAAAATAGTATTAATAAAAAGTCTTCTTATTAAGATCAAAAATGAAATACATAATCAGTTTTTACCAAAATCGACGTAGATTTTCTGAAGAAAACCTTTTTTTCTCTAGAGGCGATTTTTGCGCGTGCGCGGCGCAAGTTTGAGGTTGGGTCAAACATACGCAGATACGACAGCGGCTGGCATGAACTAGAAAAATTAGCCTATTTTCCCGCTTTTCAATGTTTTTTTAGACTTTTTCCTTAAATAAGCGACTTACGTGAACGATGATAGCTCTGAAATACAACCACTGACAGCCGGCAGACCAACTCGTTTCATCTGTGGATACACCATTCTTCCAATTGGTACTAAAACTAACCATTTCTCTTATCGTTTTTTTTTGTAACTATGCAGTGACTTGCGCGCCTCATAGCTCTGAAATGCAACCACTGACAGCCGGCAGACCAACTTGTTTCACATGCGGAGATGCCATACTTTGAATATGTACTAAAACTAACCATTTCTCAGATCGTTTTTTTTTCGCAACAATGAAGCACCTTCCAGGCCCTATAGCTCGAAGAAGCTACCACTGAGAGCCGGCAGACCGACAACATTCACATTAGGGGACTACTCTACAACCCATAAAGCAAGTCTATCCGTTTCCCTGATCGTTACGAAAATTCCCGTGACCGCTTAGACTAGAAGCTACGCATGCGCACTGATGTCGAGACGAGAGTTCACACGCGCGCCGAAACCGCGGTAGGCCTCCACGTGTATCGCTTCCCCTGTTCCGCTCGCCCCGCGCCCGCGTCTGCCTTGTTCGTTTCGTTCGCTCACTCGGCTCACTGCAGGTGATATTATGAATATAATACGATAAGTAGGTAGGTACCTATGTATGTGAGAGATAAAAGAATTCACAAACAATACAATAAGTACCTAGGTAGGTACTTTACTTTCTTGTTACTTAAATTAGTATATTTTAAAATGAATAATACTTACTTATATCGCCCTCAAAGTGACACCTTATGTATACCTGTACTACATAACATTAAGGTAGTACTAATATTAATTCTGTGATTAAGGTGTTACATACCCCCACACTCAGAATAGGTACATACAATTTATTTCTGAGCCCCCACATAATTTCGGATTTGGTGATCTACCTATTTTATCAAAATAATGCAGTGGCGTATTTAAACGTCGCGTCGTCGTTGGCGCTTGACGCCCTTAGGCAATTTGATTTGTGCCCCTCTCTCTTGAGGTCTATGTGGGTATATTATATTGTGCTACAAATTATTTTTCTAGAAATCTGGCAGCGTAGGACGCGCCGCCCCTTTGTTAATATCGCGCCTAGTTTAGGGCAAGGTACCTAGTAAGTAAGTACCTACAATTGCTAGCTAGTTGATCACAGATATAGATTTCGATCAAGTAGGTAGGTCGGTGCAACTATAAATTCAACAAAACAATCATGTGTGTGGGTGAGATTGCAAATTTGCAATTGCAATGCGAATGCGACCGATGACGATGACACGTTCATGCCGTTGCCGGTGTCGCAAACAAAAATTCCATCCGCCGTCGTTGTGCTCTGCGCTGCGCCACGCCACTTGCCCGCCATCCATCGTTGCGGCTTGCGCCGCATTCAGCCTCGGGCCGCCGCCAGTTGAGCGCGCGTTTTGTTATATCACAAGCTCCGTGCGCAACCTACACCAACAATAAAGCCATTAGTCCTACATTGCTTGAGAAAGTGATCAATCATTATCATCGTGGAACATGATAGGTAAGCAAACGCATTTTTCGCTGAATTTATTTTTATTATCATTATATGTACCTACCTATGTCTTAATATAAATATACATTATTGGTTAAATGTATATGTAGGTAAATAGTATTTTTGAAAGTTGGGCGAACTAGGTCTAATGGGTATGTAGGTATGTCTAACTAAAATTAAAATCTAAGTAAAGTATTTATCTAATTATATAATGTATATGAAATAAGTATAAATACCTAAGTCAAATGTAGGTATGTATGAAAGTTATTCTATTTTAGAATATATGAAAATGTATAATTGGTCAAACAAAATGGCATGAGGAAGGGTGTGGTGGCAGGGCAGGAGAGAGGGGTTCTTACTAGAGCGCGGACTTCAAGATCGGCGGCCCAAACACGTGGAGGCCCGCACCGAGGTATCGACTCGTCGAAACCGCGGTATAGGCCTCCACGTGCGCTCAGAGGACATTCACTCTTCAGCATTCCGCTCCCCCTTACCGCTCTATCCCCTTTGTGGTCGTAGTATAGTGCATCCTGATATTCCTGATCGTTGCATACACACCATATTGTGCTTTACAGCGCATTGTGAACGGTCGTCTCGGGTTTAACGTAGTTTTTCACAATAATGGACTGTGTTTCAACAATGATTTCTACATTTAAATCGTATCGTTCGACAGGTGACGAAGAACGTGTTCATCAGTGCGGTGAGTGCGGATTGTCACTCTCTACGCGGAGTGCTCTGACGGCTCACGCGCGTTCCCACCGTGTTGCTGCTGATGCTCATCGCTGTGATGTTTGTCACAAAACATTTGCCGTTCCTGCCAGATTAGTTCGCCATTACCGAACTCATACTGGTGAACGACCTTTCGAGTGTGAGTACTGCCACAAGATGTTCAGTGTCAAGGAGAATCTTCAAGTACATCGTCGTATCCATACGAAAGAAAGGCCGTATCGCTGCAACGTTTGCGACGCAGCCTTTGAGCATTCAGGGAAGCTTCATCGTCATGCTCGGATCCATACTGGGGAACGTCCACATGCTTGCCCACATTGTGACAAGACATTTATACAGTCTGGTCAGTTAGTTATTCATCTGCGAACTCACACTGGAGAAAAACCTTACCGGTGCCCTGCTCCTGGATGTGGCAAAGGATTTACTTGCTCAAAGCAATTAAA
This sequence comes from Ephestia elutella, assembly GCA_018467065.1. Classification (NCBI taxonomy): domain Eukaryota; kingdom Metazoa; phylum Arthropoda; class Insecta; order Lepidoptera; family Pyralidae; genus Ephestia; species Ephestia elutella. The sequence goes on along the minus strand of CM031567.1, from coordinate 6,506,956 downwards.
AGTGCACTCGCGTACCCACACAGGTGAACGGCCTTATACTTGTGATATTTGCCTTCGAGATTTTGGATATAATCATGTTTTAAAATTGCATCGTTTTCAACATTACGGTGAGCGCTGCTATCGTTGTACAGTATGCGATGGAACATTTAACACGAAAAAACAAATGGAGGCACATATTTATAAAGAACATGGTGCTGAAACTCCTCGCACTCAAACCTTACAGTCTTCAGTGCCAATTGTAGTAAATGGTAACGTCATGTGCGATTTAGTAGAAGCAGCTCTTCAACAATTGCCTCCAACGCCACCTAGTTCTCCTCCATCTCCGCAATGTCAAAGTGCACCGGTCGTGTCTGTTCCTGCTCCGTCATCTTTATCTCCAGTACATTTACCAAGTCAAGCGACGGCGTCTATACAGTATACAACAGTACATTCTTCATTACCACCGCGAAAGCGCAAGTTTATTCCTCAGCCAGAACCGGCACCTGTGCCAGTAGTGCGACACACTTCTGTAATACAATTTGCACCTGCAGTGGTCGATGCATCCTAGCTAGCTTTAAGAAAAATATTATTGTGTTATATTCAATAATAGATACTAAGTATTTAAAGAACGTGCTTTTATGCTAATTGAATAGTTGATTTGTGCAAAATTTGTAGTAGCCACAATAACATTATAGCGTGATTTAATTTGGTTCTGTTATTCTTTCGTTATGTATAGGGTTGCGTGCGTATAGGCTAAGTGTAGTTTGTAATACGTACATAGGTATTAATACATAGAATAAGTAATAATTAAGATTTAAAAGACTTTGTATAAGCAGCATTTGTGCCGTCGTTGTCAATATAAGGTTTTATATTCATCTACAATAATGTACTTTCCTATTAAAATGGTACAATGAAGGATATTTTGCTTATTTTATTTTCCTAGGTGCACTACTCCTGGAAAACTGATTGGGTAGAGAAAAGAACCAAAAAGAACGCATGCCGCGCGCTTCGATAAAAAAATTCCAGCCGATTCAGTTTTTGTATATAGCTTGTCAGGTATAGTTTCCATAATTCCATAAAATCGAAATTTCGTAGGTACTCCGCTCAGTTTCTCGAAAAAGGCTCTAAATATTTTGTCAATTTTTTGTATTTAAACTCAATTTTTTTTCTTTCACAGTACTTTTTGTTGGAAATAAATCAAATATTAGTTCAAACGTAAACATTCTAAAGTAAAACATTTATTAACCACGAAAGTAATTTCCTAAAGTCTATTTTAATTAATATTGGTGTCAAATCATAAAAAGACATAGTAAGATTGTTTACATTATTATGTATTTTTAATAGGACAATTATTGTCCTATTGGACAATAATTGTCCTATTATGTAAACAAGATCTCTGAGCGAAGATTCGTAACCGTATGAAAATCCTTTCAGTAGTTTTTAATTCTATCGCTCAAAAGAACAGAAGCAAAGGACAGAAAAGAAGAATCGTTTTACTATACCTACTACCTATGTTATGGAAAGTTATGTGTCTATGTTTTAAACAACACGCGCAAATAAACTACATTAAATAATAAAATTAAATTATTAATAGGGGTAAATAAACAAAATTTAAATTTTATTGCTAAAATATTGGGCAACAATTATTTTTCCGCCCCGAGTTGGGTAACCGGGACATACTCAATTATACGCTACTCCAAGGTGGTCTTCTATAGTCTATGGGAAACAAATTATAAGTACCTATGGTACCTAAATAGAAAACAAAGACCGTGGCTGCAATTAATAATATATACCTTCGAAAAAGTATAAAAAAGACTAGCTTTTGCCCGCGACTTCACCCGCGTGAATTTCCCACGGAAACAGTGCTTTTCCCCGAGATGAAAGGTGCCTTATCTTTCTCTGTATTTCTATCTATGTGTATGCGAAATTTCAGGAAGATTGGTTCAGAAAATAACGTGAAGGGATAACAAACAAATAAACAAACAAGCTCACTTTCGCATTTATAATATTAATTAGGATTAGAATCAGGCATAGACTTATAATCTTTGACCGTCCGGTCTGGTACCTAATATACGTCTCGTATATTAGGTACCAGACCGGACGGTCACCGTAATCCGCTTATCCCAATGTCCCCTTAGATGATCCCCTGCACAGGGGATTTGTAGTCATCTTGTCCAAAAATCTCCTCCACATCGAGGCAGGGGATTTCTGGACGAGACGAGACCTATTCGACCCCCAGATGATCCCCTGCTACCATTATCAAATTATATCCCCTGCCTCAATGTACAGGGTATTTTCTGACAAAAAGTCAACAAATACCCTGCGTAGGGGATCGTCTAAGGGGTTTTTGAGAATAAAGCCATTTGATTTGACCATCACATGTCGGCATGTCACGTAGTCCGTTCCGTAGGACATATTTATTTCAACTAGACTGAAATTCATTCGCCAGTAGCACGGGCACGAGGCGGCGTCACAGACTAAAAGTGGATGATTTTTGGGCGGGCGGCGTATAGCTATACCGGCAAGGAGGATTGTTGTATACCGGGTTATACGCTGCCCAGCAAAGTGTGTCTAGCATGGTCTAGCAGGTAGGTATCCGCTGCGCCAAAAATTTAGTAAAACTATGAACGAACGAAAGAAATATAAGCAAAACATAATTTGAATGAACGGGACGAACGAGAATTCTTCTTGGTGCCTCTCCAATTAGTGAAGGTTAGCGTTAGGTGAACGAGAATTACCGAGGTACAAATATGTTAATATTTAGTTGGAAGGATCCAATGAGTTTTGTGGGGTATTTGGTATTTTTTTTCTCTGTGGTTCATTTTGTGATATTTTGATAGGCCGTTTAGTTATTGAACTTTGTTTACGGAACATTGCACAAAAATCGCAGCGGGCAAGAAATGTTTTGAACAAACGTTCCGAACATTGTTAAATTTTTGGCGCAGCCATTTGTTCTGTTTATTCAAATTATGTTTTGAATTTGAACAAATGTTTTGCTCAATTTTTGGCACAGCTACAGACTTATAATAATAGTAATACTTATGAACTAAAGAATTATAGTATATAATATTAAAAAATATTTATTTCTGTGGGCACATCGGTGACGGTTACTTGTTCAAAACATTTCCTGCCCGCTGCGACTTTTGTGCATGAGCGACCAATCAAAATCTCATAAAAAAATTAACCATAGAGAAAAAACACCGAATCACCCACCACCATGGAAATTATAAGGACTTTGTACAAAAGTACTTACTACTTCCATGCCCACCACACCCGCGCAGGCGAACGCGGGGATGTTTCCCACAAAACTCCTTGGAAATGGAAAGTGAAGTGAACTCTCAGAGTGAACTAAACACACTTCCGTTCATTCAAATTATGTTTTGAACTTAGAAAATTCATGGAAGTAATAAGTACTTCAGTGTGTCTATTAAGTCGTGAAATTAAATGATGGCGCCACTGGTATGCATGTAGCAACCCTTTATAGTGTGGCCAAAATTGTTTTGATACTAGCAGTTCGTTCAAGTAAAGTCAGTTAATAAATAAAACACATTATACAGTTATACATATTGTTTTCGTTTCATTTACAGTAGGTACCTCTGCTTATGAAAAGTTTTACTAAACATTTTTAATTTAACCAGAATAATGTTTGTTGCAACGGCTCAGGATAGGAAATGTTAGCGTAGACAAGAGGAGGCTTGTACCCAGCAGTGGGTCATGGAAGGCGATCACGATGATGATGAATGTTTTTATAGTAAAAATACTAAGATTGATCACTTTCACTCATCATCGGAGTCCAAATAGTAATACAAGAAACGTTTCGTTGCCGCTTTCATTAGCGGCACCGTCATCACTACAGCTGCTGTCACTCTGCTGCTAACATCGCCTAAGCGAACAATCAATTCATCTATATCTAGATACAGGTAACGTCCTCGCTCATAGTACTCTTTTTTGAGCGTCTCAACGTAATGGCAGCAGTTTTTCCATATTCAGATGTGATGCTGTAGAAGGCCTCTTCAACAAGTTGCTTCGTCGACTATGGGCCTAACTGTACTCTTTGGTTTTCCTAAAAAAAAAGGGAATAAAAATTGTAACAGAATAGAAACAATAACTTATTCACAAGAAACAAATAATTCAAATTCAAAATTGGTAGAAAACCCGAATAGACTGAGATGTGCCATCATATTGTATCAAAAATTTATGATTACCTGATTGATTTCTCATGTGCTCATGCTGCCTACGTGCTGCCATCTATCAAATTCACGGTGTACTAAGTATTAAGAATTCTGACACCATCGAGTCTGAGACAGAAGTATAATATACAATACGTATAGTTTATTGTAAAGCAAACTAATAATGGTGAGTATAGCGACACGCAACTAATTGTTAATTTCACCACAAGCTAATGCATCTGCTAGTCTAATCGGTAGTCGGATAGACTGCAGTTAATATAGGTCCAAATTCGAGTCACAGTACGAAATTTTATTTTTCATATTATACCCAATTCTTAAGTTCAGAGTAATTTTATATATTTGTTATAAAATAAAAATGCACAATAATCATAACAGCTATTTATTCATGTAAATATATAGGTTTATTATACTTATGTATAATTTATTATTATAAACTTCTGTGCAAATTCAAAACTTATATTTTAATCTATTCCCTACCTAATTACAAAATAAAAACCCTAAAATGAATAAGCATCTGCAGTAAGCTAAGTATCTGTTTATTTATTTTACTTATTACTACATTTTACCTTCGCTCTTTGTAGTAAATATTGAGGTTATAGCTTAAGTATTCGTTTTCATTACGAAAAGAATATTGAAACTATTATACCTCAACATTTAACAATTTATATAGAATATATATTTTTTTACGAAACATAACCTCGTATTCTTTTTACAAAAACAAGTAATAAGTATAAAAATAATTTAAATAATGTTATACGAGTAATATACGTTAATAAAACCTGATTTGATATTACCATAATAGAAAGAAGATAATTGGAATATACCTACTTAATTAATGAACTCACTAATTAATTTTTCATGATTTTAAGTTTTACAAAGGAAGTCGGTTAATTTTTTTGGGAAAAAAAAAATTATTTTATCATTTTTAGTGCACTTGGCGCAATTTTGTTGTCATGAAAACTTAAACTTATTTTTCACTGGCCAAAATTTAAGAAATCGAAAGTATCAAAACGTTTTATGTCAGTTTGATATGAAATGTCAGAATTCCACGGAATTTTTGGCACATAAATAGACCAAGAGCCCGCGACGACTAACCTGCCTTATTTCAAAAATGCTGAATGTTTCTCTGTGTGGGATATACGTGTAAAAAAATTAGTGACTACGCATGAAGTTTGAATCTTAGTTGCTTATGCAGGTAAGATGGACAGCAAAAGTGAATTTTATAGGTCGAAAGCACCTTTGGGGACCTCTCAAAGTATTATTAAATTCTGCTATTATAATAAAACAAACATGACTATAATTTCGTAAAGGGATCCTTTCATTTCTCATAAGGTTAATAATCATAATATGGTTTGTCATAAAGCCTTACTCATGATTTTTTTATCATAATATTTTATTCAAATAATATTTATTGTAATAATATTTGTTTAGTCATAATCATATATTGTCATACAGTTTTTTTTTAATAAAATGGTTTATCATAATGGATTTGTCATAATTGTTATGGTCATAAACATAGTTTATGTTTTATTTTGTTCATCTTTTATTTTGTTGATGACATTTGAAGACATTATGTAAAATTTGATATTTGATTATACTTCAAACACTAGTATAGGTTAGGGTGCGGCGGGGGTAAGCCGCGAACATAAACAACAAAAAAACAAAAGCTTAACAAATCTTACCTTTTCTCTGAGTGCAACCGTACATTATGAGTTCTCTTTTCTCTGTACATTATGAGTATTACTATTATGATTAAATTATATTATGATTATTTATGTTTATGACAATTTGTATTTATTACAAAAAAAATTATGTTAAAAAAAATATTAAAAAAAAAAATATTATAATTTTAATTTATATTAATTAAGATTATGTGAAAAAACATTATTTCGAACTATATTATTACAAATATTTTTATGAGAATCATTAGAGACCCTTTAGTAAAATTACAATGTCTGGCAGGGGTTTGAATCTGCACCAATGGCTTGGCAATGGATGGCATGATTTCTCATATTATTCGGAATAATATCTTAAAAAACTCTTACTTTAAAAAATTAAGCTACCACTTTAATTATGATTGCTACAAATTATCTGCCTAAGCAATCATGACCCAACTTTTTTTGTCGCTAATCGCCATTTCTGTGTTGGGGACATGCATAAAATATCTTGAGTTTTCACAAAATAAGAAAGGACATGCTGTCGCGGGCTTTTGCTTTATAATCCAATGTTTGAATTTTTATATTTTGTTAGGTATCTTTAAAATTACCGAACAGATTCTGACGTAGTTAAAATGGGACCAACTTGGGAATAAACTATTTCGAATAAAACAATAATTTCGGAAATCAGTCCACTATAGGCGGTGAAATCGGCGAACATACATAAAAAAAAACATACATACATCGAAACATATAACCTCCTCCTTTTTTGGGAAGTCGGTTGAAAATACTTACTCTATCCAACTGGATAGTGTTTGTAATAAAAATTGTTGATGCTTATAAACTCTGTGCACTGTCGCATGGTAGCAGCGCCGTGTATAGCTGGCTTTACGTATAGCCATTGCGTTTGCCTCCTGGCAACATTGCGCAGACGGCTTCCGGCCGTCGACATTCAGTCGTCCTTTGAACGCGCGCGCACGAGGCCGTGTCGCGGGATATATTGCGGGGCTATAGCCACCATCTTGTTGTGCAGAGCAACTACGCTCTGCTGCCAGAAAATGTGGCAGAGAGAATCCGGACAAACGAAGCGGCGGGAAGAATTCTGTACCGGAACTTCACCGGGAAAAAACCACCGGTAAAAATAAGTACCGGGAAAAAATCTCCACGCGGCACCACGTTTGCCCGACTAAAACCTAACTAACTTAACGCAGTCTGCTACCACCGTAGCTTATGAAGGGAGCTACAGGGCCCTATATGATAATCTAACCTATAAATTAACTACAATTGAACACTTACCAAATTAAATCTTCTTTCTCTTCGGATCCAAACTTGAGTGTCTTCGGGAAGGGGGAATTCCTAATCACCCTACCTAACCCTTGAGATCTCAATTCCCCAGGACAAATAAATAGATTTCTTCCCGTAGTTTCACTCGGGAACAGCCAGATGTGAACAGCCAGCCACGTTTCACCTCTCACAAGAAAAAGTCACAATAACAGAGTTTTTCACAAACACAAATTCAATAGTTATTTAACAAACAGGAGATTCACAATTATCACTCAAACTAAACAACAAGCAAAAGACGCGAGACCGCTCCGCGTATTAAAAATCAAACCGATATCGCATAGGGCAATGGCGACCGTCCGCGAGCCATTCGCGCTAGCAATGTGAGAACCCCAAAACCCCTGGCGGCGATAACAGGAAACGCCTGCGTTTAGTTTTACCCAATATATTACAAACATCCCCCCGTCCCGGTCTGAGAAGCAGACCGCTAGCTTACTCTACGGGAAGGCGGGCGAGAGAGGTCACACCTCTCCTTAAAATCGAACCGTCGACCAACACCTCAGCCACACGCGGAGTGCCATCTCCGCCAAGAATCAAACGTAATATGCGAGCTCGTCGCCAAAGCAATGAGGGCAAATTTGCCTCTTTTAACAATACTAAATCACCCTCCCTGGGAGGCTCAGTCCTGTCTGTCCACTTCACTCTTTGCTGCAGCAAATGCAAATATTCAAGCGACCAGCGACGCCAAAAGTCCTGGCTCATTTGCTGCAACATTTGAAAACGCGACAACCGATATACGCGTTCATCCTTCCACGGGTATTCGGGCAGGGCATTCAACGGCCCTCCCACCAAAAAATGACCAGGGGTGAGAGCTTCCAAGTCATTTGGATCTGGAGATAGCGGACAGAGAGGACGAGAGTTGAGGACCGCCTCAACTTTACAAAACACTGTGGCCAGCTCTTCAAAAGTTAGAGCCGTTTCTCCGATAATGCGGCGGAGGTGGGTCTTTGCGGATTTCACAGCCGCTTCAAAAATCCCTCCCCAATGGGGGCAACTTGGGGGACTAAACTTCCAGGTTATTCCCCTTTGGGCAGCAATTTGACTTAAACTAGTACAATTTTTATCAATAAACACAGAAACATCCTTAAGATAATTTACAGTTCCCTTATAGTTTGTGCCATTATCAGACCTAATAAGGGAAGGTAGACCTCGACGCGAAACAAAGCGATCCAACGCGGCGACGAAGGCCTCCGTAGTCAGAGCTGATACCACCTCCAAATGGACAGCCTTGGTGGCCAAACAAACAAATACACACAAATAGCCCTTCACAATACGGGCATTACGAAAGGGAGAAGCCTTGATCGAAAAGGGACCGGCAAAATCGGTTCCAACGCCGTCAAACGGTCTCGAAGGTCGGATTCGATCAGCGGGCAAATCACCCATCTGTGGTTGCATCGTGGATGCCTTCAACCTATAACATGCAATACATCGAAACAGGACACTACGGATTGCTCTTCGGGCAGACAAAATCCAAAATTCGCGTTGCAAAATAGCCAACAAAGCATTGCACCCAGCATGGGCGTTACGAATGTGTCGATCAGACACCAAAAGCTGCACCAAGGGTCCGCCCTTGGGCAACAATAGAGGATGGCGAGTCTCATATGGAAGATCCGCCTTCCGGAGCCTGCCTCCAACCCGAAGAAGCCCATCCGAGTCGATGTACGGGTTCAAACGAGCGACCGCGCCCTTCAACTTAGCGCGTGCGTCGCGCAAGATACGAAGCTCTGACTCAAACCGTCCGGTCTGCACGACACGGACCCAATGCAACAATGCGCTCCGGCGCTCTTCTGCACCTGCAATCGGCTCCAACCGCTTTGCCTGTGGGTTTCTACAATTATGTATGAAACGCTTAATCCAACTGGTAACACCCAGAAGCTTATCCAAGCTGCTATACCGAGCAAGTAGCCAATCCGGCTCCGACGTCGTCTCAGCGACTACAGCATGTACACGGAGCCCAGTCAAACTCAAAGAAGTAACATCTGTCTGACAGACAGGCCAAGATGTTTCTGATCCCATCAGCCACTCTGGACCCCACCAGAGCGGGTGTGACACCAATTCTGGTGCCGTACAACCTCGGGAAGCACAGTCCGCTGGGTTAAGCTCTCCCGGCACATGTCTCCATGTTATATCAATTCCAATATTTTGAATTTGGGAAACCCTGTTTCCAACAAAAACCTCCAAGGTATGTGGGGCCGCGCGCAACCATGCAAGCGCGACCTGGCTATCCGACCAGGCGAAGATGTCTCGTATCTCGACCGTGGCCGCCAGCTCACTGGCAACGTGATGCAACAATTTAGAGAGAAGGTGAGCTCCACTCAACTCAAGCTTGGGAATAGTCAGCCTAGTCCTGATGGGGGCGACCTTGCTCTTCCCTAACAAAAGCGAGACATTGACCCGGCCATCGGCGTCAACTGTCCGCATATAGACTGACGCGGCGTAGCCTCGCTCCGACGCGTCACAAAAGCCATGCAGGCTGGCTCGATATTTCCCGGGGGCAATATTCGACGAGGCAAGGCAATCCGATTGACTTCCTTAATCGATGAAAACAACTCGAGCCAATCATCCAATGGAGAGCCAAACAGCGGCTCGTCCCACGAGACGCCCAAAGTCCAAAGTCTCTGAAGAAGACACTTCGCAGAGAATATTACTGGACTGATCCAACCGCTTGGATCAAACATACGAGCTATTACGGACAACACCGTTCTCTTAGTCCAGACTTTTGGTATTTCCAAGTCCACTTGGAATGTGAAAATATCGGTTAGCGGCTGGTACTGCATGCCCAGCACCGCTATCCTGTTGGGATCATCCACATCCTCAAACAGGTGAGGGTTCTGTTGGTGATCCTCCGGGATCCCTTCTAGAACTTTAGGCTCATTGGACAACCACTTACGTAGCTCATAGCCACCTGTCTTCAATATTTCAATCAATTCATCCCGCAGTAGGAGGGCCTCCTCAATACTTTGGGCTCCGGTGCACACGTCATCAACATACAAGTCACGTGACAGCACGGAAGCCCCACGGGGAAAGCGGATCCGTTCCCGATCTGCCAATTCAAGCAATGATCTGATGGCGATATAGGGACTAGATTTCAAACCATAGGTGTTTGTATTGAGTTCATACACCGTCACAGGATCCTCAGGGCGCTCACGCCAGAGTATCAACTGGAATCGCCTGTCCTCAGGATGTATGACTGTCTGGCGGAACATCATCCGGATGTCCGCGCCAAAAACCACTTGATGTCTTCTAAAGTTCAAGATGATGTCAATTATGTCCCTATGCAATTTGGGACCCGAATGCAAACACAGATTCAACGAAACCCCGTTCGAAGTGGGTGCGGACCCATCGAAGACGGTCCTCAATTTGCCTGTTGAGGCCTTCACCACCGCGTGGTGGGGCAAAAAATAATGCTCAGTTGAGCTCCAATCAACTCGAGCCGGAGACATGTGACCCAAATCCTCGTACTCGCGCATAAATTCAATATATTTATCGCGAAGTACGTGGTCACGCTGCATGCGTCGCTCCATGGACAGCAGTCGTTTCTCCGCAAGCGCCCTACTTTGCCCTAGGCTAGGACGAGAGGCAACAAAAGGTAACCTAGTTACAAACCGACCGGAGGGCAACCTCTCCGTGGTTGATCGAAAAAGGGCTTCGCACTCAGCGTGTTCCGGATCCATCCTGGAACTCATAGGTGGCTCCTCCACCTCCCAAAACCTTTGCATGGTCTTGGCCAAGGACGCAGATGCGACAACCGGTGGCTCCTCCGCGGTGCCATTATCAAACACAGGGCCCATCAGGGCAAAACCAAAAATCGTAGACACTGCCATCAGTGAAGACGAACCCAGAGCCTTCTGTGTACCCAACAAAATCCAACCCAATACGTCCGAGCCCAGGAGCAAGTCCACTGGGCCGGGATGAAAGACAAAGGGGTCGGCCAAATCCAGACCCGAAACCAAAGACAACACACCCGGCGGTATGTCTGTCGAGGGGTGCCAACCCGCAATGGTATCCATTACCATAGCCGAAGTCGTGATCCTCATTGTGGAGGACTTCAGCGAAGAAAAGGTGACAAGTGTCTGGCCCGTCAGACACTTCACTTGTATGCCACCAACTCCAAGAAGTGGCACAGGCGAGTCTTCCACGACTAAACCTAACTGGCGTGCCACTCGAGTGGTAACCAAACTGCTTTGAGCCCCTGAGTCCAACAGAGCTCTCAAATTAATGGCTTCCCCCTACGACCCCATACGCGGACCACCGCGGTAGGGAGCAGAACCGTCCGCGGCTCTGTCCCAGCAAGGGAGCAAGCTAGTTACGGGCTCCCCACTCTCTCCAAACCAGGGGCGCGCCACTGACCCGGATAATATGGCGGGCGAGTGCACATCCCCATCTGAGGGGGGCATAACCCGCGGCCCGGCCATACATATGGTACGGCGGGTGGTACTCCAGCCGTGGGTACTCGTGCAGCGGCGGAGAAAACCGCTGCGGCTGCATGTGTTGGGTATTGGTAACCCGCGTGGAGGGGGGTGTCCCCACTCTCACGTCCGATCTAGGGCCCCCGCCCATGGGGGCCCCATCCGGGGCCTGGCCAGCCACATACTGGCCATGACCTTGGGGCGCGTGGTCCCGGTCCGCCAAGACCCGCGCCGGTACGCGACCCCCTCCCGAGGGGTGCGACGAGCGAAGCCGCGTCCTCCGTCCGATGGTGGAGGGCTTCGCGCAGGAGCGCCCCCGCCCATAGGGGACCCCTGCCTCAACAACCGGGGGCCATCCCCGTTCCGGTTCATGCAGAGCATCACGTGGTGCAGCCCACGGCATGCACTGCATGGTATGGCCCTGGGACAGTCACGTGCATAGTGACTGCCCAAACAGTAAAAGCATAGTTCATGCCGCCTTGCCATGCGGCGCCGATCTTGTACTGGCAGTCTCTGCCAGTCCCTGCATTGCAGCAGGCTGTGGCCCATCCGGCCACATTGCAGGCAGTCCGCGTCCCCCGCGACTGCTGCCGTGTGTGCAACCCGCACACCAGCTCCACGCGGTGGCGGTTGCCGTCCCTGTGGGGGCTTCCCTCGCCATGAGGGTTCCAAGGGCCTACGTTCAGGCGCTCTGGATGGCGCTGAGTCCGTCATGGTATTCTCAGCAGCCCGTGCCTCAAACTCCAAAAACTTCACCAAGTCAGTGAATGTTGGTAGGGTGGTGCTATCCCGTTCCGCATTCTCGCGCTCAAACCGCGAGCGGATGTCATTGGGCAATTTGCCCAATACAATGTGCACCAACAAAAAAGACCATTGGTCCACCGGCAGCCCCAGTGTGCGGAGCGCGTTACAGGCCACTGTAACGGGCGTGAGCAACTGCAGGCGCAACTGTGCCCTGTTGGCCACCTTGGGCAGGGCCATCAACTGTGCGGCGTGCGCATCCGCTAACAAACGTAAGTTTTGGTAGCGGGAGTTCAATAACTCCCAAGCCGTATCGTACTGGTCGTCCTCCACCCGGAGGTGCTGGATGAGCGACCGCGCTTCATCCTCAAGAGTGGAGAGGAGGTAGGCCATCTTCTGGGCCTTCGACAAATCCTGTCGTGCTACGACCAGGGACTCAAACATATTTTTATATGCTACCCACTCCTCCATCCTACCCCCAAAGTGGGACAGCTGAAGGGTGGGGAGCCGACCAGTAACCGCTGGTCCTTCCTGTCTAACAGGTGTGCGAGGGGCTGGTCCGCCAGCCTGTCTCGCCCTTATTGCGGTCACCGCCTCCGCGATATCATCGTGCAGACTCAGGATCTGGTCCATGTCCGCCATGTGACCTGCGTAGGCCTCCGGGGTAAGATCGGCTTCGGTAAGCGCCGCCATGGCCGCTTCCGCGCTAATCAATCGTGAGTGGAGGTGATCCGCTCTTAGCAGTATGGCGCCCTCCCTGTCCTTCCGGGACAGGAGTCCTCCGGCCGTCACAAACCATCTCAATTCGTTGGCGAGTGTCGCCCTAGCATTGGAGGCCTTCGCCATCGCGTCAAGTCACAAACAAAAAATAACAAAAGGTAAATAAAAAACAACAAAATCAAGCAACTACACGAAGAACCGCGGTAGGTATGAGAATGGCACAAACCCGGAACGCACGGTACAAACCGCAAACAAATACAAAAAAGGTTACAAATATTCTTATACAAACAAACTAAGAAAAATCTAATAATTTTTACAAACAATTAATTATTTTTTTACAAACGAACAAATAGAGGGTAGATAAACTACGCTCTGCTACCAGAAAATGTGCAGAGCAACTACGCTCTGCTGCCAGAAAATGTGGCAGAGAGAATCCGGACAAACGAAGCGGCGGGAAGAATTCTGTACCGGAACTTCACCGGGAAAAAACCACCGGTAAAAATAAGTACCGGGAAAAAATCTCCACGCGGCACCACGTTTGCCCGACTAAAACCTAACTAACTTAACGCAGTCTGCTACCACCGTAGCTTATGAAGGGAGCTACAGGGCCCTATATGATAATCTAACCTATAAATTAACTACAATTGAACACTTACCAAATTAAATCTTCTTTCTCTTCGGATCCAAACTTGAGTGTCTTCGGGAAGGGGGAATTCCTAATCACCCTACCTAACCCTTGAGATCTCAATTCCCCAGGACAAATAAATAGATTTCTTCCCGTAGTTTCACTCGGGAACAGCCAGATGTGAACAGCCAGCCACGTTTCACCTCTCACAAGAAAAAGTCACAATAACAGAGTTTTTCACAAACACAAATTCAATAGTTATTTAACAAACAGGAGATTCACAATTATCACTCAAACTAAACAACAAGCAAAAGACGCGAGACCGCTCCGCGTATTAAAAATCAAACCGATATCGCATAGGGCAATGGCGACCGTCCGCGAGCCATTCGCGCTAGCAATGTGAGAACCCCAAAACCCCTGGCGGCGATAACAGGAAACGCCTGCGTTTAGTTTTACCCAATATATTACAAACACTTGTGTTGTTGCATTTTGAAGCCGCGCGGCGTGGCGTTAATTTTGTTTGTAATAACTGATTTGAGTTATAATTGTGAGCTTCCTTTTGTTAAATAACTATTGAACGTTCGTGTTTGTGAAAAACCCTGTTATTGTGACTGTTTCTTGTGAGATGCGAAACGTGGCTGCCTGGAGGCGCCGAATCCCGTCGCCGAGTGGAACTGCTGGAAGAAACCTACGTATTTATTCTGGGGAAGAGATCTCGGGGTAGGTTGGGTGTTTAGGGACCGCATCCACTTCCGAAGACACTCGAAGTTGGATCCGAAGATTAAGGAGATTCAGTTTGGTAAGTGGTTTGTAATTTAGTTACTTAGTTATTAGTACATAGGGTTCTATAGCTCCCTTTATAAGCTATAGTGGTAGCAGACTGCGTATAGGTTAGGTTAGGTTAGTCGGACAGACGTAGTGCCGGGTCGAGGTTTTTACCGGTATTTTTTACCCGGTAAATTTTTCGGTACCGAACCCTCCCGCCATTTCGTTTGTCCCGGATTCTCTGCGCACAGGATAGAGTAAGTATTTTCAACCGACTTTCATTAGGAATTGAGGTTATTTTGCTACCACTATCATGCAAAGCAATACTATATGAATTTCGCTTTGTTTCCATAATATTTTTATTGGTCTGCATTGTCAAGTGTTGGTAAGGTATACTCCACAAATCGGCGAGCGCCCCTCGCCGGAGATGGTTCGGCGGGTCCGCTTGCGAGGGCAAGCGGAACTCATGCGGAGGTGGGAGGCGGACCTGGCGCAGGCCGAGTACGGTGTGCGCACAGTGGAGGCTCTGCGTCAGGTCCTGGAGAGGTGGATGTTGAGGCGGCGCAAGCCTCTCACCTTCCGCATGACGCAGGTGCTCACCGGGCACGGTTGCTTCGGTGGGTACCTGCACCGCGTGGCCCAGAGGGAGGCCGAGCCAGTCTGCCACGATTGTGGCGATGCTCAGGACACTGCTCAGCATGTTCTCGAGCAGTGTCTCAGATGGAGCGGGCAGCGCCACGATCTGGCGGCTGCACTGGGCGGAGTGGACCTGTCGCTCCCGAGTGTCGTCAAGGCGATGCTCGAGAGCGGCAGGGCCTGGAAGGCGATGGCCTCCTTCTGTGAGACTGTTATGTCACAGAGGGAGGCCGAAGAAAGGGGCCGCGAGGACCACCCCCTCGCGGACCCGATTAGAAGACGGCGGAGGGGTGTGCGACGCAGGCGCTACCTTGCGCGCCTGCAAGCGCCGTAGAGTGTGGGGCTGGTTGTCCCACCCGGCGGCAGGGGTCTTCCAGGTGTCGGAAGGTGCCCCTGAAAAATGGTGAGCCGGTCTCCGATAACAGAGACCGGCCAGTCGCTGAGGCGCCTTGTGTTAGATAGATCCGAGACGCCTCCCTGTACAGCGGCCGATGGCATCCGCAGGGGGTTTTAGTGGGTAGTCTGGGCCGACTAGCGGCCCAGGAGTCCCACACTCTGTGTGTAAAGGCATTTCCCCCTGCGAATCAAAAAAAAAAAAAAAGGTATACTCCACAAATAGATAAATAGGTATCACTCGAAAATAAGTGAATTTGTCTTCAACACAATTTGCAACTAAAACGATGATAAATATCTGTCTTTTTTTCATTCACCGTCAAATATTCATTTTTATAGCTGCTTCATACGAATGTGGTCGCAACTTCAAAGGAAAAAACTTATTTATGAAACAGGGTAGTGTTTTGATGGCCGATTATTTCCTACCTGCTGTTCCTCGCATAAGTGCATCACTATCAGTAGTACCTCCGTTTTGACATTAGTGTCGGACACTTTTTATATGGGAGTCCCGTCTCTTTGGAACTACTCGTATACGGAAACATCGTAGTCAGTCGACATTAGACACACATTAGAATTTTAGAAACAACACATAATCATAAGGTCATAAGTGCAATCATTTCTTTAATCAATTAGTATGAGAAATTCTGACTGCAGAATTGGATGTAACTGTACATACGTTTGGTGTTGCCAGAGACATCATCAATGTTAGTACCTCGAACAAATGTCAGGACTTTATAGACAAACTGTACACGAATTTATGAATATAAATTAAGTATTTAAGTAATAAAGCTATAAAAAAATATTATTATTACTCAAGTAAAATCACAAAAACACTAAATGCGTCTAATTAATTATTACTGTTTTATATTTACGCGAAAATTGTCTATGGTAGCTATTCCGTCAACCGGGAAATTCCCGGTAGTGTTTATGGTCATAAATCATAAATCATTTATTACCAAGAAAAGTTACAAATTACAAGTACTGGAGCCCTGCGCTAAGTAAAAACTTGTGTTACAGGGACTCCTCTCTTTACAAATGATACAAATGGTGTAAGAAGTTTCTACAAGTTTTGATAGATGACACTAGTTTTTACTAATTTATAGTTTTTACTTATTTATAATCGTATGGCCTAGAGTCCGGTGAAGTAACGAAAGCTTATTTGGATCTAGATCTATAAATAATCCATTAAAAAAAATCGCATGGCCATAATATTATCAAAATCTAGCGTCCTCGTACCTCTTCAGCGGGCTCTCCACTCATGCGTGATTCACAGCGTGAATTCGCGGCGTGAATTTGCCGCAATATCAGCGCGCGAAAAACGTGTCTCTCCACATTCATTCATAGTATTTTCTTTAATTTTACCCAAAGGTCCAAAAGGTTTATGCCCGTGTTCCTAACGGCTGACGAGCTTTTTTTTTTTTTTTTCAACAACAAGTTTGAGGGAATCGAACAAGAAACGTACAAATAAATATTATTTAAACGTTCCAAAACGTACAGAGATACGCTCTGCTGCCAGAAAATGTGCAGAGCAACTACGCTCTGCTACCAGAAATTGTGCAGAGCAACTACGCTCTGCTGCCAGAAAATGTGCGCAGAGCGAATCCGGACAAACGAAGCGGCGGGAAGAACTCTGTACCGGAACTTCACCGGGAAAAAACCACCGGTAAAAAATAAGTACCGGGAAGAAATCTCCACGCGGCACCACGTTTGCCCGACTAAAACCTAAATAACTTAACGCAGTCTGCTACCACCGTAGCTTATGAAGGGAGCTACAGGGCCCTATATGATAACCTAACCTATAAATTAATTACACTTAAAAAACACTTACCAAGCTAAATCTTCTTTCTCTTCGGATCCAAACTTGAGTATCTTCGGGAAGGGGGAATTCCTAATCACCCTACCTAACCCTTGAGATCTCAATTCCCCAGGACAAATAAATAGATTTCTTCCCGTAGTTTCACTCGGGAACAGCCAGATGTGAACAGCCAGCCACGTTTCACCTCTCACAAGAAAAAGTCACCATGACGGGTACACAAACACAAAGTTCAATAGTTATTTAACAAACAGGAAATTCACAAACACAACTCAAACTAAACAACAAGCAAAAGACCGATATCGCCCGGGACAATGCAATGGCGACCGTCCGCGAGCCATTCGCACGAGCAGTGTGAAAACCCCGAACGCCCTCTGGCGGCAGCAATGCGAAACGCCTGCGTTTAGTTTTACCCAATATATTACAAACATCCCCCGTCCCGGTCTGAGAAGCAGACCGCTAGCTTACTCTACGGGAAGGCGGGCGAGAGAGGTCACACCTCTCCTTAAAATCGAACCGTCGACCAACACCTCAGCCACACGCGGAGTGCCATCTCCGCCAAGAATCAAACGTAATATGCGAGCTCGTCGCCAAAGCAATGAGGGCAAATTTGCCTCTTTTAACAATACTAAATCACCCTCCCTGGGAAGGCTCAGTCCTGTCTGTCCACTTCACTCTTTGCTGCAGCAAATGCAAATATTCAAGCGACCAGCGACGCCAAAAGTCCTGGCTCATTTGCTGCAACATTTGAAAACGCGACAACCGATATACGCGTTCATCCTTCCACGGGTATTCGGGCAGGGCATTCAACGGCTCCTCCCACCAAAAAATGACCAGGGGTGAGAGCTTCCAAGTCATTTGGATCTGGAGATAGCGGACAGAGAGGACGAGAGTTGAGGACCGCCTCAACTTTACAAAACACTGTGGCCAGCTCTTCAAAAGTTAGAGCCGTTTCTCCGATAATGCGGCGGAGGTGGGTCTTTGCGGATTTCACAGCCGCTTCAAAAATCCCCCAATGGGGGCAACTTGGGGGACTAAATTTCCAGGTTATTCCCCTTTGGGCAGCAATTTGACTTAAACTAGTACAATTTTTATCAATAAACACAGAAACATCCTTAAGATAATTTACAGTTCCTTTATAGTTTGTGCCATTGTCAGACCTAATAAGGGAAGGTAGACCTCGACGCGAAACAAAGCGATCCAACGCGGCGACGAAGGCCTCCGTAGTCAGAGCCGATACCACCTCCAAATGGACAGCCTTGGTGGCCAAACAAACAAATACACACAAATAGCCCTTCACAACACGGGCATTACGAAAGGGAGAAGCCTTGATCGAAAAGGGACCGGCAAAATCGGTTCCAACGCCGTCAAACGGTCTCGAAGGTCGGATTCGATCAGCGGGCAAATCACCCATCTGTGGTTGCATCGTGGATGCCTTCAACCTATAACACGCAATACATCGAAACAGAACACTACGGATTGCTCTTCGGGCTGACAAAATCCAAAACTCGCGTTGCAAGATAGCCAACAAAGCATTGCACCCAGCATGGGCGTTACGAATGTGTCGATCAGACACCAAAAGCTGCACCAAGGGTCCGCCCTTGGGCAACAACAGAGGATGGCGAGTCTCATATGGAAGATCCGCCTTCCGGAGCCTGCCTCCAACCCGAAGAAGCCCATCCGAGTCGATGTACGGGTTCAAACGAGCGACCGCGCCCCTCAACTTAGCGCGTGAGTCGCGCAAGATACGAAGCTCTGACTCAAACCGTCCGGTCTGCACGACACGGACCCAATGCAACAATGCGCTCCGGCGCTCTTCTGCACCTGCAATCGGCTCCAACCGCTTTGCCTGTGGGTTTCTACAATTATGTATGAAACGCTTAATCCAACTGGTAACACCCAGAAGCTTATCCAAGCTGCTATACCGAGCAAGTAGCCAATCCGGCTCCGGCGTCGTCTCAGCGACTACAGCATGTACACGGAGCCCAGTCAAACTCAAAGAAGTAACATCTGTCTGACAGACAGGCCAAGAAGTTTCTGATCCCATCAGCCACTCTGGACCCCACCAGAGCGGGTGTGACACCAATTCTGGTGCCGTACAACCTCGGGAAGCACAGTCCGCTGGGTTAAGCTCTCCCGGCACATGTCTCCATGTTATATCAATTCCGATATTCTGGATTTGGGAAACCCGATTTCCCACAAAAACCTCCAAGGTATGTGGGGCCGCGCGCAACCATGCAAGCGCGACCTGGCTATCCGACCAGGCGAAGATGTCCCGTATCTCGACCGTGGCCGCCAGCTCACTGGCAACGTGATGCAACAATTTAGAAAGAAGGTGAGCTCCACTCAACTCAAGCTTGGGAATAGTCAGCCTAGTCCTGATGGGGGCGACCTTGCTCTTCCCTAACAAAAGCGAGACATTGACCCGGCCATCGGCGTCAACTGTCCGCATATAAACTGACGCGGCGTAGCCTCGCTCCGACGCGTCACAAAAGCCATGCAGGCTGGCTCGATATTTCCCGGGTGGCAATATTCGACGAGGCAAGGCAATCCGATTGACCTCCTTAATCGATGAAAACAACTCGAGCCAATCATCCAATGGAGAGCCAAACAGCGGCTCGTCCCACGAGACGCCCAAAGTCCAAAGTCTCTGAAGAAGACACTTCGCAGAGAATATCACTGGACTGATCCAACCGCTTGGATCAAACATACGAGCTATTACGGACAACACCGTTCTCTTAGTCCAGACTTTTGGTATTTCCAAGTCCACTTGGAATGTGAAAATATCGGTTAGCGGCTGGTACTGCATGCCCAGCACCGCTATCCTGTTGGGATCATCCACATCCTCAAACAGGTGAGGGTTCTGTTGGTGATCCTCCGGGATCCCTTCTAGAACTTTAGGCTCATTAGACAACCACTTACGTAGCTCGTAGCCACCTGTCTTCAATATTTCAATCAATTCATCCCGCAGTAGGAGGGCCTCCTCAATACTTTGGGCTCCGGTGCACACGTCATCAACATACAAGTCACGTGACAGCACGGAAGCCCCACGGGGAAAGCGGATCCGTTCCCGCTCTGCCAATTCAAGCAATGATCTGATGGCGATATAGGGACTAGATTTCAAACCATAGGTGTTTGTATTGAGTTCATACACCGTCACAGGATCCTCAGGGCGCTCACGCCAGAGTATCAACTGGAATCGCCTGTCCTCAGGATGTATGACTGTCTGGCGGAACATCATCCGGATGTCCGCGCCAAAAACCACTTGATGTCTTCTAAAGTTCAAGATGATGTCAATTATGTCCCTATGCAATTTGGGACCTGAATGCAAACATAGATTCAACGAAACTCCGTTCGAAGTGGGTGCGGACCCATCAAAGACAGTCCGCAACTTGCCCGTTGAGGCCTTCACCACCGCGTGGTGGGGCAAAAAATAATGCTCAGTTGAGCTCCAATCAACTCGAGCCGGAGACATGTGACCCAAATCCTCGTACTCGCGCATAAATTCAATATATTTATCGCGAAGTACGTGGTCACGCTGCATACGTCGCTCCATGGACAGCAGTCGTTTCTCCGCAAGCGCCCTACTTTGCCCTAGGCTAGGACGAGAGGCAACAAAGGGTAACCTAGTTACAAACCGACCGGAGGGCAACCTCTCCGTGGTCGATCGAAAAAGGGCTTCGCACTCAGCGTGTTCCGGATCCATCCTGGAACTCATAGGTGGCTCCTCCACCTCCCAAAACCTTTGCATGGTCTTGGCCAAGGACGCAGATGCGACAACCGGTGGCTCCTCCGCGGTGCCATTATCAAACACAGGGCCCATCAGGGCGAAACCAAAAATCGTAGACACTGCCATCAGTGAAGACGAACCCAGAGCCTTCTGTGTACCCAACAAAATCCAACCCAATACGTCCGAGCCCAGGAGCAAGTCCACTGGGCCGGGATGAAAGACAAAGGGGTCGGCCAAATCCAGACCCGAAACCAAAGACAACACACCCGGCGGTATGTCTGTCGAGGGTGCCAACCCGCAATGGTATCCATTACCATAGCCGAAGTCGTGATCCTCATTGTGGAGGACTTCAGCGAAGAAAAGGTGACAAGTGTCTGGCCCGTCAGACACTTCACTTGTATGCCACCAACTCCAAGAAGTGGCACAGGCGAGTCTTCCACGACTAAACCTAACTGGCGTGCCACTCGAGTGGTAACCAAACTGCTTTGAGCCCCTGAGTCCAACAGAGCTCTCAAATTAATGGCTTCCCCCCTACGACCCCATACGCGGACCACCGCGGTAGGGAGCAGAACCGTCCGCGGCTCTGTCCCAGCAAGGGAGCAAGCTAGTTACGGGCTCCCCACTCTCTCCAAACCAGGGGCGCGCCACTGACCCGGATAATATGGCGGGCGAGTGCACATCCCCATCTGAGGGGGCATAACCCGCGGCCCGGCCATACATATGGTACGGCGGGTGGTACTCCAGCCGTGGGTACTCGTGCAGCGGCGGAGAAAACCGCTGCGGCTGCATGTGTTGGGTATTGGTAACCCGCGTGGAGGGGGTGTCCCCACTCTCACGTCCGATCTAGGGCCCCGCCCATGGGGGGCCCTATCCGGGGCCTGGCCAGCTACATACTGGCCATGACCTTGGGGCGCGTGGTCCCGGTCCGCCAAGACCCGCGCAGGTACGCGACCCTCCCGAGGGGGGGGTGCGACGAGCGAAGCCGCGTCCTCCGTCCGGTGGTGGAGGGCTTCGCGCAGGAGCGCCCCCGCCCATAGGGGACCCCTGCCTCAACATCCGGGTGCCATCCCCGTTGCGGTTCATGCAAAGCATCGCGTGGTGCCGCCCACGGCATGCACTGCATGGTATGGCACTGGGACAGTCACGTGCATAGTGACCGCCCAAACAATAAAAGCAAAGTTCATGCCGCTTTGCCATGCGGCGCCTATCTTGTACTGGCAGTCCCTGCCAGTCCCTGCATTGCAGCAGGCTGTGGCCCATCCGACCACATTGCAGGCAGTCCGCGTCCCTCGCGACTGCTGCCGTGTGTGCAACCCGCGCACCAGCTCCACGCGGTGGCGGTTGCCGTCCCTGTTGGGGCCTCCTCGCCATGAGGGTTCCAAGGGCCTACGTTCAGGCGCTCTGGATGGCGCTGAGTCCGTCATGGTATTCTCAGCAGCCCGTGCCTCAAACTCCAAAAACTTCACCAAGTCAGTGAATGTTGGTAGGGTGGTGCTATCCCGCTCCGCATTTTCGCGCTCAAACCGCGAGCGGATGTCATTGGGCAATTTGCCCAATACAATGTGCACCAACAAAAAAGACCATTGGTCCACCGGCAGCCCCAGTGTGCGGAGCGCGTTACAGGCCACTGTAACGGGCGTGAGCAACTGCAGGCGCAACTGTGCCCTGTTGGCCACCTTGGGCAGGGCCATCAACTGTGCGGCGTGCGCATCCGCTAACAAACGTAAGTTTTGGTAGCGGGAGTTCAATAACTCCCAAGCCGTATCGTACTGGTCGTCCTCCACCCGGAGGTGCTGGATGAGCGACCGCGCTTCATCCTCAAGAGTGGAGAGGAGGTAGGCCATCTTCTGGGCCTTCGACAAATCCCGTCGTGCTACGACCAGGGACTCAAACATATTTTTATATGCTACCCACTCCTCCATCCTACCCCCAAAGTGGGACAGCTGAAGGGTGGGGAGCCGACCAGTAACCGCTGGTCCTTCCTGTCTAACAGGTGTGCGAGGGGCTGGTCCGCCAGCCTGTCTCGCCCTTATTGCGGTCACCGCCTCCGCGATATCATCGTGCAGACTCAGGATCTGGTCCATGTCCGCCATGTGACCTGCGTAGGCCTCCGGGGTAAGATCGGCTTCGGTAAGCGCCGCCATGGCCGCTTCCGCGCTAATCAATCGTGAGTGGAGGTGATCCGCTCTTAGCAGTATGGCGCCCTCCCTGTCCTTCCGGGACAGGAGTCCTCCGGCCGTCACAAACCATCTCAATTCGTTGGCGAGTGTCGCCCTAGCATTGGAGGCCTTCGCCATCGCGTCAAGTCACAAACAAAAAATAACAAAAGGTAAATAAAAAACAACAAAATCAAACAACTACACGAAGAACCGCGGTAGGTATGAGAATGGCACAAACCCGGAACGCACGGTACAAACCGCAAACAAATACAAAAAGGTTACAAATATTCTTATACAAACAAACTAAGAAAAATCTAATAATTTTTACAAACAATTAATTATTTTTTACAAACGAACAAATAGAGGGTAGATAAACTACGCTCTGCTACCAGAAATTGTGCAGAGCAACTACGCTCTGCTGCCAGAAAATGTGCGCAGAGCGAATCCGGACAAACGAAGCGGCGGGAAGAACTCTGTACCGGAACTTCACCGGGAAAAAACCACCGGTAAAAAATAAGTACCGGGAAGAAATCTCCACGCGGCACCACGTTTGCCCGACTAAAACCTAAATAACTTAACGCAGTCTGCTACCACCGTAGCTTATGAAGGGAGCTACAGGGCCCTATATGATAACCTAACCTATAAATTAATTACACTTAAAAAACACTTACCAAGCTAAATCTTCTTTCTCTTCGGATCCAAACTTGAGTATCTTCGGGAAGGGGGACTTCCTAATCACCCTACCTAACCCTTGAGATCTCAATTCCCCAGGACAAATAAATAGATTTCTTCCCGTAGTTTCACTCGGGAACAGCCAGATGTGAACAGCCAGCCACGTTTCACCTCTCACAAGAAAAAGTCACCATGACGGGTACACAAACACAAAGTTCAATAGTTATTTAACAAACAGGAAATTCACAAACACAACTCAAACTAAACAACAAGCAAAAGACCGATATCGCCCGGGACAATGCAATGGCGGCCCGTCCGCGAGCCATTCGCACGAGCAGTGTGAAAACCCCGAACGCCCTCTGGCGGCAGCAATGCGAAACGCCTGCGTTTAGTTTTACCCAATATATTACAAACAGTCTACGTTCGAAAACGATTGTGAAATCAACAAACATGCAGGAGCATGTTTGTAAGATGCGTTTTCGTTTCATTTCAAAGAAAAGATGCGTCACAAACCTAAAAAAAAATAACCCAAAATTCTCCACGAGATTTATTTTTTCTCCAAACATTTCTCCAAAAATTCGATTTCTCCAAAATTTCTCCAAGACTCAAATTTTTACCCAGAATTGCGAAAAAAATACCCAATCTGGCAACCCTGCGCGCGAATGAAGATGCGTTCGCGTTCACGGCAGTTTCGCGCCGTAAAATCCCTTTGTCGCGGGCGCAAATACCACAGACATATAATAATAGTAAGAACAACAAAAAAACATGAATTGCTTACCGAAGGAACGATATTCCAGGAATATTTTTTTATGAAACACTCCCACACATTGTACACGTTGCATTTTATCATTTCTATGATGAGTTTAAAAGCACAAAACAGTAAAAAATAATTTTAAATATTTATGACAACTGTGACAACTGACAACACAACAAACATGACAGGAACATTTCCACGGACATTTCACATGAAAAAACCGGCTCGGATGATAGATCTTTCAGTGTAGTGGTTCGTGTTGCTGCAATACATTGCAATGCTTAGGCAGGAAAGGGACAGAGTTATGTGACAGTCCTTATCATGAACAGGATGCAAATATTGTCAAATATCATCAGAGTGTGTGTGTTTGTGTTTCTTCTGCTTATATTAAGGTACTTATTACTTCCATGATATTAATAAAATATATATATTTTTGTGGCAAATACCGACACCGATCGGTGAACATGGCGCGAACAAGCGCGAAGCCCGTGAACGGCCGTGAAAGTCTTCCACATTCACGGTTCGCGGCGTTCGCGGGTGTTCACGGCACGAATGAAGTTGAAGAGCCCGCTTTACGAAAGACCATAAATCTCGAACACAACAAAGTAAAATAGGTGCGTGCGACTGTTGCTATTGTGCTGTTTTTGCAATATTCACACTCCAAATTGTGACAACCATGGAAAAAATAAGAACAAGAAACAAGAACTTCGTGTTGATTGCCTAGGGGTTGATTGGTAAAAAAAAATCTGGTGACAGCTATCAGTGTCATTTCTCTCTGTCAGACTTTCCGCCTTCCGCCATGTTTGTTTGCAAATGCAAAGCGAATAACTGGTTCTGTGTTATGTGAAAGGATTTCCAGAGAATATCCTATTTATTTATCAGAATTTTGCGAGACAATCAACTGCCAAAATGGTTTGTAATTATGTTATTATGTACATTTATTGGTAATTTACGTAATTTACATCTGATTTTGGTTTGTTTTTTATGATACGGCCGGCAAATTTTGATTTAATATCACTACCTTTAAATCATAAATAAGATTGAATTTTACAAAAAGCTTCCCTGTATTTGTATCTATTTATTACCCAAGCTTATATTCTAAATAACTTCCAATATAATGAATTCTAGTTTATAATTTTTAAAGGGCCGATAGAGGCGGGTAACGCTAACGAGTGTAGGTAATTACTCGTCAAAAAATTCTTATATTATTCATACCTACTCAAGATTTTATATATATGTAAGAAAAAAGTGGAGGCGTTTGCCCAGGAATACACCAACAGGCTAGGAAAAAAATAATATTAATGTGAAAGTGTCTTGTTACTCTTTCATGGTTATTTTGATGAAATTTGTTATGGATATTGTTCTACTTATACCTTGAGATCAAGATCGGCACATACAACTTACAACCCCCAAGGGGTAGCCCCTTTGGGGTTTAAAGTTTGTATGAAAAACAAGATATTTTCTGCCGTGTAAAACAGCTTGCTAACACTATATCTACTTATTGTTTCAGACTATCGGAAAGAATAATAAAATGCAACAACATTTAAATTACCGAGTGCGGGTTATACTTCAGGATTCTCGTACGTTTATCGGCACTTTCAAAGCTTTTGACAAACACATGAACTTGATTTTGGGAGATTGTGAAGAATTCAGGAAAATAAAATCTAAGAACAGCAAAACTGTTGACAGGGAAGAGAAGAGAACATTGGGATTTGTTCTGTTACGTGGAGAGAATATTGTATCTCTAACTATTGAAGGGCCACCACCTCCTGAAGAAGGGTTGCCTCGAGTTCCACTCCCTGGTGCCATGGGTGGACCAGGAGGAGGCCGGGCTGCAGGACGTGGATCTGGTCCAGGTGGAGCCCCTCCTGGGTTACAAGGACCTGCAAGGGGTGTTGGTGGCCCATCTCAACAACACATGGCACCTGGTTCCAGAGGTCATCTATCTGCGCCACCCCAAATGCGTGGTGGTCCTATGATGGGTGGCCCACCCCCTGGCATGATGGGAGCCCCCCCTGGCATGGGCCGCGGTGGCCCTGGGGGACGTGGTCCGCCTGGTATGCGTAGATATTAGTTTAGGTGACTTTAAGACAAGCCTTTATGGGTTTACATATGTTAATAAAATACTTTGCTCGGCAAAGTTTGAGGTTGCATACTATTTCTATAAAATGTGTTTATTGTATCAATTGTGTATGCTAAAATGTGTCAGAATATTGTCAATAATGCAGTGATAAAGTGCATAGATGTAAGTATCTACATCTAATATAGAAGAATAAGGATTGAAAGCCTTGTTATTTCTGATTCCTATTTTAATTTTAATGTTGATGGTTTTGATTTGTCATTGTGAGCTATCAACTTGATAGACAATGTATGTACATCATGGAAGTAATAAGTACAGTACCTACTTACTACTTCCATGATGGCATAGAGTTGTATAGAGCAATTTTGAAATCCAATCCAAATTATTGTTGTGAATCTAGGCAAATAAAAAACCTAATGCTGGCACCACACATCGCTATTCGTGTTCGCGTATTTGTCTTATTCGCCCAAATACGACGATGTGAGGAGGCTCTATTCGTCTATATTTGCCTATTCTTCACGAACAAGACGAATACACGAACACCCCGATCCGCCGCTTGTCGGTTTTTTGCCACATATCAAAGGATTGCGAATATGCCGAATATGTTCGTTTGCCGTCCACACATCGCTCGCCCAGTAGTAAGCGGTACGCGACAACGACGGACGTGTTTGTTTACTTAGTTTATTTCATAGATTTATTTACAGCACCATCGCGCTAAGATGGATTGGTCAAATGACATGGTCATGAGATTTTAAGAATATTATCAAATGCATCCCTGCATATGGGACCCGCAACATGCATCTCATAAAAACAGAAGCAAAGTTATTTACGCATGGAATAGTATTAAGAAGAGCCTGGAATATACAGGCACTATAAAAGAGCTTAAAAAATAGCGAGATTCTTTGATGGCTGCATATTTAATATAAATGAATTGTTAACATCCACCAGCGCCTTCTCCGTGGTCTTTTGACGACTTTGTTTTTATGTTCGCATAACATATACTGATATACTGGTATGGCCCGATGGAAATAATAAGCCGCTGCTGCAGTCAATACGTCCATCTTTGCGTTCGATGAGTTTCTACTATAGCAAAAATATTCGTATATGTTCGGCATATTCGCTATTCATGTACGATGTGTAGACGGTGTATTCGCTATATTCGGACTTCGACACGAAATATAGCGAACAAAGCCGAACAAAAACGCGAACACCGAATAGCGATGTGAAGCGCCAGCATAATGTTTACCACTAAGTGGTTCTCGCTTTATGGTATAAAATGAATAGTAATGAAATTATCCCTGTCTGCAAAAAAAAAAAAAACTTAGTACCTAGGATTTTGGGTCTTTAGTGAGAGATGTGTTCCAGCAATAAATAGGAAGCCAATAGATTCCATAAAAACGTCCTATATGTTATAAATTACAACTTTATTCGACGTAAGTATAAATTAATCACATAGGTAGAATACATTTCTTAAATTTAATGACAATTTCCGCAAGAAGGGTGGCACCGGTTGCCGTCGACGCCGCAGCGGCACCCGGCGCTGGTGTCGCCGCGGCCGGCCGGGCCCCAACGCCGGCCGCGCGTCACCCAACAGATTTCCGTCTTGCAAGCAGAACATTTCACCCAGTCACAACCCCATTTCTTAATTATAAATGCACTACATTCTGGACATTCGAGGGCTTCACCGCGTGAAATTAGCGAGTCCAGAAGTGCTTTAGTCCCTTCATCGGTTTGATTTGTAACTTTGTTAGCAGCTTGTTGCAATTTAGAACGATATTGTTCGCACGTTTCTCTTTCATGTATCGCCTGAAATAATAAGAACGAAATGTAAAAAAATTGGGGGGGGGGCCACTTGTTATCACAAAGAGTCGATAATTAATCATTATCACTAAATATACCTAAATGCGAAAGTTTGAATGTGAGTTAGTGAAAACGGAAAAATACCGGAATAGCACAAAGCGTACTTTTTATTCCGAAAGTCCCACAGGAGCGAAGCCCCGGGGCGCGGCTAGTCCTAACTAATATTGTGAAAGTGAGTTTGTTACCTCTTCACGCTTTATCTATTGAACTAATCTTTCTGAAATTTGGCATACACATAGAAGTACGGAGAAGAACATAGGGTACCTTTTATTCCGGGAAAGGGCACGGTTCCCGTGGGAAATTCACGCGGGCGAAGCCGCGGGCGAAAGCTAGTTTAAAATAAATGCGAAAGTTTGGATGTTTGTTACTAAATCAAAATCTACTAGACGGATTTTAATAAAATTCGGTACACGGTTAGGAAAATACCGGGGGAGCGGAGCTCCAGGGCGCAGCTTGTTATTTATATATTTGCCATTTAAAAGTACCATAAAAACATGTCGATATTTCAAAATAATTTACAACAAAATACATCTACACATCGCAACTGTTTTCTGTTATACAAATAGACAAAAACAGGCACTCGGTATGTTAATTTACCTGGCAAGGCACACAGTTATTGCGTTTGCACACAGGACAGGGGAATGTTCGCACACCAGCTTCACACAGAGCCCAACCCGAGCAGTCGCGCGTGCGGCAGTGGAAGGCGTTGCGCGAGCCGCTCTCCGCGGCCGCCAGCCCAAGCGTCAGCCACCGCTCGTGTTCCGCACGCGACACTAGTGCGCGGATCTCGCGCTCGTGCAGCGTCCCTGGACAGCCAATGGCAGGGCACGGCACCGAGGGCTCCTCACAGTGACGTATCATATCGGAGAGACAGTTCCGGCAGAATGAGTGAACACATTCGCGCAATACCGCCCCGTGGCCAGCTGGGCAGTCTTCCATGCAGACTTCACACTCGAATGCGTCACCGTTGGGGACGATGGCCTGCCGCTCCAGTTGCATTAGTTCGGTGTACACATCACCAGCCTTATCGTTATCACTCTTAGTTTCATTTCCTGAGTCGCTATTCTTCGCGGAATTTGTACATCCATCATTTCTAGTAGACATTGAATTTACCTTCGAATCTGAAAAATAATTAATAACATTGATTAGTGATATGTTATGCAACGAGTGTTGATTCAAACACGAGACATTCAGAGAAAATATTATGTCATGATGACTGTAAACTAAATGAACGGAGTCCGTAGGTCTTACAGAAATATTTGTCACGACACTGCTACGCTAACCGCGTCTCGTCTCTACCAAAGACTGAACCTGAATCCCCTTGGAAATACCATACACTGCACTCTATACAAAGCACAGTCGTCAGAATTCATTTCTTAGACCCATGACTTCGTCCAGTGTAAGCACATAGTTAAAATGGTTAGTTTATTATTCTGTGGCGGAATCGAACACCGACCGTCCCATTACATCGAACAAAGACTTCTTTAATTTTACTTTGTACTTTTAAAATAAACATCGGGCTAGGAAGGAATGCTTCCACCTTTGCGGGGACGGTATCAAAACGCCCCAGGCCGTCTCTTAAATGAAAGCGCTATAGTACTAGGCTCAAGGGACATCCTAAAAAGGTAATGTTTAAATGTACCCTGTATAGCTCCATGAATCCTAATTCTAACTAATAATATAAATGCGAAAGTCAGTTTGCTACCTCTGCACGTTTTATCTACTGAATCAATGTTCCTGAAATATCGCATACAGGTAGCTAGAAGTACATAGGGTACCTTTCACCCCGGGGAAAGGCACTGTTTGCGTGGGAAATTCACGCGGGCTAAGCTGCGGCCAAAGTTAGTAGTGTTAGCAATCTTCATATTTCAACTGTTATCAAGCACCTATTTTTTGGAACAAGGGTTGTGTGTCAATAATTGTGTCAACAGACCTTGTGATTTGGAGCTAATTTATGGACCTTTGAGTAGTTCACATGGTCGTAAATAAGAGTTTTTGTACGTCGAGGATTGTAACGGTAGAGACGCCAGTTTAGGGAACATTCAGTTCGATTATAATATTCAACTCGTGTGGACATCCTAGATTGATTTGTACTAATTACCTAATTACTGTAAATATTTAATTGTGTATTTGGATAATAAGTCATAGAACTATATTCCTATTAAAATTATTTTATGTGACAATGTGATTGACAATCTTTCGTTGAACCACAGATTACTTAAAACTAAGTATTTAACTACTTTGTGGTTGAACGCTTGATTAACGTTCTTTGCGAGTGCTGACGTTTATCTCATCTCATATTGATAAGAATATCTATTAATTCAATTTGTATGAACAATTCGTAATAATAAGTAATTTGAAGTGTGTTAGCTGACAGAAGGTAATAAAAATCTCTCTCTTTAGTCGTATTCCTCATGACTGTGGGTCGTGGTCATTATATGGAATGAAACACACACAACGACTCTCATAACAATTTTAATGGAGCGGTTGGCCATTGCCTTCTTCATTTACTAGCTGATAAATCATCAACTAGAGTGCAGGTTTCCTCACGATGTTTTCCTTCACCAGAAGCAAGTGGTGGTCGATGAAAACTAACACAGGTACACGTGTTCAGGACCTTTGCAGCCACACCACCACCACCACCATACCACTCGGCCACCACCGCTTGCGTAGTGTGTTTCCTCAAATAGATCCTCTGGCGTCATGTTGGTAGTAAAACTTTTTATATTATTAATTAGTAGGTACTTGGATTAACCAATAGGTATTTTTCAAAATCAGGATTGTCGTAAAAGATGACTAGGTATGTGAACGGCCAAAACTCTTAAAAGGCCACTGTAACAGCTAGTTTATAATTATTAGTTTTACTGCCAACATGACGGCAAAGGAACTATTTGAGGAAATGCACATTAATAAAAGTAATCTTACCGGATTCGACTAAGCATAAATAGAAAGGCGCATCAAGCTCGGGTCCGGCCAGGGCTGCCAGCGGCGCGTCATCATCTGCGCACAGCGCGCGGCCCACGATCCAGCGCTGCAGCGCGCGCGCTACGCCCAGCCGCGCTGTAGCGGCCGCGCGGAGGTCGCGCAGGCGGGCCGTGCGCGCGATCGAGAAGTAGATCGGCCCGTGGGCTGCGTTCTTGTCTTCAATCCATACGGAAATTCTAAAATGGTAAAAATTTGCACGAATTGGTAGAATCACGTCTTTATCCCTTACAGGGTAGACAGAGCCAAGAGTCGTGAAACTCGAAGGATACGCTTAGCTGAATAGTGGGCTTTCTGATGGAATAAAGCTTCAGATATAGTGACAGGTTGCTAGCCCATCGCCTATGAATGGAGGAATCCCAAAAAAGCAAGAAGTTTCACCGCTACAGCCAGGTTAAATTGGCTACGCAAGCCATTTCGCCTAGGAGTGGAAGTGGTCGTCATGGCCGAGCGGTCGTCGCCATAGCTTTATAACAACCGCTTGAGATCTGTTTCTGACATATGATGTAAACCATCTAAAGAGGTTACCGTGAATACCTAAACGATATAATTTGTCCAAAAGTATTGAGTGATCTATCCTATCAAACGCTACTGAAATCGGTGAATATTGCATCAACTTGACCACCTGATTCCATATTATGAGTAATAAAATCATTAAAAATTAACAAATTAGAATCGGTACTCCTGTTTTTAATAAAACCGTGTTGCTCTGTAATTAATTTATGTTTAAGTGCAGTATAGACTTCATCACGAACTAGCTTTTCAAGAACTTTGGCAAAAATGCATAATTTAGATATGGGTCTATAATTTTTGATATTTGAGCGATCTCCACTCTTATGTACAGGTATTACACTTACTTACACTATTATATAGGCTGATTTCCAGATATCGGGCACAATTCCTTCTTCAAGCGATCGTCGAAAAATTATGGATAATGGGAGGACCAAACCATTAGCACACCTTACAATGAAAATAGGCGGGATGTTGTCAGGTCCTGCACCTTTACTAAGGTCCAAAGATTGAAGCATTTTTTTGATTTTGAGTGGATCCAAATTAATATTATTGCCATTTATACAGACTGTATCAGGAATAGTGGTAAGTGGGTCGATTATTGTATTTGAAGAATCAGAGGACAGAAAATTAGCTTTAAAAAACAAAGAGAACATATTACTAATTGATTCACCCGTGTTTCCTGATTCATTATCCAACTTCATGACCGCTGGAAGTGAATGAGATCCTTTTTTTAAGGATTTAGTGTAGGCCCAGAACTTTTTAGGATCATGGGTCACGGTTTTCTCAACATTGTTTATATAACATTTAAAACAATCATCCTCAATGGCTTTAGCTCTTTCTCTAAGAAGAGTGAAGGTATTATAATCCTCAGAGTTATTGTATCTTTTAAACTTCTTTAAAAACTTAAACTTTTTCTTTAGAATTTTTTTCAAAGCAGGACTGAACCAGGTAGGGTAATTTTTACTAGAATTGCCATAATATCTACTTGGTATGAATTTATCTCGTAGCTCATATAGTTTACAATAGAAAAAAGTAACCGATTGTTCTATGGTACCATGCAAAAGTGTATCATGCCATTGAATGTTATGTAACTCTGATAGGATTGAATCATAGTCTTCTTTTGCATAATTATAGATTAACCTGTTTTTAGTTTCGAGGGGGGTGGGAATAGACAGTGACATTACAATAGATATAGCCCTATGATTCTTATCTTCATGGACAAGAGGGTCAGAACAAGGTAAAACAGTCAATTTAAACAATACGATTTTGGATTTAGTGTTGTCAACCGATGACAACACTAAATCCAAAATCGTATTGTTTAAATTCGGAACAAGATTATATTGTTGCAAGTTTCCTTGTGCCAGGATGTCAAAGAAATCTAATTGAGAACGACCACTTACCCCCTCTCCCTCCACCACGCCGTCAGGTTGTGTACACCAATTAATATTGGGTAAATTAAAATCACCCAACAAAACAAATATATCACTAGGATATAGCATAATGGATTCACTCAACTTTCGCGTAAAATTATCCAACTGTGTATTATGTGATTGACCGCAATGGTCGTCGCATAAATATAGGGTACAAAAACGAATATTTTGTCGATTATTACTCGGGCCACCGGTGGAAACCAGTAACCATAAATCTTCGGCTTCTGAGTGTAAGTCTGGTGTGCCAGTGGCCACTAAGTCCTTCCTAACCGCCATTAAAACCCCTCCCCCGTATTTTTGCCCTGTGTATTCATAGTTTCTATCCCTATACGCCATACCAGGTACCTGTCATCAAACAATTCACTATCCGCTATACCATCCAATAACCAACTTTCCGTAATTGAGATAATATCATAAGAATTTAATGCTAAATTGCGCTTAAATATGCTTGTTTTGGTCCTCAAACCTCGGGCATTTTGATAGTAGTATATATTTAAGTTAGACAAAACTGTGAATAATAGCAATAAAAAGATAAAGTAAACATTTAAGTGAGACAATAAAACTAAAAATAATGCCCGAGTTGTATAAGTAGGTATTTTACCAAATGTAGGTATAGTACAAAATATGCTAACAAAAGTGTTACAACGAATAAGACGAAACTTGTTATAACATTATGTTTAAAACTCGTCTCAATATCGATTAGCGGATGTAGGTAGAGATAGAAGACGCAAAGCAAAAATTCTCTAAATGCAATATAAAAAAAATAAAGTTGTTATGGACTTTATGTTGTGTGGAATACGGTAAATATTTGTCAAACGAAATAGAATACTTACGTATCGAGCATTGAATGGCGCATAGATAATGAATGCAATAGGCGGTAACTTGCATCCCAACCCGTTGCTACGAGGTAAACAAACACAGTATTTGAAAAATTACATTAGTATGTGTTAACGTAACATATCAAGATATTATTAAAAACAGTTTTGTTCAGTCCTTTCCTTTTGAAATGCCTTGGGGATCCCTCTTGTTTTTTATTCGAAAAATTGGGGACGTATCATTTTTCCGTACTAGAATCTGGCAGTGTTTGACCCATACGTAACGATAATTATTTTCTGTTGCTAATTTTTTAGCTTCCTTTAGTAAGGCTTTATTCTGAAGAGTCAAGTGGTCATTAATAAAAAAATGTAAGTCACTCGAGAAGCCAATATCTTTTAGATGAAGTCCACCGCTTTTTCTGGAAGCTGCAACAAATTCTTCTTTGGTATATCTATTGTGCAGCGCCATTATAATATTTTTATGGGAGTCTCCCTGCGGATTAGGGACTCGGGCTACATAATTGATATCCTCCTTTCGGATAGGAAATTGTATAAACTCGGCAATTTTAAAAACAATGTTGTATAAGATTTCAGCTTTTTTGTATGGTATTCCTTTAATCTCCACATTGTTGGACCGAGCTAATTGATCTTTGACATGTAAGTCCTCCTGGATTTTGGTGAGGAGATCTTGTACTTTATGGGAATTCTCCTGGTGTTCCTCCAAGTGAACAACTCTTTCATCCAAGTATTTCACCGAGTCTGAGAGCTTCTCTAGCTTTTCATGTGCCATTTCAGTTGAGCCTTTTAGATGTGCTACGTCGGCCTTAATGATCTTCACATCTTCCACCAGTGACCCCAGAGGGGCTAGTTGGCGTGTAATACCCGCCAGAGTAGCCCTAATCTCCTCCATTTGTGGTAAACGTTATTATCCCGTGAAGCCACTGGAGTTAAAAAACCCTTGCAGTCCGAGCATCGCCAGGTGTTTTTGCGCTCACCTAGTTTGCGATAATTGACTTCCTTGATAATCAGTATCATTATTATCTTTCATTTTTCCCTATCGTCGTCATCTCTATCCAGTTCCAGCTTGCAAACCTTATTGTTATCCTTATTTGGGGCTAAATTAATTATAGAATTTGTTGTCAGTGCTGATGATTGAAACGTTTTGTGCGCACGCGAATCTGATTGGCGCATAAGTGAAGTACACCTACATGAAAATAAAATAGATGAACAAATCCAAAACCCTGTTTGTAGTTTGGCCAGAAAAAGTACCTGTTTGTAGTTTGGACAAACTATAAGAAATGGCGTTGGTACCTTATCAATCAAGTATAAAAAACATTTAATTAATTGAAAATATACTTACGTTACCATATTGGATCCATCAACACTAGTGACCTGTTGAGAACTCGACGCGTCTGTTTTGTTATCATTGACTTTCTTATCTGGCGATTTGCTGCAGCTTGGTTCCTGCTTATCGACTTGTCTGTTATCAGTTTCATTTTTCCTGATTTCCTGTTTTCGTTCTGAAATGACTCCAGGGTCTTTTGATGAATTAGGAACTACTGTAACCTTTGAAGAAATATTGTTTAGAACGCCTTCAGTTTCAGATTGCTGGATTAGATTTTTGTTTTCTACTGCAGACTTTTGAATAGCATTATCTTGGTTAGATAATTGGCCTAAAATTTGTGAAGTAAACGATAACACGGAGCATGACAATCGTAACTGAGCAAGTTTAGCGGCGGCGTCCGCTGCGGCGCGTTCGTCACCCTCGGCTATCGACTTCTCAAGCTGGTTTATCAAGTCTCGGCGTCGCGAATGTTGATTGACTTCGTCTACCTTTGTCGCGATAGGTTTTTGATTTGCTGCACTTGTTTGTGACTCAGTAGATACTGTTCTCTTGCCAAGCTTCAAAACCGGTGGCGGTGATATCTTCTTATGAGTCACGAAAATTCTGTCTTTGTTCTCGACTCTTGACGACGTCGAAGCCACAACATGTGTTTTATTTTGAAATTGTATATTATCAGATTTTACATTCTTATCATCACCCTTTCTTTTATTATCATCATGTTTGGACACAACTGGAACATATTTAAGATGCTGGACAGCCCGTTGTTTCGGAATATAAACCGGATTCAACAATGATGAAATCTTCAATGGTGTATTTAGCTGTCTAGTTTCACTTATACCAACTGATTCAGTTTTATTTTTACTATGAAACTCGTTTTTGGTTCTCTCCCTATCAATCTGCAATTTTTTTGTTGACTTAACTGAATCATCAGTAATTTTTTCCGTTAATGGTTCTTTCGATTTTACATTATCACGAAGCAAAATTTTGCGAACAATTTCATTGGTATTGTCGTATGCAGGATTTTTGTTGTGAATCTAAGGCAAATAAAAAAACCTAATGTTTACCACTAAGTGGTTCTCGCTTTATGGTATAAAATGAATAGGTAGTAATGAAATTATCCCTGTCTGCAAAAAAAAACTTAGTACCTAGGATTTTGGGTCTTTAGTGAGTGATGTGTTCCAGCAATAAATAGGAAGCCAATAGATTCCATAAAAACGTCCTATATGTTATAAATACAACTTTATTCGACGTAAGTATAAATTAATCACATAGGTAGAATACATTTCTTAAATTTAATGACAATATCCGCAAGAAGGGTGGCACCGGTTGCCGTCGACGCCGCAGCGGCACCCGGCGCTGGTGTCGCCGCGGCCGGCCGGGCCCCAACGCCGGCCGCGCGTCACCCAACAGATTTCCGTCTTGCAAGCAGAACATTTCACCCAGTCACAACCCCATTTCTTAGTTATAATTGCACTACATTCTGGACATTCGAGGGCTTCACCGCGTGAAATTAGCGAGTCCAGAAGTGCTTTAGTCCCTTCATCGGTTTGATTTGTAACTTTGTTAGCAGCTTGTTGCAATTTAGAACGATATTGTTCGCACGTTTCTCCTTCATGTATCGCCTGAAATAATAAGAACGAAATGTAAAAAAATTGGGGGTATAATCACCGGTAGAAGTTTATATTAAACATAGGGTGTATTTTTTCTTTGACATAGGTCTAATGGGGACCCACTTGTTATCGCAAATATAAATGCGAAAGTTGGGATGTGAGTTAGTGAGGATGTTTGTTACTCCATCACGCAAAATCTGCTGGACAGATTTCGATGAAATTTGGTACACGGGTAGAAAAATGCCGGTAATAGCACATAGCGTACTTTTTATCCCGAAAGTCCCACGGGAGCGAAGGCCCGGGGCGCGGCTATCCTATATAACTAATATTATAAATGCGAAAGTGAGTTTGTTATCTCTTCACGCTCTATCTACTGAACCAATCTTCCTGAAATTTCGCATACACAGAACTGCTGAGAAGGACATAGACCTTTTATCCCGGGAAAAGCACTGTTCCCATGGGAAATACACGCGGGAGAAGCCGCGGGCAAAAGCTAGTTTATAATAAATCCGAAAGTTTGGATGTCTGTTACTAAATCAAAATTACTAGACGAATTTTAATGAAATTCGGTACACGGGTAGAAAAATACCGGGAGCGGAGCTCCAGGACGCACTCGTTATTTATATATTTGCCATTAAAAGTACATACCATAAAAACATGTCGATATTTCAAAAGAATTTACAACAAAATACATCTACACATCGCAACTGTTTTCTGTTATACAGATAGACAAAAACCGGCACTCAGTATGTTAATTTACCTGGCAAGGCACACAGTTATTGCGTTTGCACACAGGACAGGGAAATGTTCGCACACCAGCTTCACACAGAGCCCAACCCGAGCAGTCGCGCGTGCGGCAGTGGAAGGCGTTGCGCGAGCCGCTCTCCGCGGCCGCCAGCCCAAGCGTCAGCCACCGCTCGTGTTCCGCACGCGACACTAGTGCGCGGACCTCGCGCTCGTGCAGCGTCCCTGGACAGCCAATGGCAGGGCACGGCACCGCGGGCTCCTCACAGTGACGTATCATATCGGAGAGACAGTTCCGGCAGAATGAGTGAACACATTCGCGCAATACCGCCCCGTGGCCAGCTGGGCAGTCTTCCATGCAGACTTCACACTCGAATGCGTCACCGTTGGGGACGATGGCCTGCCGCTCCAGTTGCATTAGTTCGGTGTACACATCACCAGCCTTATCGTTATCACTCTTAGTTTCATTTCCTGAGTCGCTATTCTTCGCGGAATTTGTACATCCATCTTTTCTAGTAGACATTGAATTTACCTTCGAATCTGAAAAATAATTAATGATTATTGATATATGATATGATTAGTGATATATGATAATTTAACGTTATAATAATATGTTATGCAACGAGTGTTGATTCAAACACGAGACAATCAGAGAAAATATTATGTCATGATGACTGTAAACTTAATGAACGGAGTCCGCAGGTCTTACAGAAATATTTGTCACGACACTGCTACGCTAACCGCGTCTCGTCTCTACCAAAGACTGAACCTGAATCCCCTTGGAAATACCATACACTGCACTCTATACAAAGCACAGTCATCAGAATTCATTTCTTACACCCATGACTTCGTCCAGTGTAAGCACATAGTTAAAATGGTTAGTTTATTATTCTGTGGTGGAATCGAACACCGACGTCCCATTACATCGAACAAAGACTTCTTTAATTTTACTTTGTACTGTTAAAATAAACATCGGGCTAGGAAGGAATGCTTCGATCTTTGCGGGGACGGCATCAAAACGCTCCAGGCCGTCTCTTACATGAAAGCGCTACTAGTACTAGGCTCAAGGGGCATCCTTAAAAGGTAATGTTTAAAATGTACCCTGTTTAGCGCCATGAATCCTAATTCCAACTAATATTATAAATGCGAAAGTCAGTTTGTTGCCTCTTCACGTTTTATATACTGAATCAATCTTCCTGAAATTTCGAGAAGTACATATAGTTGAGTCATTCTATGTAATCAATGTATGGGGAACAAAAATTAATTTATAAAGTTTTGAAATTTGTGTGACATTATACCTTCGGTTGTGGACTTGTGGTGTTCGACGCTCACCGCCCTCCCCACCCCTCCACCTAACGCTACCCCCCCCCCCCCCCTTTACTCTAAATGCCCTTTACCGGTTTATTCACTTGTTCTCGAAAACTATAATAGATACGAAAAAGGTGTCAAAGGCAAAGATTAAATTCTAGGTATGTGAACGGCCAAAACTCGTAAAAGGCACTGTAACAGCTAGTTTATAATATAATTAGTTTTAGTGCCAACATGACGGCAAAGGAACTATTTGACGAAATGCACTTTAAAATAAAAGTAATCTTACCGGATTCGACTAAGCATAAATAGAAAGGCGCATCAAGCTCGGGTCCGGCCAGGGCTGCCAGCGGCGCGTCATCGTCAGCGCACAGCGCGCGGCCCACGATCCAGCGCTGCAGCGCGCGCGCTACGCCCAGCCGCGCTGTAGCGGCCGCGCGGAGGTCGCGCAGGCGGGCCGTGCGCGCGATCGAGAAGTAGATCGGCCCGTGCGCTGCGTTCTTGTCTTCAATCCATACGGAAATTCTAAAATGGTAAAATTTGCATACATAGAATCACGTCTTTATCCCTTACGGAGCCAAGAGCCGTGAGACTCGAAGGACACGCTTAGCTGAATAGTGGGCTTTCTGATGGAATGGAGATTCAGATATAGTGACAGGTTGCTAGCCCATCGCCTATGAATGGAGGAATCCCAAAAAAACAAGGAGTTTCGTCGCTTCATAAACCAGGTTAAATTGGCTACGTAAGCCATTTCGCCTAGGAATGGAAGTGGTCGCCATGGGCGAAATCGGTCAGACATATAATCAGTATCATTATTATCTTGCATTTTTCCCTATCGTCGTCATCTCTATCCAGTTCCAGCTTGCAAACCTTATTGTTATCCATATTTGGGGCTAAATTAATTATAGAATTTGTTGTCAGTGCTGATGATATGAAACGTTTTGTGCGCACGCGAATCTGATTGACGCATAGGTGAAGTGCACCAACATGAAAATAAAATAGATGAAACAATCCAAAACCCTGTTTGTAGTTTGGGCAGAAAAAGTACCTGTTTGTAGTTTGGACAAACTACAAGAAATGGCGTTGATACCTTCGATCAAGTATAAAAAACATTACCTAAATTAATTGAAAATATACTTACGTTACCATATTGGATCCATCAACACTAGTGACCTGTTGAGAACTCGACGCGTCTGTTTTGTTATCATTGACTTTCTTATCTGACAATTTGCTGCAGCTTGGTTCCTGCTTATCGGCTTGTCTGTTATCAGTTTCATTTTTCCTGATTTCCTGTTTTCGTTCTGAAATGACTCCAGGGTCTTTTGATGAATTAGGAACTACTGTAACCTTCGAAGAAAAATTGTTTAGAACGCCTTCAGTTTCAGATTGCTGAATTAGATTTTTGTTTTCTACTGCAGACTTTTGAATAGCATTATCTTGGTTAGATAATTGGCCTAAAATTTGTGAAGTAAACGATAACACGGAGCATGACAATCGTAACTGAGCAAGTTTAGCGGCGGCGTCCGCTGCGGCGCGTTCGTCACCCTCGGCTATCGACTTCTCAAGCTGGTTTATCAAGTCTCGGCGTCGCGAATGTTGATTGACTTCGTCTACCTTTGTCGCGATAGGTTTTTGATTTGCTGCACTTGTTTGTGACTCAGTAGATACTGTTCTCTTGCCAAGCTTTAAAACCGGCGGTGATCTTTGCTTTTGAGTCACGATAATTCTGTCTCTATTCTCGACTTTATCTTTATTTGGCGAATTCGACGTCGAAGCCACAACATGTGTTTTATTTTGAAATTGTATTTTATCAGATTTTATATTCTTATCATCCTTTCTTTCATTATCATCTTGTTTGGATACAACTGGAACATCTTTAAGATGCTGGGCAGGCCGTTGTTTCGGAATACAAACCGGATTCAACAATGATGAAATCTTCAATGGTGTATTTAGCTGTCTAGTTTCACTTATACCAACTGATTCAGTTTTATTTTTACTATGAAACTCGTTTTTGGTTCTCTCCCTATCAATCTGCAATTTTTTTGTTGACTTAACTGAATCATCAGTAATTTTTTCCGTTAATGGTTCTTTCGATTTTACATTATCACGAAGCAAAATTTTGCGAACAATTTCATTGGTATTGTCGTATGCAGGATTTTTAAAATTTTCCAAACCTTTTTTTGATGATGAAGGTTCTTCAGAAGAAATGAACTCTCGAGGTCTCGAAGAACCTATGCGAAGAGTAGGAGTTTCTGTAATAGATACGGACGTCACTAACTCATTTATCTTTGCAGCAATAGGTTCAGCTGGCTTATGCTTTTTCGGAAGCGAGTCTTTCATCTCTTTTAACATCTTTTTAAGTTGTTGTTTTTCCTCATCCTCAAGATCTTTTGGTTTTGGAGGAACTCGCAAGTCTTTTTCTGTTTGAGTAAAGATAGTTTCATTTTTGTTTTCATTTTTTAAATTGTTATTAGGCTTTTGAACAGAATTTAAACAGAAAGTACATCTATTTACGGATACATCAAAACGTCTTAAACAAGTAATGCAAATCCATCGAGGTCCTTTAGATATCTCCGAATTCGGAGTGTCTAATTTTTGGTCGGTACTGAGAATATTATTATTTTTCTCTTTTAATCTGCATGACTCTATCAGTTCTGCCGCCTGCTTGTCCAGCTCGCTAATGCTCGGAAGAATTTTTATAGCAGAAGTTTCAATAGCCGACCTTCTCTTTTTACTGTCAAATATTTGTTTTAAAAAATTCTTTTCCTGTTTAGATTTTGCATCAGTCGTGTGTTCCTTTTTAACATATTTCTCTGACTTACATTCTATAGACACATCAACAGGTGATACATTTTTAGCACGGTCCGGAGGATTCATGTCAGTATTTTGTACTTCCGCGATATTTTCTTTGGCTTTTGCCTCTTTAACGGGAGGTTGGGGGGCCCGTCGTTTCCGTGAATGTCGGTAAGGAAGGGTAGCGGAGGGTGCGGCTCGGACAGGCGGCAGGGGAGCTCGCCGCTTGCCGGGGACGTGTGTGCGGCGCTGTAAGGATTCGCTCGTGGCTCTCCTGTCCCGCTCCTGTTTATCCGTACCAGATCGGTTCGGCAGACTGGTGACGTCGTAGCTGACGGCGATGTCGTCGTAGAGCCCGTACTTGCGGTGCAGCGTGAGGTCTCTGTCGTGTATACGGCGGCGGTCCTGTTCGTGCATCCGCTTCCTGTAGGAGGCTGTGGGGGGAGGCGGGGACGGCAGTGATTGCGGTGCGGCGTGGCGGTAGTGCGCGGGCGGCAGGAAGGCAAAGCTTTCGACCGAGTGGTCGGAGCCGGCGCTGGAGAGGCTGTCGGAGGAGTCGTCGCGCCGCAGCCACGACAGCAACGTCCACAGCCCTCCCGACAGCGGCCGTGCGCGGGGGGACTCCGTCACTGCCGCGCTCATCACACCTGAAACATTTTTTAACAGTATATACCTACTTCTCTGACGCTAGCAATAAAATAAATGTACGTAAGTAGGTATGTAATCCTAACTAAATGCGAAAGTGAGTTTGTTCTCTTTACGCTTTATATACTGAACCAATCTTCCTGAAATTTCACATACACATAGTTAGACTTACGGAGAAGGATATGGTACCTTTCATCTCGGGAAAAATCACTGTTCCGGTGGGAAATTCACGCGGGCGAAGCCGC
Organism: Ephestia elutella; assembly: GCA_018467065.1. Taxonomy (NCBI): domain Eukaryota; kingdom Metazoa; phylum Arthropoda; class Insecta; order Lepidoptera; family Pyralidae; genus Ephestia; species Ephestia elutella. Next base: position 6,464,004 of record CM031567.1, on the reverse strand, counting down.
GGGCAAAAGCTAGTTGATACCAAACGGAAATTGGATTAGATTGTGAGAGAGCGGGCTCTGACAATACAAGTGTCAGGCGACGACAAATTAACGCTTCTATTGTGTTATTTATTATTCCGAACTCTGTAATTTTAGTGTGTGCTTAGTTGATAAACACCTGATTTATTAATTTCATTATTATATTTATATATACATATTATAATTATAACAAATTAACATGAACCAGATATTACCTTTCCAGAAGAAAATGTTAAATATTTACTTAGATTGTTATTTTCTATACTTATTATAACAGCAAATCTCTAATTGAAAATACAACATTTGTATAGAATCACACTTCACAAATACTAAAACGAACAGCACTATTAACACATTTAGCAAAGTCAATAAAAATACTTACGCACATGAAAATAAAGGCGAGGTTTCAAAGTGCGAAACCCAGAACTAGAGCATTATTAGCCTCAATTTGGCGCATTTGAGGTCGTGGTCCCTCGGCACCTCAAATCACGGCAGGTTAAACTGACAGTCGTATCACGATAAAATGCTAAATAAGATGTTAATAAAGAGAATAACACTTTAGTAAGTTATTAGAACAATAAAGGGAGGAAACAAAGCGAGGTCGCCGCGTGCGCACGTCGCCGCTCCCGCGGGCTCTGCGCCGCCCAGAGCTATATTTAGCAGAACTTCGCGACTCCATTCTTGCTATTTTCATTTCATTCTTGAGAGGCAAGTGCGCCCCGACCTCACTTAAATTTGGCTTCCTAGTTGTTGTTTTATATTTCGATCTTTTATGTACTCTTTTACTTTACTTATTTTGTTTCTACTACCCGACTAAGCATTGCAAACTTAAGAAAATGATTTAGGGAAATAAGTATGTTAAAATATTACGTAACTATAAGGATTGAAAATAACTTTTAAAAAATAGAGCTGGTTATAGACAAAAACTTGTTCTGATTGATGAAGCCATGTATTTTTGGCAACTGATAAAAAAAAAATTAATTAAGATTTGAAATTTTTAACACATATAAGCAAGTGATTTTTTTCTCTCTGCATATAAGTATAAAGATTAACTATTAATATTTGTTTAACAAATACAGTTATACTTATATTAATTCTGTGGTTATGTACAACTTTTTTTACAATACAACTTCATTCAAATATCGTTAAATTACTTGTAGGGTTGTTGGTATGTATAAACTTAGCAATTTCAAACATTCGTATCAATAGAGACTAGGATTTATCATGATTACTAGATTTATGGCCTTCAAGCAAAGATCTAAGTATAACATAAATACCTGCTATATATTTCTCAGGTGCATGATAAAATTAGGTAGCTCAGTTGTATATCAGACAAGCTTAACTAGCCCTAGCTTGCCCGATACGTGTTTTGTAAAAAGAATTGACTGACTTAATTTTCTACTATTTTTAGTGAATCTCTAACCCAGAGCGATACAGGGATCAACAATGTATATCTTGTTTTTTGGTTTTTGAGCATCTCAAATGCAATTAGTACTTAGATGTATTTAGTATTAGTAGTAGTTGGTCGCGGATTCAAATCCTGCTCGCATGGAATTTTTTCACCATATCTAATTTCTAAATGAGAGTACTATGTATATCTTATAAGTTTATTTAAAACAGGTCGTTGGAATTTTTTGTAATATTTCTAATAATTAGCTTGCGTAGATAGTTCCCCTGGCGGCGTCTTAACGGCAGAAGAGTGTCGCTCGAGGGAGCACTGCACGACCAGCAGCGCGGCCGCCACGCGCGCCGTCAGCTCCGCTTGGCTCAACTCGTGCGCCCACGGGACTCGGCCCCAGTGAATCAACTATTAGAAACAAGATAATTATCCTACTATAAAGCGCACTACACACCAAAGTCGCCGACCCGCCGACCTATGTCGGCAACTTTTTTTTTTGTTTGTGTTGCCGATATAATTCTATTCAGATAGGCCGCCGGGTTGTGTCGGCGGGTCGGCGGCTTTGGTGTGTAGTGCGCTTAATACTAATATTATAAATGCGAAAGTTGGCTTTGTGACTTTGTTTTGTGAGTTTATGAGGATACTCAATCACGCAAAATCTCCTTGACGGATTTCGATGAAATATATATATAGTCCTCCTCATCGATTTCGATGACGGCGACCCTTGACAATAATCTTATATTTGAGGTGCATTTCTATTATATGGCTCGCCAAACCAAATTTAGTTTTAAATATTCTGTTACACGAATGACAGAATAGTTGGCCGGCTGTGTTATATGTATATATATAAGAGGTCTTGGGTTTTTCTTTGCGTACACGACTGATAACTCACATAGACTATTGTCACTCGGAGAAATGCAAGGAATCTAAAAATACCTCTCACAGCCATTCAGGACTTATGGTGGATCCTACTAATATATAAATGCGAAAGTTTGGATGTGAGTTTGTGACTTTGTGAGGTTTGTTACTCAATCACGCAAAATCTCCTTGACGGATTTCGATGAAATTTGGTATACGGATATAGAAAAATACCGGGAATAGCACGTAGAGTACTTTTTATCCCAAAATTCCTACGGGAGCGAAGCCCCGGGGCGCAGCTGGTTAAAAAATAAAAAACACGACTGATAACTCACATAGCCTATTGTCAGGAGAAATGCAAGGAATCTAAAAATACCTCTCACAGCCATTCAGGACTTATGGTGGAATAAAGAAACTTACATACATACATGAACCCTGAAAACATTCTTCTTTTGGTCACTTGTGTAAAAAATCACACAGATTGAGTTAGCCCCAAATATAGATGGGTAACCACCCGGGTTAAATCCCGAGACTAAGTTACCCCAGACTAAGTAAACCCAGTTATTACCCACTTCAATGTATGGACTGTAATGGGTGATAACTGGGTTTTAACCCGTGTATCCACTCATCTATGGCCCCAAAGTAAGTTTGAGACTCGTGTTATGGGATACTAACTCAACAGTACTATATTTTATAACAAATACATATATAGATAAACATCCAAGACCTAGGACAATCTGAAAAAGATCATTCATTTTCCATCTCGACCCGGGTTTTTTGGACTTGTTAGCTGAGTGTGTCAGTGCGTGGACGCGGCGGGCGCGCTGGGGCGGGCGGGCGGAGCGCCGGCAGTGGCTCGCTAGCCCGCACCCCGGCCGCGCGTCCTCTCGCGCCTTCGCCCATCGACTCGCACCCGCCAACCGCTCACCACGTGCCACAGTCTCAATAAAAAGTTGCCAGTGTTGTGTAGTGATACATTGATCAAGCAGTGAAAGTTTCAATTTAAAAAAGGAAAAAAAAAACTTTGTGAATTATTTTCTTTTTTTTATTAATCTAGGTTTTCTCGTAAGTAACTATAATAATTTTAATGTCATTTGGCAATTGATTCTTATTCTTGTAACAAAGAGCATAATTATTAATACATTTGATAGGTTAATTATGTAGGTATAGAAGTAGATGCCTAATTAATTATGTTTCGGAGCTAAAAGGCAGTCCATGATTTATGGAATGGCGACGGCGAAGTATAATACAATAATCTTTTCTTTCTCACATTGCCTTACATATATTAGAGGCACGTCCCAATGTCGCAATGTTGCCCTCATTATTTTTTTATAGGAATCACGGATATGATACACTCGCCTTTTCCAGATCAAATATAAATTAGTGTAAAAATAGGCGTATTTTTCAAAGTTCTGGTATGCAATGGTTGATCCTTTTCCCATACCTTCACTGGAAGAGAATAAGAACTGGAGGTCCTTATTTTAGCTATCCCACCATCCACCGCGGGCCATGCCAGCTAAGCTAGTTAATATACAAAAACTGGTTCAGGTATCATTTACAATACATATTCTATAAAATCAAGATATATCTTATCTCTATTTACAGCCATTTACGGTGATCTGACTGAACTATTCATATGTACTAAATATGCGAAGGTACTTCAGCTATGCTCAAACAAGTTCTATTTATAAAACGTTCTATCTATTCAACTCCTATGAACAATTCGTATAAATTGTTTCAATCCAAAAGCGGCATTCAAATCTATCCACCCGCGAACTACAGAGACACATACATGTTGAGTCATTGTGCTAAACTTGTCTTACATCACATCCTTATTTGCTACGGGTGAACTATTTTCTCACTTTTCTCATCAACTCAAACTATTCTATTCTAACAAATCCGTTAGATTTTGCTAAATCTTTCGGTAAAAGCATAATCTTTTTTTAACCTTTAGGGTTTACTTGAGAGGCTTTTACTTTTTATGAAAACTTATGAATTATTCTATAATATAATATTTTTTTTATAAACAACAGCAACTTTAAAGAAAATTGCACAGGTATATGTTTTGTGAGAGTTGCATGATTATATAAGGAGGTCTTAATTTAAGGTCAATCAGAAGAATTTTTAAATCATTTCCACTCACCACAAAAAGTCCATTTCGCAGGCTTTTTTGCTTTACAAATAAACTTTTGTTTACAGTATATTTTATAAAATCAGCCAAGAGAAACGACTGTTCTAATAGATTTGATATTGTCATGTTAAATATATTTAATAAAATTATCGTCAGTTAATAAAAATTATGTATCGTTAGAATTTTCTTTTATAAGCAATTTACATTATACTGGTATTGGTACACTATGTTGGTAACTAGAGTTATCATCATGTTAATTTTGATTATTAGTTATAGCAAGTTATTGTAAATATACAAATGGTATTGACTTAAATAATAAGCACATTGCGCGCTCAAATGTGCCTAAAAAAATTCAATACATATTGTCATATGCATGCATAACACCATAGCATCTTATAATATCCGAGCGAAACCATTGTCAACGTTAAGCGGTACACAAAGCAGGACAAACCTAGCTTTAGACAAGTAAATAATCTGTGTTGAGTTCTAGAGAAAGAGAAATTACCACTCTCGCGATAAAATCTTAAAGGAAACGCCGCAAAATGACTGCAAATGACTGTGCGAAGTTATACAAGTTTCTGCTCTCTTGTTATATAATGTCATTAAGTTTGCATTTTGGATTCTAACTTGTGAATACTTGGTGAAATCATGGTAATATCGTTGCTAGCAAAATTTACGAAGCTTTCCACGAGGAAATATCATTAGGAAAGTTTAGCTCTTTCAGTGCAATGAAATCTTGATGGTCACCTCGACGTTAAAGTTCCATTGTAATGGGCGACCCATCGGTTTAATGTCTGCTAAACTGCTCTCTTCTTAACGTCACGTGTCCTTCCTTGATTAAACTTCTAATTGATAACTTAATTGGCAATTTTGCTTTTCTCGTTATAATAGTTCAAATAGACAAATTATTATTTTAGACATTTCAGAAACCATCCAGGATATACCTAGTCCTTCCCAATAAATTTCTATACTGTCTGGTTGCAAACAGTTTCGTTAAAATATCTTCTTCATCTTTCCACATAACCGTAAATCTATAATATTAAATAACAACAAGAATATCGTTTTAAGTCAGGTAATGCGAAATAGTATAGTTTAATAATAATGGTAAAGGAAAACCGTGCTAGGAAAGCAAAATTCTATGTATTCAATGTTGGCGATATTTTAGGTTGTTTTTCAATAGATTGAAAACCGCAGCGTTCCCTGGTAGTAATTTATTGCCAAACGTCACAGGTTAAAAACATGTCAGTTGTTTTTGTGCAACCACTATAAAAATAAAACGTTATGTAAATAAATATGTCTACTTCATGCCCATTCTCCAGGAGTTAGCTGAACCTGCTGTCAAACGTGAGATATTAAAGTCCAACGGTTTAACAAAATTGTTTGCTAAAGGCTCGAGGAAATCCGAAAGGTGAATATTGTTAACTGAAAACACTTTTGTGAAAATATCGTTTTGGAAGGAAGAAGAATATCACGTACACTTGTTTTTGCTGCTAGGTATAGAATGAAGTACTTTGGGAACAACCCATATAACCGTGTAGGAACCTGATAATATACAGATTTATAGAATTCCTAGAGTAAACCTGGTGGAAATAGTTCCTGTGGAAATATAGTTCATCGTTTTTACATACTTTCTCTTTTCAACGTTCATTTGCTTTGAAATAGCTAGTCTATATACTTTCATTACTTAATCTCCGAGATATCTGACAAGACTATATAAATGTACATTTGTTGAATTCTCGAAAAATGCTGTGGAAAACAATATTAAAGGCATTTGAATACTTTCGAGGTTCAAATCTCGTGGAATTAAAGAATGAAATGAATGAATAGAACTTCTTTGATAGAGCTAAAATGCTTTTCGAATTGAAACATTCCTGTAAAGATGAGATGCATTTATGCCTTAGCAAATCTTAGCATGCCATAAGTGTCGCCTGGATTATAAGACCACAGTAGGTGACTGTTTTATGGTAAAATAGTAGTAAATGAGTTTTATATCGCAGACATTCGGCACGTAAATGACTTAGAGCTTCTTGTCAATCAATAGGTTTTAAAAAGAAGATGGCCTGAGATCTTTTTGAGCGTCCGCTGTAAATGTTTAATGGAGAGTTTTTTTGCGTTTGATTACGTTTCTGTGTCTTTGGAAAACTTTTTTATCAGTCATAGAAGGTTACTCGTTTCGTTAAATATAAACCTTTGTAAGATTATAAGTGAAAAAAATACGTCAACTTGAGACTTGTCAAATTGAGGCAGTAATAGAGGGTTGTTCAACTTTGCGACTACGATTGGAGCAAAATATTGATTTGCTGTTACATACATTGATATTGATATTTACATTCCAAGTTTAAAGCGATATTTACCTAATACCGTCCACCTCAAGTGAATTTTGTAGCACAGGCAGGTGATGGAAGTTTCGCTAATAAATCGCCGTCTCCCGGGTGTGGTTGTCAATTTTAGTTTATAAACTCCGATCGGAGTACAGGGCAATTAATTTTCACTTTCAATGTAACCTTAGAAAATGTTTTCCGTCCCTGATTGCCCATTTATCTTCGGAAGTCTTTTGAATTTTATCGACATTTTATAAGTAAACTTTTTAGAATACACGCATACTAATATTATTAACTGAACTGTGTTTGTTACTAAATCACGCAAAATCTACTTAAAGAATTTTGATGAAATTTGGTACACGTGTAGAAAGATACCGGAAATATCACGTAAACTTTTTGTCCCGAAATTCCCAAAATTCCCAAATTCCCTGGGGCACCGCTAGTAATTTATGTTTTGTCAGATTTTCCATCTATCCATGTTTGCGCTATTTTTATTAAGGCTGAAGTAACCCTGTATTTCTGTTTCCTTTTTACACCTGAACGTTGATTGACGACGTACTTATGTTAACTGTAATCCAATAATAATTTAATACAAACCAAACTATAATTACTTGAATTTCCTGGTTATGTATAGTGAGATGCAAAGACACATCATCTTTCTCACCGAATCCTAATCTCGGAGTCAGGTTTCTCTCCATTTTACTGTACGTCCACGTGTACGAAAATTTAATTAAGTATTGTTAATATCGAGCTTAATAACTTTAATTAAATTGTAAATATTTATTTAAACGTAATATTTGAGCCCAAATTATTATGGAACAGAATATACGTTTTAGGTACTGATTAATTATTATAACTATAATGCATGCTTAAGCTGTGGTTCGTAGATAATAATAAATTATTCTCAGCTTAATTTAGATATTAATTTCCTTTCTTATTTTATACCGGGTAATAATTAATTTTCTAACTAATCTACATTCATAATATCTAACTAATCCTTATTCATAATTGGCTATGATATTAGTTTTCCGTCACATAAAATTTATTGAAATTATAAAACTTTAAATAAATTCGCAAAAGAAAGGTTAATTGTACAAATATTTTCCGGCATTTAGAATCGAACCCAGGGTCTACCTAGATGGCAGATGGCGGATGAGCGCAATGACCACTACGCCACGGAGGTCATCATTTATAGACGATTGGTTCATCTGATGATAATAAATATACCATAATAATAAAGGCCTTTGAGACGGTTAATTAAACGTATTGATAAGGATCGCTGTTCAGTTGATTGGTATTTGCTTGACATGGAAACTGATTGATTGCTTCGCTAATAAACTATTGAGGATGAATTCGTGTTTCGTGATACTCAAGTGCAAAATATTGATGCTACGGAATTGATGTTTCATACAATAGGCGTCATTGATGTTACTTAATTAACAATTAATATATCTATACATATAATAAAACAGTAAAAATATTTTGTCTGTACATTTAATATTTTTGACTGAAATGGATAGAGGGAGACCTAAAACGAACAATAGAAAGCAAAAAAAATTTTTTGGAATTTCTTGTCTGTCTGTCTGTCTGTCTGTCTGTCTGTCTGTCTGTATGTATGTACGCGTTTCACGCAAAAACTACTGGACGGATTTGAATGAAACTTTTTTTGTTGTATAGCTATTAAGCCTGGGCAACATATAGGCTATAATTCATTTTGAAACCTGGAACACCTGATGAAGAACCATAACGGAACAGCTAAACTATAAGTAATATGGAAATGGTGCCTTAACAAAAATCGTTCAACCTGATGAGCATTTTCTGCCGACGTATAAAAATTGAAGATCTGGAACATCTGATGAAAAGCTCCAAGAGACCAGCTACACTATAACATATATGGAAATGGCGCCTTAGCAAAAATCGTTCAACCTGATGAGCATTTTCTGCTGACGTATAAAAATTGAAGCTTAGGAACATCTGATGAAAAGCTCCAAGAGAGATTTTTCATCCAAGCGAAACTCACGCGGGCGAAGCCGCGGGCGACAGCTAGTATTCTATATATATATGTAACTTAAAGGTGACTGACTGACATAGTGATCTATCAACGCACAACCCAAACCACTGGACGGATCGGGCTGAAATTTGGCATGCAGGTAGATGTTATGACGTAGGCATCCGCTAAGAAAGGATTACCGCGAGCGAAGCCGCGTGCGCCAGCTAATATGTATATAATTTAATGCCATTTTTCGTAATATCTGGATTAGTCTAACACGGAATCTAAAGTGAGAAATTTAATTATAGAGCTTACTAGGCGATCTCATAATTTGAAAACTATGATTGCTCTATTCTTGTTATTTGAATGTAAAATGGAATTAGAGCTTGCTAGTGCTGTAAAACAAGTCCAAGTGGTAATACAATACCATGATGGAATAGGATATTGAGAAAAATCCACTGGTATACTCATCATAGTCATATCACTTACATTTTTTTATCAACTAGGATAGAGATGATCCTCAATCGGTTTATTGTTGCGTATATTTGTAACTGTTAATTAACATTGTTTTCAATATCTCTGCTTTGCATAACATTTTAGTGCCTATGAGTGTGTGTGTGAGGTACAGTCCGCGAGGCCTAAGCTGAGCTTTGCATTTGTGTAAGTGATTCCGAATAGTAAATGCGCAGCAGATTGCGCAGAACAAGTGACATCTCACACATCATGCTGGTTGTCAAAATGTTGTACAAACACTGCCTTTTTACACTAACTGTGTGCACTCACACAAATGCAAAGCTCAACTTAGGCCTCGCGGACTGTATAAGGTTTTATTCTCTACATATTTTGTGTCTGGTGGCTGACGCCAATAATCGGTTTTGTGGGACATTAATAGCTATTTGTCATATGTCACACCACTGCAACGAAATTACTTCATTTCGAAGGGTACTCGTAGATCGTACGTGGCGTTCGCGTTACAATGATACAACGTACACCTATTAATTTTAGCGCTTCGCGCAAATAAAGAAACTTACATACATACATGAACCCTGAAAACATTCTTCTTTTGGTCACTTGTGTAAAAAATCACACAGATTGAGTTAGCCCCAAATATAGATGGGTAACCACCCGGGTTAAATCCCGAGACTAAGTTACCCCAGACTAAGTAAACCCAGTTATTACCCACTTCAATGTATGGACTGTAATGGGTGATAACTGGGTTTTAACCCGTGTATCCACTCATCTATGGCCCCAAAGTAAGTTTGAGACTCGTGTTATGGGATACTAACTCAACAGTACTATATTTTATAACAAATACATATATAGATAAACATCCAAGACCTAGGACAATCTGAAAAAGATCATTCATTTTCCATCTCGACCCGGGTGTCGAACCCGGGACCACCGGTGTGGCAGTCCGGCGTGATGACCGTTAGGCCACGGTAATCGTCAGAAAAAATCTCCGTGTTTATCTATTACTGGTATTATTTTTAAAATTGTAGAGTGATTTATGTGCGGCACTGACCTGGTATTCTTCTTCTAGCCGTGCGAGCAGGACGGCATCTTTGGGATCCAGGCGTCGTTCCGTGCACGCTAACATCAAGATTGGCGATTTCAGCGCCTCCATTCCAAAGTTTATGGCTGAATATAAATATTCATATTAGTTTCGTTTTTTAATTTCAATTTTATATGTTTGAGGAATTTTATACAACCAACAGTAGTGAATAGGTATTAGAAAGAAGAACGACATTCTATACCCTAGGCTGTATATGTTTGAATATATAAGCCAGATTTTATACAGGATTAAATAAAAAATATTTTTCCCAACCCAATTAGCAGAAGTTTCAGATATTAGCACATTATGTAAACAAAAAAATATATACTTCAGCTTTTTATTACATAACTTTTGCCCGCGTTTTCACCACAATTAATTTACTATTTTATTATTATACATATAGGGAATAATTCAACATTAAAAAGTACATGATATTATTTACCATTGAGAGCTGCAAAATTATATGACAAAAAGTGCCTCGCCAGAACTGCTCGGGTCTCAGTAGACACGGGAGGTGGAGTGAGGCCCCGCGAGACATCTTGTTTCACATTGAATCTCTCTTCAAACCATTCCAATATTGGGCTCCACTTCTGCTCTTGTAAAACTCGCAACTCATCCTCTTCCTTGTTAAGACAAAAAAAAAAACCTTTGAAATAATAAAATTTAAAATCATACTTAAGGCCATGTTGTAGCACACATTCGAAAAAATTTTAATTTTTCATGAAGAAATTTTCCTAATTAGAGTTTAATTACGAAGTGGAAAATTAATACAGGATATAGATTATGATGTTTATTAAGGTTTCAATCGTGTACTTTTTAATAAAAATACATATTTTCGGCTTAATTAATTCATAAAGGCACCGAAAATTTAGAAAAAATTTCAGCTTTCAAGTCATGGAACTTACAATTTTCAGCGATAACATATATATATATATATTTTTTTATATAATTAGTTGATATATATACTATATTAAAGTTTTAAACGAGCACTTTTGTTTTTAGACTAATATTTTTAAAGATATTTGAGAAATAGTTTTGCTAAATCGGTACAAAATCTGTTCGATCCTGCCAACGAAAGTAGAACATTATGTTGTGCAAAAAACTATCTTATTGCAACGCGCACACGGCGCGGTTAAGCGCATATGAATTTTGTTTTTTGCAGCTCAGGTCGGGGTCAGGACCTCGTCTTAATACAGATAGACAAAAAATATATAAAATAGGGTAAATAACTAAATATCACTATGCATTTATTTAGAAAATACGGACAGACACTCCAATTTTATTTATTTGTATGGATATTTTGTCTCGCTCTTTCCATGTCTAATATCGGAAAGAGAGATAGGGACAATATATTTCTATGGACAAAACATATAAGTAAAATAAGTTTATACATGTATCTCTACAAATCGAATAACTTACCTCAGAATGGAATAATAGGGTGTCTGTAGGCAGATAGTCCAACAAATAATTGGTGATATCGTGAGATGTCAATTTTCCGGGATTGTCCAAAGCAGTGTTGCATAAAGCTGTCTAGAAAGAAATACAAATAAAGATAAAATGTACAGTGAAAATCAACAAATTAGCTGTGCCTCACAGTTTCCCCCTCTTAAATATGATAGTAAGTTAAAATAATTTATTGCACCAAAAATTAATTGGACCAGATACCAAAATTTATTACATACAAACCAAACTAAATTTTTATTACTAGCTTTCGCCTACAATTTGTATATATCTCAGGTTCTAAGTGGCATATGAAGATAAAACCTACAACATATTTTAAGTTACTTCATTAATTTCATTAAAAGTGTATCACGTCCGCGCGCCCGACCGAGTTTAGGTATTTGATAGACCGCAGCTGGCTGTGTGCAAGTCACACGCACACATCGACGTGAGATTGCCGCCAACCCGAAGTAATAAGTGACAGGGATCGGGCAAAGGATTTGTTGGTACCTATATTTTTTTTTTTCTTGCTTTACGGTAATGAATTCATACCAAAAATAAAATTACGACCATTTTCTTATGTAAAACATACTTGGCGCGACTTGGCAGTAAAATGGACACGGATGCCGCGACAGAAAATAGCATGACCGTCGTGCCAGGATGCTAAGATGTTAAACATCTGCCTGGCATCCCATGAAGGCCAATTTTTCGGGATGAGGTTTACAAAAACAGTATTTTTGGATCCAAGATGGCGGACAATTTTTTTTTAATTTTGCAATATGGGTATCGTTTTATAAGTGTTTCAGTGCGCTGATTACGACAATAACATTTATTTTGGAATCCAAGATGGCGGACAACTTTTTTTTCACGTTTACAATATGGGTATGGTTATAAGGGTTTTTCGGTGCGCTGATGACAAAAATAACATTTATTTTGAGATCCAAGATGGCGGACAACTTTTTTTTCAAGTTTACAATATGGGTATGGTTATATAGGTATTTCGGTGCGCTGATGACAAAAATAACATTTATTTTGAGATCCAAGATGGCGGTCAATTTTTTTTTTAATTTTGCAATATGGTTAACATTTTGTAGGTTTTTGGGGACGCTGATGACGAAAATAACATTTATTTTGGAATCCAAGATGGCGGACAACTTTTTTTTAAATTTTACAATATGGGTATGGTTATGTAGGTTTTTGGGGACGCTGATGACCAAAATAACATTTATTTTGAGATCCAAGATGGAGGACAGTTTTTTTTATTTTATTTTACAATATGGGTATCGTTTTATGGGTTTTTGGGTACGCTGATGACCAAAATAACATTTATTTTAAGATCAGCGTCCCCGAAAACCTATTAAACGATACCCATATTGTAAAATAATAAAAAAACTGTCAGCCATCTTGGATCTCAAAATAAATGTTATTTTCGTCATCAGCGTCCCCAAAAACCTATAACATGATACCCATATTGTAAAATAAAATAAAAAATTGTCCGCCATCTTGGATCTCAAAATAAATGTTATTTTCGTCATCAGCGTCCCCAAAAACCTAGAAAACGATACCCATATTGTAAAATAAAATAAAAAACTGTCCTCCATCTTGGATCTCAAAATAAATGTTATTTTCGTCATCAGCGTCCCCAAAAACCCATATAACCATACCCATATTGTAAACTTGAAAAAAAAAACTGCCCGCCATCTTGGATCTCAAAATAAATGTTATCTTTGTCATTAGCGCACCGAAAAACCTATAAAAACATACCCATATTGTAAAATTGAAAAAAAAAGTTGTCCGCCATCTTGGATCTCAAAATAAATGTTATTTTCGTAATCAGCGCACTGAAAAACTTATGAAACGATATACATATCGCAAAATTAAAAAAAAAAAGTTGTCCGCCATCTTGGATCTTGATTTAGATTTATTTTGATTTTTATGATTTCGATTTCTATGATTTCGATTTATTACGATTTCTATGATTGCGATTTATTACGATTTCTATTTCATCAAAAATTGTCGGCCATCATTCATGAGTATGAAAATGGTACCTGTATAAATTTTAAAAAGATTAAAAGTAATAAATATGTAAATCTGATCTACATTACTCTCTGCTGTCTGTGAATACATGAACACGCGAAAATTAAATGCCTCCCGAGCAGCAGAGCGACATGGATTCCCCTTGACTCTTACCGGCAGACTGATTTTTCGTGGGCTTGGAACTCGTATATATTGAGCGATGGCATTGCCATACAAAAAATGTATGGGGAATTTCTTAGTGAATTGTTACGATATATAATATTTTTTTCGAGTTATTTTTCAAAAATCTAAAACGAGCAACTTGTAGCTAGTTTAATAAACTCGCGATTTAACATTATGTAGAAATTATAATTTGTGTTTTACATAATGATTTCGTTAAAGCCGTGAACCTTGTTTTTCGTATTTTTCGTGTTTTCTGGAAGGTATTTACGCAAAAATAAAAGGCAAAATATTTTTATCTGTCTCGTATAAGTAGTAGCAGTTATTTAAGAAGCCTATAGTACTATTTTTATTATCAATAATGATCTAGTTTTGGCACCAGGGTCAATTCAGTAACGACTGTTTTGGCTAAAAACGTGTGATGCAGGCTTAATACAGTATTTGAGTGAAAGTGAAGTTCGTAAAGTTTATTTTCTTTAACAATAGGGTATTTGACAATGTTTTTTTTATTTTATTTTTAGAAAGATCATGTAAAAGTATAATAACAAACTGTTTTTATTTTTTTAAATTTCGAGCTAATTATTAAGTTATATCAAATTAAAAGTACCCAAAAATCCGATGCCCCGAAAAAATCCGATCACTTCTTGTCAGTTCACGAAACAAACCCGAGCTCCACACCCGCGCGGGCCCAGCGAACCGGCGGCGGGGAGAGGCGCACCGAGTAGGGAATACACGTGTGACGTCACCTGGCTAATCGGAAGTGTTCGGTAACTGGTCGGCATATTCCGTTACTATGAATTTTCAATTCAAGATAACTAGGTAATTAAATCGAAAAAAATAAAAATAAAAACAGTTTGTTATAAAACTTGTATATGATCTTTCCATTTATTCAAAAATTATGTTGAAAAATTACACCTTGTCAAATACCCTATTGTTGTGAAGTCTTCAATTTAATTAATTAGTTAGAGAAATGCAACTTACCAAATGCATGACAGGTGGTGAAATGTATTCTCTCTGTGAATCCCACTCAGCAGCAATAGCGCGTGCTAGAGGCTCACTGCTAACCATCAACACTTTACCATTAGGAGTCTTCAATCTTCTTTGATCAAGTGTGACTTCCCAATTTTGCTCATTTTGGATTATACTTGTATTACGATAAAATCGTTTACGAGTAGCTAAATATAAAACAAAAAATTACATTAAAATTGCTAAAATTACAATGACTGTCTTGAATAATGTCACAATCAGGGCATTAATTGTGACATTATTCTAGATTGTCCACTGGCTTAAACCATACAGTACATTCCAGTTAGTTTCCATAAACTGCTCGGAGAGTACAACAGGGTCCCTAAACATTTAAGGTTCTTTTGAAAGGATTCAGCCACTCTTGCAAAGCCTTAGGTAGGAGTTCAGAGTGACTTCTGAGTGAAAAAAAAATTCCAATGGCCTTCCTTGGAAAATTTTTTTTTACCAACAGCGTGTTTTTTAAATGGGATGGATAGCATAAAAAAATTATAGCATAGCTCCAGTAGTGTTTAAAGGGAATTTGTGTAATATTTTGTATGTAACAATCAGTTTTTATTGTTGATAAAAAATAAATATCAACTAGGTATCAATCAACAACAATATATATAAGAAAATAAAATACATGATGTTTGTTTTATATTATGACACAGAATACATAATAGTACAAGTATTAAGATAACAAACTGTCAACTAGTAAATATCTTACTGTCTCTGTTGTATTTTTACTTCGTAATAATCACAGATTTCAACATCTACTACCGGAGTGTATGCTATAAATTTTTTATGCTAGCCATCTCATTTAAAAAACACGCCCTTTTTTTTCCAACGGCACACGCATTAGCTTATTAAGCTGCTTGTGTGTTCAAAATATAATAAATAAATAAATAAACAGCCCCGTCAACGCAAACTCTGTGCCTGCCGGAGCCATTGGAATTTTTTTTTCCAACGGCCCCGTCACCGGGTCTGGCCTGACGGGGCCCTTGGAAGTCCCTCGGAGTTCATACAAGATATTCCTTGATTTTATAACATACTAGCTGCACCCCACTACGTGTGATCCTGTGACAATTTTGTGATAAAATGTAACCTTATTATTCTAGGTTTCATTCTACCCTTACACTCAATACCTAATTTTATCGAAATCCGTTAGGTAGTTTTTGAGTGAAAAAGTAACAAAAATCCATCCACTTTCACAAACTTTAACGTCTGTAATAATAAAGAGGATTTCTCATGGAAATACAACTACTTAGTACATAATATCTCGATAGGATTTCTTCCAATATCGATCGATGAATCGGATGAATATTGTAAAAATAACCTAAAATCATCAAAACATACCGTAGCGTTGAATATGAAAACAATTTGGACATCTAACTCTTAAAATATTTACTAATTTAGTTAACGGAAACATAGTAAATCACAGGCAGTTTTATATAATTTCAAATAAAATAAACTTTAAAGGAAGAGTTAGTAAAATACTCAGGTAAAATACAAACAAAATTAAAATCAATTATTTATACTTTCACGACACGACGTTACATACAACCAACAGTTGACTTGACAGCTTCCGCATCGAGATAGTTGACAGTGTCAACTTGACACTACTACTACTACAGACTTCACTGATCTGCCAATCGGCCCAAAAAGAAGAAAAGAATAATTTTCTTTCTTGCTGAACTGAGAGAACTAGATAAAGAAGAATGGAATAAGATAAGAAGGAGTGTGAAGTGATGTTAGAGTTCAACATTTAGCAGAAAAAGGCTAAGATTTGTTAAGATGATTACACATTTACTGTCTTTACTTGAAAAAAATAAATAAATTCTCTATAACACGGAAGCAAGGGAAGGGCGAGAACGACGCACGTCAATTTGTCTTGTCTATGGTTACAAAATTTCTCTTTGTTTGTCAATCCAAGCGAGCTTCTGTGATTTTGGGAATTTCTTCCTTTTTATGGTGGTATTTTAAATCTAGCAAGTGTTATTGGTGATAAATTGTTTCATTAAATCTGTGACGATGTCTTCTATGGATTTTGATTTGTAATATATAATCCCAAGTGTGTGTTACATCAATTTTGTGGGACAACAAGTGAAGTGACGCGCTCTCCTTGCAGAAGCCAAAAACAAGCTATAAATAATTTGCTTCACAGTATAGCGATTTGAAAATCAAACTTTTTCCTTTATTTGTGATGTACCCGCATTTCATCAGCGCGGAAGAACAGAAGACGAATCTTATTCCGAGTGTGAAACTTCTACACTCCAAAAGAAAAGGAATATTCATACACCCCTCTGCTATGTACAGAAGTAGTGCACCGTGCTGCACGACAACAATACCGTTGATATCGAGAAGTCTGTGTGGTTAAGAGTCGTCAGACCTTTAGACAGGATGAAACTCTTGGAGAGTGGACATTTGGAAGCTCTTAGCAGGGCGCTGTCGATCCTAAACGGTGACAGTGCCGTGCAAGGCCGCGTAGAGAGCTATAGCTGCAAAATGGCAGGTGCTGAGAAAGCTTTCTACAAGAAGTTCACTGCAGATGGGGAGACAACTCATGATCTCCAGGCTCTTTCACCACCAGAGGGTATTACATATAGGTAACATTTAATTTATAAATATTATGTATATCTATGTATCAGAAGTCTAAGATAGAAGATCTATTATTAGAAGTTTGATAACAGTGAATGTCTAAATAGACACGAGTTATTTTTAAGTAAATTAATGGAGCAATGTTTATTCTTGTTCAATGTTTATTATTATAATAAATTATTCTTATAATGTTGCAGCCTTCTAAAAATAATATCATTACTTTTTCAATATCTATTCACATTCTAAAATTTGTACCTACATGATGTACATTTAAAAATGCTAGTGCTTCATGTACCAAAATTCCTGCAAGGGCATAACATTCAGATGATTTTTATTATATATTTCTGTACTAGTAGAAGGAAGTCAACTTTATAGGTACCTACATTTAGTAGTTGTAAATAATTATACCAAATGGAATTGTTATTTATGTTGTTTTAGTCGAAGCCTCTCTGGTGATGAAGATGGAGTCCTGTGTGACACAATATCTCGGAAGACATTGTTCTATCTTATTGCTACACTGAATGCTGCCTTTCCAGATTATGATTTTTCAATGGCAAAGGTAAATATTAAAGTCTGTATTTCTGTGTAGTAAATACAAATGATCATATCATATCATATAAATATATAAATGATTGAATGAAATATTTTTTTTTACATCAACTTTATTGTAATATTATAAAAGTCATTATACAAACAGTAGTTAAAATGTTTCACATATAAAATGTGTCATAAAATAGTCTTAATATTAAACTATTATTTAATTTTGATATTAATTATTAAATTTTGTAATAGCAAACTTAGATGCCAAAAAGCTACTGTTCTTTTTTTGTCTTTGATGGAACCTTGGCCTTGGGTAGAGTAAATATCTTTGATCTGTCAAACCACATACCTAACCCTATATTAACAAATTAAATGAGAATGTTGTCACAGCACCTTCTGTCAACAGTTTTAAGAACAGATTGGACAAAGTCTCCAAACTTCAAGATACACACGCATCAGCTTATTAAGCTGCTAGTGTGTTCAAAATATAATAAATATAAATATATTTTGTATAAATAGCTTTATCACAGATTAATACATAGTTCTTTATGCTTTGTACTTACAGAATAAATGTTTTTTCACAGAGTGGTGAATTCAGTGCTGAACCGTCTCTGAGCTGGGTGCAGGGTGCTGTTGATGCCGCACTGTCTGCAGTTGGAGGGATGCGCTGGCGGCAGCTGCGGCCTGCTCTATGGTCAGCTGTAGACAAGGAAGTGGTCCTCTCAGACTGCCGCATCTACAGCTACAACCCAGACTTAGCAAGTGACCCTTTTGGAGAACCAGGCTGCTTATGGGCTTTCAACTACTTCTTTTACAACAGAAAGCTAAAGCGCATTGTGTTCTTCACATGCAGAGCCATGAGGTTTGTATAAATTTTTTGGCATCAGTACTATTTTTTTGAATGTTCATGCCATAGTGTACACATTCACCCATTACTGAATTAATTCTATGATATAGTAGTGTAATAAAAAAAAATATAATTAATCTTTCCTTTTTCTCACAGCCCTGTGTGTGCGGTCGACTCTGGTGTCGATTTTGCTATGGACGAAGATGAATACAACTGAACAAATTACAATTATTAAAATCTGACTGTTGCACAAATTTTTGTTGTAAAGGTAAAACAGTTACTGGCCCTTAAACAATAATTAAAATGCCTTTTTTATTAATTAAAAATATATAATGAATTACTTACCTATTCGTATTTTTAATTGGCTTTAAATGTGTCTTTGTTTACATATTTAGAAATTGTAGTTATTTGTGTTGAGGTATACATTATTACATATTTTGCTTTCTTCCAGTTTTGCTCATTGGCAAACTTGAAAAATTGTAAAAGATTTTGTCATTTGCATAACAGAGGAGTTTTTGATACAAATTTGAAAAGTAATAATAGAAGCTGCTTTATATCATTGAACAGTCAGATATGTGAGCCATGTGTGATTTCCCACATATATATTTTATTGTATTTTATATTTACTAATTACTAATGAATTAGCAATAGTGTCCACAATTATATTTTTTTTATGTGGATTTATTATTTACTCTTTATGTAATAATAGTATTTTACTTACATAGTAATTACTACTGCTTTAAATAGGTATATTATAAGGAAAAGTTTTGGTATCTTTTTGAATTAATTCTCATTCTTTTTCTTACATATATTAAAAATATTTTTGCTTAAGTTCTTTGCACATCTTTTGAGATGATTGTGAATACCCTGAGGGCAGGGTGGAGTTCTGTTCTGTTGTCATGTCGCGACACGACCTATGAAATCAGAATCAATATAGAAGTTAAGGTTTATGCAGAGTTGTCATACCGAAGTACAAAATAGTGTACGATAAATCAATGTACTGACTATTTTGCATAATTAACATAATTATGTATAATTAATAGGTAAGTAGATGTTTTGCAGTAAGTATCAGTTAATATAAATAGTGTTCTCACTCTTCTAATTTCTAAATTGGTAGTTCGTAATGCACCTTACTGAATCATTATTTGATATGATTTTGTATCATAAGATCATGAAGTAATTGTCAAAAGAAGAATTGATCACTGGTGTTTTTTTTTTTAATTAATTACTATTACCAAATCCTTTTAACTTTTTACTGTTTGCAATTTGTATCAACTACATTTTTTGTAGATTCTAGTGAATACTACGAGTACTTTGCTTTGTTATATGCTAACAAGTAATATTTCGAACCAATAATGGCGTTTAGAGGTGAACAGGAGCCGCAAACATCGAAAGTGCGGCCCCATAAGTGCGCGCGCGATTTCGACTTCATAATAAGATTTATAACTTAGACGCGTGCGACTTCTGCTGTCCTGCTGCGACGCGCCAGTTTGGTTACCTTTTTAGGCCAAGTAAGGAAATTCGGTATTCATTAAAAAAAAAATAGTACAATGTACCTCAATGCTAAAATATTGATCTCATTTAAGCCAATACTTATTTTGCATTATAAAGAGATCTTGATCGTTTTATATATCTATGACATGGACCAGCAATTTTTCGCGTCTAAGTCTGGCCAAAATCAGATGACTACTTGTATTAAACATGTGAAAAACTATATTATGGCATGGTGATAAAATATGTGGATATGATATGTAAGTCACTTTGTATTAGTTTATTAGTCCGCCTATAGTTCAAGGCGTCACCTTAACATTATATGGTTGTTAGAATAAAGTTAAAATTTTGAGTCTATAATAAGTAGTTTCATTTATTCTTAATTCCTTCCTATACATGATGTACATGATGTTTTCGGAACTGATCCAAAATGAGAGATGATCATCAGGTTTTCGTTACTGAAACCATGTGAAAGATTTGAAGTATTCATTACTTCCGCAGGCGCAATTAGGTGGCGCAGTGGTAGAGATGTCAGAGCGGTGAGAGATGTATAAAATATGTAACCATTCCACAATATATTATTTTCATTGCTTGTGGAATCTCTCACCGGTCTGGATGAAGAGAAGTAGACAAGTTGCTTAGAAGACTTATACATAAAGATTAGTCTTTATGGTCCTAACTTAGGCTCTAATACCGCATGTACAGTCAACAGCACATCAACCTACTCAAATTCATTGCAAATTCGACTCTGCGGCCGCGGCATAAGAGATCATGCAGGGTAACTTGAGGTGCGGTCGACTGTACTGCTTGTAGCATTTTATGTTTTTAACATACTAGGAAGAATAATATATACTGAATAAAAAGCAGTATTTTTTATAAAATATAATAATGAACAATCAAATAAATCTTTATATAACTATACAACAGAAAAGAAACTCGTAAAAGAACTTACAAAAATAAGTAGATAACTAAAGATCCTTAAAACTATATACATTCAGTTCATAGTGCACACAAGTGACCATCCGTCAGAAACAACTAATTCGTCAGGTATCCCTACTTGGGATGAAAACATCACGCTTTCGATATCTGCCAGTTCAAGTGGCATTAATCACTAACTCACAATTTAATTAAGAGAGAAATCAGTGAATTTTATTTATGTGTCCACTCTTTGTCCTTTATTGTAGACGGCAAAAATGCAGATCTCGCGGGTTATATAAATTGTGCCCAGTGTGTATTCATCATTATGGCTAATGTGAGTTAACAAAGACGTCTTTTTTATCATGAGATACGGAGGCGATTTATTTCACACTCTAGAACTCGATATAATAATAAACGCTTGATGGGCAATTTGGTAGCCGCTCGCGGCAACTCCTGGAGAGATAATCTGTTGCGGCCTTGAGCTGACATCTTCTACACACAAGAAAGTCCAACACACTTCAGATGCAGATATTTCACTACACATTCCCATGAACTTGGCTTGAATGGTTGCCGTGACAGTCTTGGTTCATGAAGGTAGTCAGCAATGACTTTCAGGACGGTGACAATTCTGTCGTCGATTCTAGTAAGGAGATCAGCTGCCCCTAGCGCTTGTCCTGCGGCGGGGTGTCGGGCTTCATGAATTTGGTTTGGATGGTTGCTGTGACAGTCTTGGTTCATGAAGGTAGTCAGTTCAGCAATGAGTTTCAGGACGGTGACTGGCATTGTCTAGTGAGGAGATCAGCTGCCCCTAGCGCTTGTCCTGCGGGGGGGTGTCAGGCTTGGGCGCGGGGTCGGCGGGGGGCGGGGAGGGCCCGGCGTGCGGGCGCGGGCGCCAGGCGTCCAGGAGCGCCTCCACGCGCTCGTCGGTGGGCCCCCAGCGCGCGAACCCCGCCGCGTTCTGCAGCCACACCACCACCGTGCCGCCGCCCCACCGAAAGTACACCTCGTTTCTGAAATGTACATTATTTTGCACTTCATAGAAACGGGGCTTCATATATACCTACTACTACTAATGAAACTGTACATCTGTGAACACGTCAATGTGTGCGTTTTCATAGTCATAGCGTTTGCAAAATGAGATCCGCAAACCAACGAGGGAGAAGTGCGGGGTACTCCATATTGCGGGAGGGGCAGGGAACTTCCTTTCTGTACGTAATACTTATATTAATTCTGTGTTTATACGTCGCGCTCAATGACTGAAAGCTACAAATATTTTTTCAATACAGTTGTATAACATGGCGTACTTTCTGAGCTTATATTATTATCTATGATTCAAAAATTGAATATTTTTCACGGGCATCTTACTTTTACGCGGTCGTGACTTTTCCAAACTCGATCATTATTTTTGTAGTTTTAAATCAATTTTTTTAAGTTAAGTAGCAAGGAGTTTTCGTACATAGAATAAAATTGGAAACAATTTATACGAATGATTATTTTAAATAGTTGTTTATTATCAAATATATTATACAAACATTTAGTTTCATTTACTATTTAGTTTTAAGTAATTATTTTCGCATAAACATTTGTCAAAAATCGAATACTCGTCGTAAAAAAAATTGCAAAATCGCGCCATTATCTGAAAATTTTCATTTGTAAATTGTTGTGTGCTTCGTTGTGTTTTAAATTGATTTTAATTCTTTGATTTGTTTTTTACTATTTTTCACAACTGTATTGAATAAAGATACAAGCAAATTATTAAAAAATAAAAACACGACTGACAACTCACATAGCCTATGTCACTCAAGAATGCAAGGAATCTAAAAATACTGCTTACATCAAAATCTGTTCAGCCGTTCAGGACTTATGGTGAAATAAAGAAACTTACATACATACTTACATACATGAACCCTGAAAACATAACACTCCTTTTTTGTTCAGTCGTGTAAAAACGTTGTTTGGCACACGTGCGGAAGTGACAGTTTCACTCGTCCCGACTCTTGACCCTCGCCTTTGGCTCGGGCCAAGACTTGTCGGGACTCATGCAACATGACACACTTTCCGCACTTGTATCAAAAACTACTATTTCATAGGAACATCCAAGATGTTTGAACAATAAATTCATTTATGTATAGCTCCATCCATCGTTAATTAGATTTAAAATAAATAAATATATACGGACAAATCACACTGATTGAGTTAGCCCCAAAGTAAGTTCGGGACTTGTGTTATGGTATACTAACTCAACGATACTATATTTTATGACAAATACATATACAGGGTTACTTGTAAAACATCAATAACCTCGCAGGTGTAGATACCTACCACCATATCCATTGATGTTTTACAAGTAACCCTGTATAGATAAACATCGAAGACCCAGGCCAATCTGAAAAAGATAATTTTCCATCTTGACCTGACCGGGGATCGAACCCGGGACCTCCGTTGTGGCAGTCTGGCGTGATAACCGTTAGGCCACGGAGGTCGTCAATATTAATTACTACTATTACTAAAGGAGACCCCGTTGTCATTTAGTGTAATCATGTATGGTAAATACTCCACATCAAGCCTAAGGTCGGACTGTCAGACAATGCTTTTAGCATTAAGTCCACCTCTGTACTTTTGTATATGTGTACAGTGCAATAAAGTTTAAATAAATAATATCAAATGACAACTCACTTGGGAAGTACGTGTTGGAATCCGTGTCTGTATTCATGTTCAAATGCTGGAATCACTACCTGAAAAAGAAGACATTATAATTAATATGAATGACTTTCTGCTTCTATAAAAAAATACTGAACATGTTTCAGATTTATCTACAAAGTCTTAGAAGTTGGCTGAACCTGGTAAACCCTGCCCTACATCCTATAGAGGCGGCGCGTGTCTGCGAATCTTACGATGTAGATAATAGGGTTTAATTTAAACTTCTCAGTATCGTCGCAGCGCCTCTCCCGGTGTGCGCTGGCTTTTGAGCGCAAGTCGAGCGCCTAGCCAACTAGGTCTTGATTTACGTGTATAAATCAAGATTTAGTTGACTAGGCACTGAAGGAAAAAAATTAAAAGGCTTCCAGCAACAAGCTAATTATTAAAAAATAAAAACACGACTGACAACTCACATAGCTTATGTCCCTCGGAGGAATGCAAGGAATCTAAAAATACTATTATAAGGACTTTTGGTACAATAAAGAAACTTATATACATGAATTCTGAAAACATAACACTTCTTTTTTGGTCAGTCGTGCAAAAACAGGAATGTTAGCTTTAGCCACAGGGCGGGCGCTTCATAGAAACGGGGCATCAAATATACCTACTACTACTACAAATGAAACTGTATATCCGTGAACACGTCAGTAACACATCAATGTGTGCGGTTTTATAGTCATGGCGTCCCAATACACACAAGAACGGGGGAGAAGTGCGGGGGATGCCATATTGCGGGAGGGGCAGGGAGTTTTCTTTCTGTACGTAGTACTTATATTAAATCTGTGCTCGAGCGAACCTGTTTCCCCTTTGAAGTGGCCACTCGGGCAGCACCACCACGAAGCTGAGCGGCTCGGCCGACTCCTGCAGCAGCCGCTCCATGTGGCAAATAGAAAACGCTTTCAGCAACAGAGGAATGTTAGCTGGAGCGAACCTGTTTCCGCTTGAAGTGGCTGGCCTGCAGCTTGTGCAGCGCGTGCGCGCCGCGGTCGGGCCACTCGGGCAGCACCACCACGAAGCTGAGCGGCTCGGCCGACTCCTGCAGCAGCCGCTCCATGTGGCAAATGAAAACGCTTTCAGCAACAGAGGAATGTTAGCTGGAGCGAACCTGTTTCCGCTTGAAGTGGCTGGCCTGCAGCTTGTGCAGCGCGTGCGCGCCGCGGTCGGGCCACTCGGGCAGCACCACCACGAAGCTGAGCGGCTCGGCCGACTCCTGCAGCAGCCGCTCCATGTGGCAAATAGAAAACGCTTTCAGCAACAGAGGAATGTTAGCTGGAGCGAACCTGTTTCCGCTTGAAGTGGCTGGCCTGCAGCTTGTGCAGCGCGTGCGCGCCGCGGTCGGGCCACTCGGGCAGCACCACCACGAAGCTGAGCGGCTCGGCCGACTCCTGCAGCAGCCGCTCCATGTGGCAAATGAAAACGCTTTCAGCAACAGAGGAATGTTAGCTGGAGCGAACCTGTTTCCGCGAAGTGGCTGGCCTGCAGCTTGTGCAGCGCGTGCGCGCCGCGGTCGGCCACTCGGGCAGCACCACCACGAAGCTGAGCGGCTCGGCCGACTCCTGCAGCAAGCCGCTCCATGTGGCAAATAGAAAACGCTTTCAGCAACAGAGGAATGTTAGCTGGAGCGAACCTGTTTCCGCTTGAAGTGGCTGGCCTGCAGCTTGTGCAGCGCGTGCGCGCCGCGGTCGGGCCACTCGGGCAGCACCACCACGAAGCTGAGCGGCTCGGCCGACTCCTGCAGCAGCCGCTCCATGTGGCAAATAGAAAACGCTTTCAGCAACAGAGGAATGTTAGCTGGAGCGAACCTGTTTCCGCGAAGTGGCTGGCCTGCAGCTTGTGCAGCGCGTGCGCGCCGCGGTCGGGCCACTCGGGCAGCACCACCACGAAGCTGAGCGGCTCGGCCGACTCCTGCAGCAGCCGCTCCATGTGGCAAATAGAAAACGCTTTCAGCAACAGAGGAATGTTGGCTGGAGCGAACCTGTTTCCGCTTGAAGTGGCTGGCCTGCTTGTGCAGCGCGTGCGCGCCGCGGTCGGGCCACTCGGGCAGCACCACCACGAAGCTGAGCGGCTCGGCCGACTCCTGCAGCAGCCGCTCCATGTGGCAAATAGAAAACGCTTTCAGCAACAGAGGAATGTTAGCTGGAGCGAACCTGTTTCCGCTTGAAGTGGCTGGCCTGCAGCTTGTGCAGCGCGTGCGCGCCGCGGTCGGGCCACTCGGGCAGCACCACCACGAAGCTGAGCGGCTCGGCCGACTCCTGCAGCAGCCGCTCCATGTGGCAAATAGAAAACGCTTTCAGCAACAGAGGAATGTTAGCTGGAGCGAACCTGTTTCCGCTTGAAGTGGCTGGCCTGCAGCTTGTGCAGCGCGTGCGCGCCGCGGTCGGGCCACTCGGGCAGCACCACCACGAAGCTGAGCGGCTCGGCCGACTCCTGCAGCAGCCGCTCCATGTGGCAAATAGAAAACGCTTTCAGCAACAGAGGAATGTTAGCTGGAGCGAACCTGTTTCCGCTTGAAGTGGCTGGCCTGCAGCTTGTGCAGCGCGTGCGCGCCGCGGTCGGGCCACTCGGGCAGCACCACCACGAAGCTGAGCGGCTCGGCCGACTCCTGCAGCAGCCGCTCCATGTGGCAAATAGAAAACGCTTTCAGCAACAGAGGAATGTTAGCTGGAGCGAACCTGTTTCCGCTTGAAGTGGCTGGCCTGCAGCTTGTGCAGCGCGTGCGCGCCGCGGTCGACCACTCGGGCAGCACCACCACGAAGCTGAGCGGCTCGGCCGACTCCTGCAGCAGCCGCTCCATGTGGCAAATAGAAAACGCTTTCAGCAACAGAGGAATGTTAGCTGGAGCGAACCTGTTTCCGCCGAAGTGGCTGGCCTGCAGCTTGTGCAGCGCGTGCGCGCCGCGGTCGGGCCAGCATCGGGCAGCACCACCACGAAGCTGAGCGGCTCGGCCGACTCCTGCAGCAGCCGCTCCATGTGGCAAATAGAAAACGCTTTCAGCAACAGAGGAATGTTAGCTGGAGCGAACCTGTTCCGCTTGAAGTGGCTGGCCTGCAGCTTGTGCAGCGCGTGCGCGCCGCGGTCGGGCCACTCGGGCAGCACCACCACGAAGCTGAGCGGCTCGGCCGACTCCTGCAGCAGCCGCTCCATGTGGCAAATAGAAAACGCTTTCAGCAACAGAGGAATGTTAGCTGGAGCGAACCTGTTTCCGCTTGAAGTGGCTGGCCTGCAGCTTGTGCAGCGCGTGCGCGCCGCGGTCGGGCCACTCGGGCAGCACCACCACGAAGCTGAGCGGCTCGGCCGACTCCTGCAGCAGCCGCTCCATGTGGCAAATAGAAAACGCTTTCAGCAACAGAGGAATGTTAGCTGGAGCGAACCTGTTTCCGCTTGAAGTGGCTGGCCTGCAGCTTGTGCAGCGCGTGCGCGCCGCGGTCGGGCCACTCGGGCAGCACCACCACGAAGCTGAGCGGCTCGGCCGACTCCTGCAGCAGCCGCTCCATGTGGCAAATAGAAAACGCTTTCAGCAACAGAGGAATGTTAGCTGGAGCGAACCTGTTTCCGCTTGAAGTGGCTGGCCTGCAGCTTGTGCAGCGCGTGCGCGCCGCGGTCGGGCCACTCGGGCAGCACCACCACGAAGCTGAGCGGCTCGGCCGACTCCTGCAGCAGCCGCTCCATGTGGCAAATAGAAAACGCTTTCAGCAACAGAGGAATGTTAGCTGGAGCGAACCTGTTTCCGCTTGAAGTGGCTGGCCTGCAGCTTGTGCAGCGCGTGCGCGCCGCGGTCGGGCCACTCGGGCAGCACCACCACGAAGCTGAGCGGCTCGGCCGACTCCTGCAGCAGCCGCTCCATGTGGCAAATAGAAAACGCTTTCAGCAACAGAGGAATGTTAGCTGGAGCGAACCTGTTTCCGCTTGAAGTGGCTGGCCTGCAGCTTGTGCAGCGCGTGCGCGCCGCGGTCGGGCCACTCGGGCAGCACCACCACGAAGCTGAGCGGCTCGGCCGACTCCTGCAGCAGCCGCTCCATGTGGCAAATAGAAAACGCTTTCAGCAACAGAGGAATGTTAGCTGGAGCGAACCTGTTTCCGCTTGAAGTGGCTGGCCTGCAGCTTGTGCAGCGCGTGCGCGCCGCGGTCGGGCCACTCGGGCAGCACCACCACGAAGCTGAGCGGCTCGGCCGACTCCTGCAGCAGCCGCTCCATGTGGCAAATAGAAAACGCTTTCAGCAACAGAGGAATGTTAGCTGGAGCGAACCTGTTTCCGCTTGAAGTGGCTGGCCTGCAGCTTGTGCAGCGCGTGCGCGCCGCGGTCGGGCCACTCGGGCAGCACCACCACGAAGCTGAGCGGCTCGGCCGACTCCTGCAGCAGCCGCTCCATGTGGCAAATAGAAAACGCTTTCAGCAACAGAGGAATGTTAGCTGGAGCGAACCTGTTTCCGCTTGAAGTGGCTGGCCTGCAGCTTGTGCAGCGCGTGCGCGCCGCGGTCGGGCCACTCGGGCAGCACCACCACGAAGCTGAGCGGCTCGGCCGACTCCTGCAGCAGCCGCTCCATGTGGCAAATAGAAAACGCTTTCAGCAACAGAGGAATGTTAGCTGGAGCGAACCTGTTTCCGCTTGAAGTGGCTGGCCTGCAGCTTGTGCAGCGCGTGCGCGCCGCGGTCGGGCCACTCGGGCAGCACCACCACGAAGCTGAGCGGCTCGGCCGACTCCTGCAGCAGCCGCTCCATGTGGCAAATAGAAAACGCTTTCAGCAACAGAGGAATGTTAGCTGGAGCGAACCTGTTTCCGCTTGAAGTGGCTGGCCTGCAGCTTGTGCAGCGCGTGCGCGCCGCGGTCGGGCCACTCGGGCAGCACCACCACGAAGCTGAGCGGCTCGGCCGACTCCTGCAGCAGCCGCTCCATGTGGCAAATAGAAAACGCTTTCAGCAACAGAGGAATGTTAGCTGGAGCGAACCTGTTTCCGCTTGAAGTGGCTGGCCTGCAGCTTGTGCAGCGCGTGCGCGCCGCGGTCGGGCCACTCGGGCAGCACCACCACGAAGCTGAGCGGCTCGGCCGACTCCTGCAGCAGCCGCTCCATGTGGCAAATAGAAAACGCTTTCAGCAACAGAGGAATGTTAGCTGGAGCGAACCTGTTTCCGCTTGAAGTGGCTGGCCTGCAGCTTGTGCAGCGCGTGCGCGCCGCGGTCGGGCCACTCGGGCAGCACCACCACGAAGCTGAGCGGCTCGGCCGACTCCTGCAGCAGCCGCTCCATGTGCCGCAGCGCCGCCTCCAGCAGCTCCTCGCAGTACGGCGGGTGCGCCACCATCGAGCCTGATACTGGCCGAAGCTCCAGGAACGGCCTGCCGATACATTATATTATTATTTTATTTTATGGGAAGACCAACCGCTACAATTTTAGTCTTAAATGTATAAATGGGATAGTTAGCAAAGGAGCGTGAAGGTCCTCACAGATAAAAACAGAATATAAAACGAAAGTTAAATACTACCAATAACACGCTATTATGAGTTACCGTCATCATCAAAAAGGAATTTAGAAATATCGAAATCTACTTTTTACTACATTTTTTCATTCTACTAGCTTTTGCCCGTGGCTTGGCCCGCGTGAATTTCCCACAGGAACAGTGCTTTTTCCCGGGTTGAATGGTATGTCCTTCTCAGTACTTCTATGTGTATGCGAAATTTCAGGTAGTTTGGCTCAGTAGATAAAACGTGAAAAAGTAACAAACAAACAAACTCACTTTCGCATTTATAATATTAATTAGGATTTGTACAATACTTTATGCAAAATAAGAATAAACTTTCATTACAAAATCAGCTTTAGTTTGAAGGTGTCCAACTCCGACACCGGCCACAGCTCCAGGAACGCAGCTAAATTTTATTTATAACAAAGGGCGGCAAACGAGCAAGCGCGTCACCTGATAGTAAGCGATCACCGCTGCCCATGGACAACTGCAACACCAGGGGTATCACAAGAGTGTTGCTGGCCTTTATCTTCTTTGTACAATACTTTTTGCGACATAAGAATAGACTTCAATTACAAATTCTGTTTTCGTTTGAAAGTGTAATTTAAATACATGAATTTTCCAAAAAGGTAGATTTTTAAAGGTTTCAAAATGGACTAAATATTTTTTTTCATTATTTAAATTCAAATGTACATTTAAAAACGTTTACCCCCGCGAGCCAAAATACGAATCAGTGTCCGCGAAAGCCGAGCAGTACTGCCTGAAGTAGCAGTCGAGGGGGCTGGCGAAGCACTCGAAGGTGACTCCGAAGCAACGATGCAGGCACTCGAGCACGGGCACGGGCAGCGCCATCTGTGCGAGGTGCGCCTCCCCCCCCGCCCCCACCCACGCCGCGTACCGCCGCAGCAGGCACCACACGCGGGACAGGAACTGCTCGAACTTCTTGTCATCGAAGCAACTGTACCGGTACAGGCACTCCTAGAAACAGACCATAAAATCAAAATTATATCTTTTTTTCTCTGCATCATTTGGTCGACTGGTAGAAAAAGCCTTAAACTTTAACTCCGCCATTTACATGTTTTTTGTAAAGAAGTTAAATGAATAAATAAAATATACATGATGAATTATTGTAGTTACAATGCGATTAAAATCAGACTTCCTGGCTTGATGTGCAAAATTTAAACTAATATTTTTCTAGGTGACCAGATTAATTTGTTTTTGAAGGTAAAATAAAATGATTTATTATTATTATTTTTAGCGCAGAATGTTCGAGCGAGTGTGGGGTGAGTCCAAGGTCGAAAAGTATTCATAGTAATAAGTTTAAATTTTAGTCACAAAAATATAGTCATAAAACATGTTTTATAATATGTTTTACCTAACAGTATTTACTTCTTTCTGGGCAAAAGATACCTAGCCCTTATTTGGGCAGTAATATATGCCAATCTTTTGGTGGTTTATTTTTAAACTTTAACACAACACGTACTGGTTCATTTTCGCTAAAAATAAATGGTGATTGAAATTCAGTAACTCAACAATCAGTCGAAACATACCAACTTTTGTAGATAAGTAGCGTTGAGGATTTGAGTCTCGCCCAAATAGCGCAGCAGCGCCTGGTCTCTATCCAGAAAGTGCTCGACGAGCGGCGGCCGCGGCGAGGGCACCGCGAACTGTATCGGGTAGCACCACACCTTGCGCAGCGCCGCCTGCTGCAAGGGCGCTTGCAGTTCCTATCAATTTAATATTTTATTTGTACAGTCAGCTGCCTAGCTGCAGAGCAACCTGACCCCTATCTCATCGAATCCTATCTCAACATAGGTAAATAGATTTCAAAAGTACACTGTCTCTATGTTTTGCTGGTAGAAATGCAAATGTATCTAACAATACCATGTTTTTTTCATTTATCTCTTTTTTAGAACTATTCTAATTAACGCGACTATACACTTTCGTCATGGAAGGAGAGAGAGAGGTATTTGCCCAGTACTGAGAGATAGACGGCTATTAAATAATCAAATAATAATAATAAATAATTCATCAATTTTAACATTATTGCCCCATATTGAAATACTTTTAGTGACTACTACTACTTGTACTATTATGTATTCTGTGCTACTACTCATATTATTATTATTTCTACATCCAACTAGCATGTTGGATGATTGATGGAATGAAGTACAGACACAGACCAGTTACAGTTTTATTATATTGTATAGATGTTGGAAATAATATATACCTGAATTCCATTTTCTTTGAGAAGAGTGCTGTGTTTTTCTCGTATCTTTCGAGCATACTCTGCTGACAAGTGATATATCTTCAAGCATATCCCCTCCACTGAAGCTTTTACTGTTTCTGATAAGTGTGGCTGACATTGTCTCTGAAATAAATAATTTGGGATTTTTTGGCATAATATTAAAGTTGCACAGCCAGTATAAAAAATTTATATACAATTCTATAAATTACTTTATTATATGGGAGTATCTCAAAATGGACCATAGTGTTACAAATAGTTTAAACATGATAATAGATAAACATTTTAGATATTAACCCTGAGATGAGCCAGCCTGTCCTGGAAATCATCATATGTCGCCCCAACTGTCCTTCTCAGCCACTGGAATGTATCTTCAGCATTCCATTTTACAACCTTCCGGCTCTCTGGTGAAGCATTTCTAGATTCTATCATCTTTTTGGCAGCTTCGGCATAGCGTGATAATTGTTTTCGAGCATCTCCTGTAAACTTAGGGTGTGTCAATTTTATTGGAATATCATTCATTATTTCTTCATACATTGATCGAGATATTTCAGGAAAACAGTGACTTGGTAGTAATGGGTCTGAGCCGCCTTGATCATTTACTTTACGTTCCATCAACCAACGATTAAACGAGTCCTTAGGAGCATCAATGCTCTCTCTCGTGTGACACAGTTCCTGGTAACACTGCCGTAACTTATTCGCTAAGGTAAATCTGAATCCTTCTATTTCTGGATGTGGATGAGGGCAAATTGTGGGAGGACGTTCATAAATCACTACATTTGTGGGTACTTCAATGTCCCAAGGACCAGCCAAGACAAACTTTTTTGGTGGAGGCCCATTATCTTCAGAAGGGCGTCGTTTCGTGGCTCCTGGTGTCATATTACCAGGATTAGGAGGACCAGTATGACATATCCCCAGAGGGTCCGTGATTGGATCAAAGTCTCTTTTCACTGCAGGTAACTCCCACATGGATTCACCAGACAATTTGTTCCAAAAATAAGGTCTATTTTCCCGTTTCGACCAATACTTTCTCCAGCCCTGTTGCAATAGATCTGGATGCAAGTCAGCGGCCAAATGAGGAGCGAGCGGCGCTGGCGCTCCGGGTGTTTGCGGTGTCTCTGCGCTACCGCTGGGCGAAGATTGAATTTCTGGAGAAGAGTCGCTGTGTGTTGTATTGGTTTCCCACGACGAGGAGCCAGCCACCACTTTATCACGAACATCATTCATGTTTACGCACTAATATTAGGGGGTAATATATTACAAATACTATAGATAGTTAAAACAAATTGTTAAAAAACGATTAAAAACATAGTTGATGTAATTGTAAATTGCTTTCCCAAGATTTAACACTAATAAGGTTCCAATAAGCACAAAAAATTATTTGCGAGTCACAATATTGTTAGCGCCAAGAAGTGTTATCAAAAAACTTCGATTGATCTCAGAGATACACATAAAAATACATGTCAATTAATGATTTAAAATAAATATCACAAAATTAACATTATAAAAACTACGAAAACAACAGGAAAATCTGTTGTCGTACGATTTGTGAATAAACTAACGCAGCTCCCCAAGCACCGCCATCACAGAATGACAAATTGACATGAACGAAAACGAAACGACAACATGACATGACAGAATGACAACCAACCTAAAAGAAAAAATGGGTTAAGTGTTGCCAATACACAAGCGAATATACTTTGTTTCTGCATAGAACTCTACGCCAAAAAAATGGTTCCACGAAATAGGAACCTAGGTGGGCGGGGCGTAAAATCACAGAAGTACATTTTTTTTAAAATATAAGTATATTATTATTATATGTCTGTGCGTAAAATAGAAACCTCAGTTCGCCGTGGCGCAGCGAGTTCAACGGTTGTACTTGTACCTAACGCATAAGTGTCAATTGTACCGTACAATTGACACTTATGCACGTATATACGTACAATTTGTACGTATCATCGAGTAATTTCGCAAGTTTAATTAGCAAAAATAGGCTATCGTGTGTCGTAAAGTGGTGTAGAAATCACACAGATATGAAGAACAGCGGAATTACCTTTCTTTCCTTTGCCGAGACTACGTAGTACTTATATTAATTCTGTGCCGAGACTTCAAACGCCAAGCGGCTGGGCCGTTTGTTTGAGCGGTAGCCGGCCGGCTGCCGCGGTGTGTTGACCCCGCCCCGTGACCTTGACGCGCCCAATCGTGTACTAGCTTTTTCTATGAGAATGTGTAAGTGTCTTGTTGTATTTAAGTACATTTGTTGCGTAAATGGAACCAAGATTTGAGCGTTCGTTGTATGAGAGTTACACTTCCATCCATATTTATTTATAATTCAATGCTGCGAGTGTATCAGTCGCCCGCCCGCTTTGATTATAATATAAGGGGTATTAGACCTTCCTGAATTTAGGATCCGATATTCAGTCGCTTCTGAATTCAGAGAAGTCTCATCGCATTCAGGAAGCTAGCATCCGTTCTTAGGAAAGAACGCTTTCCGACGTATCGGACGGATACTCCTTTATGTATGTAGAAAATGTGTAGATGTAGACAGTTATTTTTCTGAGGTCGCCCGCCTCGGGTCGCGTACTCGCGTCCGATAATTTGTTCACAGTACATAGGTACTTCACAGAGCACTTGCCTGTGTTTATTTTTGCCTTTCTTTTTTTAGTGTCATTGTCAAAAAAATGTCATGTCAAATCAATATCAATATAAATTCAAAATAGGTACATACATGTACATATTGTTTGTTGTGAAACTTGTGAACTTGTGAATATTGTGATGAGAAATATTGTCAATTGAAGGTTAGAAATCCTGATTCATCGAAAACCCTTGTGAAAACCTAATTGAAAACCTCCGAAGAAGTATTATATTCTTTGTTGAAAACCAACCAACTTAACACATTTGATTTGTAGATAAATATTATATTCTTAGACAATGTCAGGACAGAAGTAAATTACTTACCTACCCAAGGTTGGAAAACTTGATTGTATAATAATGTGTGAAATTGAAATAAACACGGCTGAAAAAAGCTTCTGTATTTATAACTACAGTAACTTACATAAAATCGACCAGGTGGATTATGATAAAATCACATATGATTTATTTTTGACTAATTACATGCTTAAAAATATTCCTTGCATTATTAAAAATGTTAGCTCAACATGGGAATGCGATAGAAAATGGACTGAAGATGGAAAAATTAAGTATGATTACTTTATTGAAACCTATGGTGATTTAGAAGCACCTATAGCAGATTGTGACAAAATAAATTTCAATTCTCATTGCAAAACTGACATGAAAGTTACTACATATATGGAATATCTTAAAAGCAGACATAAAGACAAATTATTGTATCTAAAGGATTGGCATCTACGTCGATTGAGGCCTTGTGATGCTTTTTATGAAGTACCATTTATATTTTCCTCTGACTGGCTCAACGAATTTGCAGTTGATCATGAAAATGATGACTTCATGTTTGTTTATATAGGCCCAGAAGAATCATGGTAAGTATGTCATTCAAAATTTCCTTTTACCTTTAGTGATCAATAAGCCAAAACAGAGTGGCTAATGATTCATAAAGTACTTACTTCATCGAGTTATAAACCACTGTGTTTATCAGAGGTGTCCCATACAACTGTCTTAAAAATTTTAAGTGATACAAACCAAGATTGATTACTACTGTGTGCCTTGTTCAGGGTAAAATGCATTTGTGATAAAGGTTTAGTCAGTCTGCCTTTTACCAATTGTAGTAATTTTGTAAAATAAATGAGACATTTATTATTCACTATTTTAGGGTTTTGTACCTTGAAAGCAAAAAGCTTATAGGATCACTTTATGCTCTATTGTTGGTCAAGAGCCTTTTTCTCAGGAATGTGTAGAGATATGAGTTGAATGTATACCACATATGGTACACTTGGTCTACAGTCTCTATCAGCTATGAAAAAATGAAACTTGTATGTCAACACAGTTGTAAGATGTGACGTTAAGTTCACAATGCAGATCGCTACAGGAAATCTAAATCTGCCTATTATATGCATATAAAGTTTTCAAGTTTATTATTTTGGAAAGCTGAAGACGTTGCTGATAGATTTTTTATAATTGATGAAGACTGTAGATCCAAGAATCTAATAAAATTTCATAATTAACAAAAAAATATATATATTTCATATCTTTAAAAAATGGCCTTGACAGACAGACTACAAAGTGATCTTATAAAGGCTTTTGATATAACAAACTGTGAATCCTATACCTACTGGTAAAAAGAGTTTTAGATAACATCTATTTAACTAAAAACTGAGAATCATGTTATTTATGATACTTTATTTTTAGGACTCCCCTGCATGCAGATGTCTATAACTCATATAGCTGGTCAGTAAATGTGGTAGGAAAGAAAAAATGGATTTTATTACCCCCAGGTGAAGAAGAAAAACTCAAGGATGCCTTAGGAAATTTACCCTTATTTATTGATGTAACAAAGAACGTGAAATATTTTGAAATTATACAGGAACAAGGTGATGCTATATTTGTACCATCAGGTTGGTTTCATCAAGTACTCAACTTATTAGAAACAATTTCAATCAATCACAACTGGATTAATGCCTGTAACATTGATCATGTGTGGAAAGCTTTACAGAGTAGCTTAACTTCTGTTGAAAAGGAAATTGAGGAATTTAGGCAAACACCTGAATATTATTCACAATGCCAATTAATTTTGAAATCTCTTTTTGGAATGGACAATGTATCCTTCATAACGTTTTTGATTTATATTTCCAAAAAAAGACTAAATCAATTGGAAAATAGACACAATGTAAAATGTTATAAGTTTCAATTAGGGGAACATCATATACGGTTTGACATTAAGGTTCTATCAAAAATAATTAATGATATAGACATGAACCAAAATTTATTTTTCAATAATTATTGTCCCGCAAGCCTCAAAAATGATTTTATGAGTACTAAATTGTTGCTTTCTGACATAAATAAATCTTTAAATAAATAAAAAAATCTTTATTCAATTTTCTTATACAATATTTTTTACAGTATTATAGACTATAGAGTTATTTATCCAGTATAGACAGACAATACATAATATAATTAAGTAATAATACCATTTATAATTCAAATTTATTTCAGTACGATTTTAACGCCATGTATCAGGCAGTTAAAAGCTAGGTAGGAACTCTAACAATTAACAATCACAAAATAAAAAAAAATATTTAAAAAACTGATCATATTTTTATGACATCTATTTGCCTATCGGAAATAAAAAAATTGAGCAACTCGAACTCCCGCGCGCGGAACTCCGTGTTATTATTTACTAATTTGGGACAACACCGCGAGATACGAAGAACAAAAGCATAAAACATAGTAGGTACAGTACATTTTGTAAGTAATTCTCTTTTAAAGTTTTGATTTTGATTATTATTATGCCAGGCGCTGACAAATTGTCGGATTATATTATAACCGCTAGATGGCGGTAGTTTACAAGTCATGTCATGTCAGATGCCTTTAGTCGACATCGGACCCCAAAGTCTATAACACACTCGTTAAAAAAGAGAAAAGTTCCAATATGTAAGGGCTAGGCCACTAGTTCGCGGGGATGCTCGCGGCGGAATTCTTATTATAGCGTAGCGATGAATTAGCAATGATTTCGGCTTGGTTGATGTGCTGTTAACTGTTTAGGGTTCGTCTAGGACGTCTGTTAAATATTTTTTTCTCATCAAAATGAAATTCATATCAAGGACTCGGGTTCACGGTCTCTTTCAGCATTAAAATAATAAAAAATATACGCCAATGCGATCAGGAGATATTACCGTAAATGTTGCGAATTTTTGCATATTTTCTAATTTCAGACGGGAATCAAAACCTATGGGGTACCTACTTCCCATTGACCTAAAATTGACATAATTTTATGGCAAAAAGTAAGGTCTAACAGTACTTGTATATGAATAAATCTAAAAATTGTAAATATGTTGTTAGAAGTAAAATTATATTTGCCCACAATGCAGTATGAATCCTAGGGATCGAACTGCAAAGTTAAGTATGTTTTTGAAACTAGTTGATCTTTTAGTTAGAGCTATAATGCAAGATGCTTTGCGTGCACGAAACCGTCAATGCGCGAGTTTGACTCGCACTTTTGACCGGTTTTAAATATTGTATTTTGACAGACTTGATTTCTATTATTATTTAACGAGTTAATAAGAAAACTTAATTTTATAAGAATAGTTGACTTTATGTATTGAACATGTCAAGTGCGTGTCGTGCATGGTGTCAAGCCAAACGCATTGCGGGATTTCAAAGGAACTTCCTAATAGTGTAAATGTGAAAGTGAATTTGTTTGTTACCTCTTCACGCTACGGATACCCACGTAAAATCTAT
Organism: Ephestia elutella; assembly: GCA_018467065.1. Lineage (NCBI taxonomy): Eukaryota > Metazoa > Arthropoda > Insecta > Lepidoptera > Pyralidae > Ephestia > Ephestia elutella. The sequence continues at coordinate 6,425,925 of CM031567.1, read as the reverse complement.
GATCTATAAAACAAATCAACGTATAAAGGACCACATTGGCTCCATTAGATTACGAGTCCGATTTATACGAATATCTTAGCGGAATCAGGGTATCGCAGAGACTCTTAAATAATACATCACGGGTCGTTGATATTATTTTAATGGTAAACATAAGACCTAAAACAATTATAAAGAACGGTTAGAAAACATAACAAGACACACTTCACTATAAATTTAGAATTACTTCCGAAAGAACCAATAAAACTTACCCTGGACGGGTCTATGTTGTTTTATATAATATTAAATATATTTTAGATATATTATTTATCTTTATAATATTAGACGATAAGTGATTTACATAAACTGAGTCAAGAATGATATCAAAATGTAGAATCGAATGTGTATGAATACAGTTTAAAATTTATGACAGGTGAAATAAGTATGTATGTGCCAGCGCACGCATAAATGGATCAAAGAGGATGAACGCGTCGCCGCGTTACAAGGGTAGCTTTATTTATAGTCCTCCTCCGTGGTCCTCCTATACACTCCAATACAATTAATTCATAATTTCATACCTAAGTAAATACCCACCAATCCAAAACAATTTGTTCCTACAAAAACTTTTCCAATACCTATAAATCAATTTAAATTCAATTACGCAATTGTGGTTCCTTGTTGACCTCGGAACTGGTTCAGATTGTTCTACAAATGAGATCTTTGACTAGAATATACACAACCATTCTTTAAAAATTCTTCTATATCACTTTGATTATAACCTATTTCTTTTAATATGTGTATTGTATCTTGACCTGGTTTGGGTAAAGGCTTTTTACCAACAGATATTCCAGGTGTCTTCGATAATTTTGGCGCTGGCTCAGGTATGATATGATTATTTGTATCTCTGTTGAAAGTTTTGTATTCCGAATAATATTTTTGTTTGTCAATGTTATCTAATTCCAGGACAGGCGTAACACAAGCGTCTAACTTATCGAATATCGAACACCATTCATCTTGAGTTTTCTGTAAAAATATTTCTTCAAATTTTATCGCGCATTTTTCAATGTCAAATTGCTTGTATTCATCTTCGGGCAAATTTAAACCTTTTAGCAATTCTGAATAAAATTGGGGCTCTAAAGCTCCTACCGCCATAAATTTATTGTCCTTTGTTTTGTACGTTTTATAAAAGGGCACTCCACCATCTAGTGCATTTGTCCCTGGTTCTCCTGACCATATTGGTAACTTTCTTGATCGAAAAATCCATGATGACAAGTACGCCAATCCATCTGTCATGCTCGCATCAACAATCTGACCTTTTCCCGACATAGTTCTTTCAAATAGAGCTAAAACAATCCCCAAAGCGCATAAAACACTGCCACCTGCAAAATCAGCCAAGAGATTCAACGGTGGTGATGGGGCGCCATCTTTACTTCGCAGTAAGGACAATATTCCAGACATTGCAACATAGTTTATGTCATGTCCAGCTTTATCTTTTAAGTAAGAGTTCTGTCCATAACCAGTTAATCTCGCGTAAATTAAACGAGGATTTTCATTTAAAAGTATGTCTGGCCCCAATCCAATTTTTTCCAATACACCAGGCCGAAATGTATCCAAAAATACGTCTGAATTAGAACACATTTTTTTTACTATAGAGATTCCTTCTCTGCTCTTAAGGTTTATTGAAATCATTCGTTTTCCATTTGACATAACATCAAAAGGGCTTGGTTGTATCTGTAAAATGAAATTCAATAAATGTATTTTTGACTTTAGCAATAAATCAATTTTTTCATACTGTTTCCTGTTTCAAACTCAGGTGGCCCTGGGCCCATAACCATTATTAGGATATTAGGATTAGGATATTAGGATTCATTGAATCTTGTCTGCTGTCTAATCTCAGTGGAGGTTACTCAAGAGGTCAAAGGTTACATTACATTCTTTAGTCAAGTTTGTACTGCCATACTCACTTTCTGAATCACTGTTACCAATGCTCCAAAATCTGCTAATATAGATCCACAAAAGGGGCCTGGAGCCAATCCCATCATTTCAATAACTCTTATACCTTTTAAAGCCATGATTGGAACTATTGAAAACCTGAAAAGAGATTGTTATAATTAATAGAAAATCTCAATGCCCATTTTATTGGCCAACAACACAATAAGGATTTGTGACAAAGTGAACTTATAAGGGTTCCGTTATTGCCTCTTGATGTACGGAACCTAACTCACTGAATCCTATCTCAGAGGGGTCAGGTTTATCTGCCCCTGACTGTACATTGTGTTGTGTTGTGATATAGAGTGTGCTATGTTGGTGATTACCGGCGTTCGCGATATTAGAATTTTCTTTCGTCTGACGCGCATAACGCAAAATTTACTGAATGAAATTTGATGCGGTTATCATTGTAATATTGTCTAAAGTCTAACCGGAGTAACCGGGAACCAAAGTTTCATATTAACACGCCGCCCCGCCCACTGAGAACCGGATAACAAATTCCACACAGCCCGAGCAAAAGAACGGACGGAATACACAGTGAGTCACAGTGTAGACTTGCCACTAGCACTTGGCCGGTTTTTAGAGTATCACATGAAACAAAGAATTACATAGTATCATACATAATTATATCATAAGCAAAGGGTCCAAACGGAACTGTGTGTCTGTCTGAGTACTCTTATCTTTAGACCCATAATAGGTAAACCTTTAGATAAAGGATATAAATAAGAAAAAAGTACTACACATTTTTGAACGATACCACAGAATTAATATTAGTACTACGTAACGATACTACACTTATTTGGACGATACCAAAACGCCCCCTAATAAAGTACCTACGTTCTTATGACATCACGTGTAGAAAATGGATTTTCCCAAAAAGTTTGATCCAGTTAGTCTAATGGCTGGTTTACACGCAATTAAGTTGTTAAGTAATTAAGATAAATCATTATGTGTAAACAATAAATTTAGTATTAGGTTCACTTTATAAGTTCACTAGGTACCTAAATAATTGATCGTTTACACGTTATCTATATATGTATCTACTTATACATATACATATAATAAAACAGTAAAATATTTTGTCTGTACATTTAGTATTTTTGACTGAAATGAATAGAGGGACACTTAAAGAATAATAGAAAGCAAAAAAATTTTTTTGGAATTTTTTGGCTGACTGTATGTATGTATGCGTTTAATTGCGTTTCACGCAAAAACTACTGGACGGTTTTGAATTAAACTTTTTTTGTTGTATTGCTATTAATCCTGGGCAACATATAGGCTATAATTGATTTTGAAAACTGGAACACCTGATGAAGAACCTTAACAGAACAGCTAAACTATGGAAATGGTACCTTTGCAAAAGTTTATCAATCTGATAAGCATTTTCTGTTGACGTATGATCATCTGATGAAGAATTCCAAGAGACCAGCTACACTATTACATATATGGAAATGGCGCAAAAGTCGTTCAACCTGATGAGCATTTTCTGCTGACGTATAAAAATTGAAGATTATGGAACATCTGATGAAGAACTCCAAGAGACCAGCTACTCTATAAAATAAATGGAAATGGGGCCTTAGCAAAAGTCGGTCAACCTGATGACTGCATTTTCTACTGACGTATAAATAGACAGGACACGGGATAGGACAAAGAAGGACTCTTGGTGGGAGTGGTGGTACACGGGAAATAGTAGATAACAAGCAGACGAAGATCGTTTATTGAATGAAATATCATTTGATTCATTATAACACCGCGACTGTACTACGAGTACCTAATATGTTTCCGCGGGACACGGGATAACCAAATGGCTGAAATTTTGAGTACGGGAGTGGTTAATTCAGTTTGGAACACAAAAAGATTTTTCATCTAAGCGAAACACACGCGGGCGAAGCCGCGAGCAACAGCTAGTTATTAACATAAATGTAGTTAACTGCTTAATAACTTCCAGCAGTTTCAAATTTCAATAAAATAGGTAGTTACTTACTAAGTACTTATCTTTACGGTTAAAAGCGGTGGATCATTATTTTATATTACGCATATTTTGGTTCTTAAAATATTATTTAGACTTACAAATTTATTTACCTAGTTAAGTCAAAGAAAAAATACACTGCTTAAGTGCTCACTTTTACCACAACAATACATATAAATAAAATGCGAAAGTTCGATTCCAAGTTGGTTTTATGGACCTTGAACCATCAAAACAAGTGAATATGTGTACTTACTTTGCTTCAAAGTAGGACTTGAACCCATACAAGTTTGAATGAATGAATGGATGTGAGGTGAATGTTTCTCTATTTTAGGTGCTGATCGTGTCGTGGTGTTGTAAAAACTATCGGCTATTGGCGTGGAATCGCACGGCAACGACACCAAGACACGATAATTTAAAAGCTGATAAAGCTTCACTACTTTCACATGGCTTGACTATTCAGTGTTCGCGACATTAGCACAGAATTAATATAAGTACTACGTCAGTGTGACCGTTTTTAAATTTGACAAAATACCAAAAAATTGTGCTGTCAGTACTAAAAAATACTAAAAAGCAAAATTAAAAAATACCAAAATAGACAAAATAGTTAAAATTCTACCAATGTTATACTAAAATTTGGTTGCGTACTAAAATTATACTAACATTATTCTGAAATGCCCCAATTATATTAAATTAGTACTGAAAATACCAAAAACGGTCACACTGTATGTACTACGTATAGAAAATTAGAAAGGAAACTCCCTGCCCCTCCCGCAATATGGCACCCCCCGCACCTCCCGCACTTCTCCCCCGTTCTAGCGAAGTGTGCGACACAAAAGAGTAGAAAATGTTTTTAGTACGGCTTGTCTTAACAAAAATCGATTTTATGGTCCCATCCGGAAGAAAGCATGAAACTTGGCATGAATGTAGCTTTCATATATGTACTTTAATATTGACATAGAAACACTTCGAGAAATGAATGTTTCCCCCCTTTTATGTCCTGTCAAAGACCAATATGTTCTTCATTAAATTCTCTATAATAATGCCATTGGATGTATGTTGATAGGACTTATAGTTTACAAAATATGCCCATATTACATAGGACGTTTTTTTTTTAATTCGAACTTTTTCTATTATTGCACGGTCATGGTAGAATTTCGTATTTAATATCATGGATAGCTTTCGACTTCTGATATACATTGTAGTGGTCCGGGACTTCGTATCGACATATATTACCATCTTCAACAAATTACCTCTTCCAATTGGGGGGAGGGGGAGGAGTGCACCCCGCGCGCTACAAGAACTCCTGCCAATTCTGTTGAAACATTATATCGTGTCTGGTATCGTTTTCGTATAAATCAAGCACCAGGAATTATTTTTTGATAATAACTTGGCAGCATGTCATAGAAAAATATCGATATTTTTTCTAAAAAGTAAAAAAAAAATAATATCTGTTCAAAGCATATTCAAATTGCTTTAAGAATAATAAGGGGTACTATTTAGTACGAACTAATTTTTTCTATCATTGCAATACCAGGGGCCCTATTTTTGAAAGTGTGACATACCGCCGAAAACGAATAGACTATTATGTCGCACTCGTCCTATTATGTCATTAAAAACATAGCAGCCGTATTTTTTAAATCATTCGCACGTTATTGTTCTGAGATCATTCGTCTAGTAATGTTGCCAGTGATATGAAAATAATGCGAGAAACAATTTCTGCTACATTATACGCAACGAAAACCGAATCGGTAACGAATCGTAATTTTTTTTTTACGATTCGTTACCGATTTCGTAAATTAATCAAGGAGAACGTAAGCGTTAAACGGAACGCAAAAATGAAAATTCTAATAGACTCCATCTATATCCGTATCCGGTTGTCTATGTCATTCAAGATTTTGACGTAAAAATCGTTCGACTACCAAATCGTACGAAAACGAGTGGTCTAGACCTCTCGTTGCGAATTATTCGACATAGACAATTCAAAAATACGTAATGAATAGAAAATCATTCGGCTCACGCTTTTTTGGTGAGTGACACTTTCAAAAATAGGGCCCCAGATCGAATGATCGTCATTGGTTAAAAATCTATGCATGATCTATGTGATTGGTTGATAAACACCCAGTGTTACTTGCTAAGTGAAAACAGCGCCCCCATTTATTTTCTACTTTTTTAAGTCACAACAAGAGGCCAATTCTCGCGTTTGCGATATTTTATCGAATTTGATAATATATCAAACTTCTTTTATCGAACAAAATTATCACAAAATCCTCCAAAATGGTATTCTCGAACCTATTCGACATAAAACTCGATATTATATCGAAAACTAGGGCTTCTCTAATTGAAAACACGTTCCTTTTTCTCGATTATACTTAACTACAATCAAGAAATTTATGTTTTACTTGTTTCATTAAATATTTTATATAAAACCAATGTTTTAATAGTGAATTTATGTAAAAATAGTTATAATACTTTATTTTATGTAACTTAATAAGCTCCAATGCAAATTTATAAAATGCAAAGAAAATGAAATATTTTAGAGATGATGGAGAGAACGGAACGCGAGGATACTTGTCATTGTTTGTTTATTGTGTGTGTGAGGTTATGTGATATTTGTTATCGGAGTATCAATTATATTCTTATGTATGATATTGTTTCTTTACGAAATTGAATCGAGAAACAAATAAGGTATGGTACTCGAGGCAGAAAAAAGCAAAGTATGTATCTATCCAAACCTCTATATTAGGCTTCAATAAAATAATTTTATGTAAATAAACAACGATTTCCAATAAAATTGAATACAAAATCGTCAGCATTCATATTTTACTAAACCATAGCTGAAGAAAAATACAAAGCGTCTTGTAAAGTACGAATATTATGTTATTCAATAGCTTTGAAGCAACAAATATCACACACGATATGGTTTTCGGCCACGCTCGACCACTCGATGCGTATCGAGGGCTGACGCTGGATAAATGTCACATTTGAAATCACGAGAATACGTAATTTCGAAATTTATCGATATCCGCCATGTTTTTTCGATAAATGTCGAAATTGATATTATATCGCAGACCCTGCCTCCATGGTGCCGTGCCGTGCCACTATTATTTCGTGTCGTGGATTCGTACGACCATTTTCCTACCGTGTAGTGGAAGTGACATTGACATTTTGTAATTGATAAGTGAACGAACGAACAACGCTATAAGCTGGCTTACCTACTGATTTCCTGATTTCATTTCACTATATTTTAGACAATTTTTAGTTTTAACTTCTAGCATAGATTTGTAATAATTTACTGTGCATGTAGTATATTGTGTGAAATCACCTACTTACCTTTACCTTTCCTTAATCTGTGAATAGAATTTGTTCAACAGAACACAATGTCGGTAGCGTTTGCTCCACGAGGTAATAGACCTCCGCTAAGTCCTGCACAAATCCAAAAAATGTTGGATGAGAATGCTCACCTTATACAAACTATACAAGAGTACCAAGCTAAAGGACAGTTAATGGAATGTCATCAATATCAGCAAGTCCTCCACAGAAATTTGGTTTACTTGGCTTCAATTGCTGACGCCAACCAAAACATACAAAGTATATTACCGGTAAGTGTTTTCTGTTATTAAGCTTAAGTTTAGTCTTTGATTTATTAAAGAAGAAGAGCCCTCAACAAACATGAAATTGTTAACTAGTCCCAAAGTAAGGCAAGTTACATCCTGATTCAAAGCTTAGCTTAAAAGGTGTACCTATATGTGTCTACCTTAACCTTCAACAATGAAGAGACCCAATTGGGCATTGCTTTTATTATTAGAATAGAATAACTTTTATTGCCAAATTTAAAAACACAATACAACAGTGCTTTTAGAGAGAAAGAAATTTGAAATCAAAAATCTATTTTTAAAAAGACTAGCACTGAAAATGTGTTTAATTTTTGCATTCCAGTGGTGGTGTAACATGTTGAACTTTCCCCTTTTGATTATGTACATTTGAACATATGTAACAATTTACCATGTTGCTGCAAATAAATCATTATATTCTAATAATTAATACAAGCAGAGTTGTCACATATGATGTGTTGTGGGTTAGTTTTGTGAAACAATTGTTATCGTATAACCCTGTAAGTGAAGGATTCATTGGTTTCTTTTCGTTTTCAGCCCCCTCATGTGCTTGCGGGAAATGTGCCACAGGGCCCTATAAATCCTCCATCTAGTGGGGCAGATGGCTCTGGTCCACAGCAGTATCGCCCTCCAGGAGTTTCAACTACACCAACTAGGCCAACACAGTCATATGGACAAAGACCATATCCACAAACACAATACCAAGGACAGTATCAGGGAACACCAGGTGTTTATCCACCACAAGCAGGATATGGACCTCCCGGACAAGGATATGGTCCACCAAATCCATCTCAACAACCACAAGGCTATCCTCCCAATTCTAACTATGGGCCACCAATTACTACTACTCCCAGCAATTATCCTCCGTCTTCTCATCCTGGATCTGGTTACCCACCATCAACTGTTCAACAACCATACGCTCCACCACCTGGCAGCCCTGCTGCAGCTGGGTCTCCGTATCCAGTTCGAGGTGCAGCACAACCAGGATATACAAGCAACTCCGCATATCCACCACCTCAGACTGGTTCCAATTACCCCAATGTTGGAGTAAGTACTTATAATTCTACACCATCACAGCCTCAGCCTTATCAATCACAACCTTTTCCGAACACAACCCCAACATCAGCTTATACTTCTACTCCAACTTCACAGCCCAATCGCTCCCCACAACCACCACCCAGTGGCTACACTCCACAAAATCTTCCTAGCTCAGGCTATGGCTCACCATCTGCTCAATCTCCTACTTACAATTCTAGTTCCCATGGCAATAACGCACCTCCATCTACTGTGGCATCTGGAGCCCCAGCTCCTGGTGGCCCCCCTGGGCAGCAATATCCCCCAGGTCAACCATCTCCATACCCACCATCATCTCAGCCACCATACTCGAATCCGTCTTCACAGCCAGGCAGTCCAGCCCCATCTGTTTCAACAGCCCCTCCTCCGCAAACTTCGTATCCCCAAAATCCGCAATCTTATCCACCAGCAGGAGGGACTTACCCCCCACATGCATACCAACAAGGATATCCACCTGCGCAGTATCCACCGTCTCCCTACCCATACGCTCGCGCGCCAGCTCCAGGGGCTCCCCCGCCCGGTGCACCACAGCCTTACCCTGGTTATGGCTTCCAACCACCAAACCAGCAGTAACTTTCTTTAAATAGTTTAAGTTAAAAGTTGGATTTAACAAAACTATTTGAGATGTCTTTTTCCAGCAGTAAAATAATACCAATTTATTATTTTCACTTCTGATTGCTGAGTTTTCCTAATATTGATACAATATTTAATTTTAATCCAAGGATGTGTTTGACAGTTTCAATGTTTGAAAGCGTTGTAAAAATTTCATTATAAAATCAAAAGTGGCAATAATATAAACAGGGGAAGAAATGTTTCAATTTTTTTTAGTTTAATGGGTTCCAACTGTTTTCAAGCATTTTATCTTGATTATGATAAGGAAAGATGAAAATGATCATGATATGCAAGCACTTGTAACAACAAAGTGCATCAATGTATCTTTTTTAGATGTACAACATATGTATGATGGAACAATCTGCATAATAATATAAGCAGGATTATTTAGAATTTCATAGAATTAATATTTGATTATTAAATGTCAATGGTGGGTATGAAATAATTAGGGGTAGTTATTAATATTTTAGTCAACTAATTATTATTAGTTATTACAATTTATATTTTAACTAGGTTGTAAGCTTGTGATCAACTGTTTTAGTTGAATTTTTTGTAAGTAAATTTAGTAATACTGGACTGATTTTTTAATTAAGTTGTCAAAAGCTAGACTTAGATGCGAGTATTTATAAGAATAAAGTTGACACTAAAATATAAAATAAACTTTTAATCACCTTATGGTTTCGTTCCCTTTCCTTAGTACATACAACATTGCACGATATACACTCCCTTGACCACACCAACGGAATACACTGTTATATTCCTTTCTTCTTCTTAGCGTGTCGATGCCATTCCAACGATCAAATTGCTCCCGATAAGTGTTCCGCCACTTTTACGGCCTTATCAGTGGCGGCCATCAGGTCATCCCGAGTGCAGGTGTTAGGGCACAGGGGGCAGGTCAACAAATGCTCCATTGTTTGGGGAGAGACACCACACTCGCATACATTTTGTGAGTTAGGTATAAACCCCCACCTAGCCAGGCTGTCTTTACACCGGCCCACTTGGGTTCGCAGCCTATTAAGCGTCTTCCAGGTAGGCCAAGGCAGGTCATGGCCAGGGGGTAGTTCCTCTCGCGGGGTGACAAAGTTGGCTGCAGCGTGGTCTCTCTCCCAAAGTGTGGATCTAGCCTCCTTTACACCACAGTCAAGGGCTCCAACACTTCTCATAAAACTATTGCGGCTTTTTAACCTTTGAGGGACAGAACAGTGGTTATGCAGAGGGTGTCTACAATCTTGCAGCTACGTTCACTTACGTTCGGTGGCACCAATTACCTCTCTGCGGACACTAGGAGGCGCTATACCAGCAAGTGGAGACAGCATCTCTGTCGGGGTACCAGAACTAGTATTTAGGCAAATATTTATTCTGTGATTTAGGTGTAGAGCCGCGGCAGGACGGCGCGCGTTTCCCGATTGTAGTTTTGAGACCAAAGACGGACTTTTGGACTATCTCCATGTTTTGGACATGATAAATTCAAAATTTTAAGACTGCATTGGTATGCCATCCAGGCAATGAGAAACGATAAAAGAGATAGCTCTATCTTTGGAGGTCAATCAGACTAAGGGCTTAACTGCAGGCAGACAGGCATAGAAAAACTGTCTCTCTTTACTTCGTATTCCTCATGGCTAAGGGTCGTGGTTATTACGTGAAAAGAAACACACGCAACGACTGTCTTCTCCAAACAAAGAGAAACTATAAGCAATCCTAATTTACTATTGAAAGTTAAAATTTTGCGTTGGTAGCTTGTGCAGAGCAACTACGCTCTGCTGCCAGAAAATGTGCGCAGAGCGAATCCGGACAAACGAAGCGGCGGGAAGAATTCTGTACCGGAACTTTACCGGGAAAAAATCTACCGGTAAAATTAAGTACCGGGAAAAAATCTCCACGCGACACCACGCTTGTCCGACTAGAATCTAACTTAAGCTATACGCAGTCTGCTACCACCGTAGCTTATGAAGGGAGCTACAGGGCCCTATATGATAACCTAACCTATAAATTAACTAGAATTGAACACTTACCAAACTAAATCTTCTTTCTCTTCGGATCCAAACTTGAGTGTCTTCGGGAAGGGGGAATTCCTAATTACCCTACCTAACCCTTGAGATCTCAATTCCCCAGGACAACTAAATAGATTTCTTCCCGTAGTTTCACTCGGGAACAGCCAGATGTGAACAGCCAGCCACGTTTCACCTCTCACAAGAAAAAGTCACAATAACAGAGTTTTTCACAAACACAAATTCAATAGTTATTTAACAAACAGGAAATTCACAATTATCACTCAAACTAAACAACAAGCAAAAGACGCGAGACCGCTCCGCGTATTAAAATCAAACCGATATCGCCCTGGACAATGCAATGGCGGACGTCCGCGAGCCATTCCACGCTAGCAGTGTGAAAACCCCGAACGCCCTCTGGCGGCAGCAATGCGAAACGCCTGCGTTTAGTTTTACCCAATATATTACAAACATCCCCCCGTCCCGGTCTGAGAAGCAGACCGCTAGCTTACTCTACGGGAAGGCGGGCGAGAGAGGTCACACCTCTCCTTAAAATCGAACCGTCGACCAACACCTCAGCCACACGCGGAGTGCCATCTCCGCCAAGAATCAAACGTAATATGCGAGCTCGTCGCCAAAGCAATGAGGGCAAATTTGCCTCTTTTAACAATACTAAATCACCCTCCCTGGGAGGCTCAGTCCTGTCTGTCCACTTCACTCTTTGCTGCAGCAAATGCAAATATTCAAGCGACCAGCGACGCCAAAAGTCCTGGCTCATTTGCTGCAACATTTGAAAACGCGACAACCGATATACGCGTTCATCCTTCCACGGGTATTCGGGCAGGGCATTCAACGGCCCTCCCACCAAAAAATGACCAGGGGTGAGAGCTTCCAAGTCATTTGGATCTGGAGATAGCGGACAGAGAGGACGAGAGTTGAGGACCGCCTCAACTTTACACAACACTGTGGCCAGCTCTTCAAAAGTTAGAGCCGTTTCTCCGATAATGCGGCGGAGGTGGGTCTTTGCGGATTTCACAGCCGCTTCAAAAATCCCTCCCCAATGGGGGCAACTTGGGGGACTAAATTTCCAGGTTATTCCCCTTTGGGCAGCAATTTGACTTAAACTAGTACAATTTTTATCAATAAACACAGAAACATCCTTAAGATAATTTACAGTTCCTTTATAGTTTGTGCCATTATCCGACCTAATAAGGGAAGGTAGACCTCGACGCGAAACAAAGCGATCCAACGCGGCGACGAAGGCCTCCGTAGTCAGAGCCGATACCACCTCCAAATGGACAGCCTTGGTGGCCAAACAAACAAATACACACAAATAGCCCTTCACAATACGGGCATTACGAAAGGGAGAAGCCTTGATCGAAAAGGGACCGGCAAAATCGGTTCCAACGCCGTCAAACGGTCTCGAAGGTCGGATTCGATCAGCGGGCAAATCACCCATCTGTGGTTGCATCGTGGATGCCTTCAACCTATAACATGCAATACATCGAAACAGGACACTACGGATTGCTCTTCGGGCAGACAAAATCCAAAACTCGCGTTGCAAAATAGCCAACAAAGCATTGCACCCAGCATGGGCGTTACGAATGTGTCGATCAGACACCAAAAGCTGCACCAAGGGTCCGCCCTTGGGCAACAACAGAGGATGGCGAGTCTCATATGGAAGATCCGCCTTCCGGAGCCTGCCTCCAACCCGAAGAAGCCCATCCGAGTCGATGTACGGGTTCAAACGAGCGACCGCGCCCTTCAACTTAGCGCGTCCGTCGCGCAAAATACGAAGCTCCGACTCAAACCGTCCGGTCTGCACGACACGGACCCAATGCAACAATGCGCTCCGGCGCTCTTCTGCACCTGCAATCGGCTCCAACCGCTTTGCCTGTGGGTTTCTACAATTATGTATGAAACGCTTAATCCAACTGGTAACACCCAGAAGCTTATCCAAACTGCTATACCGAGCAAGTAGCCAATCCGGCTCCGACGTCGTCTCAGCGACTACAGCATGTACACGGAGCCCAGTCAAACTCAAAGAAGTAACATCTGTCTGACAGACAGGCCAAGAAGTTTCTGATCCCATCAGCCACTCTGGACCCCACCAGAGCGGGTGTGACACCAATTCTGGTGCCGTACAACCTCGGGAGGCACAGTCCGCTGGGTTAAGCTCTCCCGGCACATGTCTCCATGTTATATCAATTCCGATATTCTGGATTTGGGAAACCCGATTTCCCACAAAAACCTCCAAGGTATGTGGGGCCGCGCGCAACCATGCAAGCGCGACCTGGCTATCCGACCAGGCGAAGATGTCCCGTATCTCGACCGTGGCCGCCAGCTCACATGCAACGTGATGCAACAATTTAGAGAGAAGGTGAGCTCCACTCAACTCAAGCTTGGGAATAGTCAGCCTAGTCCTGATGGGGGCGACCTTGCTCTTCCCTAACAAAAGCGAGACATTGACCCGGCCATCGGCGTCAACTGTCCGCATATAGACTGACGCGGCGTAGCCTCGCTCCGACGCGTCACAAAAGCCATGCAGGCTGGCTCGATATTTCCCGGGGGCAATATTCGACGAGGCAAGGCAATCCGATTGACTTCCTTAATCGATGAAAACAACTCGAGCCAATCATCCAATGGAGAGCCAAACAGCGGCTCGTCCCACGAGACGCCCAAAGTCCAAAGTCTCTGAAGAAGACACTTTGCAGAGAATATCACTGGACTGATCCAACCGCTTGGATCAAACATACGGGCTATTACGGACAACACCGTTCTCTTAGTCCAGACTTTTGGTATTTCCAAGTCCACTTGGAATGTGAAAATATCGGTTAGCGGCTGGTACTGCATGCCCAGCACCGCTATCCTGTTGGGATCATCCACATCCTCAAACAGGTGAGGGTTCTGTTGGTGATCCTCCGGGATCCCTTCTAGAACTTTAGGCTCATTAGACAACCACTTACGTAGCTCGTAGCCACCTGTCTTCAATATTTCAATCAATTCATCCCGCAGTAGGAGGGCCTCCTCAATACTTTGGGCTCCGGTGCACACGTCATCAACATACAAGTCACGTGACAGCACGGAAGCCCCACGGGGAAAGCGGATCCGTTCCCGCTCTGCCAATTCAAGCAATGATCTGATGGCGATATAGGGACTAGATTTCAAACCATAGGTGTTTGTATTGAGTTCATACACCGTCACAGGATCCTCAGGGCGCTCACGCCAGAGTATCAACTGGAATCGCCTGTCCTCAGGATGTATGACTGTCTGGCGGAACATCATCCGGATGTCCGCGCCAAAAACCACTTGATGTCTTCTAAAGTTCAAGATGATGTCAATTATGTCCCTATGCAATTTGGGACCCGAATGCAAACACAGATTCAACGAAACCCCGTTCGAAGTGGGTGCGGACCCATCGAAGACGGTCCTCAATTTGCCTGTTGAGGCCTTCACCACCGCGTGGTGGGGCAAAAAATAATGCTCAGTTGAGCTCCAATCAACTCGAGCCGGAGACATGTGACCCAAATCCTCGTACTCGCGCATAAATTCAATATATTTATCGCGAAGTACGTGGTCACGCTGCATGCGTCGCTCCATGGACAGCAGTCGTTTCTCCGCAAGCGCCCTACTTTGCCCTAGGCTAGGACGAGAGGCAACAAAAGGTAACCTAGTTACAAACCGACCGGAGGGCAACCTCTCCGTGGTTGATCGAAAAAGGGCTTCGCACTCAGCGTGTTCCGGATCCATCCTGGAACTCATAGGTGGCTCCTCCACCTCCCAAAACCTTTGCATGGTCTTGGCCAAGGACGCAGATGCGACAACCGGTGGCTCCTCCACGGTGCTATTATCAAACACAGGGCCCATCAGGGCGAAACCAAAGATAGTAGACACTGCCATCAGTGAAGACGAACCCAGAGCTTTCTGGGTACCCAGCAAAATCCAACCCAATACGTCCGAGCCCAGGAGCAAGTCCACTGGGCCGGGATGAAAAACAAAGGGGTCGGCCAAATCCAGACCCGAAACCAAAGACAACACACCCGGCGGTATGTCTGTCGAGGGGTGCCAACCCGCAATGGTATCCATTACCATAGCCGAAGTCGTGATCCTCATTGTGGAGGACTTCAGCGAAGAAAAGGTGACAAGTGTCTGGCCCGTCAGACACTTCACCTGTATGCCACCAACTCCAAGAAGTGGCACAGGCGAGTCTTCCACGACTAAACCTAACTGGCGGGCCACTCGAGTGGTAACCAAACTGCTTTGAGCCCCTGAGTCCAACAGAGCTCTCAAATTAATGGCTTCCCCCCCACGACCCCATACGCGGACCACCGCGGTAGGGAGCAGAACCGTCCGCGGCTCTGTCCCAGCAAGGGAGCAAGCTAGTTACGGGCTCCCCACTCTCTCCAAACCAGGGGGGCGCCACTGACCCGGATAGTATGGCGGGCGAGTGCACATCCCCATCTGAGGGGGGGCATAACCCGCGGCCCGGCCATACATATGGTACGGCGGGTGGTACTCCAGCCGTGGGTACTCGTGCAGCGGCGGAGAAAACCGCTGCGGCTGCATGTGTTGGGCATTGGTAACCCGCGTGGAGGGGGGTGTCCCCACTCTCACGTCCGATCTAGGGCCCCCGCCCATGGGTGCCCTATCCGGGGCCTGGCCAGCTACATACTGGCCATGACCTTGGGGCGCGTGGTCCCGGTCCGCCAAGACCCGCGCCGGTACGCGACCCCCCTCCCGAGGGGGGGTGCGACGAGCGAAGCCGCGTCCTCCGTCCGGTGGTGGAGGGCTTCGCGCAGGAGCGCCCCCGCCCATAGGGGACCCCTGCCTCAACATCCGGGTGCCATCCCCGTTGCGGTTCATGCAAAGCATCGCGTGGTGCCGCCCACGGCATGCACTGCATGGTATGGCACTGGGACAGTCACGTGCATAGTGACCGCCCAAACAATAAAAGCAAAGTTCATGCCGCTTTGCCATGCGGCGCCTATCTTGTACTGGCAGTCTCTGCCAGTCCCTGCATTGTAGCAGGCTGTGGCCCATCCGGCCACATTGCAGGCAGTCCGCGTCCCTCGCGACTGCTGCCGTGTGCGCAACCCGCACACCAGCTCCACGCGGTGGCGGTTGCCGTCCCTGTTGGGGCCTACGTTCAGGCGCTCTGGATGGCGCTGAGTCCGTCATGGTATTCTCAGCAGCCCGTGCCTCAAACTCCAAAAACTTCACCAAGTCAGTGAATGTTGGTAGGGTGGTGCTATCCCGTTCCGCATTCTCGCGCTCAAATCGCGAGCGGATGTCATTGGGTAATTTGCCCAATACAATGTGCACCAGCAAAAAGGACCATTGGTCCACCGGCAGCCCCAGTGTGCGGAGCGCGTTACAGGCCACTGTAACGGGCGTGAGCAACTGCAGGCGCAACTGTGCCCTGTTGGCCACCTTGGGCAGGGCCATCAACTGTGCGGCGTGCGCATCCGCTAACAAACGTAAGTTTTGGTAGCGGGAGTTCAATAACTCCCAAGCCGTATCGTACTGGTCGTCCTCCACCCGGAGGTGCTGGATGAGCGACCGCGCTTCATCCTCAAGAGTGGAGAGGAGGTAGGCCATCTTCTGGGCCTTCGACAAATCCTGTCGTGCTACGACCAGGGACTCAAACATATTTTTATATGCTACCCACTCCTCCATCCTACCCCCAAAGTGGGACAGCTGAAGGGTGGGGAGCCGACCAGTAACCGCTGGTCCTTCCTGTCTAACAGGTGTGCGAGGGGCTGGTCCGCCAGCCTGTCTCGCCCTTATTGCGGTCACCGCCTCCGCGATATCATCGTGCAGACTCAGGATCTGGTCCATGTCCGCCATGTGACCTGCGTAGGCCTCCGGGGTAAGATCGGCTTCGGTAAGCGCCGCCATGGCCGCTTCCGCGCTAATCAATCGTGAGTGGAGGTGATCCGCTCTTAGCAGTATGGCGCCCTCCCTGTCCTTCCGGGACAGGAGTCCTCCGGCCGTCACAAACCATCTCAATTCGTTGGCGAGTGTCGCCTTAGCATTGGAGGCCTTCGCCATCGCGTCAAGTCACAAACAAAAAAATAACAAAAGGTAAATAAAAAACAACAAAATCAAGCAACTACACGAAGAACCGCGGTAGGTATGAGAATGGCACAAACCCGGAACGCACGGTACAAACCGCAAACAAATACAAAAAAGGTTACAAATATTCTTATACAAACAAACTAAGAAAAATCTAATAATTTTTACAAACAATTAATTATTTTTTACAAACGAACAAATAGAGGGTAGATAAACTACGCTCTGCTACCAGAAAATGTGCAGAGCAACTACGCTCTGCTGCCAGAAAATGTGCGCAGAGCGAATCCGGACAAACGAAGCGGCGGGAAGAATTCTGTACCGGAACTTTACCGGGAAAAAATCTACCGGTAAAATTAAGTACCGGGAAAAAATCTCCACGCGACACCACGCTTGTCCGACTAGAATCTAACTTAAGCTATACGCAGTCTGCTACCACCGTAGCTTATGAAGGGAGCTACAGGGCCCTATATGATAACCTAACCTATAAATTAACTAGAATTGAACACTTACCAAACTAAATCTTCTTTCTCTTCGGATCCAAACTTGAGTGTCTTCGGGAAGGGGGAATTCCTAATTACCCTACCTAACCCTTGAGATCTCAATTCCCCAGGACAACTAAATAGATTTCTTCCCGTAGTTTCACTCGGGAACAGCCAGATGTGAACAGCCAGCCACGTTTCACCTCTCACAAGAAAAAGTCACAATAACAGAGTTTTTCACAAACACAAATTCAATAGTTATTTAACAAACAGGAAATTCACAATTATCACTCAAACTAAACAACAAGCAAAAGACGCGAGACCGCTCCGCGTATTAAAATCAAACCGATATCGCCCTGGACAATGCAATGGCGGACGTCCGCGAGCCATTCCACGCTAGCAGTGTGAAAACCCCGAACGCCCTCTGGCGGCAGCAATGCGAAACGCCTGCGTTTAGTTTTACCCAATATATTACAAACATAGCTATTACTAAAGTAGTGGACTATACAAGATACATTTAGGTGAGTAACATTACATGTCATGTGATGTTACTCACCCAATTAGAAAATTAAACTTTACATAGTAATTCTCAATTTTTATCATTTAACTAGCTGTCGCCCGCGGCTTCGCCCGCGTGAGTTTCGCTTAGAAGAAAAATCTCTCTTGGAGCTTTTCATCAGATGTTCCAGATCTTCAATTTTTATACGTCAGCAGAAAATGCTCATCAGGTTGAACGATTTTTGCTAAGGCGCCATTTCCATATATGTTATAGTGTAGCTGGTCTCTTGGAGCTTTTCATCAGATGTTCCAGATCTTCAATTTTTATACGTCGGCAGAAAATGCTCATCAGGTTGAACGATTTTTGTTAAGGCACCATTTCCATATTACTTATAGTTTAGCTGTTCCGTTATGGTTCTTCATCAGGTGTTCCAGTTTTCAAAATGAATTATAGCCTATATGTTGCCCAGGCTTAATAGCTATACAACAAAAAAAGTTTCATTCAAATCCGTCCAGTAGTTTTTGCGTGAAACGCGTACATACATACAGACAGACAGACAGACAGACAGACAGACAAGAAATTCCAAAAAAATTTTTTTGCTTTCTATTGTTCTTTTTAGGTCTCCCTCTATCCATTTCAGTCAAAAATATTAAATGTACAGACAAAATATTTTTACTGTTTTATTATATGTATAGATAAATAAAAGGATCACACATCTTCAAAGGCTATTGTCTCTCCTTCAAATGGATGAATGTCTTCATCATAATATTCAAGAGGTAGATCTTCTGCAGGTGGATGCGTGGGGAACGGCGGCGCAGATTTAAGTTTTTTCAAAGGTAGCATAGTGTCATACAAATAACATAAAGCCCCGGTTTCTCCAGGTATAGCTACGCCCAAAGTCCAGATTACATTATGTTTTGTATTAATACGAAGGATTTTGACTCCACGTAAAATTCTCCATCTAAAAATAATAATTGTCTTTAATTTTATTATCCTACTGATATTATAAACATACAAAATAAAGTTTGTGTCTGATGGGCAAAGTTTTGTGAAATTTGGTACGTACTAGTGTATAGAACCGGGAAATCCCGGTACTGAAAATCCCGGGATTTCCCGGTTTTTTTGTGGCGGTAATAGAACCGGGAATTAAAATACAAGAACCGGGATTTTCGGTACTTTCGGGATTTTTTTATTTTTTATTTATTTGGTTCGCCAACTGGCTTTGCAACACACACGTTCATAAAGATATACGTGAGAACATCCAAGTTGTCAGCCTTTTTAAATTATTATTTAAATCGTTAATTGACATCATTAAAAACCGCATATAACTCATTGTTTGGTTTTGTAATCAGCTGAAATTTTTAACCTCATAGTTTATACGGAAAAATCCGTTTAAATATATGGCAATTGACAACACTGACGCTATGCGCGGCGAACGGTGTAGGAGCAGAACTCTGTGGTGATTCGGGAGGATGTTAGATCGACGCAGAATGACGACCTCGAAACAAATGTAAAAATCGAGGTGGCTCTTTTCGAGAATGGAGGCGATCGTCGGCGACATTTATCACAAGCTTATGGTCATCTTCTGAGTGTTCCATCCAACAATGTTGAGCCAGAAAACATTTTTTCTTCGGCTGGCCTGCGCTACGGTGTGATAAAATTATGGATCGCGTTTAGGTGATGTAACTTTGGACACGTTGATTTTTTGAGGACATGTATTACAAAGAAAAAAAAGCTTTAAAAGAGACCAAATAGTTTATCTGTGATCGCTAGGTTTTATTTGATTGTTATATTTTAATCAGCTGGCTCAGATTTTATTTGATTTTTATATCTATTTGATTTCAATTTTATTTGTAATTTTATTGTAGCTAACTGAACTTTCAATTATAGTCTGGTTTTAACTGGATAATTAAAGAATACTAAGTTTTACTATTGCTAAAGGCTGATTGTTAATTAGTCATTAATTATATTTAAAGATAAATTATTTATAGTTGAAAAAAAAAATTAAGTACCGAAAATCCCGGGAATTCCGGTTCCAGCATAGTCCAGTACTGAAAATCCCGGTTCCTTGAAACATATCCGGTTCTCTATACACTAGTAGGTACACTGTTAGAATCAAACCTGGGTGGGAATAATATATAGGGTAGTCGATATTCCTACGAGAGCAGAGCCCCAGGGTTCAAGAAGTTATAAATATTTTCATCAATTTATTGATGCAGTGTAGTATAAATAGCCATTATATATTTTTCTATTATTACTGATTAACTGCACCCACCAGTAGGTGAAGTCAGTGAGTTCACAGATTGTGGATGGATATTGGAGTTAAACAAACCTATTTCCCATGTGTCCAGGCATTTTGGTACCAGGCCATACTCTGGCTTTTTCTCCACCAGCACCGATGTTACCCGGTCTCCGGTGAGTCTTAGTCACTCCATGTGAAGCTGGCATACCCTTAAATCCCCAACGTTTCATGACACCTTGAAAACCTCTATCCATTCTGAAAGTTATTAAAGAATAGCAAAATAAATGTTGTGCCCATAAGTAAGACAAAAATATAGTTACTTCAGGTGTGTTCTCTTTCAGTTTCTTAAGTTCCTCTAGTTAAAGTTTAAAAATCATTCAATATTTCTGAATAGAAATTTTATTTTAATGAGCTTTCTCCATTTTGGGAAAACTTCAGGAATGGGATTTTAGACATTAAATGTAGAATACTTACGTTTTTGCTCTAACATCAATATGATCCCCAACTCTGAAATGAGTAGCAAAAAGTGGTGTGCCGGTTGGTAGGGCTGCTTCTGGAGAAACAATAAATCTACATAAATGTTGTTTTGGCAGCATTCCTACTTTATCAAATATGCCACAATACTCTTTTCTCAATGTACTTGGATCAACTGTTTCTGAGCCAACTAGGACGCAACCCATTCGTTGTCTTTCACGCCAATTCACTTTATTTAATATTTGAGGTTTAAACTCTTCAGGTGGAATATATTTTATGACATGGTTATCAACAACCTGAAAATAAAATTGATCAAATTAATATCCAATTAAAATTAAAGAAAGAGATGGCTCTAACTGCTATGTCCATGTTACAGAGTTCCCAATTCCCATGTCCACTTTCCATCAGAGCTTTGCCATTTAATAAAAATAAACAAAACGTTTTTTTCTTATGAAAACATGTTTATTTTACACAACTTTAATTTTTTTTCCTAAATTTGTCAGCTAAGTTCATCCTTCTAAGAGGCCACACTTAGAAGGATGATATCTTAGCTGACAAATTGAATACATTAGCTAGCTAAGTACCTGTAATAAAGTAGTCAATAACTTTTTGCCATTTTTGTCCCACACTGGGTAGTTTCCAATCTTTCTTGCTATTAATCCAACTCGTCTAGTGCGAGGACTCCACTGCCCGGTTGTTGATGGCTGTGTATTGGCATGAGCTAATGGAGACATCTTTTCAGTTTGTATTTGAAGTCTATCTTTCATAACCTCTTCAAGAAACTGCTTATTTTCTAGCGTTACTTGATCATCAGTCCCCTGAAAAATAAAATGTAAAATCAAAACTTATAGTCTAAGCCAAAAAACCTGAAAATTCAATCTCGAAAGATAGTGCAATTTGAATGCTATGAACAGAATTGTAAAATATTTACCACACGATCCTTGGGCATGTACCAATATGGGGGTCGATACCTTGGTGGCTTATAAAATGCATTTGAGCGAGTGATTACTTTACCCACACTGAAAAAGAAAATTTAATTTATAGGCTATTAGATAGAATCATATTGTAAAATGGTTTCTCTGCATTGGTTAGGTAGGTAGGTGAATTAGATTACCTTAACTTGCCGAAACTACTGCATAACAATTTCAAATTAGCCGTAGCCATTGTGTGGATGTTTTTGTAAATGCAAGCGCTAAATTACAAAATGTATTTTATATTGATGCCTTGTTTTGTTTGCTTTTATAAAATAGGCATCACTTATAATAAATAATTTGATAATTTCCTCTGAAACGTAGTGATTATTATACTCTTTGATTTCAATCAAATCAAATTCACAAACTATTTTAGGTTAGGTTATCAAATTCAATCGTATCGTATACCATCTGTCGTTGTCATACAGGTGTTTTACTTACCGATGAAATACCGTCAAGTAGTCTGACATTGACAGATTTTTATATTTTTTGAGCTTTGATGGCCAAGGCTCATGCATTGCATTCTTCGTCGTATTGTGCGTGCAACGTGGTGTGGATCTTATATTAAAAAAAAAATTTACTTCTGTGGTGTGGATGTGCCCTTTCCGAAATTTCCTTGCATTTGCAAATTTTGCAGCTGTCTTTAAAATAAGAAGATTGACAATCACTAAAATTTTCAAGAAAATCGGATGATGGGAAATGCATATATTCCATACTCCGTGGAAATTTTCCCAAGAAATTTCCGAGAAATTCTCAAGAAATTTCTTGAGAATTTCATTCCCGAGAAAATTTCCAAGAAATTTCTTGAGAGGAAATTTTCCAAGAAATTTCAGAGAAATTTCTTGAGAATTTCATTTCTGAGAATTTTTCAGTAAAAAATATTTTAGTACTAGCTGTTGCCCGCGGTTCCACTCGCCGCAAAAAGTCTTATGTTTTTCATAAAAACTTCAAAACACCGTGAAATAGTGACAGACAAACTTTGACAGACAAAATAGTGACAGACTTTCGCAAAAAATTAGGAGAAAACGTTCCCGAAAATTTCTGGAAAGTTTCGGAAATTTTCCATGAAAGAAATTTTCGGAAACCGAGAAATTCACGGCGGCACATCGCTACACATTACTAGGTGTGATGGGAATGGGAGTGCGTTGGTCGAGGCCCATAGAGCAATATGAACTCAGTACCCCGCGCGGAAGTCCTTGTTGCTCGAAGGTCGAGGCAGCCAAGTCTGCGTTCACCTTTATAACCCATAGATAGACTACTAATCACTTCGAGCAACAAGGACTTCCGCGCGCGGCCCGGAAGGGAGGCGCCATAGATGTCTTTCCCCTCTGGCAAAGCTTAGGTCCAGGTGGACTTGAGCGTTTATAAAAACTGTTTGCATTCGGACTTTTCGCTAGACAGAATCCATCAGTCAGTGTGAATGACACATAGGCCGCAATACAAAAAATTCCGAATTGTTCAATTTTGTGCTGCAAAAAGAGGTCTGGGACATCTATTTTACAGAAAGATGGTGTTACATTTCTCTAGTAAGTAAATTCTTATCATATGATTATAAATTAAACAAAAATCATACATTTTATTATAATGTCATTGTTGGATTTGTTTGCCAACATCAGTCCGGTCGCCTATAGAAACACGGATTTGTCGAGTGATAATTCCGTCCAACATCTAGATTTAGTGATGTTACTTTGCTTACATTGTGTGTTGTAGTCCTGTATCGATAAACTGCGATAGGTATAGTTTTAAATTGTTGTATGTTGTAACGTGTATTTTCTTATTTTTTTACAGCTTTCCTAAAAATACCTACTTAGAGATGTGTGTATGGAAAAAAACTAGTGCAACAACTAGCAAACCTGGGATGCCAAAAAGACCAGTCCCGTTTGTTAAGCTCATTATAAGGCATCTGATTTCCACGAATGGTGTAAGTCAGTTCGGATGAACAAGACTAAATTGAACAAGAGAAAATTATTAGAAATAGTTAAGTTATATTTAGATAATTTAAATTTTATAAGTATTCCTTTCTTGTCTTTGTGGTACTTAACTAATAAACGTGATAACTTTGCAACTGTGATTTTATTTATTACTAGCTTTCGCCCGCGTGGATTTCCCACGGGAACAGTGCTTTTTCCTGGGATGAAAGGTACCCTATGTCCTTCTCCGTATTTCCAGCTATGTGTATGCGAAAATTCAAGAAGATTGTTTCAGTAGATAAAGTGTCAAAAGGAACAAACAAACAAACTCACTTTCGCATTTATAACATATAGTTAGGATAATGCTAATTCTGCGAAATGCACACTCTGCGAAGTGCACCAATTGCGAAAACCACCTTTTGTTAGAGTGTACGTTTTGCGAAGTGCACATTCTACGTCAGACCCACAGATAGAATCACTAGTGTATAAAAAATGCTAATTACTGCTAGAGCCCCGGGTATGTCACTCATAAGAACGTATCCATATTTCCATACCTCCTTAGCAATAAATATTATAAATGCTAAGTAATACTGTTATACTCACGGCTAAACCACTCCACAGATTTTATTAAAGCTATTGATTTTAATAAATAAATATTTCTATTGATTATATAGTTTAAGGCCCGAGAAATTCGATAATTTATAATTCATCGATAATGCAGAATTACATTTTTGCAATTCACTATTGAAAACAAAGTCAAAAATATGTTAATGTGTGTTCTGTCTTATATTCGTACACAAAAATCTGACGGGTGGTGACAGATTTGTCAATGTATTGTTTTATTTTTCATATGTGGTGTCGTAATTTGTCGTAATTACAGATTTTCATTATGTATGTGTGTACCGAACAGCGCTTGCGTGAATTTCCCTCCCCCCGCAAAAAATGCCAGAAAGATTTGAATTTAAACATGTCGCTATGGCTTCTCCCTCCGTAAGGAGTCCGTGTTGCTCTATGACTAATCATCATTAGTTCGGTAGTTCCACAGAAGTAATTTTTTTTTTTAAATGGTAGTTCTCTATTTAGTTTGTGTCATAGACCTTTTATGATGGTTAGTCCATGGAAGTAGTAAGTACTTTGTACAGGTACAATTATTACTTCCATGGGTTAGTCTATCTACAGACAGGTCAATGGGGTCAATGGCCATAAATGAACCCGCCAAAAAAGTTGTCGACCCGACCGACCGACCGTCGACCGTCAATAGGAACTACATATCACAACACAATATTTATGTACTCACAAATTCTTTGGACAAAATACGTAGGTACACAGTGAGGTGCCATGTAAACGTGCAATTTACAATGATCTTTAAATTATCCTATTATTTCTGTTATTTTCTTCTATTGGTTTTGTGATATTTTGTTCTTCTGCTACATAACATTTGTGTATTCTTATAATCACATCATGTTTACATTTAAGACGTTATTTATTATTATTTTACTGTATGTAACAAACGCTTATCAAATGACTGCCAAACTGTACGGACCTGGATCACGACCTAAAGATATTATTATGCCAGCGAGATACTTTGTTGTTAACCTTACCTCAATATTTGCCGCCGAACCGTAAGTGTAATCAAAATAAAATATAACTTACCTATTTTAGTTTCGTACCTACCTACCTATTTGGGAAGTCATAGCCCTTTAAAGTTTTAAAATATTACCTCCAGCCCTCCTACTATTTCCACACAAAAAATCAATACTTACAGTCTCAGTCAGGGAGCAGCAGTATGTATACATATATTTAATTTACACTAGCTTAGCCCCAAGGCTCTGCTCCCATGGTTTAAAAAAAAAAACAATGTAACAAATTCATCAAAATCTGTCCTGTAGGATTTGTATGATTGAGTAATCATGTGACATCCCCTCACACATCCAAAAATTCCGCATTTATAAATTACTGATATTTTTCTTACAGCTTGCAGCTACCAGACAGTTTTGCTGTAGAAATAGAAGGAAAATCTCATAATAAAAAATATTGTAGAGTTTGGGTCAACAAACTATATAGAAAAGACGGGACATTTATTGTGAGATATAAGAATTATGAAACATGCTTAGATTTGACTATAAGTCTTTATTATAAAAGTAAACATATCAAAGGATCTCCGTTCACTTTTCAAGGTGTGTATGAAGTCTATTCCTATTTAAAAGTAAAAAAATAGGCAAGATATGGGCAAGATGTACCTACAAAGTCTTCAGTAACTTTTAAAATGAGAATAGTTGCAACTAGAGATGGGCGCTTGGATAAATTTCCGGAAGGTAAAAATGGGAAAGAATGGGTAGAATTGGTAAAAATTAATTTATACCCATTTATACCCGATATTTTTTATTTATACCAGGAAGAAATTAAAATGAAAGTAAATTATCCTTATTTTCTTTAATACTGATAAAATAATAATTAAAGTATAAATATTAGGTGTGTTTTGATTATAAGGAAGATAAATAACTAGTTGTTTTCGGTTCAAATATTAAAAAAACATAAACAACAGATTTAAAATCATATGTATTCAAATAATATTTTGAAAATAATGATGCATTTTTAGTATATGGCTGTTTAAAGTAGAATTAACAAAAAAATCAAAACATCTTCAGTTGTATTATAGACTAACTTTTGCCCGCAGCTTCGCCCGCGTGAATTTCCTTCGGGAACAGTGCTTTTTCCCGGGATGAAAAGTATCCTATGTCCTTCTCAGTACTTCTAACTATGTGTATGTGAAATAGGAAGATTGGTTGAGTAGATAAAGCGTGAAGAGGTAACAAACAAACTCACTTTCACATTTATAATATTAGTTAGGATTTGGAGGTAACTTCGCAATATTTTTCTATCGAGAAAATTTTATGCAAGCGTGTTTTTGAGAGAGTTAGCAATTAAGTTCCATAACGACCGGTCCTGCGCTGCCCGCATCCGGTCGTTATGGAAATCCTTGGGGGAGGCCTTTGTCCAACAGTGGACGTCTTTCCTCTGACAGAGAGAGAGAGTGTAATTAAGTTGGCTGACATTTGTGTAAGGCGGGCCTTACGATTCGATGATCGCCTAGCCGTTCAATAGAATTCCGGCATTTGGCAAACTTGTTCGTCGCCCCGGCATAACATTTATCGTCTAAAACCAGTTGGCTGCGAATGAGTCAGAATAAAGATACCTATATCTTGTCAGGTCTTTTTGTAACCAAAACGTAAATTGTACACTTTATAAGTACTTTTATACACAGTACTTAATTTAAAAACTAAATATGTGCTTATTTCATAATAAATCTTAACGATATATTGTAAAATATCGTAATTACAAACATTTTAATTGATTTTAATTTTTACCCGGTATTAATTAAAAATTCCTGGGAAAATATGGGTATAAATGGATAAATTTCCGAGTCTCGGAAATTTATCGGGTAAATGCCCATCTCTAGTTGCAACCATTACCTGGGTAACCAAGCATAGGTTTGTGATTTTATTTAAACTCTTACTAACCCTAGAATATGGATGTATGCAATATAATGGGCATCCTTCACTTCTAGGGAACATATTGATTTATTTAGGTACCTATTGTGCAAATATCTACTATAATGTTAATGGTTTTTTTTCAGGCCCAATATACCCAGACCAGTGTAACTGTCCCACTTTAGACATTAATGCCTGGTTAGAACAGTATGGTTGTCCCAAGTCATACAATAGTATTGACAGTGACTTGAAATTGCATAATAAAATTAATATGAAAGAAAAGGTTCAGAAAATAATTGATAGATTCCATAGTCCAGAAAGCACTAGTTTTTGCCACTATGCTGTTAAAAATAATGAAGTATACAGAAATTGCTATGGAAAACATGTCGGATTCAATATGTTTTCTGATAATATATTGTTGTTTTTGGCCAGAAAAGTTGTTTTACCAGATATGGAATTAGTAGTAAATTTAGGAGACTGGCCTTTAGTACGAAAAAATACAGAACCTCTACCAATTTTTTCTTGGTGTGGTTCTGATGACACCTTGGATATTTTAATGCCTACTTATGATATTACGGAATCAACAATTGAAAATATGGGAAGGTAAAAATACAGTTTTAATAACCATCATGATGCATAGTCATTATTATTATAGTAAAAAGTAGAATGTTATCAATTATGTTATTGATGTCAGTAATGTGTCTCCATCATTCTGTTAAAATTATTACTTAGTTACTAAATTAGTTCATTGCTGCATTTTGCAGCTGTTTTTTGTTAACTCTCATTTCATAGTACATTTTAATTTTTTTTTTCTTAGTTTATTAATTGTATTGTTATTTTGTTAAATTTATTTTAAACGCCACTTCTTCAAACTTATTGTTACAGGGTAACTCTGGACACTTTGTCAGTACAAGGGAGCATAGAACGGCAGTGGTCTGAGAGAGAAGCGAAGGCTGTGTGGCGAGGACGAGACTCGCGGCGCGAGCGGCTGGACCTGGTGGACATTGCTCGCGCCAACCCGGACTTATTCAATGTTTCGCTAACTAATTTCTTCTTCTTTAGAGACAAAGAGGCTGAATATGGACCCAAACAACCTCATATATCATTCTTTAAATTTTTTGATGTAAGATTCTTTTTATACTTGTTCAGACTGGAATATCGATCATATAAATGGATTTGAAATACTTTTCAACTATGATATTTTCAGTATAAGTACGTAATCAACATCGATGGAACTGTGGCAGCTTATAGGCTTCCATACCTACTGGCTGGAGGGGGGATGGTCCTAAAACAGGAATCTCCATACTTCGAACATTTCTACAGACTACTAAAGCCGTGGGAGCACTATGTGCCGGTCGCTCGGGACCTGTCAGACTTGAAACAGCGAGTGCTTTGGGCTCGGGCGCATGATGATGAGGCCCGCAAGATCTCCGAAAACGCAAGGCAGTTTGCTAACGAAAATCTGTTACCTCAGCACATTATTTGTTATCATGCTGTTTTGTTTTCGGTAAGTAAACTTAAATAATCTTTTTCATGTATATGTTACGGGCAACGTGATTAACTGGGCCGTATTAATAAGGCCCGGGCATTATGAATAGTTCCCAAGAGCATCGGGCTATTTGATAAATTTTAGTATTTTAATTACTTAGACCGGTCCATATTATAATGCCCGGCAGCCCGTGGTCCATTTAATAAATCAGCGGCAGTTTGAAGCTTCGCTCGCTCCGCTATGAGTGGGCACAAGCCTAACCTACCTAACCTAACCGAACTAAGCTACGGTTTTATTTAAAATAGATGTTTTATAGTAGCTTCCGTCCCCCGACCCCCCCGAACAGGGGGGCTGTGCCCCTCTGCAACCCCCTTCCCACTAAACACGCAAGTTCGACCGCCCCTGAAGTAAACTAACGAATATATTATACTTATTCTAGGTTATCTACTAACAAAAACACTTCTTTTAATTTGTTTTATTATTTTGCCCAACACATATTTGCCCTTATTCATACTGACCGGGCAAAGTGATTAGGCATGACATTTTAATCAAATTACCCATGAGACATGGGCATTATGTATACAGGCCGGTCACTATTCATAGGGACCAGACTTATCAAGTTGCCCGTAACATATATTTGGCTATTGATCAGTTTCGCATATTAATATAGATTTTTATGTGCCATTATTTCTGATGGTACAAGTGAACTAGGGCCATTTCTTAACCGGCCACATGACTTTACAAATTGTCATCGAATCTGTACGCGTCACGACCCTCGGTCATGACAGAGGAAAAATTCTTGTCTAGTAGCATTCAGCATTTCGTTTTCTCATCAAATGTGTAGCAAGGTCAATCGTCTTCAGAGTTTCTAAACCACATTACTCCTTCAACTGCCCTATATTATTATCTATACAAATAATAAAACTAACTGGAATAATGGAATAAATAACAAGTACATTTTCTTACATACTGATAAATATTATTGTTTTAGGAATGGAGTAAAAGATTGACCAACGAAGTTACAGTTCAAGAGAATATGACTCATGTGCCCCAACCTTCATTCCCATGCGACTGCCAAGTTAATAAAGAGAATGTTCACCAAGAATTGTGATGATAATATGAATCCAGAATAATTCCTTTGGAAAATAATAAATCCTAAAAAATAAGTTATGCTGCAGGCTGGTAAGCAGTTTAATAATTATGATAGTGCCATTTACATATGTATTGACTTAATCTTAGTAGGTACTTAGCTGAATCAAATTGTCGTTATTAAGTTCCAAGAATCTAGTACTGTCAGTATTACTAGGTGATATTATGTAAAAGATAACATTAACTTGAAGTTTGAATGTAGATTTATCAATTAAAATAAAAGAAATTGTTATGATATAAATAGTCTTTTATTTATTAACAATTAATTTACATTATATATCTATAACCTACTTCAATAATACTATTCGTGATTTGTGACGTAATAAAGATAAATACATTTTGAAATTCAGTATCTACACATATTTAGTGTTTACATCGACATGCAATCTGTAGCCTCTTTTTTATAAAAAATAATACCCGAGTAAATACTGAATATCGAATTTACATATAATTTATATATCTGATAAGCTTTCTAAGAAAAGTGAAATTGATTGGCGTTATTTAGAGGTTACAATACCTATTTACATTTATTTTCAGTATTTATTTACATCAACGTATTGGATTTATAACAAGCTATACCCCAAGGTTGTCAAATGCAAAAATAATTCAAATTTAAACTATTAAATTTATTATTTAAACATCAACATCATGTGATACGTGTGTATATCGAGTGGATATACATAAAGCTAGACAAGTCTATGATTCATTCAGTTAAGAATATTTTACAAAAACAATTTCTGTTTTGCAAATTTTTTTTTCTATGTTGAATCTTGCGATCAGCCTGTTTGGCTATGAGCAGATGTGTTGTGTGATTGCGAGAGCGAGTAAGTTGTTCCCCAGCAGGAACAACTTTTACTTTTTACTGTGTTTACCAGATTGCGGATCTCCTTAAAAAGGGAGATATTAGGAGCACTCATAACCGGAGAGCACGTATGAAGAGAGTGATGAGTGTGGGGAAGCAAGAGAGATCTGTAAGGATCGTAGCAGGTGGAAATCGCCGCTCGCTCGCTCGCTGCCATCTAGCGGTACATGGCGACGTCGGGGCTGCGGTAGAAGCACATGTACGCGTCGGCCAGCAGCCGGCGCGCGTGCGGCGGAGCGCTGGCGGCCGCTCGCTCGCTCGCTTCCATCGATAACCACGTGCTTAGCGATGAGATGCTTACGATCTCTGGGATGTTGTAGCCGTGCCGCTCGCCTACATAAAAAAAAAAATAGGCCTTTACTGACACTTTGTCAAATTGAACTCATTACAAGGGCAGGCCGGACATCACAAGTTAGCTCCAGGGCTTCGTTGTTGGGAAATTCGCGATAAATAGTAAGTTATTCAAAATTTTACTCAACCTTTTTTTCCACTAACACTGGTATGAATTGCGCTAGTTTCTTTGTTATGTCTTGCGAAATTAAATTTTCAAATAATATTATACAGATAATTATTTATTTATTGCATTTATTTGGAAAACCAAGACTTCAGAAACAATGCAATAACAATAATAACAACAGTACGCCACTTATAATCACCACCTCTCACCTTTCCTATCGGCCATGGAGTCGAAGAAGCACCAGGGCGCGTCATGGCCGACGCCCGCCTTAACAAAGGCGACGTAGTGGCTGGTCTCGATGCAGAGCACCGCGAACAGCTCCATGAACACGCGCGGCACCGGGCACGACTCCAGCATGTTGGCTGATTCGTCGCTCACCGATAGCGGGGTCGCCTGGAAAATCGTTACTTTCATGACACACCACACCACCAATGTTGTTTTTTGGAATTTAACATGAGATAGTGCTAACGCCCCGTGCCTATAAGCAGGAGAGAAAGATGCGGGTAACGCCGAACCTAGTACCTAAGGGTTTTCCGCCATCATGTTAGTCGGCAAGAAGCTTCAAAGTACGTAAGAGTGTTTGAGCTTTCTTAATTCGTAATCTAAGTTTTGGACGCGTGTGATCGACGGCACAAGTGGCGACCGTTACAGGACCAGCGCAGAGCCCTCAATAGGGTCTGTCTGCTACGGGATGGGAAAACTGGTTTTTTTGTTAATACACTGGGGAATGTTGCTCGCGCGTGCGCCGCACTCCCCCCGCCCCCCCCCCCACGCTGCACACGTGACGTCACCTTGTGGTCGTGTCGCTCGGCGTGCGTGAGCCGCAGACAGGAGCCGCAGAGCGCGCCCGCCTCGAGCCCGGCGCCGCACTCCCCCCGCCCCCCCCCACGCTACACACGTGACGTCACCTTGTGGTCGTGTCGCTCGGCGTGCGTGAGCCGCAGACAGGAGCCGCAGAGCGCGCCCGCCTCGAGCCCGGCGCCGCACTCCCCCCGCCCCCCCACGCTACACACGTGACGTCACCTTGTGGTCGTGTCGCTCGGCGTGCGTGAGCCGCAGACAGGAGCCGCAGAGCGCGCCCGCCTCGAGCCCGGCGCCGCACTCCCCCGCCCCCCCCCCCACGCTGCACACGTGACGTCACCTTGTGGTCGTGTCGCTCGGCGTGCGTGAGCCGCAGACAGGAGCCGCAGAGCGCGCCCGCCTCGAGCCCGGCGCCGCACTCCCCCCCCCCCACGCTACACACGTGACGTCACCTTGTGGTCGTGTCGCTCGGCGTGCGTGAGCCGCAGACAGGAGCCGCAGAGCGCGCCCGCCTCGAGCCCGGCGCCGCACTCCCCCCACCCCCCCCACGCTACACACGTGACGTCACCTTGTGGTCGTGTCGCTCGGCGTGCGTGAGCCGCAGACAGGAGCCGCAGAGCGCGCCCGCCTCGAGCCCGGCGCCGCACTCCCCCCGCCCCCCCCACGCTACACACGTGACGTCACCTTGTGGTCGTGTCGCTCGGCGTGCGTGAGCCGCAGACAGGAGCCGCAGAGCGCGCCCGCCTCGAGCCCGGCGCCGCACTCCCCGCCCCCCCACGCTACACACGTGACGTCACCTTGTGGTCGTGTCGCTCGGCGTGCGTGAGCCGCAGACAGGAGCCGCAGAGCGCGCCCGCCTCGAGCCCGGCGCCGCACTCCCCCCGCCCCCCCCCACGCTACACACGTGACGTCACCTTGTGGTCGTGTCGCTCGGCGTGCGTGAGCCGCAGACAGGAGCCGCAGAGCGCGCCCGCCTCGAGCCCGGCGCCGCACTCCCCGCCCCCCCCACGCTACACACGTGACGTCACCTTGTGGTCGTGTCGCTCGGCGTGCGTGAGCCGCAGACAGGAGCCGCAGAGCGCGCCCGCCTCGAGCCCGGCGCCGCACTCCCCGCCCCCCCCACGCTACACACGTGACGTCACCTTGTGGTCGTGTCGCTCGGCGTGCGTGAGCCGCAGACAGGAGCCGCAGAGCGCGCCCGCCTCGAGCCCGGCGCCGCACTCCCCCCGCCCCCCCCCACGCTACACACGTGACGTCACCTTGTGGTCGTGTCGCTCGGCGTGCGTGAGCCGCAGACAGGAGCCGCAGAGCGCGCCCGCCTCGAGCCCGGCGCCGCACTCCCCCCGCCCCCCCCCCACGCTACACACGTGACGTCACCTTGTGGTCGTGTCGCTCGGCGTGCGTGAGCCGCAGACAGGAGCCGCAGAGCGCGCCCGCCTCGAGCCCGGCGCCGCACTCCCCCCGCCCCCCCCACGCTACACACGTGACGTCACCTTGTGGTCGTGTCGCTCGGCGTGCGTGAGCCGCAGACAGGAGCCGCAGAGCGCGCCCGCCTCGAGCCCGGCGCCGCACTCCCCACGCTACACACGTGACGTCACCTTGTGGTCGTGTCGCTCGGCGTGCGTGAGCCGCAGACAGGAGCCGCAGAGCGCGCCCGCCTCGAGCCCGGCGCCGCACTCCCCGCCCCCCCCCACGCTACACACGTGACGTCACCTTGTGGTCGTGTCGCTCGGCGTGCGTGAGCCGCAGACAGGAGCCGCAGAGCGCGCCCGCCTCGAGCCCGGCGCCGCACTCCCCCGCCCCCCCACGCTACACACGTGACGTCACCTTGTGGTCGTGTCGCTCGGCGTGCGTGAGCCGCAGACAGGAGCCGCAGAGCGCGCCCGCCTCGAGCCCGGCGCCGCACTCCCCCCCCCCCCACGCTACACACGTGACGTCACCTTGTGGTCGTGTCGCTCGGCGTGCGTGAGCCGCAGACAGGAGCCGCAGAGCGCGCCCGCCTCGAGCCCGGCGCCGCACTCCCCGCCCCCCCACGCTACACACGTGACGTCACCTTGTGGTCGTGTCGCTCGGCGTGCGTGAGCCGCAGACAGGAGCCGCAGAGCGCGCCCGCCTCGAGCCCAGCGCCGCACTCCCCCCGCCCCCCCACGCTACACACGTGACGTCACCTTGTGGTCGTGTCGCTCGGCGTGCGTGAGCCGCAGACAGGAGCCGCAGAGCGCGCCCGCCTCGAGCCCGGCGCCGCACTCCCCCGCCCCCCCACGCTACACACGTGACGTCACCTTGTGGTCGTGTCGCTCGGCGTGCGTGAGCCGCAGACAGGAGCCGCAGAGCGCGCCCGCCTCGAGCCCGGCGCCGCACTCCCCCGCCCCCCCACGCTACACACGTAACGTCACCTTGTGGTCGTGTCGCTCGGCGTGCGTGAGCCGCAGACAGGAGCCGCAGAGCGCGCCCGCCTCGAGCCCGGCGCCGCACTCCCCCGCCCCCCCACGCTACACACGTGACGTCACCTTGTGGTCGTGTCGCTCGGCGTGCGTGAGCCGCAGACAGGAGCCGCAGAGCGCGCCCGCCTCGAGCCCGGCGCCGCACTCCCCCGCCCCCCCACGCTACACACGTGACGTCACCTTGTGGTCGTGTCGCTCGGCGTGCGTGAGCCGCAGACAGGAGCCGCAGAGCGCGCCCGCCTCGAGCCCGGCGCCGCACTCCCCCCGCCCCCCCCCCCACGCTACACACGTGACGTCACCTTGTGGTCGTGTCGCTCGGCGTGCGTGAGCCGCAGACAGGAGCCGCAGAGCGCGCCCGCCTCGAGCCCGGCGCCGCACTCCCCCCGCCCCCCCCCCCACGCTACACACGTGACGTCACCTTGTGGTCGTGTCGCTCGGCGTGCGTGAGCCGCAGACAGGAGCCGCAGAGCGCGCCCGCCTCGAGCCCGGCGCCGCACTCCCCCGCCCCCCCACGCTACACACGTGACGTCACCTTGTGGTCGTGTCGCTCGGCGTGCGTGAGCCGCAGACAGGAGCCGCAGAGCGCGCCCGCCTCGAGCCCGGCGCCGCACTCCCCCCGCCCCCCCCACGCTACACACGTGACGTCACCTTGTGGTCGTGTCGCTCGGCGTGCGTGAGCCGCAGACAGGAGCCGCAGAGCGCGCCCGCCTCGAGCCCGGCGCCGCACTCCCCCGCCCCCCCACGCTACACACGTGACGTCACCTTGTGGTCGTGTCGCTCGGCGTGCGTGAGCCGCAGACAGGAGCCGCAGAGCGCGCCCGCCTCGAGCCCGGCGCCGCACTCCCCCGCCCCCCCCCACGCTACACACGTGACGTCACCTTGTGGTCGTGTCGCTCGGCGTGCGTGAGCCGCAGACAGGAGCCGCAGAGCGCGCCCGCCTCGAGCCCGGCGCCGCACTCCCCCCACCCCCCCCACGCTACACACGTGACGTCACCTTGTGGTCGTGTCGCTCGGCGTGCGTGAGCCGCAGACAGGAGCCGCAGAGCGCGCCCGCCTCGAGCCCGGCGCCGCACTCCCCCGCCCCCCCCACGCTACACACGTGACGTCACCTTGTGGTCGTGTCGCTCGGCGTGCGTGAGCCGCAGACAGGAGCCGCAGAGCGCGCCCGCCTCGAGCCCGGCGCCGCACTCCCCCGCCCCCCCCACGCTACACACGTGACGTCACCTTGTGGTCGTGTCGCTCGGCGTGCGTGAGCCGCAGACAGGAGCCGCAGAGCGCGCCCGCCTCGAGCCCGGCGCCGCACTCCCCCGCCCCCCCCCACGCTACACACGTGACGTCACCTTGTGGTCGTGTCGCTCGGCGTGCGTGAGCCGCAGACAGGAGCCGCAGAGCGCGCCCGCCTCGAGCCCGGCGCCGCACTCCCCGCCCCCCCACGCTACACACGTGACGTCACCTTGTGGTCGTGTCGCTCGGCGTGCGTGAGCCGCAGACAGGAGCCGCAGAGCGCGCCCGCCTCGAGCCCGGCGCCGCACTCCCCCGCCCCCCACGCTACACACGTGACGTCACCTTGTGGTCGTGTCGCTCGGCGTGCGTGAGCCGCAGACAGGAGCCGCAGAGCGCGCCCGCCTCGAGCCCGGCGCCGCACTCCCCGCCCCCCCACGCTACACACGTGACGTCACCTTGTGGTCGTGTCGCTCGGCGTGCGTGAGCCGCAGACAGGAGCCGCAGAGCGCGCCCGCCTCGAGCCCGGCGCCGCACTCCCCCGCCCCCCCACGCTACACACGTGACGTCACCTTGTGGTCGTGTCGCTCGGCGTGCGTGAGCCGCAGACAGGAGCCGCAGAGCGCGCCCGCCTCGAGCCCGGCGCCGCACTCCCCCCACCCCCCCCACGCTACACACGTGACGTCACCTTGTGGTCGTGTCGCTCGGCGTGCGTGAGCCGCAGACAGGAGCCGCAGAGCGCGCCCGCCTCGAGCCCGGCGCCGCACTCCCCCCCCCCCCCCCCACGCTACACACGTGACGTCACCTTGTGGTCGTGTCGCTCGGCGTGCGTGAGCCGCAGACAGGAGCCGCAGAGCGCGCCCGCCTCGAGCCCGGCGCCGCACTCCCCCCGCCCCCCCCCACGCTACACACGTGACGTCACCTTGTGGTCGTGTCGCTCGGCGTGCGTGAGCCGCAGACAGGAGCCGCAGAGCGCGCCCGCCTCGAGCCCGGCGCCGCACGCCCCCCGCCCCCCCCACCGTACACACGTGACGTCACCTTGTGGTCGTGTCGCTCGGCGTGCGTGAGCCGCAGACAGGAGCCGCAGAGCGCGCCCGCCTCGAGCCCGGCGCCGCACTCCCCCGCCCCCCCACGCTACACACGTGACGTCACCTTGTGGTCGTGTCGCTCGGCGTGCGTGAGCCGCAGACAGGAGCCGCAGAGCGCGCCCGCCTCGAGCCCGGCGCCGCACTCCCCCCCCCCCCCCCCACGCTACACACGTGACGTCACCTTGTGGTCGTGTCGCTCGGCGTGCGTGAGCCGCAGACAGGAGCCGCAGAGCGCGCCCGCCTCGAGCCCGGCGCCGCACTCCCCCCACCCCCCCCACGCTACACACGTGACGTCACCTTGTGGTCGTGTCGCTCGGAGTGCGTGAGCCGCAGACAGGAGCCGCAGAGCGCGCCCGCCTCGAGCCCGGCGCCGCACTCCCCCCACCCACCCCACGCTACACACGTGACGTCACCTTGTGGTCGTGTCGCTCGGAGTGCGTGAGCCGCAGACAGGAGCCGCAGAGCGCGCCCGCCTCGAGCCCGGCGCCGCTCGCGCATGCGCCGCACTCCCAGCGCGCCAGCGACCCGCACACCGTACATTGCCGCGGCACTGCAAACATTCGTTATATCATTACGTCTTTCTAATTTAGAATTAGGGACAATTCTCGCCTGACGGCTTAAAACCGAGAGCATGCGCACGCGTCAACCTGCCGGTGTTTCTGCCTTGTTCGTGCAAGAGCAACAGTAGTCGGACAGACTCTGCTTCATGTTATAGAATGACCAATTATGGAACTTAACTACCTACTTTATGAATGTTTCAATTTCCTGCAGCAAATTGTAAGATGCGCTGCGCAGACAATAGTAGAGAACATGAACATTTTCTGCTTGCCGTTAAGATGAATTTTAAACAGTGTCATCTATCACAAAAATAACCTCACGAAGTAATCTCTTGTAGCCAACCTTAAAATTAGCCAGGCGAACTGAGTGGAGTACTTACAGCCTTCAATGAGATCTGTGACATCCAACAGCGGCGAGGGCAGCACTCGCTGATACAGCTTGTACTGCTTGCCAAACCTCGGCATTTGGATTATAAATGCTGCTGGTACCTATAATAAAATAGAGGCACAATTTAAAAATAATAAAGATAAGTAGCTATATATAAGCATGACCCTCTGGTGGGCTATTGACTCCCTCAAAGGTCTACAATAGTAAAACATGGTCAAGTTTACATCGGTCAACTGTAGTTGGTAATTTGTCAAAGAACTACGTAATAGCAGGAAAACGCACATGAAAACATGTAGGCTTGTTATCTTACCTCACTAAGTTTAACTCCGGAGGTAGCGAAGGATTGTTCCAGCAACTGTTGCACGCTGGGCAGCGACACTTGTTCGTCTTTCTCCACAAACAACTGGTAGCAGAAGGACTCCTGCCCCGAAGACAGCTTGAGGAACGGCTCGGCGCGCAATAATTGTGCTACTAAACCATTCAGGAACTCTTCTGGATCCTGTACATAGAAGAAAGGATTATGTACACATATAATAAAACAGGAAAAATATTTTGTCTGTACATTTAGTATTTTTGACTGAAATGGATAGAGGGACACTTAAAAAGAATAATAGAAAGCAAAAAATTTTTTTGGAATTTTTTGTCTGTCTGTATGTGTGTACGCGTTACACGCAAAAACTACTGGACGGATTTGAATGAAACTTTTTTGTTGTATAGCTATTAAGTCTGGGCAACATATAGGCTATAATTGATTTTGAAAACTGGAAAACACGAAAGGTATTTATAATGCAGAGGTGAATGGAAGAGTTGATCAAGGTAGACCTCGAAGAACGCACTCCAACCAGATTGCGGACCTCCTTAAAAAGGGAGATATTAGGAACACCCATAACCGGAGAGCATGTATAAAGAGAGTGATGAGTGTAGAGGAAGCAAGAGAGATCTGTAAGGATCGTAGCAGGTGGAAATCGCTAGTCTCTGCCTACCCCCACGGGAAAAAGGCGTGATAATATGTATGTATGGAACGCCTGATGAAGAAACATAATAGAACAGCTTAACTATAAGAAATATGGAAATGGCGCCTTAGCAAAAGTCGTTCAACCTATGATGAGCATTTTCTGCTGACGTATAAAAATTTTGGATTTTGGAACATCTGATGAAGCACTCCAAGAGACCAGCTACTCTATAAAATAAATGGAAATGGCGCCTTAGCAAAAGTAGTTCAACCTGAAGAGCATTTTCTATCGACGTATAAAAATCGAAGATCAGGATCATCTGATAAAGAAAGAGACCAGCCACACTATTACATATATGGAAATGGCGCCTTAGCAAAAGTCGTTCAACCCGATGAGCATTTTCTACTGACGTATAAATATTGAAGATTTGGAACATCTGTTCCCATTCATCAACATATATTCCCGCGGGACACGGGATAACCAAATGGCTGCAATGTTGAGTACTGGAGTTTAGGTTACTACAGATTGGAACACAAAAAGATTTTTCATCTAAGTTAAACTCACGCGGGCGAAGCCGCGGGTAACAGCTAGTATCCAATAAAGTATATGCGCAGCTGGCAGCTTCATGACGCGGTCACGCGCTCGTAGCCGTGTCGTAAGTTGCCAAGTTTTATAGTGTACCTTGAAGCGGTGGTGGCCAAGTGGTAACGACACCCGCCTGAGGTCGGATAGGAACCGTGTTTAAATCCTACTTGTGTCACATGATTTTGTAGACCAATCTGACTCATGTATGGTAGTTTTCTCATAGACTACCACCTGCTTCTGGTGAAGGAAAACATCGTGAGGAAACCTGCACATTGGCTGACTGTTTAGTTTACTAGTGTGTATACGGCTACTGCCACTAGATGGCGGAAGTCGTAAAAGTCACGTCAGATGCCTTTAGGCGACTTGAATAAAATCAGACACCAATGTTAGTAATAACAAACTCGATAAGAAGACGAATAGTGTACCTTCTCCTCGGAGGTGAGGCCGGGCACGGAGGACAGCCGCTCCAGCAGTGTGCGCAGCTTCATGACGCGGTCACACGCACGTAGCTGTGTTATCGCAAGTTGCCATGTTTCATAGTGTACCTTACGCTTTTAGGCGTCTTGAATAAAATCAGACACCAGTGTTAGTAATAACAAACTCGATGAGAAGAATAGTGTACCTTCTCCTCGGAGGTGAGGCCGGGCACGGAGGACAGCCGCTCCAGCAGTGTGCGCAGCTTCATAACGCGGTCGGCGCGCACGTAGCCGTGTTTTCTCAAAGGATTCACCACTTCTTCTCGGAGCACGCGCTGAACTTCCGCGTAGTGGGGCGAGTCCTAATACGACATATTTAACGTTTACATGGTAAAATGTGAACAATTAACTCAATTAAAGTATAGTGTACCTCAATTTTGCCAAAATATATAGCATCGTTAGGTACGTAAAGAGGACTTTTTTTATTAGCCTATATTATCCCACAGCTGGGGAAAGGCCTCCTCTCTGGTCCGAAGTCTAAATCAAAGTAATTGTTGGTTAAAAAAAAAACTTTGATTATTTACAGAATATTGCGAAAACTTCAAAGCACTGGTTGACGATCAAT
Organism: Ephestia elutella; assembly: GCA_018467065.1. Lineage (NCBI taxonomy): Eukaryota > Metazoa > Arthropoda > Insecta > Lepidoptera > Pyralidae > Ephestia > Ephestia elutella. The sequence continues at coordinate 6,385,530 of CM031567.1, read as the reverse complement.
CGACTAGTTGCTATACTGAAAAATAAATGAGTATGACATTTGGGCTCATGTGCAAAATGCCTCTTTCGCAAAACACTTAGAAGGCACCCAGCAAGACTAGGGGACATTTCGCGAAAGAGGCATTTTGCGAGAGCCGAAATTTGAAATACCTCAGGCTCCGGCGGTCTGTAGAGCAGCGCATCGAACACGCTGGTAAATGTGAACATGGCGAATAGCGTCGCGTCCAGGTAGCAGGAGTTGTGGTGCCCCTGGATGCCGCGGTTCCTGCCGGCCAGCTCGCCCAGCGCGCTCAGCGGCGGCACCACGCCCGGCACCACGGGGCAGTCCGGCTGGCATTCACATACACTTTTGTGAATATACCTCAGAACTTTGTAATTTATAGACTTAGATACGATTGATTTAGTTTTATGTATAAGTATATTTTTAATTTTTATTGAATTATAGCATGCGCTTATTGTTTTACCACAGACCATAGTATACAGTTAAGACCTGTTTTGCATATGCACTAAGCAAGATAGGATTAAGTTTCTTAAACATCAGATTTGTACACTCATGTTTTCTTGCAAATAAATTTAACATTTAATTTTTTAACAAAATAAACATTTGAGAAATATAAATGGGCAGGGCACGTCGCCCGCATGCCGAGGGAACAATGGGCCATGACATTAATTTCATGGGCTCCACCCAAAGAAAACCGGCTTCCTGGGAGGCCCCGGCGAAGATGGCGGGATGACATAGAATCATACTCTGCAGAATGGATTTCAATAGCTCAGGATAGGGATAAATGGAGGGAGGAGAGGGAGGCCTTTGCCCAGCAGTGGGATCTAAACGGCTGAATAATAAATAAATGTCGACGTCATATCCAGTTTCTGAGTTTTAGTTTATTTTCCCCGGAAACCTTACATTAGTATAATATACCCACCCACTGTATTTGTAAAAATAGTAAAAAAAAAACAAAATGTTTAACTTCGTTTTCAACTATGTAATCATTCTTTTATTTGTGAAGACCTGTAATTTTCTTCTTTAGTTCTTAAGTGTTAACCTATTGTTGTTTAAATGGCTGTTGGTCTTCCCAATAAATAAAAATAAATAATAAATAAATATTTATAAACTTAAAAACTACTGAACGGATTTTTATGCGGTTTTTTTCCAATGCATGCACGGGGTGTGTAACGAGGAAAGTTTTGGTGTATAATTTACGTGGGTAACAGCTAATGAAAAATAAGACATTTTTGTTATCTCAGAAATTAATAAAAATGAAATATTTTATTATACTAGAGTCGTTTTCAGTTTACTTCAGACTATGCGCCGCCCTGGTTGCCATTTGTAGGTCGTTATAAAAAACACGTAAATCAGGCAGCAAACTCTACTCAGGTCAAGTGACCTAGCCCCTTGATAAGAAAGTATCAATTGTACTGCAGTAAGTATCAACAATTAAAGGTTGTATGAAAGTCATCATAATATCTCTTTTTTTTCATTGACAACATGTAAAAATATAATCTAAATAAATGTGTAAATAGAATAAATCGTTAAAGCAGGTATTTATTATAAAGATATACCTATTTCAACTTAACGATTTTATGACGTCCATCGCGTGGCTAGAATAGTGTTTGTGTGCAAACATGTCACTCACAACACTTATCGATATTTTACATAATTCAATTGAGAACTTACTATCTCTATCTGCCAATCATCTCAAGAGCTAGCGAATGAAGTTTAAGATAAATATTTTTTATATAAGGACCCCCAATATTTTCTGTGATAAATAAAATAGCATAAAATCCAAACATACAAACATGTTACGTTATGTAACGTTGCTGCTGTGAGTATTATTTTACTAGCTTTTATAATTAATAGGAAACTCTTTCGTTACTGAGTGACTGACAGACAACGCACAGTCGAAATTACTGGGCTTTGAAAGCTGAAATTTGGCATGTATTCTTAGGGAGTGTAAGGGAGTACTATGAGAGGATTTCCCGAAATTCCTAGAACCGGCTTTGCCCCGGGAAAGCCGGTTTTTGTGCGCGTATGAAGTCACGGGAATAAACAAGCTTTTGACCTCAAGAAATATACCTGAAGGTATCTTGAAGGTCTAACTTAAAATCGTAGGTTTCGTCTGAGGATGCGGTTTACAACTGTGTAAACCACATCTTTCATCCAGTAGTTTTTTGCGAGATGCGCTACAAACAAACATACAGACACAAAAATTCTAGGAAAATATTTTTGCCTTCTATTAGGCCTATAAAGACCCCTTATATTTAAATTCACATATTTATGTTTTCAAAGGTTTTCCATTGCCCATATCAATTGTCACATAACAAAACGTGTCCGACAAGATGTAAGGAAATTTCCAGATGGATTTATATTTGGGTCGGCAACTGCATCCTATCAGATAGAAGGAGCCTGGGATGAAGATGGTAAGTGGACAATGGTCGAGGAAGACATCACCCATTCTTATTATGATAGACAAATGATAAAATTGATGTTTTACAGGTAAAGCCCCAAGTATTTGGGACGAGTTGACTCACACCGAACCTTGTGCTGTTAAAGACTGTTCCAATGGAGACGTAGCTGACGACTCATACCATTTATATAAAAGAGATGTCGAAATCATGAGAGAGTTAGGATTGGACTTCTACAGATTATCAATTTCATGGCCGCGACTGCTGCCCACCAGTTTCCCAGATCAAATAAATCAAGCTGCCGTGGATTATTACAATAACGTAATAAATGAAATGCTCAAGTACAATATTCAGCCAATGGTGACTTTGTATCACTGGGACTTGCCGCAGAAGCTACAGGACCTTGGCGGGTGGGCCAACCCGTATATAGCAGACTGGTTCGGCGACTATGCTCGAGTGGCATTTGAACTGTTTGGAGATAGAGTTAAATATTGGATGACAATTAACGAGCCATATCAGATTTGCTACGAGGGTTACGGTGATGACTATAAAGCCCCAAGAGTGAACATAAAAGGAATAGCAGACTACATGTGCGCTAAAAACTTGTTACTGGCTCACTCAAAAGCTTATCACATTTACGACCAAGAATTCAGAGCGTCTCAAGAAGGTTCAATATTCATAGTTTATAGCGCGCAATGGTACGAACCCGCCACTTAGTCAGAGGTTGACATCCAAGCTGCCGAGGATGCCAATCAGTTCACGGTAAAATCTGTCAAATTATTTCACCTTTTTCTAACTTATCATTAGCTGATTGTGTATCATTTTGTATTACAGTGGGGTCTCTACGTTCATCCTATATTCGGAACTGGCGATTATCCACCAATCGTAAAAGAAAGAATAGCACAGAAGAGCGCCCAGCAAGGCTTCTCCAGGTCTAGACTGCTAGAGTTGTCGCCCGAGGAAATGGAATACATTCAAGGAACTTCGGACTTGTTCGGGTTGAATCACTACGTGACTCGGCTAACATATAGGAACGAATCTGTTGTTGGGAGTTTCGAAGTTCCATCATTTGAAGATGATATGGAGGTTGACATTTACTATTTAGACGAATGGCAAATCGGAGAATCTACTATGGTGAAGGTATTTTCAATAAGCATTTATTAGAGTTTAATAGATTTAATTCATATAAGATTTTGCCCTCAGCTTTACCCGCGTGAATTTAGTTTTTCACCCATTTCAACCCCTTAGGGGTGAAATTTCCGAAATTCCTTATTATATCTTTCTGTATCTCCGTAATATATATACAATGTGTCCCGTAATCAGTGCCGGAGCCTTTAATGGTATGTTATATGGCATTTTTTATGAACATATTACCACTCAAAACTTTTTTTCTTCTACTATAGTAAAATGGCAGCCATTTTGTTTTTTTTCGGGCTCTTACACTAATTCAATCGTAACTACTCGTGTAAAAATCCTATCGACATAAAATAGGCCTCATTTAAAAGCTAATCACATGATTAGCTTTAGACAACAATAAAATGAGAAAGATGTTTTAATATGAAAGACAAAAAAAATAAAAACGAAAAGCAAAAAAAAATAATATTTTTTTTAATTATTATTAACTTCTTGTGAATAAACTAGCCCATTAAAATGTTTTTTTTTTTATTTTAAACAAAATTTAAAAAAGAAAAAAATAATAAAAAAAAAGTTTTGAGTGGTGATTTGTCCATAAAAAAATGCCACATAACATACCATTAATGGCTCGGACACTGAGACGGGACACATTGTATAAAACTCAAAGACTGACATAGTGATCTATCAACGCACAGTCCAAACTACTGGACGGATTGGGCTGAAATTTGGCATGCAGGTAGATGTTATGACGTAGGCATCCGTTAAGAAAGGATTAACGCGAGCGAAGCCGCGGGCGCCAGCTAGTTATATATATGTAAAGAACTTCTCTGCAAAATTTCAAGTTCCTACGTTGAGGGGTTTCGTCTGTGTTGATATACCAATCAGTCAGGATTATTATTATCATTCCAGTCAGTGCCGTGGGGCTTTTACAAACTCTTAACGAAGATTAGAGAAGATTACAACAACCCACCAGTATTCATCACAGAGAACGGAATGTCCTCGCCCCCAGGTTTAGAAGATAACGACAGAGTGTTGAACTATAAGAGATACTTGAACGCTCTCTTGGATGCCATAGATGACGGCTCGGACATAAGGGGATATACTGCGTGGAGTATGTTAGATAATTTTGAATGGAGATACGGTTATACGTAAGTTATTATGATAAAATTATCGATAAGTTAGATCAATTCCTTTATTGATTGGATCTTTTTTAAAGTGTAAGCACAACTAAATAAACATTCTCAAGCTCATTACTGTTACCAGACCTGATCTCGAAAATGGATATGCTAATTATAGGTCTACGTATTAATCAGGTCACCAATGAATGACCTGGTTAAAATGTATAACTGCTAGGCAAAAACAATTAGTTTCCATCGATTCGTTAAAAAAAATCGGACAATATCGATTCGAATAGTACATACAATATCTCAATGATTCGAATTTCTGTACACACGAGTATGTAAATCGGACTTGAGTATCGGACCCAACCCAGGACAGGTTTCTAATGTATTGAAGCTACTTTTTCACATGACTGACCAAAAAAGGAGTGTTATGTTTTCGGGGTTCACGTATGTATGTAAGTTTCTTTATTCCACCACAAGTCCTGAACGGCTTAACAGATTTTGATGTGAGAGGTGTTTTAAGATTCCTCGCATTCTTCCGTGTGACAAAGACTATATGTGAGTTGTCAGTCGCGTTTTTTATTTTTTAATAAATAGCTTGTTTATTGCAGTGAGCGGTTTGGGCTATATGAAGTGGACTACGAAAGCCCCGAGCGCACGCGCACGCCACGCAAATCTGCGTTTGTGTACAAAGAGATCATCCGCACGCGATCTTTGGACATGGACTATGAGCCCGACACAGACGTTATGGTCATCGACGAAGGACATTAATTGTGTTTTAATTAAAATAAAATAAACATGTATGTATGAAATAATAAAGATGTCTGTCTGTAGCCCTGAACGAGTGTCATATGAAATGATAAAAAAAAACATTATTTTATCCTTGCCTATATAGCTGTACGGCACGGCTTCGGTCCCGTGGAAATTTCGGGATTCCAGATATCTAGTTGTTTGACATTATCTTGCTGTGCTTTATCTAAGCATTGGATTAGTGAGCGCTTTTTTCAAAATAAAAAAAAAAATGATGCAAATTTCTTGTGAAAATATTTCAGTGTATTGCAGTCCTGTTGGTTAAATGCTCCAAGTGGGCCTAAAAATTGATAAAACTAAGCTATATCATTCGGCACGAAACAAGACTGCGCAGAAATGAAAAAAATGTCCTTGGCGATGCGGTTTGCGGGGGGAAACGGGAATGAATGGTAGCGTGTACCCGCGCTTTCCCGCGCATTCCCCCCGCTCGTCTTACATGCGCAGTCGACGCCATATTGGGTCTTGTTTCCTGCCGATACCTGTACCTGCTGGTCGTCCTGGTCGCGATGCAGGTCGTCGCGGTGTCGCGGAAGCGCGCGTCGCGGCGACACAGCGCCAGCGGCACGAACAGCGCGCGCCGTCGCCCAGCCGGCACACGCTGACTGTACCTGCTGGTCGTCCTGGTCGCGGTGCAGGTCGGCGCGGTCTGGCGGCGGCGTGTCGCGGAAGCGCGCGTCGCGGCGACACAGCGCCAGCGGCACGAACAGCGCGCGCCGTCGCCCAGCCGGCACACGCTGACTGTACCTGCTGGTCGTCCTGGTCGCGGTGCAGGTCGGCGCGGTCTGGCGGCGGCGTGTCGCGGAAGCGCGCGTCGCGGCGACACAGCGCCAGCGGCACGAACAGCGCGCGCCGTCGCCCAGCCGGCACACGCTGACTGTACCTGCTGGTCGTCCTGGTCGCGGTGCAGGTCGGCGCGGTCTGGCGGCGGCGTGTCGCGGAAGCGCGCGTCGCGGCGACACAGCGCCAGCGGCACGAACAGCGCGCGCCCGGCCGCGCACGCGAACACGCGAGTGCCGCCGCGCGTGCCGTCGCCCAGCCCGCTCACGCTCTGCTCCAACTCTACTCCCGCTGTCATTGTCTCTGACAACAAAAAACGGAGATTCTCAAACGAAAGAAAAAAGAATAGACATGAAATACAACAAATCTTGCATACCTAAAGCCGGCGCCGACAAAGGATTTGGCACAAAGATACGCATACGGCATACGCGTACTAATAATAGTGACAAAACATGACCGGCCACATAACTACTATTTGTATACAGATTGTTAAGCCGGGTCTATTCTTTTTTACTAAGTCTATGCAGAGATTCAACAGAAATTCTGCTTTAAAATAACATAAATCCTTTCATATAAAAAAAAGTCCCCCACGATTCGCGATAAACTCAAAAACTACAGAACGGATTTTGATGCGGTTTTACCAATGGATGGGGTGTAACGAGATTACCTTAGATGTAACAATAAAATGACGTATATTTATAATTTAATAATAGTAATTTTTACCCAAAAAACCAACACGTGTCGTATAAGCTACTCCATATAAAAATTCATCAGTTGGTTCATAAGTTTAGCAGTGTAAGTAAACATTGCATCCAACAAAGCTACTTTCGCATTTACAATAATTATGAACAATGTTTATTGTGAATGGACTTTTACATCTACTTTCCCTGATAAGATAAACTTCATACTGTCAGCAGTATGAAGTTTATCTTCGCCTATCTTAAGCCAGAGGAGGGACAAGATAAACTACTTATGTGTAAAATAACAAAATGTGTTTACCATCAATCATCCCGATCCACCGGACAACACCATAGTAATGTTGATCAACATCAGTAGCCACTTCAACTAGCGATCCAACGCCGATGTCTTCCTGCAAGTGAAGCGGGGAGGACCTAGAGGGCGCCACCGGCCGCGGCGACCCCAGCGCTGGCGAGTCGTAATGCTCCTCGGGGGCGTCGCCACTGCAAACATCTGCAAACGTACACACACACATATTCACATCAACTTATTTACGTATACCATCAATATTTAACCTTATCATGGACACATACTCTCTTCTAATTCAAAAACACAGAGAGGGATTTCATTGATATCAAATTCCTGTAAATAAGCGTAAGACATTTTACACAGCTGCCAGCCGGCCGGCCGCCTGCTACGCGCCGCTATATTTAGAAACTAGGAAAAGCTAAAATGGGACAATCTATGACCAGTTTTCGTTTGCGGTGTTGTAGTGTAGTGTTGTGTTTACATTCGTTAATTAAGGGGTACAAAGTGAAGTAAAATGGTAAATAAATATGTTGAATATTTTTTTAAGATCACCTTGTTTAAAAAAAAACTCTTTAGATAAAAAGACTCTTCTCAATGCCATTTTCTATCATCTTAATTTAGCATTCACCTTTGTATTCTATATGAATGTTTAGTTCAAAAGAAAGGTTGACCGTTTTTGTCAGCCCCTTCATTTAGAATATAGATATTTACAGTAAGTAATAATATAATTTTAAGATTCTTTTTGTTTTACAAAATGCTGGACAGGGATAGATATTTTTTCTTCTTATAATAGCCAGATTCTTCAGGAATAAGAATAAGTAATCTAGCAATTCTGAAGTTTTCACAGCAGGGGAAAGCCCACCGAGGAGCTTGCTCATATGATTACATCTTGACAATCCTAACTAATATTATAAAAGCAAAAGTGAGTTTGTTTGTTACCTCTTCACGCTTCGTCTACTAAACCAATCTTCCTGAAATTTTGCATACACATAGTTAGAAGTATGGAGAAGAACATAGGGTACCTTTCATCCCGAGAAAAAGCACTGATCCCGTGGGAAATTCACGCGGGCAAAAGCTAGTGGGAAATAAAATTAGATGAACTTTTCCTACAGATTGAGCCTGTTCATTATCACCATATTCTTTTCACATTTTTAAAGTTGTTGTGTTATTACCAAAATTTTTAACAATTTAAAAATAATAATAAAAGCCTGTAATTTAAGAGATAGTAACAACTATTGTACTGTATTTTTGCGATAAAATATTTCGACTATCTCATATATAACAAACTAGCTGTGCCGCGCGGATTTGCATCTGTAAATTTTTCAGGATTTTCATACTTTCAAATCAAACCGATAGATCCAGAGATTACAGAGTTCAAACAAACTGTTTAGCTTAATTATAGTATAGTATAGATAGATACCCACCAACAAGGATGCCTGTTTCAACTTTCTTGGGTTCTTGAACCATTTTGGTCTTCGGTCGTGATTCTTCAGTGGTGGTGGTGGGTGTCGCATGTGTGGCCTTGCGGCGACGCTCAGGTGCCAGATGTGCGATCAGATTCAGAGATTTCACTCGTTCATTTTGAGGTGAGCGCTGCATAGTTCGTCTGGGGCTCCTGGGCACAGAGCCATACTCTGGGCGCTCAGGCTCTCTTGGTGCAGGTGGCCAACTCCCCGCAATCAGATTGAATAAGTCAATCTATATAAAATAATAAACAGAGAAATTTGGGGGCATTTATCAAATAGGTCAATCACATATCTTTAAGAATAAGTCTCAATGATCACGATGACACTTTGTGCATGGGCATTGTTATTTTCAAGTCATCTTCTGACCGTGATCATCAAATTATTTATACAACAATGTAACTTTTCAAAATTTTTAATAAGTATTATTAAAAAAATGATGTTTTTTAGTAGTAGATTGAGAATGCAAGTATTTATTACTTGCTGGGAAATATTGTTTTGAATTAACAACATTTTGTTGTCCATCATTTTTTAGAAGGAAATCATCAGTGCTAAAGAAATCCACCAAATCATAAAAAAAAACAAACAAGTGTATTAACAAAGCATATCCAAATGAGGTTGTGGTCAAAAAAAAATTATAGTTTCACATACAAAAAATAATTTAGTGACACAAAAGCTGTCTTGTTAGTTGCTGGTGCAAACATGTAGAGCCCGCTCAACCATTAGTTAGTAAAATATTTTAAGTAGATTATAGCCTATGTAGTAAGTAAGAAAACATAATTAGGATGATAGGTTGATGGATGATGAATAATAATAATAAACTATATTGCAGATTTCCTCATGATGGTTCCCTGGTCATAAATATATATTCATTTTGCTTATTTAGACAGTTTTCGAACTTTACAAAGTTCATTATCACAAAATTATCACAGTAGGTACTTATACATTGACGGAAATGGAAACATACACTAATTATTTTGAAATGAAATGAAAGATGCTCCTCTTTATATCCTGGATATTTTGTGAGCAAAAATTGATAGGTATTAATTGATCCGTTAAATTATCATTATTATAATGTGAAAAACGTGCAGTTAGAACAAAACCAATATTTGTTGAATTTAAACCTGTACACTTCGGCTGCTGCCAGTTTCGTCGTTTCCATATTTTGATTCATCAGTCATTATATTTGTTGAAGATGTTGGGCAACTACATTGATGATAAATCTTAGATTTATTCCTAATCTAAAATTACAGAACAAAGGTAAAGGTTTCCGAAGTTTTGCAAACGGCAAGAAAAAAGTTTTTGTGTGTCTAACCTGTAAATATGTAGCAAAATATTTTTTATTCAGAGAATAGTAATTAAATGAATTAAGTTTTCAATTACATACTCTGTCTTTTCTCCGTTTTTAAATAAGATCACAAACTAAAACTAGGTATTTTTAGTTAAATGTTTGACAACAAAAATGATTGATTTGAGTTGAGACTAGAGGTGTTATGAATATATCGTAACCGTTATCGAGAACATGATATTAGAGATAATATCATAATACGAATATATTAGGTTCTTAGCTATCTGAGTAACCGGTTATCCGGTAACAGTTATATATCAGGCACCTCAAACGGTTACCTCTAGCCGTTCCTAGTTATAAGAGTTACTATGATACAGAACGATACCGATATCACTGAATATTTGATATTGGAAACGCAGTTTGCGGCGTCGTCTCCGAAATATGAAGTAGGATCTGTTCCTATTTTTGTGGATTGTGATCTAGTACACCTTTTTAGTTTTTTGGAGTTGAAATATAGGTACTACTTTCGTGAATTGCGATCTAATCATCTTTTGTAGCCCACGATCCAGTCCAGTCCATTCGGCCTATTCAGTCCAGCCCAATCAGTCCATTCGGTTGCGATCTATATACCCAGGTAGGTACTTACCTACCTACCTAATTATCTTTTTGTGGCTCACTTTCAGTCCAGCCCATTCAGTCCAGCCCAAGCAGTCCATTCGGTCCAGTCTATTCGGTTGGCTGGGTGGTACCTACGTAACACCCAGCCAACCGAATAGACTCACATACATATCACTCGCATAAAATATATTAGTCGGTTGTCCGGCCTAACAAAAACACGGCGAACTCGTATCGTATTCGGAAGTTCTCAACCAAGCCTCTTAAAGCGATCCGTGCCAGCAATGCGCTACATACACGCTGACGGTTCTTGACGGTTCCTGGGTAACCGTTAACGGAACGTAATACCGACTAAACGTTATATTCGATAACATGAATACTGATATTAGACACTAATATAACACCTCTAGTTGAGACATGGACAAAGATGACGTAACGTACGTAACAAGACAACAGTGACATTGACATTCGTACCCCTTTTGCCTCAATGAGATTAGTCCAATCATGGAAGTAATAGGTACCTACTTAACGTAAGTCCAACATATCATCATCATCTCAGCGACAAGAAATCCAATCCAATAAATGTGCTAGCTAGAGCCGCACTATCGCGTGAAGGTTTGTTTGTATTCGCACTGAGCTTTTGGGTAAAAATAATAATCTAATAAATAATAAGGTCTATCCACGGTCTATCACGTTCGAATCGAAGATCGAAGTTTATGGACGTGGATTTTATTTAACTTCCCTCGTCCTCATATTACCCTAGCTCATGGAAATAAATAAGTACGTACTTACATAAGTAATATAATAATACTTCCATGCCTAGCTATAATCAAATCAAAGCCACCACCACCAAACAAAAAAAAAACATTGTCAAGTTTTGACCACAGAAGTAAATTTTTTTTTAAATATAAGTATTATTATTATTATATGTCTGTGGTTTTGACACGTTTTTGATTTGATCTTTGATAAAGTCTTTGATCAATTGAGTTGACATTGACAATCAATCAAGCCCAAGCCCATAAAATAAATAATTAAGTTTTTTTACATACCTGAGAGATTTAGTTTAGTTATGTATGTATTTGATAAAAAAATTATTTAAATAAAGCTTTAATGTGAAAAACTTAAATATATAAACAAACCCTGTTGATAAAGTAAGGTAATGTCGCTAAACAGTTTTCTCTATTTCATTATTATGGTGGATGTACAAGGGTGACCTCTCTCTCAGTGACCAAAAAATCTTGAAAAGTATTTTTTTCATTACGTTTTCTGATAAGTGTTGGGTTAGTATCTAGTTAGTCAGAAATAAATTATTTCAGCACAGTAAAAACAAAGAATATAGTACTCCCACAGAGTAGGTACTATATTCCCTCCTCCTCCTATGGTTAAAAATGTAACTGAGACTCTGCAAACTTATACTTTCCTTCAAATATTTGTAAGTAAACATTTGTAAATAAATGTCACCTCTCTCTTTTCAGGCTACACCAGACATTATGATTCGTCAGGGAAGTATAGACGATATTAATGCCCATCAATTTCTGAAGATCTCAAACTATGAAGACACAGTCAGACAGCTGGATATTTATTATGCTATTGGTACGTAAAATTTATTCTTATATTGTAATCACGTCAAGAAATTATAACTAGCTAATCCTTGTGTTGCAATGTCATAGGAACTTTATAACAAAAAACTACTTTACATAGATAGATAATATTATTTTTGTATTTGCAGTGAAAAGACAACTATTGAGGTATCAAAGCCCAATAACAGGCCTGTTCCCTGTCATGTCTTCAGACCTCCATGTGGCCAGTGTAAGGGACAGTATATATTGTGCATCAGCAGTGTGGGGCCTCTATCAAGCTTATAGGTATGGCCATATAATTCACTAAGAAGCTAATTCTAAGCACAGAGCATAGCTGTCATAAGTTATTTTCGTTCAAGAAAATTAATATTGGTAAATCACTTTGCAAAGATTAGAAGTGGGATTTCCTCATAGATAAATAAATCATTAAATGCTAAATTTATAGGGTAAATTCAATGACTCCAATGTGATAACTAGGTTAATGAAGAATAGTATAATTTTCCAGACGCATTGATGATGACAGAGGCAAGTCACATGAGTTGGGTCAAAGCACAGTGAAATGCATGCGGGGCATCCTCGAGTGCTGGGTGAAGCAGTCTGCCCGGGTGGAGGCATTCAAGACGCGGCAGAGTGCAGCACACTCACTTCATGTGAAATTCCATCTTACCACAGGGGAGCCAGTGCTCACTGATGAACAGTATCACCACTTGCAAATAGATGTGGTGTCGCTGTATTTATTATTTTTGGTGCAAATGATCACATCAGGACTACAAATAATTTACACACAGGTATTATTATTTTTTAAACATTTAATATTCATTGAAGTACATGTATGGCGATTAGAGGAAGATGAGAAAGTTAGATTAAAAATAACAATTGTGTATTATTACACATTAATTTAAGAGAAAATCTGAAGAAAATAAGTAGTTATTTCTTGTAAATAAAAAGATTAGGAATAAATTACACACCAAAATTGATAAAAAAAAATTTCCTCCTTTCAGGATGAAGTAGCATTTGTACAAAATTTGGTGTACTATGTAGAGCGTGCATACAGAACCCCTGATTATGGAATGTGGGAGAGAGGTTCCAAATATAATGATGGAACACCTGAAATACATGCTTCATCTATTGGTATGCTTTTTATATTTATATGAATATATGTACTGAGCTGAGTTTAGTTTAATCCATTTTTAATGTGATTGTAAATGTTAATTTAGGTATGGCTAAGGCTGCATTGGAAGCCATTAATGGATGCAATTTATTTGGGGACAAAGGCGCCTCATGGAGTGTAGTTTATGTTGACATTGATGCGCACAATCGAAACAGAAGTATTTTTGAAACTATGCTTCCCAGAGAATCCAGTTCCAAAGTATGTTTGTTGATTATTCCTACCTACCTTATGATTGAGGATTGCAAAAGAAAAACTGAAGTAAACAATCTTTTCAATTTCAGGGTGTGGATGCTGCCCTTTTACCTACTATATCGTTCCCAGCCTTTGCAACCCATGAGGAACATTTATTACAACTTACAAAAACAAATATCTTACGCCGACTGAAGGGCAAATATGGTTTTAAACGATTTAGCCGCGATGGATATAAATGTGTTTTAGAAGATCCTAGCAGAAGATACTATAATGAAGGAGAATTAAAGGAATTCGATGGCATAGAATCTGAGTGGCCCTTGTTTTATGTTCTGATGATTATTGACGGTGTTTTTCGGACATTACCTGAACAAGTGGAGGAGTATCAGAAACTTCTCAAAGCAAGAATTTATATGGACGAATTTGGAGGTAATTTAAAGATAACATAGTCATTGGCTATAATTCGATATATTGCCTGGGAATCGTTCTTATATTGCTAAGTTGAAGTTACAGATGAAATATTTGATTACTTTTGCAGACCCTGTCATTCCTTGGTATTATTACGTACCCAGGGAGGGCGTCGAGAATGAGCGGAACGAGCCTAACTCAGTACGAAGAGTGCCGGCGAGTAAGTTCAACTCTTGATATAAAACATTGACTGGGAAAAACGCACCTAGTGACATGCTACCTCTCTTTATTTATTGTATGTGTTAATCATAAGGAATATTTTTTTGTGTTATGTCTAAAGTGCCACATAATAAAAGTTGTTAAAACATTAATTTTTAAAAATGTATGGGGAAGTGGGTTGCTATACTCCGATTTGTTTGAAATAAATATATCGTATTTTGTTGCTAATCATGAAGTCATTAGCAGAGTGTAAGTCTGCTTTTGATGCTTACTACTTATGATTAGCAACTCATTTTTAAAGTTGTGTAATAATTACAGATCACCCGGCAGATAGTGAAAATAAAGGTAAAACTCGCCACAATAGGTGGAATAGAAATGCTTTTCCCGTATTCTTCTCCTAACATTTTATTTGCTAACTAGCGAATTTGCTTAGTGCTAATTTATTAGTTTAAAGGTTTTGTCGCGTAGAAAAAATAGTTCTCGGCTTTATATTCTTCACTGTCGTAATTAACATTTTTCCTTTGTTTTCCTGCTTGTCACTAAAATTTTGCGTTTTATCATTCGTGGTAAAATATCCTACGTTAGATACCAAAAATACATAGGTATCTACATACCTTAGGAATAAATATAATTATACTATTTTGTAGTGTATTTTAGTTTCGATATTTAACTTGCCGTGCCGGCTTTTATAAGGCGAATGGCAGTTCTCTCTAAAAGGATCTTCACATTGTTCTAATTTAGTCTGGAGCCAAATAAACGTATATTTTGAGTATAACTTTGGTTTCATATAAATGAGATAACTCATTTTCCGTCGCGGTGTGAATCAAAAAGCACCTTTGTTTAAAATAAAATTCTGAAGCAGAAACTCTGCAAACGGAACTATGCGACGTTTAACTCAAAATGTTCACTCATAAACACTGTGAAGTTCGTAATGTAGCAGTAAAGTAAACATAAAGGTTAATAAATATATGGATAGATACAGGTGGTTTGTTCCTGTGGGCGCAGTCGATGTTCGTGCTGGCACAGTTGCTGACGGGCGGGCTGCTGCATGTCAACGAGCTGGACCCCATCCGCCGGTACCTGCCGTCCTACAACCGTCCGCGTCGGGCGGGGAGGTACTCGGCTTTCCAGGTCAGCTGTGACACATTTCTAGTAATGGTTAGATACAGGTTTTTTGCTGTGGGCGCAGTCGATGTTTGTGCTGGCGTAGCTGCTGACGGGCGGGCTACTGCATGTCAACGAGCTGGCCCAAAGATGGGTTTACACCGGGTAAAAACGGTTTATGCCTGTTTTATGCAAATCTATCTCTGGCTGGACACCATCCACCCGGTCCTGCCGTCCTACAACAGCCCGCGGGCGAGTTACTCGACTTTCCAGGTCAGCTTCCAATAAATCTCTAATAGGAAATCTTTTAAGCTCTAATTTGAACTTTTCTAATTTTAAGATTTGTTGTTAGCCTGTGGAGTAGGTAATAAGAACTCATGTACGATATGCTCTTATCATTTTATAATCAATTTATGTATCAATCATGGCCTCATGGGAGAATTCCTAGCAACTTTACTTTCGATGTCATATATTGTATTATTATAAATATATTAAAATTTAATTTGTATCTCTGAATATAAACCATCGTCCGCCCGAACGATTGTTTCAACGTTATCACAGAATAGGATTTCCAAAAAAGATAACATCAGAATCCATGGTGCATAGTAACAATTATACAGACGGTCTTTATTTTATATTCGTATTTATTTTATGCATTTACCTATCTATTATATAGAATAAAATGGTGCAACTACTCATGATTTCAAAATTTTTATTTTCACGCACCGACGCAGGCCAAATACTCGGCACCCGTAAGTATTAAAAAAGTAGTCGAAATTATAAGCATGGCACGCCCGTTGCCCGACAAATATAAAAAAAAATTAAATTGCGCGATAATTTCTAGGCATTTTTTGCACGAATTTCCGCTCAA
This sequence comes from Ephestia elutella, assembly GCA_018467065.1. Taxonomy (NCBI): domain Eukaryota; kingdom Metazoa; phylum Arthropoda; class Insecta; order Lepidoptera; family Pyralidae; genus Ephestia; species Ephestia elutella. The sequence goes on along the minus strand of CM031567.1, from coordinate 6,369,391 downwards.
GTATTATTCTTCTCTTTTTTTTTCAGTACCCTTTCTCTCTTTTTTTCAGCACTATGTTTCTCTTATATTTAGCACTTTTAAAATGTAATCTTATTATAAGTATATTTAAAGTTTGGGCTTCATTCACCAACTAAGATCTTATATGAAACTAAAATTGGCAAGTTGGTTTTGGTGACGCTTTTTATTGAATTAATTCTGACTTCTTTGTTTCTTTCTTTAGCAAATAGGTGGCAATAGTCTAACCTATGTCAATATTGCTTCATTCAGTATAAAATATCTATGTTTATGTATCTTTACCACATATTTTGTATTTTACTCTCAGATTTTACCAAAAGATTTTATCAAAGGAAATAAAAATGTGCTAGATAAATATAATTTTCCTAGATGTGTTTAGGAATGTTACATCAAATATGCTAACATATGCTTGAACAGCACTCATTTGTTCTGAACTGCACGCAACGAGTCCGACTAGCATCGCATGGATATAGAATAATTTGAGTAAAACATTATATGACTTGCAGGGTATAGCAACGGACTTGGTGGTGCAAGTGGTGCTGATCGCGGAGTCCATGCGGCTGCAGGCCATGATGGGCACCTACGGCATACAGACACAGACGCCTCATGAAGTCGAGCCGGTGCAGGTATGTTGACGGAGTACGTTGGTTTCGATGCGGCTGCAGGCCATGATGGGCACCTACGGCATACAGACACAGACGCCGCACGAAGTCGAGCCGGTGCAGGTATGTTGACGGAGTACGTTGGTTTCGATGCGGCTGCAGGCCATGATGGGCACCTACGGCATACAGACACAGACGCCGCACGAAGTCGAGCCGGTGCAGGTATGTTGACGGAGTACGTTGGTTTCGATGCGGCTGCAGGCCATGATGGGCATCTACGGCATACAGACACAGACGCCGCACGAAGTCGAGCCGGTGCAGGTATGTTGACGGAGTACGTTGGTTTCGATGCGGCTGCAGGCCATGATGGGCACCTACGGCATACAGACACAGACGCCGCACGAAGTCGAGCCGGTGCAGGTATGTTAACGGAGTACGTTGGTGTATACTTGCTGCGCCGCCGGACTTCACTCCCGTGGAAATGTTGGGAAAGAACAAAATGACATGAAAATCGATTCAGTAATTTTTGCGAACATAACTTACACATCCTGCCTTTAGCATGATGCTAAAAGCCGCTCATGTCGATAGAGTTCATAATTCTGTGTCTAGTCTTGAATGGACAGGACATTGTGCAAAGTACCACAGAGATATGAGGGTTTTTCGTATTGTTTTGTTAAATGCTCTGAAATTTCTTTGGTAACAGTATTTGAAAATGTATTGTAACTTGTTTTAGATTTGCAGTTCCACGCAGCTAGTACACGTGTATAGAGAGTTAGGTGTTTGCCAGAAATTGAAGCTGACCGGTCGTCCAATACGGCCTGTAGGATCCTTGGGGACGAGTAAGGTAAATAATTTTATATTCTGTAATCCTACTATTAAGGTGGAATTTTCCACAGTCATTTGTGATATATAGATGTGATTGGTAAAAAAAATAAGTCCTTATTAATTAAACCTTGTGTTTTTCAGATTTACAGAGTCTGCGGCATGACAGTTTTGTGCTATCCATTGATATTTGAAGTGTCCGAATTTTATCTGTATCGAGACATGGCGCTTCTCATCGATGATATTAAAACGGAGCTACAATTTGTTGGAAAGTGAGTATTTTGATGATGATATTGTGCCGGCACTTAAACTTGCTTTTTAGACATTGATCAAAACATAGCTTTTCATATTTATTGCTATCCTAACTAATATTGTAAATGCGAAAGTGACTTTTTTTGTTACCTCTTCATGCTTTACCTACTGAGCCAATCTTCTTGAAATTTCGCATACCCATAGTTAGAAGTAGATACTGAGAAGGACATAGAGTACCTTGCATCCCGGGAAAAAGCACTGCTCTCATGGGAAATTCACACGGGCGAAGCCGCGGGCAAAAGCTAGTTACTTAATAAAGAGAACTTACAAAAGTTTCTTTCGGTATTTCAAAAAAGTATATGATCTGACCAATTGAAGAATGAGGGCTATCGCGTTCAAATATTCCACCAGATGTCAGCACCAACGAGTAAGGACAGAAATCTGTCAGATGGTACAACGCTGTCAAAGTGTCAAATTAAAATGGCAGTATTGTACCATTGACATAACCATACGGGCCAGCGCCAACTAGTACGCGTAAATACGATAACCCTCATTAGATGAGCACCTATATGCCTATTCAGATACTGGCGACTTTCCGGTCGGCCGACAGTGTGCCTGCTGGTGCGGGAGGAGCACATACGAGACCCGCACTTCAAACATATGCCGGATCTTTTTTTTTTATAGAATAGTAGGCAAACGAGCATGCGGGTTGCCTGATGGTAAGCAATCACCGCAGTCCATAGACACCAACGACCCTAAGAAGGTCACTGATGCGTTGCCGACTTTTTGAGAAAGCGATAGGCTCTTTTCTTGAAGGCTCCAATGTCGAACCTATTCGGGAACACCGCTGAGGGAAGATTATTCCACAATTTAGTACAGCGCACTAAAAAGCTGCGCGAAAAACGAGCGGTGGTTGAACACCAGCCATCAAGGTGGTGGGGGTGGTACTTCTGCTTAAGGCGGGTGGTACGGTGGTAGAATAGAGCGGCTGGTACAAGGTCGAACAGCTCCTGCGAACACTCCCCATTGTAAATGCGATAAAAGATGCAGAGGGACGCGACATCTCTGCGTAATGCCAAGGAGTCCAAAGGATCAGAGATTCTGATCTGTTCGCGATGCTGAACTTTTGGTGTAATAAAGAGTATATCTATCTAAATACAGATACTGGCGACTTTCCGGTCGGCCGACAGTGTGCCTGCTGGTGCGGGAGGAGCATATGCGGGACCCGCACTTCAAGCAGATGCTGGATCTGTTCGCGATGCTGAAGAAGGGCCACTGCGACGGCGTCAAGGTCCGCCTCGGACGGCTGCAGAATCTCATTTCCAGCTCGTGCATGGGTAACATTGTATTTCTCCTTAGTCTTTTGAGATGTTTTAAAAACAATACAATAAGCACACGCGGGACCCGCACTTCAAGCAGATGCTGGATCTGTTCGCGATGCTGAAGAAGGGCCACTGCGACGGCGTCAAGGTCCGCCTCGGACGGCTGCAGAATCTCATTTCCAGCTCGTGCATGGGTAACGTTGTATTTCTCCTTAGTCATTTGAGATGTTTTAAGAATAATACAATAAGCACATGCGGGACCCGCACTTCAAGCAGATGCTGGATCTGTTCGCGATGCTGAAGAAGGGCCACTGCGACGGCGTCAAGGTCCGCCTCGGACGGCTGCAGAATCTCATTTCCAGCTCGTGCATGGGTAACATTGTATTTCTCCTTAGTCTTTTGAGATGTTTTAAAAACAATACAATAAGCACATGCGGGACCCGCACTTCAAGCAGATGCTGGATCTGTTCGCGATGCTGAAGAAGGGCCACTGCGACGGCGTCAAGGTCCGCCTCGGACGGCTGCAGAATCTCATTTCCAGCTCGTGCATGGGTAACGTTGTATTTCTCCTTAGTCATTTGAGATGTTTTAAGAATAATACAATAAGCACATGCGGGACCCGCACTTCAAGCAGATGCTGGATCTGTTCGCGATGCTGAAGAAGGGCCACTGCGACGGCGTCAAGGTCCGCCTCGGACGGCTGCAGAATCTCATTTTCAGCTCGTGCATGGGTAACGTTGTATTCTCCTTAGTAATTTGAGATGTTTTAAGAATATTACAATAAGCACATGCGGGATCCGCACTTCAAGCAGATGTTGGATCTGTTCGCGATGCTGAATTAACCTCTAGTATAAATTCATGCCCTCAAAATGCCGAATCCCTACTTAAAAGTAATGTCACCACTTGCACCTCTAAATTTAAATTCTCGCATATTGACCCTAGTGATATAATTAAAACTTTTAAAGAACTAAACATTAAAAAGTCTGAGGATCACTGGGGTATGTCTGTTAGCATAATTTACCATATAATAAATATCATAGCTGTCGACTTAGCTTATATATTTAATGAATGTGTTGACCAAGGCATTTTTCCAAATTTAATGAAACTTAGCAAATTAATTCCACTGTTTAAAAAAGGTGAAAAATCAGAGCCTGGCAACTATAAGCCTATATCTATTTTGCCAGTCTTGAGTAAAGTATTTGAAAAGATTATGCTTAGTCAAATGCAACAGTACTTTAATATCCACAATCTATTTCACGGCCAACAATTTGGATTTACTAGTGTTAAATGCACAACTGATGCGGGAGTGGCTTTGGTTACTCATATCTTCAATGCATGGGAAGATTCACAGGATGCAATTGGAGCGTTTTGTGATTTATCTAAGGCGTTTGACTGTGTTGACCATGACACTCTCTTGCTCAAGCTCTCTCAGTACGGTTTTGACACAAAATCAATAGAACTAATAAAATCTTATTTAAGTGATAGGCTGCAGACTGTAGACCTAAATAACGTAAAATCTAAAGGATCAAAAGTTATGATTGGCGTACCTCAAGGTTCAATTTTAGGACCTTTCCTTTTTTTAGTCTATGTCAACGACCTGCCTTATATGGTTGAGAAGCAGGCTGGTATAGTGTTGTTTGCTGATGACACGTCTTTAATTTTTAAGACTGACCGCCATAGCGAAAATGTGGATGCTGTGAACAGCACTTTGTCTGCTATATCAGACTGGTTTTCTGCTAATAACCTGATGCTTAATGCAAGTAAAACCCATTGCATTAAATTTACGCTTCCTAATGTTGGGCAGGCCCATGTTGATATCAATATAAATAGTAATAAGTTAGAGTTCATTGAAAGTACCACATTTTTAGGAATAACATTAGATTCTAAATTACAATGGGGTGCTCACATTTCTAATTTGTCTAAAAACTGAGCTCCGCGGCTTATGCTGTAAGACGAATCAGACAACTGACGGATGTGGCAACTACTAGGTTGGTTTATTTTAGTTATTTCCATAGCCTAATGTCGTATGGCCTATTACTTTGGGGAGCAGCAGCCGATATACAAACAATTTTTATACTTCAAAAAAGAGCGATTCGTTTTATTTACAGATTAAGAAAAAGAGATTCACTCAGAGATTTCTTCAAAGATATAGATATTTTAACCTTACCATCCCAATATATTTTTGATAACATTATGCATGTTAGGAAAAATATTTCGTCTTTCAAAAAAGTTTGTGATGTCACAGATATATCCCTGAGAAACAAACATAACTTGTACGTTCCAGGGCACAGACTGGCTAGGGTTAGGAAATCATTTGTGGGAAACTGTATACGCTATTATAATAAAATACCAAAATCTGTCCTTGATATGCCTGACAATAAATTTAAACATTATATTAAGGAGACACTTTGTAAGAAGGCATATTATACGACGGATGATTATGTAAATGACAAAAATGCGTGGCCCGAGCCTGGTACAGTGACCTCCTAAGACTGTCATATTACTCTCTAGGTACTTTGTGTACTTTTACCTTTTCAATGACATTTTATTTTATTAATATATAATTTTTATTAATTTATAAATTTGACATTTAATATATATACTCAATGTATATTCGTCCACATATACAGTTATTTAATTGTAAGACATATGTTGTAAAGTGACGTCTTTGGAGAAAATGCAGCAGTGGAGTTTGTTGCGCCGCCTCTTCTCCACTTGCGCTTTGGAGGCGGTGGTAAACTTAGCTTTAAGTAATTTTATGACGTCAACTAACTAAAAAATAAGAAAGTGACGATTTATAAGTGCTATTTTTAAGCCAATATAAATAAAAATATTTGACTTTGACTTTGAAGAAGGGCCACTGCGACGGCGTCAAGGTCCGCCTCGGACGGCTGCAGAATCTCATTTTCAGCTCGTGCATGGGTAACGTTGTATTCTCCTTAGTAATTTGTGATGTTTTAAGAATAATACAATAAGCACATGTGGGACCCGCACTTCAAGCAGATGCTGGATCTGTTCGCGATGCTGAAGAAAGGCCACTGCGACGGCGTCAAGGTCCGCCTCGGACGGCTGCAGAATCTCATTTCCAGCTCGTGCATGGGTAACGTTGTATTTCTCCTTAGTCATTTGAGATGTTTTAAGAATATTACAATAAGCACATGCGGGATCCGCACTTCAAGCAGATGTTGGATCTGTTCGCGATGCTGAAGAAGGGCCACTGCGACGGCGTCAAGGTCCGCCTCGGACGGCTGCAGAATCTCATTTTCAGCTCGTGCATGGGTAACGTTGTATTCTCCTTAGTAATTTGAGATGTTTTAAGAATAATACAATAAGCACATGCGGGACCCGCACTTCAAGCAGATGCTGGATCTGTTCGCGATGCTGAAGAAAGGCCACTGCGACGGCGTCAAGGTCCGCCTCGGACAGCTGCAGAATCTCATTTCTAGCTCGTGCATGAGTAACGTTGTTGATGTTTTTAAAATTATAGAATAACTAGCTGGCGCCCGCGGCGTCGCTTGCGTTCATCCTTCCTTAGCATATGCCTACGTCATAACATCTACCTGCATGCCAAATTTCAGCCCGATCCGTCCAGTGGTTTGGGCTGTGCGATGATAGATCACTATGTCAGTCAGTCACCTTTAAGATATATAGATTTAATATGGGAAAAGATTCCTAGCATGTTAGAACGATCCTAGTCACGACTGCGACGCGAGATTCGTTTCCGTATAAGAATTATAGTCACTGACATTGCGTGGGAATGGTAACGCCGACCGCCGGTAATGTAACCACATTTCAGCAAACAAAGGGAATTGAATTGAATTGACCGCACACCGGGAGAGGCGCAGCGAAGATGTTAAGGGCTCTTAGTAAGTGAAAACGGCAATATTGGCTGTTTTCTATAAGCTGCTATTTAAAGAATTGAAGAGTTTTCGCCCTGAAATTTCTGATATGTATTGTAGAACGTATGTTTAAAGGGAGGACTGTTTCCAAAACACGATGGGAAAAATTTTGCTCGATAGAAAAAAATCCTGAAGTTACCTCTAAAATTTCATATGAATACAGATAACATCCGTGTTTTATAATAAAAAATGTTTTAAAATCACCAACACAAAGGTATTTTACCTTTTCGATTTCGTGACTGATTTAAATTTTTGAAAAACTAAACATTTCTATTAACTTTTTGATAAAAATGTGAATGGCGCGCAACCGGGACGTCCCCCCCCGCCTCAGCCGCTTCATATGAATTTTCGCTGACCGCCTAACCCCCCTTAAGATTTGCAGACGCGCGCCGCCACTCGTGGCCGCCTTACCGCGCTGCGCGCCGGTTAATTTTTTATGCCATGATATTTTTAATCTTATGATATAGGTATTAGGGTTTAATTTAAATTATTAAAGTTTCAGTATTATCGCCGCGCCTCTCCCTGTGTAATTCCAAGCGTATTTCTTTTGCACACGAAGTAAAAGTGAGTACTGATGTATGTCCACAGAGCACTTGGACTTCATGAGCCAAGGCGAGTTCCCCTCGGAGATGTTTACCCAGTTCAAGCAACTGGAGCACGAGTACATCGGCTACCAGTCGCTGACGGACGTGCCGCGGACGCTGACGTACCGCGAGGACGCCGTCTCCTATGACACGTATAAACATCGCTCTACACCGGACGTAGTCACCGCTCTCAGAGCCACGGATAATCTTTACGCGCAATGCCAGTTGTGGGGCATACTGTTGGAGAGAGAAGGCCCTATGTATGAGGTAAGGAATTTTATCATGTGCTTTTCAATCGTTCGAAACCTCGTGTATCGTCAAAGGAAACTTACTAACAGATATCAGCATCTAGAAGTGGTCCAGACGTCTGCTCTGACAGATATAAAACGCTGTTATTTAAATTCAAATGTGACTTACTCGCTTCAGTGGGCTAAAAAACGATTACTATTGGCATTCTAGTTTTAAAATTTCCAATGTTCCCAGTATGGACTTCTTGCAAGCAGTCTCTTTCAGCCAACTTTTACATTTGCGTCTGTTCTGTGCCCTCCTAGCCAGGGGTTAAAGAAGTTAAACTGCAAGAGTATAGGGCTGGGTCCACCTCCAAAGAATGTACTTTCCGCTAGAGAGCCAAGCCGGGACGTTTTGTACGGCTCAGGCGCAAAATGTCTCTCTCGCAAAATGTCTCTTGTAATGTGAGAGAAAAAGACATTCTGCGAAAGAGACATTTAACACTTTTGACATTTTGCGAGATTTAGAGTTCATTCCCCAGTCCAGTCAACTTTTACATTTGCGTCACTAATACATTTTTCTAATGTTGTACCCAGGTGAACGGTTCAACAGCGTTGGAGTCTCTAAAGAGTCTGTACCAGACCGCTGGCGTGCTGCGGCACTGGCGCGCCGTCCGCTACTGCTCGTCCCGACTCAACCACACCGTCGACTCCATCAGCCCCTTCATCACCACCGTGCTCGTCAACGGGAAGCAGGTGTTGTATTACCGCGGGAATTTTGGGAATCCCTTCAGTCTTGCGGCTTTAAAGGCCGGCAACAGGTGAACGGTTCAACAGCGTTGGACTCTCTAAAGAGTCTGTACCAGACCGCCGGCGTGCTGCGGCACTGGCGCGCCGTCCGCTACTGCTCGTCCCGACTCAACCACACCGTCGACTCCATCAGCCCCTTCATCACCACCGTGCTCGTCAACGGGAAGCAGGTGTTGTATTACCGCGGGAATTTTGGGAATCCCTTCAGTCTTGCGGCTTTAAAGGCCGGCAACAGGTGAACGGTTCAACAGCGTTGGACTCTCTAAAGAGTCTGTACCAGACCGCCGGCGTGCTGCGGCACTGGCGCGCCGTCCGCTACTGCTCGTCCCGACTCAACCACACCGTCGACTCCATCAGCCCCTTCATCACCACCGTGCTCGTCAACGGGAAGCAGGTGTTGTATTACCGCGGGAATTTTGGGAATCCCTTCAGTCTTGCGGCTTTAAAGGCCGGCAACAGGTGAACGGTTCAACAGCGTTGGACTCTCTAAAGAGTCTGTACCAGACCGCCGGCGTGCTGCGGCACTGGCGCGCCGTCCGCTACTGCTCGTCCCGACTCAACCACACTGTCGACTCCATCAGCCCCTTCATCACCACCGTGCTCGTCAACGGGAAGCAGGTGTTGTATTACCGCGGGAATTTTGGGAATCCCTTCAGTCTTGCGGCTTTAAAGGCCGGCAACAGGTGAACGGTTCAACAGCGTTGGACTCTCTAAAGAGTCTGTACCAGACCGCCGGCGTGCTGCGGCACTGGCGCGCCGTCCGCTACTGCTCGTCCCGACTCAACCACACCGTCGACTCCATCAGCCCCTTCATCACCACCGTGCTCGTCAACGGGAAGCAGGTGCAGTATTCCCTGGGAATTTTGAGAATCCCGTCTCATTCTTTAGTCTTGCAGCTTTAAAGGCCGGCAACAGGTGAACGGTTCAACAGCGTTGGACTCTCTAAAGAGCCTGTACCAGACCGCCGGCGTGCTGCGGCACTGGCGCGCCGTCCGCTACTGCTCGTCCCGACTCAACCACACCGTCGACTCCATCAGCCCCTTCATCACCACCGTGCTCGTCAACGGGAAGCAGGTGCAGTATACCCGCGGGAATTTTGGGAATCCTTTCTCAGTCTTTAGTCTTGAAATGCCAGCAACAGGTGAACGGTTCAACAGCGTTGGACTCTCTAAAGAGTCTGTACCAGACCGCCGGCGTGCTGCGGCACTGGCGCGCCGTCCGCTACTGCTCGTCCCGACTCAACCACACCGTCGACTCCATCAGCCCCTTCATCACCACCGTGCTCGTCAACGGGAAGCAGGTGCAGTATACCCGCGGGAATTTTGGGAATCCCGTCTCATTCTTTAGTCTTGCGGCTTTAAAGGCCGGCAACACCCTTGTAATACCCCCTGGTGTTGTAGTTTTTTATTTATTTGTTTAAACTTTATTGCACAAAATACATGTGTAAAAGTGCAATGGGCGGACTTAATGCAAAAGCATTTTCTACCAATCTACCTTAAGAGTCATGCAGAAAACATTAAGTGGGTGCAAATAACTGAGGTGAGTAAACTTAAATAAACTTTTAATTGACTGTATTGCATACTCGTATATAATAAAATATATACACTAAAATAAATACATGTGTAGTAGTTGTCCATGGGCAGCGGTGATCGCTTACCATCAGGTGACCCGCTTGCTCGTTTATGTCATAAAAAAAGAAAGTATATATTATTTTATTTTATTTTTATTTTATTTTATAGGAAGACCAACAGCTACAATTTTAGTCTTAAATGTATAAATAGAATAGTTAGCAAAGGAGCCACTTAAAGGTCCTCACAGATAAAAAAACAGCATAAAAAACGAAAGTTGAACACTAAATACGAATAACACGCTATTAAGAGTTACAATGATTAAAAATAATAACAACATATATTATTACAGTCATCATGAAAAAGAAATTTAAAAATAAATATATTTAGGTACTATGTATGCTAAAAAGTTTAATTAGTGGAACCAATGATCGTACAGCAGACGTTTTGCTTTTGTTATGCTTGTAGTGAATAAGTCTAAATCTACAGTCCTACAAACATTATTAAAACTATGGCTAGCGCGCAACATAAACGAATTTTGCCGATAATTTATTGCTACACACGGGACATGAATAGGTGGATTGAATCTAAAGACTCTAGGAGGGGCGCTGATTTTTAAATTAGCCAAAAGTTCTGGGGAGTCAACAGTACCATTAGCGATTTTAAGCAAATAGACTATGTCAGCTACATCACGGCCACAGACCACCTATCACGGCGCACTTTAAGGGGAACTAAATGTTGTTTTTTACACAAAGTCAAATAGTTGTCAGAGCTGTATCTGAGCTTCATGCGATAACATAGATACTTAACAAATTTACGTTGGATGTTTTCTAAACGGTCAATATACACATTATACATGGGATTCCAGACCTGAGAGGCATATTCAAGATGAGTCCGAACATAGGTACAGTATAATGTCTTCATGGTTTTTAAGTCTTTAAACGACGCGGAAGATCTAAGAACAAACCCAAGTGATCTGAGAGCTTTAGAGATTATTTTATCCACATGAGAATCAAAAATTAACTTAGTGTCATGCTCTATTCCCAAGTCACGCACGGAAGTGGAGCGCTGGAGAGGTGTTTGCTTGAGAGTGTATGTGGTCGGGATTATATGCAGTTTTCTGGTATAGGTAATAACGCAACACTTAGAAGGGTTCAGGTCAAGGCCGTTCTGAGCACAGTACTGTTCCAGTCGCAAAATATCAGCTTGAAGCGCGGATGCGTCAGATTGAGACGAAATAGTTGAAACTATCTTCATATCGTCAGCGAAGCAGAGCAAGCTAGCCGTGCGTAGACATTTTGCGATGTCATTAATCATGATATTAAAAAGAAGGGGTCCTAGTAGCGATCCTTGCGGCACGCCACTAGGTATATAAACCCAGCTGGAAATATAATTTTTCACAACAACCGCTTGAGACCTATGATCTAGATAGGATGTAAACCAACGTAAGAGGTCTCCACTGATACCTATGGCTGCCAGTTTAATTAAAAGTACTTTGTGGTCAATTCGATCAAAACATTTAGAGTAGTCGGTATATATAACATCGACCTGACGATTAGCCTCCATAGCATCAGTAATAAAGTCATTGAAAAGAACATGATTAGAGACAGTCGACCGACCACTGAGAAATCCATGCTGAAACTGACCAAAGGAGTTTTTTAAGATTGGATATAATTGATTGTAAATTATTCGTTCAAAAATCTTAGCTATTAAACACAACTTAGAAATCGGTCTGTAGTTGGTGACATCATTTTTTGGTCCCTTCTTATGGATAGGACTAACGAAAGCTGACTTCCACATGCTTGGGACAATGCCCTCACTCAATGACTTCCTAAACAAAATGGCAATAGGTATCGATATACTATCAGCAGTGGCTATCAGAAAGCAGGCAGGTAGTTTATCCGGGCCAGCAGACTTCGTCGTATCGAGTGACAGTAAGTGTTTTTTCACGTCATCAGTATAGACTTCAATATTTGAGACGAATGAAGTGGGTACATCAAAGGAAGAATTTGGATGCAAATATTGAGATGAAGGCTGTGAAAAATTAGATAGAAAATATGACGAGAATGCATCACAAATTTCACCACCTGTATTATATTGAGTGTTGTTGTACGTTACATTACTAGGGATATTGCTTGATTTTGTATTATTTTTAGTTTTAATATAGGACCAAAAGTATTTTGGATTCTTAACAATGGAACTTTCGACTTTATCGAGGTAAGCTTGATGGCAATCTTTTTCTAGACGCTTGGATCTATCACGCAACAACTTAAAAGTTTCTATATCGGCCCGGTTGCCGTAAGTATTGTATTTTCTTAAATATTTATTCTTTTCTTTAATAACCTTTATGAGGGCAGTAGAATACCAAGTGGGAAACGATTTACTAGTAGCCTGTACAGTAGGAACATATTGGGTAATAAGTGTATTAATAAAATTATAAAAATATTCGACTGCTTCCTCGACGGTCATGTTAGAGAATTCAGAATTCCAATCCACTTTCGAAATTTCAAAATTAATTTTACTATAGTCACCCTTATGAAAAAGACGTTTAGTAACCGAAGCCGGCTTGAGATATGCACCGGAATTAAAGTCGGCACAAATTAATAAAGAATCATGCAGCAGGTCGACTGGGACCAATGGATCAGGATTTTTACAAACCCTAATATTCTCGTTGGAGATGACCAAATCTAATATTCTCCCTTGGTTATTTAAAACACCATTGAATTGGGACAGACCATGCAGCTTTAATTCGTCAGTGAGCAAATATTCTTCCCTAGTGTTTATATTCGTTGGAGTATAACTGAAGTCATTATTTAAATTCCAGCAAATTTTACTTAAATTAAAGTCGCCAATAATTAAGTACTTATCTAAAGGGTTATGCATAAAAATGTCACCAAGCTTGGTAAAATAATTTGATAACTGTTGGGAGAAAGAATTCCCTAGGTTTTGGTCACATAAATATAACACGCATAAATGAATTTTAATTGGAGGTTGGTTATCTTGTTTCAAAGTTAAAGTTACCCAAAGGTCTTTACAACTAGAATGGAATGTCGGTTGCGAAGTAATAGTCAACTCTTTACGCGTAGCAATGAGCACTCCACCGCCATACTTTTGTTTTGTCGACTCGTAATCCCGGTCGCGACGCCAAACAACATACCGATCGTCAAAAATCTCACTGTCAGCAAACCCATCCCGCAGCCAGGTTTCAGTCACAAACAAAATATCGTAATTAGACATACATAAGTTACGTTTAAATATTTCCGTCTTAGTGCGCAGCCCCTTGCGTTTTGATAATATATATTTAATTTTAAATTATCCATTGTTATATTATTTTATTTACTATGCTGTTATCTGACTTTCTTATTATATGTAAATCATGACTGGTGAGGGGTTCCTTCATCAGGAGCAAATTCTGTGACCCAAACAGCCCATTCATTTACTATTAAAGCATTTACTCTTCTTATTGTGCTTTTACTTTTGTATTTATACAATAAAGGTTAAATAAACTACGCCATGTTGTAAAATAATTTTGACATAAACGTTGTTGATTTCTTTAGTAAAAAAAATAAAGTTTTAAACTAATTCATTTGTGTAAAAAAAAAAAATCATATTTTCTTAGTAACATTAATCTTTGATGGTTCAATAGTTGATGGTGGGAGTGATCGGCCACAAGGAGACCGTGTTCGACAAGCCGATGACGCCCGGCGAGATCCAGTCCGTCATGTACTCCACTATCCAGCCCTATGACGTCATCGGGGCCGTGCTGCAGCAGGTAATGATAATAGATACTCTATGGTTGAGATTCTTTTGCATAAATTAAAAAAATATGGACTCGAAATTACGAGAAGATTTGTGAAGCAGTAGGTTTCTTAAGATAGGTACCTTATCCCACATTTATTTTTCAATGATTGGTCGCACTAGGATTGGTTCATGTCATTTTTAACTGCCATTATTATACTGAACTTTGCTAATCCATCGTAAAATTCATAGCAGTCCTTTTCTAATTTATAGATATCTTGTTTCCTTTTTTTTCAACTCGACTCTTCCGCAGTTAGACCTCATAGTTGGACTCTTACTGCATAAGGAGACTGGACGAACAACCTTTAAAAATCTATATCTTTGTAGGAAATAGTGTTATACTGCGGGCGTCTGATCGGCACGAACCCGGACATGTTCCGGGGCATCCGGAAGATCCGCGTGGGCTGGGTGCTGGAGGCCATCCGGCTGTACCTGGAGCTGTTTCCGGAAGAGAAGCGGCCGGAAGCCACGCTCGAGAGCCTATCGCCGTATAAGCTGAGGACGTTGCTCATCCGAGTGCTCACCGTGACCGACTGGGCTGAAGAGAAAGGGTAAGTCAGAAATCCTTTATTGAAACTTGGCCTCTCTTTTTCACGTCGAAAACTTATTATATAATCATAGTATATAGCTCATAGCTACAAACTACTAGCATTTCGGAACGACCACTGCTGAGAAGAAATGCTGAAAAAAACTCATGAAACAGTCTCAGTATCCTACTATCGTCATACCGCGTGGGCTGGGTGCACAACACCTCCTCGTCCTTTGGTTGTATAGGTACCTCATGACTGAGGGTCGTAGACATTATATGGAATGAAACACACACAACAACTATCTTGGCAATTTTAATGGAATAGTTTTCCATTGCCACCTCTACTTCACACACTAGCTTATAATCGATGAAAACTAACATAAGTACATGAGTCAGATTGGTATACAGCTCATGTAGCATGGGCAGGATTCGAACCTGGGACCTTTGCAGCCTCAGGCGGGCGCCCCACAACTCGGCCACCACCGCTTCAGAACACACATCAATTTTGAAATGAAGACTCTCGCTCGGTCAATAACGCCTATCATGAAAACTGTCTCGTCCTTCCCCAGACTGACTCCGATGCAGCGAAGACAGCTGGAAGGCTGCCTGTGCAGGGTTCCCAAACATTTCTATATACAAGTTTGGGACATACTGCTGCGAACGCCGAAGGGCATTATAGTTCATGTGAGTTACATTTTTCGTTATTAATTTTAAGATGTTAAACTTTCAGCGTAACAATTATCTACAGTAATGTAAAGTACGTTTTAATTTTAGCTTATGATCATATTGAGGGTTATCGTATTTACGCTCATTAGTTGACGCTACTGGCGAGTATGGTCATGTCAATGTATGAATGTTTACTCAAAAATGCATGTATAGCCTGACCAGGAATATAAAAACCCTCGCCATGTTGCGGAAAAGCATAGAACTAATTTCTTTCACTGGCAACTAATTTTAAAACCTATCTGTCATTTCTCCCTTCAAAGTTTGACTTTCGATCAAGGGCGGATCCAGTATTGTTATTTCTATGGGAAGGGCACCGTTTTCCGTTCTCGAGAATATTTCCGAGAAATGGAAGTAAACTTGTAAGAAACTATTACTACTAAATCCTTTTATTTTAACAACTCGAATCTTAATTTAATATGTACTGTTAGGGAACGTGCCTCCACTCCACAGTACATATGTACACAAAATAGCAGTCGGGGATAAGGGGGGGAGAGGGGAGGGCACGTGCCCCCTTGTTCCCACCTTATAGATCCGCTACTTCTTTCAATAATGTTGCAATATAAAACGCATAAGGGCTGCCTCTAATTCAGGGTTTTTATATTTCTGGTCAGGCATTTATATGTGGTCATTATTTTGACAACCTTGTTTGAGCAAAGTCGACCTTGCCGTTCTGTTTCAAAGAGCGGCCGACAAAGTTTTGCTGGCCGCTCTAACAGGCCGGCAAAACATTGCCGGCCGCTATTTTGACGTTACAACGTTTTAAAAAATCAAATGCAAAAAGATTTTATTTATAACACGTTTGAATTAAATCAAATCAAATCATTTATTTGCAATAAATAGGGTATCATTAATTATAGGGTATCATTAGGGTATTATTATTTCATTATCATAGAAATATATATTTTTTTAAATATTATTATATGGCTGTGGTATTTATAGAGATAGGTACAAATAGACGCCAACTACCATTGCTTAAAAAACAAGAAAGTAACAAAAGCGCGGTTCAGCGAAAATTTTGTTTTATTTAGTGACTTTTTTGCTAAAAATAAGCTTTTTCCCGATTAATAACGATCCTATTCCAGTCCCAGCTAAATTTAAATACGAAAGTGAGTTCGTATTATGTTTGTTAACTCTTCACGCTTTATCTACTAAACCAATCTTCCTGTAACTTCGCATACACGCAATTAGAAATACTGAGAAGGACAAAGTAATCTGTATCCCAAAATCCTTACGCAAGCGGAACTCCGTAGCGCAGCTTGTATCGACAAAAATTGTTGCAGGGCCATTCAATCCCAGCGGACCCGACTTTGGTGAACATGTCACGATCCGAGCTGTCGTTCGCGTTGTTGGTGGAGGAGGCGCTGGTGCGCATCGCTCGGCCGGCGCGGCGCCAGCTGTGCGTGGAGCTGCTGTGCGTGCTGGCCACCATCCTGCGCCGCAACCCCGAGCTCAGTCTGCAGCAGCCGCTCGACCTCGACCGCCTGCTGGACATAGCTCACTACACCTACGCCAAGGTCAGCATTATGTTGGTGGAGCTGCTGTGCGTGCTGGCCACCATCCTGCGCCGCAACCCCGAGCTCAGTCTGCAGCAGCCGCTCGACCTCGACCGCCTGCTGGACATAGCTCACTACACCTACGCCAAGGTCAGCATTATGTTGGTGGAGCTGCTGTGCGTGCTGGCCACCATCCTGCGCCGCAACCCCGAGCTCAGTCTGCAGCAGCCGCTCGACCTCGACCGCCTGCTGGACATAGCTCACTACACCTACGCCAAGGTCAGCATTATGTTGGTGGAGCTGCTGTGCGTGCTGGCCACCATCCTGCGCCGCAACCCCGAGCTCAGTCTGCAGCAGCCGCTCGACCTCGACCGCCTGCTGGACATAGCTCACTACACCTACGCCAAGGTCAGCATTATGTTGGTGGAGCTGCTGTGCGTGCTGGCCACCATCCTGCGCCGCAACCCCGAGCTCAGTCTGCAGCAGCCGCTCGACCTCGACCGCCTGCTGGACATAGCTCACTACACCTACGCCAAGGTCAGCATTATGTTGGTGGAGCTGCTGTGCGTGCTGGCCACCATCCTGCGCCGCAACCCCGAGCTCAGTCTGCAGCAGCCGCTCGACCTCGACCGCCTGCTGGACATAGCTCACTACACCTACGCCAAGGTCAGCATTATGTTGGTGGAGCTGCTGTGCGTGCTGGCCACCATCCTGCGCCGCAACCCCGAGCTCAGTCTGCAGCAGCCGCTCGACCTCGACCGCCTGCTGGACATAGCTCACTACACCTACGCCAAGGTCAGCATTATGTTGGTGGAGCTGCTGTGCGTGCTGGCCACCATCCTGCGCCGCAACCCCGAGCTCAGTCTGCAGCAGCCGCTCGACCTCGACCGCCTGCTGGACATAGCTCACTACACCTACGCCAAGGTCAGCATTATGTTGGTGGAGCTGCTGTGCGTGCTGGCCACCATCCTGCGCCGCAACCCCGAGCTCAGTCTGCAGCAGCCGCTCGACCTCGACCGCCTGCTGGACATAGCTCACTACACCTACGCCAAGGTCAGCATTATGTTGGTGGAGCTGCTGTGCGTGCTGGCCACCATCCTGCGCCGCAACCCCGAGCTCAGTCTGCAGCAGCCGCTCGACCTCGACCGCCTGCTGGACATAGCTCACTACACCTACGCCAAGGTCAGCATTATGTTGGTGGAGCTGCTGTGCGTGCTGGCCACCATCCTGCGCCGCAACCCCGAGCTCAGTCTGCAGCAGCCGCTCGACCTCGACCGCCTGCTGGACATAGCTCACTACACCTACGCCAAGGTCAGCATTATGTTGGTGGAGCTGCTGTGCGTGCTGGCCACCATCCTGCGCCGCAACCCCGAGCTCAGTCTGCAGCAGCCGCTCGACCTCGACCGCCTGCTGGACATAGCTCACTACACCTACGCCAAGGTCAGCATTATGTTGGTGGAGCTGCTGTGCGTGCTGGCCACCATCCTGCGCCGCAACCCCGAGCTCAGTCTGCAGCAGCCGCTCGACCTCGACCGCCTGCTGGACATAGCTCACTACACCTACGCCAAGGTCAGCATTATGTTGGTGGAGCTGCTGTGCGTGCTGGCCACCATCCTGCGCCGCAACCCCGAGCTCAGTCTGCAGCAGCCGCTCGACCTCGACCGCCTGCTGGACATAGCTCACTACACCTACGCCAAGGTCAGCATTATGTTGGTGGAGCTGCTGTGCGTGCTGGCCACCATCCTGCGCCGCAACCCCGAGCTCAGTCTGCAGCAGCCGCTCGACCTCGACCGCCTGCTGGACATAGCTCACTACACCTACGCCAAGGTCAGCATTATGTTGGTGGAGCTGCTGTGCGTGCTGGCCACCATCCTGCGCCGCAACCCCGAGCTCAGTCTGCAGCAGCCGCTCGACCTCGACCGCCTGCTGGACATAGCTCACTACACCTACGCCAAGGTCAGCATTATGTTGGTGGAGCTGCTGTGCGTGCTGGCCACCATCCTGCGCCGCAACCCCGAGCTCAGTCTGCAGCAGCCGCTCGACCTCGACCGCCTGCTGGACATAGCTCACTACACCTACGCCAAGGTCAGCATTATGTTGGTGGAGCTGCTGTGCGTGCTGGCCACCATCCTGCGCCGCAACCCCGAGCTCAGTCTGCAGCAGCCGCTCGACCTCGACCGCCTGCTGGACATAGCTCACTACACCTACGCCAAGGTCAGCATTATGTTGGTGGAGCTGCTGTGCGTGCTGGCCACCATCCTGCGCCGCAACCCCGAGCTCAGTCTGCAGCAGCCGCTCGACCTCGACCGCCTGCTGGACATAGCTCACTACACCTACGCCAAGGTCAGCATTATGTTGGTGGAGCTGCTGTGCGTGCTGGCCACCATCCTGCGCCGCAACCCCGAGCTCAGTCTGCAGCAGCCGCTCGACCTCGACCGCCTGCTGGACATAGCTCACTACACCTACGCCAAGGTCAGCATTATGTTGGTGGAGCTGCTGTGCGTGCTGGCCACCATCCTGCGCCGCAACCCCGAGCTCAGTCTGCAGCAGCCGCTCGACCTCGACCGCCTGCTGGACATAGCTCACTACACCTACGCCAAGGTCAGCATTATGTTGGTGGAGCTGCTGTGCGTGCTGGCCACCATCCTGCGCCGCAACCCCGAGCTCAGTCTGCAGCAGCCGCTCGACCTCGACCGCCTGCTGGACATAGCTCACTACACCTACGCCAAGGTCAGCATTATGTTGGTGGAGCTGCTGTGCGTGCTGGCCACCATCCTGCGCCGCAACCCCGAGCTCAGTCTGCAGCAGCCGCTCGACCTCGACCGCCTGCTGGACATAGCTCACTACACCTACGCCAAGGTCAGCATTATGTTGGTGGAGCTGCTGTGCGTGCTGGCCACCATCCTGCGCCGCAACCCCGAGCTCAGTCTGCAGCAGCCGCTCGACCTCGACCGCCTGCTGGACATAGCTCACTACACCTACGCCAAGGTCAGCATTATGTTGGTGGAGCTGCTGTGCGTGCTGGCCACCATCCTGCGCCGCAACCCCGAGCTCAGTCTGCAGCAGCCGCTCGACCTCGACCGCCTGCTGGACATAGCTCACTACACCTACGCCAAGGTCAGCATTATGTTGGTGGAGCTGCTGTGCGTGCTGGCCACCATCCTGCGCCGCAACCCCGAGCTCAGTCTGCAGCAGCCGCTCGACCTCGACCGCCTGCTGGACATAGCTCACTACACCTACGCCAAGGTCAGCATTATCACAGGGTGGAAACTTCATAGAAACGGGGCGTCATACGTACCTACTACTAAACTCCATTTATTCTTACCAGTCCTATCATGTAAACGAACTTCACAGTACTTTTTGTTGAATTTTGTTGAAAATAAATCAAATATTAGTTTAAACCTAAACATTCTAAAGTAAAACATTTATTAACCACGAAAGTCATTTCCTAAAAAGTCTATTTTAATTTATATTGTTGTAAAATCATAAAAAGACATGGTAAGATTGTTTACATGATAGGACTGGTAAGAATAAATGGAGTTTACAACAAATGAAACTGTACATCCGTGAACACGTCAATGTGTGAGTTTTCATAGTCATAGCGTCCGAATCCGCAAAAGAACGGGGGAGAAGTGCAGGGTACGCAGGGGATACGCCATATTACGGGAGTGGCAGGGAGCTTCCTTTCTGTACGTAGTACTAATATTAATTCTGTGGCATTAAGCAACACTTGCAAGTTCTAATCGCACCTCTTTTACCTGTATAGCATAACCTGTCTGATTTCCCGTGGTGGATAGACGAGACGACGGTCTTTCCACACGTTAATTAAAAGCTATCATCATTATTGTTGAGAATATGGTACAAATGAATAATGCTTTCAAATAAGTCTGAATGCATAAAAATATCAATTGAATTGACCTTAATACGAGTATTATCAATAAATATAGCATAATTTATAAATTTTATGACAGAATATTGTATGTGTTTGTTATCGCTTTTTATGACTGCTGATAACGGTTCCAATTAATGTGTATTGCCAAGTCGTATCGTCAATTATATGTCGAATGAAAATTACACGTACCTTTGCGTATAAAACATATGTCCAGGTTCAAATAAAGGAAATCCTCACTGGTGTTATACAGGGGATGTCTAGAGTTGTGAAATATGGCAAGCAATATGGGGTTTATCAAACTTTGAATGCCAATATTGTTTCGATCACACATCGCATGCTTTTAAAACGTGATAACTTCATCGTAAGTATACCGTAAAAATAAACATTTTCGTAAGAATTTTGCGTTACTAAGTTTTGTCATAAAATAGTACAATATATAAATTTTAAATTGAAAATGAAACACAGATAAAAGGTATGAAGTTGCCTGAGGAGTGTGAAAGTAATACTTTTCAGCCCTAGGGAGAATTGTTTTCTACTGACATTGACATTTTTTGTGACTATTTTTTAATAATTTGGCAACTGTTAGTAGAAAATGATTCTCCCTAGGGTTAAAAAGTATTACTTTTAATCCGCTCCTCAGGTACTTACCTCGGGTTAAAGACTTATTTAGTCTCTCGGAACTATTGGTGCCCTCGCTACGCTCGGGCGCCAAACCGCGTCTCGGGACTAGATGAGTTACTTTTACCCCTAGGGTAACAATGTACTATTGATCAGCTTTTGTCCGCGTAAATAATTCATGTAAAACCTTTACCTTGTGATTCGGAACGACCGCTACTGAAATTAAATGCAACGGTGTCTCATATCGCGTTGCAGGACAGCGGCTTGCCCGAAGACTCAGAAGCGCTGGACGCGGCAGCGCCGGGCGCGACCGTGGGGTACCTGGCGCGCGCGGTCGTCAACAGCGTGCTGCAGGCCGCCGCCGCCACCGACCTCGTCACCACCGCGCACCCCTCCTGCCTCGTCTCCTAGCTCCTTATTACACGACTCACCAAAAATGGAGTGTTATGTTTTCAGGGTTCATGTATACAGGGTGTTTGGTTAAACACCAGCTTCATGAGTACTTTCACCCCTAGACCTCTCTAGCAACAATATGAGCAACTTTTTATATGGGACTCTAAAATCTTAAAAAAATTCAGTTGTTCCATACATTTTGGGCGAGTATGTATTGTAAAATGTATGGATGGAACAGCTGATTTTTTTTGAGTATTTTCACGTGATTACTTTCACTCCTAGAGGTTTAGGGGTGAAAGTACTCATGAATATGAGCAACTTTTTATATGGGACTGACTCTAAAATCTCAAAAAAATCAGCTGTTCCATGCATTTTGAACGAGTAGGTATTGTAAAATGTATGGAACAACTGTTTTTTTTTTTGAGATTTCAGAGTCCCATGGTCGGTTAGCACAAGGCCTAAGCGCCTTGCAATCTCTATAAGCTCGCGAGATCTACAGCTCACAGAGCCACTAGTTTTACATATAATATTAGGTAGTGATAGTGATTTTCGTGGCAGAAAATGAATTTGTTATGTAAAGCAGCAGGGCATAGAATTTATTTAGGAAGCCAAGGATTGAGGTGATTGGGGCCTTTAAATTGCATGGGGAAAGTTACTAGAAGCTACACAAGTAGCTTCTAGTAGTAGTAGTAGTAGTTCAGGTCCTGCATGCGCCTGCAAAATACAAATTTTGCAGGCGCACGCAGGACCTGTTATATTTGTAGCCTTCAGTCCTATAGCTAATTTGGTCATCATGGTTTGCATTGAGTCATCATCCCCAATATTTTGATCAATTTGTTTGTTTTTATACCAAAAGTCTCTTCGAAAGTGTACTGAAATAATGAATTTTTGTTTATATGTATAGTATCGCATAGGCATTGATCGAATTTTGAATCATCTTTGACTAAATCAATCTTTATAGGAATTATGATATTCTACTCGTTTTTTATAGCAAATATTTTTTAATTAGGAAAATTATAGGCATTCCATGTAGATTTGAATTGTATTGTTTGTTATTTAAGATGACATATTAATAAAACTGTTTATAAATTGTGCCATAAGATCGCCCAAACATATGAGTAACTATTCATATAATGTTATATTATTTTGTTATTTTTAAGCAAAACTTTATTTATTTTTTAAATAAAATTTAATTATACAATGTTTTGTTTCATTTATGAGTGTAATCAAATCTAAATATTAATGCTAGCCAATTGAAAATAAGACAACACAGACTGGGTATTGGAGTTTATTTTACAAAACAATCACACAACCACAAGTAACACAAGACCTGGCTTTCACACGAACCTGACTTTGTTCAATTCATACCATTCACTGCACTCATTTAACTACTTAAAATAAATGATTGGCAGTATTGCTACTATAGTCCATTGTATATTTTGTTATTTGGTGCCTGATTAAGTATTTTCCGCAAAGCTGAAAAAGAAACAATATATTTTAACATAACTATATAAATTGTTTCACATATAGTTCCATTCAAGTGGTGTATCCACTAATATAAAATCCATTTATTATTACCAGTCCTATTATGTAAACAATCTTCACAGTACTTTTTGTTAAAAATAAATCAAATATTAGTTCAAACCTAAACATTAAAACATTAACCACGAAAGTGATTTCCTAAAAAGGCTATTTTAATTTATATTGTTGTAAAATCATAGAAAGACATGGTAAGATTGTTTACATGATAGGACTGGTAAGAATAAATGGAGTTTAGAAGCTGTTTACATAGTAAAAAAAAACTCACCTTCTTTCTCTTCATCAGTAAAGTCCTGCTTGGGGAAGTCAATGTCAAAAGTGACATACAAATTGCCGTGGAGGTTGTTGTTCTCAAAGTTGGGCATTCCCTCGCCCTTCTTGCGCACGCGCGCGCCCGCCCACGTCACCTTGTCACGGGACACCGTCACTTTGTGCCCGTCTAGGTGCTCCAACTCCAGTGTGAATCCAGTAAGGGCATCCTATAATAAAAAAAAAACTTCTTACCCTCTTATCCATAAACAAATTAATACGTACCTATGATTCAAGAATGTGCGAGTGATATTTTCAAGGCAACCCATCTGGCCACTTTAGCAACTAACTTAGTTAATTATTAGACAACTAGTCGCCTAAAAAGAAAATCTATTCCTGTTTCGAAACTACAGTATGACAGTTGAGTTTTACAACTAATTGAAAGAATTCAGTTAATTTCACAGTCTGAAGGCCAAAACTAAAATAGGATCTATGATGCTGACAGCTTCTAGTTCAAAAGTAGTTAATATTACTTTTACTAACTTGTAATGATATTGTGACGTTGGTGTACAAGTCATCACCCTTCCTGGTGTACTGTGGATGTCTTTCTGTCCTCAACACAATGATGAGGTCTCCAGGTTCTCCGTCCACATGCGGTTCACCTTCACCTCTCAATCTTGACTTGTGACCATCTGGTGCACCCACTTCTACCTGAAGGAACAAGATATGTTTTTTATAGTGGTGATGTGATTTTTTAAAATTTAATTTATATTTGGCAATATCAAATTTCCAATATTTATGTTCTCTGAACATTAAATAAAAAAAATGTTTTATTTTGTGTCCTACTGTAACACAGATAATTATTCTAATCTATGTTTTTCTTTATTACTGCTGGAACGTTTTAGGTAAATTTAAAATTTTAAAAATAAATTAGATTACCAGGTACATTGGTAGAATAGCACATAGGGTAATTTTTTTGCCTCGAAATACCCACAGGAGCAGAGCCCCGGGTGCAGCTGAAATTTAAACCTTATTCCTTTGGCATAGGTGGACATACATAACTGTACCGACCACGTTTATAACCTTCAGCCAATCATATTTAGCCTCGTACAACTGGGTGTAATTTTTTTGCCTCGAAATACCCACAGGAGCAGAGCCCCGGGTGCAGCTAGTATATTTGATTGTTAAATAAATTGCAGCTAAGGATAACACAATGTCTATGTATTCCTATCTTATCCTATTTTTTTTATTTTTCTATCTATTCTGATTTTTGATACATTTATTAGGAGAAAATTATAAAGTACCTCAATCTCCAGAAGTCTCTCCTCATTGACAAACTTGACATTAGGACACTCATCACATACAGTCTGCTGCATCATCTGGAACCGGCCTGGTCCCAGGTTTCTAGTCACCATTTCTTGACGACAGTTACATTTTCTTACGCCTGATGCTGCTTTGATTACTGGTTTATTGCGGGTTATCTGAAATGCATATAATAGAAATGTAAAGTATGGACTTATACTTATCCAATACAACATTGATCCTTTCTTTTAAACAAAACAAATGTATTATTATAAGAAAGAGACATACTTCAATGAAATTTCCATTGTATAGTTCCTCCAACGACACAGTCAGTTCCAAAACGACGTCAGCGCCTCGAGGAGCCTCATGCTGTTGCGGCTCTCCACCAAAGTGGAAGCCAAAGTCGCCAAAAAAGCTAGAGAATGGATCGTTGTTATTCATCATACCATCTTTCTTGAGGCAGTCTTCACCGCAACGATCATACAGTTCTCTTTTCTCAGGGTCCGACAACGCTTCATATGCTGCTCCAAGATCTTGAAACTTTTGTGATGCATTTGGATCATCTTGATTTTTATCTGGATGAAGAGCCTTTGCTAATTTTCTGTAAGCTTTTTTAATTTCATTGGTAGATGCTGAACGGGATACACCGAGAATTTGATAAAAATCGCGGCCGGCAAGTGTAAAAACTAAAGCACTGATAAAATAAATTAAACATACACAAGCAGCTTTGCTGACCATTTTGTTAATTTGACCTAGGAACTATATTGGATAGGATAAATAAAAAGATTTTATACAAGATACGCAAGATTCTTCATCAGTTCAACACATTTCGTGAATTTGACACTTGACTTGATTTGACAAAATAAGCGTGTGTGCGTGAAGACAATTCGTCTCGTCTTGATTGGTCGATTTTCCCAATTCAATAACAACAAAAATCACGTAGGTATTCATTATTGAAATTTAAACCTTATTTCTTTGGCATAGGTGGACATACATAACTGTACCGACCACGTTTATAACCTTCAGCCAATCATATTTAGCCTCGTACAACTGGGTGTTACTAGGATTAAAAATTAATTGATTGCTGTGCTGACGAATTCGTTGTCTGTGAAAGAAAGCACGAAGGCGAAAACCGAAAACTCAGCACGAAAATCACTTTTTCTGTTATCTGTGGCATGCAATGACAGGACAGCAATCACTTCATTCATTTTCTACATTCATTCAATGGTGTTTGGAAAGTCATCCTTTGACGGAGAGTTAATTTAGTTTTGTGTAGTTTTATGAAATTTTCTAATTATTCTGAGCTTCGACTTTGTTTTAATTCTACAAAATGGCATCTGTTCTAATTCCTGAAACACCGGCACCGGGATTTTCCTTCGAAAATTGTCAACGGTTAGTAATTTCTAACAGTAAATAAAGATATACTGTGTATGATTCTAATTTTTCAACTTTTAACTACTCTGTAATTACTTACAGCAATGCCTTCCCTAGCTCAAAAAGGATTTCCTGCTCCCAAAGCTACCAAAACCGGCACAACCATTGTCGGTATTATTTATGCGGATGGGGTTATTTTGGGCGCTGATACTAGAGCTACTGAAAACACAGTAGTGTCAGACAAGAATTGCCAAAAAATCCATTATTTGGCGGGTAATATGTATTGTTGTGGTGCCGGTACTGCGGCAGACACTGAGATGACTACTCAAACTGTGTCATCACAATTGGAGCTCCAGCGGCTTCACACTGGCCGCACAGTGCCGGTGCAGACGGCCGCCACGCTGCTGAAACGTATGTTGTTCCGCTACCAGGGACATATTGGTGCTGCCCTTGTGCTAGGAGGAGTAGATCGAACTGGACCTCACATCTACTGTATTTATCCACATGGCTCTGTGGATAAGCTGCCATATGCAACTATGGGTAAGGATATTTTCACCATGCTTTGTTTTGGCATATTTTTGTTTATACCTTAACCATTTTTAGATTTAGTACCTTGCTTGCTATGTTATGGTCGGCAATGCAAATCAATCCAAATATATGTGGAAGTTATTACCCCACATAAAAAAGTTCACCTTCTCAAACAGGATGGCTACTTCTTGTTTTATTTGATCAAACTTCCAAGATAAACTAACTTTAAAAATAAACTAAGTTCAAACATGAATAATGAACTAAGTACTCATATACTTTCAATTATATTTCAGGGTCTGGATCTTTGGCTGCTATGGCAGTCTTTGAGTCTGGCTGGAAACCCAACATGAGTGAGGAAGAGGGCAAGAAACTGGTCAGGGATGCAATTGCTGCCGGTATCTTTAATGACTTGGGATCTGGATCCAATGTCGACCTGTGTGTGATCCGAAGCAGTGGCCCAGCACAGTATCTCCGGACTTATGAGGAAGCCAATGTCAAAGTAAATACATTTATTACAGCAAATCAAATATTTTATCAATTTGTAAGCATAAGCTCTTGTGCTATAAATCACATTGGTCAAGAGCTATTGCACTTGACCTAAATTCAAATTAACCGAGCGAGCGAAGCGAGCGATTTTTTTATACTGTAAATTATACTTACTATTTCTTTAACTATGATTTTACCCTGCTCATCAGCACTCTTCGATCATATACTATACATACGTAAGAGTAAATCAATAAAAACGCGAGTAATAATCGTGAGGTCTAAGTTCGCAGTGAACTACTAGTTTATCTTATAGGTATTGACAAAAATTGTTGGCTGATATGATTATTTTTTTCTAGGGCAAGAAACAAGGGTCATACAGGTATGCTCCTGGCACCACTGCAGTTCTAAAGCAGCGAGTCATACCACTTGAAGTGGAGTCGGTTGCAGTACATGCAGTGCCAAGAGCACAACCAATGGATGTGGAGGCCTCATCCAGTCGCCGTTGATCTATTTTCTATATCTGATGTATTTGGAATAAAAATATCATTTTTTTTATTTGAAATTTTTATTTAAATTATAAAAAATATATAAAATTTATTTGGACGGAATCTTTATACTTACAAACTACCATCACCATTAATTCTACAACAGAATACTGTCCTTTGATTTATACTTATGTACTAATAGATTATTAAACATAAATAAGAATATTGAGATTCAAGTTGAGTATTAAAATTGTCCGCAAATATTTTCAGCTTGTTAGACTTCGATTGTAACAGTTGTGTCGAAAAATAAAATAACTTTAAGAACTTACATTAGGAAATGTTTTGGAATGTAGATATCCTATAGTCAGTTCAAATAAATAACCTAAATTATTATGATATGACGAGATAATACGATGGCAGTACAGAAAGAAGAGTCAGTTAATCATAAAAATTATACTTTCTTATGAAGTATAAAATCCCAAGTATCTTTCCACCGGAGACTAATGAGGTCATTTTCAGTCATATCAACGTTTCCATAATTCAGAACGCTGAACTTCTTAAACGTAAGTACAACATATGCCAGCCACACGGCGACGCATAAAATAAACACTGGCGTTAATTTTTGCGTTTTCTCTCGTAAAACTAAAATGTTATAAATATGTTCAATTATGAATGCCAAGAGGAGTATTTTGAAAATGTACGCTGGTAGGTAGTGATGTAGAAAGAGAGTGCGATCCATGAAGAAGTAGGGGAGGTAATGGAGCCAGTATCCTAGGAAGAGAACGTATCCTGCGTCGTAGAATTTTTCCGAGACGCTGTGCGGCAGGTCCTCGCACGAGCGGCGCCGGCGCAGCGCGTACGCGGCCAGCAGCGCGCCGTACAGCAGCACTGAGACGGTGCCCGCGTACCACGTCACTAAGTTTCCGATGAGGTGTATCTGAGCCTGATAACAGATAAAAGAGTTGTATTAATAAATAAAATACCATTGTAACTGAATATCATGCATTCTGAACTGAACTTCGATCACATATAAAGACATTCTGAAGAATTTTAAATAATGTAGTCCTCAATTCATATGATAAATAATATAAAAAATAGTTTCATTAAGTTTTAGAGTTATCCTTACTACTATTATAATAGTTGGGATAACTCTAAAACGTAGTAAAAAGTACAGAGAAGGACATTATAGGGTACCTCTTTCATCCCACTAAAAGGCACTATTCCCGTGGTATTATATTCACGCCGGCAAAGCCCTGTCTAAGAAATGTCGGCAACAGATTTCGGCGTCCCCAGGCAGCCACGTTTCGCATCTCACAAGAAACAGTCAAAGTAAAAGGTTTCACAAACACAAATGTTCAATAGTTATTTAACAAACAGGAAATTCACAAATATAACTCAAACTAGTTAACAAGCAAAAGACGCGAGACCTCTCCGCGTATTAAAATCAAACCGATATGTCAGGACAAATGGCGGCCGTCCGCCATGCCATTCACGCGAGCAATTTCATGCGGCGCGGCCTCCCCGCGCGATGTCCAAACAATACTGAATTCAAAATGGTCGCTCGCGACTGCCGACGCCGGCCGAGCGGGCGACGACGCTACTAATATGAAACTACCGCACGCGCTAGAATATTACGGCGGCGAACGGACAAAACAACATAGATTTTATTACAAACATCCCCCCGTCCCGGTCTGAGAAGCAGACCGCTAGCTTACTCTACGGGAAGGCGGGCGAGAGAGGTCACAGCTCTCCTCAAAATCGAACCGTCGGCCAACACCTCAGCCACACGCGGAGTGCCATCTCCGCCAAGAATCAAACGTAATATGCGAGCTCGTCGCCAAAGCAATGAGGGCAAATTTGCCTCTTTTAACAATACTAAATCACCCTCCCTGGGAGGCTCAGTCCTGTCTGTCCACTTCACTCTTTGCTGCAGCAAATGCAAATATTCAAGCGACCAGCGACGCCAAAAGTCCTGGCTCATTTGCTGCAACATTTGAAAACGCGACAACCGATATACGCGTTCATCCTTCCACGGGTATTCGGGCAGGGCATTCAACGGCCCTCCCACCAAAAAATTACCAGGGGTGAGAGCTTCCAAGTCATTTGGATCTGGAGATAGCGGACAGAGAGGACGAGAGTTGAGGACCGCCTCAACTTTACAAAACACTGTGGCCAGCTCTTCAAAAGTTAGAGCCGTTTCTCCGATAATGCGGCGGAGGTGGGTCTTTGCGGATTTCACAGCCGCTTCAAAAATCCCTCCCCAATGGGGGCAACTTGGGGGACTAAACTTCCAGGTTATTCCCCTTTGGGCAGCAATTTGACTTAAGCTAGTACAATTTTTATCAATAAACACAGAAACATCCTTAAGATAATTTACAGTTCCCTTATAGTTTGTGCCATTATCAGACCTAATAAGGGAAGGTAGACCTCGACGCGAAACAAAGCGATCCAACGCGGCGACGAAGGCCTCCGTAGTCAGAGCCGATACCACCTCCAAATGGACAGCCTTGGTGGCCAAACAAACAAATACACACAAATAGCCCTTCACAATACGGGCATTACGAAAGGGAGAAGCCTTGATCGAAAAGGGACCGGCAAAATCGGTTCCAACGCCGTCAAACGGCCTCGAAGGTCGGATTCGATCAGCGGGCAAATCACCCATCTGTGGTTGCATCGTGGATGCCTTCAACCTATAACATGCAATACATCGAAACAGGACACTACGGATTGCTCTTCGGGCAGACAAAATCCAAAACTCGCGTTGCAAAATAGCCAACAAAGCATTGCACCCAGCATGGGCGTTACGAATGTGTCGATCAGACACCAAAAGCTGCACCAAGGGTCCGCCCTTGGGCAACAACAGAGGATGGCGAGTCTCATATGGAAGATCCGCCCTCCGGAGCCTGCCTCCAACCCGAAGAAGCCCATCCGAGTCGATGTACGGGTTCAAACGAGCGACCGCGCCCTTCAACTTAGCGCGTGCGTCGCGCAAAATATGAAGCTCTGACTCAAACCGTCCGGTCTGCACGACACGGACCCAATGCAACAATGCGCTCCGGCGCTCTTCTGCACCTGCAATCGGCTCCAACCGCTTTGCCTGTGGGTTTCTACAATTATGTATGAAACGCTTAATCCAACTGGTAACACCCAGAAGCTTATCCAAACTGCTATACCGAGCAAGTAGCCAATCCGGCTCCGACGTCGTCTCAGCGACTACAGCATGTACACGGAGCCCAGTCAAACTCAAAGAAGTAACATCTGTCTGACAGACAGGCCAAGAAGTTTCTGATCCCATCAGCCACTCTGGGCCCCACCAGAGCGGGTGTGACACCAATTCTGGTGCCGTACAACCTCGGGAAGCACAGTCCGCTGGGTTAAGCTCTCCCGGCACATGTCTCCATGTTATATCAATTCCGATATTCTGGATTTGGGAAACCCTGTTTCTAACAAAAACCTCCAAGGTATGTGGGGCCGCGCGCAACCATGCAAGCGCGACCTGGCTATCCGACCAGGCGAAGATGTCTCGTATCTCGACCGTGGCCGCCAGCTCACTGGCAACGTGATGCAGCAATTTAGAGAGAAGGTGAGCTCCACTCAACTCAAGCTTGGGAATAGTCAGCCTAGTCCTGATGGGGGCGACCTTGCTCTTCCCTAACAAAAGCGAGACATTGACCCGGCCATCGGCGTCAACTGTCCGCATATAGACTGACGCGGCGTAGCCTCGCTCCGACGCGTCACAAAAGCCATGCAGGCTGGCTCGATATTTCCCGGGGGGCAATATTCGACGAGGCAAGGCAATCCGATTGACTTCCTTAATCGATGAAAACAACTCGAGCCAAACATCCAATGGAGAGCCAAACAGCGGCTCGTCCCACGAGACGCCCAAAGTCCAAAGTCTCTGAAGAAGACACTTTGCAGAGAATATCACTGGACTGATCCAACCGCTTGGATCAAACATACGGGCTATTACGGACAACACCGTTCTCTTAGTCCAGACCTTTGGTATTTCCAAGTCCACTTGGAATGTAAAAATATCGGTTAGCGGCTGGTACTGCATGCCCAGCACCGCTATCCTGTTGGGATCATCCACATCCTCAAACAGGTGAGGGTTCTGTTGGTGATCCTCCGGGATCCCTTCTAAAACTTTAGGCTCATTAGACAACCACTTACGTAGCTCGTAGCCACCTGTCTTCAATATTTCAATCAATTCATCCCGCAGTAGGAGGGCCTCCTCAATACTTTGGGCTCCGGTGCACACGTCATCAACATACAAGTCACGTGACAGCACGGAAGCCCCACGGGGAAAGCGGATCCGTTCCCGCTCTGCCAATTCAAGCAATGATCTGATGGCGATATAGGGACTAGATTTCAAACCATACGTGTTTGTGTTGAGTTCATACACCGTCACAGGATCCTCAGGGCGCTCACGCCAGAGTATCAACTGGAATCGCCTGTCCTCAGGATGTATGACTGTCTGGCGGAACATCATCCGGATGTCCGCGCCAAAAACCACTTGATGTCTTCTAAAGTTCAAGATGATGTCAATTATGTCCCTATGCAATTTGGGACCCGAATGCAAACACAGATTCAACGAAACCCCGTTCGAAGTGGGTGCGGACCCATCAAAGACAGTCCGCAACTTGCCCGTTGAGGCCTTCACCACCGCGTGGTGGGGCAAAAAATAATGCTCAGTTGAGCTCCAATCAACTCGAGCCGGAGACATGTGACCCAAATCCTCGTACTCGCGCATAAATTCAATATATTTATCGCGAAGTACGTGGTCACGCTGCATACGTCGCTCCATGGACAGCAGTCGTTTCTCCGCAAGCGCCCTACTTTGCCCTAGGCTAGGACGAGAGGCAACAAATGGTAATCTAGTTACAAACCGACCGGAGGGCAACCTCTCCGTGGTTGATCGAAAGAAGGCTTCGCACTCAGCGTGTTCCGGATCCATCCTGGAACTCATAGGTGGCTCCTCCACCTCCCAAAACCTTTGCATGGTCTTGGCCAAGGACGCTGATGCGACGACCGGTGGCTCCTCCACGGTGCTATTATCAAACACAGGGCCCATCAGGGCGAAACCAAAGATAGTAGACACTGCCATCAGTGAAGACGAACCCAGAGCCTTCTGTGTACCCAACAAAATCCAACCCAATACGTCCGAGCCCAGGAGCAAGTCCACTGGGCCGGGATGAAAGACAAAGGGGTCGGCCAAATCCAGACCCGAAACCAAAGACAACACACCCGGCGGTATGTCTGTCGAGGGCTGCCAACCCGCAATGGTATCCATTACCATAGCCGAAGTCGTGATCCTCATTGTGGAGGACTTCAGCGAAGAAAAGGTGACAAGTGTCTGGCCCGTCAGACACTTCACTTGTATGCCACCAACTCCAAGAAGTGGCACAGGCGAGTCCTCCACGACTAAACCTAACTGGTGTGCCACTCGAGTGGTAACCAAACTGCTTTGAGCCCCTGAGTCCAACAGAGCTCTCAAATTAATGGCTTCCCCCCCCACGACCCCATACGCGGACCACCGCGGTAGGGAGCAGAACCGTCCGCGGCTCTGTCCCAGCAAGGGAGCAAGCTAGTTACGGGCTCCCCACTCTCTCCAAACCAGGGGCGCGCCACTGACCCGGATAATATGGCGGGCGAGTGCACATCCCCATCTGAGGGGGGCATAACCCGCGGCCCGGCCATACATATGGTACGGCGGGTGGTACTCCAGCCGTGGGTACTCGTGCAGCGGCGGAGAAAACCGCTGCGGCTGCATGTGTTGGGCATTGGTAACCCGCGTGGAGGGGGTGTCCCCACTCTCACGTCCGATCTAGGGCCCCCGCCCATGGGGGCCCTATCCGGGGCCTGGCCAGTCACATACTGGCCACGACCTTGGGGCGCGTGGTCCCGGTCCGCCAAGACCCGCGCCGGTACGCGACCCCCCTCCCGAGGGGGGGGTGCGACGAGCGAAGCCGCGTCCTCCGTCCGGTGGTGGAGGGCTTCGCGCAGGAGCGCCCCCGCCCATAGGGGACCCCTGCCTCAACATCCGGGGGCCATCCCCGTTCCGGTTCATGCAGAGCATCGCGTGGTGCCGCCCACGGCATGCACTGCATGGTATGGCACTGGGACAGTCACGTGCATAGTGACTGCCCAAACAATAAAAGCAAAGTTCATGCCGCTTTGCCATGCGGCGCCGATCTTGTACTGGCAGTCTCTGCCAGTCCCTGCATTGCAGCAGGCTGTGGCCCATCCGGCCACATTGCAGGCAGTCCGCGTCCCCCGCGACTGCTGCCGTGTGTGCAACCCGCACACCAGCTCCACGCGGTGGCGGTTGCCGTCCCTGTTGGGGCTTACCTCTCCATGAGGGTTCCAAGGGCCTACGTTCAGGCGCTCTGGATGGCGCTGAGTCCGTCATGGTATTCTCAGCGGCCCGTGCCTCAAACTCCAAAAACTTCACCAAGTCAGTGAATGTTGGTAGGGTGGTGCTATCCCGCTCCGCATTTTCGCGCTCAAACCGCGAGCGGATGTCATTGGGCAATTTGCCCAATACAATGTGCACCAGCAAAAAGGACCATTGGTCCACCGGCAGCCCCAGTGTGCGGAGCGCGTTACAGGCCACTGTAACGGGCGTGAGCAACTGCAGGCGCAACTGTGCCCTGTTGGCCACCTTGGGCAGGGCCATCAACTGTGCGGCGTGCGCATCCGCTAACAAACGTAAATTTTGGTAGCGGGAGTTCAATAACTCCCAAGCCGTATCGTACTGGTCGTCCTCCACCCGGAGGTGCTGGATGAGCGACCGCGCTTCATCCTCCAGAGTGGAGAGGAGGTAGGCCATCTTCTGGGCCTTCGACAAATCCTGTCGTGCTACGACCAGGGACTCAAACATATTTTTGTAGGCTACCCACTCCTCCATCCTACCCCCAAAGTGGGACAGCTGAAGGGTGGGGAGCCGACCAGTAACCGCTGGTCCTTCCTGTCTAACAGGTGTGCGAGGGCTGGTCCGCCAGCCTGTCTCGCCCTTATTGCGGTCGCCGCCTCCGCGATATCATCGTGCAGACTCAGGATCTGGTCCATGTCCGCCATGTGACCTGCGTAGACCTCCGCGGCAAGTTCGGCTTCGGTAAGCACCGCCATGGCCGCTTCCGCGCTACTCAATCGTGAGTGGAGGTGATCCGCTCTTAGCAGTGTGGCGCCCTCCCTGTCCTTCCGGGACAGGAGTCCTCCGGCCGTCACAAACCATCTCAGTTCGTTGGCGAGTGTCGCCTTAGCATTGGAGACCTTCGCCATCGCGTCAAGTCACAAACAAAAAATAACAAAAGGTAAATAAAAAACAACAAAATCAAACAACTACACGAAGAACCGCGGTAGGTATGAGAATGGCACAAACCCGGAACGCACGGTACAAACCGCAAACAAATACAAAAAAGGTTACAAATATCTAAAATCAAACAATCAATCTATATAAGTTCTTATATAAACAAACTAAGTAAAATCTAATAATTTTTACAAATAATTATCTTTTACAAACGAACAAATAGAGGGTAGATAAACTACGCTCTGCTACCAGAAAATGTGCAGAACAACTACGCTCTGCTACCAGAAAATGTGCGCAGAGAATTCCGGGCAGACGAAAGGGCGGGAGGGTTCGGTACCGAAAAATTTACCGGGTAAAAAAAATACCGGTAAAAAACCTCGACCCGACACTACGTCTGTCCGACTAACCTAACCTAACCTATACGCAGTCTGCTACCACTGTAGTTTACAACGGGAACTACAGAACCCTGTATATTAAACCTAACTTAATAGCTACAACCACCCACAAACCCAAGGGTCACTTACCAAACTTAATCTTCTGCTCTTCGGATCCAATCTTGAGTGTCTTCGGAAGAGGAGGGGGTTGTTCCCTAAATCACCCAACCTACCCCATGAGATCTCAATCCCCAGAAAAAATACCTGATCCGTCTAGCAGTTCCACTCGGCAACAGATTTCGGCGTCCCCAGGCAGCCACGTTTCGCATCTCACAAGAAACAGTCAAAGTAAAAGGTTTCACAAACACAAATGTTCAATAGTTATTTAACAAACAGGAAATTCACAAATATAACTCAAACTAGTTAACAAGCAAAAGACGCGAGACCTCTCCGCGTATTAAAATCAAACCGATATGTCAGGACAAATGGCGGCCGTCCGCCATGCCATTCACGCGAGCAATTTCATGCGGCGCGGCCTCCCCGCGCGATGTCCAAACAATACTGAATTCAAAATGGTCGCTCGCGACTGCCGACGCCGGCCGAGCGGGCGACGACGCTACTAATATGAAACTACCGCACGCGCTAGAATATTACGGCGGCGAACGGACAAAACAACATAGATTTTATTACAAACAGTTTTGTAGTAAGTTTTAGAGTTATTAGTAATAATAATACTCACATTAGAGTGAGGCGAGAGCCAGTAGGCGATGGAGCGCACCAGCAGCGGCCAGTCGGCGGGCTCGCTCGCGAACATGTGTCCGCTGGGCGCGTCGGCCGAGTGCGCCAGCATCTTGTGCTGCAGCTCCAGGAACCGCTCCCAGAAGGACAGTCATCATTATAGAGACACACTCACATTAGAGTGAGGCGAGAGCCAGTAGGCGATGGAGCGCACCAGCAGCGGCCAGTCGGCGGGCTCGCTCGCGAACATGTGTCCGCTGGGCGCGTCGGCCGAGTGCGCCAGCATCTTGTGCTGCAGCTCCAGGAACCGCTCCCAGAAGGACAGCTGCGTGGCCGCCGTCGGGATCATCTCCGCGGAGACCAGCTCGCGCTCCCGCTCTTTTCTGTCCTCCGCTGTAATAACGTATTTTTGAATAAGTATTTGCAAAACTACCAACTATAATTTACTACTAGCCGCGCCCCGGGGCTTCGCTACTGTGGGAATTTCGGGATAAAAAGGGTACTTTTTGTGTGTGTATGTGCTATTTTCGGTATTTTTCTACCCGCATACCAAATTTAATCGAAATCCGTCCAGTAGGTTTTGCGTGATTCAGTAACAAACATCTTTACAAACTCATAAAATCATAAACTCGCATACAAACTTTCGCATTTATAATATTAGTAAGATTTGGGGACGCCAGTGCAAGCACCAGACGGGTGATCAGTCCTCTCATACTGGGACCATTTCACCCAGTTCCCCAAAACCCATTTAGGGTTTTGAGTTAACTGATAACTCACATTGGCGGCGACCCAATGAATCTGCCTGTTACTTTGCAGAATTTTGTCATGCTCCGAAATTAGAAATATATTACTAGCTGCTTCGGAGCTCTGATCCCATGGGAAAATAGAGATGAAAAGTAGACGGAATTGAAAAACTATTCTATCATTGCACACACACCTTTAGTATACCGATGTTCCTCGACGTTCCAAATGGTATCTTGGTGTGTCAGCACCTTGTTAGCCACGACCTCGTGCTGGTGGAAGCCCCAGGCGGGCAGCTGGCGGCCGCTGTAGCGCAGCGCGGCGCCACTGTCTACGTGCACCAGCCGCTCTAGCGAGCGGATGCTGTCCCAAGTCATTATAAGTGGGATATTGCTACTGACCTTTAGTATACCGATGTTCCTCGACGTTCCAAATAGTGTCTTGGTGCGTGAGGACCTTGTCAGCTACGACCTCGTGCTGGTGGAAGCCCCAGGCGGGCAGCTGGCGGCCGCTGTAGCGCAGCGCGGCGCCACTGTCTACGTGCACCAGCCGCTCTAGCGAGCGGATGCTGTCCCAAGTCATTATAAGTGGGATATTGCTACTGACCTTTAGTATACCGATGTTCCTCGACGTTCCAAATAGTGTCTTGGTGCGTGAGGACCTTGTCAGCTACGACCTCGTGCTGGTGGAAGCCCCAGGCGGGCAGCTGGCGGCCGCTGTAGCGCAGCGCGGCGCCACTGTCTACGTGCACCAGCCGCTCTAGCGAGCGGATGCTGTCCCAAGTCATTATAAGTGGGATATTGCTACTGACCTTTAGTATACCGATGTTCCTCGACGTTCCAAATAGTGTCTTGGTGCGTGAGGACCTTGTCAGCTACGACCTCGTGCTGGTGGAAGCCCCAGGCGGGCAGCTGGCGGCCGCTGTAGCGCAGCGCGGCGCCACTGTCTACGTGCACCAGCCGCTCTAGCGAGCGGATGCTGTCCCAAGTCATTATAAGTGGGATATTGCTACTGACCTTTAGTATACCGATGTTCCTCGACGTTCCAAATAGTGTCTTGGTGCGTGAGGACCTTGTCAGCTACGACCTCGTGCTGGTGGAAGCCCCAGGCGGGCAGCTGGCGGCCGCTGTAGCGCAGCGCGGCGCCACTGTCTACGTGCACCAGCCGCTCTAGCGAGCGGATGCTGTCCCAAGTCATTATAAGTGGGATATTGCTACTGACCTTTAGTATACCGATGTTCCTCGACGTTCCAAATAGTGTCTTGGTGCGTGAGGACCTTGTCAGCTACGACCTCGTGCTGGTGGAAGCCCCAGGCGGGCAGCTGGCGGCCGCTGTAGCGCAGCGCGGCGCCACTGTCTACGTGCACCAGCCGCTCTAGCGAGCGGATGCTGTCCCAAGTCATTATAAGTGGGATATTGCTACTGACCTTTAGTATACCGATGTTCCTCGACGTTCCAAATAGTGTCTTGGTGCGTGAGGACCTTGTCAGCTACGACCTCGTGCTGGTGGAAGCCCCAGGCGGGCAGCTGGCGGCCGCTGTAGCGCAGCGCGGCGCCACTGTCTACGTGCACCAGCCGCTCTAGCGAGCGGATGCTGTCCCAAGTCATTATAAGTGGGATATTGCTACTGACCTTTAGTATACCGATGTTCCTCGACGTTCCAAATAGTGTCTTGGTGCGTGAGGACCTTGTCAGCTACGACCTCGTGCTGGTGGAAGCCCCAGGCGGGCAGCTGGCGGCCGCTGTAGCGCAGCGCGGCGCCACTGTCTACGTGCACCAGCCGCTCTAGCGAGCGGATGCTGTCCCAAGTCATTATAAGTGGGATATTGCTACTGACCTTTAGTATACCGATGTTCCTCGACGTTCCAAATAGTGTCTTGGTGCGTGAGGACCTTGTCAGCTACGACCTCGTGCTGGTGGAAGCCCCAGGCGGGCAGCTGGCGGCCGCTGTAGCGCAGCGCGGCGCCACTGTCTACGTGCACCAGCCGCTCTAGCGAGCGGATGCTGTCCCAAGTCATTATAAGTGGGATATTGCTACTGACCTTTAGTATACCGATGTTCCTCGACGTTCCAAATAGTGTCTTGGTGCGTGAGGACCTTGTCAGCTACGACCTCGTGCTGGTGGAAGCCCCAGGCGGGCAGCTGGCGGCCGCTGTAGCGCAGCGCGGCGCCACTGTCTACGTGCACCAGCCGCTCTAGCGAGCGGATGCTGTCCCAAGTCATTATAAGTGGGATATTGCTACTGACCTTTAGTATACCGATGTTCCTCGACGTTCCAAATAGTGTCTTGGTGCGTGAGAACCTTGTCAGCTACGACCTCGTGCTGGTGGAAGCCCCAGGCGGGCAGCTGGCGGCCGCTGTAGCGCAGCGCGGCGCCACTGTCTACGTGCACCAGCCGCTCTAGCGAGCGGATGCTGTCCCAAGTCATTATAAGTGGGATATTGCTACTGACCTTTAGTATACCGATGTTCCTCGACGTTCCAAATAGTGTCTTGGTGCGTGAGAACCTTGTCAGCTACGACCTCGTGCTGGTGGAAGCCCCAGGCGGGCAGCTGGCGGCCGCTGTAGCGCAGCGCGGCGCCACTGTCTACGTGCACCAGCCGCTCTAGCGAGCGGATGCTGTCCCAAGTCATTATAAGTGGGATATTGCTACTGACCTTTAGTATACCGATGTTCCTCGACGTTCCAAATAGTGTCTTGGTGCGTGAGGACCTTGTCAGCTACGACCTCGTGCTGGTGGAAGCCCCAGGCGGGAAGCTGGCGGCCGCTGTAGCGCAGCGCGGCGCCACTGTCTACGTGCACCAGCCGCTCTAGCGAGCGGATGCTGTCCCAAGTCATTATAAGTGGGATATTGCTACTGACCTTTAGTATACCGATGTTCCTCGACGTTCCAAATAGTGTCTTGGTGCGTGAGGACCTTGTCAGCTACGACCTCGTGCTGGTGGAAGCCCCAGGCGGGCAGCTGGCGGCCGCTGTAGCGCAGCGCGGCGCCACTGTCTACGTGCACCAGCCGCTCTAGCGAGCGGATGCTGTCCCAAGTCATTATAAGTGGGATATTGCTACTGACCTTTAGTATACCGATGTTCCTCGACGTTCCAAATAGTGTCTTGGTGCGTGAGGACCTTGTCAGCTACGACCTCGTGCTGGTGGAAGCCCCAGGCGGGCAGCTGGCGGCCGCTGTAGCGCAGCGCGGCGCCACTGTCTACGTGCACCAGCCGCTCTAGCGAGCGGATGCTGTCCCAAGTCATTATAAGTGGGATATTGCTACTGACCTTTAGTATACCGATGTTCCTCGACGTTCCAAATAGTGTCTTGGTGCGTGAGGACCTTGTCAGCTACGACCTCGTGCTGGTGGAAGCCCCAGGCGGGCAGCTGGCGGCCGCTGTAGCGCAGCGCGGCGCCACTGTCTACGTGCACCAGCCGCACTAGCGAGCGGATGCTGTCCCAAGTCATTATAACTGGGATATTGCTACTGACCTTTAGTATACCGATGTTCCTCGACGTTCCAAATAGTGTCTTGGTGCGTGAGGACCTTGTCAGCCACGACCTCGTGCTGGTGGAAGCCCCAGGCGGGCAGCTGGCGGCCGCTGTAGCGCAGCGCGGCGCCACTGTCTACGTGCACCAGCCGCTCTAGCGAGCGGATGCTGTCCCAAGTCATTATAAGTGGGATATTGCTACTGACCTTTAGTATACCGATGTTCCTCGACGTTCCAAATGGTGTCTTGGTGTGTCAGGACCTTGTCAGCCACGACCTCGTGCTGGTGGAAGCCCCAGGCGGGCAGCTGGCGGCCGCTGTAGCGCAGCGCGGCGCCACTGTCTACGTGCACCAGCCGCTCTAGCGAGCGGATGCTGTCCCAAGTCATTATAAGTGGGATATTGCTACTGACCTTTAGTATACCGATGTTCCTCGACGTTCCAAATGGTGTCTTGGTGCGTGAGGACCTTGTCAGCCACGACCTCGTGCTGGTGGAAGCCCCAGGCGGGCAGCTGGCGGCCGCTGTAGCGCAGCGCGGCGCCACTGTCTACGTGCACCAGCCGCACTAGCGAGCGGATGCTGTCCCAAGTCATTATAAGTGGGATATTGCTACAGACCTTTAGTATACCGATGTTCCTCGACGTTCCAAATGGTGTCTTGGTGCGTCAGGACCTTGTCAGCCACGACCTCGTGCTGGTGGAAGCCCCAGGCGGGCAGCTGGCGGCCGCTGTAGCGCAGCGCGGCGCCACTGTCTACGTGCACCAGCCGCTCTAGCGAGCGGATGCTGTCCCAAGTCATTATAAGTGGGATATTGCTACTGACCTTTAGTATACCGATGTTCCTCGACGTTCCAAATAGTGTCTTGGTGCGTGAGGACCTTGTCAGCTACGACCTCGTGCTGGTGGAAGCCCCAGGCGGGCAGCTGGCGGCCGCTGTAGCGCAGCGCGGCGCCACTGTCTACGTGCACCAGCCGCTCTAGCGAGCGGATGCTGTCCCAAGTCATTATAAGTGGGATATTGCTACTGACCTTTAGTATACCGATGTTCCTCGACGTTCCAAATAGTGTCTTGGTGCGTGAGGACCTTGTCAGCTACGACCTCGTGCTGGTGGAAGCCCCAGGCGGGCAGCTGGCGGCCGCTGTAGCGCAGCGCGGCGCCACTGTCTACGTGCACCAGCCGCTCTAGCGAGCGGATGCTGTCCCAAGTCATTATAAGTGGGATATTGCTACTGACCTTTAGTATACCGATGTTCCTCGACGTTCCAAATAGTGTCTTGGTGCGTGAGGACCTTGTCAGCTACGACCTCGTGCTGGTGGAAGCCCCAGGCGGGCAGCTGGCGGCCGCTGTAGCGCAGCGCGGCGCCACTGTCTACGTGCACCAGCCGCTCTAGCGAGCGGATGCTGTCCCAAGTCATTATAAGTGGGATATTGCTACTGACCTTTAGTATACCGATGTTCCTCGACGTTCCAAATGGTGTCTTGGTGCGTCAGGACCTTGTCAGCTACGACCTCGTGCTGGTGGAAGCCCCAGGCGGGCAGCTGGCGGCCGCTGTAGCGCAGCGCGGCGCCACTGTCTACGTGCACCAGCCGCACTAGCGAGCGGATGCTGTCCCAAGTCATTATAAGTGGGAAATTGCTACAGACCTTTAGTATACCGATGTTCCTCTACGTTCCAAATGGTGTCTTGGTGTG
The DNA here is from genome assembly GCA_018467065.1 of Ephestia elutella. Lineage (NCBI taxonomy): Eukaryota > Metazoa > Arthropoda > Insecta > Lepidoptera > Pyralidae > Ephestia > Ephestia elutella. The sequence continues at coordinate 6,327,552 of CM031567.1, read as the reverse complement.
TCAGGACCTTGTCAGCTACGACCTCGTGCTGGTGGAAGCCCCAGGCGGGCAGCTGGCGGCCGCTGTAGCGCAGCGCGGCGCCACTGTCTACGTGCACCAGCCGCTCTAGCGAGCGGATGCTGTCCCAAGTCATTATAAGTGGGAAATTGCTACAGACCTTTAGTATACCGATGTTCCTCTACGTTCCAAATGGTGTCTTGGTGTGTCAGGACCTTGTCAGCTACGACCTCGTGCTGGTGGAAGCCCCAGGCGGGCAGCTGGCGGCCGCTGTAGCGCAGCGCGGCGCCACTGTCTACGTGCACCAGCCGCACTAGCGAGCGGATGCTGTCCCAAGTCATTATAAGTGGGAAATTGCTACAGACCTTTAGTATACCGATGTTCCTCTACGTTCCAAATGGTGTCTTGGTGTGTCAGGACCTTGTCAGCTACGACCTCGTGCTGGTGGAAGCCCCAGGCGGGCAGCTGGCGGCCGCTGTAGCGCAGCGCGGCGCCACTGTCTACGTGCACCAGCCGCACTAGCGAGCGGATGCTGTCCCAAGTCATTATAAGTGGGAAATTGCTACAGACCTTTAGTATACCGATGTTCCTCTACGTTCCAAATGGTGTCTTGGTGTGTCAGGACCTTGTCAGCTACGACCTCGTGCTGGTGGAAGCCCCAGGCGGGCAGCTGGCGGCCGCTGTAGCGCAGCGCGGCGCCACTGTCTACGTGCACCAGCCGCACGAGCGAGCGGATGCTGTCCCAGGTTGCGTCGTCGCTGTCGCGGTTCACGATCTCCACGCGCCAGAGGATCTGAGCTGGCATCGACACGTTGTAGTCGATGTAGCAAGATACCTCCTGGATAAACAATGCGATACAGCGTGTAGGTGATCAGGAGACAGTCCTTCGTTTAAATAAAAATTAGATTGCCATTGCGACCGTAGGCTATTGTACAGACTCAGCCAAGTTATAATTGTATTTGAGTACGGATGGGCTAGCTCATGAATAAGCATTCAGCAAGCTACTTATTAAAAAAATAAAACGACTGACAACACACATAGCCTATGTCATTCGGAGGAATGCAAGGAATCTCAAACTACCTCACTTAAAATTCTATCAAGCTGTTCAGGTTGTGGAATAAAGAAACTTACATACATAAATACATGAACCCTGTAAACATAATACTCTTTTTTTGGTTAGTCGTGTAAAAATCAACCCACAAGGCTGCAATAGGGTAGATGACAACAAGTCAAATTAGTTACTTTTTTCTAAATGTCAAAAACAATAATTTATATGGGACTTGTATGACAGTACTCAACGGTGACGTCACTTTTAATGGAGTCAAAAAGCATTCCCAATATACTTTAATTAGAACTAAAAAATAGTAAACCATGTTATAAATAAAATTGATCAATTAAAGTGACATTCAATTATAATGTTTCATTATTTAAATAGCATCGTATATTTTATTTTTTACCCAGTCATCATCCCTACATTTGTATGAAAAATACACAAGATACATTTTGCTGAGGGCAATGGCTGGTCCTCTTTGTTGTCTGACTAATAAAGATTGGGTAGCATTAAAGACCTGTTAAGTTTCTTATTTGAGCAGCCAGATAATATAAAACAAAAATAGATACCTGCGACTGCGGCGAGACGGGCGAGGCGACGTCGTGCGAGTTGAGCGCCCGGCTGGTGATGCCGTGCAGCAACTGCACCACGTCGCCGTGCCGCACGGCGTCGGGCGGTCGTGCCACGGCCAGCGACGCCTGCGAGGGCCGCTTCACGATCCACCAGTTGTTCACGTCCTAAGTTATTCTTTATTAGATCCGGTACATTTCTCAATATTACTACTTATAGACAGACCTACGAGTACCTATTGGTAAAATGCACCCATTTCGAAAACAAAAAATCTGAAATTGAATGGGTGCTGTATTTTAAAATAACAGTACGATGGTAATATTGTTTGGAAACCTACACTCTTGATTTAGTGTGGGAAATGGTAAAACAAAATTTTGGGTGTGACGTCCACTAATGACATCGACATGAGCATAGCTCTTAGATATACTAGACGACAGATCACTAAATTACAAATCCAGTTTTACTTTTGCCCTACTACAAATGTTGTATAATGATGGAAGACAGAGGAGGGGATGAAAGTTGCGCATGGGTACGACTGACGAACCAATCGCGTTCGCTGGACGAGACCCGCCCGACCCCCGCATAGACCGATAAATCGCCTACTGCGCAGCTTAACCGCCATCATTCATCTTATCTGACGAGACTTATAACTACCCAGGCTTACACGTTTTCTAGTCACATTTAACGTTAACCCACCTTGAAGCTGTAGCAGGTGACCTGCTGCTGGTGCGAGGAGCCGCGGCCGTCGCTGTAGCGCACCGGGTACACGTGTGCGTGCGAGTGTAGCCAGCACGTGCGCCCGTGTGTGTGTCTGCAATACAGTGCGTATGATTTACCATTTATATAAACTGGAATTTCTTATCCTCTCTTTTTACACGACTGACCAAAAAAGAAGTGTCAGGGCATGTATGTTTATATGTACTTATCTAAGTTTTTTTATTCCACCATAAGTCCTGAACGGCTTAAAATATTTTGATTTGAGAGGCATTTTTATATTTCTTGCATAGCTCCGAGTGACATATTCTATGTGACGTCAAAAAATCAAAATGGCGGATGATAATCGCGATAAATAGCAGACCGAAAAAATAAAATTTGATCAATCTTATACAGTGGAGTATCGAAACGAAGGGCTTTAAAAAGCGATTTCAAATACTTAACTTATAATGTTTGTATGTACTTTTTGTTGTTGTAAAGTTGTCAGTCGTGTTTTTTTAATATTTTTAATTTATCTTGTTTTATTTTATCTAAATCTTACCTTAGGGTAATTTGTGATCCATGTGCCACATGTAGCGGTTGTCCCCGAGTTATGCTAGCTAGCCCGCCTTGTAACGAAGCTTGGAAGGCGCTCGTCATCACGCTGTCGTGAGGTCCGGCCTTTGGCAGCATTGCCAGGTGGGCATAGAACACTGACACATACACTGATAGAGGAATCATGACCAAAATCGTCAGACGCCATACAGCCGACCATACTAAAAGTAGCGTAGATTCAGCATTTCCTATTTGTTTCCATATCTGACGTCCGACCAGGAAAAGCGCCAAGTAATAAGTGTACAGTCCAGAATATTTTACACTGAAAATGAAATTTTAAATATAGTTTTCAAACTACATTAAAACTAGTTTTATACATATGAAACCAAGTTTTTACAAAAAAATAATTTTTGACAAGCTTTTATCATCACCAGGGTGATCTTGGAACATTATGTGACAAAAATGTCAACTCTTGAGGAGTCCTGGTTGGAAGGGCTGGATGCACCACCAGGTCATGCTTATAATAAAGCATTGTCATTGGCACCAAACCACATGTAAAATTTCAACTCTGTAGGACATGTGGAAGTGGGTTAAATTTAACTTTAACTTGCAAGATTGCATTACAGACAACAGGATAGGTGAAAGTAAATAAAAGCTTGTAAAATACATCTCTCTTCTTCAAGCTTTAGTAGTTACAGTGTAGAAAGAATCATAGATAACCACCACACATTACCCAGAATCTAGTAAAGTATACAGAGTTTAAGTGATATATGGGAATCCAGTGTTCATCAACAAAAAGTATCAGCAGCAATTTTAATTTAACATAAGTTTAGCATAATTACAGTTACGTACGAAAAACAACAGCCGAGAAACACAGCACCAATGCAAAGCCACACAACACTATAAGCGCCACTTTTGCGAGTGCTCTTTATAGTGCACAGTACTCCACACAGGCCAAACAGAATTTGAATACTTTCGAGCAGCATAAATCGAGATTGTGCTAAAAAACAGTTTTCTGAAAAATTTAAATTTTAGAAAAATTAGTGCCATGTAATATTTTATCATTACACACTGTTGTTGAAAGTGTGATATAATAATTATTTGTAACAATGGCTTTATAAAAATAAAGGTTCAGAATGGGCAATCAAATGGGCATCATCAAGCAAACAGTTTCAAGGCCGACTGGCTGTATTAAAGTTTCATTTGCTGACCAAAACAAATCCTCAATGACTACAGAACAAGTGTTCAATTGATAGTTTTTATACTATTTGCGTAATGAGGCCTGTTTGCATGTCGCAGCAAAAAAGCATAATTTTATTCATAAAAAAAACATTGACTGAAATCAAACTGTAAGTCATATTACTTACCAAATAAAACTAAAAGTGCAGCTAGAATGGCTGTCCATTGATAGAAAGACATTTCAAGCATGACCTGGTATGTGATGGCCACAAGGAAACTGCCAGCAACTGCAGGCACCAGTCTTAACGCTTTAACAGGAACATTGTCGGTATAAGGCGACCCTATTCGGTCAAATGTGAAGTTTCCATCATAGCCAGCTGCTCGACCAGCTAAATACAAGAGTTGTTTGCCAAGAGGTGGATGGGCATCAAAGAAGAACACTCCTTTTGTATAAAGTGATACATATCTGCCATAATGCAATTCATCAAATCTGAAACACATGAACATCTCATGAGAGAATACGGTAATAGAGAAATTATGTTCCAAATGGGTATGAAAAATATCCATTCTTTAATTAAGTAGTTTTTTTTTTTTTTTTTTTTTTTTTTTTATTACATAGGGCGGCAATCAAGTACATGAATGAAAATAATATACAGCTATACTTACACAATATACCTGGGTTCATCTATGTTATATAGTCGTGTACCCAGTGCCAGTGCTAACAAAAGTAGAAATATCAAATCTATCTCTAAGTGCAGATGAAGATTTATTTGTCTCTGCACTTCTTTTGGTGGACTCTCCACAGCCATAGTCTCATTCTCTTCTTCTGCAGGAGCACCATCACCCTAAAGTAATGCATAGAATTAGCATAATTCGCATTATTTCAGCAGCAGGAAGTCTGTTGAATAGCTTTCCACAATAGGTGGATAAGAGACCCACAACAAATTAATTTTTTTTTTATAATTTGTTGTAGGTCTCTTATCCTATTTTTAGGTACGCCTAATTTTATTACTTACGACCTCTCGCGCTTCTTTTATCAGATCTTCATCCAAACCTTCTAGCGATTCATTGACCTCTATTAATTTATTTTTATCCTTTCGTTTTCTTATTGATTTCTCTAATTCCATAATCGGCAATTAAATTATAAAACCTCTTTATAATAAACAGAATTCAATTAATTTGTCTACTTCATAGATATAACATTATAAAATCTAATCAACTAAAAATGAAAGGAACGTCCGTGTACAAAATAAATTACAGTTGACTTGACATTTAACAAACAAGAGATGACAACAAACTGACAGATGACAGGCAGAGTAGTTTTTTTAATGCATACAGCCAAACCAAGATGTAGCCAAGCAAACAGCCAAGGATGCAAACCAATTTCTGTTGTCAAGTCAAGCGTCAAGTTCCGTCAGAAGAATGTCAATGTCAATAATGTCAGATATTCTAGCTCTAGTTTGTTAGTAAATGTCAGGTAAATGTCCGCCTAAAATTCAAAATTTCAAAGGTTTTTTGTTTTTTGGGTTTGTGCAAGGTTGTGTGATGCGATGCGATGTAGTGAAATCGTAAAAGAATTCTGAATTTATTTCACTTGTGCCTTATATAAACAAATTAGGCATAATTGCTATAATACAATTCTTACCTACATCGAGGTCGCTGAAAAACAATACTCTATTGGCTAATTTAGCATTACTCTAATTTTATAATGGAATCGCAGAAAGGAAGTAGTAATAAAGTATCTATTGTTAATTGCCCAGTTTGCGATAAACAGTTTCAACCGGAAATTATTGAGGAACATGTCAATAAGTGTTTATTCCTTAACACCAAAGGTACAGACAGTACATCGGCATTTAAGAGAAACGGATCACATTTTAAAAACACATCTCCACATGATAAAAAGATAAAGTTGGAACACCAATCACACACCAGTCCAACTCCAAAATCTACAATAAATCAGGTACCAAACAAGCAGTAATTTTGTTCATGCATTTGTTATTTGAATAAACAGATAAAAGATCAATCAGTAATATTTTGGCGACTATAGTTGCTCTTGTTTTGTGTTTAAAAAAATGCAAGTTTATCTTTGTTTTATTTACCTAATTAGGTACTCAGTGACTAGAAAGACACTCAAAGAGTATCTTGGCCTCTGAAGTCTGATATGAGAGATGATACTTCACATATATAGCACCTAATAATAATTGCAGGTACCACAGACTACAAAGGCCAAAAACCAAAGTACACAAGGCAAATCTCTTCCATTAGCTGAACAAATGAGGCCTCTCCAACTGGAAGACCTTGTTGGTCAACAAGAAGCTTTTGGTCCCGGCTCCATGCTGAGGTCCATGCTACAACAGAAAAAAGTACCTAACATGATATTGTGGGGTCCACCAGGATGTGGAAAGGTTCATATGTATTTTGTGATGTATGCTAAACTTTCAGTCTAAATTAGCTGGTAGCAACCTTTCTTCAAAGTCAACAGAAAGTACAGACTTCAATAATATAAATCTAAAGGAAGATAGTTCAAAAAAAAATGATAGTGATTGATTTATGCACTGATTATTTTTTTGACTTCAACACTTTGTATCTCCACTAAAATAAGTATGATTATGTTGATAACTTCCACCAGGAATAAATGACTATCTATCTTGAAAAATCTAAACTTACAGAATTACAGCCTGTCTCTAGTTGAAAGTTATGTTACACTGGGACTCCTCTTCATGTGTTATTATAGGTAGATAATAACACAACACATGTATGAAATTTTATTAAAATCCAGTCATTTTTGTGTGAAAGAGTAACAGACACCCATTCTTATAATATTAGTAAACAAATAAATAAATATATACAGACAAATCACACAGATTGAGCTAGCCTCAATGTTAGTAGGGGTAGGATATTCAAAATTAACTTATTGCAAGTCCTGTTACAGACATCTTTGGCTAATGTTGTGGCAAATATTTGTAAAGAGCACAATAACATGAGATTTGTCAAACTATCTGCTACAATGGCTGGTATAAATGATGTCAAAGAAATAGTAAAGGTGGCTAAAAATGAAAATCAGTTTAAAAGGCAAACAGTTCTATTCATGGATGAGATTCACAGGTATTCTAATAGTATTATTTTTTTCTCAAGTAATTTATGAATAGAAGAAGTTTATTACATATTACTTGAAAAGAAAATGGTAGTACTAATAAAAGTCAATTCAGAGTTGTTTTTTTCAGGTTCAATAAGCTTCAACAAGATACATTTCTGCCTCATGTTGAGAATGGTACAATAACACTAATTGGTGCCACCACTGAAAACCCCTCATTCAGTTTGAACAATGCCTTGCTCAGTCGCTGCAGAGTAGTGGTCATGCAGAAGCTGAGTGTAGACAATGTGTTGGTTATATTAAAACGTGCCCTGAGAGGCAATGGTCAAGTTCGAGTAGTTTCTGAAACCAATAAAGAAATGAATGACAATGAGACACCTAGGTAAGCTCAGTAAATAAACATGTATCAAAGAACCCAACCCCCAAAGCAGAAAAATTATGTATTTTAACATTCATTTCAGATTCATAGTAGAAGAAGAGTCACTTAAATGGCTGGCGGAGGTGAGCGATGGAGACGCTAGAATGGCTCTGGGGGCTCTAGAGTTAACACTGACAGCTAGAGATCCGGGGGATGAATTACATGTCTCTGGTCCAGTTATATTGTCAGTTGAGGATATCAAGAATGGTATTAAGGTAATAATAATGTATTTCTTTTATATAGTCAGAGAATTCTCAATTCAGTAAGAAATCATAGAACTATTAGTAGGTAAGTAAAAAATATTTCCTATTTTATTTTTATATCCCAGAATTTAAATTACAAGAGCAAGAAAGTTGATGAAGACAAATAAGCCTGTACAATTTTTTTTACAGAGATCACATATGGTTTACGACAGACAAGGGGAGGAGCATTACAACACAGTATCTGCAATCCACAAGTCCATCCGAGCAAGTGATGATAATGCTGCTCTGTACTGGACAACGCGGGCTTTGCATGGTGGCGAAGATCCCATGTACATTGCTCGCAGACTTATTAGGGCAGCATGCGAAGACATAGGTAATATTACTTGTCAAAGTATAACGACGTGTGGCGTAGGCGGGATGGCCTGCTAGAAGTCGAACTTAGCGCCTTTATTCTTGAAAGCTATTGCTTAACGTTCCAGGTTTAGCAGATCCCAACGCTCTGGTGGAGGCTGTGGCATGCCTGCAGGGTTGCCAGCACATCGGCAAGCCCGAGTGCGACGTGCTGCTGGTGCAGTGCGCGGTGCGGCTCGCCAGGGCGCCCAAGAGCCAGGAGGTGTACCAAGCTATGAAGCGATGTCAACGGTCTTTAACGGAAGCAAAGGGTCCACTCCCTCCGATACCTCTGCACCTGCGTAACGCTACTTCGAAACTTATGAAACAGATAGGTTTGTAACGCGCAGCGCACACCTAGTTGCAAAATGCTCACGAGAATTTTGTGTTCAAAAACGAAGTAACCATATTTACAAGTGGTGGTGGTCTAAAATTCAGAATAAGTTCTGAAATTTATGTTTATTGTAAACATGCTTCGTTTTCAAATGTTTTTTTTCAGCTAGCTGAAAAATAAACATTTGCTGACCCTAAGATTTCAATAAGTTTACGGAATATAGGATCAGAAATAACAAATGTAATATTTTATTGCAGGTTATGGAAGAGGATACAATCTTAGGCACAAAGATGAATCTGGGCTCGTATATATGCCAGAGGGGCTGGAGGATGTAGACTTTTTTAGTAACGACGGTGGCGATTTTTGTAATAATGAATAACCAAGATAAAAAATAAACCGGAAATCCTAGTGTCAATGTTTTATTTATTTGGATAATCTCATTTCACAATTGTATGACATGGTAAAAATTTTCTATTTACAAGTACATAGCTGTAATTTACCTTTTAAACATTGTACCTTCTTAACATTGACGGCTTTGTTTTGCCACAATTTTTGATCTTAACTATAAAAATAAAATAACATTATTTCTTACTTTACAACATTGTGCACATACACACCAAAATAATTTACATCATATCTAGTTACACGCTACTAACTCACTTTGATAGGGATTTTTCGAATGTTGTCATCTTCCTAACTAAGCACAGGACAATACTAGTAACACGAAATATTTTAAAATGCTAATTTGTAGACGAGATTAACTTAAGTAGATGCAATATAAATGAACCTGTAGATTTTATATGAACAAAATACCATAAAGATCACAATGTGAATTATGTACCTATTATGTTGTCATATCATGTGGCAATGCACTTAGTAATTCATCTACATGTTTCTCACTAACATTTTAAGAATGTCAATGCTTGGCGGAAAATTTTGACCATAACACAAAATCTATATAAACAAATCTTACTTCTATTTATCTAGACTATAGCTTAGCCTAACATTCTAAGCAAAACTCGAAACAATTTTTCTAAATAAATTAGAATCAGACTTCTAATTTAGAACCTAACCAAAGGAAGAATACATCAATTTGTTTAGGGTCCAAAATTATAACAATACTACAAAGCAACACCCTCGACTTTCAATGTCAAAATTCATAAAACATTCACAGTGTATATAAACAAAGTATGTATAATTGGAACGTTTTCATAATTATTGAAATAACTATGTATATAAAATAATAGCTAATGCTAATCAGATTGCCTTTAGAAAACGTATTCGGGCCCGGCCATGTCGATCGCCCAGCGGAATTTATCACGTTGAGTTTTATTGTAAATCTTTTCGATAGGCACGCCATGCTTCTTGCACCTGAAAAAAAAATTAACGATGTATACAACATAACTTATCACTTGATTGCAGATTACCCTTGACTTCTTTATCAATATAACAAAAAACTCTTACCATGCAACAGAGATACGAGGATCGAGATAATTCAGTTTTGAGGTTCCAAGTGCAATAGTTTTGTTTTCATCACGGTCTGTCTCCTGTAGTTCCAATTTTTTCAGCTGCTCTTTCAGACGCTCTAAAGCTTTCTTCTTCTTATCACATATAATCTTTTCCTTTGCTGAGCCTCGTTTTGCAGCTTTAGTTGCATCTCTTACATCTTGTTCAGCCTCATCAACCTGGTCACGCTTAGCTTGTATCTTCTCTTTGAGAGCTTCCATTGATTTTGAATGACCTGAAGCAACAAAGGATACAAATATAAAAATGTTTTATGAAATAATTTTATTTATATTTTCCAATGTTTTATATTATTTATGTGATTTCGAATACAATGATAATTGTTACTGAATAAATGAAATGAAATGAATAGATGATATTTATGTAAAATTAATCTACTGCAAAAAAAAGAAATTAATTCTCTTACCTTTAGGGACTGCACGCTGATGGTTACACAGCACAGCTACTGCTCGATTTGCTCTATTATAGGCTAAAATTTTTTCAGGAATTGATGTTTTAGCATCTGTTAATTCATCTAACTGCCTTTGTAATGTAATAGATGCATTGTATGTACGGAACACTTTTGCCGTAAGACCTGGCATTAAATCTTTCAAATGTTCATTTAATGTTTGTGTATTAAGTCTATCAAAGAGATCATCACTATCTTTCTTGTTTTCCATGAATAGTTCGAGATTCTTAAATACTCGCTTTTCCACTGCTACTTCATTGTAGTATCTTATAGAATCTTTACCAAGGAAGTCAAACACCACTACATGTTCTTGGCCATCTTTCTCTTTGTGAAGCTCTATATGTTCCACTCTCAGAGAGCAGCAACCAACTGTATCAGCCTGGTCATCATCTTTTTCATTACCAGCTCTCAAAGCAAGTCTATCAATAAAATAAAGCGCCACAGCACGTTGCCGTACTCGCATTTCTTTAGCTTTCCAGTCATTACGATAAGTATCCCTGATTTTATCAATGCACTTGTGGAGTTTTCTTGCAGTTTCATATTTTTGCCAATCTTTTTCACCTTTCAATTTTGAACTAGGATTAAGCATGACATACTTTGATTGCCCTTGAACATTTTCTGTCCAAGATGCCAGCCATGTGACAGTGTTATCATGTCGCACTTCTTTCCATTTGTGTCCAGATGGCGGTTTAGGTACCTTACTATCCTTGGAACAGTTGATCAACACATCCTCTGGCATGACACGCCTTTTCAACATACCCATTTTTGGATGTTCACCTCTACCTCTGAATAAACCAGGAGGTTCTATTCTAAAATTGCCAATTTTTTCTTTATGACCATCAATTATACAGAATCCATATTCTTTTTGTATTTCTTCATTTTTAGCTTTGAGTGCAGCTTTTTCTTCTTTGCTACGATTTTTATTCTTTTCCGATTCACTTAGAAAATAGGCTTGCATTTCCTTAAAGTCACATTTTGAGAGATTCGTAATAAGCTTAGTTTCTTCTTTTGTCATGACTTTACGCCAATCAGCGAAGAAATTGTTGTTGAATGTATCTTTAGTGGTATAATCGTGATCCAACATACGAGCATAGAATCCAGCCACTTCCTCTGCATCTTGGGACAACCTCACCTCTTTACCATCATACCGGAATTTAACTTTTGAAGGTAATGGTTCATAAGGTGGGGCAAACAAAGGTCCTTTGTGTTCAAGGAATTTCCATTTTGTTCCATCATCTTTCTTCTCTTCTTCCCACCTGCAAAAAATAATCATTTTATTAGCTATTGAAAACATCAATTTATAATCAGAGATCCACAAAACAAAATAAGTAGGTATATCAAACCTTGCTTTACGAAATCTTATTTTTCTTACAATAATCTTGTTTACAAGTTTCGGCTGACGGATAATTTTATATTCGAAGAGGAAATGTCTTAGTACTATAGTAAACATACTTTAGTGTTCAATTATAACCTCAAAATTATGCCACGCGCCACCAACGCCATCTATCAAATAGTACCAACATTTTTGTAATGCCCGATCAAGTTAATAGAATAATAACACGCTAGATGGCGTATCATCCTACTAATATTATAAATGCGAAAGTTTGTAGGATGTTTGTTACTCACTCACGCAAAATCTACTGGACGGATTTCGATGAAATTTGGTATACGGGTAGAAAAATACCAGGAATAGCACATAGGGTACTTTTTTTATCCTGAAATTACCACGGTACCGAAGCCCCGGGGCGCAGCTAGTCAACAATGAAATCTCAAGGCTTCTCTACACCATCGCCGCGCCGATTGTATCGAGGTAGGTAGTCAGAATAAGAATAATGATGCTAAAATTCATGTAAGCTATCCCAAAGAATAGAAACTAAAAATATATAAATTGTACATATTTTAGCTTCTATCATGCTCTTACTTCAGGTCAAACAAGTATAAACGAAACAAAATATGTAATAGATTCTGTCTCAGTGACAACATACCATTTCCAGACTTCTTGTTCATCTTCTTGCTTTTTCTTCTTTTTGGTGGGACTGATAGAATCATTAGACTCTTGCTTTATAGGAGCAGATTTTCTTTTCTCTGGTTTGATTTTCTTCTTTTTCGGTTTTATTTCTTCTTCGTCTTCATCATCATCATAAACTGGTTCTACAGTAAAAAATCTTGTCAGTGGTTTGGTAATCTAATCATATGAAAATCTAAGCTTCTATCAACACTATTCTATATTTGAATGTTGTAATGTAAGTCTTATTTCCCACGGAATCGCTTAGCTTGTAAGTTTTGTTTGTAAGACAGTTTTATAATTACTATAAGTTATTCAATATACGTGAGACTTCGGACCTAACAACATGTGTTTGACTTAACTCCTTACTCTAAGAAGCCACATATCACAATGTGGAGTTTTTGTATTATTAAAATAAGAGCTAATCTATTGTCAATCAGCGTGCGAATTTCTTCTGGTTGCGTAGTTTTGGAGTCTGTCGGAAAACAACGTCACATGGTTTTTATATCCTACTAAAATTATAAATGCGTAAGTTTGGATGTGAGTTTGTGAATTTGTGAGGATGTTACTCAATCACGCAAAATCTACTGGACGGATTTCGATGAAATTTGGTATACGCGTAGAAAAATACCGGGAATTTCAACCCGAAATTCCCACGGCGCCGAAGCCCCGAGGCGTAGCATAGATATCATTAATAAGAAAGGAAATATGGCCAAATGGCCCATATTATAGCTGTTTCCAAATTTCGGATCGTCGTATGCGCAGTTGCTAACAATTAAGTTAGTTCATCAGACAAAATAGTAACAAACCTTTCTTTACTTTCTTCTTAGACTTTTTACGCTGAAGTAGAGGGATATCTTCTTCACTCTCGCTTGCCGCCCGTTTTTTGGGAGCTATGCGTTCAAGCTGCAGATAAATGATAACAAGTTTAATATGTCTTTAGCTACTTTTGACATAACATTATTTCTCTATCTCCTACACCTCAGATAGTGTTGTTAGATATTATTTATTTTTCAGGGGTCTTACAGCAAACTTTAAACATAGTATAAATTTTCCATTACAGTAAAGCTTTGCTAATTGCAAGACTCCACCTATTGAATTATATCAACATCCTTTTCCCATTATTAGGGGTCAGCTTAATAATACATTTTATTGTTTATCCTACTTCCTACTAATATTATAAATGCGAAAGTTTGGATGTGAGTTTGAGAGATGTTTGTTACCCAATCACGCGAAATGAACTGGACGGATCTTGATGAAATTTGGTATACGGGTAGAAAAATACCGGAAATAGCACATAGGGTAGTTTTTATTCCGAAATTTCCACGGGAGCGAAGCTTCGGGGCGCGGCTAGTATGATATATATATTAGTCAGTTATTCTATGTTGTCAGACAATCACATAACCACAAGAGATGAAACAGGGTTGATGGCAAAACTTATTGAACAATACTACACACGTGCTGGTAGGTTAGGTACCCACCCGTAGTAGGATATGATTATTAAACCTGCAAGTTTGCAATACACAATATACTTTGTTTTGCCACAAGTTGAAGAGTTCCCTCGCTGGAAGTCGTTCTTCGGTGCATCAGTTATTATGTGCAGTTATGCTTATCATAATAATGCTTTGTCATCCAAACAAAAATTAAAATTGAATTTGAGTGTCAAAATTGAGTTGCAAGATTCCATTCAATCAAACATACATAGTTAAATACTAATTCAGTTGGGGATAAACTATTTTATATACCAATGGTGTGTCTTCTTCACTATCCTCTTCTTGAGGTAGCTCCGACAGAGGCTCATCCTTGAATTGAGAAAGGCTGTAGTCACAGGAGGATGCAGTGGTGCTGTTCAGTCCATATCCATCATCAGGTTCTTCCTTGATTTCATTCTTTACTACAGGTTCATCTATCTGTGTATATAAGACATTTTATTCTTCATTACAAAAGTTACTAATTTGGTTTACAAATTAACTTTATTTTGCTTGAATAATAGTAACCACTGTATTGACTATTATTCAAGCATATACAATAAAAGTAATTCCACCTAAATAAATAAACATTAGGCCATTATCATATGAATTAAATATAGAAATATCTTACTTTTTACTAATATTGTAACAAAGAAATGAAAGCTTGAGATGTCTGTTGTGTGTTTATGTTCTTTAGCCAAAATAATAATGAATAGATCAAAGATGAAATTTGGATCCCTGTCTCCTAGAAGATACAATGTGAAAGAAATAAACTTTTATATTAAACTTTGCAACTAACCTGCAAGGGATCTTGTTTCTCCTGAGAACTATCTGATTTGACCTTCTCATGTTTCTCACTGCTTTTATCTTTACTTTTACTGGAACTGAAAAATAAGTGATAAAACTGACAAAAGAGCTTAAAAGTATTGTAACGAAAAGTATATAAATAACGAGCATCTCACTTTTTAAAAAAATAATTCAAACAAAAATTATGTAATATTCTTTCATTAGCCATAAGTTTCACTGCTTTAGATTTCACATGAAAATAAAATGATTTATCAAACTGACATTAAAACAAATGGCAGAATATGACAGTTTCAACTTGTGTTGTCAATAAACAATACAAGGGTTGATGAAAAAAACTATTTTCGTTTGTAGCTTCATTATTAAAATAAAAAAAGTTAAAAGAATATTCATAAATATAAGTATTAATCACAGAAATAAAATTATATGTCTGTGGTATTAAACTATTATATTTCTATTACTATTTTTAGTTTTATTCCTTTTTTCTCCCAATTTGGGGTTACTGATTAATTACGCGGGCTTGTGGCCAAGCGCAATCAATGAACAGCTTTCTGCATTAAAATAAATGTAAGGGGATACGATTATTATTGTGTGGTATTGTTGTGATATGTAATTTCTTGTGTGTCAATAAAGAATTGTTGTTGTTCTATTAATACTTGGTGAAACCCACTAACCTGTGCTTGTCTTTAGAACTTGAATGTTTGTCTTTATCACTTCTATGTTTATCTTTGTCACTCTTGTCTTTGCGGTCTTTCTCTCGTTCACGATCTTTGTCCCTGTCTTTAGATTTGTGATCTTTCGAGGACGAACTCTTGTGCTCTCTGTCCTTCTCTTTATCTTTAGACGATGAAGAGGATTTCTTTTCTCCATTGCTACTCCTGTGTTTATCTTTATCCCGGTCACTCTTGTCCTTGTCCCTTTGCTTGTCTTTGTCACTGCGATGCTTGTCCCTGTCGCCGCGGTCCTTATCCCGGTCACTGCGCTCCTTGTCACTGCGTTCCTTATCCCTATCGCTACGCTCCTTGTCTTTGTCGCTCCTCTCCTTATCTTTACTGGACTCCTTATTCCTATCTTTGTCGCTGCGTTCCTTGTCTTTGCTTGACGACTTGTGGGAGCTGCTGTGATGAGTTTTACTACTCGAATGTCTGTCCTTATCCTTATCTCTACAAATAACAGGGTGCAAGATGGTTAAACAACATATTTTACGCAAGATAAATGCACAATCTATGGAACTTTCTCGAAAACTAACCTGCTAGAACTGTGTTTTGAACTTTTGTGGTCGCGGTCTTTATCTCGGTGTTTGTCCTTACTGGATGACTTGTGACTGGATTTGTGCTTCTCGGAGCTGCTGTAGCCGTTTTGAATAGTACCGTTCACGTGTTCACTTTTATTGCCATTTACCTTTCCCTGTGATCAAACCATGCGTCATTGAAATATCATTTAAATTAACAATATGAATTAAACACCACATTTACATTATTTAACTGTATATAAGCATGTTCAACCGACATTTCGAAATAGTTTCTGACCGACGCTTCGGTTTTGTTCTTATATTATACTGACGCCATATTGGGACTTAGAAAATTTTCGCTTTGTGAGGCTACTGTACACTAGTAAAGAAGAGTAACCAAAGGCTTAAACATTACAAATGTCTAATAAAATTGAACATTACAACGAGGATAATATATTTCAACACTTACAGGATCGTAATCATTATCACTGGCCGGGTTTTCGACACTCATTTTGCCTACGTATTACAACGTTTGTACCAGATTTCATGAAGCTGGCCGAGCGATCGCAATTTTCTAAGTGCCGTAGAGTGACGAATGCGCATGCGTCGTTCGAGTTGCAATCTGCAGGAACTTCATGGACATTGGTTCAATGTTCTGACATGTTGATAACTTCAGTTTTGTAAATGATGAATGTTGCCGTTGCCAGCAGTTCTATTCTATATAATCAAAAGTTGCCAGTTGCCATTTTATATTGACTGACAAAGTATTGTTTTTTTATTATTTGAAACCTACCTAGCTCTATGACATCCATGTCAACTTCCACGTAATAAGTAGTACTTTTTGTACAACAAAGTACTTATTACTTCCATTGGATGGTATTTGATCAATCAACAAGGACTTCCGCGAGCAGGTCTGCATGTCTATTTTACAGGGTAGGTACACGTACACCGTCCTCATAATACAAATGATCTTTTAAAAAAACCGGCGAAGTGCGAGTCAAGCTCGCGCACCGGGGGTTCCGTACACGCAAAGCATCTCACATTATAGCTCTAACTAAAAGACCAACTAGTTTTAAAAACAACAAACTCCGCAGTTCGATCCCTAGGATTCATACTGCATAGAGCGCAAAGATGTTTATAATGCTATTTTTTTGGACTTCCAACAACATAAGTAGTATTTACAACTTTCAGACTTATTCCTTTACAAGTACTGTTAGTCCCTGCTTTTTGACTTTCTTAATTTTAAGTCAACGGGAAGTACCCCATAGGTTTTGATTGCTGTCTGAAATCGCAAAATATACAAAAATTCGCAACTTTTACGGTAATATCTCCTTATCGCGTTGACGTATAATTTATTTATAAAAAAATAATCAAAATAACAAGTAGTTGATACCTTTAAGCGTTCCTGAAAAAAAAAAGTTTGTTAGACAGACGGCCAACAAAGTGATCTTATAAGGGTTCCGTTTTTGCCTTGTGAGGTATGGAACCCTAAAAACAACGTTTGTAATTAAAACTAACTACACATTTGAAAAATATCTGCTTCTACAAACTCATTTTTTTAAAAGGTGATCATTTTACAAACAAATGACTAGATAAACTATACAAAGTATCATTTTACTCACAAAATGAGTGAACAAAATGAGTCGACTCCAAGGAAAGACTTTTAAGGGAGAAAAGAAGTTGGGTTCAGGTTTTTTTTTCATTACTCATACTCAGAAAGTAGGTCCGCTGAAGTTGCCTGAGGAGCGGGTTGAATGAAAGTAATAGTTTTCAGCCCTAGGGAGAATCGTTTTCTACTGAAATTTTTAATGACTATTTTTTTGTTTTAAAAAAAAACCTGAACCCAACTTCTTTTCTCCCTTAAAAGTCTTTCCTTGGAGTCGACTCATTTTGTTCACTCATTTTGTGAGTAAAATGATACTTTGTATAGTTTATCTAGTCATTTGTTTGTAAAATGATCACCTTTTAAAAAAATGAGTTTGTAGAAGCAGATATTTTTCAAATGTGTAGTTAGTTTTAATTACAAACGTTGTTTTTAGGGTTCCATACCTCACAAGGCAAAAACGGAACCCTTATAAGATCACTTTGTTGGCCGTCTGTCTAACAAACTCTTTTTTTTTCAGGAACGCTTAAAGGTATCAACTACTTGTTATTTTGATTATTTTTTTATAAATAAATTATACGTCAACGCGATAAGGAGATATTACCGTAAAAGTTGCGAATTTTCGCATATTTTGCGATTTCAGACAGCAATCAATTTGGCAAAAAGCAAGGTCTTGACGTGACTGTTAAGTGTTTAGTTTATGTCAACAAAGTCAAAGTTTTTTAATGTAGGTAAGTACCTACTAAACACCGCCTACTAAACAGTATGGGACATCACTAATCACTCTACACACTTAACACTAAACACTTGACTAATCAAAGTGTATTATACCGGCCATAAGGGCAGAAAAGCAGTAATAACCTGAAACTGTTATAGTTTCAGGTTATTTTTTTTATGACCTCCGTAAAACACTGTGAGGGTAGAGTATTTTAAACAACGAAACAAACTTAAACAACGACCCAACATAAACCAAAACGCGCAAGGCGAGAGTTAATGGTTTAAAAGTTTATTTATCAATTAAAAATTTACCTATAGTACATTTGTAAAATACTTAATATTTTTTTCATTTGTCAAGAGTTGTTTGGTGAAATAAAACTTTTATATTCAATACATTTGTAAAGTAAAATTTTTATAAAATAAAAGTAGTAAAATGAAATATTTATCAAATGTATAGTTTTAGAAATGATGATTTGTGAAAGGTTTTTTGGTCAAACATTATAGTGAAAGTTATCCCTATTCACATAGAGGGAAAGAAACCGCCCAAGTGCGATCAAACCACGGTTCAAACTCACGCACGCCACAGAACACATAATAGTCGCACACACCGAGGGTTCGTAATGCAAAGCATCTCTAAACTTAGATAAACTAGTTTCAAAAATTAACTTTGCAGTTCGATCCCTAGACTAGTTCCTTTCCTACAGATTCATACTGTATGAAGCGCAAAAATAAGTTTATTCCTGTACAAATGAGTACTGTAATGTGTCCCAGTATACGTTCAGCCAACGCGCTTGGGTAAAAAACCACAAAACACTTTGTGGTGCTGTTCACACGTTGGCGTCAAAGTCTAGAACCTGAGATAGGTGGAGAATAGGAAATTCCACGCGGATAAGGTGGCGGGCAAAAGCTAGTATAAAATGAAACAATTTATCTCGATTTATACATTTTACTTAACAAGATCCTTATTTCTTATTAGTCTTTTGAAGATGATTTATAAATCAGTTTCCCTTCTGAATCTCTGTAAGATTTCTGTTTCTTGAAAGCAAATGCCATATATATCGCTGAAATGAAAAACCACATTATTATGTAGGTATTACTTTAGCAGCTAATATTAAAGCCAAAGAGAATAATAAAGTTAAAATCAGCTTGAAAGATGTTAGAATATTCAGTGTAAGGAAAAATTCAGTTCCAGCACTTTTTCTCCTTGACTTAGCTATGTAAGTAGTATTTAGTACTACTAGTAACTTTAGAGTTTTACATAATTGAGCATTACAATCAATTACTATGACACTAATTATTAATACTATGAAACTAATTTTGATGCCAATTTTACTATAATTTGGATAATTTCTTCAGGATGTTTAAAAGATATAGTAATATACATATCTGTATAAAGCAAGGGTGGATTGCTATTAAATAAAAAATATTATTTCCTCAGGTTGAATACCTACTTGCAACTTCCCACTCACACTTGCTCATTGTACCAATTCTATCACGTTCAGATTTTTTTTCCATATTTTTAAAGAAAGAATGAGCATGTTCATATTCTGCCTCTGCACCAATTAACTCCTTGCCCGGGGGCGCAGGATAGCTCTCAAAGCAAATAATTCTTTGCAATAACTGCTTGTATTTCTCTGAATGATCTTTATAAAAATCAGCAAATCTGGCTTTGTACACTAATTCAAGCCCATACTCAGATGCCAACTTAACCAACAAATCAAAATTGACTAAGAATTCTGGACAATCAACTACACCTTCTAGGTGAAAATCATATTTTGCTCCAAATAATGGATATCCATTTTCAGTATCAAAAAGTAATTTTATATTTAAGATTCGGTTTCCAAATGTGCCTTCTGGTGACTTTTTGACCCTTGATACAATTTCATTAGCATCTGGTATTGTTCCAAAGAAGTAGCCATCTGGTTTCAAACATTCTGATATATTAGTTAACATTCTCCGAGCTTGAGCTAAACTTTCAAAACTATAATGTAATCCAAACTGACAGCTAACAAGGTCAAACCCAATTGAAGGATCTTCATATTTGTCCCGTAATGTTTCTTTAGTACAATCTGCTGCAATAAACTCTGCAGAATATAATCTACCACATCGCTTTTTGAGGTCTTCATAGCGAGTTTGGCACTGCTGAACTGAGATTGCTGCAATGTCTGCAAATATAACTCTTTCTACACGGGCCTTCTGCCACTTGCTGAGATCCCCACCTTTTCCACAGCATATATCAAGCACTTTCAATGGTCTCCCATAATCTTTTTCCCTTACTTTATCTGTATACTCCTGTATCAAGACGCTTTTAACCCAGTTATTGAAGTTTCTAACATAAAAAATAGGGGAATTAAATCTCTCTTTCAAACCCTTTTCTTCCAAGTGATTGTAATGTGCTGCTACAACTGAACTATGGACTTCGGTTTCTTGAGATATGCTAGGCAATGCATCATCATCACAAAGTGGTTTTTTATTTGAGCATGCGTTGGTATCGAGGTCGCTGGGGGGCTCAGATTCACCGTTAATACTACTTGAAATTGAGGATTCAACTTTTCTATCATTATCAATTGATGACATTTTTATTAAGCAGAGTATGACAACAGTTAGAAGCCTGACTTATTTATAATCAGGAATAATAATTTTATTATACATGAATATCATAGAAAACCTAAAAAATAAAAATACTTTGCTTTGCTTGTTCTACTGCTAGGCACACACAACACAAGGCAAGCAAGCACAGCAAATTGACATGACAAGTAAGAGTAGTTGTCATTGTCAATGTCAGTAGACGCCGCCTGCTGTCATAATAGAGGTCATTATACACCTTTTTTTCTTCTAGGCTAACGAATTGTTTATTATAGGTTTTGGTATATGTGGTAGTCTACCACATATACCATCTACATCTACCACTGGTAGATCCTCAGGGTATAACCTCAGATTAAATACTATCAACGCATAGATGAAACGCTGAAGCGCTAAACTTTACGCCGAATGTAGGTACTACGTTCAACGTAGTGAAAAACTGTACCAAACTTGTTGTTGTTGGTTTGGAAATTCCAAATGAATGGATGAAAAACGAAATTCACGCGGGCGAAGCTGAGGGCAAAGCTATTAATTTTATAAATATCATTGTAAAAAGTCAAGGTCTATGTATGGGAAATAATCTTATCGGGTCCGGGATCATAGGGGATGAAGATGAAAGATGTCCTGTCCTGGGTCCCGGGGTAGAAGTTTATTGTAAACTAGCTGCGCCCCGGGCCGGGGCTTCGCTCCCGTGGAAATTTCGGGATAAAAAGTACCATAATGTGCTATTCCCGGTGTTTTTCTACCCGTATAGGTACCAAGTTTCATCGAAATCCGTCCAGTAGAGTAGTTTTTGCGTGATGGAGTAACAAACATCCTCACAAACTCACATATTCATATCTAAACTTTCGCATTTACCTATAATATTAGTAGGATTTTAATGTAGGTAGGTATAGGTAGGGTAGACCGGGGACAATTGTATCATTTTGCCTTTGGCGCTGAATTGCTAGTTGTTTTTTAATATTTATTAAATAGTGTTAATACTCAACGATACCTATGTTAGTTAGCTAGAGGGTAGAACCATTCTTATGGCTATAGAAACAGTATAAACATATTATTTTTTTATTTGAATAGAATTGGGAAATTGGTACAATTGTACCCCATTACGGGGTAAATTGTACCAAAGTTTTGAGGAAATAAAACACTGTTTTTAAGCAAAGAAATGTATTTCTGAATATGACCTTAACTCGGCGGTACAAACTTTAATGTAACTAAAATTAAAAGACAAAAAATTTCTATAATAAGGACTTTAAAACATGGTTAATTAAGTCATAGAAGCTACTATATTGCTGTTATAATTGTAATAAACAACAAAAAAACACGCAAATAATCAATTATCATATTGTATGGAAAGGCACATGTAACAATTGTCCCCTTGGTACAACTATCCCCTGGTACAATAGTCAGAAACTGGCTAATATTTTTCCTTATATAATATTATAATCAAAATATGAATATTCCGACAGAATACAAGACAGGCGATATGACGAATCGGTGCAAATCATATTTTGTAAAGTATAATCTCATACCTTTTAAAATTTTTGACCCGAATAAATAAATTGGAAGATTTACATAATTAAACGGTCTTATGGGGTCAATTGTACCACGGGGATAGTTGTACCGGTACAACCATACCCAAGAAATTGTAACAATTGTCCCCACAAGGTCATTTTGACAACAAAGGTAAATTACTTGTGAATACGAGCACTATATGACACAAAAACTATTAAAATGCATTGTCGTCAATTATACTAAGCGTTTAAACTATCACCAAGTAAAAAATACAGCTTAGATTTTCTGATATAACTAAAAAATATTACATCAAAAAACTTACTTTTGACACAATAGACAGATAAAGCAGTAGAGCAACTCCATACAAATGGCCCGATTTGACGCACGCACACAGACAAGCGCGTTTACACGGCCGCTAAGTGGTCATCGGTACCTACGACGCAGGAGCGTCACGACACGATGTGCGCCGCTCAGTCTGGTCGCGGACGCGGATCGAGACGCCTCTCGCGCTGTGTCTGCTCGTTGTGTACCTACGTTTCATTCGTGACGTAGTTAAATAGCGCTCTGTATTATTACATATTACTTACAGTTAATTATTATAATGGACGCGTCACGATCACGCATGTATTGCTGTGTTTACGGATGCCTTAATTCAACTGTTATTAAACTCTATTTATTCTTACCAGTCCTATCATGTAAACAATCTTACCATGTCTTTTTATGATTTTACAACAATATAAATTAAAATAGACTTTTTAGGAAATTACTTTCGTGGTTAATAAATGTTTTACTTTAGAATGTTTAGGTTTGAACTAATATTTGATTTATTTTCAACAAAATTCAACAAAAAGTACTGTAAAGATCGTTTACATGATAGGACTGGTAAGAATAAATGGAGTTTACATCAACTATGTCATTTTTTAAACTTCCTGCTGATGCTGAAAGGTAAAATAATACCACAATCATTTTTTAGTATTTTGTTACTTTTTTATGAGTAACTAGTTTGCCTAATAAGCATATAAAATGGAAAACACTATACAGTTTGGACTTTTTACCGCTTCCTTATGTCAGGGGCATGAGCGTTGTTATGGAACTGCAAGTGTTTAGTGGGATGTGCTGTTTGCCATACATAAAATAAGTAGGTACCTACCACATGTAACTTATATAAAGGCAGGTTCTATCAAACGGCAATTGTAAAAAAATATCTATAGCTGATCGAGTGAGTACTTAGGTAGGTACATCAACCACTGAAACGATTTAGACAAAATGTTGTATGGAGATAATTTAAGTACCGAGAATGGACATATGCTATAGTTTGCCCGCAACTTCGCTCACGTAAAATATATAACGCCAACGAAATGCGCCTACACACATACAATACAAACTACACGCCTGCTTTACGTTTTGTAGGCGCCAACCCTAGCGCTCCGCCTAGCCGTAGGTATAAACTTCAAGGACACGACTCAGTTGCTCTACTGCTTTATCTCTGTCTATTGTGCTTTTGAGGTGCAGAAATTTCTCCTCGCCGCGACACTCGCCCGCTTCGTGCCACGTTCGCGCGAGATTGGCGGTTGAGAGGCCCGCGTTCGGAGGCGCGCTTGATTCAGTCACACAACAGTACGACGCTTAGTTTAGAAGATATTTGCGATGGTTCAATCGTCCCCTGGTACAATTGTACCCGGTCTACCCTACTTATATTTATGAGTTCCGTTATTTTCCTTTTGGGGCAACAAACACAGAAACATGCACGCACAGCAAAGCACAACTAGAACCGCAGATAAATATCTGTGAAAAAAAATAAGTAAAGGTACAAATATTTGCCCGCGCTGGTAATCGAACGCGGAGCTTCCATTTAGGTTGGATGGACGTACTTTTATTCTGTTTCTGATTAAATAAAAATAGGTACTTTTTTTCTAATCTGTCGCTAATTTTTAAAGAGAACGTACCTACCAAGTCTACGTGACCCGATTTTACCACGCAATGGTCGGCCTCTCCGTCGCGCAAGATGGAAAATGATCTTTTTAGGGTTCCGTACCTCAAATCGCAAAAACGGAACCCTTATAAGATCACTTTGTTGTCCGTTTGTCTGTCAAACTTTTTTCTCAGGAACTCTTAAAGGTATCAAGGTGAAATATCGAATACTCGGATCCACGGTCTTTTTCAGCAAAAAAATACTTAATCAAAATTATACGTAAAACACGATCGAGATATCGCATATAAATTTTGCGATTTCAGAAGGAAATCAAAACCTATGGGGCATGCTTCCCATTGACCTAAAACTAGTGGTTCGCCGCGAACTTAGATCTTGCGATTATTATTTTAAAAATATGAGAATCATAAAAATGCATATATCTCAAAAACGGCAAAACGGATTTTGTTGCGCAACGAACTTAAAAATTCTATGGATGTTGCTACACGTATTCTTATTATCATATCATCGAAATTAATTCAATAGTTCGAGAGTTATCGCGGAACAAACATACATACATAGACTTACTAATGCAGAAATAAACAATCTAAATTAACGAATAACAGTATTTATCTCAAATCGAATAATATTTTAATTAATAATACCTACTTAAAATGTATAACAAATGATGACTGTTGACAGGGTAACTGAAAATGTGAATAGGGCGTCCGTAACATCTTACGAAATAAAAAAAATGTTGACAAAATGAAACCTAAAAGATCTTCTGGGTATGACGATATACCCATCTCAGTTATCAAGGAAAACATAAACACATTAGTTGGGCCCTTGAGCCGCTTCGTTAAAGTATGTTTTGAAAAATAGCCAAAATGATACCTATTCACAAGAACGGTGCAAAAACTGACCCAAAAAATTTTAGGCCAATATCGTTACTATCGGTGGTTTCAAAAATTTTGGAAAGCGTGATGAAAAACCGATTGTTATCACATTTAAATAAACATAATATTAATATTCTTAGTAGCAAACAGTTTGGATATCAACAGGGAGGTACTAAGGATGCAATTGATAAACTGATTGGTACATATCTACATACATAGAATCACGTCTCCATCCCTTACGGGGTAGACAAAGCCAAGAGTCGCGAGACTCGAAGGCCACGCTTAGCTGAATAGTGGGCTCTCTGATGGAATGGAGATTCAGTTATAGTGACAGGTTGCTAGCCTATCGCCTATGAGTGGAGGAATCCCCAGTTTAAAGCCCATTCCCTCGATTGACTTTTACAATCTGCGCGGGAGAAGCAGCTGGCACATTCTATGTTTTTTCTTCGCTCCCAGACCAGCATAGAAGCACCTAACCTGATTGGTGAGGTTACAAAAAGGCGTGGCGGGTTTATTATTTGATCTTAGCTCCATGTTCGATGTAGTTGATCACGGGATACTAATAAAAAAACTTAAGCATCTAGGAATAAGAGGTAAGTGGCTTAATTTATTTCGGTCGTATCTAACAAATAGGAAACAGTTTGTTGAAATAAATGATATAGAAGATGGGTGTGAAAAGACGGCTAAATCTAAAATTGAATGAATTAAAAGAGGTGTCCCACAAGGATCTATTCTAGGGCCGATATTATTTATAATCTTTACCAATGATTTGATCAACTATATGAATAAACTAGCTGTTACCCGCGGCTTCGCCCGCGGCAAAAAAGGATTAATCATTATCCCGCTCCTGTGAAGCTTGAGCGCGAGTTAGCACTTTATTCACGATGGAGGGAGTTAAAAAAAAACCTAAACCTAACTACTACTATATGATCTTAGCTTCATACTATACAAAGTTTAATACTACTCAAAAAATTTACAATTTCGAAAACATTGTTTATTTTTAGACCAACCGTGACTTGAACCAACCGCGAATTGGTCACTTTTTGTGGACCAATCGCGCCTAAACCGTGTCAGTGGTGTCTACAGCGAAGTACTGGGCGGGGTGGGGTGCGGTATTTATTGAAATGAGTGCGGGGCGGTGAGTGACCGATATGTACGTTAGTACTACTTACTATTCTGTGGCGCTTCTGTTTTCGCTACACTATATGGTATACATAAACATTTATAAAAAATATTACTCGAAAGAACATTCTTCGCGAGAAAATATTGAAAGAACTTGTCCGCGGTAAAGTGCCATCTCATGGCAGGTCGTGAGAACTAAAGGCAAGTATTTAATTAAAGCGCCATATAATGACAAATTAGATGTAATAGAAAAATGTAGTTTACCTCATACGGCTACGTTGCGCGCCCCGCCTCCGCACGCAATGTACATCACAACAAACTCACTGATGTTCATTCACACACATAATATATAGAAGTTTAAGCAGGGTGCCATTAGTCCGTGCACTCAGCAGCGGTCCGCACACTTCGACGTATCCGGGCATACTGCCGGCCGCCCGGTGCAACGGCCCATTTTATATGGAAGTAGTGGGGAGGCTGTCGCAACGTCACTTTGACGTAACGTCACTTTGACGTAACGTCATTTTGACATGACGTCTATTTTGTCAAATAATAGATGGCGTTACTATAATTGGTATCCCATGCCCACGGGAACCCTTTTTTCCGGGATAAAAAGTAGCCTATGTGCTATTCCAGGTCATTATCTACCTCTGTACCAAATTTCATCGAAATCCGTCTAGTAGATTTTGCGTGATTGAGTAACAAACATCCTCACAAACTCACAAACTCACATCCAAACTTTCGCATTTATAATATTAGTATGGATCAACGAACTATGGTATGGATGAATACCTGACATAGAAATAATTAATTTTGCTATGATACATGACAATGACATTGAAAATTTAAAGAACAAGATAAACAAGGCCTTGCAAGTTTTTCATTTATGGTTTGAAAATAACAATTTAAAGTTAAATGATAGTAAAACTAAAGTTATATTATTTAAATCTACAAGTAGGAATTATTCTACATTAGACATAAAATATTAGTAATAGGCAAATTGACGTAGTAGATAATGTGAAATTCTTGGGCACGTATATTGACGAATACTTAAATTGGAAAAAAGAGCTGTCAGCAATAGAAAGTTCTCTGGCATCATCCTCTTTTAGAAGAAATTAGTATGAAGAAGCTCAAAAAGGTGTATTTTGCGCTAGCGGAATCCAAGCTTTGCTATAGCATAAAATATTGGGGACAAAGCTACGACTACATCATTAACAGAGCTTTTGTATCCCAAAAACGAGCTTTATGCGCAATGGTACGTATACTTATCTCCACAAGAGTCTTGTAAACCACATTTTCAAAAATTGGGAATTCTAACGGTACCTGGTCTGTATTTACTTGTAGTTCTAACTGATTTCAAGAAACGATTTCCTCCACTGGAATCGGATAATGAAAGGATTGCGCTAGGAACAAGGATAACGATAGGAACAAGGAGGTAAGCATTATCAAGTGCTTACACTTTTTAATAGACTGCCAGTGGAATTTAGAGGAAATCTCAGCTTCAACATGTTTAAAAATAAGCTGAAAGAATTGTTACTTGAGAAAAATATATACGATATAGAGGAGTTCTTTAGCCCATGAAAAGTTTTTGCATTTATCGCCATTTCAAATTTTGTAACGTAAATTATAGTTAATTTTGTTAATTTTTATTTAAGTACCAACCTACCTAATTTTATTTTTGGAATTATTTTAATTATTTGTAATTTTTATATGTATTCAAACACAATTGTAAATTGTTTTTATGAATAAACTATGATGAATGCATACATACAAACGATGTGTTTTCGCCCCAACTTGAACTATAGCACTATATTATAGAATTCTGAAATTATTCAGTAAGTGGTGTGGTGAGCATCCATAACTGGCGAGCTTGTGAGCTCTGTAAGGACCGTACTTAGCAAGAGCAAATCTATACTTCGATTTCTGCCTATCCCCATGGGAACATACATACATACATGTAGGTATGTAATAACAAATACTAATAAGGCATCATCTGTCTGAAGATATTCTTTTAGTGAGGGGAAAGAAACACAAGGAAGGATAAGTTCTGAACATATCTCAAATACACAAAGAAAGGTCAATTAAATCTCGATATCTTAATAAACATTTTGAGCACCCAGGTGCCAGCCAGAACATCAGGTTTGAGGATGGAATATTTTGTGCCAATATTTGTGGCTCAGACTTTTGTCAGACAAAAGTCTGTGCCACAAATATTGGCCTATATTGAACCTGATGTTCTGGCTGACACCTGGGTGCTCACATATGATGAGACCATAGGTATACGCGTAAAAACCTACGTGGGTAAACTACGGTACCTATCTAAATATTACCTAGACGTATTAATTTAGGTCAACAATGCGATGTGAGAGGCGAACAATAGTCAAGCACAAGCAGTATGTGTAAACATTGTTATTGTGCATTGTGGTGAGTGCGGAGTGGCGGTGGTGGCGGCTGGCTGTGATACAGGACAGGTTCGGTCGGAGTGGGCCCCAGGGACACGGCGCGGCGGGGGACTCGGTGCCGTTACGTGCGCGCGCGCAGCTCCGGTGCCACGACGCGGACGTGCTTCACTCAGTTCGTGCGCGAAAGTCGTTACCTGCGTCACTCAAAGGCATTTCCTTTGCACGCGAACACCGCTCCCTCATTGCGATTTGGTGCAACAAATCAGTTTACTAAGCTAGGACGTGCAGTGTTTGGTGCGAAGTGGTCTACGAACGGGATTCGGGAGCCGCATCTGTTACATCTTGTATAACCTTGTGAAGTTGTGAGAAAGTGTGTGACGTCAGAAGGATCGGCCCGCGCGATCATATGTTGGACGCGGATGCAGTGATGGAATGTGGTGTATTGTTATGGTGACGCGATGGTGCTGTGCCCTGGATTACCTTGTAGCTGAAGCGCCGCCTCGGAGCGGATCCTTCCCGAGTACGATGCGTAGAAAAAGATGAGCCAGGATGCGGAGAGCTTGGTAATATCACTTTTATTGCCGTACTATTTCAACAAATATTGTTTTGTCCAAGGTATTGAAGACAAATGTTTTATGCCGCTTTAACTTGTACGACACGGTTTCAGAATTGGCTATTTTTAATGATGATATAAAACGTAAACGTTACGTGTTTATTTTACATCGGACAACGGCGTTCAAGGCTATGATCTGCGTTGCTGCTCGGTTTCGAATCTGATTGATGCGATAAGTATTTATTTGCAAAATACATGACATTCAATATTTCCAGGTACTTACTTAGTCAGTAAGATCAACCTTAGTCTTTCTCGAGTTTCCGGCCAGTGGCTTAGCTCAGTGTTTACGTTTTCAGAGGTAGTATAAAAGACCGAATATTCATCCCCAAAAATTGTCTATAGCAAACTTTACCTCATTTGTTGGAGGCATTTTTGAATTTTTATTAGATTATCTCCTAAATTGACCATTCACGTCGATCATTATAATAAGCTAAGATTATTTTTTTACTGATATTCTAGTTTCTTATTAAAATTCTATTGGCCTCTGTCAAAGACCTGATGATTCATTGCGTAGGTGTAGATATCACCCACATACGTAATGTAGTTTTGATCGGTTATTGACTGGGCTAGACATTTTACTTCTACATAGTTAGTACCTTTACCTTGTCAATCCAAGCATGAATTGCAAATAATTCCACTAAAGCAGAGGCAAAAGTATAAAGTTTCATAAAATTATGCTTACTATTTGTAAATTCATACAATATTTCAAAATTTGCTGTGATGACATGGCCAGTTGCATAACTTGGCTTAGGTAAATGCATGAGTTTTACGAAGGTTTTACGTATACCTACCTACACGGTATGTACTTCAAGTGGTTGCAAAAGTACATGCATTAAATTGCAATTCTAAATGAATTAGCTCACGTCAGAAATTGCCTGAATATTATATTGTTAATCCATACTACGATCTCCTCTGAATCTGTTTACTATTTCTAACTATTCATTGTAAATACCATCTATCTGTTGGACATGTTGGCACTCCGCTCCGGCTTCGCTTGTGGTACATTACATACATAGCATATGTTACTCATACAGGGGATAACGTACCTTTCCAGCAGTGGAAGAATTTTTAAAATCAGTCCATAGTTTTTGAGTTTATTCGTCACAAACATACAGAAACATCTTTCCACGTTATTGAAATTGAAGTATTGAAATACTTCCGTGGGATTTTCGGGATATAAAGTACCCTGTCTGCCATTCCAGCGTTTATTCTATCTGTGTAAGTAGGTACCAAATGCGATTGAGAATTTGCGTGATTAAAAGGTTGTAGGTTCTTTCTACTAACTTTCGCATTTATAATATTCAGTAAGATAATAAGACTATACTTGTGATTCGTCAATGAGTTTATAAACTTCGTGAAGTAACGTGTTGGAGCACTATCGTGGTGTCGAAAGTGTCCGTGGGACCGGCGGCGACGAGACGTTGTTGAGGCGCGCTTTACCTCACCCGCGCCGCTCTAGTTTCGCCATTGTTCGCACACTCTGATTTCTTAAGCTCAGTCCCTTTTGAGGGGTTCATAATATAATCTGGTCATCTTACATTATAGTACGGCTCCTTGCCCTAACAGAAATCGATTTTATGGCCCCATCTGGAAGAAAGCACTGGAAGAAATATCTATAGAAATAAGTAGAACTTTTGTACTTAGTTTTCCTATGTTTTATGTTTCCTTTGTATGTATTTGTTGTGTACAAAAATTAATAAATAAAATAAATAAACAAATAAATAAAGCATGAAACTTGGCATGAATGTAGCTCTCATATATATGACAACACAACACTTCGAAAAATGAATGTTCCCCTCCTTTCCTCCCCTTTTATGTCCCAAATCGTGGTTTTTCTAATTTTTTATGAAAACTGTAAAAGCTACGCAAAAACTGTCAAAGACGAATATGTTCTTCATTAAATTCTCTATAATAATTCCATTGGATGTATGTTGATAGGACTTATAGTTTACAAAATAAGCCCATTGTTACTAGAACGATTTTTTGAAAAATTCGAACTTTTTCTATTATTGCACGGTCATGGTAGAATTTCGTATTTAATATCATGGATAGCCTTCGACTTCTGATATACATTGTAGTGGTCCCAGAATTCTGTCGACATATGTTACCATCATCAACAAAGTACCCTTCCAATTGGGGGGAGGGGGAGGAGTGCACCCCGCGCGCGGCAAGCTAAGAACTCCTGCCTATTCTGTTGAAACATTATATCGTGTCTGGTATCGTTTTCGTATAAATCAAGCACCAGGAATTCATTTTTGATAATAACTTGGGAGCATTTCATAGAAAAATATCGATATTTTTGCTAAAAAGTAAAAAAAAATCTTAATTTAATTGTCTGTTCAAAGCACGTTCAAATTGCTTTAAGATATAATAACAAGGGTAAATCTGAGTAAAATAAATTCTGATGGTAAGTATGTACGGATATTCTAGTTTATAAAAATATATATTTTAAATAACATTTTAGTTGAATTTCCATTCGGACTGGCTCGGGATGATGGCAAGAGACCGGATGGTATGACCCTTGTGCCCTGGAGACTGGGGAGACCCTTGGTGTGGGACGCTACATGTGTCGACACCTTGGCATCTTCCCACCTCCACGGTACCAGTGTCAAGGCTGGGGCGGCGGCGGCTGCGGCCGAGTCGCTCAAACGGCGCAAATATGCATGCCTAGGTGAGGCATACATATTTGAGCCTTTTGGTGTGGAAACATTAGGCCCGTGGGGTCCCTCTGCTCATAAACTTTTTAGTTTTTTGAGCAAAAAGCTGATCGAGGTGTCGTGTGACCAGAGGGCTGGTGAGTTCTTTTCTCAAAGAATAAGCATTGCCATCCAGCGTGGCAATGCTGCCAGCCTCCTGGGCACGCTTCCGCGGGGCAATGATCTGCGGGATATTTTCTACCTATAGTTGTAATTTATTAAGTTTTTTTTTTTTTAATTAAGTTTTAGTTTCTTTTTAAGTTGTACTATTTTAGTATTTAGTGTTAAATGTATATATATTTATTACTTTTGTCATTAATAAATTCGTAAAAAAATATGAAAATATAAACGCGCACGGGCTTTTATATTTTCATTTTTAAAATTCAAAACGTGCTTCTAGCTAAGTGTATGAGTTTTCCCAGAAAGTCCTTAGAAACAGTTCCAATTTTGATGATAAGTTTCTTTAAATATTTGTTTTAAACTAGTGAAAACAATTTATTTATTTATTGGAACTGTTTCTAAGGACTTTCTAGGCAAAACAAATTGACGAGACTTAAGTACGAGTACGAATTGGAATGTAAGTTTAACTAAAATGTTATCTAAAATTTTATAAATTACATACATACATAATTATATACATGCTTACTATTTTACTCAGATTTAACCATGTTTTTTAAAATTTTAAAGCGCTTTGAATTTGCTTTGAACAAACAATTAAATAAAAAAATATTTTTTTTACCTTTTAGCAAAAATATCCATATTTTTGTATGAAATGATGCCAAGTTATTATCAAAAATGGATTCCTGATGCTTAATTTATACGAAAACGATACGAGACTCGATATAATATTTCAACGGAATAGGCAGGAGTTCTTCACTTGTTGTAGCGCGCGGGGTGCTCTCCTCCCCCTCCCCCCAATAGGGGACCGGACAAGGTATGAGAATTGTAAAAAATATGTATGTAATTTTATGATAGAATACAATACATATAATTAAATACATTTTGCGACTTTTCAGCACGAGTTTATTCTCCACAGCTAATTTATTAGAGTTTAAACTTTTGGGGAAAGTCCATTTTCTACGCGTGACGTCATATGAATGTACGTTTAGTTAGGGGCGTTTTGGTATCGTCCAAACATCGCTTAAAAATGTGAATTGCTTTTTTGCTATATCATGGGAAATACTGTGGTTATTGATGTGATTCTTTTACGGATGATTCTTCTCTTCTGATGACTTCCGATATAAAATAGGAAATTCTACCATGACCGTGCAATAATAGAAAAAGTTCGAATTTTTCAAAAATCGTCCTAGTAACATGGGCATATTTTGTAAACTATAAGTCCTATCAACCTACATCCAATGGCATTATTATAGAGAATTTGCTAACGAACATATTGGTATTTGACAGTTTTTGCGTAGCTTTTACCGTTTTGATAAAAAATTAGAAAAACTACGATTTGGGACATAAAAGGGGAGGAAAGGGGGGGAAACATTCATTTCTGGAAGTGTTTCTATATCAATATTAAAATAGATATATGAAAGCTACAATCATGCCAAGTTTCATGCTTTCTTCCGGATGGGACCGTATAAGGACCCTAATTATTATAAAAATAACGCAAATGCATAGACATATTGTTATTGAAATCCATCGAGATATTATGTACTTAGAAATCCTTATATTGTCTGTATTTAGACCTTATACATATAGACAGTATGGATTTCTAGCCATGCGTGTCCAATATACGTCAACAAAGTTATATTATGAAATGATGGGTCCTATCAGGTGCTAGAAGAAAAGAAATTGTTCTAGACCCATCAATTTAGTCTTTCTGTGTCGTAGATTACAACAGTATGAATTGTAGTTTTCATGGAAGTAGTAGGTTGATTTATTAATTCCATGGTAGTTTTAGGATACAACATGTCACCAGTTATAGTACGGCCGAAACCTAAACTCCCGTATGACGTATGTCATATGTGTATGTTTGACAATAATATAAATGTACCTAAACACGAATCGCTGAATCGCTGCGATTATTTGATGTTACGTAAAAATAACAAATCGAAATAAAATAATTATTTTTATTAATCAGAAGTCTGAACCATCAGAGTAGCTGTCACAGTCACTAACATGGATAATAAATTCATTGTGAAGAATATTATCTACTCTGATGTCACGATTCGATACGATTGCGTGAATTCTTATCCCTCTTTCTTGTTTTTTGTATTGCTTTAATGTTTTATTTTTTTTAATCTTAAAGCGCAGTAATTTTTATATTCAGCATTAAATATCAATAACAAACCTTATAAAATAAATCGATAAATTAAACAATGTATCGCAATTTTTTACATCTTTACTATCGATTTATTGCAGCCGGGTGCAATGGAACTCCCTAAACGGGCAAGCTGGAAGTTCAAGTACTACATTTCCGCGCATAGATTAAAAAAATAAAAAATTCGGAACTTCATGGGCTTGACCCTGATGACACCTGTCATACGGGAGGTTAGATTTTGGCCCGACTATGCTATGACGTTGCGCAACGAAATCGTAATTTTGAGATATATGTACGCATTTTTATGATTCTCATATTTTTAAAATAATAATCGCGAGGTCTAAGTTCGCGGCGAGCCACTAGTAATTTTAATTACTTAATAGGTGCATTGCTTTAGTTCTTCATTATTCGCGTAGTTTTTCCGCAAATATTTTTTTATTACTAGTGGTTTGCCGCGAACTTAGACCTCGCGATTATTATTTTAAAAATATGCGTATATCTCAAAAATGGCTGAACCGATTTTGTTGCGCAACCAACTAACTAGCTGCGCCCCAGGGCTTCCTACCGTGAGAATTTCGAAATAAAATGTACTGTATTTGCTACTTCCAGTGTTTGTCTACCCGTGTACCAAATTTCACCGAAATTCGTCCAGAGACAGTAGATTTTGCGTGATTCTTAATTTTAGTAAATCTAAAAACGAGAAGATTTACAAAAAATATTTTAAGTGGGATAACAATCGCTGATAATAGATATTGACTATTTTTTATTTATTGAGTAACAAACATAAACATCCTCACAAACTTTCGCATTTATAATATTAGTAGGAAGTAGGATAGGATTAGTAGGACGAATATATCTGGTAATAGAAGTGAATTTGCAGTGATTTGGGTAGATTCATATGCTGTTGACCGTACCTACGTTAACGCACGTAATGAAGCTTGTAACAGAAAACTGTTTTCTACCCGTTTTCTCCAACCAAGCCCGTTCACGCATGCGCTAACTATTCATGTACATTTATAGTGATACATAATATGGTAATAAAAATTATCACAAAGTTGTTTGGGCTTTGAACCCAGACGTGGAATTCGACAACGTCGTATTTTTCCGTAGAAAGCAAAACCGGCCGAACCTTTGTCGACACTTTCACGTAACGTTACGTAGAAACTATACAATCGCTTCTATAGATTTATGTTATCCAATTCACACCGTAGCAAATAATGCGCTTAGACTTGCGAATTTGAATTAAAATTTCGTATTTATCCTTCACTAACATGGGCAAAAAACATATCTATCTGACATACCGCTTTCTCAGTAGTCTGTGTCTATAAGAAAAATTAAAAAAAAAAATTCTAGCTCTATGCGTAATATAGAAACGCGTTGATATCTTTTGTAAGGAACTTAAGGAAATAGTTTTTTTCTTCTACTTATTTCATACTACTTAATTGCTAAAAATAAATATACTATATTTAAATAAAAATATATAAAATAAACGGGACTCACATGATACTGTATATAAGTTCTAAATAGTCCGAAACTATAACTATGTACTTATGTACGTAAATTTAACTTTGGTACGTGAGTGACCCGTTTATTTTAACTAGAATGTCTTCATCTCACGTTAGTATTAATTATATAATTCTGATTTCTGATACTTCCTTCCACCTTGGCAATGGCAAGGCTAAGGTAACTATAATTCCTTCCAAGTTGACAATAACATAGATTAAGATAACTATCACTATATTCTAAAGTGTGTAAGATAATAATAACAGAAGCATCTGTCCATGACGTAGAGATAACCGCGTCGTTCGGAAAAGCCAAGAAAAGCCCGCACATGCGTGGTCGGCTTGTCTTTCCGTCCTCAGTCTGAACGTAGTCAACGAGACGAGGCGCTCAGTCAGACACAGTTCAGACATTGCGCGCCCGTCGTGTCGCGCGGGCGAAGGGCTTGTCAACATTTACGAAACCATTTGCTTCGCTGTCTTATCAAAATAAACATTACTGCAAGTGCCGAAATATACATTTTATAACCGTACTAAAAAGTGTCGTGTTACTGTGAGTGAATGGACCAGTGCCACATTGTATCATTTGTTGTTGTGGATCAAACCGGTGTTTAAAGGTGGCAGTAATTTGCATTGTAATTTGATATACCTAAATCAATTAAGTACATAACAGTCAACTTTACTGTAGTCAATGCCAAGTGTAATTTTTGGATTATTTGATGATTCTTTTAATAAAACATAAAAATTCAAGGTAAAAAATATTCTATAAAAAGGATACTTTTTTTTATCTCGAATGTTATTCCAGGTTTTACATATTCAAATACTAAATTTCATAAAAATCTGTGGAGTAGTTTTTATGTGAAGGAGTAACAAACATTCGTCCATCCAATCATGCATAATAAGAATTGAGATATAGGTAATCAAGATTAAATTATTCGGTATTTATTCATCCCAATTTTTTCATTATGTATTTAAAAATATATCTACCTAGTCAATGCAGATATAATCAACATTTTGTGATTTATAATCCACATGTAATTTATTTACTAATCAGACATATTTATTCAACATTTTGTGATTTATAATCCTCATGTTAATTATTTAAAATAAATAATTAGATAAATCATATTTGATGAATTTCTCACTCTGCTAGACCAATTGAATTTGTTTTTCAAAAGTATAATGACATTTAATATGAATGAGAGCGAGATTGCACGTTACATTTTTAATGAAAAAAGTAATAAAAACACGATAAAGCCAGGTAGATGCAGGGTGCAGGTAGGTTAAACAAGCTTTTGGGTACCTATTCAGTGTGGTACAAAACGACCACCTGACGGTCCCCGCTTGCCACCTGTCGCTAAACAAATTCGGCTGCACGCATCTGCATGGTTTGCAGTGCAATCGCTAACAAATAAGGATGAAAATTGCCCAGCATTACTCGCACAGCACCTGCCGAACTAGTAAAGGTTTTGATTCGCCACGATGTCGCTCTATTCTGTAAATAACAAGCTAATTATTAAAAATAAAAAACACGACTGACAAGTTTTTACTAAAAAAGTACATACAAACATATAAGTTATATACATTTTTGAAATCGCATTTTAAAGCCCTTCAATTTGATACCCCACTCGATAAGATTGATCAAATTTTATTTTTTTGGTCTGCTATTTATCACATATATAATCCGCCATTTTGTTTTTATGATGACGTCATATAGCCTATGTCACTCGGAGGAATGCAAGGAATCTAAAAATACCTCTCACATCAAAATCTGTTAAGCCGTTCAGGACTTATGGTGGAATAAAGAAACTTACATACATACATACATACATGAACCCTGAAAACATAACACTCCTTTTTTGGTCAGTCGTGTAAAAAAATATGAGATTTGATGAAGTACATAAATATTAAAGTGTCGCCTTAAGCGCATCACATAGGAACTGTTTGGTATGTAGGTTCCTTAGGGAGTGTAGGGGAGCACTAAGAGAGGATTTCCCAAAATTCCCACAGGAACAAAGTCTTCGGCCCATGCTATTTAATTTCCATATAAATAAGTACCTTTAAAGCCACTTAATACGTGTAAAGGTTGAAGGCTGCCAAGAATTTCGATTCTGAAGCTAGTACCTAGCTAATAGTTACTGATCTCTTTTTCTGAATTTTGAGGATGTCACGTATGGTAACTTCAATTCTGTAGGAGTTTGTACTCACCTTAGTATCATACCAACATTAGTAGAAACATATAGGCAATGTGCTCACGACGACGACGCCGCTCGCTGGCCGCTCCCTTCCTCAATTATCCAATTTCCTTGTCAGATATCGACCTAGTCGGCAGCTACTCATTCACTGTACAATCAAGCACTTTAGTTTAGTGACTAACTACTGCCTAACCTATGCTCTATTTATTATTGCTATAGGTACTTTCATCATGTTTTATCTTACTCATTCGGCATCACGGAGGTTTTCCTGAAATTTATTTTGACAATCTACAAAATCCATCTGAATCCATTATGAAATATTTTTAAGTGACGCATATATGTTTGTATTCGATAATGATGAATGTACAGATCATGAATGATATCTAATCGGTGTCCGTTGCTGATAGAGCAGATAAGATTGACAAAGATTACGGATATGAGATGCAAGGAATGCTATGAAAAAATTACTAAGTACCTACTGTCTAACTTGGGAGTTCACTGTTACATAACAACAATAACAAGAATACTTTATTAGCACACAAGATTACATTTTTAGATACGCAAAGTAACTTATAACTAAAAAAAAGAAAGGAAGATGCGCAAAAGGCGGCCTTATCGCTGAAAGCAATTTCTTCCTGGCAACCAATTGAGAAATTGCAGTTTACATATTTAATTATGAAGCCCTCCTCATACTTTTAGAGAATTGACACATTGTTTTAGGTTATGTATACAGCAAATTAACACTATTATTAGTTTCGTTAAACTTGAAATATTATCGATGCCTTGTTTTAAAGACACTACGACGTAGTATCAATGATTGAGTCTAGTTAGTGATAAGTACATAGATATACGTATTTTCAAAGTCATGGATACAAATACTCAATTTGCAGCGTGACAATTATTAATAGGTTGACCTCGCGACCTAGACCTTGGAAGCTCCTCCCGTCTGATGT
Organism: Ephestia elutella; assembly: GCA_018467065.1. NCBI lineage: Eukaryota > Metazoa > Arthropoda > Insecta > Lepidoptera > Pyralidae > Ephestia > Ephestia elutella. The sequence goes on along the minus strand of CM031567.1, from coordinate 6,288,621 downwards.
TATCATAAGGCCGTAATTGTATCACACTTCACCATGCGCAGTGTATGTAATGAATTATTGTAGTGTTTACTTATGTCCGCTTAAGTTATTGGACATCATGGCGCCACAAGAATACGAAACTGTGGGTTTATTACTTCCATTTACGACCTTTGTTATAACGTCAGCTATTGTAGCTCTCCCCTCGTCTTTAAAACCTATTAAAGTTTTATTATAAATGGATCCAAAAACAGGGCTGTATAGATAACTTTCGCCTGCGTCTTCGCTCATGTTGATTTATCTCTCGGAAGTTGAAACCGTACTTTTCATTTTACTTGTAGGGATATTTCCCTATTACACTTGGTATTGACTACTGTCACTTACGATACGGCTTAGTGGATACTGGAGACCACATTGCCAATGTTAACTGTGTCACTTGAGCAAGTAAGCATTTGCCATGTTGCAAGGTTGACATAGTTTTGGTATTGTAGACTCAACCGCACATATCCTTCCGTAGAAAGACATTAAAAAAGTGAATATGAGTGCTAAAGTCAAGACAGACAATATGTTTGATAAAGAGGGTGGTTGAGGAGATGTTGGTGCGGGGGTGCGCGGGGGGCGAGCTGCGGCACTCGTTGGCGGAGCGCACCAAGGCGCTGGCGGCGCGGTGTCACGCGCTGAGGTCGCCGGCGCGCGCCGACCAGCGCAGTGCCGAGCGCCGCCGCCCCAGGCATCGCAAGTCACAGACGCGATGGTATGTCAAGGTAAGTTGCTGACCTGGATGTTTCTGTGGCTATAAATAAGTTGTCTTTCTAGACATTCTACAGCGGGACGCCTAGGAGTAGTGAAGTAAATGTTGCCACAGTCATTTCACCTAAGACCCGGACTTGATGATCTGATGTGCGGTATGTTCTCTGATTTGATTATTGTATAGTTCTCAGCACAGCAGTGAATTCGTCGGTCATTGAAGTCTGGAGATTCTGAATTCTCCTGTCTCCTGAGAGAGTGACCATAGAAGAGAACATAAAGTCACCTCGCTTGCCTCTACCAATTGTCAATGGCCACCACCATCTTAGAGCAATCGGATCAATAAATATGGGGTTAAACCTATCTCTCTCTCTCTGCCAAAAGACGTCCACTGCTGGACAAAGGCCTCCCCCAAGGATTTCCACAACGACCGGTCCTGCGCTGCCCGCATCCATCCCTAAACCTACCTACAGTTTATTATAAAATTGACTATTGATGATACATAGATCATGATAGTCACGATAGGCCACTAATTTACCAAGTCAACTAAGAGTATAACCAAACTTGACTAGTGACTTATTCTAACAAAGATTGGATCACAAAGTCACACAGGATATTGTTGTTTACACAGAATTCTTCTCATTGTATGAATCAATACCGTGATTAAACCTATTTATGACCGATGTCACTGATTCATTCACGTCGCTGCCGTCGTCATCTGTGTGTGTGAAGTACGAAGCCTCCTTCATGTATCGAATTAGATATGCATAATAATCGGAACTAATTTTGCTTTTGGTACGCTTATTCGTCATTTATTTTTTTAAACCTAGTCTTAACAATTACTGCACACACATTGTAATGTCTTTATGATGCAGTTCTATATTCCTATTATCACTGAATCATATAGATTAAACAATCAATATAAAGATTTATTGTAAATGTTTGATCGATAGATAAGGTTAAATGGTAAAATTATCTATCGGTGTTCAGGTGGTACATATGTTTAGCCTGGATCTTTGTTTATCGTTTTATTATATTTTGCTCTTGTTCATACTCGTACACATGCATTATTTAGATACGTATTTTAAACTTCAACCTTTACGCATCACAACGTTAAAGTTAAATTTAGAGGCCACCTTTAGCCTTTTACGATTATAGACGGGGCTCTATCCATTCTTTGAAATGAAAATGCTAAGGTTTGCTAAAAAGTTGGTACAACATAGTTATCTTTTTGCGATGTTGGAGTGGGTTATCGCACACTCGTCTGCAGGCTTCGTTAGCAATGCAGGTCAAGGCTTGACTTGTGTGAGTGTTGGAGTAGGTCGGTGTTTGCTGTTAGCTGCACAGGAATGCATGCAAGGTGGAGTAGGTACCATATCTACTCCGCTATCTTGACAATTTTTCGTTCATTTCCCATTTATTTCCAGAGATAAAATATTCATTTATTTCTCTCTGGACGAAAATTTGTAGATCCCAGGATCTAATGATCTTTTAATCTGAAGAAAATGTATGAAAATGCCTACATGTTTTATCATATAATTTGTAACATAATTTCCGGGATAAGAGCACTTTATCACAGAAGATTGTCGCCAGCGAAATGATAAAACAGGTCAAAGACCTCTTCCCGACTTTAGACCGTACTCGTACTGTAATCTGCTATGTTGGCAGTGTTCCAGACTTGATCTCCAGACTTCCCGGATTGGCATCTACAAGTACTATACAATTCTGTGTATTATTTATTGGAATGTTTGGTATTCCTGGCAGTGTGGAGTAAAAACTTTTGGAAACATGTTTCAATTAAATTAAATTATAAATTGTAAGTAAAACATGGTCTTCTAATAAATGGTGCAAGTAAAATTAAAGGTTTCAGCAACGTGACGAACCCATCGAGAAATTTTCACGGTTATTATCCGTTTAAGAAAGTAGGTCAAATGCTTTCAAGGACGAAGCCCGAGGGAACATCGTAGGTCGTCCCTGAGACGTGGAAAATCTCCGAGGTCGCGCCCTTTAGGGAGATTTATTTTCACAATTTTGGAAATCTCTTTAGCGTGTACAAGTTTTTATAATGACATTTTGTGATTTTCTAAAACTGTATGATCAGCACCTGTCTAGATATTTTGTAGTCTAATAATCACAAGAAGCAATTCTTAATTAGTCATCAGTCCTGGTTTGTTTAGCCAAAATATGCTGTACATCACTTCACAACTTTTATTAGATCGTGCGTCTCCGGTGTGACCTCTGTAGTACTACTACATGAGTCATGTTTGTGACGTGTCACCTACCTAGTCATATGATGTCTGTTAGCAATTACGCGAATTAACCCTGACTTTGTCTTAAGTTTTAAATTTAAGATTTCTGTTTAGCAGTATGGAGTAAGTAAGTATACGTTATCATTATTCATCGTATGGTCTCTTTCGATATCTAAAATCCCTGCTACTGCTAAATATATGTTGAAGAAACCCTAATATAATTCTATAGATTTACTTCATACTGCATAGCAATCAACAACATAATACAGATTTAGAAATGTTTCATATCTGTTCTCATTGCCTCTCTCTGACGTAGGTTTGTAAGAAACCTGCTATGTATATGATCTAATCACCTCAGATCGAGTTCGCGACCAAATTCAGAGTTCATTTGCAAGTGGGGCTTGAACCGTATCGATTGCGGGTGTTGAGGCCGACGAACTCCGGTTACTCAGGTTTTCATTGTCAGGGAAAACTAGTCATCCTTACAGGAATCACTGTTCCATAGCGATGAACATCGTCTCTAGCAATTAAGTTGTTTCTGCGATCGTTTTAGGGTTTTCTTTTCAATAAGAATGATAAAACAGTTACATGCTTACAAACTACAAAATCTTCAATAAACAATACATATATCGTCTGCTTAGTCATAAATTAAAATGACCAGAGAAACACAACAGGCTTTTGAAATGATGTAAAGAAAACCATTTTCATAAAGAATAAATCAATATCTTTTTGTATTTGAACATGCTAGACTTGTTTGTCAGAAGATACGGTAGCAATGGTGACACAAAGCAAACAAATAATCACAAGAGGATGACTCATGACCGGTTGTTAACAGGGCGATGTTAAAACCTATACAAGGCAGTCCATTGTACAGGACAGGTCATGTTCTAGATATCCACAGTTGTTTCCTTGTCATACTTTATTTCGATCTACTTTGTTACGAAAACTTTAAGTCGTTATTTTAGCATGGTAAGAGGTATTCATCGAATAGGTGCAAATTTGTAATAAATTGTATTCATGATACGATTGAGTTGCAATTCTAGGAGGTTCAGTAAAATGAAAACAACTTATCATTTGTTTTTCACATATAATACCAGCAATTGTAGCTTTTAAATCAAAGGATTTATGTTTGCTTTCATCTTTTTTGTGAACTGCTAAAGCAAAATGCGAGTTGTTTGACAAATAAGGAAACTAGTACACGCCTTTTGAGTTCTTTCTCAGTGAAAAGTTGCGAAAGGCAAAGGAGTGACCGACATCTCGTGTGTCAAGCCAAGAAAGGAATATGTTTGCTTACAAATATACTAGGTACAGATCTTATAGCAGAGGTTTAGAGAACTATTCAGTCTAAATACTCACCAGCAGGATTGAAAGGGACCAAAATATCTAAGTGCTAAAAATTCTGAAAAGATTATGATAAAAGTTTTTAAGCATACATGTTTGAAAAAAAAATTGGGTATAGGCTAAATAACTCCCTAAATAAAGGTGAAACGTGAAACCCACAAAATTTTGAGACGGTCGAGTTATTTTTTGCATTTTTAATATCTGTATGGTCATGGACGTACAAATTCAGTAAGTAGAAGTAGTCGACACGGCTCATGGCTGCCGATGGCATCGTCTTACCCAATAGTTAGGTGGTGTTCCGGGTGGCACCGGCGACGTCGCAGGCGCAGGGTGCGGCGGCAACCGAGCGCGTCCGTCACGCTCGGCGCGGCGCCCGACCGCTGCCCTCCGTCCTTTGAATTTCTAATTCTGTAATGAATGACGGTTTTTTTTCGCCTTTCTTCTTCTTACGTAATTACTTTGTTCTAAAACCATTTATTTTGCGAGGTTTTGCATTGCTTTTAATAATGAACGTTTTACTGGTAGCCTAGGTACTTTTTTCATAACACACGAACTGCATCATAAATACGGAACCCTAAAAACGACAATTTTTTTAGAGATACTTCCTGCCTTGACTTACTATTTAGCATTAACTATAACAAAAACTAAATTTGATTTGTCAGAAAATTAAAAACCGTAGGCAAAAATCTGCCACAATTTTTTATAGAAAGTTGATCATATGGCATTATTCATCATTACATTTAAGAGCGAGGCTCCTGTCGGTGGAGTTCCTTCCATTTTACTATTTCCATTGCCAACTGTTTCACTTCCTGATATGACCCGACGACGCTAACTTTTTCCTTTATTTGTCTCATGTAACTCTGTCTTGGTCTGCCCGGGCCCCTTCTTCCTTTTACCTTTCCTTCTATGATGTTTCGTACGAAGTCATCGTGTCATGTCAAGTGACCTAACGTTTCCCCTCTTCTACTTTCAATAGTTTTGATAATGTTTCTTTTTTCTCCTATTCTATTCAGAACCGTCTTGTTCGTTATTCTCTTGGCAAAGTAACAAAATGGATGTAGCGATGCAGAAAATGAGGTGGTGGAGCAGGGGTTGGGGAGGTGCGTCACGCGCATCGGGGTGGACGTCCGTCGCAAGCTCCACAACGACGTAATAATGTTCTATTTTTGGCCCAAACAGATGCTCTGTTTGACCGCTTCTTGAGTAACTCTTCACGTCAATCGTTACGCCTATCAAAATTTGTGAACAAAGGTGAAATCACATTGAAATAAAAAATAATTACATATCATCTATTTATTTAGTTTGTATACGTTCAAAGTCCGAAAGAGGTCTATTTTTTGTATTTTAGATTAAATAAAAATAATAAAATAACCCGAAAAATTAAATGCAATTTATTACGTCAGTCGGTGTTCTTTATCACATTTACTCTACATAAAAATAACATTAATAAGTTTATAAATGGCGGTGTCAATCAAAACTATTTATACATATGATTGGTTTTTCCATAATATAACATAATTCCTAAACACTTACTACATATAATAATAATTCATATATACTACTGATTGTGCAGGTTAAACGTATAATACAGTAGTCGTTAGTAGTAACAAATAAACAAAAATAAATTATTGTAAGCTCCAATGTCTCTTAGAATTAGTAAGTGCCTGAAATATATGTGTGCTAAAAATGAATCAATAAAGTGCCTATATTTATGTGGATATAATTTTTACCTAAGTACCTATATAACAATCGTAAACTTCGTTTTATAATGGCGGTAAGTAATATAATGCAAGATTCTATGCGCATGATTTTCTATCGTTGAGTAGTCATACAATTCCCTCGAAACATTAATATTCTATAAAAATTGATCTACTGCGGAAGTAAGTGCATGAAGTTATGCAGTGCAGCCTGATTCATTTATTTTTAGAGGCCCGCCCCCTGCAGTTGCCTTGCTAATCAATAAAACTGTGCTATGTGGACGATATAGTTAGGTATGTAAAGTGCCGCCACCTACAGAGATGACAAAGCGTTTTATTTTCAGAATGATAAAAAACGTGGCCAGCTCTTCAATAAGGAAATATCCTTATTAAAGAGCTGACCACGATTTTCAAAATATTGCAGCACCTATGGGCATCAACTAGACAACATATCTGTGTTTTGTCAATTTCAGATCACTTTGTATCTATGTATTTGTATCATCTGCATGGAGCAATCCGTAATACCTAAGTGTTGTCGAATTTTTTTCCTGTTTGTTTTCATTTAGTATTAATTTCCTGGGCTGTATAAGCTTGTTTATTTCTAATAACATCACAGGAAAAGAGTACATAATATCTTGACTCGATGCGAAAAAAGTCGCAATTCGTCTTGTAGAATATTTCAATTCCAATTCCGAGCTATCATCCAGTTGAACTATGCGTGGGAGGCAGGTACAATTTCTGAATCTGAGCCATCTTATCCAGCTGACTAGGTGTGGGAGGCTGTCACATGCTGAACTGAGCAAGTAGATTGGCATTAATTATTTATTTATGCACTAAGAATATTTCAAAGTTTGTGTGATTCAAAGGAGAGAAAACTATTAACTTTTTTTTTCATCAGAGAGAAATTATAATTCAATGCTTTCTAAAGCTTTTATTTTGTTATTTTCAAAACATCAATTACTTACTACATTTTTACAAAAGCTTCCTTCTAAGTTGTTTGGCACGTCATCAAAAGTACGAATTCACGCATTTTGTATCCCGGAATCTTTATTCAGAGTACTTAGGTATATTCAGAGTATATAGCCATCTGTTATGGAAGTTTCTCATTTTAGTAAAAGCACGCGCGTATCTTGTGTTACTACATGCAAGCCAAGACTACCAACCTTACTGTGGCACTTAGAGAGGCATTCTCATCATCTTATTATATGGTTGTAATGATTCTAGTTGTAGGTACGTCGTAATTACCTACAACAAGAATCATTGTAGTAATTTTTACTAACTCTACTAATAATGTAGAAAGAAAGTAATGGCTTAGGTACAATATATCCATTACGCTCTCACTTCACGGAATTTCTGAAGATACATTGCCATTAAGTATAATAAATACGTATGGCTTATGTAATATAGGTAAACTAGCTGTCGCCCGCGTGAGTTTCGCTTAGATGAAAAATCTTTTCGTGTTCCAAACTGTTTCAGATGTTTCAGATTTTCGATATTTATACGTCTACAGAAAATGTTCATCAGATTAATCAAGTTTTGCTAAGGCGCCATTTCCATATAACATGTAGCTGGTCTCTTGGAGTTATTCATCAGTTGTTCCAGATCTTCAATTTTTATACGTCAGCAGAAAATGCTCATCAAGTTGAACGATTTTTGCTAAGGCGCCATTTCCATATATGTTACAGTGTAGCTGGTCTCTTGCAGTTCTTCATCAGATGTTCCAGATCTTGAATTTTTATACGTCAGCAGAAAATGTTCATCAGGTTGAACGACTTTTGTTAAGGCATCATTTCCATATTTCTTATAGTTTAACTGTTCTGTTTTGGTTCTTCATCAGGTGTTCCAGTTTTTAAAATCATTTATAGCCTAAATAGGTACTGAAAAACATTGATAAAGAACTAAAACTGTAGTCCTTTGAAAATTTTATGGCTTACACCTTTTATATTATTTTATAAGCTTTTTCATAAGTAATACTTTTTAATTTTATTATTATTTTCTTCCATTTACGGCAGCGAATTGTATTATTGGTAAAAGTTGTGCTCGCTGATAATTGGTATTTACATAAGTGATACTTTTTAATTTTATCATTATTTTCTTCCATTTACGGCAGCGAATTGTATTATTGGTAAAAGTTGTGCTCGCTGATAATTGGTATTTACATATTGAAGTAAACTACATGTTACTGTAATTTATTATATAATACTATATGTAAACACTGTATGCGTGCCTTAAGCTAAATAAATAAATAAATAAATGTTGCCCAGGCTTAATAGCTACACAACAGAAAAAGTTTCATTCAAATCGGTTCAGTACTTTCGCAGATTAGCGTGATCATACATACAGACAGACAGACAGACAAGGAATTCCAAAAAATTTTTTTTGCTTTCTATTATTCTTTTTAAGTGTCCCTCTATCCATTTCAGTCAAAAATACTAAATGTACAGACAAAATATTTTTACTGTCTTATTATATGTATAGATGATAAGTTACATTAGCGAACGCACTAATATATCCGGGGTGTTATATCACACATTAAGAAATTAAAGCCACCGTCATGTATTTCCTACATGCGCGCGCATTATATACTTATTGAATATGCGCATTTTAAAATTCGATCATAGGGTTTTATAAATATATTTTAATATACAAATTAGAATTGATAACCTCTTAACTTATTTATCATCTAAACATCTAAATTTCAAAATTTAAAATTACAAAAGATATGAAAAAATATATAAAAGAGAAAATTGATAAAGTTCTGACACCAGTGTTATCTACGTGTCAATAACACACTCAGGGTTGCCAGATTGGGTATTTTTTTCGCAATTCTGGGTAAAAATTTGACTCTTGGAGAAATGGAATTTTTGGAGAAATGTTTGGAGAAAAAATAAATCTCGTGGAGAATTTTGGGTATTTTTTTTTTTTTAGGTTTGGGACGCCTCCTTTTCTTATTGTAATGAAACGAACATGCATCTTACAAACGTGCAGGACGTTTAATTTAACAATCGTTCTCGAACGTAGACTATCTCTGTACGTTTTCGAACGTTCAAATAATATTTATTCGTACGTTTCTGGTTCGATTCCTTGAATTCCTTCAATCTTGTTGTTGAAAAAAAAAAAAGCTCATTAGCCGTTAGGAACACGGGTAGAAAACCGGTTGGGCCTTTGGGTAAATTTAAAGAAAATAGTATCGTTTTGGAGAAATATAATTTAAATTTTGGGGAGAAATAGAAAATTCCATCTGGCAACCCTGAACACACTTGAAGGAAAGTAAGAGAGAAAATTAAACATTTAGTAAAATATTAGAAATATATTGGGTTTGAGCTTACTATGTTTGACGTTTTATTCAGTCACGTATAAGCACATTCATTAATGTAGAGCCACGGAAAATGCGAGGGTAGATCTATGTCAAGTCACGTGCGACATTAAGCTCTCATTTTAAGGTTTAAGTACAAAATAGTGGTAGTATATAAGTATAAAAGTACCTACTTTCCTTTTTCTTAAAGGATGTATTTTCTTTTTAAGGTATGCCTTGGGTATGCCCTTTCAAAAATCGCGAACAATTTTATCATCTGACAAGCATTGTCTCATAATATAAGTTTGCTCTCCTTAGGTTTAGAAAAAGCTTTTATAGGCAAAACAAACAGTAGCTCATGAAGAATGTGTATTATGTAAATATTCGGTAATAGAACAAATGAGTGTAATTTGGAGCAGAGAGCGTGCCGGTGACGTCACACATTTGTTGGTGATTTATGAGCCATGAGCTGTATGCAAACGATCCTTCGCAATTAGGTTTGGTTGGTAAAAATTTGTTAATGTAAAAATTACTTAACACTTGCATCAATAAGTGCTTCGTTTATTAAAGAAAAATGTAAAAATTTGATCGTAAAAGAACTTTTACGCATAGAATGGACTGAAAAATACCTATGTACTTAATAATGAAATGCCTAAGCATTGTAGGTATTCAGTGATTAGCACGAATTTTGCTCAGCTCGTTAGCATGGTCGGTGGCAGTCGCCGGCGGCGCACACCAGTGTGTTGTTATGAAGTAAGCACCTGTGACTGCGAGTACTCATTCAATGATGCCACAAAATACTCAGAGCATAGAAGGATATCTACTTTGTTCTCTAACGCTGCTGCCGAGCTACATGTATGCAGTTTTGGCCATTTCTACACAAATAAAAGTAATTGCTTGCTGTGAGAGTGGTTACGTTTATGTATTCTATTTAATGTGAGAAAATTCGTTAAAAATCGCTGTTTATTTTAGACCGAAAAATACATTAAATAAAATCATTATAAGTAGGTCTGTGTGCTTTTAAGCTGTGTATTAAATACACATATAATTCTGTTTCCTGTATATTCTGTGCGAGCGAGTCGTGGAATCGTCAATGACGTGCTGTATTGGAGTTTTTCACGCGATCTCTCCGCGGGAGAGCAGTCGTATCGCGTCCGCGCCTTTGCATTACCGTATCTCTACATAAAACGCTTGCAACTTGTTTATTATTGGTTTAAAATTAAAAACATATAGGAAGTCTCATTAAATTACTGTGTGTCCATACAGTGCCCGAAGAGCAGCTGCAGTTAACGACGAGAAACAGTTGTGCAATGTGAAAGTTGGTGATAAAATACCAATAAACGTAACTTATGCGATGTCCACGTAATAATTACATGCAAATGCATATAACTTCGTAACGTGTTGACGAAAACATGCAGGTTGAATAAATCGATCGTTTAATCCAACTTCTTGGTGTGTGACTTAAAATATGCGCAATCAAGAGTGTTTATGAGGTGACAGTGAGATGCAATCAGGTTAATTGAGGAATCGAGACAACCCGGATACCATAGACAAGTGTGTCAGTGTCCGATCGCGCGCTGATTTCACCTGCGCCTGCGTCACGCACGTCCGCACCGTTCGCATACTCGATCTCCACTCGTGGTCTGATAGATCCACTGCAGAATCATTAGATTTGCATGAGCATAGCTGCTGCGTCTGCGAGTGAAAGTGGGCACGATGCGGGACGCCAGCTGAGCTGACGTGACGTCACCGTGACGTCGCGGACATGGGCCATGTGGAGGATCTGCGGCGTCAGTAAGGCACAGCCGGTGCTCTTCGGCGATAACGGTGCTGACGACTTTGTGAGTTCTTAGCAAACAAATTCTAATCATTGCTGTTTTGAACTGTTTTCCATAGGCGGCATTCAAAAGATTCATGAAGCCGACCATGAGGTCATATAATGGATCGACAGCCTTCTTTTTCGTCTTTGTCTTTGCAATACAATATTCACAAATAATAATAATTGCCAAATATGTATTTGTATAAGTATCTGACTGCTGTTCTGTGTGTGTTGCTCTTATCACAGCAATAACTAAAGTTGCTCTACTTTTTGGATTTGTTTCTATCGGGCCCACGACATAGTGTATTTTTCTTTGCCCACGACATGTCGAGGCGGCAACACTTTGCTGGGCTGTTGAATATTGTTCATGGTCAATTATGTCACTGTCAATGCAATGTGTATTTTAGCGCCAAAGTGCAAATTAGCGGCATCAATTAAACTAGAGTGCTCGTAGAGTGCTCTATTTTCTACGTAAACTACCGTGAAAGTTGATAGCTACTTATTATAACATTCTTGGCTTTTATAATGGCTCTGTGTGCTGAGATAATTATTATGACGTACAGTTTTAATTTAGCAACACAATGATGTATGCGCAAAATAATGAAATTATTTATAAATACTGATGTTTTTCATTTATCTCTAGGTACTAGTCGACGTAAAGGATACTGAAATAACGCTTGCGTTTTCCTTATTTGGTATTCTTATAAAATGATCTCACTTTAAAATACATACTAATTTAAAGTTGTATACACAGATATAGATAGAGATATCTGTGGTTGTATATTTTGTAAAATATTTTGAGAAATCGACTGATATAATAAAATCTAATCTATCTACAAAATAAAATCTACTATTTAATTCAATTTAATCCGTTTATAGCATTTCATATTATTCACACAGTTATTACAAGGCAGCAGGTATAATATGGACACTAGAAGAGTAGTAGAACAGCAGACAGATTAAAAATAAAACTATTATTCGAATTCGAGTTTCCCCTAATTTGATGTTTCGAAACTTTAATGTTTCGTTCCGAGGCAAGGTGCTCAAAATGGCAAAGATTTAAATCTTTGCAAAATGCTGACTGCTTTCCTCTAACAGCAAAGCTAATTTCTTGTCTGAAATAAAAACAGCATTACTTTCTTCTTCTTATAGTGCCGCTTCTCATCGAAGATTGGCGACCATCATGGCTATCCGGACTTTGAAAGCTTTACTTTAGTATATACATTTTATTATATTAGGATTAAATTTTGCGTTTTCTATTCTCATAACATTCAAACCTTACTTGTTTCATTAAATATAAAATTTACTAATCCTAACTATCCTAATATCAACTTCCTTATATTAAAAATGCGAAAGTGAGTTTGTTTTTATGTTTAATTATTAATTTGTTTGTTACCTCTTCACGTTTTATCTTCCTGAACTTTCGCATACACATAGAAGTAATGAGAAGGACATCTAGTACCTTCATCCCGAGAAAGAGCACTGTTCTTGTGGAAAATTCACGCAAGCGAAGCCGTGTGCAAAAATATTTACAACCTATAACAAAATCGTATCATTTGTGTTGACCTGCTGGTGGTTTGTTTCAGCAGCCGACATGGCGGCTGTGGGGCGAGGAGCGCATGGACGGCGCCATCTACACCGTGTATCTCAAGAAGGTGCGCTACCATCGGCCCACGCGCAGCGCGTCCAGTGTAAGTTGAATCCTATTTCCTATCCTAAATTTGACAAATTGTATTAAAAACGGGTTGCTCACGTTCTGTTATGTCGGGATTGCCGACTATAGTTTCGGATTCACTAGGGAATCTTCCTAGTAATATACCTCTATATGCAAAAGTTTCGATGTGATGAATTGATGTGAGATTGTTTGTTACTCAATCACCCAAACTGATGAAATACCGAGAATACCACATAGGATACTTTTTATCCCAAAATTCACACGGGAGCGAAGCCTCGAGGCGGAGCTAATTACGAACTTTAAAACTGGATTTGAATTAAATCTATTTATTAATTAATAATTTGAATTTAACTATAAAGAAATAATTTGTAATTATACCTTCCGATATCAACCTAGGAAGATCTGATAATCTACAAATGGCTAAACATTTTATAGCACGTGAGTGATCCGTTTTCATTATGACAATCAATTTGATTGCTCTGCGGCAGAGTCAATGGTCTTGTCTTGCTCCAGTTGCCTTTTTTCTTTTCTAGGACAGAATCTATACTAATATTATAAATGCGAAAGTTTGGATGTGAGTTTGTGAGTTTGTGAATTTGTGAGTTTGTGAGGATGTTTGTTACTCAATCACGCAAAGTCTACTGGACGGATTTCGATGAAATTTGGTACAGAGGTAGATAATGACCTGGAATAGCACATAGGCTACTTTTTATCCCGGGAAAAAGCACTGATCCCGTGGGAAATTCACGCGGGCGAAGCCGCGGGCAAAAGCTAGTAAGTAATAAATAGTACTAACGTTACAATAGTTCTCTATGAGGTCAATGATTTAGCCATTTTAGCTATGAAAGTGGCCCAATATTGGTTTACCTATATACTCGTAACGTAATGTTATGTAGTCTCATTCTGAGCCAAAAGAGAAGATTGAATGAATAAATTATTAATACTTAATGCGAGCTCACTCTAGGGCCTAATCTATGGAATATTGACATAAATGCTCCCAAATTAGTTAATTTGTGCGATGCAGTACTAAAATAAAATAGTAAAAATTTAGTCTAGAAAATTAATAGAACTCTTATGACTGAAAACTCCACATTTGTTTTCCAGATAAGAGTAGTGCAGACAATTCAAGTTATAATGGTTTTTAAATTGATATTGTCGTACTACGTATAGTATTCCAACTTTGACGCACTATAAAATGACTATTATTATGAACATTGTAATCAAAACTGTAAGTAACCTTCGCTCCCATAGTCGACTGAAGTTCTGAAATTCGCTATTGTTGTAGTGTTGGGTATGACATACACACCGATTTATGGATCGCGATAACATTTAGCGAGCACAAACTACAAAGAGGCTATAAAAACCGCATTGTTTACTGCCGTCTGCCGGAACAGCGCCCGGCTGTAATGCACTTACGTGGAATGTGCTCGGAATGTTCTAGACTTAATATAGAATTGGACGAATATAAACCATGAGTTTCTGATCCTAGTATTGTCCAGAGAAAATGCATTATTGTATCGATCATGCACGTGAAATATAACATTTTCATTTCTACTTACTAACAAAATTTGTTAAATCTAATTAAACACAAAAACAAGGTATTTTAATAGGTTTGTTTTAGTTAATTATAGTTAGTTAGTAATAGACCAAAAGTTAGGGAATCCGTACAGTTAAGCCGATTTTAGCACACATTTTGAATGCTCGTGACCATTGAATTGAGACTAGCAGAATATGTTATTCGTCACGTTTTTTCGCGAAATGCGAACGAGGTTATTGCTAAAATTCTTTGTCTTAATATATGTTGTAATGTAAGTCTATAATTTGGTATAGCGGGTATTGAATACTATTAATATTATATGGTGTTAGTCAAAACACTTGTAATCATAAAGATTTGAAAAAGATAGAATAAAAGCGTGCGGTTCGATCTGCTGCAAAACAATACAATATAAGTATAAAATAAGCGGTCATAGCATACCACAGCCAATTCACATAATCAACTACAAATACTCATTGTTAGTAAGCACATATCGCTATATACATATAAGTATATAGGTGTAATAATAATGTTGGTAACTTAACTGAAATTTGTGCCACTAATGTTTTGTGTAATACATAAGTCTACCGTCTTATTATAATCTAATTATAGGTAGTCCCACCGCGACTACCTATAAATTAATCGAAGGTTATGATGTTTGTTATAAAATAATCAGGATACGCATTTATACCCACCCACGGTCGAAATAGTTATAACTACTCAACGCTGCGTTATTTATTGTGCTTTCTGCTAGTATTAGGTATACCTCGTGGCATCACTGCCATAGGAATTTCGGAATACTAAATAGCGTAATCAGCCTTTATTATGAAATGAATGTAGGGGAAATTCAACTGCATAAAGCATCAGCGCGTTCAATTAAACAAAATATCTTCTATTTATTATCATTACATACACTTTTTGAATTAAATCCACCTCTTGGCATATTCTAAATGTATGCTTGGCAGGTAACAAAAGCAAATTTTCTCTTTCATTTACATGGTCCATTTGGACCTATGAATAATTTAAAGGCGCGTTTCTTGAACTCCAAGGTCTTGGATGTTTTGAATTTGTAATTTCTTGACTTTAAGTAGGAATTTATATATTTTAAACATTTTTTATTTACTACATAAAAGTTGCTTGGTTTTCCAATTTTACAAGTTTTTTTACCTGTCCTTGTCTGTATGTAATATATTGCAAGTAAAAATTAACTTACGCCACAGTTTCATATGGTGCTGGAAGGTGGTTATATAAACAAAATACTATATTAACTCTAGCGTATAAACTTATTATACAATACAACACCAATATTACTCTCTAATATTACTTGAAGCACAGAGTACTATATATAATCTATCGTCTTGAAGAAATGACTCGTCACATTTTAAATTCATTGGCATTGAATTAATATGAGTATTGTAACTTTCCAGGAGTCCGATGACGAGATATCCCACCTGGAGTGGGAGACGGTGCGCGTGCGCTTTGTGAAGGCCGGCACTGTGGAGCGGCTGGTCGAGGCGCTGGCCACCGACGATGGCGAGCTCGAGTCCACATACGTCAACGTGTTCCTCGCCACATATCGGTATGTGCATTGCTATTCAATCGCTTCGTGAAGGCTGGCACTGTGGAGCGGCTGGTCGAGGCGTTGACCACCGATGATGGCGAGCTCGAGCCCACTTACCTACGTCAACGTGTTCCTCGCTACATATCGGTATGTGCATTGCTATTCAATCGCTTCGTGAAGGCTGGCACTGTGGAGCGGCTGGTCGAGGCGCTGGCCACCGACGAAGGCGAGCTCGAGTCCACTTACGTCAACGTGTTTCTCACCACATATCGGTAAGTGCACTGCTATTCCATCGCTTCGTGACGGCCGGAGTTGTGGAGCGACTGGTCGAGGCGCTGGCCACCGACGATGGCGAGCTCGAGTCCACTTACGACAACGTGTTCCTCGCCACATAGCCATTCCGCGGAACTCTTTACTCGTGGAAATTTGAAATATCTAAAATACATTCATTCTTACCAGTCCTATCATATATACAATCTTCACAGTACTTTTTGTTGAATTTTGTTGAAAATAAATCAATTATTAGTTCAAACCTAAACATTCTAAAGTAAAACATTTATTAACCACGAAAGTAATTTCCTAAAAAGTCTATTTTAATTTATATTGTTGTAAAATCATAAAAAGACATGGTAAGATTGTTTACATGATAGGACTGGTAAGAATAAATGGAGTTTAGATAGTCTATAACTTCCTCATGTTTGTGGCTAGCAAAAACATAAATCATTATTCAAATCCCATTCGTAGTTCCGGAGATTAAAACCAAACAACGAAATTAGAAGCTTTTTTGCGTTATATTACTATTCATTATTTTGAAATGTAGTAGTGTGTGAAGGTAAAATGTAATATGTGCAATTCTTGTTTTTGATACTATAGTTGGTACTGCGACCTTCGTGCCATGCCCGTGAAAGTACGATGTCTTGAATAAATTACCTGCGGTATCATGAATTTAGATCAAACGTACAAACCTACTTAAAAATATTTCCTTGCGTAGAACTGCGTAGGTATTTTTTTAAAAAACCTCAATTATCATTACCGGATTTTTGTACTTGAAAGAAGAAAGAAAGAAAGAAAGAAAAAATGTTTATTTGATACAAAAAATACATATTCCATGAACACAGAACAAGTAATTACTACAATTGTACCAAAATGGTCTCCACTCAGCATATGTCGTGGCGTGAACCACGACGCTGGTCTTCCGTGGATGCCATAAAATAAAAAATAAAAAAGAGAAACAATAAAAAATAATACTAATAAAAAATAAAACTTGTATACAAAATAAAATATATAAATTCAGGTGAAACTTTTTGGCTAAACAAGTGGCTATTTATGTAAATATGTATGTAAAGTAGTTATTTTAAAACAGATTGCTACATTTTCAAGACTTCTGAATATTCAAAATATGTTCTTTAAGTTTAATTTTGAATGACCTAACATTTTGCAAGTTTCTGATTGGGGGAGGGATATTGTTCCAACATCTTGTCGCAGCATATCGGAAGCTACCACGAAATGCGGCAGTTTTATGAGTAGGGTAAATCAAGAGATACTCTTGCTCGTTTGGTGAATTGAAGTTTTTCAAATAAATATGAAGGGCTTTTGTTTTTAACAACACCAAACAACAGTACTGAAACTTGCATGTACTAACAAGCTAGAATATCATCATCATCTATGCTACAAGAAGTCTACTGCAAAATGTCGCATTAGTGGCCTCTCCCAAAGTCTTTCAATGATTGAAAACGGAATAAAAAATAATTTGTTATACATACAAATATAAACTTATAAATCTGGACCAGTTATTGTTATCTGTAATAGCATTAACGATATTGCAAGAGCATCTTGCATCATGATTACGTAGGTAGGTCGAACATCTGATATCGAATTGTCAGCACCGAGTTATGTATTCCATATGCGGTAAACAAAGAATGTTACCCGCTTATGGCTGCACACTTGTTTACGTTGAACAAAGTAAACAACGATACAGTAACAGCTTGCTTGTTATGACAATAATAACTATCACTTCCATTTCGTTTAAAGAGATTTTAGTGCGACTATTTTAGGCAGTTACGGAAAGTAGCATGTCGTATAAATAAACATCGTATTGGGAAAGTATTTGTTGAAAAAACCTAAGATATCATACCAGTTTTGATACCAAGTCAAAACAATAATTGTGAGTAGCCGAATACAATTGGTTATGAAATCAAAATTTTAGGAGTTATTTCGAATGTTGGTATTGAAACGCCTCAAAATTATGATATTTGAACATATTCAAAAGACGGTTTGATTTGATGAATCGGTATTGTATTCCTCTTCTCTCTTCTACTTGGTATTAGGTATTCCACGTCTACCTCATGTGGGATCGATGCAGTATGTCAATTTTTTAATAAGTAATGATGACTTACATTTAATTGATTTTCAGTTCTTTTGCGGAGTGCGGCCGTGTGCTGGACCTCCTACTGCGGCGATATCAAGCGCTGGCGGCGGAGGAGGTGGTCTCGGCCGCGGTCGACACTTCGCAACAACACCGGAGGTGAGGATTCTTCTTTTTATTTAAGAGCTGTGGTCTTGATTGTGGAGTATGCGCTACACCTCTCTATTCTCGGCTTAACATTTAAGGTCTTGATACGACACGACGCCTGCCTTATCTTTCAGTTGACATAAATCTTTGTCGGTCTACCTGGACCTCTTCTTCCCTTCACCTTTCCTTCGATTATATTTTAAATAGGTTATCGTGTCGTATCAAATCATCGCCAATCCTTTTCTAGAAATGATTAGTTACGTCATAGTTATCTTTAAAGTAATCCTTAGCCTAGCTGCCTTAGCTGCTTTAGCTGCTTACAGCTAGTAGAGAAATTGAAGTAGATTTTGGCTCCTATGAACTATTTGACTCCGCCACGGAATGTCTAAGTACTAAATGTTGGCTAAGTCTTATAGTAGTATTTGACGAAAATTTTCAGGACTCTGGTGGCGTGTCTCCACGTATGGCTGGACACATATCCGGAGGACTTCCGGCAGCCCCCCCACCACCCCGCACTGCAGCAGCTACTCGCCTTCACGCAGCTTCACTTGCCCGGCTCTGAGCTACACTCGAAGGTATTTACAACACACGATCAACTCTGACTGTATGACTGCATCACCGATCAACATTATTGACACGATGACGTTATTAATCGGAGGGCTTCTATCCTTGGTGTTTCTTTATAATACCATCTGAAAAAAAAAGAAAACTTATATTAAATCCTGCTTGTACCTTAAATGTTTGGTACTTACTTACTTTTATTTTACTTGCAGGTGTTACAGAAGTTAGCGATATTCAGTGCGGAGCGTAATGGGTGCGGCGCGGGCGCGGGCGGCGTGTGCCTGGCGCCGGGCATGCGGCTGGCGGCGCACCACACCAGCAGCTACCGGCTGCCGCACGTGCCGCACCGACACTTCGCCGAGCAGCTCACGCGCATGGACATGGAGCTCTTCAAGAAGCTCGTCCCGCACCAGTGCCTCGGCGCCGTGTGGTCCCGCCGAGACAAGGACCGCTCCCACGATGCCGCCACCGTCCTGGCCACCGTCAACCAGTTCAACGCGGTCTCCTTCCGGGTCATCTCCACCGTCCTCGTCGAGCCCAACCTGCGGCCGCTCGAGCGGGCCGACATCCTCGCCGCCTGGTTGGACATCGCTCGCGAGTTGAGAGTGCTTAAAAATTTCTCCTCGTTGAAGGCGATTATATCTGGGCTCCAGAGCAACCCCGTTTATAGACTGAGGAAGACTTGGGCCATTCTACAGAAAGAAAAGGCCGAGTTGTTCGACGAGCTCGCCCGAATTTTTAGCGAAGACAATAACAGATGGGCTCAGAGAGAGCTGTTAATGCGCGAGGGAACGGCCAAATTTGCCGACACTGTCGGTGAAAACGATAGACAGCTTCAAAAACTACTTCACGAGCGAGGCTCGCCTGGCGTGAGCCACGGCACTATTCCATACCTCGGAACGTTTTTAACCGATCTCACCATGATCGACACCGCCATACCCGATACTGTCGCGGATGGTCTCATAAACTTCGACAAGAGACGGAAAGAATTCGAGGTGCTGGCGCAAATAAAACTACTGCAAGGGGCCGCGAACGCCTATCATTTGCCACCCGACCCGATGTTCGATCGATGGTTCGACTCCGTGATCGTCCTCGACGACCGAGAGGCGTATCAGCTCTCGTGTCAAATAGAACCACCGACAAACCCGCCCAAGGAGAGGCGACCGAAGAAAATAAACGACTACAGCAACGGTCAACAGGGTCACAGAAAGAACGACTCGATAGCCAGCACGAGTTCTAGTAACAGTTCGCAATTTTATTGCGAGACGGATGGGGCGGGGCACGCGTGGAAGCGAGATAGTTTGGAACGCAAGTCGTCGCCGACGAGGCTGTCGCACGGGTCGTCGTCGTCGTCGCTGCCGTCGCTGGACGTGTCGCTGTCGAGCGCGCAGAGCGGGCAGAAGCCGGCCAATGGGAAGGCCGCGGCGAGTCCGGCGCACGCGCGCTCGGGCCCCGACTTCTACATCATCCGCGTGACATTCGAGTCGGAGTGCGCGGAGACGGAGGGCGTGGTGCTGTACAAGTCGATCATGCTGAGCAACAACGAGCGCACGCCGCAGGTCGTGCGCAATGCCATGCTCAAGCTCAACCTCGACGGCGACCCCGACCAGTACACATTGGCGCAAGTTTTACCTGATAGAGGTACCAATATTTATAATATTCATTGCGATATTTTTTTATTTAACCTTTATAGGTAAAATATTTCTTAATGATACCATTTTTTCAAAGATTAGGTATGTATTTTTGAAACACAGAAGATTCCATTTTATTTTGAAATTTAACAGTTGGTATTTAATTGAGTTTTATTTTTTCTTACATTAATATCACCATTCATTCACCCGTCTCATTTTTATTTTCAGAAATGCTGCTTCCAGCGAATGCGAACGTGTACTACGCCGTGAACACGGCGTACAATTTGAACTTCATTCTGCGACCGCGGAAACCTCAGCAGAATGAAATTCCAAATGGAAAAGCACGTGGCAAACGCCCGTGATCATGCACTATTAAAATACTGCCTTTACAATGAACATTAAAAACGCAACGTGCCAGAATCACTGAGGAAATTGTATGCTTTGTGAGCAGAGAACTGCAGATAATACAGGGTTTGACAATAAGAGCTACGATGAGATGGGAATGATAGATGAGTAGGCGATAGGCGGCACGACGTCATTGATATTTTATATGCCTCGCTAGCGAATACTAAGGATTGTGGCAACTCTAATCCACTCTACTAAGCGTTGACGTAAACATGTGATCTTGTACAAAATCTCAAGTTCCTTCGAATATTTATTTGTGACTGTCCTTTTGGTGTTTTCACGTTGAACTGCATGAATGTTTGTTAGATTGCAATTAAATATGTAATGTATAATAACAACAACGCCACCTTTGATGTAATTTTATATTGTTTTAGGTAACTTTTACTGTTTATATGTAAATGTGACGTAGTTTATGTATATACTGTTAATGTAAATAATATGTTGTAGATTAAAATTGAGCCAAAGGGAAGTTGTTGCGTCTATTAGCAAGGTGCTGTCTCACTGTCCACGACAATGTTGAAGCTTTAAACTTGAACACTTGTGAAACCGAATTTGATTGTTATACATATAATGTACGTGCTTAGGATTTTTAGATTATAATTGTGTAACTGTTATAGTGTTGCTAGCAATCGTACAACTTTAGTGGAGATATTACTCCCAGTCTATAATGAAAACTTATATCGAGAAAAATGAAAGCAGTCGAATCTCTATGTGGTGTTTTTTGTTGCAACTTACCTATTACTATAATAATTTGATTTGTCAAATATAGCTGAAAGTGAAATATTTTTGAAATGTCTAATCAAACTGCACCATTTCAGCAACACATATGAATTCACCACGTTCTCACTCAAATATAACTTAAATTTATTTAACAATAGTTAACCAAAATCCAAGCAACATAACCAACAAACATAAACCAATGTGCTCATTTAGAAGAAATTCTTAGTTTTTTAAAATAATATAAAAATTACATTCTACTTTCAATGAAATATTCGAACAGATTTTTGATAAATTCTAATTTTGAACAATAAAAATATAATGAGTTACTTAATTTGGTTTAAAAAGTTTTTCCTGTTTTTTAACAAACTATTGTATTTATTTAAGATAAGTTGAATCATAAATAATTTATATTGAAATTTTCTTAAACATTTATATATATGTTACCTGCCCAGACGATATTAGACCCTAGTGTATGTAAATATTTGTACCTAATTTATATATAATTTTGTAGTTTTCCACCAAGATCTATGTAATAATGTTTATATTTCTGTAATAAAACTTAATGATACCTTACATTTCGTATTTTTATTTATGGAAAATAATAAGGCATAATAGTAAAATGGGTACATGAAAAAGAAAGATTTCACTTTTAAAATATATTTAGGTCAGTATTTGAATTCTTGATATTTCGAAAAAGTTGAAAATTGATAAAAGTTTTTTACTGTTGGCACAAAACTATAAATAAAAAAATTCTAGAAACACGTGGGGACTACTTTAGTCATTCTAATAACGCCATCTATAAAAATTTGTTAGAAGTAAAGCTATGACCTACCTAAAGGCTGATCCCACTGAAGAAACTTTGGTTTTAAGAAATGTGTCACAATTCTGTTTTCATATCAAAAGAGGGCGCATTTGAGTATCTAACTTTTTCTCATAGGTGAGGTAGTTAGAAAGCCTTTACATACGTCACGTAATCTATTGAAACTATGACAATATATCTTCGAGCAACAAGGACTTCCGCGCGCGGCCCGGAAGGGAGGCGCCATAGATGTCTTTCCCCTCTGGCAAAGCTTAGGTCCAGGTGGACTTGAGCGTTTATAAAAACTGTTTGCATTCGGACTTTTCGCTAGACAGAATCCATCAGTCAGTGTGAATGACACATAGGCCGCAATACAAAAAATTCCGAATTGTTCAATTTTGTGCTGCAAAAAGAGGTCTGGGACATCTATTTTACAGAAAGATGGTGTTACATTTCTCTAGTAAGTAAATTCTTATCATATGATTATAAATTAAACAAAAATTCATACATTTTATTATAATGTCATTGTTGGATTTGTTTACCAACATCAGTCCGGTCGCCTATAAAAACACGGATTTGTCGAGTGATAATTCCGTCCAACATCTAGATTTAGTGATGTTACTTTGCTTACATTGAGTGTTGTAGTCCTGTATCGATAAACTGCGATAGATATAGTTTTAAATTGTTGTATGTTGTAACGTGTATTTTCTTATTTATTTACAGCTTTCCTAAAAATGCCTACTTAGAGATGTGTGTATGGAAAAACTTGTGCAACTACTCGCAAACCTGGGATGCCAAAAAGACAAGTCCCGTTTGTTTAGCTCATTATAAGGCATCTGATTTCCACGAATGGTGTAAGTCAACTCGGATGAACAAGACAGTGATGTGTCAGAGAAAATTACTAGAAATAGTTAAGTTATATTTTATGCATGTTGATGGCCATAGGGGGTCGCATTTAATTATTTCAGTGATTTAATTATAATCTAATATTAATAATTGTTATAAATGCGATTGTATTTAATTTTCTATGGAATTATTTCTGAAATAAAGATATTATTATTTGGATAATTTAAATTTTATAAGTATTCCTTTCTTGTCTTTGTGGTTCTTAACTAATAAACGTGATAACTTTGCAACTCTGATTTTATTTATTACTAGCTTTCGCCCGCGGCTTCGCCAGCGTGGATTTCCCACGGGAACAGTGCTCTTTCCCGGGACGAAAGGTACCCTAAGGTAGAAGGACATATCCTTCTCCGTATTTCTAGCTATGTGTATGCGAAATTTAAGATGTTTGTTTCAGTAGATAAAGTATCAAAAGGAACAAACAAACAAACTCACTTTCGCATTTATAATATACTAGCTTTTGCCCGCGGCTTCGCCCGCGTGAATTTCCCACGGGAACAGTGCTTTTTCCCGGGATAAAAAGTAGCCTATGTGCTATTCCAGGTCATTATCTACCTCTGTACCAAATTTCATCGAAATCCGTCCAGTAGATTTTGCGTGATTGAGTAACAAACATCCTTACAAACTCACAAACTCACAAACTCACAAACTCACAAATTCACAAACTCACAAACTCACATCCAAACTTTCGCATTTATAATATTAGTATGGATAGTTAGGATTATGCTAATTTTGCGAAGTTCACACTCTGCGAAGTGCACCAATTGCGAAATCCATCTTTTGTTCGAGTGTACGTTTTGCGAAGTGCACATTCTTCGTCAGACCCACAGATAGAACCACTAGTATATAAAAATGCAAATTACTGCTAGAGCCCCAGGTATGTCATTCATAAGAACGTATCCATATTTCCATATGTATACGTACGTAATTAAATAATGTACGTACGTAAATAAATATTATAAATGCGAAGTAATACTGTTATACTCACGGCTAAACCACTCCACAGATTTTATTAAAGCTATTGATTATATAGTTGAAGGCCTGAGAAATTCGATAATTTATAATTCATCGATAATGCAGAATTACATTTTTGCCATTCACTATTGAAAACAAAGTCAAAAATATGTTAATGTGTGTTCTGTCTAATATTCGTACACAAAAATCTGACGGGTGGTGACAGATTTGTCAATGTATTGTTTTATTTTTCATATGTAGTGTCGTTATTTGTCGTAATTACAAATTTTCATTATGTATGTGTGTACCGAACAGCGCTTGCGTGAATTTCCCTCCCCCCGCAAAAAATGCCAGAAAGATTTGAATGGAAACATGTCGCTATGGCTTCTCCCTCCGTAAGGAGTCCGTGTTGCTCTATGCAATATATACTCGTACTAAAAGTAAATTAAATGTAATGGAATGTAATTAGCAATAAGCAACGTGACATTTTTAATGTTTTCCCATTGTGTATCATTTCCATTATGAAGTACATATTAATACACGTAGGAATACTTAAATACGAAGACGCATTAAAATTATGTCGTTGTTTTAGATAAATAGATAAGCGTCATCGTAAAAGCGATCAAATCAATGAATGGTAGATTGACCAGAAGCAGTTGAAAACTGAATATTTAAAATCGGTATAATGAAAATAATAAATAGAATACCTACTTTTATTTGACTTACTTATCTTATCTTATCTTATCTTAACACGCGGGGTCCGAGGTCCGGAAGTACTTCAAACCTTGGGTTTTTTTGTACTTACCCCAATGCCTTACTCACCCGCATCGGGAATTCTGAAGAAGGACTGCATTACCTTCAGAATATCACCTGTTGCGAAGTGCCTATAGTCCTCCAGGGCCGGATATGCTGATCCTAGGAGGTCCAGTCGCTTGTTTGCCAACGAGTCACAATAACACAAAATGTGTTTCATGGACTCCTCTGCTTCTGCACAGGCCCTGCACAGAGGGCTGTTGACAAGTTTTAATTTGTAGAGGTGACTGCGATTTTCAAAGTGTCCAGTCAAGGCCCCAGCTAGAATTCTTGTCTGTATTCTGCTATACTTGCAGATCTCTTTGAGCCACCTGGTGTTGCCTTCACCAAGCATTGCCTTTGAGTGTGTAAGTCCATCCTGTGCATTCCATTCGGACCTGTGTCTGTCTTTGACATATGCATTAATTGCCGTGGTTACCATCCCATATGACAGCCCAACAAAGGGTTCAGGTCCTATTAAAGTCTCACTTGAACCCTTCCTTGCCAACTCATCTGCATTCTCGTTCCCCTCAACCCCAATATGACCCGGCACCCAAACCAGCCTAAGTCTGTTGTGCCTGCCTAGATTATTTAGGGACCTTATGCAGTCATAGACCAGTCCAGAGCCAACCCTACTGGAGTCGAGGGCAGCGAGTGCAGATTGGCTGTCGCTAAGGATGTAAATCGTGCGATTTTCTTGTCCTTCCTCTAGATTCAATTTAGCACAGACAGTGATTGCATATACCTCCGCCTGAAAGACGGTCGAGAGTTGTCCCATGCTCTGATACAGTTGTCTGTCTGTCGAAAAGATGCCTGCTCCTGTTCCTTGGTTGGTTTTGAATCCATCCGTGTACCAGATTAGGCAGTCTTTCTCTTGAGTTTAAATTCTCCTTTCCATTCATCCCTTGTTGGGATATATGTCTTATAATGTCTTTTGAAGTTATACTTAGGGAGAATCTTATCACTGCCCATGTGTAACATCCTTTCGAGATTCTGTGGTACCTCCAGTAGTAGATGTCTAGTCCTTGGCGCATGCCTGTTCCACAATTTAGATACAGATAGTCTGTAAAGGGCTTTACAGGCTTCGCCTTTGATATGCAGGTGTAGCGGTGGCAGTCCGAGTATTACTTCCAAGGCCGCTGTCGGTGTCGTGGAAAACGCCCCGGAGATTGCACAACAGGCTATTCGTTGCAGTTTCCTAAGGGCATCCTTACACGTCACCTGTTCGACCTTCGGCCACCATACTAGTGCTCCATAGGTCAATATTGGTCTAATCATCATTTCATACAGCCAACGTACAATGTACGGTTTGAGGCCCCATGTTTTGCCATAGGTGTTTCGGCACATACCAAATACCCTTATGGCCTTAGTTATTATATTATTAACATGAGCATTCCAAGTCAGTTCTTTATCTAGTGTGACTCCCAGATATTTTACCTCCTTGGACAATTGTAGCTCTGTGCCGTTCATCTTGAGGTTCTCAAGTCCTTTGAGTTTGCGAAGTCTTGTAAAAGGAACAATGATGGTTTTACTCGGGTTTATATTCAGGTGGTTCGCGGTGCACCACTCTTGAACCTCCCGCAGGGCCTTATTCATTATCCCTTTTACCGTATCAGGAACTTTCCCATTAACCAGGATGACAATGTCATCCGCATATCCGACTGCTATGGTCGGACCTCTGTTCAGAGATGCTATCAGGGAATCTATAACTAGACTCCACAGGGTCGGCGAAAGTACCCCTCCCTGTGGGCACCCTTTGGTTGTTATTGCTGACAGCTTTTCTCCCATGTGCTCAGATATTATTATTCTGCCTTTGAGCATATTCTCCATCCATCTGCAGAGTGTGTTTGGAATGCCGTGTTCCATTGCTGCCTTGCAGATCGAGTTAAAAGTAGTCCGGTCAAATGCTCCTTCAACATCCAGAAAGGCACCCAGACATACTTCCTTATTCTCAAGCGCCTTTTCAGCCTGACTTACCACATAATGAAGAGCAGTCTCCGTGGATTTGCCAGGCTGATAGGCACATTGCATTTTATGAAGTGGAGTTTGACTTACTTACTTACTTATGGTCCTAAGGCCCCCAGGTGGGGCAGAAGGCGTCCATAGTGCATCTCCATTGTGATCTGTCTTGGGCAATGCGTTTCACCTCCGACCAGGTAAGACCGACTGCCTTCAATTCCGCCACAATGGTACGCCGCCAAGTCTGCTTGGGGCGTCCAACTTTCCTCTTGCCTTGTGGTGTCCACTCGAGAGCTTGCATGGGAATATGTGTTGGGTCCCTACGAAGCGTGTGGCCGATCCACGCCCATTTGCGGCGCTTAATCTGGTGGTCAATCGGCGCTTCCTTGCACGTCTCCCATAGCTCCCGGTTAAAGATGACCTTCGGCCAGAAAATGCCAAGTATTTTTATTACTTTTATTTAATACTAGCTTTTGCCCGCGGCTTCACCCGCGTGATTTTCCCAGGGGAACAGTGCTTTTTCCCGGGATAAAAGATACTCTAACTCCTTCTCAGTACTTCTAACTATGTGTAAGCGAAATTTCAGGAAGGTTGATTTAGTAGATAAAGCGTGAAGAGGTTACAAACAAACAAACTCACTTTCACATTTATAATATTAGTTAGGATAATATCATTATACAATTTTGAGTGATTACAGTGAAAAATGTATGAAAAATTAAAATCAGATATGATGAAAAAATAGAATGAAAATAGAAATCAATTATTTTTAGAATATATAAAAAAAAATTCCCAAAAAAATGAACGGACTTCCATTGTAAAAGTTAAAATCATGAAATAACTTAATAGGCAGATTAATCAAAAAGAAAAATGTATCGGCATGCTACCTACTGAATGAGGTGAAGTCGAAGTTTAAAATTACCGAACAGATTCTGACGTGGTTAAAATGAGACCAACTTGGGAATAAACTACTTCGAATAAAACAATAATTTCGGAAATCAGTCCACTATAGGCGGAGAAATCGGCGAACATACATAAAAACAAAACATACATATATCGAAACATATAACCTCCTCCTTTTTTGGGAAGTCGGTTGAAAAAGTACAACAGATTTTGCTATTTTACATCAGTTTGTCAAAGCTAATACGAATACACCTCATTTGATGAGTTAGTTTATAATGCACTTTATAAACGTCAAAAAACAAATCTATCTCCGGAATATATTGAGACAAAAGTCTTAAAATATGTAATTACCTAGCACTGTTTAAATTGATCCTAAAATAAGGCGTATAAGTCGTATACAATTATCCTTTTGCGTTGTACAAAAATAAGAAAGGTCTAACAATGAAAAAAGCCAGCTAGAATTTTAACTAAGCTACCCAGTCGTTAGTTTCTTTGAACAAAGCTAGAGTACAATAAACCTTTGCGGGTTCATTAGCAAGGTGACGAGATAACATCGGAGCCCTTAGAATTGCTAAGGTAGCCTGTCAGTAAAACCGGCAAAGAGTAATTAGCACACGTAGCCGCAACCCTCTTCATCCACGCATACGTTATCTTGCTGCCTGAAATACGAGCGGTTTTCCTAAAGTGTGAATGTTAAAGTTCATTCGGGCTAATGAGGCGTAAAAGCTTTGAAATTGTCTCAACTCGAATTTTCTTGTACTTAAAGTTAATTTATATAATCATACCCTAGAAAGCAATAAAACATGATTTATAAGCAAACAGAGCAAGGAGTTACGAATGCAGGTTTGCATCTAAATTTCTTTCTTTACCGAAATTAATTTATTGAGGATCCATATTGTATTGTCTAACAGGCTAATTGTGAGATCAGCTGCAGAACGGTCTAGGACGAGCACCTGCGTACCGTCAGCAGTGGGTCGCAGCCACCACCGGTTGACAGTCGCTCGGCTGAAATTTTCATGGCCAGTGTATCGAGCGGAGAGCGGGCGCCACACCAGCCGCGCAGTCGCGCCGCGCCGCCCGCCCGAGCGCCTCGCATGTTTCTCCGCGCTCCACCACACCAATACATTCGCTGAGAGAAAACCTTCTCCCGACATCGTCTCATAACAACAACACGTCCCCAACGGACTGCCAGTGAGTGCCGGGTGCAAGTGCAGTGGCATACTACGCGTAACCTCGCAGGCCGCCCTCGGACATGTGAAAAACAAAGGCTTGTGACAGCGCCGGCCTGAGACATGTGGTGCGGCAAAAACGAACGTAAAATGAAATAATAAGGTAGGTTTCTATCAGGAAGAATAATTTTCAGTAGTTTCTATTTATAGTTTTTCATGAGATATATTTATATTTCATCAATTAACTCACAAACTCTATGCGACAGCGGAATCTTGGTGTTTACTACATAAGTTCATATAATGGTGTTCATGTAATGTTACCTTAGGTCAACTATCTCTACATTTGTAATAAAAATAATGGCGCTTTTGAAATATGGTGTATTTATGAACTAATTTGTGAGTATGGTGGGAGCGGCCGAAGTCAGTATTGCGAAGCTCTACGACTGCCGCAATCTGATTATGGCACACCCAATAGCAATAAGATACTTTAGGTGTAGTGACCTTTCTATGGACTAAATGGTCCAATTAGTGTTAGTGGCACTAATTTTATACAAGATACAAATGGAGATGGGCCCGGCCGTTCCCAATAAACATTTAGACGTCAATTAGAGCTTATTAAAATCTAAAGTCTCTATAGCAGCGGCAAATAAAGCGGCGTAGAAAACTCGTAGCAAGTAAAATTAAAAATAACGGGAAATTGAAAAATTAGAGAAATATCTAGCTACCTAGATGTCTTACCAATAGCTCGCATGTAGTTATTACATTGCCTGTTTCATGGCCTTATTAAAAAGTTTCTGGTGAACTCTTTACATACCTCTAAACGCTGGTTTTTATGCCAAGTAAACAAGAAGTATCACGTGACGTGGTTTGCGTGAGGCCAGCGTGCACGCAACTCGCACAACAATGCAGTATATCAACCGTTGGAATTCTCCCATCGATCCTGTTAGCCACGCCGGGAATTAAAAATAAACGGCCATTTAGACTTTCCGACTTCGTAACGAAGAAATTAAGGGTTGACTTTGTTTTAGCATATCACTGAATAAGTTATTTTGAGACTGCTGTATGATAAAGTTGACCAACAGTATTTTTTATAAATAGTGACAAAATACACATTTCAAATCCAATTATAGGTCTTAACAAAATTAAATAATTACTCTATAATTTTTTTAAACTTCCTAATGAGCAATCAAGGAGATGATAGTTTCAGTAAGACAGAAAGTACACTGGTGGACATAGGCTCAAAATCAATGAAACCATAAAGTTTTTTGACAAAACTTATTGAGATTTTGCCTTTATGTGTACGTATCATTTTTTATACAACAAAGTTGCGCCGGAAATTAAAGCCTAACATACTATTTTCTCCTTTTGAATATACATGATACTAAAATTATTTTCTTATTTATAAATCCCTAAATAAACTCCCAATCGATACATCGATCAAATCGATATGAAATGTTTTCCCTGATCGTTATGAAAATAATCTTAACATCCTTATCAATGGTAAAATTAAATTATTATTCACAAAAAAAATCTTATCAACTCTACGAAGCTTTCTAACGTATCTATGAAGCTTCGTAGCACAGCTACGAAGTTACATAATTTATATACGAAGCTTCGTAGCTCGGCTACGAAGTTTTATAACATGTCTACGCAGCTCTGTAGCACTGCTACGGAGTTTTATAACAAGTCTACGAAGCTTCCTGGCACTGCTATAATGTTTTCTAACATGTCTACGAAGCTTCTTAGCTCGCCTACGAAGTTTTATAACATGTCTACGCAGCTCTGTAGCACTGCTATAATGTTTTATAACATGTCTACGAAGCTTCGTAGCACTGTTGCGAAGTTTTGCACCATAGCTATAAATAATTTTTAATCGTCTCGTCTCGGGTGTCTCGAGTAATTTCAGGCATTTGTATTTGTCATCGAGACCAATTGATTTTGTGATTTTTCGATATATTAGTCACAGAGGCGTAATGGAATAATTTAATATACTACCCAACATAAATTTCTTCTGGAAGCCCCCAACAAAGCTCTGCGTTTACAAGCTTCATGGCTTAAGTTCGTGTTACTTAAGTGGATTATATCGCGCTTTCAAATGGTAGACGCTTCGGTAGAGTCTGCAGATAATTATGACTGACTAGTATATATAATAATATAATAAATAGAGTATACATAAGAATTCTGAGTAAAAAGTTGATAAAAAGCAATTTCCTAGAAATAAATAAGATCTGATGCAGTTGTTTTTAAGAAATTGACATATTAGCTCTATAATCTTTAAATTTTCAGGATATGTAGTAGTTGTTATTAAATGATAAAAAACTTTGGATTGTTATTGTAATGTTAATTGCAGTGATATTAACTAACTAGCTGTCGCCCGCGGCTTCGCCCGCGTGAGTGTCGCTTAGATGAAAAGTATTTTTGTGCTCCAAACAGTTTCAGATGTTTCGGATCTTCAATTTTTATACGTCTACAGAAAATGCTCATCAGATTAATCAAGTTTTGCTAAAGCGCCATTTCCATATATGTTATAGTGTAGCTGGTCTCTTGGAGTTATTCATCAGATGTTCCAGATCTTCAATTTTTATACGTCAGCAGAAAATGCTCATCAGGTTGAACGATTTTTGTTAAGGCGCCATTTCCATATATGTTATAGTGTAGCTGGTCTCTTGCAGTTCTTCATCAGATGTTCCAGATCTTCAATTTTTATACGTCAGCAGAAAATGCTCATCAGGTTGAACGACTTTTGTTAAGGCACCATTTCCATATTTCTTATGGTTTAGCTGTTCTGTTATGGTTCTTCATCAGGTGTTCCAGTTTTCAAAATGAATTATAGCCTATATGTTGCCCAGGCTTAATAGCTATACAACAAAAAAAGTTTCATTCAAATCCGTCCAGTAGTTTTTACGTGAAACGCGTACATACATACAGACAGACAGACAGACAGACAGACAGACAGACAAGAAATTCCAATTCCAATCCAATTCAAATCCAAGAAATTCTATTGTTCTTTTTAGGTGTCCCTCTATCCATTTTAGTCAAAAATACTAAATGTACAGACAAAGTATTTTTACTGTTTTATTATATGTATAGATTAACGAATTGATGCTACTATTTATTTACAACTCATAGAATGTTACGTAAAAATGAAGGGGATCCTTTTATTTCTCATAAGGTTAATAATCATAATATGGTTTGTCATAAGGCCTTTCTCATAATTCTTTTATCATAATATTTTATTCAAATAATGTTTATTGTAATAATATTTGTGTAGGCATAATCATAGATTGTCATCCTGAATTTTCTTATAAAATGGTTTATCATAATGGATTTGTCATAATTGCTATGGTCATAAACATAGTGTATTTTTTATTTTGTTCATCTTTTATTTTGTTGATGGTTTCCTAAATGTGAAAATGTGATATTTGATTATACCTATTTCACATTAAGTTGACAAAAACACTAGTATAGGTTAGGGTGCGGCGGGGGTGACCCTTGGGCCACCCCTAAGCCGCGATCATAAACAACAAAAAAACAAAAACTTAACAAATCTTACCTTTTCTCTTAGTGTATCCGTACATTATGCGTTCTCTTTTCTCTGTACTTTATGAGTATTACTATTATGATTAAATTATATTATGATTATTTATGTTTATGACAATTTGTATTTATTACAAAACAATTATGTTAAAAAAATTATGTAAAAAAAATATATTTTCATTTTAATTTATATTAATTATTTCGAACTATATTATAACAAATATTTTTATGAGAATCATTAGAGACCCAAAATGAAGAGGTATGGTACTAATCTTTTGACAATGCAGTTGATAAAACAAATCTTAGTTAGGTTGGTGCCATAAATCACAAGGTTCAGCTATAAAACTTGTGCCAGTTCTTCCCATGATGGAGATAGTTGGATTTAACTTCAATGTTCGAACGGTCCTCTTATTTCGACTTCCAACTTTTATCAGTTCTTGTCCAGTCAGGCCAAACTAGGGCGAACTGATATAATTTATAAATATAGTACAAAATGTTACTTACTTGTAGAGTATTATGACTTAATATTATTAGAAGTACTAGATTTCATATATATAATCTGAAATCTACTTGGAAATACATCTTCATATCTGCAGCTCCGCTTTATTTACTTTTTTTTTATTAAGCGTATCTGATATTCCTTCATGATGACATGTTTTCGGTTAAAGAAATATTATTCGTTATTCGAAACTGGTTTTGAAAGTGGCCGAAGGGGTTTCGTCATGCTCATGACTGGAAATAAGCAAATTATTTTACGAGAAACAATTAAAATTTTAATTAAATTAATGAATTAAAATTATTATTACAAGCTTATCTTATTATCTAGATTCACCAGTTCCGATGTCTGTCCGTCTGTAATCAAATCTTGCTTCTCCTAAAGAGCATCCTTCCTTTTACACGTAGCTTCAGTTTCAATGACAGTGCATTATTAAGGTAAGTATGGTGTGATGGTGTACCCGGAATGGGCTTCCGACGAAGGAACTCTTCAACGGTTGCACGGACATGAAATTTTTGGCACGCATTTAATGCCCCAAGATCTCTCTGGTAACGATAAAAGCATGTGGCAATTTTTTTTTTATTATTGCAAAAAAACTTATTTCATTTACATAAAATCCGTAAGTAATAACAAAAGGGAAGCCTCCTGGGTAATTTGTCAAGCCGTAAAGGAATGGATTGGCTTATTTACCTTCATAAGTGGGTTCCCGGGGCAGTAAAAATTTACTAACCATTACTCGACGGATCTTTTACGAGTTGTCGTCCGTTTGCAGTACACTGAAGAGGGTTTCTATGTAAAGGCACCCAAATTGGAATAACTTATTTATTAGAAAATGAACGACTCGTGCATACAATTTCATCGAAATCCGTCAAGGAGATTTTGCGCAAAAGAGTAACATTGGCGTTTGTATATGTATGGGTGAATTTCAACAAACGGTGATTTTTTTATGTTATCGGTGGATTTTTTTGTTTTCCTTTTTTTATGTATTTTTGAGTTTTTATGTATTCCTTATGATATTATATATATGCATTGTTTACGACAACAACGTATCAGTCATAACGAAGGAGAAAATTGAGATCAAATTTGGTTGCCACCGATTATGTAAATTGTCCACCGATTAGATTTTCTGTCCACCGAGTATACAATCCTATCCACCGATTTGAGACGGCTATCCACCGATTTGAGAAGATTATACACCGATATAAGATTCAATATTGGAAGGTGGCCTTCTAATATTGAAAACTGTTCTGTAATATATAAGAGCCATATAGTATACTAATAGTACTTATAAATTAAATATTAACCAATCAAGAAACTTAAAAATTTTTTTTCCTTGATTGCTATTATATATGCAAAAACTTAATAAAATATTAGGAAAAAAATTTAAATCACACCGATTTCATAAAACAAGCCACCGATAAGATAGAATTGCCCACCGATTTGATAAAGCAGTCCACCGATTTCAGATAACTGTGCTTTAAATTATAAATTTGACACCGATTACAGACATATGCCACCGATTCAAATTTTGTGGTGTTATCGGTGGATTTTATGAGATCGGTGGACAAAAATGTCCACCGATGCCACCGACTTCAGAACACCGAGGTCAGAAAAAATGCACTTTTTCAAAAATTTGAAGAGATGCATAATATGTACGTTATTTTCAATAACAGTTAATTAAACTTATACTCTAACTACATGTATTGGAATCCAACAACTATGACATAACTGCTTTTTAGACTAGATAAATCAGACCACCGATCATAGGAAAAAATTGTCCGGGAGAAACTGAAATGGCTTACTTACCTTATTGGCGCGAAAACGCGACGATCTGGCGCACGTCCGTCTTGCCTACGCTTTAGCACATAACTGACGTAAAACAAAATTAGGGGCGGGGATACCTACGCGTTCTGATATGTAATGTTAGGCCTAAATTACTTTTGCCCACCGATCTCAGGACGTTTTGTAAAACAATACGTTTGTACCTGTCAGCAAAAAACTTAGCTAGTTATGTAAGAAAATATGCTTCATATTAATAATGGAACTAATATTCTATAAAAATGGATAAGTTTTAAACTGGATTTACGCATATTTGATAAATTATGAGCTTCTTTGTCTACAAGAACAGTAGAAGAACAGCCACCGATTACAGAAAATTTGGTGTTTATGTATATATTTCTACCCTCAAAAGTAGTCTCAAAAGAATTATATTTTTGCCACAAACCAATAACTATCTTATCTTAAGAAAAAAAAAATAATTCGGTCCGCCATTTTAATTATAAACTACGAATTTCAAGAAGTACAATCGAAAAACTCGTTTGGGAAATTCACCCGTATTTGTTTGTTTAAATGCGCTAATACCAAACTACTGGTGTATGATAGCCAGATTTATAAATAAGGCTATAAGGCCAGAATTCCTAAAATATAAAAATAATTAGTCTTTCTTCAAATATCTCGTTTCAACAGCTAAATACGTGTTTATATTAGCGTAGCTTTATTTTAATAACATTTAATTGTATTTATTCTCTTTCTTCAATCATTTGCCTTGTCCCCACTTCCTGACACAAAGCTAGCTCACAGTCATCATCATCTCGAATCGAAATGGCAAAATTAGATTTTATTAACCAATATTTGGCCACTTCCACCGCCCTATCGTTGGCCCCATTGAGATCTTCTAAGGTACAGGAGGAAGGGCAGTTGGAGCATGTTAAAAGACGAGTATAAAATATAAATTCAGAGTATGGATTTGGTCACGTAAGCGAATTCCAACAATGGCGTACTTAACTATAACATTCCATTGAATTCCTCCAGTTAAACTAACTGGCATTGAACTAAACGTCGCTCATAAACAAAACTCGCGTATTGTGTTGTATGCGGCTCCATATTTCCGTTGCTATACATATATATGTGCACATTTATATACTTATCAGTATACTTTTGTCGCAATGACTTCGATTGCAGCTGGACTAAATATACTCAAATGTAACCTTTTTTTAAAAATGACAAATTCTGATGACGATAAGATGATGATAATTTAAGAAATATGTATGTTAATTTTAATGATACCTAATTATGATAATGCTGAGTATTTATCTTCTTATTCTTCAAACACCAAGAAAATTATTATCATCAAGTGGAATAAATATTAATAACTAGCTGTCGCCCGCGGCTTCGCCCGCGTGAGTTTCGCTTAGATGAAAAATCTCTCTTGGAGCTTTTCATCAGATGTTCCAGATCTTCAATTTTTATACGTCAGCAGAAAATGCTCATCAGGTTGAACGATTTTTGCTAAGACGCCATTTCCATATATGTTATAGTGTAGCTGGTCTCTTGGAGCTTTTCATCAGATGTTCCAGATCTTCAATTTTTATACGTCGGCAGAAAATGCTCATCAGGTTGTGTGCAGAGCAAGTACGCTCTGCTGCCAGAAAATGTGGCAGAGAGAATCCGGACAAACGAAGCGGCGGGAAGAATTCTGTACCGGAACTTCACCGGGAAAAAACCACCGGTAAAAATAAGTACCGGGAAAAAATCTCCACGCGGCACCACGTTTGCCCGACTAAAACCTAACTAACTTAACGCAGTCTGCTACCACCGTAGCTTATGAAGGGAGCTACAGGGCCCTATATAATAACTTAACCTATAAATTAACTACAATGGAAAATCACTTACCAAACTAAATCTTCTTTTTCTTCGGATCCAAACTTGAGTGTCTTCGGGAAGGGGGAATTCCTAATCACCCTACCTAACCCATGAGATCTCAATTCCCCAGAACAAATAAATAGATTTCTTCCCGAAATCGGCTCGGCAACAGATAGATGTGAGCGAGCAGCCACGCGTCACATCCCACAGGAGAAAGTCACAATGACGGGTTACACAAACACAAAGTTCAATAGTTATTTAACAAACAGGAAATTCACAATTATAACTCAAATCAATTAGCAATCAAAGAACGCGGGACCTCTCGCGTATTAAAAATCAAACCGATATCGCATAGGACAATGGCGACCGTCCGCGAGCCATTTGCACGCGAGCAATGTGAGAACCCCAAAACGCCTGGCGGCGATAACAGGAAACGCCTGCGTTTAGTTTTACCCAATATATTACAAACATCCCCCCGTCCCGGTCTGAGAAGCAGACCGCTAGCTTACTCTACGGGAAGGCGGGCGAGAGAGGTCACACCTCTCCTTAAAATCGAGCCGTCGACCAACACCTCAGCCACACGCGGAGTGCCATCTCCGCCAAGAATCAAACGTAATATGCGAGCTCGTCGCCAAAGCAATGAGGGCAAATTTGCCTCTTTTAACAATACTAAATCACCCTCCCTGGGAGGCTCAGTCCTGTCTGTCCACTTCACTCTTTGCTGCAGCAAATGCAAATATTCAAGCGACCAGCGACGCCAAAAGTCCTGGCTCATTTGCTGCAACATTTGAAAACGCGACAACCGATATACGCGTTCATCCTTCCACGGGTATTCGGGCAGGGCATTCAACGGCCCTCCCACCAAAAAATGACCAGGGGTGAGAGCTTCCAAGTCATTTGGATCTGGAGATAGCGGACAGAGAGGACGAGAGTTGAGGACCGCCTCAACTTTACAAAACACTGTGGCCAGCTCTTCAAAAGTTAGAGCCGTTTCTCCGATAATGCGGCGGAGGTGGGTCTTTGCGGATTTCACAGCCGCTTCAAAAATCCCTCCCCAATGGGGGCAACTTGGGGGACTAAACTTCCAGGTTATTCCCCTTTGGGCAGCAATTTGACTTAAACTAGTACAATTTTTATCAATAAACACAGAAACATCCTTAAGATAATTTACAGTTCCTTTATAGTTTGTGCCATTGTCAGACCTAATAAGGGAAGGTAGACCTCGACGCGAAACAAAGCGATCCAACGCGGCGACGAAGGCCTCCGTAGTCAGAGCCGATACCACCTCCAAATGGACAGCCTTGGTGGCCAAACAAACAAATACACACAAATAGCCCTTCACAATACGGGCATTACGAAAGGGAGAAGCCTTGATCGAAAAGGGACCGGCAAAATCGGTTCCAACGCCGTCAAACGGTCTCGAAGGTCGGATTCGATCAGCGGGCAAATCACCCATCTGTGGTTGCATCGTGGATGCCTTCAACCTATAACATGCAATACATCGAAACAGGACACTACGGATTGCTCTTCGGGCTGACAAAATCCAAAACTCGCGTTGCAAAATAGCCAACAAAGCATTGCACCCAGCATGGGCGTTACGAATGTGTCGATCAGACACCAAAAGCTGCACCAAGGGTCCGCCCTTGGGCAACAACAGAGGATGGCGAGTCTCATATGGAAGATCCGCCTTCCGGAGCCTGCCTCCAACCCGAAGAAGCCCATCCGAGTCGATGTACGGGTTCAAACGAGCGACCGCGCCCTTCAACTTAGCGCGTCCGTCGCGCAAAATACGAAGCTCTGACTCAAACCGTCCGGTCTGCACGACACGGACCCAATGCAACAATGCGCTCCGGCGCTCTTCTGCACCTGCAATCGGCTCCAACCGCTTTGCCTGTGGGTTTCTACAATTATGTATGAAACGCTTAATCCAACTGGTAACACCCAGAAGCTTATCCAAGCTACTATACCGAGCAAGTAGCCAATCCGGCTCCGACGTCGTCTCAGCGACTACCGCATGTACACGGAGCCCAGTCAAACTCAAAGAAGTAACATCTGTCTGACAGACAGGCCAAGAAGTTTCTGATCCCATCAGCCACTCTGGACCCCACCAGAGCGGGTGTGACACCAATTCTGGTGCCGTACAACCTCGGGAAGCACAGTCCGCTGGGTTAAGCTCTCCCGGCACATGTCTCCATGTTATATCAATTCCGATATTCTGGATTTGGGAAACCCGATTTCCCACAAAAACCTCCAAGGTATGTGGGGCCGCGCGCAACCATGCAAGCGCGACCTGGCTATCCGACCAGGCGAAGATGTCTCGTATCTCGACCGTGGCCGCCAGTTCACTGGCAACGTGATGCAACAATTTAGAGAGAAGGTGAGCTCCACTCAACTCAAGCTTGGGAATAGTCAGCCTAGTCCTGATGGGGGCGACCTTGCTCTTCCCTAACAAAAGCGAGACATTGACCCGGCCATCGGCGTCAACTGTCCGCATATAGACTGACGCGGCGTAGCCTCGCTCCGACGCGTCACAAAAGCCATGCAGGCTGGCTCGATATTTCCCGGGTGGCAATATTCGACGAGGCAAGGCAATCCGATTGACTTCCTTAATCGATGAAAACAACTCGAGCCAATCATCCAATGGAGAGCCAAACAGCGGCTCGTCCCACGAGACGCCCAAAGTCCAAAGTCTCTGAAGAAGACACTTCGCAGAGAATATTACTGGACTGATCCAACCGCTTGGATCAAACATACGAGCTATTACGGACAACACCGTTCTCTTAGTCCAGCCCTTTGGTATTTCCAAGTCCACTTGGAATGTAAAAATATCGGTTAGCGGCTGGTACTGCATGCCCAGCACCGCTATCCTGTTGGGATCATCCACATCCTCAAACAGGTGAGGGTTCTGTTGGTGATCCTCCGGGATCCCTTCTAGAACTTTAGGCTCATTAGACAACCACTTACGTAGCTCATAGCCACCCGTTTTCAATATTTCAATCAATTCGTCCCGCAGTAGGAGGGCCTCCTCAATACTTTGGGCTCCGGTGCACACGTCATCAACATACAAGTCACGTGACAGCACGGAAGCCCCACGGGGAAAGCGGATCCGTTCCCGCTCTGCCAATTCAAGCAATGATCTGATGGCGATATAGGGACTAGATTTCAAACCATACGTGTTTGTGTTGAGTTCATACACCGTCACAGGATCCTCAGGGCGCTCACGCCAGAGTATCAACTGGAATCGCCTGTCCTCAGGATGTATGACTGTCTGGCGGAACATCATCCGGATGTCCGCACCAAAAACCACTTGATGTCTTCTAAAGTTCAAGATGATGTCAATTATGTCCCTATGCAATTTGGGACCCGAATGCAAACACAGATTCAACGAAACCCCGTTCGAAGTGGGTGCGGACCCATCGAAGACGGTCCTCAATTTGCCTGTTGAGGCCTTCACCACCGCGTGGTGGGGCAGAAAATAATGCTCAGTTGAGCTCCAATCAACTCGAGCCGGAGACATGTGACCCAAATCCTCGTACTCGCGCATAAATTCAATATATTTATCGCGAAGTACGTGGTCACGCTGCATGCGTCGCTCCATGGACAGCAGTCGTTTCTCCGCAAGCGCCCTACTTTGCCCTAGGCTAGGACGAGAGGCAACAAAGGGTAACCTAGTTACAAACCGACCGGAGGGCAACCTCTCCGTGGTCGATCGAAAAAGGGCTTCGCACTCAGCGTGTTCCGGATCCATCCTGGAACTCATAGGTGGCTCCTCCACCTCCCAAAACCTTTGCATGGTCTTGGCCAAGGACGCAGATGCGACAACCGGTGGCTCCTCCGCGGTGCCATTATCAAACACAGGGCCCATCAGGGCAAAACCAAAAATCGTAGACACTGCCATCAGTGAAGACGAACCCAGAGCCTTCTGGGTACCCAACAAAATCCAACCCAATACGTCCGAGCCCAGGAGCAAGTCCACTGGGCCGG
This sequence comes from Ephestia elutella, assembly GCA_018467065.1. Lineage (NCBI taxonomy): Eukaryota > Metazoa > Arthropoda > Insecta > Lepidoptera > Pyralidae > Ephestia > Ephestia elutella. The sequence continues at coordinate 6,247,763 of CM031567.1, read as the reverse complement.
GATGAAAGACAAAGGGGTCGGCCAAATCCAGACCCGAAACCAAAGACAACACACCCGGCGGTATGTCTGTCGAGGGGTGCCAACCCGCAATGGTATCCATTACCATAGCCGAAGTCGTGATCCTCATTGTGGAGGACTTCAGCGAAGAAAAGGTGACAAGTGTCTGGCCCGTCAGACACTTCACTTGTATGCCACCAACTCCAAGAAGTGGCACAGGCGAGTCTTCCACGACTAAACCTAACTGGTGTGCCACTCGAGTGGTAACCAAACTGCTTTGAGCCCCTGAGTCCAACAGAGCTCTCAAATTAATGGCTTCCCCCACGACCCCATACGCGGACCACCGCGGTAGGGAGCAGAACCGTCCGCGGCTCTGTCCCAGCAAGGGAGCAAGCTAGTTACGGGCTCCCCACTCTCTCCAAACCAGGGGGCGCCACTGACCCGGATAATATGTCGGGCGAGTGCACATCCCCATCTGAGGGGGGGCATAACCCGCGGCCCGGCCATACCTATGGTACGGCGGGTGGTACTCCAGCCGTGGGTACTCGTGCAGCGGCGGAGAAAACCGCTGCGGCTGCATGTGGTGGGTAGTGGTAACCCGCGTGGAGGGGGGTGTCCCCACTCTCACGTCCGATCTAGGGCCCCCGCCCATGGGGGCCCTATCCGGGGCCTGGCCAGCCACATACTGGCCATGACCTTGGGGCGCGTGGTCCCGGTCCGCCAAGACCCGCGCCGGTACGCGACCCCCCTCCCGAGGGGGGGTGCGACGAGCGAAGCCGCGTCCTCCATCCGATGGTGGAGGGCTTCGCGCAGGAGCGCCCCCGCCCATAGGGGACCCCTGCCTCAACATCCGGGTGCCATCCCCGTTGCGGTTCATGCAAAGCATCGCGTGGTGCCGCCCACGGCATGCACTGCATGGTATGGCACTGGGACAGTCACGTGCATAGTGACCGCCCAAACAATAAAAGCAAAGTTCATGCCGCTTTGCCATGCGGCGCCGATCTTGTACTGGCAGTCCCTGCCAGTCCCTGCATTGCAGCAGGCTGTGGCCCATCCGACCACATTGCAGGCAGTCCGCGTCCCTCGCGACTGCTGCCGTGTGTGCAACCCGCGCACCAGCTCCACGCGGTGGCGGTTGCCGTCCCTGTTGGGGCCTCCCTCGCCATGAGGGTTCCAAGGGCCTACGTTCAGGCGCTCTGGATGGCGCTGAGTCCGTCATGGTATTCTCAGCCGCCCGTGCCTCAAACTCCAAAAACTTCACCAAGTCAGTGAATGTTGGTAGGGTGGTGCTATCCCGTTCCGCATTCTCGCGCTCAAATCGCGAGCGGATGTCATTGGGTAATTTGCCCAATACAATGTGCACCAGCAAAAAGGACCATTGGTCCACCGGCAGCCCCAGTGTGCGGAGCGCGTTACAGGCCACTGTAACGGGCGTGAGCAACTGCAGGCGCAACTGTGCCCTGTTGGCCACCTTGGGCAGGGCCATCAACTGTGCGGCGTGCGCATCCGCTAACAAACGTAAATTTTGGTAGCGGGAGTTCAATAACTCCCAAGCCGTATCGTACTGGTCGTCCTCCACCCGGAGGTGCTGGATGAGCGACCGCGCTTCACCCTCAAGAGTGGAGAGGAGGTAGGCCATCTTCTGGGCCTTCGACAAATCCTGTCGTGCTACGACCAGGGACTCAAACATATTTTTATATGCCACCCACTCCTCCATCCTACCCCCAAAGTGGGACAGCTGAAGGGTGGGGAGCCGACCAGTAACCGCTGGTCCTTCCTGTCTAACAGGTGTGCGAGGGGCTGGTCCGCCAGCCTGTCTCGCCCTTATTGCGGCCGCCGCCTCCACGATGTCATCGTGCAGACTCAGGATCTGGTCCAGGTCCGCCACGTGACCTGCGTAGACCTCCGGGGTAAGGTCGGCTTCGGTAAGCGCCGCCATGGCCGCTTCCGCGTTGTTCAATCGTGAGCGGAGCTGATCCGCTCTTTCCAGTATAGCGGCCTCCCTGTCCTTCCGGGACAGGAGTCCACCGGCCGTCACAAACCATCTCAATTCGTTGGCGAGTGTCGCCCTAGCATTGGAGGCCCTCGCCATCGCGTCAAGTCACAAACAAACAAACAAATAAGAAAAGATAAAAAGGTAAATAAAGAACAAGATCAAGCAACAACACGAAAAACCGCGGTAGGTATGAGAATGGCACAAACCCGGAACGCACGGTACAAACCGCAAACAAATACAAAAAGGTTACAAATATTCTTATACAAACAAACTAAGAAAAATCTAATAATTTTTACAAACAATTAATTATTTTTTACAAACGAACAAATAGAGGGTAGATAAACTACGCTCTGCTACCAGAAAATGTGCAGAGCAAGTACGCTCTGCTGCCAGAAAATGTGGCAGAGAGAATCCGGACAAACGAAGCGGCGGGAAGAATTCTGTACCGGAACTTCACCGGGAAAAAACCACCGGTAAAAATAAGTACCGGGAAAAAATCTCCACGCGGCACCACGTTTGCCCGACTAAAACCTAACTAACTTAACGCAGTCTGCTACCACCGTAGCTTATGAAGGGAGCTACAGGGCCCTATATAATAACTTAACCTATAAATTAACTACAATGGAAAATCACTTACCAAACTAAATCTTCTTTTTCTTCGGATCCAAACTTGAGTGTCTTCGGGAAGGGGGAATTCCTAATCACCCTACCTAACCCATGAGATCTCAATTCCCCAGAACAAATAAATAGATTTCTTCCCGAAATCGGCTCGGCAACAGATAGATGTGAGCGAGCAGCCACGCGTCACATCCCACAGGAGAAAGTCACAATGACGGGTTACACAAACACAAAGTTCAATAGTTATTTAACAAACAGGAAATTCACAATTATAACTCAAATCAATTAGCAATCAAAGAACGCGGGACCTCTCGCGTATTAAAAATCAAACCGATATCGCATAGGACAATGGCGACCGTCCGCGAGCCATTTGCACGCGAGCAATGTGAGAACCCCAAAACGCCTGGCGGCGATAACAGGAAACGCCTGCGTTTAGTTTTACCCAATATATTACAAACAGGTTGAACGATTTTTGTTAAGGCACCATTTCCATATTACTTATAGTTTAACTGTTCCGTTATGGTTCTTCATCAGGTGTTCCAGTTTTCAAAATAAATTATAGCCTATATGTTGCCCAGGCTTAATAGCTATACAACAAAAAAGTTTCATTCAAATCCGTCCAGTAGTTTTTGCGTGAAACGCGTACATACATACAGACAGACAGACAGACAGACAGACAGACAGACAGACAGACAGACAAGAAATTCCAAAAAATTTTTTTTGCTTTCTATTGTTCTTTTTAGGTTTCCTTCTATCCATTTCAGTCAAAAATATTAAATGTACAGACAAAATATTTTTACTGTTTTATTATATGTATAGACTAGCCACGCCCAGGGGCTTCGTTCCCATGGGAATTTCGGGATAAAAAGTACCCTATGTGCTATTCTCGGTATTTTTCTACCCGTATACCAAATTTCATCGAAATCCGTCCAGTAGATTTTGCGTGATTGAGTAACAAACATCCTCATAAACTCACAAACTCACATCCAAACTTACGCATTTATTTTCTACTAGCTTTCGCCCGCGGCTTCACCCGCGAATTTCCCACGGGAACATTGCTTTTTCCCGGGATGAAAGGTACTCTATGTCCTTCTCCGTACTTCTAACTATGTGTATGCAAAATTTTAGGAAGATTGGTTCAGTACCTACATGAAGCGTGAAGAGGTAACAAACAAACAAACTCACTTTCGCTTTTATCTTATTTGTTGTGATCTGAGGCTTTTATAATATTAGTTTTCTATACCTATATTATTAGGATATTAGGATTAGGATTTTTTGAAATACATTATTATCTCAGATCAATCGCTAACTGCTATCTTTTTGACTACGTTAATACTTAGTGAGCACACTAGTAACAGCGGCTGTCCCAAAATTAGAGTTATCACACATTTTTAAAGAATGAAATAATACAAATTTTCCACATATTCAGTCCAGTAAACACTGTTTGAAGCTAACAGTAGGAAGCATAAAACCACGAGTTTAAACGGAAACATTTAAAGGTCCTTTGGCACGCGACTAGTTTGCCGTGTTTTGCACCAGTCTTAAATATTCCTGCTTATTATATGATAATACCATTCAATTTTGCTATGTTTTCAATTCAAATTTACATTATATACGCTGTTTTAGTCATAAAAACATTTCGTTACTGTTGCCCTCGAACTCTAATCTGACGCTATTTAAATTAATGAAATATATATTGACTAGCTGTGCCCTGCGGCTTCGCACCCGTGGGCATTTCGGAATTCTGGATAGTCATGCATGCCTGTAACTACCATACAATTTTTTTTTCTATCGGACTAAAGTTTCAGATATTAGTTGGTTCAAACAAACAACCAAATATACAAACTTTTTGGCTTTATTATATCTAGTATAAATTATCATATTTAAAACTACTAACTGGCCTGTGGTGTGGCCCTAGAATAGCACCAACCCATCTCTTCCCGTGGGTGTCGTAAGAGGCGACTAAGGGATTTAAAACACCGGAGGATGGGCAGCAGCATCTTTCCGCGTAATATGCCATTACACTGCGATCGCCAACCCGCCTGCCAAGCGTGGCGATTACGGCAAAACCCTCCATGGATGAAATCCTTGGGGGAGGCCTTTGTCCAACAGTGGACGTCTTTAGGCTGAGAGAAGAAGAAGAAGAAGAAAACTACTAAACTAAAACTAAATTACACTAAACTAAAACAATAGCGCTATACTATAAATTGTGTATTTCCACATTTTTAATACAGGTTCAGTAACGTTACTTCAAAAATGGGAACAACGAGCACAGACACATATAAATCACAATTACAGTATAACTACTGGTTCATTTGTTACATAATGTAGATATATGTGCTACATTAGAATTTCAGTACATAGGATGTTTTATATTCATCAGCGCGAGCCCCATATAAGTGAATTCAGCTCGCAGATCGTCCTCCTAGCTAGAATACCAATGAGCAGCGACAATAAGAAATGCAACGTAGAGTGCCAACATCTCAAGCCTCTATTTCCACCTTGAGGAATTCCTCATCACACATTTTATGTGTAAACTTGACTATAATAAGTTTTACGAGTGCAAGATACTCTTTATGACTCCTGTTACGATTGCAGCATCTCACTGGATTTTCAAAGGAAATTGAATAAATAAACTGAGTAGCTACTTGTAAACACGTCGTTACTCTCATGAATTTTGTTCGCTGTTATATAACCATGTATATGTTTGAGTTAAGTTCGTCCAAATCATTAATTGAAATGTAGCAAACATTTTCTTTGAAAATGCCATTTTTCATGACATAAGCCTAAAATGCACGTCAAGCTTATCTCTTTGTATGTTTTTTGGAAGAGGGTATTTATGAGTAGTCAAAATATTTACTCCGTTGGCTCAGTGACCCCAAAGTGGATCTTGGTTTCTGAAACGAGAGAGCGCCATATACTTCTATTCTGCGCGATGGCTCGCCAGTTATCCGTTCCCAGCTCACGCAGATTAGCCTCCACAGTGTCTCTCCAGCGATATCTGGGGCGCCCGCCTGGGCCCCACTTTCCCCAGGTAGGCTGATTTGACGCCACGATCCTCCTTCATTCTCTCAAGATGACCAAGCCAACGCAGTCGCTGTGTAGTCAACATAAGAACAATAAATCGATTGAAATGCGTTGAATGGATTTAACGCTAGACACAGACACAGGTCAATCCATTTTATTCGGGGTGGTCGCAAGGGATCGAAATATATGTGGGCGAAGGCGTAGGCTAAAGTAGGTTATATGTATATTATGGGTATTTGGCTGTAACATACCATATTTATAATAAAAATATTTTTTTAAGTGAAAATTTTGAACCCTAGTTTTCGTAAATCCATGTACCTGTAAGTTTTTAAAATCAATTACGAAATAAATGCAGTTGAAATGTGCTAATGTATTTCTCACTAATACGTTTATGATTTCGCATTAAAGATTATTAATTATTAACAGGTCGGTAATTGAATATACAATGAGTCGTTTAAGGGCTGCAGACCATAAATCACGTAGCTAAACAGTGTTTAGGCTACCACATTGTGCGGTCTGTAGTTAACACGGGCTTTGCTGTTAGCAGAATATAAGCTCGTCTAAATGATTATTTTGCTCTGCTGGAAAACCTACATAGATGAAAATGGGAAAAAATGACATAGCACTAGAAAATAATGTTTTTTTTTGCAGTAAGTAAATATGCCTCATACATGTCCTCGACATATGCATTCTGCCTATTAACTTTTACAATGACTTAAATTTTGGTGCAATTTAGCCTAGAGTTGAATGAATTCGTGACTTGAATTTATAGTCAACTGGTGCAACTCATATTTTGCCTAACCGGTACATTAATTGGAATTTCGGATCAGTTAATGTTACTGCATATAGGTAGGCTGTGCTGTTAGTGTCAAAGTGGGATGTTGTGCTATTAATAATATGCAATTTATTTACATATATAGTAGTCAATAAAAAGTTATATCGTCAAACTGACCTACTTCAAACACAGCAGTAACGAGTTTAGCTTGACAGTTTTTTTTTATTTGCGGACTTTTGCTTTTCCCATTCTGTATCACTTCCCGCCTACACCTGCCCCAGTTTATATTCAATTGCTTTTCATACGTCAAAATGTAAATGACTAGCTTTTGCCCGGAGCTTCGCCTGCGTGAATTTTCCACGTAATTTTTTAACAGTAAATTTTTCCGGCATGAAAGGTATCCTATGTCCTTCTCAGTATTTTTAACTATGTGTATGCGATTTCAGGAAGATTGGTTCGGTAGATATAGGGTGAAGAATTACGAGTGACAAACAAATAAATAAACAATTAAACTCACTTTCGCATTTATAATATTATAGTTGAGATTTCTTTCTAATTTTCCAAACAATTTAAAATAATCGCTGACGTATGAAATGGTTTAGTAGTTCGTTTTATACAATAACTAAGACCTAGGTATTTATACAAAATAGTGAAAAGATCATTTCAAAAAGTGGCTGATATAAATTCAACATTTGACCCTTTTAGCTCTAATGATCCAATATCAAAGTAGACCGCTCGAATAAAATATTCATTGGGTCCTTATTAGCAAAAGGTTTTTCTTTAGAATTTTCTTCATATTTAGGTTTTATTTTTGAAAAACTGGATAAAAACCGGCGGCGTATCTTGTTTAGTTTTGGATTTACTTTCGATATCTACCCGGATTTATGTAAAAAAGCTTTTGTGACTTCAATACAAACTATTTATTTCTGGGAAATGATTGAGATCTTTGTATCTATGATTGTATTCTCACGCCTGAGAGAGGCTATTACGTGAAATAAAACACTTGCAACGACTTTTATGGCAATGTTAATGTAGTGCATTGCCATTTTCAATTTTTCATTTTCTAGTTTGCCATTGTCTTTTCTATGAAAGAGGACTAAACAAAACATTGATTAGAATATCAACGTATTTCGGATGTAATTATAGAAACAAAACCCTTATGTCAATCTAATAAGAATCAAGTTCTGATTTATAGATAACGTATAAACTCTTGATCGTAGACACTTGTAACAAGGTTATTTTTCTTAGAAAAAGAAAAACAAGGGGTTTTTGAAATTCAAACGAAATCGATAATGCTGGGATGGACTCTCTGGGATTATTACGCTGATAGCCAGTCAGAGCAGGGCAATTTGAACGAATAACTTTGGTGCAGGGATCTTTTGCTGGCTTAACATGATATACAAATATTATTATCGAAGAAACTGAAAAAAATGTGATTAAATAGAGTATTGGGTGAATTCTTGAAATTGTAAATATGTAACCCAACCTATAATATAGTAATAGCCTTTTCTGCTTTTGTGTGGAGCATTTGATTGCACATACTATTTTTGCGTGCCATAAGTATATATTTTAATGGCACGCAAATATTAATTTAAAAATTTGCTACCAATAAACCGTTGGTAGTTGAAGCAAAAAAAGATTTAACAAATTGTTAATAATAACTAGATTATACATACGTATTCTTCTAAGATAAATCTTAAAAATAATATTACGACTTTTTAATAGAAAACTGAAAATGAGTTAAAGGCCAGTCTATTTCACGGCAGGTTCCAGTGCCAACAGTTCGCTCGAGCATTTCCGATAAAAATCCTGTGAAGATAATTTGTTCTATTAATTTAGATAGTATTGCATCGTCCAATTTATTTTATTCAGTCAAATTGGTTTAAATAGGGAAATAAGGAATGTAAGAACAATCCTTTATAATATGTACTATTATATTAATTTTATTACCAAGATAGGAAACATAGTGAAAAGATTACACTGTATGACATCGTGTAAGTATATATAAGAAAAGAAACGTAGCAAAACCCTGCATAATAAGGTTTCTGATCTATTTCAAGGTTGTCTCCAAGGTCACAGCTCTATGATTCCTTCAAATAATAATACTTAAATATATACATTTTAAAGATCCAAGAATATAATATTTTATTTACTCGAAATACAAATTCGGAAAATTGTTAAAAGAAAATATTCTTATGGTCTTTAATAAGTATACTTACTTATAAGTAGTTTTCACATGACTACATTAATATATCGTTGGCTACTAAATATTCTTAACCAATATACACAAGAAAGAAACTGTAGCACTAGTTTAATTTGGTATTTTGCGTATCGGGTATTACGCGTATTTTGAATATTACGGTCAGATTCGTAACTGGTCAATTACGAAGGGCCAGCTCCCAACTAAGATCTAAATACCTACTAATCTACTAACTACGAACTTATATCTGCTAAAATCTACTAAGGTCATTCTGCGTTCCTGGTCAAAATCAAATCGTATTTGTGCGTCTAATTTGGTTTCGCTTTAAAATTTCTTAAGAAATGTTTGATGTGGGCGCACGGGGCATTCTAGTGGAAAGTTCGGCATTGTGCTCCGGGGTGGAAAGCTTTGCCAATTACTTCTGCTTGGTCGTTTATGATGAGAACGTGTAGGCGATTAATCTTATAAGTTATCGGTTCTTGTAAGAAGATAGTTTAGATTTTAATTATATCAACGATGATTTTGTACAATTTATACTTACTTGTGTCAGGTTAAAAATAATTCTATAGTAGTTATACTTATATAAAATATAAAAATTATTGGTTACAATTAAATGTATAAAAGGCCAATCAATGAAAATATCGATACATCGTTTAACATCAAAGTCGGAAAATGTGAAAGTCGGAGAATGTCAAGGTCAAAGTATGTAAATGTCAAAGTCGGAAAATGTCAATATAATTAATTCAATTTGCGGGAAATTTCTCATCCAATTGCAATTGCAGCTGCCAAAATTTGAAGTTCTGCTGGCAAGAGTTTCTAACTTCTCGACACTGTTGTCGCGTGATTATGTATTACGTACTACTCCCGCTCCGTGGCTAAGTTCCCGTGGAAATTCCGGGCAAGCTTCATAGCGTGTACTATCTTCATCAATCAATTAATAATAAAATTCTTATTTTGGATTTTTGTGCATCTCAGATGCAGTTAGTACTAAAGTACTCTCATATAGAAATTAGATATGGTGAAAAAAATTTTCAAAAAAATTATTAAAATGTGTTAGATGACGTAGACGCATGCCTAATGCGTTTCAATAGAAATTGGATATGGTGAAGATTTTCGATGTGCAGGATTGAAGTGCGATAGCTCAGTTGGAAGAGCAAGATCGTATAAAGACCTGGTCGCGGGTTCAAGTACTGCTCGCATGGAAAATTTTCACCATATCTAATTTCTTATGAGAGTACTTTAATAAAATTCTTCCGTTACTGACTGAGCGACTGACAAACAACGCACGACAAAAATTACTGAGCGTAAGAAACTGACATTTGGCTTGTAGGTTCCTTAGAGAGTGTAGGGGAGCACTAAGAGAGGATTTCCTACAATTCCCACAGAAAAATGTCCCAAGCCTATGTCAGTTCACTATACATATTATTATGAATATCATATATGTTAGAGCGTTACAATCTCTTGAACCTCTTACGGGAGGTGTTGGTGGATCTCCACGAGGCAACCCAATAATAGGGGAAGGTGATCGCTGGGAACGGTGCATTGCTCCAGTGAAACGATGACTCCTTTTAATAGGTAATTTATTTTGACTTCAACACTTCGAGCTCAGAAACAATAATGAATCGACACGTGCGCTGCATCGACTTTTATGCGAGTCTCCCCGTTTACAACCCGCACCTGCAAAGTTGTAAACAAGTGACACGTGTTGTTTTGACGGAAGTTGCAGGTGCAAGGCACGAGTCGTTTACAATTTAAATAATTCTATTTAACAATAATTAACAACATTAATTGGTAATCAAATAATAAATTAATTGTGTAATTTAAATTTAAATTAATTAACAATGTTTGTAGCTACGCTATCACGGCCGTACTGACAGGCAGCTCGTGCTCGAGCTGGTATCAATCTGAAAATATACATTATTTCATTACAAACTATTCCATATTTATTATTATAGATCTTTTCTTTCAATTCTGTTTAGTCTTTATTTATTTTCTTTATTATTTTGCTCTTCATATTTAGGTTCAGTTGACAAACTCAGAGGCCCTATCTATAGCTTGTTTCACTCAGTAGTAATGCAAAAGGAAGTTTCATCGATCTCAGAGGCTTAAAGCTTGTATTGAAAAAAGTTCCAGTTGCAAAGATATTCTGAAAAACTCAGAGGCTACTTTAAGGCTTGTTTTGTCAAGTGCCTTTATTTTTATAATTATGTGCTATCACGGTTCATTCTAGATTCGGATGTGGCACTGGTCTTACATGTTCGTGAGATATTACAGTATTTTTCTGACCAGGACGGAGACTCTGTACCTCGTATCGGTCATGATTAAGTAATTTTACAATTTTATATGGTCCAAGATATTTAGGACCTAGTTTATTGCTAGACCATTGTGTGTCTTTACAAAGTACAAAATCTCCTAACTGAAACAATTTCACTTTGGAACATTTGGAATCAAAACGTTCTTTACATTTAGTTGACTGTTCGGTCATTCTGATAACGGCATTAGCACGAATTTTGTCTCTATCGATGGAATTAGATAAAAGACTCATCTGTTCGATTGCAGGAGCAGATGCTTGTTTACCTATCAAAAGCTCTAATGGGGAATAGCCAGTGGCTTTACATTTAGTGCTATTGATTGTTAATTGTAATTCACCAAGTTTTGTGATCCAAACCCTAGCTTGACTTTGGGCAATTACGACCAAATGGTCTTTTAATGTTCTCATCATTCTTTCGATTTGTCCATTAGCTCGAGGAGTTCCGCGCGCAATGGCATGGTGTTCTATATTGCCTTCTTAAAAAAAGATTGTATTTCAGACCCCATTATAGCTGATTCTCGATGGTATTATGGATGACGACCCCATTATGGATGATTCTGATATGATTCTAGATGGAGTACCAAAGAGGTGGATTAATTCGTGGAAACATTTCAATATTAGAATTGAGCTTTTATCTTTTAAAGATCGAATGAAAGTAAATTTTGTAAAAGCATATATGGCAACAAAGGCGTAAGCTTTACGCGTAGAACCAGTCAAGTTACCCATTAAATCAACGTGGATAGTTTGAAAAGGTGATTCATTTTTATCTATAGGATGAAGGCATATTTGTTTTTTGCCTGAATGCTCCTTCCCTATTTTACATGGAAGACATTTGTCACAAAAATTACGAACCCTTTTAGTCATGTGTTTAAACCAGAATTGTTCCCTGATTTTTTCTAAAGTTCGTTCCCAATCTGCATGCATAAGAGTGTCATGATATCGATTGATTAGTGGTATCACAAGTGAATCTGGTACTAATGTACGAGTGAGAGATGTACCGTTTTGTGTTTGAATGGTTATCATCAAAGGGCGTTGACACCTTTGTACCTATAGTAGTATAAACAATAGTAATTTATCAAAATTTTAATAAAATTTGATGACTTCTTCTTCTTATTTAAGAGCTGTGCTCTTGTCGGTGTAGTCACACCTCTCGATGACATCTGCTATTTAAAACATTTTTTTTTAAATACGATTATCTCAGTGGTTGACGGGAAATACTTCATTTCAAGGACAAAAACCAATGAAATATGAGCAACACCTATCACAATATAATAACACTTTACAATTTATTATTTTTTTACTCCGTTAAAAAAAAATTTAATACTCAAGTTTACTAATCATTGAAAATGTTGCTTAATTTTGTCTTTATGCAGAGCGTTTTAAATATTATTAAAACTTGACAATTGCTGATGAAATTGCATGCTAATTTTCGTAAAATAAGTCAATCATTATTAAAATAAAGCCAGAATTAATTGGTTTAGGATTTCCTCTTTTTTTTTTTTTACCACGTCTTAAAATACCTTTTTTATAGAAAATTGTAATTGAAATCAAATAATTCTGGTAAAGAGTAAAATAATGCACTGACTCACCTGATTCCGATAATAATCTGCTTCAACACTTTTATAGAACATAATCTACTTACCGATACTGGCCGATTTAGACTAGTTAAGGGCGTAAGGTCTCGTAATCTACCCTTCAATTTCCAGCTGCCTCTGGCTTGGTGATGAGCTCTGGATGCTGTTCACGGTCTGCTGGAGTGACGACGAAGCTGCGTTTTTTGATGTTGTAGACTTATACCAACAGCGCTCGGAGGGATGTCCAACTTTCTTGCAATTGCTGCAGATTCCTTTATTTGCAACTGATGTTCTGGAGCGGCATTCCTGTGACTTGTGTCCATTTTTTCCGCAATTGCTGCATTTGATTGGTTCATTATAACGTGGTACCTTATTAGGAACTTCATCTTCAGTAGTAGCATTGTCCACAGGTCTTTTTCTGTAATTCGCGAGAGTAGCTATTAATTCTGCCTGTGACTGAGGGACTGACCGCAATAATTCGGCTTGATAGAATTTCGGTCTGATACCGGATATAACAGCTTCTATCATTAAATCCATAGGTGCATTTGGCGATATTCTACTAAATAATCGCCAGGCTTCAGTTACGTATTCAGCATACGTTTTGGCGTTATTGGAGGTATACTCTCGAAATTTATTAACGTAGACAATGTGTCTGGTTTCACCACTAAACTGTGTAGTAATTTCTTTTTTGATGTCTGCCCATGTAGCTAGTGTATGAGATTGAGTATCTGCCCAATCCTTAGCGCGTCCTTTTAAACTTGATAGCGCTTTCATCATAGCAACAAATGGGGAGCAACCTCGAAGCGTTATTAATGAGTCTACTTGCTTGCACCATTCTTCCACAGTTAACTTATTTTCATCGGGGTCGTAGTTGGGTAAATAAATTTCATTCATTTTTTGGCTTGGTTGAGGAGAATTTTGGTTAAGAAATACCATTCTTTCCAGTAAATCGATTTGCTTCCGGAGAAGCAAGACTTCTTCATTGTAATTGCTGTCAGTTGTTCTTCTTGGGATGGGCGAGTATGATGCGAGGTCTTCTTCAATATGCGGGTTTGTTGTAGGTTCTTCAATCCTCTCTTCTGATGTTAGAGCGTTACAATCTCTTGAACCTCTTACGGGAGGTGTTGGTGGATCTCCACGAGGCAACCCAATAATAGGGGAAGGTGATCGCTGGGAACGGTGCATTGCTCCAGTGAAACGATGACTCCTTTTAATAGGTAATTTATTTTGACTTCAACACTTCGAGCTCAGAAACAATAATGAATCGACACGTGCGCTGCATCGACTTTTATGCGAGTCTCCCCGTTTACAACCCGCACCTGCAAAGTTGTAAACAAGTGACACGTGTTGTTTTGACGGAAGTTGCAGGTGCAAGGCACGAGTCGTTTACAATTTAAATAATTCTATTTAACAATAATTAACAACATTAATTGGTAATCAAATAATAAATTAATTGTGTAATTTAAATTTAAATTAATTAACAATGTTTGTAGCTACGCTATCATATATAATAATATATCCTATAATTCGAAGCAGCTCAGCAATGGGAATCAATAAGCTAAAATTTTTTTTCAGTGTTAATACATTATGCGAAAAGAAGGGATCCCTTTGAGCTTTCTTATCTACAAAAATAATAATATGTAAACGCACAATTGCACACCAAATCCAATTTATAATGATTGCTAGGCAATCTATTTACCTAATACTTATTAACTTTAACAGCTATTGAGCATTAATCTTGTTAAGGAAAGGTCTCGATTGCGCGGAGCTAGTTTGCGTCATAATGGATGTATCAGTTGAGATGGGAAGCTCCCAGATGTTTGTTTTGCTAACTGTCGTAAATTAACTCGTAATCTTATGTTGTTGTGTAATACCTATTTTTAGCAATTTCCCTCCCTACCCTCACATAGATCACAGAAATCAGAATTTTTTTATTTCAGAATTCTGTGATAAAGATAGTGTTTTCTACTTGGGTGATCAAATTACCGTAACTGTTTCGATAAGTTTACTGGCATTTTTGTTTTATGACGAGGACAGATGACCGCAAATGAAATGGGATAATGCTAATATCAGTTACTTTTAACATATAAAATTGCAGAGTAATGTAACAATCCGCAATATCTACATTTTATTGTAAGTGAAGAATATAAAATAACCATTAACAAGGAATTCATGACGCTCGAAAGAAAGTTTTGTTTATCGCTGAGTAGCAAATGAAAAGCTCGTCTGTTTGCGGGGTGAGCTTGTAGAAGGGTCCCGAACGGGGGAACAGAATGATTGACTAAATAACAAAACAGAGACAGCGCGGTCCGTTTGCCGCGGTCGTAGTATGGGAGCCTGCGCCCGTGTCCTATTGACCTAAATTCCCCGCCCTTGAACCCCACACCACCCCCGCTCCCGTGACGTCAGAACCCTGCGTATCCATTGTCTTTGTATATTGTATCAATAGCCGGTTCCATGTCAACAAACAGTTAAATCCTATTAATCCCAATGTTAGTGAATATAATTATGCCATCGAAACATGTGAGGAGAATTTATAACATCTAGTTAGATCATGTCAATTTACTATTGCGTACAAGTACAATATTACGGTCGTATATAATTTAATTTTAGAACCAAATATGTAGGTATCTTGAGTTTTATTGAAAAGCTTCTTTATTTCCTTTGAATCTATTTGCTTGATGAAACTTAAAGAAGAATTTGGTTCAAAAATAAAATAGGTCACAAAAATAACCGATTTTCTCAAGCTTTCGCTTCCAACGAGTATTGAGAAGTACCTAATATTTCGGTTGGTAAGCAACAGAGCGAAGAGATTTGGAATCTGTACGTACAGGTTCAAGTCTGGTCCGCAGCCGCGGCCGAGTTTCCCCTTTTCCGTTCAGTTGTACGCTGCGCCCTCGTTTTCCGACCCACTGGCTCGCAGCCTTCTGATGCAAGATATCCGCTCAAAATTATTGTAAAGCAGATAGTTTATCTTTAAATGTTTGCTTACTAGTTGGTAGCTATACAATATACAAGTTGTGTCTATCGGACACAGTTATAAAACAACAATTTTAATAGAGTTACTATAGTTGTGCCGCGTGGTTTCAACCACTCTGTAAGTATACATCGGAACAATTATTGAAATGAACAACCTTTCACTTTTATTTTTGTTGCTACGCTTACACTATGTGAGTATGGATAGATTTACAGTATTTTTTTCTAACAAAATTGCGTAATTATAACGAGATTTTATTAGGTAGTTTATAAATAAGTAGTTCATCACAAAATTAGTTATAGCGCATTACCTTAACAAAATACACGCCAGGAAAACAAATCTAATTTCGTAGAGAGTATCGGAAATTAAATTAGGTACTTCCACGTCGGGTGTACGGCGAGGTTCCGTACCTGCGATAAATTAGTCGGCGCACTCACGGCGCGGGCGCCTAAAGTAAGCACTCCGTGAAATATGTGCCGATCCTGTACCTACAGAGTAATTTATTTGCACATATGATTTTGCTAAAACGTTCCTAATAGTCTTTTCAGTAGTGGTCTACCTTCGCACTTTTTCAAGGATCCGATTTATGAATCACCGTTATCGAATGAGGTCATCGAGTTACCAATGTTCTCCCTATATAAATAATATTGTATAAAATAAATGGAGATCGGTAATAGCGTATGCAATATACAGAGTGTCCAGTTTTGGTGGGATAAGAACCGGACAGCCTCCGAGTCGCCGCGAGGTGGCGGCTGAGTCAAGCTGGCGCCGAGCCAGCCTCACCCCATCACAACTTGTCGAGATGAATTATCGACGCGATTGGAACTCTCGGGCCAATTTCTTTCAATATACAGAACGCGACTTTTTTCTATTATTAACTTTTGTTTATCTAGTCCATATGCGTGGGACGCTATGTGATTATTTCGCTCTGTCTTGAGTTAATGGAATATGGAAGCAAGTTTTCTTTTTATTATTGTACAAAAAGTTTTCCAAATAATACAGAGATAGCAAAAACAAACAAAAAGAATGTTTTATTCTGTAAATATAATATAAGACTTATAATGTGCCTACATCCTATAGGACGTACCAGCTCTATGACCTACATAGATTTTTTTCAACTCAATATTGCAAAACACTTCAATTTAGTTTATTTTTCTAATAATTCAGAAAGGACTTTTTATAGATATTCGTAGATTATTACATTTTGTTTTTCATATGGATCACGAAAATTGCGAGCTACTTGAAAATAAATCAAAGCGACAAGACTCGCGACGAGAAAGAATCCCGTATAAAAGTGCGTATAAACGATGGCACCTTATATCGTAAATTGATCCCTATCGGGTATGAGTCGGATTCTTAGGATGCCAGATTTGCGAAAAGGATTTTTTTTCTGAATTTATTAGTTTGCAGTCATTGGATAACATTCTAATTTGGCAACAATAGGTGTCAATTCAATATATTATTTTCAAAGCCCAATCACACTGATTTGGATGTGAGTTTGTGAGTATATTTGTTATAATGATTTTGATACGGATACTCACGCGTCTTGTTAGCCGGATTTGCCGACTAGTTTCGACTTCATACGGAAGTCATTTTCAAGGCGAGTAAGGACCGTCTTTCCGACGCGACGTGACAGACGGCCCAGTACTGCTCGATGCAACGTCGCTCGCGTCGCCGCCCGCGCCTCAGCCCGCTGCGCTCGCGCAAGCGCGGTATTGCGCTTCGGGGAATCCTCTGAGAGGGCAGCTGCATCTTCGACTCTCTTTGATGCCGTAGGTGTCGTCGCCATGTCACTATCATCACAGGGGGCGGGTGAAAGCGCCCAAGAGTGAAACGAACTCAGTGTGTCTACACCCACCGTCGATTTTTCCACTGGACTTTCTTTTGACTGGAGAACCGGTTTCCAGCTATTGGGCAACGGCCATCCCAAATCACGGTTGAAATTTGGACGCCGACTTATTTCAATAGCCTCCTTATCTTTCGGGGAACGAAATATTTTTCCCTGCATAACACCCGGGTTTTGTCAAACCGGATATAATGAGTGGCGTCCGTTTCGATGGCATGTTCAGCGATGGCCGAACCATTGCTGTCCAGTTTCTTCAGGCTACGAATGTGTTCGCTCAGTCTAGTGGCCACACTGCGTCCCGTCTCCCCTATATAGCTCTTCCCACAATCGCAAGGTACCACGTAGACACCCGGCGCACTTAGGGGGTCGCTGTCTTTGGGTGAGCGGAGTAACTGCCTCATCTGTGTATGGGGCCGGAAAATGGTCTTGACTGCGAATTTTCTACGAACCAAATGTCCAATCCTATCCGTAACCCCCTTGACAAACGGCAAATATAAAACAGATCTCTCCACCGACGTTATCTGTTTCTTGGTCGTCTCGCTCACCCTGCAACTTTGTCTCCATTTGTAACCATTATTCTCAAGCACTTGCCTTACGTGGTTTAATTCCGCCTCTACAAATTGGGGGTCGCACAAACGTAAAGCTCTATTTATAAGTGAGCGCGGTACCGACGCTAACTGGGCTGGATGGTGATGGGAATCCGCCCTTAAATAGCGGTCCGTATGCGTGGGCTTCCGGTGTACTGTGTGCGACAAACTCCCGTTTAGTTCTCTTCTGACTGAGACATCTAAGAAAGCCAGTACTCCTCCTTTCTCTACTTCGGTCGTAAATTTTATCCTCGGGTGTTGTGAGTTCAAGTGCTCAAGAAACGGCGATATATGGTCCTTGTGTAACACTACGGCTTGTTTAATCAAATTAGTATATTTGTTATTTAATCACGCAACATCTACTTGAAACATTGCGATGAAATTTGCTACACGGGTAAAAAATACCGGGAACATAGAGCAACACGCCTTTCCTTGTTGCTCGAAGGCCGGGAATAATATGTGCTAGCACGCATATTTTTATCTTGAAATTCCAACAGGAGCGAAGCCCCGGGGCGCAGCGAGTTTGAAATATATGCGCTTTATAATAAAACTAACTCCAATTGCATATAAGATTAAAATTGCGATGAATTATGTTCAATATCTTTTCTACAAAGGAGATTGCTACGAGATTTCTCTTCCGCTACGAGCTGACCGCTACGATATCGTCGTAGAAGTATTCGAACGATATCGTAGCGGGGTCTACGAAACTCTTCCGGTCCTCATTAATTGAAGTATTTTATATTTTAGAATTTATTTTACTGTTCAACATGTTGATAAAAAATATACCTATTTATCTGCTCTCAATAATCCATACTAATATTATAAATGCGAATGTTTGGATGTGAGTTTGTGAGTTTGTGAGGATGTTTGTTACTCAATCACGCAAAATCTACTGGACGGATTTCGATGAAATTTGGTACAGAGGTAGATAATGACCTGGAATAGCACATAGGCTACTTTTTATCCCGGGAAAAAGCACTGTTCCCGTGGGAAATTAACGCGGGCGAAGCCGCGGGCAAAAGCTAGTTAATTATATATTTGTGTATACTTACGTGCAGCAAGGAAATAATTAGTGATATTATTCTGTTTGGTTAGATGGTTTTATTTATACTTAGGTTTATTAATTATTTGTTTAACTTCTTGTACACCCTTCAATTTGTCACATTATAGCTTACATAATACATAAATAAGAACGACTGTTAAACGCCATACGAATAAAAAAAAATTGTAAAACTTTCATAAACGTTGTAATTAGCGATAATCTTAACTTAATCAAGTGGCATAAGTTCAGCAGTGGACGCAGATATGCTGAGGAGAAGAAGAAGATGTTATATTCTTCCATCATACTCCCATAAGAAGTCCCGTCTCTAATCTAGGTAATTCACGGATCAGGCATCTCAGATGAGTGGCTGGCGGACTCAATGAAGCAATGAATATTTATGGCGAGTCGATATCGAAAGTGCTCCACAAAGCAACTTACAAATTGCTAAGAAATTAATTCACGTTGCGTAATTGGCTACATTTTATTGCTTTCGTATTTCTGTAGAATTTAAATGACTTTCATTTCACTCTACATTTTAAGATATATTAAAAACCAGCTTTTGCCCTCGGTCTTCTTTGGTCTGATGGCTGACAGATCTCTCTGTGTGACACAATCACATACAATACAACAACAGACAATTATCTATGATAACAACTAGACATATTACCAATAACATTATTATCACAACTATTGGCCTGAGAAAATAAAAAACTATATATTTTTTTACAATATTTACGAAAAAGACATATACCATAATAAAATTCCAATGAAAGTATAGTATAGGGCGCAGGGTGTGGGCGGGGCGCGTGACCCGGACATTGTCAACATGGGCCGGAAACGGTCTCGTATTGCCGCGACAATTATCCCGCAATATCTTAGCTGGGGATTGTTTATTCGCGTGGAATATTTTTTCCACTTTCCCGACGCGTCTTTTATGGTTATTTTATTTTAATAAACTGGCAGATATGTCATGCTCATTGAGTAATCATCCTTTACTCGTTCTGAGCTTTCTAGTCATCATATCAACCGCGCGATTTGTACCATACTATATTCCGTTTATTCTTACCTGTCCTATTATGTAAACAATCTTCACAGTACTTTTTATTTAACTTTGTTGAAAATAAATCAAATATTAGTTAAAACCTAAACATTCTTAAGTAAAACATTTATTAACCACGAAAGTAATTTCCTAAAAAGTCTTTTTTAATTTATATTGTTGTAAAATCTAAAAAAGACATGGTAAGATTGTTTACATAATAAGAAAAGTAGGAAAAAACGGAGTTTACACGTTAAACTACCACGCTCTGTATTATTTTATCTTTGTCTTAACGTATTTTAAAAGACCCAAAAATTAAAGCACTTCGGATGTACATACCAGACAAGCTTAAATGCATAAGTTTGGATTTATTTAGAATATATATAATATAGAGTCTCTTAATTTAAAACTCAATTGCCAGAAGTTATTAATACTGTAAGCAACCCTGGCCTAAAGACCTTATAGAAAATATTGAAACAATTGTGAAAGTAGGTTAGATTTGTTAGAGAGTTAATAAGATTGGAAGTTTCGTTAAACTGCGCCTAAGAAGTCAGTAGAGGCTAACAAACCGCGCCGTGGAACTCATTAGAGCAGCGAACGGAAGCAGCGGTGCCTTTTGGCCAACGACTGCCGCCTCAAAATATATGGAGTACAGAAAGAGAACTTTATAGTTCACATTTTTAAACTTTATTTATAATTCACCCATGTCTTCACTTGCGTGCGTTGAGCGTGGAGGCACAGACAATATAATACGGTGGAGGCAAAGAAAAAATATACTGCGCGAAGTGAAGGTAAGATCTGCCGTGCAAAGGACTCTGTTGGTTGAGCAATTGCTCAATATAGCGGCCAGTTTTCAGTTTGGATAACGCTTTTGTTTGTGCGACAGATCATCATCATCTCGAGTAAAAGATGAAAAAGTATTTAAAAAAAAATGCAATAAGTAATATCTATATAATATATAATATGTATATCTATGTAATATCTATTCCCTATATTCTATAATTACAGCAAGTAAATCGTTCTCACGCACATTATTAAATTACAACATTACAATTTGAGGGAACTTTTTGTGACTTGTAAGTAACTATTTTAATAAGTATGAAAAAAAAAACTTTTAAAATTATGACTTGTAATTGTGATAAGAGGACTCTGTGGTTGCTAAATAGGTGAACTTACTGCAGGAAACTTTGAAGTGACATTTCTATACTCTTATTTATTTGTGCTTCCAAAGCGACCACTACGTATAGCCACTGTTTGAGGACTTGTTAACGGTTTCGCTGTAATTTCTCTCTGGACATTTCAGCAACTGAAAATGTTAGAAAATTCTTGGAAATAGTGAAAGTTGTTTCAGTTTGACCAGTAATTCTGAAAGTTCAAATCTAGGTATTAAGTTAGAAAATATTTCGCTCTGTTAGGCCATGTAAACAAATAAATTATTAAGCTTTATTACATCAGTACACTCCCTGAATGTATGGCCGCCATTTGAGCACATTAGCCTGTTTACGTCTGTACGTAGTCAACATCATTTCCTACATGTTTACTTGGTGGGTAGGCACTAGGCAGTCGTCTGCGAAGTCGACGGCCCCATAAATCACCGCACCTAGGAATCGTTCCCTAGTTGAAGGTCTTCTCGCCTATGTAATGCCACAAATTTGTGATGTTTTGTATGGTTTGGGACGTTTTTATTTCCTGGAATATTCCGCTTGCGTTGCGTCTATATGATGTAGAACAGCATAAAGTTTGTAGAATGATTACTTGACTTTTGCAACACATTTTCCTATTTGTTAGTGTCAAAACTAAACTAAAATTATAAACTTAGCTTTACTTTTGCTATCTTTAAAGCATGGACGAGCTCATGAAAATAGCCGAAATAGCAATGCACCATCATCACTTGGATATCGAACTCCTCAATTTAAATCATAAGTCAATAAACTATCAATTCACGCCTGTGTCCTGTAGGTGGATAGACTAGACACTGTATATATTTCTACTTGTGTAAAGCTACAGGTTAAATAAAGAAATAATAATATTATTTAAATATTTATCTGAATTCAATTACCTTAGAATACATATTACAATAATAAATTAAATTACCCAATTAATTTAAAATATTAGATACTAGCTTTCGCCCGCGGCTTCGCCCGCGTGAATTTCCCACGGGATCAGTGCTTTTTCCCCGGATGAAAGGTACCCTATGTCCTTCTCCGTATTTCCAGCTATGTGTATGCGAAATTTAAGGAGGATTGGATCAGTAGATAAAGCGTGAAGAGGTAACAAACAAACAAACAAATTCACATTCGCATCTATAATATTAGTTAGGATTAGGATTAGGATGAAACTACAAAAATATTATTATTTTATTATTATCTGGGTATGAGCACAATCCTTACGACCGCCGCGTTTCACTGCTCGTAACAAAGTGCCGTCTTTCCTGGGCTGGCGTGGCGGCGAGGCGTGGTGAACTAAACGATTAGTTCACCACGCCTCGCCGTTGCTGCCGAGTGGGGCAAGCGTTGACGTCAGCGCACACTAGGTGGCGCTGAAATCGTAGTGTAGCTAACACACGCTACGATCATTAAACGTGTTCAAACATTTCTTAAATACAAATTCTTGTGTTTAGGGTTCGGGGTGACCCCCGGCATGAGGTCGGGGGAGGCGGGCGAGGGCTCGGAGCTGACGGAGTTTGGCGCGCGCTGGCCGCCGCCGTGCGCGCAGGGCTACGGCTGGGCGCGCTCCGCCACCCCGCAGCACCCGCCCCAGCACCACCTCGCGAGGCACTCGCGCTCGCAACAGGTACGTACTGTTTACCTATCATACTCGGAGGTGACGGAGTTCGGCGCGCGATGGCCGCCGCCGTGCGCGCAGGGCTACGGCTGGGCGCGCTCCGCCACCCCGCAGCACCCGCCCTAGCACCACCTCGCGAGCACTCGCGCTCGCAACAGGTACGTACTGTTACCTATCATACTCGAAGCTGACGGAGTTCGGCACGCGCTGGCCCCCGCGGTGCGCGCAGGGCTACGCCTAGGCGCGCTCCGCCACCCCGCAGCACCCGCCCCAGCCCCACCTCGCGAGGCACTCGCGCTCGCAACAGGTACGTACTATTGCCTATCATACTCGGAGCTGACGGAGTTCGGCGCGCGCTGGCCGCCGCCGTGCGCGCAGGGCTACGGCTGGGCGCGCTCCGCCACCCCGCAGCACCCGCCCCAGCACCACCTCGCGAGGCACTCGCTTTCGCAACGGTACGTACTGTTACCTATCATAATCAGGACAATGGCCTGTCTATCACTATCTTAGAAACTCGTTTCACTGATGAACAGCACTCTTTCTACCACTGTTTTGGAAACTGATCATAGGTCACGTCAGCTCTCTATCACAATGCATTGGCGAGCATTGCCAATTTCAGCAGTGTTTTTACGTGCAAGGTAGAGACCTTACCCTGCTCTTTATGCTCTTATGACACGATAAAAAGGCATATGAAATGTAATGGAAATTGTTTTATTGGAATAGGCTAAAAATAGCACTTTTACACCGTCATATGGTTGACGTCAGGGTTGACGTCAGAAAATTACGCCTCCAAAGCGCAAGTAGAGAAGAGGCGGCGCAACAAACTCCATTACTCTACCATATTATATAATAATAATAATAATAATAATAGACAAATAATTTTTTTATAGTTGAGTTCATGACGCTATAAAAATATTTTATGATTATAATATGTAAGTTACATAAAAAGGTATGAAAATTTTGAGAGGTTTTGTTCGAAAACCCAGTGGTTGCAGGACAACCGCCACACGAGCTACGAAGCGGAGGATGCGCGGGTGCGGGCACGGGGAGGGGTGTACTACTCCCCGCCAGGCACCTCCTACACCATCGTGGAACGGCCGGCTTCCTCGCACGGCCACCACGCTTCCTACTCGCAGCATCACTACTCGGGCAAGCTGTCGAGG
This sequence comes from Ephestia elutella, assembly GCA_018467065.1. Lineage (NCBI taxonomy): Eukaryota > Metazoa > Arthropoda > Insecta > Lepidoptera > Pyralidae > Ephestia > Ephestia elutella. Next base: position 6,223,830 of record CM031567.1, on the reverse strand, counting down.
GCGCCTTACTTGGGGTCCACCACTATTAATAATACTGCCAGTAAGTTTGTTAATTAAGAGCTATTTCATCTGTGGTAACTACACAACTAATACGCTTAGGTATACAATAAATGCTTAGTACTCACAAGAAAATAGAGGTGTTATGAATATATTGTAACCGTTATCGAGAACATGATATTAGAGATAATATCATAATACGAATATATTAGGTTCTTAGCTATCTGAGTAATCGGTTATCCGGTAACAGTTATATATCAGGCACCTCAAACGGTTACCTCTAGCCGTTCCTAGTTATAAGAGTTACTATGATACAGAACGATACAGATAACACTGAATATTTGATATTGGAAATGCACTTTGCGGCGTTGTCGTCTCCGAAATATGAAGTGGGATCTGTTCCTATTTTTCTGGATTGTGATCTGGTACTCTTTTTGAAATTGAAATATACTACTTTCGTGAAATGCGATCTAATCATCTTTTGTAGCCCACGATTCAGTCCAGTCCATTCGGCCCATTCAGTCCAGCCCAATCAGTCCTTTCGGTTGCGATCTATATACCTAGGTACCTACGTACCTACCTAATCATCTTTTTGTGTCTCACGATTCAGTCCAGTCCATTCAGTCCAGCCCAATCAGTCCATTCGGTCCAGTCCAGTCCATTCGGTTGGCTGGGTGGTACCTACACATATCACTCGCATAAAATATATTAGTCGGTTGTCCGGCCTAACAAGAACGCGGCGAACTCGTATCGTATTCGGAAGTTCTCCACCAAGCCTCTTAAAGCGATCCGTGCCAGCAATACGCTACATATACGCTGACGGTTCTTGACGGTTCCTTGGTAACCGTTAACGGAACGTAATACCGACTATACGTTATATTCGATAACATGAATACTGATATTAGACACTAATATAACACCTCTACAAGAAAAATTACATGCGTATACCTACCATGACATGATACAGCGAAAAGATCCCTCGACCACTTGAAAAGACCACTATACTCCATGCTGTCACTACATGCTATTGCAAATGATGTATTATCTGCCAGCAGGAGCAACAAGTTTGAGAAATAGCACGAACCACCTGAGCGCACCAAATGGCAAGAAGCGCCCCATATCTCCAGAACAGGTGCTGCGCCTCTTCGGGCAGGGGGGGGCCGCAGCACTGGGCAAGGCGCTGCCGCCGTCACACCCCCGCGCCCCTGCCAGCCCCGCTACCCGCCAGGAGACACTCCCCGCAAGCAGCCCTAGCAGTACTACGCATCATGTGAGCTACTTCCTATGTTGCTTTATTCACCTTTTCAGTTCAGGTTTTATATCTACTTAGAATATTTTTTGCAGATTTAGATAAGGCAATGTATTCTTTTAGTATGTAAGTATGTAAATAATATCCGCTCAAAAAATAATTTTACAGGGATTCTGATGAACTGATGAGTTCAAGGGGATCCCCTGGGGACCTATCGTAATAATTGTACTAAAATCCTTGGCTATGCATCATAGGTTTAAAAATACCTAGATATTTGCACATAAAAAAGGTTTCAGGAAGGTATGTTTGATCCTAATTTCCAGAAAAACAACATTACCTTGTCCCGGTTTACCTTGGAGGATAAAAGGGTCCATACGTGATCGAAGCGTGATTGAGTAACAAACTCCAAAACATTAACCTTTCGCATTTGTAAATGTTGTTTGGATATAGATTAATTCGTAAGCCAAATATTAAGGTAGCTTATTTATAAACTACATGTTTTATATTACACCAATAAGTATTCATGTTTATTTTTGTACGCTATCACAACTTTCATCGTCTGTAAATGATATAGATATATAACATAGATAGATGTACGATACGCTATTCAATGCAGAATGCTAGTTGCTTTTCAGCGCGCTACAAAGCCTTGAAAACTTAAGATAAGTTTCTGGCACCGCAGTACTGCTTACTAACTCAAAAACTTTTCACCCTTTCTGCACGCTCTGAGAAAATTTGAGTTCTTTATGATATTATCATTCATGCAACTTTAAATATTTATTATGCTTGCTGTCTTATTAAAATATACTTAATGACGACCTTCGTGGCCCAACGGTCATCACGCCGGACTGCTACACCGGAGGTCCCGGGTTCGATCCCCAGTCGGGTCAAGATGGAAAATGATCTTTTTCAGATTGACCCGGGTCTTGGGTGTTTATCTATATAGGTACGTATTTGTTATAAGATATAGTATCGTTGAGTTAGTGTCCCACATAACACAATCTGTGTGATTTGTTCGTATATATTTATTTTAAAAAAAACTTACAGTAAATAGTTTTTTTTTATTATTTTGAGTTTCAGAAATAGTTTACTTATAATGGAAAACTCTTCCGTTACTGACTGAGTGAAACAGCCGAAACTACTGGGCTTAGAAAGCTAAAATTTGGCAGGTTCATAGGAAGTGTTGAGAAACACTATTTTCCAAAATTCGCAATTCGTATGAAGTCACGGGCATAAGCTAGTTAAAGATATAAAGTAGCTACTACAGCTGTAAGCAAGAAATTCTGGAACCGTCCACACGGGGTCAGGGTGACAATAACATAATCAATGTTATCGATTACCGTATCAAGGATGACACCATACGTGTGAATTAGTTCCGAAAATAGCCCACGTGGCCACTGCGGGGTACTGCTCGTGTAAATAATTCCGGGGAGCACACCCTAGTCGATACCACTACTTTATTCATGACCGCCGCGGCCGCCGTTTAGTGGTAGTCGCCAGTATGGACCTGGCTGCCGTAACTCATTTATGTTACTTTTATTTTAAAATGTCACACAGTGGGGCTCCCGTTAAAATTTCGGGATAAAAAGAGATGTGTTATACAAAATTTTACAGTCCAAATTTCAAAGACAGATGAACCGAGAAGGCATTATTTAACATAAGGAATTAAATTGAGATATAAAATGGCTAGACGAACCAATAGAAAGTAGTCGTTATTCGGTTAATATCAATAACAGTGTTCTAAAGTTATGCAGAAATGGCTTTTATTGGCACAATTTAGAGCAGTTTGATGTTAGTTTTTTGTTGAAATACACATTAAGTGGAGTTATGGTAAATTCAGTTACTTGTAAAATAACATTTTATTAGGTAGCGATAAATATTTAACATAAGCGATACAATCGGTAGAGACTGAATCTAAGGCACATCATAGGATATCGTAATTAGTTGACTACTCAAGATTACTTACAGATGGGTAGAATATAAATCACAAATTATTACCACAAGTATTATTTAAACACGTTTTTTAATTAATCACAAATCCCCAGGTGTTTTAATTAAAACATTTTTTAGCGTAATGGACGCAAGGCGTGTCCATACCAAGCCTGCGACTATTGGCCACCACGGCCGCGCGACCTCGTCAGACAGTCTTCATTCTGGAATCGCCTCACATACCACGCGTCATATGGCTGTTATTAAAATTAGGAATTTTATTAAAAAAATATGTTTATATATTTAAAAAAAATATTGTTCGCGACCCATATCTTTTAAGCCAGATTATCTTAATTAATGCCATTTAAGAATTTCATTTAGTCGTGTGTAATAAACACAAAATATTCTAATGCTTTAGTTATATAGTGCAAGCAAAAATTGATTTAAAAAAAGTCATACATGTTATAATAAGTAAAACTAACTTATTAATAATACTTTACACGAATATAAATCGTGAGTTATTTCAGCGTATGGTATTGATTTTCTACACATATTCGTTGTCCAATTCGTGAAAATGGTGAATAGTTTCGGTTGGCTAGCCTAGGGCCATATATCAGTGCGTGATGTGCGTATGTGCTGCTATCATTTTTACTGACTTGGTGTTAGTTCCGTTCTCAAATTGGATCCCACCGAGAATCATGAGGTAGGAATAATCATGCTTTATAAGTGAAGTGCTTCATTCACCATGTCAGCTGTGGCACACTTTCACCTTACTTGATTATGTTATAAAAAATAAAGTGCTAAAAAATATTATTTATGTACCAAGTGATGAAACACTATTGCCATTACTTTGTTATAAGATGTTCAATTTCCACACATCTCGTTTTATATCACAAATTTCATTTTAGATCACAACAAGACAAAATAATTATAATTTTATCTTCCAATTTTATTTTATTTATTTTATTTTATTTTATTAAAGAAACCAACAGCGTATACAGTTTACAGTATTACAGTTCTTAATCTATAATAAGGCCAATAAAAGGTTTCTCGATTTAAATAACAAACAGAAGAAAGAAAAAAGTTGTTAAATTACATTGGCAAGCAATTGTAGTTTATCTATATAGTTAACAAAAATAAATAAACACAAAATTAGGAATGTTTAAGTACCTCGATTATTTGGTGCTTAAATTTTGTCTTGGAGCTTGAAAAAGGGTCAATATTAGCAAATGTAGTAGTAGATTCGCTGAAAGAATGTGCGTCAAAACTATGATCAGTGCAAGTTCCAAGACAATGATAAAAGGAGGTATAATGGTGTAATCTAGCAAATATTTTATAGAAACGAATAATTGTAACTAATGAAATCTTTAAGATAAAAGAATTTGAGACAATATTCTTAATGAGAGGTATAAAAAATACATTTAAATCTACATTATCGTAAAAAGACGAATAACCAATGTCTTGCTTGTAAAAAAGTTGTATAAAAATAATTGTTACTAAATAATTTGATGTTTTAATTACTTCAATTAAAGTACTCATTCCACAGGTTAAAGCGTGCACCTGCAATGTGCGCACTGAGTGCACAGGTATGCGGTTAGGCCGAGACAGTGCACAAAAAAATATCGGCACAGAGCAACTACAACTAGAAGGGGCATGCAGCCTTAGGAAACATAAACAGATAAAAAATAGATCTATTGCAAAACTAATACTTATACGAATGTTAAGAGTAGTAAACAACAAGCGTAAGTAAACAAATCTATAAACAAACCAGACAAAATGGCCAACCATGTTCAGGATATTTTCGAAATGTCCATCTCTGAAATTATTTGAAGGGGAGGACTTCCGTCGGATTTTCGAACAAAAATACGTCCGTTTTTGATCTAAACGAATTGGAAATGCTTCAGTTTTGCAGTATCCTTGCACTTTTTTAACAGCATCTTATTGTAGTATGTGAGGTGTTCGTTGACGTATATTGGCTTAACGGGGCCTGGAATATTTAAACTCCTGGTGGTAATCCCATTCTTTCTCGCCCCTGACAAGATATTATCTTTTACCAACCGTGACTTCAGCTTGACTACTACATTTCTTGAACGTCCCTGAAGACTGACACGTGGAGTAACACGGTTTGCTTCCACAATGTCATCCGTTGAAATAGTGACTCCCGCATGTGAGGCGAGAGCCAGTATTATATCCAGGACCTTCTCGTCCTTGGACTCAGGTACTCCCACGATCTCAAGGTTCAACAAACGGTCCCTTTGGTTGCTGGAGTTCAGTTCAATCTCCATTCGCCTGTAATTTTTAGTCATCTCATCTACCTCACGTTTAAGATTAGAAAAGGTCTTGTTCCTGTCGTCCAGAGAGTCAACCTTTTTCCTGAGTTCCTCACATTGGTCGCTGTTGAATTGAACTGAGGTTTGCAGCGAAGCCACTTCCCTTGTTGTCTCACTGTTAGCAGTAATCAATTCCTGGATTCTGCTTTTCATATCGGCATGATCTTGCCGAATGCTGCTAATATCGGATCTCAGCTCCTGGAAACCAGTATCCAATTGTGTTTTTATATGGTTAATATCTCGCTGCATTTCGGTTTTCCAGCTTCTCATTTCAGTAGAGAGGCTCTGGAGCATATCACAGAAGTCGTCACCGTATCTACGCTTGTTGCGCTGTGTAGCACATCCCGTTTCGGAGGCTGTACTCAACTCTGATTCGGAGCTGGGTGCGACCCTAGGCTTTCTAGGCGAGCGCGAAATCCTTCTTCGAAATGCCTCTTCTAGACCAATATAAATCTATGTCACACAAAACTTCCAACAAAGAATATTATTGACGTGCGAAATAATCTATGCGCATAAATAGCGACCTTAAGGTAATATTCAAAGAGTTTAAGTTAAATTGTACTGTCTTCACCAATATTATCGACTTTAACGGAATAAGTGGATGCGTCCGCACGCCACGGACCGACCGAGCGATTTTTAGTATACCTGCAAGATTTGTTTTTATAAAATTAGACGAAAATAAATTAGTATTGAAAACTGGTTTTCACTACTAATTTTTCTTAATTTTTCTTTCTCTACATAAAACATAAAGATGATTCTGTATTTTAACTATGGTTTGTTACGTGTATTGGTCAAGTAAAACATTGAATTTATTTTATGGAACCCAACCATCTCCGTGTAATACAAAGTGATGGTAGTTAATCATTTAGCGAGCTCGAGCAGGGAAATTCACAAGTTTGTGTAATCTGTCAGGGCGTCCCGCGGGACCCACTTGTGAGTGATTATTTCTGGGGACACTTGTTGATCATAAACTTTTCGTGATTTGTTGTAACGTAATATTACATACTAGCTTTTGCCTGCTGCTCTACCCGCGTGAATTTCCTACGGGAACAATGCTTTTTCCCAGGATGAAAGGTATTTTATTTGTTTCTCAGTACTCCTAACTATGTGTATGCGAAATTTCAGGAATACTGGTTCTGTAGATAAAGCGTGAAGATGTAACATACTCACCTTCGTATTTAGAGGTATAATATTAGTAATAAATAACTTATGATAAAAATAATTGGTCAAGTGCGTGTCGGGCCACGCACAATGTAGGGTTCCGAAGGTACCTATCCTGTAGAAATGCGAACACATGAACTTATATTTACTTCCACTTTTATATAACTAATGAAAATAACCTAAGTATATACCATCATACAGAATGAAAATTGTTCCTACGAATATTTTTCATACTAAAATCAATTTTGTAAGTTTATCGTCTATTACTCATTAACGTGTAAAGTCTACATAGCCGTGATAATTTTCCTTTTAAATTAATTATATTTGCTAGTTATCGACCGAGCGAGCGCAGCGAGCGAAGCGTCTCAGTTTCCACTAGCCGAAAATTCTTTTGTCTGTCCGGATGTTATCGCCTACAGGTCGCATTTCTGAACCGATTCTCATGAAATTTTGTAAGCAGGTTCAGTAATTTTATAGAATTTTTTAGTCGAGCCAGTTTTTTGAAATTTTATAAAATGGCCGAAATATATAAAAAAAACCTCATATCTCAGCTATTTAAAGAATAATTCAAAAATGTCATTAGACATTTTTGTTATTCTTATTAAGATGCATTTTTTTTGTTTGAACAACATAGTAAAATTCAATAAAACCGCTATAAATCCATATGTTATAAATTCTCATACGATAGTTCACAAAAAAATCAATAGATGGCGCAGCAAAGCTTTTAATACTCGCAAAATCGCTAATACGTTTACAAGAGTGACTTGATTTATTTATTAAATAAAATTAAATGGTTCTTAAAAATCATATGGCTTTTTTTGTCTTGCTTGGCTTTGAATTGTGTGTATTTATTCGGTTAATGGTATTGTATTGTGGATTGCTTTGCATGGTAGAATTATCTTGAAAACTTGAAATAATTCTGATATCAAAAAACTTTATTGTATGATTAGAATCCTATTATAAAAAAAAGTAATATATATAATACCTACATACCTACTAATCAGAGAGATTCGATTTCAAATTGAACTTTCTTTTTTGAACATTAATTTTGTTGCGCAAATAACATATACAATACATATAGCCAATAGGTACCATGCATTTCTGATGACTGACGACCTCCGTGGCCTCACGGTCATCACGCCCCGGACGGCTACACCAGAGGTCCCGGGTTCGATCCCCGGTCGGGTCAAGATGGAAAATAATCTTTTTCAGATTGACGTGGGTTTTGGATATTTATCTATATGTATTTGTTATAAAATATAGTATTGTTAAATTAGCATCCCGTAAAGTCTTGAACTTACGTTGGGGCTAACTCAATCTGTGTGATTTGTCCGTCTATATTTATTATTATATTATTATTTATATTATTTGAGGCAAAATAGTATTGTTAAATTAGCATCCCGTAAAGTCTTGAACTTACGTTGGGGCTAACTCAATCTGTGTGATTTGTCCGTCTATATTTATTATTATATTATTATTTATATTATTTGAGGCAAAAAAGGCAGGTTTCTCTAATTTTTTTAGTGGTATTGACCAACCACAAGAACATGTTTGGGCTTATGGGTAAAATATGAGAACTTTTTACTTTCTTTCCAGCATTGGTAGGTTGGTTTCAAAACTCTTTTTAGCCCAGGGACACGGTAACATATCGGTTATTTCGTGGAAGGGCTCGCGAGGTCTACTGTTCTGACAGAACCACTAGTTATAATTTGTTTCATGTATCCACCCTCCACCATTTTCCTGTTCGAGGACACTTGACTCTAACAAAATTTATCACTTTAAAGTTAAATATTTCGCACACGGATCCCTAAATCAAAAAATGTTCTTCAGACACTCATAATATTTTTAAAATACCTATCAAATGATACCCCACACGATGGTATAATCGAGAGAAAAAAAATTCTTCCCCACTTTAGGTGTAGGGGAGGCCCCCTAAAAAAATATTTTTCCTAATTTTATTCTACAGTTCGCTCCGCGTAATAAATATGTATATCTCTACCAAATTACAGTTTTCTAGTACTAGTAGTCTCTGAGATTAGCCGCAGACAGACGGACGGACGGACGGACGGACAGACATGACGAAACTATAAGGGTTCCTTGTTTACTTCGGAACCCTAAAAAGTTTCATCAGTTACCAACCAAACTGGCAAAGATATAACAATGATAAATTATTTTATTCTCATTTCTAAGAAATTTTAAGTTGGTCATAAAGTTCTCAGATGAAAAGAAAGATGAACGATTTAGTTCTCCAGGGAGCGACATAATAAGAACTCATTGATCACATCTGCTTCCCACATACGCTGTCCCGACCTTTGAGCAATAAGACCGTAATTTACGTTGTATGTAGGTCTGCAGTATATACGGATATACGCGACTCGTGCGATGGCACAATAACATAGAGCTCAGAAGGAACGGTATTATTGGTGTGCAATAAAGGCGCGCGCCGCTGTCGTTTTGTTTTAAAAATATTAGATTAGTTTGATTAGGCATACAGGCATATAGGGGCTACTTTTTGTTTTTGTTTCTTTTACTTGATCTTTCGATATTTTTAGGAATAAAGAGCGAAATTTATTTTATTTTGCTCAAAAAATTCTCACCAGAATTATTTCTTTATTCGCAATTTAATTGGCAATGAGAGCAAACACAGAAATTCGAAAAATACATCGAGATATTATGTACGTATTTCGATGGAATAAGTTTCAAAATTCTGTTGAGCAAGTAATAGCATATAGTATGATAAAGCACATTGTATATGAGGGTAACATCTGTTATTCTCTTTCATTTGTAGCGGCGGATCAAGGTAGCAAATATCAAAGCTTTGGCGCGTACAGTCGTCGGGCGTTCACGAAGAGCGCCTTTGAGATGCTAAACGCTTGCCCCGAGAAACATTGTTTGTGCTATAGCGGCTCCAGTTTTATTGCGTTGAAAAGCTCTCGTCGAGAGCAATATCCAGGAAAACAATTCTTTACGGAGTTCTCGACATTCAAATAAGCTTTTTTTCAAACAAGACTAATTGTGCACTTTAGATAGTGTTCGCTGAAAAATGCGAATTGTTTATTTTTTAAAATAGCACTGGAGTGTTTCGATTGTTTTCAAATTTAAAAACTGCACTGTATTTTACAAATAGCACTTCAAATAATTTATCTATTACAAATAGGAAAATAAATAGGTAAATCACATTTATGTATGTATCGTAATCGCTTTGCTACGAGTATCGTAGCACTGCTACGACGTTCTACGAGTTTTGCCAACTGCATCCATTTATGTTCAAATTAAAAATAAATATTCGGTCTTGCGAGCACGAGCCTCAGTGGGCCAGGCTTCGCCACAGGCTAATAATAAAGAAGGCAAAAGAAAATGTTTGCCGTGAATAACGTTGTTGTACGCATAGACAGTTACAGAAGGACATTAGAAGATTAGTAGCAAGTCCTGTTGACTCTGATGATTTACCTATAAATCTTCTTCTTATGCGAGTGTCTTATTACTTACAATCGTGTCAGATTTTATTCAAGTCGCCTAAAGGCATCTGGTATGACTTTTACGACCACTTGGTGACTTTTTTTTTTGGCAGTAGCCGTATACACACTAGTAAAGTAAATAATCAGCCAATGTGCATGTTTCCTTACGATATTTTCCTTTACCGGCAGCGGGTGGTGGTCTATGAGAAAACTACCATACATGACTTAGATTGGTCTACAAACTCGTGAGATACAGGTAGGATTTGAACCCGGGTCCTATCCGACCTCAGGCGGGTGTCATAACTTGGCCACGACCGCTTCTATGAATGTAACATTTGACAGGCGATATACCGCTCTGGGGAGCGGGAGCGGCCGTACTCGTCGGGGGGCGTGCCGCCGCCGCCGGCGGAGCCTGCGACGCGCACCGTCACCATGAGCCGCGACCCCGCCGACTCGCACGGCTTCGGGATCTGCGTCAAGGGCGGCAAGGAGGCAGGTGAGCTTGGCGGTACGCTACACAAATCATTATAATCTTTTCTATTCTTCTCTATACTTCGTATATAGTGTTCAACTTTCGTTTTATACAGATACAGAATCTGGTCTTTGTCCCTTACGGGGTAGACAGAGTTAAGAGTCGTGAGACTCGAAAGCCACGTTTAGCTAAATAGTGGGTATATCTGTGAAGACCTTTAAAGGAGCCTCTCCTTTGCTGACTATTCTATTTATACATTTAAGACTAAAATTGTAGCTGTTGATCTTATCCTATAAATAAATTAATAAAATAAATACCTATACTTACCTTGTCTGTACGGTATGCACACGAGTAGATAATCTCTCCTACAGAGAGGAAGCTCTTTGTTGATTGTCCTCTAACTGAGACGGAGCAAACCAGTTTGTATTCTGGCGACGCGTACGTGAACCTTCGGTGAGAGGTGACTCAGGTGACGCACTCATCGCTACGCTTTGTATAAGTGTAGCTTCCTCTCTGTTGGAGGAATTGTCTACTCAGGTAATAACAGGCTGCTTCTCTTTCTCTCATATGAGCGCGGTATATCTCGGCCAGGCTCTGTTTTCGTACTTTTTCTCCCCTTTGCAAATTTATAACAAAATTCACTAGCGAAGTCACCTAGTAATATTTTCTATAACCTGAATAATTTAACAGTAGACACTCAACATTTTGTCAGTATTGTAAATTTAGAAATCATAAAAGAAAAAGTTTGGCAGCCAAAAAATATAGAAATAAAATGAGTAAACTAATATTTTTCGCACTTCGTTTTTGCTTTAATGTCGCACTTGCATGTCCAAGGAATTACACGCTATGCGATCCTATAGTATTAGTAATAAATGGATACGGTACAACTTGTTTACAAAGAATTATGTAATTTAAAATAAAGAGTTTGTACTTATATTCCCATTAGCGAACACACCAGCCTGTAATTTCTTGCAATCGTTGACATCAATTTCAGTGAATCAAATTGTGCTTAGTGAGTATTGTAGAGTATATTAGTATAATATTAGTAGAGTATTTATTTTTGGTTCCTTCTGTATATATAAATTGTTATCAGCAAACAAATGTTATTAAAACATCGTCATAAAAAAGTTATAATAAGGAAAGTTAGAAAAAAAATTACACCGTCAATGAAGAGAAATAATATTGTATAGAAATGTATCTAAAAATCTAATTTCTGTGGCATATTGGTGAACAAAGCCTGACCAGAATGTGGGTGGATTGAGTGGGAGGAAAATTATTATATCAATACTTTTTTGAAGCCAACTTTTTGTGTCCAATGATTTTTCATATATAACCTATATCCATAGTGATAGGTACATATACTTAACTGGAGTTATGTCGTAGGATTTACAGTAAATAACAACGCACAATGCCATGTCCGGATATCAACTTTTCTACTTAACACCTTTACCTAAAACGACTGGCTGAATAGTGCCGAAGAAAATACAAAATTAAATAGAGAACTAACTAATGTTTAAACAACGTAGCAATTCAGAATACATTTATATTCATTTTCAAGAAACAGTGGCGCGTTGTTTCACCGTTAGAGCAAAGGAAGCAAATTTCCTTGTTATCTAGACAGAAGCTCGGCTTCTTTAAATGGTAATCCTGCCGGGCAATACTCGAGAGATTTATTTTATCTCGACGCAAATAGTAGACAAGAAGTAAAACTACCGAGACACGCGTCGGTACGAACTCTCGGGCAAAAATGTGCAATTTATTTCAGGATTTCAGCGAGTAATTTAAATTTGTTCCACGTGAACAAGTTTGAAAGTAACATTATTTTAGTGCAGCAGCTAAATCTAAGTTTGTTCCTTTAGGCTACATTAGGATCTTAGGATTAATTCATTTTGGGCTTGTGTGTCTAGTGAAGTGTATTTCTTTCTTTTCTAGTGATTGTATAAAAGGAAAATTTTACTTTAATATAAAAAAAATAATTATATGCTATTGCTATAGGTATATTTAATTAGAATTTAAAATTCAAAGGAAATTTAATATCCGCCCACGAGAGATAATGCCTACATCATTGCTCAAAATGAAGATGGCGGCGGCGGGCGGCCGTTGGATAGCAATATTTTACAAGCAGATGGTTAAATAAAATAAAGGAATCTTATTTTATAAACATCTTAGATAAGACGAGACTATGTTGATGTTGATTTGCTTCTATTAATTTATACATTTTCCTGGCTGTATTTTTTTCATTTTAATATATATTTGTTGAATGGAAACTCTAGAATATGAAGAACAGTATTTTCCTAGACCATCATTTCCATTTGAATGTCTATACATTAATAGGTAGCAAACGTTGCTTTTGTTAATTAAACTAATATTATTTCATCTTTGTGCGTTGTGCGTTGGTAGATCATGCAGTGAAAACCGTCCAAGATACATATTTATTGTAAAATTTGTTATAGGCGTGGGCGTGTACATATCAAGAGTGGAAGAGGGTTCGGTGGCGGAGCGTGCGGGGCTGCGGCCCGGGGACTCCATCCTGCAGGTCAACGGGACGCCCTTCTCCGGCATCTCGCACGAGGACGCCTTGAAGGTAAACTCTAATCGCGTATATATCAAGAAAGAGGGTTCGGTGGCGGAGCGTGCGGGGCTGCGGCCCGGGGACTCCATCCTGCAGGTCAACGGGACGCCCTTCTCCGGCATCTCGCACGAGGACGCCTTGAAGGTAAACTCTAATCGCGTATATATCAAGAAAGAGGGTTCGGTGGCGGAGCGTGCGGGGCTGCGGCCCGGGGACTCCATCCTGCAGGTCAACGGGACGCCCTTCTCCGGCATCTCGCACGAGGACGCCTTGAAGGTAAACTCTAATCGCGTATATATCAAGAAAGAGGGTTCGGTGGCGGAGCGTGCGGGGCTGCGGCCCGGGGACTCCATCCTGCAGGTCAACGGGACGCCCTTCTCCGGCATCTCGCACGAGGACGCCTTGAAGGTAAACTCTAATCGCGTATATATCAAGAAAGAGGGTTCGGTGGCGGAGCGTGCGGGGCTGCGGCCCGAGGACTCCATCCTGCAGGTCAACGGGACGCCCTTCTCCGGCATCTCGCACGAGGATGCCTTGAAGGTAAACTCTAATCGCGTATATATCAAGAAAGAGGGTTCGGTGGCGGAGCGTGCGGGGCTGCGGCCTGAGGACTCCATCCTGCAGGTCAACGGAACACCCTTCTCCGGCATCTCGCACGAGGATGCCTTGAAGGTAAACTATAATCGCGTATATATCAAGAAAGAGGGTTCGGTGGCGAAGCGTGCGGGGCTGCGGCCCGAGGACTCCATCCTGCAGGTCAACGGGACGCCCTTCTTCGGAATCTCGCACGAGGACGCCTTGAAGGTAAATTATAATCACGTATATATCAAGGAAGACAGTTCGCTGGCGGAGCGTGTAGGGCTGCGGCCCGGGGACTCCATCCTGCAGGTCAACTGGACGCCCTACCCGGCATCTCGCACGATGAAGCCTTGATGGTAAACTATAATTAAGTTAAGATTTGCTAGGTGATATATTCGATACATATTCTTGATTTTAAAATAGGTATATTGGCTACTTTAAAAAAAAATATTGGCCTATTTCTTTTTGCTGTTTCTTTATATTATGGCAAACTCAGTACCTACATCATAAAACGAAGATTTTAATTTCGTTAATGAGGAGGAGTAAAAGTTCGGTACCTAATGAATTTTAATATGATGAAGCCCAACGCTAAACTTACCTGTTGCTTGCTGCTGGCACTGGGTCCAGTGTGTGGGCCAAATGACTTCGACACTGTGCGCCAAATAGCGACACCGTTTGTCACTTGCGATTGTGGCCCACATCGGCGGGTTCCAATATTATTTTTCGACAAAACTCTTCTGGTAACTTCTTGTTTATAATAATAACATTATTTATTGACAAGATACCTAGCATCTATAGTCATGTTAGTAAAGCTTAGAGCAAGCCCACATAATTCTGAATAATATAATAAATAATAATTAAGAGCAGGATCAGAAAAAGAAAAGTAAGAAAATATGTAGTGTTACAATTTCAAATTGAACTTAAGCCCAGAAGAGAAGTTACATCCACAGACAAATACACGTTCACACAATTTATTACAATTTAAACGTTCCTTTTTTCATAGTGAGTTAAACATGGGATTCTATTTCAATGTTTAGTTTAACTAACAGGGTAAATTCTAAGGTTATACTCGTCCTGTTTCGCTTGGTCGGTAGAGCGTAGATCTCCCAATGGAGTAAAACCTCATTTTATCCTGTACAGTTCTTCAAATAACTTAACTTGGAACAAATTGACAAAATGTCGAGCACAAAGGACGTCTCGAGGTTAGGTTTGTTTCTTGAGCAAAATATAAATAGAATTAAGTTCTAGGAAAAATGGTTGCGAATAAAAAGGTCATAAAATATAAGACCTACAAAAATTTTGGTAGAAGACAAAAATAAGTTAAGGTAAGTACTTACCTCGTGTAAAACGATGAGGTCGGAAGCAACAAACATTGCGCGTTCACAAGATTTATAAATAAAACTATTTATAACTAGCTGTTGCCCGCGGCTTCGCCCGCGTGAGTTTCGCTTAGATGAAAAATCTTTTTGTGTTCCAAAATGTAGTAATCTAAACTCCAGTACTCAAAATTTCAGCCATTTGGTTATCCCGTGTCCCGCGGGAATATATTAGGTACTCGTATCGTAGTACAGTCGCGGTGTCAAAATGAATCAAAAGTGATATTTCATTCAATAAATGATCTTCGTCTGCTCGTTATCTACAATTTCCCGTGTACCACCACTTCCACCCCGAGTCCCTCTTTGTCCTATCCCGTGTCCTGTCTATTTATACGTCAGTAGAAAATGCTCATCAGGTTGAACGACTTTTGCTAAGGCCCCATTTCCATATATGTAATAGTGTAGCTGGTCTCTTGGAGTTCTTCATCAGATTTTCCATAATCTTCAATTTTTGTACGTCAGCAGAAAATGCTCATCAGGTTAAACGACTTTTGCTAAGGCGCCATTTCCATATATGTAATGGTGTAGCTGGTCTCTTGGAATTCTTCATCAGATGATCCTGATCTTCGATTTTTACACGTCAACAGAAAATGCTCGTCAGATTGAACTACTTTTGTTAAGGCACCATGTCCATATTTCTTATAGTTCAACTGTTCTGTTTTGGTTCTTCATCAGGTGTTACAGTTTTTAAAATCATTCAATTCATTCAATCATTGTAAATGTTGCCCAGGCTTAATAGCCATACAACAAAAAACGTTTCATTCAAATCGGTTCAGTACATCGTGATCATACATACAGACAGACAGACAGACAAGAAATTCCAAAAAAAATATTTGCTTTCTATTATTCTTTTTAAGTGTCCCTCTATCTTTTTCAGTCAAAAATATTAAATGTACAGACAAAATATTTTTTCATTACTCATACTCTGAAGTCTGAAGTTGCCTGAAGAGCGTAGAGAAAGTAATACTTTCCAGCCCTAGGGAGAATCGTTTTCAACTGACAGCTGTCAAATTATTTAAAAAAAAACTAGTTCTACTTTCACGTTATTCTATTGAACTGAAGTTAAAGAATATGTTTTTTTATAATATAGATTTTTTTATCATTTTTTCAATGATGGAACCAAATGAAAAGAATCTTATAGCTAAAAAGTTGGTCGGCAAGAGAAAAAAAAATGTTTTTTTTTTATAGAATAGTAAGCAAACGAGCATGCGGGTTGCCTGATGGTAAGCAATCACCGCAGTCCATAGACACCAACGACCCTAAAAAGGTCACTGATGCGTTGCCGACTCTTTGAGAAAGCGATAGGCTCTTTTCTTGAAGGTCCCAATGTCGAATCTATTCGGAAACACCGCCAAGGGAGGGAGCTTATTCCACAGCTTAGTGCAGCGCAATAAAAAGCTGCGCGAAAAAAATATATATGCGCGAATATGCTGGAAGCTAAAGCCGATCATTTTTTTTTTCAAGTTTAGAGTTTTGTTTATGCTTCCGTATAATTCGCTCATCATTTCTTTAGCTAATTCATGTTTTTATTTTTACTTTCCTTGTATCCGTAATAAAAAGCACAGTGTTTACCTCGGTGAAAAACTTTTTGAAGTCCCTCAAACTATTGGCGCCCTCGCGTATAGATTCGAGCCGTACCATAGACCTTTATTTAATCAATTATAATATTCTATGCCAAGTAGAACAATATATCGTGTAGGGCTTCCAAATACCGGATATTTTGAATACCGGTTTCAATACCGGAAAAAAATTCAAAACCGGTATTAATACCGGAATTCCGGTATTGAAGTGAAAATTCGTATTTCTTTTTCAAAAAGTTTTTTCTTTTGAAGTATTAAGCCAAATTACAACATAGGTAATTGAAAATCTACTTTTATTCATATAATAAACAAAATTATTACAGCTTTACCTAATACAACTTTAAATATTTAAGATTTTTAATAATAAATCATGTCATTATCATTAATTATCTTGATGTGAACATACAGCAATGAATCAAAGTCAATTGTTTTTATTTAAAAAGGCTTAAAAATAGCATTTTAATCGTCAAATTCTTGTTTTTTAGTTAGTTGACGTCATAAAATTACTAAAAGCTAAGGTTACCACTGCCTCTAAAGCGCAATTGGAGAAGAGGCTGCGCAACAAACTCCACTGCTGCATTTTCTCCAAAGACGTCACTTTACAACATATGTCTTACAATTAAATGACTATGTGGACGAAATATTCAATGTATATTACATTGAATATTTATATGAAATGTCAAATTTATGAATTCAAGAATCTACTATGGTCATTATAAGTTTTGCCTTCATTTTCTGGTCTTCTCCAAGAACAATTACTTTTTCGGTAACTGGTCATTCCTTCGAGCACGAGTAAATTTTCGGCGGCAAATGGCCATTACTTTTATTTTATCTATTTAGTTTACGTGCAGGTTATTCCAAAAATATTACAATGTCACTATTAATTAACTGTTCACGTGCATTTTTATGCGACATGATTCCAAAATCACCGATTGAAATTGATTTGTGTAATACACAATATGGAAATGCTTAAAATAGCGCAAGCGTTCCAAATAGATACGTTGAGCGTCGAAGGCAGCCTCGCCTTTTGGAGGTCCCTCCCGGACGGACCAACTTGATGAACAAGTTTCCGCTGGCACGCGCGGTATGCACTCTGAATTTGATCGCGGATAGATAGATATTTTCCAGTGTACTCAGTGTGAATTTACAAAGGTTGTTATTTATGTAATAATATATGTTTTAAATAATTGGTATACATGATCTTTTCTATTGTATTGGGTAAACCTGTAAAAAACCTATAAGTTTAGAGAAAAAAAATTATAAAAAAAAATTAAAAAAATTCGGTATTAAAACCGGTATTGAATTTCAATACCGGTATTGCAAACAGGTCAGAAAATCACCTAATACCGGTATTGAACAATACCGGTATCCCGGTATTGGAAGCCCTAATCGTGTTGTATTTCATACATTTTAAATTTCCATACCTAGTTATGATTTTCGATAGAGGTTACGACACGACCGCGTTTAACACAGTTATGTGACTGCTTGATATCTAGGTCGATTAATTAAAATATCTAAAACGAACAAAGAGGTCATGAATTTAAATAACGATTTATTTAGCAGTAAGTATAAAGTTTAAAATGTTCTGTTCTTATATTCTAGCTCATAGGTAGGTACATAATTTTTTTGTAACATATAAGAGTGTATTTAATATGTGTCGATCTCGCATGAGTGGGAAAATGGTAAAGAAACTAACTACAACAAACAAAACTGATAAGGGAATTGTAAAACAAAATTTCTAAAGAATATAACAGTAATGTTTCTAGCCGCGGTTTCTACTCATAACATTGTGATGTCGACATTCACGTGTATAGTACCCATTACTTCCGTTGACATTCACCTATAAATTGTCAGTTCTATTGGTGGGATTGAACCTGACAGAACTGGCATTAAGGCATTATGGAATGACGTGTTCTATTTCCGTTCACAACCCACGACCTGTCTGTCGATCGACCGCCACTCTGTGGATACAATAGCTCAAAAAAGCAAAGGTTTGAGCAAAAACATGATTTCATCCCTTTATTTATGAGTTAAAATGTATGAAAATAAACGTATACGTTGATATATTATGACTTTTTCTTATTAGATCGAAGTATAAAATGAAAGAAAGTGTAGATCTTTTAGTACACACTATAAATGCGAAAGTGAGTTTGTTTGTTTATTTGTTACGTCTTCACGCTTTATCTACTGAACCGATCGTCATAAAATTTTGCATATACATAGTCAGGGATCCAGAGAAGGACATAGGCTATCATTTATCCCGAAAAAAAGTACGCGGGCTAAAGCTAGTATAAATATCAGTGTGTCTCTACCATTGAGATATTATGTACTAGCGCGCGTCTCTTTTTACAAAATCTTATTGAAAATTATATCTAAATATTCGTGTAAATACCTACAAAAATAAGTCATTTTAATTCTAAACTATTATGTATCGCTTTGCTGTGTTTAATATTTAATCTGTAATGGCATGGCAGGTTAATTCCTTCGTGCCGGCAAATCGTTGGGTTTGCTAACAATCGGCCAGCGCCCTTCTGTTTTTATGTTTGCTGCTTATTGCCAGGTGAATGACAGGCCACATGGAATAGTTGGTATACAGCTTTTAAATATCTGTGCTTAGCAGTTAGCACCTATTTTCAAACGTATAATTATAAATAGAACATTAGGAATGGCTGTTACGTTTACGTTAGTTAAAGCAAAGGTATGCATACTACCTTTCCTGCCCTCTGCAAATAGAGATCAGTAGAATGGTGGTGTACGGGCTCCTGCTTGGTTTCCGTACACTTAGAGATGCTATGCTGATTGTCAATTATGCTGAATGTCAGACAGATGAATCTGCCGAGTGCATTTTTTTTATAACATAGAGCGGCAAACGAGCAAGCGGGTCACCTGATGGTAAGCGATCACCGCTGCCCATGGACTACTGCAACACCAGGGGTATCACAAGAGTGTTGCCGGCCTTTCAAGAAGATGTAGACTCGTTTTTTGAAGGTTCCAATGTCGTATCGGTTCGGGTACACCGCCGCAGGAAGTTGGTTCCACAGTTTGGTCGTACGTGACAAGAAGTGTCTTTTAAAACGTACGGTGGTTGACAGCCAGTCATCCAGATGGTATGGATGAAACTTCAACCTGTGACGGATGGTACGGTGGTAAAATTCTACGGCAGGTATTACGTCGAGCAACTCATCAGAGCACTCCCCATCATAGTAAAACTATGTTATTGTCAATGTCGTAAAAGTAGATTGCACGTAGTGCTATGTACGAATAAATTATTATTAAACGTGAAAAAAATGTAAAATTATGTAAAAATGTTCTGCTTAGCCTGAACAGGTGGACCTCTAAAAAGTTGTTCATTCTTCTTCTTCGTATGCTTTTGACAGAGTAGTTATGCTGTTTGGAGAAGTGGATTGCCTTCATTCGTTAGTCCTGTAATTCTATACCTTATTAATAACTAGCTGTTGCCCGCGGCTTCGCTCGCGTGAGTTTCGCTTAGATGAAAATCTTTTTGTGTTCCAAACTGTTTCAGATGTTTCGGATCTTCGATTTTAATACGTCTACAGAAAATGCTCATCAGATTAATCAAGTGTTGCTAAGGCCCCATTTCCATATATGTTATAGTGTAGCTGGTCTCTTGGAGTTATTCATCAGATGTTCCAGATATTCAATTTTTATACGTCAGCAGAAAATGCTCATCAGGTTGAACGATTTTTGCTAAGGCGCCATTTCCATATAATAATGTTAGCTGGTCTCTTGCAGTTCTTTATCAGATGTTCCAGATCTTCAATTTATATACGTCAGCAGAAAATGCTCATCAGGTTGAACGACTTTTGTTAAGGCACCATTTTCATATTTCTTATAGTTTAACTGTTCTATTTTGGTTCTTCATCAGGTGTTCCAGTTTTTAATAGTACATTGTGATATAAGTGCGGTAAGTTGAAAATTACAGCCGAGGCGATATTGCTAGCCCGAGCCGTAGGCGAGGGCTACAAGAAAGGCAGAGGCTGTAATTTTCAAAGCGCACGTATGTCATACGACGTTTTATAACATATTTGTGAGGAAATATTTAAATAAAACTCGGAAAACCTCAATACCAAAGATAAAGCGCGCGGTATAATTTTACTTGTTCACAAATTAGCGATGCGCGCGCATCAGCGCTTTTTTTTAAGGCAAATGCACAAAAAACAGCCAGTATTACTAATAAAGTAAATTAATATTTTTGTGTTTTGTTACAGATACAGGTTGTAATTTATTGACAAAATTAATTTAAAAAATTAAATTTTTATTTATTTTATCTCTTAAAGTTAATTTTAATCATAAAATGTTGTTTGGCCACTTTTCTGACATAAAAACTCTTTGCAAAGATTTAAAAAAGTATCGTTCGTTTTTAGACGGAGCGTGCGTTTTACTTTACAATAACGCACAAGTGCGTAATGAGATACATACAATATTGAAATTGGTGAAATAAGTGACACTTTACGAGCAAATATGTTATAAAATAAATTATAGCCTTAATGTTGCCTTGGCTTAATAGCTATACAAAAAAAAAAGTTTCATTCAAATCGGTTCAGTACTTTCGGAGATTAGCGTGATCATACATACAACAGATACAGACAGACAGACAAAAAATAAAAAAAAATTTTTTTGCTTTCTATTTTACTTTTTAAGAGTCTCTCTATCCATTTCAGTCAAAAATACTAAATGTATAGACAAAATATTTTTACTCTCTTATTATATGTATAGATGATCAAAGTTTTGTAATAAAAATATATATTTCCTGTATTTTCCCCATGGCAAACAAGAAATTAGAATGAGCCTCTCTCAGGTGTTTTCCTACAACTTTTGGCAGTATCATTACGTTTGATATTGTTTGATACATGGCGGTATCAAGAACTTTTTGTACTTCTTGGTTCGAAAGGTTTCAAGGCTGTTTCAAGGTTGTAATTTTTAAAAATCTTTTTCCTTTAGTTTGGTACACTTACCGATTTGTTTAAAATATCCTATTAATATTGAGAACGATTGACGTAGCGGATGGGGCATGAATTTAGATGAATTTGTTAAAATATAATCCAAGATTTTCTTAAGAATTTCCTGCATAAGTTCTTGTGATTGTAAAGTTATTCAAGTAATGAAACTGTAATAATTGTCCACCGATTAAAACAGTTAATAATTTTATTTATTAGAGTTTTAGAATGAAAAATATAAAAAAATGCCGATATATTTAGATAATGAATTAGAAAATAATAAATTGAATTAACAAGGGAGTTCGTGTAAAAATATATAGAAAGGTGAAATTTCAAGATAGCGGTAGGTCGCAGAACCTGGGCGGCTATTTTCGCGACCGCCTTCCTTCCGTGCGCGATATCGCCTGATTTACAATGCTACGTTGACATTTACTAAGGCTTTTTGCGGACATTCAGAGCAACAATAGAGGACGAAAAAAAAAACTATAACCCTGGTGGATCAATGTATATGACAGTTTAACTTCAGGTACGTAGGTAGGCTTGGGTACAAGTAGTGACATCGTAGAAATTCCTTGTAGGTTCAACACTTACTAAAACATGTATTTAAACATACACAACACATTTTTGTATTCATTTATGAATCCACTTTATAGACTGATAATAAGAAGTTATAGGATAGAAACTATCTTATTGCCTATTGAAAAAAGTTTAACGATTGAATTTATAACTTATTTTGCACGGTTATATTATTCTTTTTATGCTCGTATAATACTCGTAACATTAGAATCCTCGTATTTACTCGTAGAATGACAGCAAGATAAAGCGGATTGGATCCGAAGTGGGATTGGAGCATTGTGCTAATCGATTGTCGGATTGAATAAGATACATAGACATATAAGGCTATGTCCACATATGTGTCGCCGCGCTGGCTGACTCGCCTTTAGTAGATGTCGATATCGTGGGATGTTTTCGTCGGCCTGATACTGAAACTGAAGGACACTTATGAATGACAGTAGGTTTAGATCAACATTAATGCACGCGTTACGTCATGACTACTCCTCGGAGGTCCTTCGGTTTATTTCCATTTAGTTTAGTGAGCTTATCTTGTTATCTCTAAGCTCCTCATATAGAACATATTATTATCTATCTAATTTCTTAGTTAAACAAACAGTCAAACGATGTCCTTTCTTTTCTTGTTGGGCCTTAAAACACTCTATAAACAACGCTTGAGGAACGATACTATGAGGAATTTTCTATTGGATTTTAGGACGAGTGAGTGACACCGGTCGTTGTGGAAATCCTTGGGGGAGGCCTATGACCAGCAGTGGACGTCTTCCGGCTGAGAGAGAGAGAGAGAGACACCAAATACTATATAAACTCTCGCTAGAGTTTTATAGTACATATTTGGTGACACAGACAACAATTCCCAGCTGACTTGTGATGACACGCAGACTTTTATGTAGTAATCCTTGACTTACGACTTCGTAACTTGTGTAATCCCCTGTAATGATTCCATGTAGATCTACTTGGAAAGTTTGGATGAAAATCTACTTTATTGATCCAATACTGTTATTTTAGAGTAAGACCAAACCTAGTAAGTTTGATTCAAATGGCGATTTACTACAGATAAAGGTATTTAAGCTTCTTTGAATTGAAAGATCAGATGATATTACATACATACATCTCTATAGAGATTAGTTCGTGGTTAGTTCACAAGGAAATTTGCTAGAACTCAGAGTTTTATTACGAGCAAGTGATGTGGCAAACTTCAATTCGAGAATGTAAATTAAGTTTCCCGACTTACACTACCATAGTAGAACCAGAATTTGCCAGTTTACGACAGAAGTTTCCCTCAGCTTGGCCAAGTAACTTTCGTTATTACATCTATTGATGTAGATTTGTGCTTCGATAAGCCTAGGTAGTCTGTTCTTCTTTAGGTTATTGTGTAGTCAGTAAGTATCTATAATATTAAACAACTAGCGGCCCGTCCCAGCTTCGCATGCGTTTCTCTAGTAACTTATTTAATCGTATGGCGGTCAAATATAATAGGCGTCATTCAGTCCTCGTAGCCAGTTAGCTGCGTCTTGGGTAAGATTGTAGATGTCCTCTCTAGGTCTCTAGTAATAAATGTAGCCTATGTCACTCAGAGATAATGAAGCTTTCTAATGGTGAATCTTTATGAAATCGGTCCAGTAGTTTTTAAGTTTATACGACGACATACAAATATTCAAAAATACAAATCTTTTCTCTTTATAATACTAATGTACGATGATATTATTCTGACATTTTAGTCTAAGTAGAAAATTATTTGTTCATTCTTGCAATACGACTGAAATAAAACCGAAGTTTAATTTTCTGTAGTCTTCACTTTATTACAACAATTTGAGCTCTTATTGTAATATTGCACGTTATGTTTTTATAGCAATTTACGTTCAAATCGAACAAACCCTTTTTCTGAGCTATGTCTTACCTGAAAATACATCACAAAGAAGGCAAATTTTACGATACAGTTGCTACAGGAACACGCAAGCTTATCCCAACCTGGGATATGTTGCGTTTGTTATTTATGGCGGTCTCGTATATCTTACGTTTTTCTTATCCTTTGAGATCGTAAAATTTTGTATAGACTTACTGAATATTTGACTTAAAATCATTCAAGGTTAGTAATAATTTTGGTCCGCCGATGGGAAATCTATTTGTTTTAGGGTATAATTAATTGTTTGTCAAAAGCCATATCTTGGAAATTGTTGTCCCTGAATTCCATCTGACAATTTTTAAGTGTTGTATGAATACAAAACTTTAGCTCAAGGCATTTTAGAGTCTACACATAGCAGTACATAGTCGGCTTAAATTCATCAGTAACTAAATATAAGGGGGAGGCCTTTGCCCATCAGTGGGACACAACACCTACAGACTAGTTAAAAAAAAAACTAAATATAAGTAGGTACTTTAGACGAGCGAATAGAAAAAAATGAAATATTTAAATGATGAATCTGAAGATGATTATATTTATGTGCAGCGTTTGCTTCAGATGTTGAAGTCCTGCCGTCAGCTGACGATGACGGTGCGGACGGCGGGTGCGCTGGTGGGGCGGGCGTCGTGTTCCTGGATGGACCGGTACGGCCGCCCGGCCTCCCCGCCGCCCCCACGAGCCCCGCGCTCCTCCAGCAAAGACCGCTCTATACGCAGGGTAAGTTTTACAATGAAATCTTGTCATGTAAATGGGGCGGGCGTCGTGTTCCTGGATGGACCGCTACGGTCGCACCGCCTCTCCGCCGCCCCCACGTGCCTCATGCTCCTCCAGCAAAGACCGCTCTATACGCAGGGTAAGTTTCAGAATGAAGTCTGTTCATCTGTAAATGAGGCGAGCGGCGGCGTCATGTTCCTGGATGGACCGGTACGCCCGCCCGGCCTGCCCGCCGCCCCCGCGTGCCCCGCGCTCCTCCAGCAAAGACCGCTCTATACGCAGGGTAAGTTTTACAGTGAAGTCTTGTCATCTGTAAATGGGGCGGGCGTCGTGTTCCTGGATGGACTGGTACGCCCGCCCGGCCTCCCCGCCGCCCCCGCGTGCGCCGCGCTCCTCCAGCAAAGACCGCTCTATACGCAGGGTAAGTTTTACAGTGAAGTCTTGTCATCTGTAAATTGAGCGGGCGTCGTGTTCCTGGATGGACCGGTACGGTCGCCCCGCCTCCCCGCCGCACGCACCGCGTTGCTCCTGCAAAGTCCGCTAAAAACGCAGGGTAAGTTTCAGGTTGATGTCTTTCTTCAGTATCATTTAATGAGCCGGGCGCTCTGTTCATGGATGGACCATTTTCAATAGTGATGCCGCAATATCCTTCTGCGCACGATCAGCATAGAAACACGATATGCCTACAGCCTTTGGTAGATAAACTCCTACTAGCTAAACTCACAACTGCCTCTCTTGTGAATTTGGTTTTTTGCAACCGTCATGAAGCATTCCTGTATTTGTACATACAAGGGTTAATTAGTTCATCATTTAGAGAGGTCTTTGCCGATACGATTCGCCATCATCAAATACCCATAAAAATTACTATAGCAGCAAACCGAAGCGACATTAATTTATCGAGTACTAATAATTTTATGACTATCATAAAGTTTATGTGCCAATTTGTAAGTCATAAAAATGCATTAAGTGGGGGTGCGGGGCGAGTATGCTAATCGCTGTCCACTGACCGCCAGCAGTCGTTAGCGGCCGTAATGAGAATGCCAGCACGCCCCTCTACTAAATTATAGAGAGAGACAGAATTAACGTTCTCTATGATATAATCTATAAAATAAAAAAATATATGCAAATAATATGCATGCAGTAGCAAAAATAAACGTTAGAATCAGATCTTAATATAAAACTCTGATTCTAACTTTAATTTTTTAGAAAAAAATAATAATAATGAATATTTTAGTATCAATCATAGCGATAAGTATCCTATGGTATCAATAAAGTTTGTAAGAGAAAATAGTTCTATTAAATTAATCCGAGCACCGACAAAATATTACAGAAGCCACAAAAGCAGTGCCAGTCAAGTAGCATATAGTTTAATTTATGAAAATTCCAGGGTTGTATTTTTGATTAAATTAAATTGAATATCATATCGACGCCGCAATCGAACTACCGTTAATAATGTATAAAAATAGATTTTGTTGTTCTAATTGTTATTGACATTTCAAGGTTTTCCTATAAAACAAAAGGAAATTTTAATAAAAATGTAGAACAGTATTTATTTATGAAATAAATCAAAGAAGTAAACATATGTTACGTCTCTATTTCGCAACCGCCCGCCGCATCGATCGTGATATCCATTCAGTCATAAAGTGTAATTTCCTTACCGAACTCTCCGGATGTAAATTCGAGCGATTCCGGTTTCATGGTTTTCTTCGATGGTGATTTATGTAGGAACATTATTCTTCAAACTAATGTTTTTGTTGCACAGAAGTTTGTGTATATATTTTAGTTAAAAACTGGCCGAGAATAACTTTGCAAGACGTATTTATGTGCATTCTGCTATGAAATAAACAGACACTGGTTTTAATTAAGTTAAAATGAGAATTTAAGGATATAAAAAACCGGGTAATTTCCTCAATCCTGTTAATCTTTTAAGTAGAGAAGAGAACATAAAAACGATAAAAACCCTTTAATATTAACGCAACTCAGCACCTTCGAGCAATAAGGACTTTCGCGCGCGGAACAGAAAGTAGTCCGTGTGGTATGCTTAGCACGAACGTTTTAACTCACGGGGCGACTGCAACATTCGCACGAGACCACAGACATAGAGAAAATTATAAATATATAAAAGTCATCTAGCGATAATATCATAACGTATGTATTTATATTATACTTTTGTCATAGGTGGACCTGTGCATAGAGCCGGGACAGTCGCTGGGGCTGATGATCCGGGGTGGACTGGAGTACAGCCTGGGCATCTACATCACAGGGGTGGACAAGGACTCGGTCGCCGACAGAGCTGGCCTCATGGTAACTGCTACGTCTATTTTCTCTTCAGTATGTACAGTAAAGAGTCAAAAGTGCAGTCACAATCTACAAGGCATTATGATCATTAAGGCTAGGCGATAAGGTCTTCGAGGTATGACTGCACTTATGATGCTTGACTGTACAGTCAGCTGCAGGGAAACTTATCTCACCGAATACTATCTCATACCTGGGATAGGATTCGGTGAGATAGGGGGTCAAGTTTGCCTGGGGAGTTAAGTCTGTACCATTAATTTTTTAACAGAAATCAATTTTGATATAAGTATGTGTTAACGATACATTACTTGTCTTTTAGTTTACTATACCATCACTATTCTAAATTCGCGACGTTATTGTAATTTGGGTACACAGCACAACTAAAGGTAGGGTCTGGCGAATACGTCGACTTTAACAGCACACGACAGCACACCGATTATCACGAGACCGCCTTTAAGCCGCAAGAGTTTGCAGCACGCGACTACACTGAGTTGTAGTGATAATGTGTGTGATATATCTGTCTCTTTTTAGCACAGCATTTAGTGCATATGAAGAAAGAGTACATCCAATATGTCAACAGTTCAACTTATAGCGGCGTTAATCAAAGTGCTGCAGGGTGCTGTCGAGTGTAGCTGGTCGCTGCGACCGGCGGCACCTTGCAGCACCTTGCAGCACCTTGCAGCACCTTGATAGACGCCGGCTTAGGGATGTATGCAAACACGAAAACAAAACATCGATATATCGATATTTTATCTTTCTTGGCAGGTACTTACAAACTAGGGACAACCCGTCTGTCTGCTCGCGATAAACTCAAAAACTACTGAACAGATGTTTATGCGGTTTATACTAATGGACTGGGTGGGTCATGTCATAATAAAGGAAAGCTTTGATGTACAATTTTCTCGGGCAAAGCCGTGAGTATAAGCTAGTCGATATATAAATATGTAATTCTATTGCGTTGCATTAAAATGATTTTCTAAAAACCGCATCAAAATCGGTACAGCCAAACGCCAGATAATCGCGGACAAACATACATACAAAAATCCAGGTCAAACTGAGAACCTCCTTTTTTTGAAGTCGGTTAAAAGTAGCATTTTTAATAATGTTTTTGGTTTTTTATAAGATGTTGTGTATACGTTTATCTTTGTATAATAAAGTATTTAAAGTATATTTTATAGATTTTCTAAGGTTTCTAGATTGATGGAAATACACTCCTTGAAACTACTACAAAAACAAATTTTACCTACCAAAAAATAAAATAAAAGCTTCTATATAACTAATAATAAACATCGATGTTTTACTACACCCCTAAGTCTCGGTATAGTTAACGGAGGCCGCAGGTCGCAGCGGCTAACGCCGTCTGCTGCTAGCTTAAGGGGATGTAATCCATGGTTACCTAATATTTTATTTCATCGTATTGTTTGGTTTATTATTTTATTTAGGTGAAGTTTATATCACTGATTACAAAATAACACATTAATTTGTTTTTAAAACTGGTATTGCCTTTTGCAACACACTAATCGTCATTATTATGGATTTTTAGCCATTACCATCTCTCTCTTTAGCCGTATTTCCTCATGACTGAGGGTTGTGGTCATTATATGGAATGAAACTCACACAACGACTCTCATTGCAATTTTAATGGAGTGGTTTGCCATTGCCTTCTCCATTTCACACACTAGCTGATTATCATCAACCAGAGTGCAGGTTTCCTCACGATGTTTTCCTTCACCGGAAGCAAGTGGTGGTCGATGAAAACTAACATGAGTCAGATTGGTATACAAAGCCATGTAGCCCGGGCAGGATTCGAACCTGGGATTTTGCATCCACAGGCGGGCGCCCCACCAGTCGGCCACCACCGTTTCAGCCATTACCATAAGTATTAAAAAATAGAATACTATTAGCCTGATGCGATTACCACCAGTAATTATTGTTAAAATCAAATATCACCTAATTTCTTTCGATATTTTTAACTTTGCACGCATTCCAGATGATTTAAAAAAAGGCTTCAAAATAAATCAGAAATAATCCAAAACGCGGCCCCTTAAGTTTGCGACAGCCTGCGTTCCTTTGTAGAAAGCCGCTTCTCGTAATAACTTTTTTGCGTTTTTGTGGAGTTGTTGTGACAATATGTCTATCTCTTTTTAGCTCTTTTAAGACGAAAGAGTGCAACCAATTTGTTAACAGTTTGACTTAAAATCTGTCGAGAATCCCAGACGACGCAAAGCCACTCCCCACTCGCCGCTCTTTCCCCTCAACCTTACGCAGATATCGACGTTACAAGAGACCATTCTCAACGGTTTTCATATAATTTTGTATCCGATATAACGTGTAGCTCGTCGCAGAGTAATCGAAAGACCAAAGTTTAACTTAGCATAGAAATTCAATATTGCACGCACATCCTAGGCGGTAATTGGGGCTTGGAAATAATAAGAAAATATTTGCATGGATCCTATCGTGTCCGTGTCGTCTTTCTCATTTTATTCGTCGAGTTGTAATGGTTATGAGCTACCTAAACAGGAAATATTGCCTATTTCCGTCTCCTCGCTTCTATAAAATTAGGTCGGTGAGGGGGGTACAGCTGCGCAGGTTTTGTATAGATTAAGGAAAAAAGAAGACTATTTGATTAACGACACAAAAGTTTCTAAACCCTGTTAGATCTAAGAAACTAAAAAGGTGTTTATATTTTTCTAATTAAGGACATTCTGAAACTTACACTAACCTATTAATTACATTTCTAACAGATTTTTATTGATTCGTTAGTCTTAGCTAAATTAAAAAAAATATATATCAGCACCATATATTAGTAAGCGGGTTTCCAATATTTTCTTCCCTCTCGTATTTTATTTTTTGTTCTGGGAATGTGAAAATTATATTGACTGAGCATATTTATTTAGCGCGGATGGCATCATTAATCTTCCCCTAGATAAGGTAGTTTGGACTTGGACAGGCGCCAGACATCGTCACCATGCATCACGTACTGCAGACTTGACGTCACTTGCTACCTTTACTTTATTTTGTCAGAACCGATTCGCCAAAATAATAAAACTTTTCTTTCCAGTTAATCTCTCTGCTCTTTAGCTAATTCAAACTGTTATCTGTTTTGCTCACATTTATGTACAGAACAGATTTAATCAATGGCTTCTGCTAAAAGTTAATTCCTAAAAAGCCTTCACTTTTTGCCATAAACATCAGTTGTCTACCAGGTCATCAATTCCACAAACTTAGTTTAAAGTCATTGTTTTGAAGTGTAATTTTACTTGCACTATGCGGCCCTCGGTAATAAAATAAAGTTGTGCTGTAATAACTTCACGGTAAGTGCAATTTCTTGCAAAGTAATGCGAAGTGCAACTTGCGAGCACTTGAAAGTACGAAGTGCCACCGCTGACAACTCGAAATAGCCTGGAAGATTGCGAGCGGCGGTGGGGAGGCGCCCATAACGCGCTAAATTGCTTGTTTGCCTTCCATTAAACTTCTACTGAACCCCGAAAGTATCCATTTTGTTTTCATTGATCAAACAGGTTTAATAGGTTTCCTTCCACTAATTTGTGCTAAAACGGCGTTTATTACCAAATAAGGAAGTTGGCTTTAATTAAACGTAACTTTTACAACAATCGAAGAAAATGGGCGAAATAATTTCAGCGAAAGGTGGTCGGTCGAGGTGTGGCGGGAAATTTATAGTGTTTGTGTTGAACCGGCTCGCCCTCTGCACGCCACATCCGAATCTGATAACTTACTTTTAAACTTTACCGCCAGCTTAAATTGGAATTTTTCACGAAAACATGAACTTTCACTAAAGAACATTCATACGAAGTTTTTACTAACATTTTTATATTATTCTATAGGCTATTCGAGACTTCATGGGTTTCGGTTTTTATGCATCCAGGTAGCAGGAGTAAATGCCACGTATTCAAAATTCGTATAAGATGCACCGAAATTAATTGAATAAAGTTTGTATTATTCCACGGTCCTCGATCCGCGCCGCGCGTGGACGTATCAAACCAAAAATACATAAAATACAAATAAGGCCATGCATGATCACAAAAGATCTCTTTTTTTTGCGTGAATAGTACAAAACTTTCTATGTTTTGCTAGGTCGGGGACCAGATCTTGGAAGTGAACGGGCAGTCGTTTGTGGACGTGACGCACGACGAGGCCGTGGCGCAGCTGAAGTATCACAAGCGGATGTCGCTGCTGGTGCGGGACGTGGGCAAGGTGCCCCACGCATGCACCGCCTATGGGGAGAGGGATGCCGCTCCTAGGTATTACTTTTTTCCTTACTTACTTCGTCCGATGACTCTTTTCCGCAGTTAGACCTCAAAATCGGACCCTTTCTGCGTGAGGATGCTTTCTGCTCCTAGGTATTGCTTATAGAAGAAACGGTATATGACGCACGACACGACGAGGCCGTGGCGCAGCGCAGCTGAAGTATCACAAGCGGATGTCGCTGCTGGTGCGAGACGTGGGCAAGTTGCCCCACGCTCGCACTATTTGATGAGATTTTATCGTTTTTCCTTACAAGGGCAAAAAAGTTACAGTAAGCCAATTTAATAAGGAGGTCTCAGAAAGGAGGTATTATTCTTGGCCTTGATTTAATTCTCCATTTCTGTTATACAGAATAAGTGGATGGGGTAGAAGAAGAGGAGCAGCGGCAGTGGCAGTGGAGCAGAAGGCGCGGTCGTTGCTCCCACAGAGCGACCTGCCCGCGATGGCCTACTACATGGAGGAGTACGCGGCCAGGAGACTCACGCCGGATGCCTTCCTCACAGTGTTACGGGATTTGCTCGACACGCCGCAAAAGGTCAGCTAAAGTACTATTTTTTACAAGCTTCTGTCCCGGTGACTACGCGTTTCTGACATTTTGCTCTCTTAGAATCGTCGTCTCCATAATCGTTCGAAGCACAACGCGTCTTTGAATTGACCACACTTCGTGTTTCAGGTGCGTTGGCGGGCAGGACCCCACTCTGCTCATTCCGGGGGTTGGACCTTTGAGTAACCGAACTGATATAGGACGTATAAATGGTTTCGTCACTTAACATAAGCAGCAAAAAGAGCATATGACTATGATCAGAAGTGTTACTTAGTGTTTGCAATTTTCGGACAAAACCCTTTACATAATCTGTATTGTTCAGTTTAGTGTTAGTATGTTCCTGAAATCTGTAAACGGCTTAGACCAGATGGTCAAAGCCGTTTACAGATTTCAACAGATTGCCATTTGCGTAATTAGATAATTACGCTGCAAATGGCAACCTGTTTACCTATTCGATGCGATGATGCGAGGCGAGGTCATAAACAATATCTCTCTCCCAATTCAATTTGCGTCATACATTGCAATTGACGCAACTGGAATTAGGTCTTCACCGGAATTGGAACCTCCCGAACCGACCTATAATGGTCTGAAATCTGCGTATTGTTTGTTACCAGTTTGCCAGAAAAGTATTCAATTATTTTAACATACTTAATATACCAAGACTAATTGCTAAAAAAATATAAACTTTATTAACCATAGTCACATGCTTGAAAGCTTTGGGTAGAGAAAGGGAACAAAATTATAAAAGCGTTGCGTGAGTTAAAATGTATAAAAGAAATCAAGTACACATTTTATAAAACTTTTTTCCAAAAAAGTGAACCGACTTCCATCATAAAACTTAAAATCATAAAATAACAATAAAAAAAAAATGTATTAGCATGCTACCTACTGAATGAGGTGAAGTCGGTGCCAAGTGCAGGACTATGTAATTGTTTAGCTAGGCATTTTGTATATATACAAGATTCTAATGTTAATTTAGATTATTTAATATTCAATTTGGCACCGACTTCACCTCATTCAGTAGGTAGCATGCTAATACATTTTTCTTTATTGTTATTTTATGATTTTAAGTTTTATGATGGAAGTCGGTTCACTTTTTTGGAAAAAAGTTTTATTTTATCATTTTTAGTGCTTCTACACCTTTTCATTTTCTTTAATAAAAACTTAAACTTTTCTTTCACTGGTGGCCGAAAATTGATTTGAAATGTCAGGTCATGTCAAATTGTCTAATATTTTTGGCACAAAAATAGACCGAGAGCACGCGATGACCAAACCTTCCTTATTTTAAAAATGCTGAATGTTTCTCTGCGTGGTGTATACGGGTAAAAAATATTAGCGACTAGGTATGAAGTTTGGATATTAGTTGCTTATGCAGGTAATATGGATAGCAAGGATGATTTTTATAGGTATAAAAAGCACCCTTGGGGCCTTCCAAAGTAATATTAAATTCAGCTTTTATAATAAAACAAATCTATACATATAATAAAACAGTTAAAATATTTTGTCTGTACATTTAATATTTTTGACTGAAATGGATAGAGGGACACTTAAAAAGAATAATAGAAAGCAAAAAAATTTTTTTGGAATTTCTTGTCTGTCTGTCTGTCTTTCTGTCTGTCTGTATGTATGATCACGCTAATCTCCGAAAGTACTGAACCGATTTGAATAAAACTTTTTTTGTTGTATAGCTATTAAGCCTGGGCAACATTTAGGCTATAATTGATTTTGAAAACTGGAACACCTGATGAAGAACCTTAACAGAACAGCTAAACTATAAGAAATAGGGAAATGGTGCCTTAACAAAAGTCGTTCAACCTGATGAGCATTTTCTGATGACGAATAAAAATTGAAGATCTGGAACATCTGATAATGAACTGCAAGAGACCAGCTACACTATAACATATATGGAAATGGCGCCTTATTAAAAGTCGTTGAACCTGATGAGCATTTTCTGCTGATGAAAAGCTCCAAGAGAGATTTTTCATCTAAGCGAAACCCACGCGGGCGAAGCCGCGGGCGAAGCCGCGGGCGACAGCTAGTATAACTATAATTTAGTAAAGTTACAATGTCTAGCAGGGGTTTATATCTGCACCAATTGCCTGGCAATGAATGGCTTGATTTCTTATATTATTAGGAATAAAATCTTTAAAAAACTTTACTAAGGAAATTGAGTTACCATTTTAAATGTTATTGCTACAAATAATCTGCCTAAGTAATCATGATTCAACTTTTATAGTCGCTAATCGCTATTTCTATGTTGGGAACATACTCAAAAAATCTTTAGTTTTAATAAAATAAGGAAGGGCATGCTATCGCGGGCTTTTTAATGCAATGTTGGTATTTTTATATTTTGTTAGGTATCTTTAAGATTACCGAACAGATTCTAACGTGGTTAAAATGGGACCAACTTGGGTATATACCATTACGAATAAAAAAACAATTTCGGAAATCAGTCCACTGTAGGCGGAGAAATCGGCGAACATACATAAAAAAAAACATACATACATCGAAACATATAACCTCCTCCTTTTTTGGGAAGTCGGTTGAAAAGGAGTAAATGAATTACGTTAACTTTATTTTGTGATGGAAGATGCTAAAATGATTACGTACATGAAACGGAAAATTCGTTTAACCGGGGACACGCGATACAAAATAAAATTCAGCCCAATGAATAGAGATCCGTCCGTAGGTAATGTATTATTCAAATAATTGCTGAATATTTACTCATGCAGAAAACGTACCTAATTTGTATCCAACCCCTTTGTACAGCTCGACGAATTTCTAAAATTCATTTATTCTAAGTGTATACGTAAATAAGAGAGAAAATCACGGAAAAGGTGTATTTATTTAAAGATTTATGATGATGATGATCATACCTATTAAGTTACGCGACCGATATAGAAAATTAATGCTATGAATTTTCTATGGTTTGATTTCATAGACCCCTAAGAATCCAATCTAAACTACTTAAATTTAAAACTGAATAAAGACTTAAAGTTGAAAATTAATTCTTTTAAAGGAGATGGTAAAATTATGAACTTATGCATGGTAGAATTTTTGATTTACATGTATATTTATTTATTTATATATTAGTTATTTTTCAACGTGATTATCGTCATAAGTATGATAGTCTGCACTTTAAATAAAAAAAATATGTAAATACCCAAAGCTTCGGGTACTGATAGAGTGAAAGATCTCATCAATCATGGGAGAGTTTGTGCTTGTCGGGAATTCAATGGAATCCATTTATTCTGACTGGGACTGGTGCGAGTGAGCCGCTGCTGAAGCAATACTGTTGCTTTTTTCACATATCCATTAAGTATATTCAAACCCATACTCCAAGATAATCCTTGTTTAACATGGAAACGATCCATATTATGATGGTCATATTAAGACCCCTGTTA
Source organism: Ephestia elutella (assembly GCA_018467065.1). Taxonomy (NCBI): domain Eukaryota; kingdom Metazoa; phylum Arthropoda; class Insecta; order Lepidoptera; family Pyralidae; genus Ephestia; species Ephestia elutella. The sequence continues at coordinate 6,188,473 of CM031567.1, read as the reverse complement.
CATGATGTACAGACTTGAATATTGATGTTGCTGTTTCGTGAAACATTGTGGTGCCGTGAAGTTTTGTAAACGATCAATAAAGAGTACTCTCATATAGAATCAATGATCGATCGTTTGTGACATAAATATTTGCTCAAAATAATCAAAATGTTATTAAGTAAATACTAATAAGTTTAGATATTTGTTACTTAATTACGTAAACAAAACTCGGGCGAAAGTTAGACTTTAATAATAAATCTTTGGCCCTTAATTTTGACACTCCTTTAGACTTTTTTATGAGAATTTATTGAACCTATTCGCTTCCCTTCACCAAGAAGGCCTTGATGCGAATTTCGTGTAAATTTCCTCGACTGAAAACGTGTTGTTCGCGTAATGGTTTTTTTCTTCCAATATCTTTGACGTCTCGCAATTTCTTGTAAAACAAACTTTACCTTAAAACGTAATAACTATCAAACTTTACTTTAAAATTCTCAAAATATATCCACAATCTATCATGAATTTATGTCACAAAAATTGAGTCGTAATGTGAATGTTGTAATCAAAAAACCTATGATGTATATAACATGACGTGTTGGTTGCAGTACACTCTCCTGACGGAAATTCGAGAGTTCATGTTGCCAGAAGATAGGCCCCGGTTCGACGAACTTGTTTATAGGCGCGGCGAGGAATCGGGGGACCACCACCTTAAGGTAACTACGTAGAAGACATAATAATTATACAAAAAAAAATAATAAACAGTAAAAAAATATAGAGTCTAGACTTAGTTTTGGACTTCTTCAAGCCTACTGTATATTGCATATAGTGATTTATATCTCTATTTAATGTTGAAAATGTATGCAGGTACCGGAAAAATTATAGTAAAAATATATTATCTCATTGCTAGTTGTGTTCATTAGGAGTTTCGTAGTAATCTCGAATTCAGAGCCCACCTGGATGAACTAATTAGAATTTCACTCTCCGTTTGACTTGTGCCGCTCAGGCTCCAACTACATTAGTCCAGTGTTATTCTCTTTTATCTAACTAAAAAAGTGTCTTTCATTTCCTTTAAAGAAATTCTAAATGATGAATTAATGAAGCAAAACTTTGTGAAAAAGAAAGTCTTCAAAATGCAAAGTCGACTCATTTTGCAGAGTCTGGCATTTACATGTCCGCAGTAGAATTCGCTTTTAATATACAATAACACAGCGCCAGTTGCAAGCAAAATGCAAATGACCGAATGTTTATATCTAGTCCACCACAACCTAGCCCATAAACACATTATAGTTAAAGTAAATTATTTGCAAATTTAGGAATAACAAACGATTTATTTTGTATACCTATTTATATAAAAATAGTTGAAGCTTACAATTTGTTTGTAGCGAGGCGGCGAGCGGCACATGCTGCCGTCCTCGACAATGCACGAACTGCATGACCCGGTAAGTGCACTTTTTACTTGTCATGTACGCTGCTGCATGTCTCTTGACGTTAGACACCTAGATGATGCTTTACTTGGTAGTGTTATGCTTAATTGTCAAAGTATACAAATACCTACCTGTCCGATTAATTAGGGTCCTGACAGATATATTATCTTCCAAGAATTTAGCCTTGACAAAATAAGCGCCTACATTTCATAACTTTTCTCTTGTTATCTACCACTGAAACTGAGCATAGTAAATTATTTAGGGAATGTCGAAGAAACTATATATTATTAGTCGTTCTTTTAAAAAATCCATTTAAGGATACGTTTACCAGATAAATGCTATGAGTGGGAAGTGTCATCAATTCATGTATATAAGTATACAAAAAGCATGATGACTACGAAGGGGTAGAAAGGGTGAGGTTGGCAGTTGTTGTTGTAGGAGGGGCCGGCGGAGGCGCCCCTGGCGGCCGACCACCGCTCGCCCTCCGAAGACTCCGGCTTGGGCCTGCCGCCGCACGACCACGCTTACAGGTGACACACATCACCATATTTGCTCTCCAAATCGATTTATGCTTGCAAACACCACGACCGAATTATATGACGATTTCATCCATGGTTCAATTTTGTACAAAACGATTTCCCATTTAGTAGAAAAGCCCCGTCATCAACGTTTCGAGCGTAGAATCCAAAGACTAATGAGAGAGGCGTAAATCCCGCGGTGACCCTCGTAAAGCCGCTTAAACGCTAAAGCACCCTCGAAATGCGAATGCAAAGGCAGAGTCCTCGTCGAGTTCGCTTTCGTTCGCTCTTTTACATCTCAGAGCGAAAATAACCCGCCGTTTTCTAGCGACCCTCATCCGGGCGCTCGCGAGCAGAGCATCTCATTGGCCGTCAGCCAACACTTCCACTTTTATTTGATATCAGAATCGATTGCTTTACGGCCACGTAAACGTTCGCATTTATTGTCACCGAGTAATATTCTCTTCTACAGCTGCAAGGGCTGTTTTAAATTTATCGCCCATATTTTTTACGAAAGATCCCTACTTAAGTGTTATTGCGACTCGCTATTTTGTATCGTTATGTATAAGGTACTACTTAGTCAATTTTAAAGGCATCTGAAAAACTTAGCTACAGTAAACTAAATTCAAGATTTCGCAAAATGTATTCAATTCAAAAGTAAACCAAGTACAAAATGTGACATATCGATTGAGCGTTATCAAAGCTGCCAAAGTAGTATGTATAATTATTACGTTATGTCTATTGTGATTTAAATGTACGAATTGTTTGAATGCTTAGCTTGAGTTTCGTGATAAGAGTGGTGACAAGTTGTTGTGTGGGGCAGGAGCGGGCGGGGCTGGCGCGCGGCCGCGGATGCGCCGGCGCACGATGACGACCTGGAGCCACCGCACGAGGTGATTTTGCCAGAGTTACCTTCTACACTATCAGTACTCTATCGACCACATTCACTTCTCTGCGCCTTGTCTATAGCGGTGTCCTGGGTGTCACTCGCGGAACTCATCTCTGATATCATTCACTCTCTTCTTAGAATCGTAATGGACCTGTGCAAATAGTTTTAGACTAGAGAGGCTGTCCGAGCCGATGTGTGATTAAATAGTGTCATAGCAGTTCAATTACTCGACTGCAGGAATGCACGGAACGTCATGTTGCTTTCGTATTTTTTTCCATTTCATTGTACACGGTCTGACGCGCACACGCTTTTCTTCCTCACTGTATACTGTTTCTGTACCTACCTAGTTGAAGTGGCACCTCGGCACTAACACTGAGTATGGACCACATTCTTGCATGAGTCCAACGGCTAGAGAGTAGACCTCACACCACTCATGTCAATGGCCGTTATTTCCCATAATAACACTCGAGGGGTAAATCTGGCAAAATTCTACGTTTTATACCTTGGTCGGCGCGTATTATTGGCAGTTTAGATGCAATTCATACAATATATCGGTAATGGCGGCCAGTCCAGTGTTCTCTTTCTACTATTAGACTAGAACTTCGTAGTTTCAATAGTAATTCGACGCTATTACATTTCAAACATATTTCACATGCTCAAATGGCTTTTACTACTCTATTAGCTAGATATTTAAAGTTACTGTTATTATCTTTATTTTATTTAGTTAATGATATTATCTTTTCCGTAATTACGTCTCTTCTTTTCTCTATCTCAATTTTAATGCAAAGAATCTGTTACTATATTGGGCGGAATGAATTCCTAATTTTCTTTACTCTTTTCAAGTATTATTAAACATTACATAGATTCATTCATTGCTCTCATATTTTTATTAGCTCGCTTACTTAGAAATCAGCGTGAACAAAAATAATGGATCTATTATGACGTCATTGATAACGCATGCGTCGGCATTTGATTTGTAAATTTGACAGTCCCTTATCGCGGCTCGTTGGTCTAGGGGTATGATTCTCGCTTCGGGTGCGAGAGGTCCCGGGTTCAAATCCCGGACGAGCCCTTAAATGTATTTTATGGCAAATCTTTTTGTTTTATTTATTTCGTATCTCATCAGTTTTTGATAAGTTTTTAAATCGCTCTCCATAGATATAGTGTAAAATAGAGGATATAATCTTAGTATTGAATCACACAGATTTATTTATTAGGTGCAATTGGGAAGAGCTGATACAGGTTCTAATGATAAACTTGAGATTGGCAAGCAAAGTTAATTTAAATATATATAATTATTTAAACTGTAAATGGTAAAACTTGATAAAACGTGGGCACACGCATTCTTCAGAATACCTTAATAGGATACATTAAATTTAGGATAAGAAGCTGTAGGAATTCAGAGCAAAATGATGACAGTACCGCCTCTGCGACAGCACCATTACGATGCATCGTTTAGATATCTTGGGCTTATTCTGAGGTCACGAACTTTTCGAGTTTCATTTCAAATTATGTTCGGATGTCTCGTTTACAACCGAAATAATAGATTAAATCAGACATAATATAACGTAAGGGAGAGAAATAGGGGAATTAATTTCCTAAAAATCTAACCAATTAAGTTGGTATTTTTTAACAATTAATATTAATCAATTAAAATTATAATTCATATAATATATAAAATTGTATTCTTGGAAATCCTATGATGACACAATGAGATTTTATGACCTTCCTTTCGTAAAAAAGTTATTTTCCTTTCAGTGTAAGTACTAAAGGAAAAATCTTGTTTACGAACGAAACTGCGTAAAATCTTAACTTGCAATGATAATAGAGATAGAAAGAAGAAATATTGGAAGTAGCTCTTAAAATATTTATGCAGTATTTGCATTAAGATTTGTCTCATTGCAAATACTTAAGTAATTATAGGTTAAATAAACAAAACAAATGTTAAATTAGGTTTTAATTTATTGAATATATACGAAATTGGATTCTTGAAAATTCATCGAACACATCATTGTAGTCACAATAAAATTATTGATTGAAATCATAAAAAATGTTGACAAAAACACATAATAAAATTCCGCTACGCCGTAACAAATACTAATCTCCGTAGTAAACATCGTAGCGCGGCTACGAAGGGCGGCTCGTAGAGCCAGCCGTAGTCTGTAATGAGTTGGTTTTGCCGCGGTTTCCTCCGTTCTTCCTTCGTTAAAATTAAACGACGTTAAATAGTAGAATACACCGACACACTTTGTGCTTGAGATACCCTACTTACGGAAACATACGCTACTACGAGTAGGTACGCATCATTAATTCAGATAATAATTTACATAAGGGCTGGGCTGGAAACTTTCGTGAAGGCATATAGTGAAATGGAACTCTATGGCGAAATTCCTTTGAGTTTTGACAAGGGGCCGATGGGGTCGGGTAGGATAGGTGTGTCGGCGGCAGTGCGCGGCGCGCCGGCCGCTGGGGATGACGTCGCGGCGGCGGCGGCGCGTCGCCTTCCGCGACTACGTGCCCATGGACGTGCGCGCTATGGCCAAGGTACCAAAACATTCTATAAATCAACTTGGTATAAGTACTTACTCGTTTTGTAACTTCGGTTTGATGTTTCGTAAGAAAAATATAAAGAAAACTCGAGAGCAAACTTTTTCGTTGGATAGATTTAACTAAACAATTGCTGACTTTATTGTTTTTTTTTAGTCAATATTTACATATTTTAAACTTTTGATAGATGCTTCTTACATATAATTGTACTGTACAGGTATATCTCTGATCGAAAATGAAATGATACAGGCAATTAAAGTTCATTTTAGGGTAGATGCGCAGTGTCTTAATTAGATTTGTACATCTAGGCAAAAATACCTGCATACACATCTACAAAATTAAATTCAACATTGAGTTTTAAAAAATACTAATTTAATGTTGCTAAAAATGAATGTAGTAGCTACAGCTAGCTGTAGTAGTAACCTGCACTTAAAATATTTAATTTATAAATAGTCTTATATACTACTTATATAGATTATTTAATATATAAATAGACTTTACTTTTGTCAAATAACGCGAAAGTGCAAGTACACCTCGCACTTTTTTGTTTTTGTTCAATAACATCTTTTTTTAGAAAGTTCGCGTTGCGTGTCAGATTACAGCAGCGTGCACAGTATTGCGCGTTACCCTATGGCTTTACCAGACTGTGCCAGACACATATTGTCATATTTTCGAGGCCATTTTATAAAATGCCCTTGCAGGGAGGCATAACTAACGTGTCTATTTATACGTTTGCGCACTTCATACTTGCATACTTAGACATTGGGTACTTTAGAAGTAACGTACATAAACATTTAGTACTCAGACATTTCGTGGCGGAGTCTACTTATTACATATATTTTTTTCGAGTGTAGTTCGCTAATTAAGCTTAGTTTCCACTTTGGATTCAGGCTAGCTGGAACCATGAAAACATATATGAAACTACACCTTTTTATTTACCTTCTATATTTTGTCTATCCATTATATTATAGTTTAAAATTTTCAAACAGTATAGCTAATTTCAACGCCCTAAGACATTAAACCCTTACAAGGTTAAAGCTTCAATTTGCAACATCGAAAATTTGCATGTAGGAGGTGTGAATTTAAAACTCACTTTGCACGCTATTTTTCTTACTTTAATTTTTAAAATATTTTTTCTTTTTTAAAGAACAGAAAACGTGTGCAAAATACTTCTCCAAAAGAGCAATTAAGAGAGATTATTAAGTAGAGTTTGTAGGACTAACTCTACTTATGATGATATATGCTCTACGGACTGAAAAGTTAGTCAGTGCTAGTTGAATTGAACATTTAAATCTAAATTTCGTACATTTTATATATTAAAATGTTATCTAAAGTAAAATCCATTGTAAATTGGTCCAAAACCACAACAATAGTTCGCGTGAGAAGTACTCCACTAGGTTTACTAATTAATAAGCTAAACTAAAATAAATACGATGCTAATCTAGGCAAACGATAAGAATGGACCTACATACTAGTTACTATTAAAAGTTTGAACACGCAAAAGCCAAGCCAAGGATTGTGCAGGTGGTCCCCGCTTAACACCTGCTCCCTTTTAACTTTTTATTATTTATTTAGCCAGGTAGAACACCCAACAAGCACTTTTCTTTTTGTTTTTCGTCTTTTTCTGGGTGTCTAAAGGCTTAAAATATTTTTTTATTTCTCACATCTGGCGCAAAATGTTTTTCATCAGATTGTAAAGAATGTACCTAAGTAAGATTTATGAAAAGTGCGGTAATTCTTTGTTCGTCAGCCCTTTGAGCGCCACGTGAAGCTGTTCATACCTACCAAAAAGTAGGTGTTGTTTCGGTACCAAATTAGTACCGGTACTTTATATGAGAATTTGGTAGGTACCGGTACTAACCGGTAACAAGCCCTGTCAAAAAGAATTCTACGGAATCCATAAATATACTTTACCTAGGGATAATATGGGGTATTATTTTATTACGGCATACCGCAAATACTCTCACGGTTACCTTACGCCATTAAGTGATAAAGAGACTCACATAATGGCGGTCAACTTCCTCATAGAATCACTTTGTAAGATAAACATTTTTATACTTTCTTTCTTGACGAGTGGTGTGTATTTAACGCACTTGCTAACTTCATCCCCTGTTAAAACTCCCTAGGCACACACTTTCACACACAAATTTAGCATAAGCTTTTTTAACCTTAATACCCGTCGCATTGATTACAAAGTTCACCTTCAGTGAGAGTAGCGTTATAGCAAATGTATAATATTATAAAAAAAAATCCTAATCTAATGATAATGTGATTAGAGACCAGCTACTATTATTTTGTATAATGAAATAAGCTATTACTATTTTAGAGTTTATTTCAACTCAAGACCACTGCCTACCACTCGACCACAACCCACCATTAAGAGATCTGTCTGCCCCGTCAAGAATAAAGTAGAAATAAAATGTTCTAAATACTACATATCTAATGTATGAAAAACTGTCTAAAATTTAGAAACGATTATTACATATTTGGGAAGTCTGATTTGGGAAGAGTGAATAGCGTCTAGTGTCTTCAAGAATAGTGTCTGAATCGGCCTGGAAACTGTGCCAACATGCAAAAATAACACGAAAAATCAATTGCAAAGTCGACACTGTTGGTCATTTCGCCCTGCAGTTCCGATCCGCGACTTCTGCACTCCGCATCACTGCACTAATCTCTATAGAATCTTACATAATTAGCTATGTGGTCTTGTTAAGTGGTATTACCTAATTTAATTTACTTGTAATTAAACGGGTAAGTCTTCTGTCAGCGCAGGATTGTAACATAATGTTTCGTGAATTAATATTTTTTTGTAAATAAAATTTATTCTTAAATACGTGGATTAGAATTCGATAGCTGTAGATGTTTGTACTCATTAAACTATAACTACGAATTAAAATATACTTAGTAAAGGATGTTTAGGAAAAAAGTTAACTCGGTAAAACTTATAAAGAGAACATATTGTTCTAAACGTTTTTTGATCTTGCTTGCGAATCGACTAAAAATTGTACCCTGTAGAAGACCACGAGCAAACTTTCCTTGCAACTACTGAGTATGTGTTAGCTTGTCTTTTATGTGGTGTCGAGCATGTATAATGCATTGGTGTTGTTTATACAGTATGAAAACTAAACATTATTTGTTGTTATGTTGTACTTTGTAGATAATCTATTTCTCTGTAAGTACTTGTCTGCAATTCCTGCAAAAAAGAGTGGTGGTCTCCGCTGATGTAGCTTTTTCGATTTTTTTGTGTTAATTAAGTTCTCGAAACAAATGCTTGTACAACCAATTTGGGTATTTGACCCTATTTCATTTTCAATTTAATGAATTTTAATGTTCCATTACTCTTGTTGTAACATCAATCACATGTACTGCTGTGCTATGTGTGTGTAGCTTTAGAGGCTGCGTGCGTTTCCACCACAGAGTAAATTCTATACAGAGTTTCCACAGAAGCTGAGCTGCGCGGCGCTGAGATGAGATGTGGAAAATTGACCAATTATATTGTTTATTGTGTAAGCCATATAATTCGTCAATGTTTTCACGTCTTTGCAGAGCACCGCACAGCTCCTGATCTTCTAGATCTAACGCAAATATGAAGTTTACTTCGATTAGCGATATAGGCTTATTTTTCTATATATAGCTTTAACCGATGCGATAGCTTGTCAAGTGTTCATCTTAGAAAAGAGCACAGCTGTTTGGATTTAACAGAAAAATAAATCAAACATTTACTTCAAAATAACATCATACTTTCACATTTTGCTTTCAGTAACTTGCGCAGATTGTTACATTTCACACCATTACGCATTAATCAAACGTCCCAAAATGAAAATGGTTGTGTAAACAGGAATACGAAGAGGAGGGCCGGCGCTCCCGACGGCACTCCTCGCCCTGCAACTCCCGGGAGGGCAGCACCACAGCCCTGCACACGCAGCACTACGACGACGCCGTAAGTTTCATTTCTCTTCTTTAAACTGGAAGCGCCCCGCCCCGGCTTCTCTCAGGAGGTACATACATAACTTGTAGAATATGTCACTCAGGACTAATGTAGCTTTCTATTAGTGCAAGAATTTTTGAAATAGGTTCAGTAGGTTTGAGTAAAACAGCGTACCAATTTGATTACTATAACAGTTTTATACAGAAGATTTTAAATGGTGAAACTCCACTGCGAAGTGTATTCTTTATAATATTAGTGTGACTAGCTTTTGCTTGACAGTATATAGAGATGTGTGTGGGGTGAATAAGTCTATATGATGTTAATTGTAAAATCCCGGGATGTAAGGTATGTCCCTATATCCTTCTCAGTACTTCTATCTGTATTCGAAATTTCAGGAAGATTAGTTCAGCTTCTTTCATCAAATAAAGCTTGAAGAGGTAACAAACAAACTCACTTTCGAATATTGGTTGGGACTAGCCGCGTCCCGTGGCTTATCTATCATTACATTAACATACGGTAACATTGTCGCGAATTTGGCTATAATTGAAGATATTTATCTTTGATGATAGCTACATTATTTTTCAAATCCAGAGATTAGGGCATTCAAACAAACAAAACAAAAGGCTTTATTACGCGAGTGACCAAAAAAGGAGGGTTATGTTTTCAGGGTTCATGTATGTATGTAAATTTCTTTATTCCGCCATAAGTCCTGAACGGCTTAATAGATAGCTTATTTGATGTGAGTGGTATTTTCAGATTCCTTGCATTCCTCCGAATGACATAGGCTATGTGAGTTGTCAGTCGTGTTTTTTATCTATACATATAACTAGTCGTTCGCTGCGAACGTAGACCTCGCGACTATTAAAATACAATATTTATTTTCGCAAAAAATTAAATATCTCAAAAACGGCTGGACCGATTTTGATGCCCAACGAACTTGAAAATTCTATTAACCATCCCTACATATATTCCAACTTTCATCAAAATCGGAACAACGGTTCGAGAGTTATCGCGGAACAAACATACATACATACATACAAACAATGTGTTTTTCGCTCCAACTTGAATTATAGCCCTCGCTCGCTTCGCTCGCTCGGTCAATAAAACAGTAAAAATATTTTGTCTGTACATTTTGTATTTTTGACTGAAATGGATAGAGGGACACTTAAAAAGAATAATAGAAAGCAAAAAATTTTTTTGGAATTTCTTGTCTGTCTGTCTGTCTGTATGTATGTACGCGTTTCACGCAAAAACTACTGGACGGATTTGAATGAAACTTTTTTTGTTGTATAGCTATTAAGCCTGGGCAACATATAGGCTATAATTGATTTTGAAAACTGGAACACCTGATGAAGAACCTTAACAGAACAGCTAAACTATAAGAAATATGGAAATGGTGCCTTAACAAAAGTCGTTCAACCTGATGAGCATTTTCTGATGACGTATAAAAATTAAAGATCTGTAACATCTGATGAAGAACTGCAAGAGACCAGCTACACTATAACATATATGGAAATGACGCCTTATTAAAAGTCGTTCAACCTGATGAGCATTTTCTGCTGACGTATAAAAATTGAAGATCTGGAACATCTGATGAAAAGCTCCAAGAGAGATTTTTCATCTAAGCAAAACTCACGCGGGCGAAGCCGCGGGCGACAGCTAGTTATTTAATAATTTTAATAGTTTAGACTCGTTCTGAAAGCCCTGAATCAACTCACCAACTCTTAACCCATATACTCTTGGACTTAGAATGCTATTTTGCTTAGAGGTTCCCTTCATAATGTAGACAGGATATAAGGTCTTGTTTCTCCGGAAATTTTCGTTGTACGTATTTTCATTTCATGTGTGGTAAATTAAAATACTTTTAGCCCGCTTTAGTTAGGGAAAGCAAAATAAAATTGCTAATTTCATTTTTTGTTGCGATGTTTAACGCATAAGATGCAAGCTTTTAGCAAACGAAAAAGCTAAACAAAAAAGTACTTTTAATATCATACAGAGAGAATAAGACATTTTTTATTCACTATCACGAATATATATCGAGGTGAGCGATATTGGTGAACGACTCGAACTGTGTGATTTATAATTAAGTAAATATATAAGCGAATAAAATAAGTAGTACCTACGCAACTTTAGGACGGCTCAATCTTGGTATCGTAGATTGTCTATGGCACGCAGTAGTTTCCCGCCGAAACTCGTTTGTAACTGGAGACTTTGGCGCCGCGCCAGCCTCTGATACATCCATTTTCATCTTACTGCTCTATCAGGGCACTGTATCTAATACACTATGTCACTTGCGCTTTTGTGATCTGTAATATATTTTTAAAATAGTAACATTTATTTTCGGCGTAAACATATTTGTAAAAAAAAAAACAACAACCTTATTTAATTTCAGTTATCTTGAGATAAAGTAATAAAAACAAGTGACAAGAAATTTTTAACAAAATTTTAATTTAAGTACATAAGTATATGTGATTATTCTATGGGTGAGATTCCAATTTAATTACAACTATACATCAGTCTAATATACAAATTATACCTAAACTATTTTCTATAAAGTATACTGGATTTGTTAAACGGTATATATTAATCATACTCCACACATATCCCGAAATTTTGTTAAAATCTTGGATGGACATATTCGATTAATAGAATCATGACAAAAATACTTTTATATATGTATAGGCACCTACTAAAGTAGTTAATTACAGTTACAGTATATAGTGTGAAATATTAATATATATATGAAAACGTGAACTAACCTTATTTGCAGGCTTTGAGAAATAGTTACATATTAGGTAGTTATTTTTAAAATAAATGTAATTATTTTAAGCAAATTGCGTAAAATTTTAAATAAGGATTAAAATTTTAATCGAATTTGACCGATATGTAAAAATTACACAGAAAAATAGCGAAATTGTTGTACACCACAAATGATTTTAATTTCGCTACGCTACGTATTATTATGATTGTGTGAGCTAATGATAAACCATACTAGTTTAATGTTTAGAATATGTGCAATTGTGCATCGGCAAGTCCAGTCTGAACGGAAACAATTACTCTACGATTAGCGTCAAGTCGTCAACGTAATATGCAAGTGAGCTCACACTCAGGTGGATGCTCAAACTTATACAACTAATTGGTGAGCCCCTGCAACCTATGTATTATGCAATAGGTTTAAAGAATAAAGAATTTTTGAATGCTTCGTAGTATGGAGACAAACGATACTACTTTCACGTTCTTTAAATATTCATAAATCATACGTTTTAACACTGAATTGCTAACTATAAAGCCGTTTTTGTTGTCCGGTTATATTTTATCAATCTACTTCAACGTTAGTAATAAAAAGCTATTCATTAAACCGCAAGCTAATATGAAAACACCGTGGGTATTGAATACCCATCCAGACAGCAACACGTCTATACATTTGGCAAATCACGGTCATTTGTTTCACACAATGTGCATCAAATTGCTAACGTAATCGCCTAATCGGGCGAGCCTGGGGTCATTAATCTATCGACTACGTTAAAGCTACATTTATCCTACGTTCCTGCACGTTACGTCATAGTTTCTCTTGCAGCGTCCTGCGGAGTTCTTCCGTTGCCTTCGATAGATCTTTGTTGTTGTGGTGGCGCTGTTTGCCGGCCAAGTCCGTCCCGCAATCCTCCAGGTAGTCTTTAGGAGGCTCCGCCGGGTATTTGCCTCCAAATTTCGGCCGTGGAATTCTTACACGTTTTATGTCTCCAAGCCAGCTCTCCATTATTTTGTCTTTTTAAGCTTCGACGTCACTGATATTCTTCTTCGATGGACACCTGGAAATAATAACAAATATTAATGAACATTTGTAAGTACAGAAACAGCTTTCAATTTTTGTGTAATAGATATGATCGTCAGTTGAGGAAGTAATCAACTAAATATCAGTTGTTAAGATAGTATCGTTCTTATTGTACAAGGTGAAAAAGTGGCAACACGCACTGCTTTATTTTAACGTTGGCTAATAGTTGTGCAAACCATAGCGATGGTCAGTGGATGGTGAAACCTGGTTAATGCAACTTTGTAGCAAATGCGGTTTGTCTCTCGTTTGGCGCCGAAGACGTGGGCGCCAATGTCAGCTCTCAAGCACTTTTATAGGCAAATGTCCCGACCGATGAGCGTTTATGTAACCGCAACATTGACACAGACCGGTCGTTTACGAGCTGTTTAATTCGAAAGATCGGTCGAAATAAAATAAAAAGTTTGGATTTACGTAGAGAAGAGTTTGATTTGATAATTGAGAGGTTGTACTTTCAAAGTCCTTTGTAGCTGCTTTCTATAAGTAGAGCTTCCTTAATATATAAGAAATACCTAGGTCACCTATTTCCGAGTCGTTCGTGTGAACAATCTTGTTACATGTGGGAATTCCAATTAAGCTTTAATAGCTCATCCATACTAATATTATAAATGCGAAAGTTTGGATGTGAGTTTGTGAGTTTGTGAGTTTCTGAATTTGTGAGTTTGTGAGGATGTTTGTTACTCAATCACGCAAAATCTACTGGACGGATTTCGATGAAATTTGGTACAGAGGTAGATAATGACCTGGAATAGCACATAGGCTAGCACTGTTCCCGTGGGAAATTCACGCGGGCGAAGCCGCGGGCAAAAGCTAGTATAAATTATAATTAATTTATTCAGCATTGCAGTATGTGCTATTATTATATAACTGTTATTTGATTTTTCTGATAATTTTCATGAAAATAATAAATAATTTATATTTAACATAGTATAACAAATACAAATAAATCAATCTCATCACATTTATTAGCCAACAATATGAAATATGAAAGTAAAATAATAAGTAGACAAAATTTGAAACGGTTTCACATAAAATAAAAGATCAATAGACTAAAGACAAAGATTTTAATGGTCGAATGCTTTCTCCAGTGAAAGTGACTAAACGCAGTGGCATTAAACTGTCGGTCGCTTTCAAACACCGTTTTCTTATTTCATAATTAGATGATTTGTCAACCGACGACCTCCGCAGTGTTGCAGCGGTCGCTTTACCATACCACGCACGAACGTGAGGTTCCGGGTTCAAAAAACTTAATAAACTAGCAAATTACGCTCTATACGTGAATTAAAAAAAAAGTATGTTTTGTAAAAATTCTAATTTATGCTTCAAACTAGCTTTTGCCCGCGGCTTCGCCCGCGTGAATTTCCCACGGGAACAGTGCTTTTTCCCGGGATAAAAAGTAGCCTATGTGCTATTCCAGGTCATTATCTACCTCTGTACCAAATTTCATCGAAATCCGTCCAGTAGATTTTGCGTGATTGAGTAACAAACATCCTCACAAACTCACAAACTCACATCCAAACTTTCGCATTTATAATATTAGTATGGATTTATATACCTATTGGAAATGAAAATAGCAAATTCGACGTTTTAGTACAGGCTCTATTTTTTATAGGCTGTTGAGATTATTTAGGAAAAAGCAAAATATAAAGCACAAGTCCTACCTATCAGCATATCAGTAAACATTTATTCAAAAGTATGTGATGCAACATTCACCAAATCGCTGGTTTTAGTGGGCCATTGGACGTTCAAATTGTAAATATAAACTCAACGATTCAGACATAATGTTGTATTTTACAGTGGCAAAGGATAGCGGGTTCCGCCGATAATGTCAGAATATCGGTGTAGGAAATATACATCGGGAAAGACAAACAAGTGTAGTTTATGAGGGTTATATCTACTGATACCGTTCGAGACAGCAGTTTGTATGAGTCATGGCGTGGGTGTCTTCGAGCTCAACTTTTTAGAACAAATATTGACTCAGAGCCCGGCGGCCATTGTCCACTTGTCAGAAGTTACGACCGACCTAATACGGCTTGTAATATCCGTGAATGTTCATACATTAACTTAGGTAAAGGTTTTTACTTTCTTATTTTAGAAGCATGTTTTGAGTTCTATTTGCATAGATTAATCAAAGTCAAAGATAAAGTCAATTTTTTTTATTGAAACTTGGCCTTCAAAGAAGGCTCTTTTTCACGTCGATAACTAATTATTTAATCATAATATATTATGTCTCAAAGCTACAAACTACTAGCATTTCGGAACGACCACTGCTGAGAAGAAATGCCGAAAGAAACTCATGAAACAGTCTTGGTCGCCTAATATGCATGCCTAATATGCAATCATTCGAGCAACAAGGACTTACTTTAGAATCTACGGTTTTTACGTCGGGTTTTTTTAGCAACTTAATTTTAGTAGTTTTCTGAATATATTCGTTAATTATACACTGGAAAAAATACTTATACACAAGCAAACTTTCGTCAACCCATAACACAAAAAGTGACTACATAACTTTTTGCAATATGTAACCAAACCCAGTTGGCTAATAACAGTTAACTTTTTGTTAAAATCAAGTTAACTTTATTAGTATTTTGTCAAACTTTGGTTAGGTTATTCCTAAAATAGCCAAAGTAGTTAGATTGTCCTTTTTTTTGAGTGTACTGTGCGAAATTAATCGATTATACTTTACATCGGTAATGTAGGCATACTTACTTAGATGACTTTCTCTAATAGGAATATAATTACATTGATAGTAACCATTCTAGTTGCGCTTGAGAGAGTCCCAGGCTTGCCGGAACCGATCGGAACGTCTCATTGCGTGCGTTGCCCGATGGTGGAAACGATAATGATCTCACTCGATTATTTCTAGTATCCTTCTTTAGTAGTATTCCTCATGACTGAAGGGTCGTGGTCATTATATGGAATGGAACACACACAACGACTATCTTGGCAATGTTAATGGAATGGTTTGCCATTGCCTTCTCTATTTTACACACTAGCTGAGAATCATCAACCAGAGTGCAGGTTTCCTCACGGTGTTTTCCTTCACCGGTCTTCGTTTCTAGTATAGAATAAACCTAAACATTTATTTCTGGTTAAGATAGTACCTAACCAAGATCCATAATTATATTATTGTAACCAATGTAAGTGAATCACTATAATATTTTTAATTTTTTACATTATAATCAATAACAAATGAACAAGATCTACCAGAAATCTTATTGTTGCCTTTTAGCTTCGGCAGCGAAACTTATGTAAATTATTTTCTCCAGGTTTAAAAAGGGTTAAAAATCATAAAATTGAATAAGTGACTTCTAGTGCTTATAAAATAAAAATAAATGAAGCAAATAATATTAATCTCGTGACATTGTAATAATATAAAAGAGAAGCCATTACACACGCTTTAGAAAATAGCTTTGCAGTCATTTGCAATATTGTAGTTTATTTTAAGTGAGATCCGGGTAGTGCAATAAAAACATGGAGGCTCAATTACACGTTTATCGTTTCATTTCAATAAATTTGTAATTGTATTACTTCCATTACGTTAGTACTTTTACGAGTGTGAGATTAAATTATTGAAATTGGAGTATAAAAGTTTAGTACAACATTTTCTTATGAAAATCACAAACATGGCAATTTTTTTTTATTTGGTTCGCAAACTGTTCAATATCTTCATTGATTTTATAATAAGTGGTGAATCTTAGATGAACAAAGTGAAATAAACCATTAATTGAATTGGTTCATAAATCGCATATTTAAGTGACCAATGGCAAACCTTGATTTCACATCCTATTCTCTATCTGCGCCCTATAAAGTGATGACGCGGATATAAAAAGCCATTTCTTATAAGCAGTTTTATGTACTTAAATATAATGTTTATAAGTATGTCTCCTAAAGTTGAGTACTTCGCAACATTAATTACGCCGAATGGGCTAATAAAGTGGCAAAGTGCATGATAATGCTTCCGAGGGCACACGCATAGTGTTATGGTTAGATAGGCCCCATTATGCGACCGCTCCAAATTGCTTTCGTACGTGCCAGTATAAACAGTGCTCAATTGGCGACTACACTTTACACCATACTTTCACTTCGCCCACAGCTCGCGAACTTCTCTCACGGACCATACATTATCCTCAGGATATTGGGTCTTGTAACAATGAAACGTGATATGAATCGACGCGAGCACATTGAAAGTATTAATTACATTTACGAGAGGCGCGTTCACTTTTTATTACAAGTATATGATGGGCTTTAGTGGCTCTAGAAGAGCAAAAATAGTGTACTTTCATTACTTAAAAATGGAACGAGAAAAAATTATCTAATTCGTTAATAAAAAATAACAAAGTAGGTCAATTAATTCTATATCCACGACTTCTTGGAAAATTTCACAGTTATTTTTGCGTGAGCGTGAATGCGAACAGAAGTATAGTGATATAAAGATATCATAATAAATGTTTCATTTTATACTGGAATATTTTTTTTTGGAATTATAAAGTACTAATCGCGCCCCGGGGCTCCGCTCCCGAGGGAATTTTATGATACAAAGTACCCTATGTGCTATTCCCGGTATTTTTCTACCCGTATACAAAATTTCATCGAAATGTAACAAGTATATTTTGCGTGTTTGAGTAACAAACATCTTCACAAACTCAAATCCAAACTTTCGCATCTATAATATTAGTGAGATTAGTAGGAAAACGCGTCGTTTAATTTCGATCGTGTTACAGCAACGGTAAATTTTGCTGTTACATGTAACCTGTTCAAATAGCAGGCAATAGAAGTGGCTCAGCAGACGTCACGACGGAGCCCGGACCGTTCCCATGCCCCAAAACTGTTCCGGGGTCACGGAGCGGACCTCACTCCCAGACTCTCATGCACTTTCTGTTACACCATCTCTCTCTAAACGAAATGTTCACGACCGTTTTACATGACGCGTTCTTGTTCATATGCATGTATGTATGGTTATTATGAATTATGTCTGTTTTCAAAATACATAGAATTGTGACGTCACATAATTCTAACAACAAGGATTAAACCAAGAGCGTCAGATATGTGAACCTAATTCAAGTGCAGTTTTTGAATTATTGCAAATATTGCAACGTCTTTTCGGCCTGAGTTTGACAATCGCACCGGTCATTAGGTAAATAAATGCAGGTAGGTTACGTTAGTCTCGGCAAACCTTTTAACACTTCTACTGTAAAGCTTTTTGTGTACGTTGAGCGGTGATGTTTAAAGCTTTATATTATTAGCAATAAACATTGTAACACTAGATTATATTATCATATTTGAGCGTTAAAGGGGTTAGTGTGCACGACGATCTCAAACCGTTACCTGAGATAATGAGCGACCTGCAGGCGTCCCAGTTAACAGTTCCTTTTACGGTAATGCACCCATGCCCCAGTCGCAGCCGCCTGATCTCTGCACCTTTCCCACTACTGCACTTACTTACACTGTGACACACTAACCCTAGCGTTATCATACATACTAGTCGTGACTTTGAACGCAGTATCGTATTAGGTAATTTATTTTCTATGTGCCGATTTGATATAGGCACATAATATAAAACCGCGAGCAGCTAATGCCAGGGTAATCTCTAGATTATTATGACAACATTAAACATTTTAAATATATCACGAGTGTAAATCAATCTACAATATAAATCTTCCACTAGAAACTGTATCTTAATTTCTGAATAAGGTAAACCGCTTGCAATATTTAAAAAAATACAAATTATAGCCAAATAAATTTATCAAAACCTAATAGAATAAATTAATTAAACATCCAAACAGGAAAGCAGCCGTGTTTGGTAAGATTCAATATTTCCTGTAGTAACAGCTTCCTGCGACACGCTCTGCCACTTTCTACATTCAACAAAATAAATGTATAACATGACTAGATAGGTAGTTCTCTAACTGATTCTAATCTGGGGGCACGGCGGCAGTACTACGGGGCGGCCAAGACACATAATTTGACTAAGGTGTAGAGTTTGTGAAGTTAGGGCTTGTATGTAGAGTTAGGGGTTGTAGGTAGAGTTAAGCTTAGCTCTATAAAAATCTGATAACTTTTTGACAGTGTCAGCTATATGGTCTAGTCTTGGCAACATTTTACATGAAGAAATTTTTGGTGGGATTCATATTACATACTACGTGAATATTATTAACGTAATTGCACACATAAAATAATTATACCAATTTTCTGTTAATTTGTTTATACTGCGTCAAATATTTGGCGAAGATTATCAAATGGCGCAAAACGGTTTTATCTGGAATTTATTATCCACCGTATTAACTTGTTAGTTTTACAACAGAGAGTCGTATACAAATACTTAGAGAAGTAAGTATAACTGTTAAATTTTATCTGCTAATTAAATTGTTATTATCTGTAAACGAATGAGAATATATTATAAGTAAATTAATGTGTAACTGTATTTTTAGTGACCCGTGTCCATTTAAAGTTTATTGTTCTGCACTGGAATACAACATTTTATCACGTATGTATAATGTTTATTACCACTTGTAAGTTAGATTAACATTTGCTTATTATCTAGGGGCACGGTAGTGCCTCCGCCAAGTCGAACATAGCCCATATTCTCATCCAGTAAGTGTAGGTGTGATGTAATAGTAATGTACGAACAATTGTACATGAGTATGAGTTATAAAGTCAAATGATCACTTTTCTTCAATACCACTTCTTCGATATCGTACTTGTAGAGTAACTTCCAAAAATATGATTCATAACCTATAATTTTACAAACTTAAACTCAATTTTGATTGGCACATTTAATTACAACACTAAGCATGAATGTAAAGGAAGTCGCAATGATCAAACGCGCGGTGAACGGCCGACATGTTTGGCTAGCGGGACCGCGTCGTGCGCCCGCGCATCCCGGTCCACTCTCCCACGCCGACCAACTCGCTAATTACTGCCTTTAATTTAAAAGCAAATTGAAAATTAGAAGACTAAATCATTAAAATGTTATTAACCATCTGAACCTTGGTACTTTGCTTCCGTGTAATTTTTCCGACATAAAGTAGCTTCAGATTTTCTCCTTGATCCCATCCATACAAAATCTGAGTGACTTGCAAAATTATTTTCACAATTTATATTAAAGTCATAAATTGCGAAAATAACTTTGCATGTCACTCAAATTTTGTATGGATGGGTTAAATTATAATAAAGTATGTTTCACAGAATCATTCTCGCGATTTATTGTAGGATATTAATAAAATAGAATTATCTAGCAACAGAACATTTCACATAACTAGTAACTCACGGCTGTGCCTACATCAATCGACTATAATCTTACATTTATCGTATTTTAATGTCTATATATTTCGATTTCGCATCAGAAGTAAATTCTAATTCACATTTTAATTAGATACTAAAAACCACAGGTAATAACATTCATACAGCACGCGATTCGCTTTGTATGTCCATGCTTTTGTTGTTGTCATAAAGACCGCCCACCTTCAATGCTAATTTATACCGCTAAAGATGCTATTGTAGACGTCAAACCCATGGGTCAAAGACATCAGAGGTTCTCGGAGATATGAAAATATACCCAAATGTTATGGTCCGTGTTGCAGAGAACAATAGAAAATGAATTCTGTATATTAAAGGAGAATGAGAATGCGTATTTTACAACAGAAAATTAAACAGTAATTATGCGTTGTTGTTCTTAATTGTTGTCTACGTTAAGAATGTGTTAGGAACATAGGATATGGAAATTTAACATCGGCCTGGCATCAAACAAAGCAGTAGGTAAATCCGGGGTTGAACAGGAGGACTATTTTAGATGTTGACGTGATTAAGACAAAATTCTCAATATATCATACTTAGGTCACAGATTATGTTATACTGATTCTATGTAACTTAAGTAATTAAAGCATCCACATTGGGATAATATACATTTTTTGACCACACTGTCTATTGAGTTAAATTTAAAAAAAAAACTCTACACGGATGTCTATTATTAAATCTTTCATATCTGACAAACTAATGATTATCAAAATGAAATAAAATTAGTAAATTGATATGTATGAAATAACTAGCTGTAATTTTGATTTCATTTAAACTGATCTGTTGATGAAGTTGCATTTGTAAGCAACGAATTGTTTCGTATTTTGCAATGCAAATTGGTATAATTTAAACGCTCACTAGAAATATTTTTACAAGCCATTCTAAATTGTTTACGAACGAGACAGGATATCTACGAGACATGGAATCCTAGTGTGGAACCCATACCTTAATGTTGACAGTAAACTTGCTGATGTAAGTCTGTGAGGATATTTGTTACTCAATCACGCAAATCCACTAAACGGATTTCGATGAAATTTGGTACATGGGTAGAAAAATACCGGGAATAGCACATAGGGTGCTTTTTATCCCGAATATCTCACGTGAGCGAAGCCCCGGGTTGCAGCAAGTGAACAAATAAATATTTTAGTTCGTATTATGAGCCAGGCTTTATTTCGAGCCACCGGAGATTGGATCCCCGTGCCACTTAATTAAAAATAACAAGTGTTTGTAATAAAATCTATGTTGTTTTGTCCGTTCGCCGCCGTAATATTCTAGCGCGTGCGGTAGTTTCATATTAGTAGCGTCGTCGCCCGCTCGGCCGGCGTCGGCAGTCGCGAGCGACCATTTTGAATTCAGTATTGTTTGGACATCGCGCGGGGAGGCCGCGCCGCATGAAATTGCTCGCGTGAATGGCATGGCGGACGGCCGCCATTTGTCCTGACATATCGGTTTGATTTTAATACGCGGAGAGGTCTCGCGTCTTTTGCTTGTTAACTAGTTTGAGTTATATTTGTGAATTTCCTGTTTGTTAAATAACTATTGAACATTTGTGTTTGTGAAACCTTTTACTTTGACTGTTTCTTGTGAGATGCGAAACGTGGCTGCCTGGGGACGCCGAAATCTGTTGCCGAGTGGAACTGCTAGACGGATCAGGTATTTTTTCTGGGGATTGAGATCTCATGGGGTAGGTTGGGTGATTTAGGGAACAACCCCCTCCTCTTCCGAAGACACTCAAGATTGGATCCGAAGAGCAGAAGATTAAGTTTGGTAAGTGACCCTTGGGTTTGTGGGTGGTTGTAGCTATTAAGTTAGGTTTAATATACAGGGTTCTGTAGTTCCCGTTGTAAACTACAGTGGTAGCAGACTGCGTATAGGTTAGGTTAGGTTAGTCGGACAGACGTAGTGTCGGGTCGAGGTTTTTTACCGGTATTTTTTTTACCCGGTAAATTTTTCGGTACCGAACCCTCCCGCCCTTTCGTCTGCCCGGAATTCTCTGCGTACATTTTCTGGCAGCAGAGCGTAGTTGTTCTGCACATTTTCTGGTAGCAGAGCGTAGTTTATCTACCCTCTATTTGTTCGTTTGTAAAAAATAATTAATTGTTTGTAAAAATTATTAGATTTTTCTTAGTTTGTTTGTATAAGAATATTTGTAACCTTTTTTGTATTTGTTTGCGGTTTGTACCGTGCGTTCCGGGTTTGTGCCATTCTCATACCTACCGCGGTTCTTCGTGTAGTTGTTTGATTTTGTTGTTTTTTATTTACCTTTTGTTATTTTTTGTTTGTGACTTGACGCGATGGCGAAGGTCTCCAATGCTAAGGCGACACTCGCCAACGAACTGAGATGGTTTGTGACGGCCGGAGGACTCCTGTCCCGGAAGGACAGGGAGGGCGCCATACTGCTAAGAGCGGATCACCTCCACTCACGATTGATTAGCGCGGAAGCGGCCATGGTGGTGCTTACCGAAGCCGAACTTGCCCCGGAGGTCTACGCAGGTCACATGGCGGACATGGACCAGATCCTGAGTCTGCACGATGATATCGCGGAGGCGGCGACCGCAATAAGGGCGAGACAGGCTGGCGGACCAGCCCCTCGCACCCCTGTTAGACAGGAAGGACCAGCGGTTACTGGTCGGCTCCCCACCCTTCAGCTGTCCCACTTTGGGGGTAGGATGGAGGAGTGGGTGGCATATAAAAATATGTTTGAGTCCCTGGTCGTAGCACGACAGGATTTGTCGAAGGCCCAGAAGATGGCCTACCTCCTCTCCACTCTGGAGGATGAAGCGCGGTCGCTCATCCAGCACCTCCGGGTGGAGGACGACCAGTACGATACGGCTTGGGAGTTATTGAACTCCCGCTACCAAAACTTACGTTTGTTAGCGGATGCGCACGCCGCACAGTTGATGGCCCTGCCCAAGGTGGCCAACAGGGCACAGTTGCGCCTGCAGTTGCTCACGCCCGTTACAGTGGCCTGTAACGCGCTCCGCACACTGGGGCTGCCGGTGGACCAATGGTCCTTTTTGCTGGTGCACATTGTATTGGGCAAATTACCCAATGACATCCGCTCGCGATTTGAGCGCGAGAATGCGGAACGGGACAGCACCACCCTACCAACATTCACTGACTTGGTGAAGTTTTTGGAGTTTGAGGCACGGGCCGCTGAGAATACCATGACGGACTCAGCGCCATCCAGAGCGCCTGAACGTAGGCCCTTGGAACCCTCATGGAGAGGTAAGCCCCAACAGGGACGGCAACCGCCACCGCGTGGAGCTGGTGTGCGGGTTGCACACACGGCAGCAGTCGCGGGGGACGCGGACTGCCTGCAATGTGGCCGGATGGGCCACAGCCTGCTGCAATGCAGGGACTGGCAGAGGCTGCCAGTACAAGATCGGCGCCGCATGGCAAGGCGGCATGAACTTTGCTTCTACTGTCTGGGCAGTCACTATGCACGTGACTGTCCCAGGGCCATACCATGCAGTGCATGCCGTGGGCTGCACCACGTGATGCTCTGCATGAACCGGAACGGGGATGGCCCCCGGTTGTTGAGGCAGGGGTCCCCTATGGGCGGGGGCGCTCCTGCGCGAAGCCCTCCACCATCGGACGGAGGACGCGGCTTCGCTCGTCGCACCCCCCTCGGGAGGGGGTCGCGTACCTGCGCGGGTCTTGGCGGACCGGGACCACGCGCCCCAAGGTCATGGCCAGTATGTGGCTGGCCAGGCCCCGGATAGGGCCCCCATGGGCGGGGGCCCTAGATCGGACGTGAGAGTGGGGACACCCCCTCCACGCGGGTTACCAATGCCCAACACATGCAGCCGCAGCGGTTTTCTCCGCCGCTGCACGAGTACCCACGGCTGGAGTACCACCCGCCGTACCATATGTATGGCCGGGCCGCGGGTTATGCCCCCCTCAGATGGGGATGTGCACTCGCCCGCCATATTATCCGGGTCAGTGGCGCGCCCCTGGTTTGGAGAGAGTGGGGAGCCCGTAACTAGCTTGCTCCCTTGCTGGGACAGAGCCGCGGACGGTTCTGCTCCCTACCGCGGTGGTCCGCGTATGGGGTCGTGGGGGGGAAGCCATTAATTTGAGAGCTCTGTTGGACTCAGGGGCTCAAAGCAGTTTGGTTGCCACTCGAGTGGCACACCAGTTAGGTTTAGTCGTGGAAGACTCGCCTGTGCCACTTCTTGGAGTTGGTGGCATACAAGTGAAGTGTCTGACGGGCCAGACACTTGTCACCTTTTCTTCGCTGAAGTCCTCCACAATGAGGATCACGACTTCGGCTATGGTAATGGATACCATTGCGGGTTGGCACCCCTCGACAGACATACCGCCGGGTGTGTTGTCTTTGGTTTCGGGTCTGGATTTGGCCGACCCCTTTGTCTTTCATCCCGGCCCAGTAGACTTGCTCCTGGGCTCGGACGTATTGGGTTGGATTTTGTTGGGTACCCAGAAAGCTCTGGGTTCGTCTTCACTGATGGCAGTGTCTACTATCTTTGGTTTCGCCCTGATGGGCCCTGTGTTTGATAATAGCACCGTGGAGGAGCCACCGGTCGTCGCATCAGCGTCCTTGGCCAAGACCATGCAAAGGTTTTGGGAGGTGGAGGAGCCACCTATGAGTTCCAGGATGGATCCGGAACACGCTGAGTGCGAAGCCCTTTTTCGATCGACCACGGAGAGGTTGCCCTCCGGTCGGTTTGTAACTAGGTTACCCTTTGTTGCCTCTCGTCCTAGCCTAGGGCAAAGTAGGGCGCTTGCGGAGAAACGACTGCTGTCCATGGAGCGACGTATGCAGCGTGACCACGTACTTCGCGATAAATATATTGAATTTATGCGCGAGTACGAGGATTTGGGTCACATGTCTCCGGCTCGAGTTGATTGGAGCTCAACTGAGCATTATTTTTTGCCCCACCACGCGGTGGTGAAGGCCTCAACGGGCAAGTTGCGGACTGTCTTTGATGGGTCCGCACCCACTTCGAACGGGGTTTCGTTGAATCTGTGTTTGCATTCAGGTCCCAAATTGCATAGGGACATAATTGACATCATCTTGAACTTTAGAAGACATCAAGTGGTTTTTGGCGCGGACATCCGGATGATGTTCCGCCAGACAGTCATACATCCTGAGGACAGGCGATTCCAGTTGATACTCTGGCGTGAGCGCCCTGAGGATCCTGTGACGGTGTATGAACTCAACACAAACACGTATGGTTTGAAATCTAGTCCCTATATCGCCATCAGATCATTGCTTGAATTGGCAGAGCGGGAACGGATCCGCTTTCCCCGTGGGGCTTCCGTGCTATCACGTGACTTGTATGTTGATGACGTGTGCACCGGAGCCCAAAGTATTGAGGAGGCCCTCCTACTGCGGGATGAATTGATCGAAATATTGAAGACAGGTGGCTACGAGCTACGTAAGTGGTTGTCCAATGAGCCTAGAGTTCTAGAAGGGATCCCGGAGGATCACCAACAGAACCCTCACCTGTTTGAGGATGTGGATGATCCCAACAGGATAGCGGTGCTGGGCATGCAGTACCAGCCGCTAACCGATATTTTCACATTCCAAGTGGACTTGGAAATACCAAAAGTCTGGACTAAGAGAACGGTGTTGTCCGTAATAGCTCGTATGTTTGATCCAAGCGGTTGGATCAGTCCAGTGATATTCTCTGCGAAGTGTCTTCTTCAGAGACTTTGGACTTTAGGCGTCTCGTGGGACGAGCCGCTGTTTGGCTTTCCATTGGATGATTGGCTCGAGTTGTTTTCATCGATTAAGGAAGTCAATCGGATTGCCTTGCCTCGTCGAATATTGCCACCCGGGAAATATCGAGCCAGCCTGCATGGCTTTTGTGACGCGTCGGAGCGAGGCTACGCCGCGTCAGTCTATATGCGGACAGTTGACGCCGATGGCCGGGTCAATGTCTCGCTTTTGTTAGGGAAGAGCAAGGTCGCCCCCATCAGGACTAGGCTGACTATTCCCAAGCTTGAGTTGAGTGGAGCTCACCTTCTCTCTAAATTGTTGCATCACGTTGCATGTGAGCTGGCGGCCACGGTCGAGATACGAGACATCTTCGCCTGGTCGGATAGCCAGGTCGCGCTTGCATGGTTGCGCGCGGCCCCACATACCTTGGAGGTTTTTGTGGGAAATCGGGTTTCCCAAATCCAGAATATCGGAATTGATATAACATGGAGACATGTGCCGGGAGAGCTTAACCCAGCGGACTGTGCTTCCCGAGGTTGTACGGCACCAGAATTGGTGTCACACCCGCTCTGGTGGGGCCCAGAGTGGCTGATGGGATCAGAAACTTCTTGGCCTGTCTGTCAGACAGATGTTACTTCTTTGAGTTTGACTGGGCTCCGTGTACATGCTGTAGTCGCTGAGACGACGTCGGAGCCGGATTGGCTACTTGCTCGGTATAGTAGCTTGGATAAGCTTCTGGGTGTTACCAGTTGGATTAAGCGTTTCATACATAATTGTAGAAACCCACAGGCAAAGCGGTTGGAGCCGATTGCAGGTGCAGAAGAGCGCCGGAGCGCATTGTTGCATTGGGTCCGTGTCGTGCAGACCGGACGGTTTGAGTCAGAGCTTCGTATTTTGCGCGACGGACGCGCTAAGTTGAAGGGCGCGGTCGCTCGTTTGAACCCGTACATCGACTCGGATGGGCTTCTTCGGGTTGGAGGCAGGCTCCGGAAGGCGGATCTTCCATATGAGACTCGCCATCCTCTGTTGTTGCCCAAGGGCGGACCCTTGGTGCAGCTTTTGGTGTCTGATCGACACATTCGTAACGCCCATGCTGGGTGCAATGCTTTGTTGGCTATTTTGCAACGCGAATTTTGGATATTGTCTGCCCGAAGAGCAATCCGTAGTGTTCTGTTTCGATGTATTGCATGTTATAGGTTGAAGGCATCCACGATGCAACCACAGATGGGTGATTTGCCCGCTGATCGAATCCGACCTTCGAGACCGTTTGACGGCGTTGGAACCGATTTTGCCGGTCCCTTTTCGATCAAGGCTTCTCCCTTTCGTAATGCCCGTATTGTGAAGGGCTATTTGTGTGTATTTGTTTGTTTGGCCACCAAGGCTGTCCATTTGGAGGTGGTATCGGCTCTGACTACGGAGGCCTTCGTCGCCGCGTTGGATCGCTTTGTTTCGCGTCGAGGTCTACCTTCCCTTATTAGGTCTGATAATGGCACAAACTATAAGGGAACTGTAAATTATCTTAAGGATGTTTCTGTGTTTATTGATAAAAATTGTACTAGTTTAAGTCAAATTGCTGCCCAAAGGGGAATAACCTGGAAGTTTAGTCCCCCAAGTTGCCCCCATTGGGGAGGGATTTTTGAAGCGGCTGTGAAATCCGCAAAGACCCACCTCCGCCGCATTATCGGAGAAACGGCTCTAACTTTTGAAGAGCTGGCCACAGTGTTTTGTAAAGTTGAGGCGGTCCTCAACTCTCGTCCTCTCTGTCCGCTATCTCCAGATCCAAATGACTTGGAAGCTCTCACCCCTGGTCATTTTTTGGTGGGAGGGCCGTTGAATGCCCTGCCCGAATACCCGTGGAAGGATGAACGCGTATATCGGTTGTCGCGTTTTCAAATGTTGCAGCAAATGAGCCAGGACTTTTGGCGTCGCTGGTCGCTTGAATATTTGCATTTGCTGCAGCAAAGAGTGAAGTGGACAGACAGGACTGAGCCTCCCAGGGAGGGTGATTTAGTATTGTTAAAAGAGGCAAATTTGCCCTCATTGCTTTGGCGACGAGCTCGCATATTACGTTTGATTCTTGGCGGAGATGGCACTCCGCGTGTGGCTGAGGTGTTGGTCGACGGTTCGATTTTGAGGAGAGCTGTGACCTCTCTCGCCCGCCTTCCCGTAGAGTAAGCTAGCGGTCTGCTTCTCAGACCGGGACGGGGGGATGTTTGTAATAAAATCTATGTTGTTTTGTCCGTTCGCCGCCGTAATATTCTAGCGCGTGCGGTAGTTTCATATTAGTAGCGTCGTCGCCCGCTCGGCCGGCGTCGGCAGTCGCGAGCGACCATTTTGAATTCAGTATTGTTTGGACATCGCGCGGGGAGGCCGCGCCGCATGAAATTGCTCGCGTGAATGGCATGGCGGACGGCCGCCATTTGTCCTGACATATCGGTTTGATTTTAATACGCGGAGAGGTCTCGCGTCTTTTGCTTGTTAACTAGTTTGAGTTATATTTGTGAATTTCCTGTTTGTTAAATAACTATTGAACATTTGTGTTTGTGAAACCTTTTACTTTGACTGTTTCTTGTGAGATGCGAAACGTGGCTGCCTGGGGACGCCGAAATCTGTTGCCGAGTGGAACTGCTAGACGGATCAGGTATTTTTTCTGGGGATTGAGATCTCATGGGGTAGGTTGGGTGATTTAGGGAACAACCCCCTCCTCTTCCGAAGACACTCAAGATTGGATCCGAAGAGCAGAAGATTAAGTTTGGTAAGTGACCCTTGGGTTTGTGGGTGGTTGTAGCTATTAAGTTAGGTTTAATATACAGGGTTCTGTAGTTCCCGTTGTAAACTACAGTGGTAGCAGACTGCGTATAGGTTAGGTTAGGTTAGTCGGACAGACGTAGTGTCGGGTCGAGGTTTTTTACCGGTATTTTTTTTACCCGGTAAATTTTTCGGTACCGAACCCTCCCGCCCTTTCGTCTGCCCGGAATTCTCTGCGTACAACAAGAAAGACGCGCCGTGCACCTGCGCCTATTATATAGTGCATCTCTACGTGTCGTGTGGTCTCTCCGTAGAGGCATTGTTTTTTTTATAATTAACAACGGCATCGGAGATATGATGTAACTAAGATATGATATAGATATTAGCACCGATTCTATTAGACTCAATAACATACTGTATGATTATGAGTATAATTATATAATAATTTGTTTTTTTTTTCAACTTCATAATTATGATCAGTACTTGGCTGGAACAAACGGTGCTTTTTGTAGAAATAATAATAAAATTCATCGCTGTTCTTGATATTGCGTAATAAAGTTGCGTGCGTTGTCGTAAAATATCAAACTAAATTGGCCGACCTTTGACGAAACCTCACATATGAAGATAAAAATGTTTCCTCTATTCCATGCCACTGTATCCCAGTTGTAGATATCTATTACTTATCTATATATGTACATATAATAAAACAGTAAAAATATTTTGTCTGTACATTTAGTATTTTTGACTAAAATGGATAGAGGGACACTTAAAAAGAACAATAGAAAGCAAAAAAATTTTTTTGGAATTTCTTGTCTGTCTGTCTGTCTATCTGTCTGTCTGTCTGTCTGTATGTATGTACGCGTTTCACGCAAAAACCACTGGACGGATTTGAATGAAATTTTTTTTGTTGTATAGCTATTAAGTCTGGGCAACATATAGGCTATAATTTATTTTGAAAACTGGAACACCTGATGAAGAACCATAACAGAACAGCTAAACTATAAGAAATATGGAAATAGTGCCTTAACAAAAGTTATTCAACCTGATGAGCATTTTCTGCTGATGTATAAAAATTGAAGATCTGGAACATCTGAAGAAGAACTGCAAGAGACCAGCTACACTATAACATATATAGAAATGGCGCCTTAGTAAAAGTCGTTCAACCTAATGAGCATTTTCTGCTGACGTATAAAAATTTAAGATCTGGAACATCTGAAGAAAAGCTCCAAGAGACCAGCTACACTAAAACATATATTGATATGGCGCCTTAGCAAAAATCGCTCAACCTGATGAGCATTTTCTGCTGACGTATAAAAATTGAAGATCTGGAACATCTGATGAATAACTCTAAGAGACCAGCTACACTATAAAGTATATGGAAATGGCGCCATAGCAAATCTCGATTAATCTGATGAGCATTTTCTGTAGACGTAAAAAAATCGAAGATCCGAAACATCTGAAACAGTTTGAAACACAAAAAGACTTTTCATCTAAGCGAAACTCACGCGGGCGAAGCCGCGGGCAACAGCTAGTTTGGTAATATGTGAATATGTTGTGACACTAAAAAATCTATTCTACGTACTTGGTAAAAACAAATGATATGAATTTTATGTTTAATATGCAAGGTTTGTTATTTGAGTAGATACAAACTGATACAGGTAGTAAATACGTGAGTAATTTTTAAATAAACAGTCAATGTAGTTCCCAGCAGGAAGTCATCTTTAGCCGCAACGCAGTAGGTAACAGTGTGGCTAGTCAACGATACCCTAGACTAGGGCTGTCTAATCTATGAAGCCTTTGCCGGATTTATCTCAACAATCCATATCTTCATTGATTTTCTTTTATCTTACGACGTATTTGGACTTTAGTTTAAAAGTACGGTTAGTCATAAATCCTGCACGCATACAATAGTTCAATTTCCACAGAGGTAAGTCATTTTACAGTTTCCCGTAAAGGATTTATAATTCAAATGTGTCTAAATACGACAAGATCATTTTATTTCCTGAGGTTTACAATCCTCTCTGAGAAATTTTTAAACAATATACATTACAACTAACTCCGAGAAAGCGATGCCTTTCCAAAGGACTGGAGGCTGTATAGCGGGTTATGTCCTAGACTAGGAGAAATATTTATGGTACTTATATATACCTATGTATATATTTACTCTAACATTACTCTAACACTAGTGGTTCGCCGCCAACTTAGACCTCGCGATTATTATTTTAAAAATATGCGTATATCTCAAAAACGGAAGAACCGATTTTATTGCGCAACGAACTTAAAAATTCTATGGATAGTTGCTACACGTATTTTTAATTCCATCGAAATTAATTCAACGGTTTTAGAGTTATCGCGGAACAAACATACATACATACACACATACAAACAATGTGTTTTCGCCCCAAACTTGAATATAGCCCTCGCTCGCTTCGCTCGCTCGGTCAATTAACCTGGCTGCGAGCAGAACCGTCTTGCTTTCGAAGACAAAGACACGACGGAGACAATAGTAGAAATCTAAGGTATCGACGGAACTAAGACTGATCTTGACATAGATATCAGCACAAGTATAAATTCAACACGCAGAAGTATGTAAAGATACCGATAGCTATACAGAATATATATAATATAATCATAATTATTACACTGTTAAATAAGGTATAGATTATAATAACTAGTCGTTCGCTGCGAACGTAGACCTCGCGACTATTAAAATACAATATTTATTTTCACAAAAAATTAAATATCTCAAAAACGGCTGGACCGATTTTGATGCCCAACGAACTTGAAAATTCTATTAACTATCCCTACATATATTCCAACTTTCATCAAAATCGGAACAACGGTTCGAGAGTTATCGCGGAACAAACATACATACATACATACATACATACATACATACATACATACATACATACATACATACATACATACAAACAATGTGTTTTTCGCTCCAACTTGAATTATAGCCCTCGCTCGCTTCGCTCGCTCGGTCAAAAATTAGGTAGAAAAGTCATATTTTTAAGAACTTTTGTGACCAAGTAATATTAACTTCGAATGGTTGGTTTTATTTTCTACATGCAGGAAATATGTCAATTACCTTAACTTAGTAGCGATAAGGTGTTGCCATTTTTTATTCTACAGTATTAACTTCTAAATAAAGAGATCGATATATCTATTGTGCTATTGTTCTACATTACGAAGATAAAGAAAATACGCGAATACGAGTGTTATTTTTATTAATGCTATTACAAGCGCGTAAAGGTTATAGTCGATCGTCGATGGTGATGTATTCGATCTGTAGAAAGCGTGTCACGGGGCTTCGCAGTCGGTAAAAAAGTGCATAATTACGACCAACAATAGCCGGCAGACATGTCTCGAAGGCCATCTGTGTCGTGTCCTTGTTGCATCCTAACGCGTCAGTCAAGCATGTCAGTGTTACAGGTACCTCTGGGATTGCTTGAATATGACACTAGAGATTTAAATAACAAACAAATATAAATGTAAGCACTAAATTATTTATGAATCTTGCAAGTATTATATTCAAGTATAAAACCACTGTCTACGAATATTGTTCGTGAAAGCTTTAATCGTATTCGTAACATACGGAACAAAGGTTTCGATTTTCATTCACCAGGAAGGAAATTTCGTTCACTAGTAACCGGGTTGGATTATCATTGAGAAGTACCAAGTTGAATCTCATCTTTCTCCCAGTAGGAAATACATGCGGCTAACAGGCCACCATGTTAGAGGTTTTTCATCTATCGATATGTAATATCTATCTACATATACACTTTAACAACATTACATTTTCCTTAAAACGGGCTATTAAAAGTCATCTAAAGCTTCTTTTCTAAAATAACATATTGTTTTTATTAAAGTATAGACAGAAGTTCAAAGCGCAAGTGAAAGAAGGGATTATTTTTTATGTCCATGGCACAAAAAGAACCGGCTAGCAAGCTTGGTCTGATGAATGCTATGATGAATATGTGCAGATTGACCCACTATAGCGCCAATCAAGTCTGTCTGTATGTAGGGTTAATTAGTCGTTGATAGCAATAAATGTTTGATTGAAGAGAAATTGATCCTTATTATTTCTCTATTCCTATTTATTGTACACCCACATATTTTTTTTGCTTTGTACGTTATACGTATATATATGCATTATATATGGTCTCGCTCGAGTGTACACATAGCTTTGTTAAAAGTTTAGTTAACTAAGTTTTATTTAACATTACGACGAACCATTCTTTTTTTTAATAAACGTACCTATGTATCTGAAGTAAAATTAAAAGTCTCTTGATATTTAACCTTAAATCATATAGAGTAGATGTACGTGATATAAATAAACAAATGCACTCAGCATTTGTCAGCTGATTGTTTTATATATATTAAATGGGTTGTTTTATAAATTAAAATCTACTTAAAATTTCCAATCTAAGCTAGTTTTAGTACAGAAAAAAATTCATACTTATTGCAAAACTATATCGTATTATATTACGCAAGTGGCCTGGCCATTATATTTTTTTGCACAACATAAAGACCGAAAACAAAAGCGGCCACAATGGTATTGTTTACAAATTACCACCGGATCAATGCGTTTAGTTAAAGCGATCGAAACACTGACCTCAATATAAGATTTAACTTACCTGTCACGGTTATCCTGTTAACTGGTATAAGCACAACCTTCTATTTGTAAACAAGTTGGAGGTTAGAATGAGATGCGTGGACATGCTCTGACGGTCGGAGCGAGACTGGCGGAAAGCGGCCTGGCCTGATGGCTGGTGGGCTGGGTTGGTTTGGTACCACGCGCGAATTGAGCTCACTACGGATACAACATGTCTCACTGGCCAGCTATAAAATACAGTATCCATCATGTTTATGTGAGGTGATGCGCGCAGGCGCATGAATAAAAAGAAGATCCTTTAGAAGTGCAGAAGAGAAAATTTACTTACGCTGTGTGTATTTCTTCTAATTTACTTGTTGACGGCAGCTCTACCAATCTAATCTAGATATAACAAAAATATGCAATGCAGTGATCAGAGATGTATCAGTCAAAGAATCAGTTGTATGAAAGACAGCATTGCTGAATCAATACTTTCACTAAAGTAATCTCATAATTTTTTCACCATATCTAATTTCTATATGAGAGATATAGAAATTAGATATGGTGAAAAAGTCCAAAAAAATGAGAAAAAAGATATGTGAAATGAGAGTACCATAGTACTAACTGCATCTGAGATGTACGAAAATCCAAAATAACCAACTAAGTAACTACGTAAGTTTGAATAACATGGTTTTAAAAATAGTAGGAAAAGATATCAACGCGCTCTTACTATAGTAACAAATCAAGTTAACAACTAAGTATGGTGTTGCATGTTGCAAATTGTAATAAAGCGCAGTGTTACATAAACACCAACTACACAGGTCGGAAGTTCTTACAACTAAGTACTCTGAATACTCGTGATTAAATCTTCATAACTACAAGAAATTTTATGACATAAATATTCTTTAATTTTTTTCTTTTAATCTTTTGGGTGATATTAGAGTAAAGCATGTGGAAGCTGTTTTAGATTTATTTGCCTTAGGTATTGCAAAATAATAAATAAATCGACGGCAATCAAAATGTTAATAAATAGTGTGAAAAAATCACACGAGAAAAATGCTATTTTTATCGTACTTACGGTCGCATATTTGTATAATAATTGATGTACTTACGTGAATCTCGATGCCGTTAATTCCCACGGCTGGACATCTGTCCAAAACTCGACAAACCGGAAACCACTACGAAAAAAGACAGTACGCACCTGCTTTATTGCTGTAATAATTACTGGGACTCTCAGGCTCTATTCAAATAAATATGATACAGATGCGACCACAGATAGATATATGATCATAATTCCTCCGCTCAAAGATAAGATATAATAAGATTGAAAACAGATAAAAGGTCATAAGGTCGATTTTTACGAAATGAAATTGTATTTGTAAACTCTTCTTGTAATTGTATTTGTAATTACACAAGTAATTACTTGTTTTCAACTTTGAGCAGCCGCCGAATTGTCCATTTAACTTTTATTTTCTCATAAAGTTTCAAAAGTGATTCGAATGGGTAAAATTTATGTAGGCTCACAAAGTTTTGTGACTTAATTTGACACTGAAATGCCAAAATTCTGTAAAGACATACTTCCAAGATATAGTAGTTTATTCTCCTCTTCCATTAGTTTACCGTTGGTATTTACATTCAAATCATTTTCTATATCCTTAGTGTTTTGTGTCGGGACACTGACAATCTACACAAAAAATCTGCCTGCGTGCTCGGTGTAGTAACTACAGTAATATGATTTTACAATATTTTAATGATCACGAACATTTATTTCGATGCTGCATCTTCATCAATAATTTTATCGACAGAACATTTAAAAAAATCAGAAGATTATTTACCATGTCCATCCAATGACATTCTAATACTAGAATGTCATTGTGTCCATCACAGAACGAAAAGATTTTCATTTTTAATTTCATTGTAATTATAAACCATATGATCTATAGGGATCTAGGGTCCTATCAGATTATGCTAAAAATTATGCCTCCTGTACAAATCATAAAATAACTTCTAAGCAGTACATAAGTACCTAGTTACCTACTTATGAGATTTCAATATGCGATTTTGTAAAGTGGTGTTGAAAAATTACAAAATATTTGTAATTTCACGGAAACAATACTGCTCATGACGTGGTCGAAATAAAAAGAGAATAGGCCCCACCCGTACGCGGATACATTACTTACGTAACTACATACTAAAAAAGACTTATTGTAGGAAAGTGAAATATATACTGTGCTGTATTGTGCCGTTGTAATTCACATTTTGTACGTTTCAAAATAAGTGCATACACTGTGAAACTTGATTCACTATATGAGAACCAATTTTCTATTTAGCAGTCATTACTAACACAGTTTTGGCGCCAGCAACTGTTTCCAATTAATCTGCTAGTTTTAACAGCTATTAGCCATAATCATGTTGCTGTCAGTCATTAAGACATTAAAACATTCGATACGTATCATGCGCAGCCAGCAGAAAGTCCGCAGTAATCATTGGTTGCGGCGATTAGTGAAGCAAAGTATGCTCGGTAAAAGTGAAAATTGCGGATTTGTTTGTGTCTGCGATAAATCTATAACAGGTTTCTCTACCACATTGTTTATCTTTGAGTTTGACTTTCACATTGTCTGATTTGACATCCATTATGTTTTGGTCATGTTTTTGCCAGTGTCACGCAC
Source organism: Ephestia elutella (assembly GCA_018467065.1). Classification (NCBI taxonomy): domain Eukaryota; kingdom Metazoa; phylum Arthropoda; class Insecta; order Lepidoptera; family Pyralidae; genus Ephestia; species Ephestia elutella. The sequence continues at coordinate 6,152,360 of CM031567.1, read as the reverse complement.
GACATGACACCAATCTTATGTAAACAAAATCAACCGTAGGTTGCTGTCATATCCAACTTTAGTTTGGTTCGGATTGCACCAATAATAACCAGTCACTACCAATTTCCAAGTTTTTTTTTATAACATAGGGCGGCAAACGAGCAAGCAGGTCACCCGATGGTAAGCGATCACCGCTGCTCATGGACTACTGCAACACCAGGGGTATCACAAGAGTGTTGCCGGCCTTTCAAGAAGATGTAGACTCATTTCAAAATCAGATATTTGATATTATCTACTGGTTAACTTTGATGCAACTTAATGCATGTTTTGATAAACTATGCTTATGTTTATCTATGTTAATTCACCACAAAAATTTAAATATTATAATGATTTAATCTATGGCTATCAGTACACCTACACGGCATCATAATTTTCTTTCAAAACCCAAAATAACGGACCTCGATTTTGCTCGCAGATAAAAGATATGAGGTACCTATCAGTTTTAATTGACTACGCATTGTTACTCAAAAAGCATTTCGTAAAGTTTTTAGTAAAGTGGGATTCTGAGATTATCTTTCGCGTCTATAATCTAGCGGTACTTCGCTTTGCGATAATAGTTGTTTTGTTGCCGCTATTCTCAATAGATGTGAAGATTACAACTTTAGCTTTAACGGAAAACAAGATATAACACGAATTCGATGTCTGTCAGTTCATTGTGAGAGCATGTACAATTTGTTAGCACCAAAAGTGCCGTAAGCGAGCGTCACGTACTATAAACTTTATCTTTGTATTATTCGCATCTCCAAAACGCTCATTCTAGTAAAATTTATCATCAATATAAATTATAAGAAGACATTTATAGACTCGATTTGATTTCTTTAAAAAAAAATATTTCTATTAGAATATCGCAGTAGATGTTTTGTTATTACTTAAAATTAAATCATTTACTATCATAATACTATAAAAAAGTCAGAATAATATAGGTCCCGTTCCAATTTCTATGCTCGCTACGAACGAGGCATCAATCTACAACCGAGGTTCAAAACCAATTAATTATTTTATTTATTTCTAGACTAGTATGAATCTTAAACTGGATTTGGTTGTTTTATGTCCACGGACATCGTATAAGGACCGGCGCGTGTCGAACGACGTCCGCAGATAATATCGCATTATTTATAGTAGACGCTAACGAGACGCACCGTGTCGGCCGCCGCCAGATACAGCTAGCAGATAGCCCCCTTACACTCTAAACCTCATTGTGACACGGCTAAATCCCAAAGTAAATAAAGTACACAGGTAACCACTTGCTATACGGGTGGTTTTTATACATCTGTAATAGTTGTAGTAACTAGATGACGCCTGATTTGTGCAGAGATAGATCGCGACTATGGATCTCCACTTGCTGCGATCCTTACAATCTCCCTAGCATTCTCTAAACTCAAAATTTTCCTAATAATATTTTTATGAAAAAAATACCCGGATAACTCGTTTTTGCAAAAAAATATCTCGGATTTTTTGAATTACTTGTAAGCTTGCTATTCCCGATTTTATTATTAAGACGATGAGACAAGATGAACAAATATTTTCATTGGAATATAGAGTAACATAAATTTAAACTCTCTTTATTTTGTGACAAAGTGTCATAACACCATACGTGAAAAGATGGCAAAAGTATTCAAACAATAGGATTACGTGACCAACGAAATCTGCACTTCCCCCACACAAACCCAAACAAAGAAGGTTTTCTTTACAAAATAATGGTGTTTTTCTATGAAGAAACACTGAAATTGTCGACAGGCACGAGGCTGTACAATCAGTGGAAAGTTGACGCGGCAACTTGAACAATGCAAACACAATAGCGCGAAATTGGTGCATGACTTGAAAGTTACGCTTTTAGGCCTATATTTAATGGAGACACAAATCATTTATTTACTTTTCCGGTGACTACTTTTCTCACATCTTTCTTCTAATTATTATGTTGTGTTATTTTAACCTAATAAAATCATTTAACAATACATTGACAATCTTTCGCGAACACTTGAGCTTTATAGGCTAAGGCCAATAAATCGAGTGTCCACAAAAATAAAGTAAAATAATTCTCTAAAAATGATTTTTCTTTTGTTTCATGACATCTTCCCAAATAAAGGATCAGGTATGTACTTACACATTTACTTGTCAGACGATATATTTATAATGTAACCAATTTCATTAATGAAACGTATACCTATAGCTAATAACATTAAACATAGACAATTCAAATATTATAAGGTAATGAGCAAAGTAATTTAAGGCTTCGCAAATTTCCATAGGACTAACTCTACTGATACTATTAAGTAGATAGTTGTTTGAAAGATTAGAATGCATTTTATATACTACTCTTTTTCACTGTACTTTGAGTGTCATTCAATTGCTATTCCTATTTATGAAAATATAATCTTATTCTGTAGCTAGAATCCTTGTTGAGTAATCTTGACCGATATATTCGTAGGTGTGAACCCATAGCATTCGGCTAGATTAATTCTAGATGCTTAAACAGTCATAGAAACATGAACATTACAAAGTACACAAGTATGGGGGGAATGTGGGATGGGCAGCGTCGTGGTGAGGCCGCGGTGTTGAGGCTCTGGTCCTGAGTCAGTGTGATGTTTCAGTGCGGCTATCTCGAGGGGCTGCGCTCATCACTCGGTGGCTGGACGCAGAAAGTTAAATCATGGTACTGGGGACGACCTCTAGTAAGTGGCCCGACGATCATCGCCGGAACGGCCGGCGAATGTCCTAGCACATTGACAGTTCTTACATTTGCACGTTATTTTTCAAAAATAAATCTTTGAAACTTTTATTGGAAATTCTCGCTTCTAAAACGAACGATTGCTTGGTGTTAGCGAAACATTTTTATTATTGTATGTTCACTTCTCTCGTTGCACTAATTTCGGTGTTGATTTAACGTAATTACCGTTTTGTTTTATCATTTGGTTGTAGCAATGCACCTGATTTGTTTCATTTCCTCGTATTTCCGGTTAACTCATTAGACTGTAGAGGTACTTACTTGAATGAATGAGCTAACATTTTGCATGAGAAACCTTTCTAGTATGTCGAAGAGTAATGTCGGATTCTTGCGGTTTATTAAAATTTTTGTGTTCGTTTAGCTGTTACTCAGATCCATTGTTTTCTTTTCGAATCCATTTAAACGTACTTAGATCATCTTTTGTTGATGTAAACAACGCATGGTGGCGTTACGTAATAGCATTGAAGCGAAATGATAACTAAATTCTCATCTTCATCAAAGCTTATATTTGAACGCGAAATTTTCATTTTTTACATTTTGTTTGCTCCATGACTGTCACTCTCTTACTCTCAATTGTATACTTACCTGCATAGGTAATTGGGATATTGACTCTTTCCATAAACATGTGACACTTGTAAAATAAATCCACTTTGAACCACGCCACCGAGTGATCGAAACGCATGTTTCTAAGCCTCCAGCACACATCTCACTTACAGCTTCTCGATACATTCGACGTATACTGATCACACATCTATGTAACTGAGAGGCATAAGGTCGTAAGTCTAGCATTTCGTCAGAATTTCAAATTCCTGTTTACTATGCACCAGGAAGACGGCACGGAGAGTTACTGCCCTCTGCCACCCAGATACACACGATCTAAAGATTATTCTTAGAGCACTACCTAATATTAGAGGCTGAATTGACTTTGCTGTTAGCCTTGTAGCATTACAGTTTTAGCGTGGATGTGGTATACTTATAGTAATTAGGATTTAGGTTTATTTTGTAAGTATCATAATTAATTTTTACAAGAATAGGAGTTATGTTTGGGGCTCCTTTTATTCCTTTTCAGATATTTGTTTATTCTGCAGGAATTGGCACATAAGTTGTCACGGAGTTTCGACATGAAAGAGGAGGGTGGGGCTCTCCTAGAAGATAGAGGAGGGATCCGGAGACACCAGTCGATGCAGCGGCTGCAGCACGGGGACCCTCAGGCGGACGAGGGCAGGGCCGCTCGGGTCGTTCCCGATCATCACGGAAATCTTCACATCAGTGTCAAAAAAACCAAACCTATACTGGGAATAGCGATAGAAGGCGGCGCTAATACGAAACATCCGTTACCGAGAATTATCAATATCCATGTAAGTCGTATTACTAATTGTATAATCAGTTTTCCCTATTTTTCCTCTATAACAACATCGAGCTTGACTGGTGGCTTGATTTGCTAAGAAAGCCTATCTGGTCTTTCCAGTAATTTTAAGTTAACTACATATTTATACAATTTGTTTTTTAGTAAAATCGTATTTGCTTACCAAAAAAGAGTAGATAATGTTTAACTCATTATAAACTGCGTAAAATATAGTTAGAATCTTTAACGAAAAACAATTAGTTTTATGTTTCTGTCTATAATTTATCTCTTGTTAAAGAAAATTAAATAAAAAATGGTTGTAAGTATTGTTGTAAAATAAAAAAAAATGTTTTAGCTCTTTTACACAGACATAATTTCTCAACATTATAGGAACACGGCGCAGCGTACGAGGCCGGCGGGCTGGAGGTGGGGCAGTTGATCCTGGCGGTGGACGGCCAGCGCGTGGAGGGCTTGCAGCACCAGGACGTCGCGAGACTCATCGCTGAGTCTTTCGCGCAGAGAGACAAGCCGGTTGGTAACATTCATCAATGTCAACATTGTCTACTCGAGGCGGGCTGGAGGTGGAACAGCTAACAATGACGGTAGATGCAGTGGGAAACAGATAAATGATTATTTATTGACTAATATTACAGATAACCTATACAAAAGCTTATCATTAAAACCATCACAAGTGAAGGGCTGAAGGGTCCTTCGCATAAAGAGAGAAGCCAGTTGCTACACATTGTTTTAATAGGAGAGATAATAATAAAGAGTTTAATAAAAGTTTACGACTCGGTGAACAACGTGATTTGATGTTAGGATAAGATTTGACAGAAACAAGACCGTTACCAACGTTCTGACAAGACAACATGCTGTAGATTGTAGGTAGAGTCCTTGGTAAAGAAAGCAAAATATTCTCAAACAAATTTATTTAAAAAAACATCGCTTGCTTTGATCAAACCGAAAAATAAATCCTTCACCTCTTTACGGATACAATATTAAAATTCTCTTTAAAACTAAAGATTTTTTTTTAATGTGTAATAACACAAAACCATTAGACATTTAACTGGAATTTTCTATATTACAGGAAATCGAGTTCCTTGTAGTAGAAGCAAAGAAGTCGAATCTGGAGCCAAAGCCAACAGCCCTGATTTTTTTGGAGGCCTAACATCTACTGTCCCTCCCCGCCAGCGACCCCCCGGCCGCGCTGGGCAGCGCGACTCAGGGAGTCGACCTCACCGCGCACACCACGGAATAGCCAACTCGAACCTGCGATGTCACATGCTCTTCTGAACACGTCTTCTTTGACGCTCCTTAGTTCCAAGACACGTGTCTTCTCGAGAGGTTAACTTTTAAGTGGTACATCGCACGACATTTCATTTTGTGAAACTTCAACCAAATTCTTACAAGGTAGTTGATTGAACACTTATCAAATCCAAATAGAAATACTGAAGAATACATTTATAATTAACTTACATTATAAAAAAAATCTATAATAATTATTGTGAAAAGTTTTGCGATGTATCAAAAGAGCCTTGAATTGAAATTATATTAGAGAGAAAACAAGAGTGTGTTGGGTATGAGGAGTTCAGCAGTGACGTGTCTCGCTCTACAGGGAACCAGGCCACTGTGTGGACGATGGTACCCATCGTAGGAACCATGTAACTGACGCTGCAACGGGCTGACATGAGAATACAGACTGGCGGTTTGACGCAGGTAAACTAAGTAGGCTATGCGATATAATGGCACAAGGGAGGCAAACTTTCTACATCTCGAGTATGTCCAAATTAAAGAAATTAGTTACGATGCACACTGCCCGAGAGGTTTTTAGCAAATTTCTTAATAAAAGTACGTCCCACTTTTCTAAAGGGATATTTCGGGTAGATTGAATGAAAATTTTGTAAATTATTTTCTAGAAGTAGAAATTAAACCAATTTTACCAGTAGTCAGCGACTGAATTTTATAAAAGAAATTCTCCTACTTTTACCAATTATGATAAGTTCATCATAAAAGGTCACACACACATTAAACGGTATCAAGTAAATTTTCATCGATCGATTCGATTCCGTAACCAATTTAAATAAAGCTAGAGTTGTAAAGAAGTGACGATAACATAGATCTTACTGTTGATTTTGTGACGAATTGTGCTAATATTCGATTGGTAATGGTGCTATGAAAAGAATTCATCTTCAGTAAAGACTTCCAGTTGCGGGTTCATGATCACAGTAGTTTTCACTAGCGGTCGAGTAGTGCTTGTTGTCAGCGCGTTAGCATCCATGCAGAAAGTTCACTTGCGATGTCATCCATGTGCCATCAAAACGGTAGGAAGGTCAGCGTTCAGTTGGGGTCATCTCATTCCAGATCGTTGTATCGGTGGTAGATAACATGAGCCCATCATTGTCATCAGTAGAGCAGAGCTTGCAGCACGACGCACTCCTAAGCAAGCTGTTTTAAATCTCTCTTTTATTTACTAGATATTTATACACTATTTGAAATCCGGGCACGTAATGTTTTCATGTGCACTGCTCGCGCAGGTCACGGGGGCATTGAGACGCAAATTCCCCACGATACTAGTTATGACCAATTTGAAAGTGACATTTATCGACTCTAATTTAATTGTAGGTTGCAGTATTTTAACCTATTTATTTAACAAGTACCAAAGAATATTCTTGAGGGATTCTTCTCCAAAAAACGATTGAGCATTATTTGCGTCTCAACTCCAGCTTAATAACATTAAGTTTTTTAAAGTATCAAATTACGATTCAATCTTCCATAAATTTAACTCTCAAAATAGATTTAAGTAGATTCAGTTTCGTTTCCCCATTAAATTCAGAAAGACATGGTTGTGCTTAGAATTCAGTTTGCTTAGCGAGGCCATTCTAACGCGCGTCAAACATTGTTCATTCCATCAGGTAGCGGTGAGTTTACGAAATTATGGCGGAGAGGGATTTTAGCCCACTCTTTATTTATATGCGTAGATTTTAAGTGAATGTGTGCAATATAATCTAATGTTTTGTTAGATGATAAAATCGATATCATATTTGCCGCAGTGATGTTCTACACATTACAAAGTTATCAATAAAAATATGATCCAAAAGAAACTACAACTTGATAGCTTCGTAATGTTCCAGAATGTCATAGAGTATTTACCCCGATATATCAATGTGAGTGTTGCTAGTGCTTTTAATATTACCTACTAAGCTGTAGATATTGTACACGTCCCAATCCAAACCATGTATAAAATGTAAAATGCTGTAACTGAACCTCATTATTTCGAATTATATTAACAAGTGACCGTTGTAAATATATATATTTATATTCATAAGCTGTAAATAACAAGTTTGAATGTATTGTAATATACTATTATAAATATTTATCAAAGTTAGTGCCAAAAGCATTTTAAAATCCAGTCAAGAATCGCGTGTACAGTATGATGGTAAAAAATTAAGCGAGTGGCATTTATAAAATCAAAATGTTTGAAGCACTCGCCGATTTCAATGACCTGTCAGCATCTGGCCTCAGATGTACAATAGATAAAAATCGTCAATCACCATCCAGACAGATCAATGAGGGAGAGACCATGCCCTTAATACAAGCTAATCTCACTGAATACGCTTTTTAACTATTAGAATTTGATCATTAACACATGTATTTAAAGTATTTTTAACACGTTTCATAGTTCCAAAAATATATTTTCAAATATATATCTACTAATTACTGAACAATTATTATTTTATCGCAAACAGTTTTACTTGAAGCATTGTGAATATAGTATGTAAACTTAAGTCACAAGGTAAATCCGCCTTTTCAGATTTCAAATTTTAACCATTTTAATTGTTAGATGACATTATAATGAAATGAACAGAGAACCTATGCACTGAAACAACTATATTTTGTACGAATAATTATAGTTAATTTTAACTTATATCTAATTACATTTATAGTTATATATAAGTTTGTATGATTATTACACTTAAGTATCTACGCAAGGCGCGGCGCATCTGTCACCCAGCCTCTTTGAGTCAATTCATCTTTTACGTATTAAACACGTCAAATCAAAAGCAATTTTAAACGTAGGGATTAAGAATTATTTTAATAGAACTGCAACAATCCTAGTTGTTCAATATTGTTTTGTATCCCACGAGTTTGACGATTTGTTTACCAACAGTTTGATATCCGATTTGTATCCGAACCACGCCCGCGACAACGGCACGTCATCATTTCTTCCTAATTATTAAGCCGTCCACTTATGTTCGCATTTAGTTCTAATTCACTCTTAAATGTGTGGAATTATAACGTTATCTAAAAATACATATAATCGACATTAGATAGTGTTCGATGTTGGTAAACATTTCACTGAAATAATATTTATCGCAAAGTTTATACTTCGCGCAGGTGTTTCGTTGAGAATATCTATGTTGTAGTCTGTTGTTAAGTTTGTCGTTGATGACAAAATATATTGTTATCTAGATAATTTTTGGTGTTTCATTCAATTACGTCGTCCGCAATATCACAGATGCGTTACCATGAAATTCAAAGATTGAATAAGGTGATTTTTGCTACTCCTTCTATGTGATAATGATAAATAAAAATGTATTCCCTACAATATTTCCCAAGCAATGACTCCGATATAAGAATACAATTCTATCTTTCTATCGGGTTATTCTGAGTGAAAAAATACACCGGAAACTTAAACCAAGATACATAGGTACATAATGCATATATAATTTTGGGGTAATGCCACACTGTAATCGTGCCGTATGATGACTTGATGACTTGCTTGACTCTATTTTACGCCTACGGTACGCTATACGATATGCAATACAGTGCAATACCTACTCGCCCAAAATGTATGGAACAGCAGATTTTTTTTAAGATTTCAGAGTCGGTCCCATACAAAAAGATGTTCATATTTATGAGTACTTTCACCCCTAGGAAGGATTCTAGTTAATTAAAAATAACCCTGTATTGAGTACTATGTAGAGTCTTGACTCTACATGGTACTGGCCACGGTGGTATAGTCAGCTTTTAATAAATCTTTGTTGACTTTGATTTTTTAACGAATTAAAATAAAAAAGGAAAATAAAATTAATATATATTTTCTGCGCTGCGGCGCGTGCGGGACTGATTGCAAAAATAAGTTTCACTGCCTGCGCCTGACTCGAGTTCTGAGCAAACACTAGAACCAGAGTTTCATCGCAAAAATATTTTAGCGTAATAGCTTTGAATATTCGTAATAGTTAGATTTTTATAAGTATTTGTGGACTATATATTTATTATTTGTTTTGTAGCCTGTGCGAGAACTTTCCGAACTCTGAAAAATGTACTTATCGCTAAGTATATATAAAGTTGATAGCCTGAATGCTATAAATCGAGATTCAGATATGCACCTACAGTAATGTTTACGTGATACGTAAAATCCCAAAAAAATTACACTTAGGCATCAAGATTGATACCCAGATCAGAAGTTATCGCACCAATAATGGAAAACTTGAATACTATACCTAGTTCTTTTGCACATGGTTGTTTTAATAATAAATGACTAATGAATTTCTTTTTAGCGTTCCTCCAAATAGAACATGATATTATTACGAAAAATATTAACAATTATAAGGTTAACTAAAAAATAAAAATCGTCTGATTCGATAATTATATATTATTTATCCAAAAGTGGACTACGTCTTCATCATCACATATTTAAGAACTATGTTCTTGTCGGTGGAGCATCCTCCATTTGCATCTATCTTCTGCGATTCGATTTAACCTCATACGACACAGTTCTCGCCTTCTCTTTTATTTGGTCTATAAATGCTTTTCTTGGCTTCGACTTTTCCTTCGATCAGGTATTTCATGAAGTTGTCGTGTCGTATAAGGAGGCCAAACATTTTTCCTCGCCTTGTCTCTATCCCTCGCAGTAACGTTCTTTTCTCTTTAACCATATCCATGGAAGTAATAAGTACTTTGTACAAAGTACTTATTCCTTCCATGACCATATCCAATACTTCCTCATCTGTCATTTGTACAAATCAGCTGGACTACGTTTTATGAAACCTTAAAGTGGAACCTCACAACATTGCCCTTGGAATACAACTTTGCCCAAAACCGAAAATTAACTAAAAGTAGTTGTAGCCCATTTATTTTTATTAATAGCAACATTTTTCAACATTTAGTGCAATCTCCGACATATAAATGGCAACACCAACTATCCGTTGTGTTCCTAACCTCACTCGGTTGACTCTCAGCAGTCGTCAAAGTAGGGGTCTACGCAAGTGGTGCCAATTTTGATGTGCAAGTTGGAACGTGCTAAAAACAAAAGAGTTGAATTAGGTGAGTTTAAGTTGTTGCCTTTTTTAAATTAATAAATAGCGATTAATTTTGTTGTGGTTTTACCATTTTAGCTGTCTTTATTACGAATATATTCAAGTGGGCAAAGTTGTACGCAACGCTGCAGCAAAAAGTTTGCAACATTGCCCACCTTAAAAAAGGTGTTAGGGTTGTCACTTTTATAATCTGTTAAATATCTAAATACTGATAAGGTTTTTAATGAAAACTTTTTGTTTTAAAGATAGTAAGTTATATTTGTACCTACCTTTGATGACATTTTTATGACAACATTTAGCAGATTGAAAGGAGTGGGAATGAGGCCTTTTCTCCAGCTTCGTTTTTGGGCAATATACCTAACTAAAAAATATTTGGCAGGTCTAGAAAGGATCTTGGTGAAAGACAGATTAACCGTCTTATTCATAAAAACAGCAACCTTACTATAGCACAGCTAAAGTATTGTTCTACTGAATTCAAAATCATACAGTTCTTAATACGTGATTGACAAGTAATGTTATGATCTCCAGCTGTACAAGCACCGCTTAGGTTTATTTATAAGTTGTTTTTTTTTTATAAACTTTTGTTTTTGGTTTTAATATTGTATTGATTTTGTTATTTCAAAGTTTAATTAGGCATATTTAGAATTGCCTGTTTTTGAAAGTATTGTGTAAACCTTAAAACAACTTTAAGTATTGTTACTTTGCTAAGTTTATTGATTATTACAATAAGTATATCCAAGAAAAAGAAAGATTAAGAAGTTATAAAACGTGTATTATTGTTAATACCTCATTACTACCTGTGTAGATAAAATGATGCCACTAGGCATACTAATGAATAAAACTGATTTGTACGAAAAAATATTCCTGCATTTTTGTTTCGCGGCAACCCTAGCACTTAACGTCGTTTATATGAAAATAGCTTTAGAAGGTATTATAAGATTGCCCACTTCAATAAAAAAAAAGAAGAAATATGTTTTCGTTTGTTTTAGAGATGGTTTACATCATTGCATCGTTACTCTTTACATATTTTATTTTCATAGCAATAGCGTTGATAGTCGCTGAGATTTTGAGGGTTGGCAAAGTTGTAAGGAATGGCAGATAAAGTTGCCCACCTCTTTAACCATATTTTTTGATGCTTCAAATGTAAAATAATCTTATTTACGTTTTATAGAATTATTTCTTAAAATCAGGCTTAACTAACTGTATATTTAATTTTTAAATTCAGTCCATGTTCTTTGAGCAATGTTAAAAATAAGCAAAAAAGCGGGCAATGTTGTGTGGTTTCAGGTACTTTACATGAAGTTGTTTCAGGATTATCTCGCCTTTTTCAGAAGCAACTTTGTTTGAATTAAACAATTTATTTCAAACGAGCTACTGTTGTCGATGCGCCGCATAAAACAAATGAGTTTGGAAAAACTATAAACTATAGTGCGGCCGAACCTAAGCCCCTCTGTATAACGTATGCCAGTTTGACAATAATAGTGATGTACCTAAACACGAATCGCTACGATTATTTTTTTTATTAATCATCAAAGTAGCTGTCATCGTCACTAACATAGTTAATAAATTAATAGTGAATAATATTATCTACTCTGCGTCACGATTCGATACGTTTGCGTGGATTCTTGTCCCTTATTTTTTTGTATTGCTTTAATGTATTTTTTTTTTATCTGAAAGCGCAATAATTTTAATATTCAGCATTTAAAAATCCATAACAAACCTTACTAAATAAATCGATAAATTAAACGATGTATCGCGATTCGCGATTTTTTACATTTTCACTATCAATTTATTGTAGCCGGATGCAATGGAACTCCCTAAACGGGCAAGCCGGAAGTTCAAGTATTACATTTCCGCGCATAGATTAAAAAATTCGGAACTTCATGAGCTTGACCCTGATGACACCCGTCATACGGGAGTTTAGGTTTCGGCCCGACTATAGTTTACTTTTTTCTACTTCACTGTCCTGATTCCTGCTGTGCTGCATAAAGATGATTTTTAGGGTTCCGAAGTAAACAAGGAACCCTTATAGTTTCGTCATGTCTGTCCGTCCGTCCGTCCGTCTGTCTGCGGCTAATCTCAGAGACTACTAGTACTAGAAAACTGTAATTTGGTAGAGATATACATATTTATTACGCGGAGCGAACTGTAGAATAAAATTAGGAAAAAAAAATTTTTAGGGGCCCTCCCCTACACCTAAAGTGGGGATGATTTTTTTTCTCTCGATTATACCATCGTGTGGGGTATCATTTGATAGGTCTTTTAAAAATATTATGAGTGTAGTAAGAAATTTTTTTGATTTAGGGAATATTTAACTTTAAAGTGATAAATTTTGTTAGAGTCAAGTGTCCCCCCCCCCCTCGAACACGAAAATGGTGGAGGGTGGATACATAAAACAAATTATAATAACTAGCAAATATATTGAATTTAAAAGGAAAATGATCACGGCTATGTAGGCTTTACATTTACACGTTAATGAGTAATAGACGATAAACTTACAAAATTGATTTTAGTATGAAAAATATTCGTAGGAACAATTTTCATTCTATATGATGGTGTATATACTTAGGTTATTTTCATTAGTTATATAAAAGTGGAAGTAAATATAAGTTAATGTGTCCGCATTTCTACAGGATAGGTACCTTCGGAACCTTACATTGCGCGTGGCCCGACACGCACTTGACCAATTATTTTTATAGGTATTGTAAGTTTAGTAAACCTTATACAAAGTTTTAAAATTTGTTACCTACATTAAATAAAGTTTTTTTTTATTATGGAGACAAGAAATTTATAGGCATCGCAACATAAACATGCCGTGACTATCTCCCGATTACGTCAACCTGGCAGATTTCGATAGAAAACATTGCAAATACTTATCAAAGAAAAATAACTTGTATTTTCACAACAATTTTTATCCAATGTTTAACTTTACTTCGAATGACCCTTTTGATCGACGTCGACACTAAGGAACGAATTAGATAAAGCACTAAAACTTTCCCTCATAGGTCATTGGCTTAAAATTTATTATTTATCGATACATACATATGTACAGTCAGGGGCAGATAAACCTGACCCCCCTGAGATATAGGACGCGGTGAGGTAGAGGGGTCAGCTTTTTCTGCCCTCGACTGTACTTACCTACTGTCATATAAACATTAGAGACAAAATGTCGTCTAAATTTACCTTAACTTATTACCTTAATTTACTCTCGTCCACCTTGTCAAAGACACCAAACCATCAACAAATTTTGATGTAGATAAAATACTAACATAGTTACAAGTTGTCTTTGTTACTAATGGGTTCTGCCTGAAAATTTTTTTTTTTTTTTTTTGTTCATATAACATACTAATATAAGTATGTTAAAATTATTACAATCTAGCCTAGTTACAAGCTAATAAGTAATTTTACTTTAACCTAGTTTTATAATGAAATTTTATAAGAATGTGTCCATCGGCACTTTTCTTAATGTCTCTATTAAGGAGAAGTCACTTTGTTGTTGTGTCTTTATTCGCACTTTTATTGCACTATGTTATTCTTAATGTTCACTTAATCACTACACTAATTCGAACGGTTTAGTTCTTTTGAGTCTTCGCACTATGTCCGTGTTGTCGAGGAGCTGGATTGCCTCAACGTTTACATGGTGAAGCAGTCTATTCTCATGCGCTTCTGCAAATTTTTGTATGACTTTATCGACGAACTGTATATTCAGGTCCCGATGCAGGTCGTCATTTCTTATATACCAGGGCGCGTTCACAATAGCCCGTAATACCTTGTTTTGAAATCGTTGGATAATTTCTATGTTAGTCTTTTTGGTACAGCCCCACAGCTGTATGCCATAAGTCCATACTGGCACGAGGACTTGCTTATATATGAGTAGTTTATTGTGGACTGATAGCACGGAATTTCTCCCAAGCAACCAATGCATCTTATGAAACTTTAGATCAAGTTCCCCCCTTTTCTTTTTGACGTGGGCTTTCCAACGAAGCTTCGCGTCTAGAGTCATACCCAAGTATTTGGCTGTATTTTCATGTGGTATTTGCTTCTCATTTATATAAATGGGATAACAACTACCATGTTTATTTGTAAAGTTCACGTGAATTGACTTTGTTTCATTGAGTTGTATTCTCCATCGTTTCGTCCAGTTAAGAACTTCGTTCACAGCTGTTTGTACCTTTTCTGCTGCTTCAGCGTGTGTGCTTCCAACGCCCAATATCGCTGTGTCATCAGCAAATGTGGCTATGGTGTTGTTCTCTGTTTCTGGAATATCACAGGTATAGAGTAGATACAGGACCGGACCCAATACGCTTCCCTGGGGTACTCCAGCTTTTATTTCCTTGATCTCAGAATAAGCATCTTCTTGCCTTACTCTAAATACTCGATCTGATATATATGATCTTAATATATCCACAAACTGTTTAGGTAGCATTGTTCTTAGTTTTATTATTAAGCCTTCATGCCATACTTTATCAAAAGCTTGCGCTACGTCAAGAAAAACAGTAGAGCAGACCTTTTTTCTTCAAGAGCCTTTTCAATGATACTTGTTATCCTATGCACTTGGTCTATTGTTGAGTGCTTTTCTCTAAATCCGAACTGATGTACAGGAATGAGATTTTTTGTTTCTATTATTGGTTTTAGTCTTTTTAGCAAAAGTTTCTCAAACAATTTAGACATAACCGGTAACAATGAGATAGGCCTATATGACGTAGTCTCGCTTGGTGGTTTTCCCGGTTTTGCTATCATAATTACTTCGGCAACTTTCCACAAGTCTGGCACGTACCTAAGTCTTAGAGCAGCATTGATTATATTTGTTAACTTCACTATTGCTTTTTTTGGTAGGTTGTGTAATATTTCTCCCGATATGAGGTCGAAGCCAGGTGATTTTCTGGGATTAATATGCTGTTTTATTTCACGATGGACTTCTCTCGGTGTCACAAGCTTTGTCTCTGTATCTTCATTGGCGCAAAATTCATCCGTTTTTATTATGTCATTTTCTTGGCTATCATTTGGTTTAAAAATCTGCTCTAAATGTTCAGCAAATATTGCAGCTTTTTGTTCATTGCTGATCGCCCACTTTCCAGGTGCAATCTTTATAGGTGGCAATTGATTCATGGGCTGTTTTAGATATTTAGTAGCCTTCCAGAGCGAGTAATCTGTGCTACGGTTACCGCTTAACTTTCTTAGTTCATCATTTGTACGCTCGTCAATATGATTTTGAATCAGTTTTTTCAGTTTTTTTGTGAGGTTATTCAATATGTTTTTGTCTACAGGAGATCTAGTTTGATGCCATAATTTCCTCTGCCTCCTTTTTTGGGTAATAAGTTCTCTTATTTCTATCGGATATTGGTTTTTTGATGTTCTGTTTCTTATCTCTGGTGAATTTTTCCAGGCAGTCTTTTGAATAAGAGTGATAAATTTCTCTAAGTCATTATTTAATTGTTCTGGTGTTTTTAATGGTACCTTAAGGTTAATATTATCATTTAATTCTAGTTTAAAACTTTCCCAGTCAGTTAATTTATTGACTAAGCTTATTTTAGGTTTCTTATTAATTACTTTTTCTCTTATTTCTAGATATATAGCAGAGTGATCAGAGTTCATATCGTAGCTCTGCTCAGTTCTTATATAGTTGGAAGATATGTTTTTATATATAAAAAAGTCTATTAAGTCGGGAATTTTCTTTGGGTCCGTTGGCCAGTATGTGGGAGATCTTGTCGATGCAACGTCACAATTCATTTCTGTGATGGCATTCAAGAGTTCTCTTCCTTTCGTATTAGTGAGTCGAGAGCCCCAATGCGTATTTTTAGCATTGAAGTCGCCTCCAAGTATAAAACGATCGTCAAGGTTTTTTATAATGTTCATATACCTTTCTTTTCGTATAGTATGCCTTGGTGGGCAATATATTGCTGCCACAGTGATTGGATACTTTTCGGTATTTAAGCGAACTGCTATACATTGCACCTCAGGTATTTCGTACTTTATATGCTCTTGATGTTGAATATTATTTTTAATGATGATAGCGCTCCCGCCACTTGCTTTATTTGCTGGATGCAGTGCGTGATATACTGTATATCCTTTGAATTTAACGAACGATTCTCTAGTGAAGTGTGTTTCAGAGACGAGGCACACATCAATATTTTCAATATCTAGGACTACTTGTAATTCGTTTTTATGATTAAGTAGTCCATTACAGTTCCAGGCCATAATTTTAAGTTTACTAATCATTTTTTATATTTAGGTATAGCTACTTTAGCACTATTTTCAATTAATTTCAGGCGCTCATCAAATGATGTCATCAGCTTAAGGATCTCATCCAACTTATTAGCATTAGGGTCAGCTCGCTCTGCGCGTTGATAATTCTCGTAAGACTTTTTGCAGCAGCCTCTGCGTAGGAAACGTTTTTACTTACAACTGTTATGGGTTTATTGCTTATTTTATGCTGGTTGCTTGGGGTTATGTTTTCTTTGCTAACTACATGTTTTTTGGTAGTTTTATTCCTCAGCTTTTGAATCTCCTTAGCTATGGTGCAGCCTCTGTAGTTCGCTGGATGAGGTTCACCACAATGCACACATTTTGGTTTCTCTGTTGCTGGTTTCTTACAGTCTTTAGTTAAGTGTCTTCCTGTGCATTTAACACACCTCGGTTCTTTAGCACAGTACATTTGTGTATGCCCGTAGGCCTGACATCTTTTGCACTGTGGAACAAGTTTGGATGATCGTAGAGGTTGGATATCAACGATGCATCCTAAAATTGATTTGATTTCATAAATATTTTCAATATTTTCCTTATTGCTGAAGGTAAGCATGAACATATTTAATGGTTCTTTACTTTTCCAGCTCAGCTTATTCACTGCATCTTCAATTTGCAGTCCCTTGGATTTAAGGTCCTCTATGACTCTCTCTGGCTTGCAGGTGGAGGGCAATTTCTTTGCCATTACTCTTATGGGCCTATCTTGTTTATTTTCGTAAGAATGCCAAAGGCAATTGTTGGCTGACAGTAATTTTGTTAATGTTTTATATGCTTTTTCGTCGCAAGCATTTATTTTAACACTGTCACCGTTCATTATTTTTACGGAGAAGGTGGCAGAGGACTGATCTCGTGACAAGAAGTCATAGAAGTTCTGGTAGTTGTCGACTCCATCCACTATGATGGGAGGTGGTGGGGGAACTTTCTTTACCTTGTTTTCTGTAACTGGAGTTTCTTTATCCTGAGGCGAGAGTGAGGGTGATTTGTTCAATTTCCTTTTCTTTCGTGACTTTGTTCTAATCCACTCAGTTTCTCTTGCTAGGTCTTCCTCGTCGGTGACATAATCGTCCTGGGGCGGGGGGACCTCTACACTAGGACCAGATTGAGGGGCTGTAGTTTTCGACTCAACAGCGCACTGAAGCTGCTGTTGAAGGATTGATATTTGCCTTTTTAGGTCTTCAATAAGGCTCTGCTGTTTGAGTCGCTCTTCTCTCTCTTCTTTATAACGGTCAAGAAGATACCGTTCCGTTTCAGTTTTTATTTGAATTTTTGTTGGCGTATTCATTGTCAAGACAAATGAGAACACGTCGCCTTAACAATATTTAGTAATGATAGGTAAACATACCAAACGCAGTGACGATCTAGGTCATTGTCGGCGGCCGCTCATGACGCGACGGCGGCGTCGTCGATGTTTTGATGCGTTAGCACTTTACACGGCACGCGCGGTCATAAGTGACACAACTGATTCAAGCGAAAATCGAACGATCACTGCCTGAAATAAAAAACTTTATTTATTTTTATTTTTAATTTACCAATCATATGTATTAGCGCAGTAAATAGAGCGAACCTTCCCTAGGGGTTAATTACGTGCGGTCCAGTAACTCAATTTTTTTTATATTATTGTTTAGGATGGTTGTAAGTATCCATACTAATATTATAAATGCGAAAGTTTGGATGTGAGTTTGTGAGTTTGTGAATTTGTGAGTTTGTGAGTTTGTGAGGATGTTTGTTACTCAATCACGCAAAATCTACTGGACGGATTTCGATGAAATTTGGTACAGAGGTAGATAATGACCTGGAATAGCACATAGGCTACTTTTTATCCCGGGAAAAAGCACTGTTCCCATGGGAAATTCACGCGGGCGAAGCCGCGGGCAAAAGCTAGTTTAAAATAAATATGGCACAATTGACTAGCTTTTGCACTCGCCGCCAAATTGGAAAAATAAAAATAAAATCACCACTTTGTTCGGTTTTTCGCTTATATTTTCTTTTAAGTGCATTTTCGCTAGAAAAGTGTTCTACACAATGTTGTAGAAAATTAAATTTGCCGTTATTTACATTTTATATTTTGTTTCTAGGACTGACAGTTTCCGAGAAAAAAAAATCCTTTGCCTTAAAAAAATCTAATTTTTCAAACATTCGTCAATCTTTTTTAATTTAAAACGATGTAATCCAGTCATGACCTATTCTAGGAGAAAAAGTAGCAGAACAAACATCGTAGGGAATTTAATTACCTGCAAAACGCAATTGCATATTTCTTAACCAACCCTGCAAGGTGGAGAGTAAAACTAAATGATAAAACAACGGAAATTGTTTTTTGCTGTAATATTTTATTTTTTAACTAAATCTCGGTCCCATGGAAATTTCGGGATATAAAGTACCTTATGTGCTAGTCCTGATATTTTTCTACTAGTATACCAAATTTAATCGAAATCCGTCTAGTAGATTTTGTGTGATTAAGCAACAAATATCACATCCAAACTTTCCCATTTATAGTGTGATTCATTGCAGGTGAGTAACCGGTACCTGATTGGGACACTGTAAAAGTGTCTGTGGACATTATCAAGTACAGATATTAGATAATATTTGCTTCATCAGCAATAAAGATTGGGAAAGAAACCCGATTTTAAAATGAAAAAGTTTGGATGTGATATTTCTTGCTCAATCTAAAAAATCTACTGGACGGATTTCGATAAAATTTGGTATGCTAGTAGAAAAATATCAGGGCTAGCACATAAGGTACTTTTTATCCCAATATTCCTATGGGAGTAAAGCCCCCGGCTGCAGCTAGTAGACAATAAAATATGATAGCAAAAACGTAATATTTTAACTTTTACTTTTACTGCCTACTCCGTAGGGTTGGGTAAAAAAAATTACATGTGTTTTGTAGGCAATTAAATTTCCTTCAAATTTTATTCCAATATATATTTTCCTAGAGTAGGCCATAAATGAATTACAGCGCTCTGAAGTAAAAAGTTTGACAAATTTCCAAATGCGATTAAAAAATGCGATTTTTTTAAAGTGCACATCTCCATAACTATTAGTCCTAGAAACAAAATATAAATTGTACATTATAGGAAATTTATTTTTACAACGTTGTGTAGAACTCTAATGTAGCTAAAATGCATCTAAACGAAGGTGAGAGCGCAAATCTGAAGAAAGTGGCAATTTTTTTTGGTTTTTCCACCATATGGCGGGCGTGGAAGGGGGGAGAAATTGTGCCTCTTGCATTTTAAACACTTACTAACCATCCTAAATAACATATCAAAAATTCAGAACTATTGAACCATTTGTAAGTAAACCCTACCCTTAGCTCTATTTTGGTCTTTATTCAATGAACTATGGACGGATTTGTATTAAATTTAGTATACTAGTAGAAAAATACCAGAAATAGTACATAGATTACTTTATATCCTGAAATTCCCACGGGAGCGAAGACCCGAGGCGCAGTTAGCAGAAGATAAAATATTATAACAAAAAAAGCAATATTCCGTAGTTTTAATATTGAGTTTTATTCCCCATTCTGCAGGGTTGGTTAAGAAAAATGCAAATGCGTTTTGTAGGTAATTAAATTCCCTACAAATTTTGTTCCAATACTTATTCTCCTAAAATATGCCATAACTAGATTACAGCGTTCTGAAGTGAAAAGTTTGACAAATTTCCGAAAAAGAAGATTCTTTTAATTTTTTTTATGAGCACACATCTCGGTAACTATCAGTCCTAGATACAAAATGTAAAATGTAAATAAAAGGAAATTTAATTATCTACAAGATTTTGTAGAACACTTTCCTAGCAAAAATGCATCTAAACGAAAATATGAGCCTAAACCTGAAAAAAGTTTTTTTTTTTAGTTTTTTTAAGATTACCACGGACGCGGAAACTTGGCAATTGTGCCCTTTTTATTTTGAATACTCACAATAATCCTACACAACATTTCAAAAAATTCACAATTACTGGACCGTTTGTAATTTGATTCTCGTCTATTTACTGCGCTATATATATATTTATTGAATGCTATCAATTTGTTGCTGTCAAATTCAATTGTCACCAATCTCGCCTTTTGCTCTCAATCTAGTAAATACAAATATAAATAATAGGTACTTAACCTTCCTTCCTTTCGTAGAAGGTCGTCTCTCTCCTCATTATCATTTCGGATCTTTGACACTACCGGCTTGCACTACTACTTTTTATTTGCATGGGCCCTATTTTTGAAAGTGTGACTCACCAAAAAAGCGTGAGCCGAATGATTTTTCATTCGATATCAATTATTCCGTATTTTTGAATTGTCTATGTCGAATAATTCGCAACGAGTGGTCTAGACCACTCGTTTTCGTATGATTTGGTGGTCGAACGTTTTTTATGTCAAAATCATGAATGACATAGACAACCGGATACGGATATAGATGGAGTATATTAGAATTTTTATTTTTGCGTTCCGTTTAACGCTTACGTTCTCTTTGATTGAAAATTTACGAACATTTTTTTTACGATTCGTTACCGATTCGGTTTTCGTTGCGTAGAATGGGGCAGAAATTATTTCTCGCATTATTTTCATTCACTGGCAACATTGTTAGACGAGTGATTTCAAAAATACGGCTTTTATGTTTTTAGTGACATAGTAGGACGAGTGCGATATAATAGTCTATTCGTTTTCAGCGGTATGTCATACTTTCAAAAATAGGGCCCCAGGTGTATCTTCTTTAATTCAAACTTGCATTTTTCAGCGGGTCTTAAAAGGCCACTTTGACTGAATTAAAAAGATTGTGGCTATTTTATTTGTAAAAGGATACAGTAAGT
Organism: Ephestia elutella; assembly: GCA_018467065.1. Taxonomy (NCBI): domain Eukaryota; kingdom Metazoa; phylum Arthropoda; class Insecta; order Lepidoptera; family Pyralidae; genus Ephestia; species Ephestia elutella. Next base: position 6,130,894 of record CM031567.1, on the reverse strand, counting down.
GATATCAGAGGTATGGCTTATGATCTGCTACGAATTCTGGAAATGAATTCCTTTTGGATGTATTGCTAAGAGTGGCCTTTTTACACGACTGACCAAAAAAGGAGTGTTATGTCTTCAGGGTTCATGCATGTATGTATGTAAGTTTCTTTAATCGACCATAAGTTCTAAACGGCTTAACAGATTTTGATATTAGAGGTGTTTTTAGATTCCTTGCATTTCTCCGAGTGACATAGGCCACAGAGAAAATAATCACTACACATAGGCTATGTGAGTTGTCAGTCGTCTTTTTATTGTATAATAATTAGCTAGTTACCGCATTTGATACCGGCAACACGCTACTTACCGATAACAAAGAAAGAAAGCTTTTTTGAGACTTCAACACCTGTACAGTTCAGGCTGTATCTTCATGGTGGTGGATAGCGGTCAAATCATTTTTCAAATGCTAACGTAAAGTGTTTGAGTATATTTCAATAAAGACCCACGCTTGCCCGAAGGCCTATGATACCTATGCCATCTAAATTGAAATACAACTTCTTTCCTACCCTATTCGCAAGCTTGATAAAGAATAAAACAACTCAACTAGGTAAGGTAGTAGGGTAGGTACTTGCTGTACACTAAAAAGTATGAGAGAAAATCCATGGTAGTATGTTATTGGTTTATTAGGTTCAAAAAACCAGCCAAGTGCGATTCAAACTCGCGCACCGAGGGTTCCGTGCAGGCAAAGCATCTCACATTATAGCTATAACTAAAAGACCAACTACGTTCAAAAACAAACTCAACTTTGTTCGATCCCAAGATTCATACTGAATCCAGCGTCAAAATAAGTTGGTAACACTTTTTTTCAAACTTCCAACAACATATAGACCTTGTTTTTTTCCAAATTTCATAATTTTACGTCAACGGGAAGTACCCCATAGGTTTTGATTGCTGCCTAAAATCGCAAAATATGCGAAAATTCGCAACATTTATGGTGATATCTCTTGATTGCGTTGACGTATAATTTTGATTATTTTTTTGCAGAAACCGTGGATCTGAGTATTCAATATTAATTTCAACTTGAAACCTTTAAGCGTTCCTGAGAAAAAAAAAATTGAAAGACAGACGGACGAGAAAGTGATCTTATGAGGGTTCCGTTTTTACCTTTTGAGGTACGGAACCCTAAAAAGCATACGGCATACGGCTTTTCTTATGTGTTTTCTACTTATTATTGTGCAGTAGTCGAGGTTTAGTTTCAAAACTATTTTTTTATTTAAAATATTTTGATATTTTTTGAGTCACGATCATAACTGTATGGCATGTAGTGTAGAGGGGCCTATTTTAAATTTAACATGACGTCACATGCCTATTAACCAGCAATGGCTGACCGACGCTACCAACGATATCTCATATGTCTTATTATTAAAAGTTATGAGGAACAGACGAACACACAAACTGACATACCTACCGGTCAAAATCATAACCCTCGTTTTCACTTAGCAATAGTCGAGTAAAAAGAAATAAAAAAACTCGTATCATCGGATCACGCCACGTTATCTTATGTTTATGTTTACAGGCTCTACGAAAAAATCTTCCTCTACTGCACCCCTAATTGAAAAACAATTTACAAAACCTCTATCGCTTGTAAATGATGTCACGCCTCTTGTATCTTACTCTTTATCTTAAATATTACCTACTTCTTATATTACTTCTCACTTTTCTTACTGTTACATCGGATGTGTGTTAGGTAATCTCTACTGGACTGATTTCAACGAAATTACGTACAAAGGTACCAAACATTTATTAACACCTGAAATAGCACATAGGTTACTTTTTATCCCGAAATTCCAAAGTAGTATTAAAATATTACTACACTAGCTTTTGCCCGCGGCTTCGCCCGCGGCTTCGCCCGCGTGAATTTCCTACGAGATCAGTGCTTTTTCCCGGGATGAAAAGTACCCTAAACCGTCTAAAATAAGAATCGATGTTTGGATTCCCAGACCGGTTGAATTAGCGAAATTCTAAACTCAATATAAATTATAACAATATTAGTAAATGAATAACATAATAACATCATCCATCTATTACGACACTCCAACCAAACCGCTGACTATGGGACTCCCGCAGTCGACCAGTCTGACGCAACACCTACTAACGCCGTATCATCCGCATATGAATGGGCCGGTGCGCCAAAGCTATCACAGGCCGTAGGGGGCACAACACTAGACAGACATCGGCGCACGCGCTTGCCAAGCCGGCACACGATAAAATGTGTGCGTTTGCGTCAGCCGCCCGCTTCTGCTGAACGTGCCGTTTGGTTGACACCTTCGTTTTTGATGAGATAGCAGTTGATAAGCGACCTAGATAAAAATGAAGTTTAAAAATCTAAACGTAATTGACCTTCGGCTAATTTTGGCGGAGAAAAGATTTTTTTTACTAGTTTTTAATGTCTCACTGCTGGGCAAAAGTCTTGCTCTGTCTCTGTCCTCCGTCTTTTCCAAGGGTATTTTTGCTTCTAGTTCTTATGCCCGTGCTTCCCCTACGGGATTTTTGTGTACCTACTATGGAGATTTCATCACAGTCAAATAAAATAATATTAGAGTTGTTACAATTAACAACACTATTTACTGTAATCATTTTTTCTAATATAATTATTGTTTATTTTTTTTTTGCCCGTATTTACTGTAATCATTTTTTCTAATATAATTATTGTTTATTTTTTTTTTGCCCGTGTTGCCCTTGTGTTCCTTTAAAAAAAATACCTGATCCGCCCTTGCCTACGAAAATACGACATGGGATAGTCTTATATCTAAAAGACCTCTTGTAATTAAAAATGATAATTGCATCTATTTTACATGAATTTATTCTGTACTTCTGACTCTTTAATATTGCTTCTGAATTGAATAGTCGCAAACAATGAAAAAAAAACTTTTAGCATTCAGATTGCAAAAGAGCTCTACAATCTACGACAAAGATATTTTTAAACCATAGACATAGGAAAAAAAAATCATTTTCACTTCTCATGCTCTGAAAGTGCTTATTTATGCAGGATATAGGCTGCACAAAATCGAATTTTGTGCACAAGGGCATTAACGTATCTACTCATAAATGTATCTATATTAAGGCAAAGAAAATGAGCCATACAGCCAAACACGATAAAAAGTTAATAGATAGAATTTGTAATTTTTTTATATTTCCTTTTAATTTATTTGCCTTATGTGTTTTTTAAGACATAAAAGATATTAAAATTTAAATTCAAGTACGGTATGTTATTTAATTAATTTAAGAATATTATTACAAAATTAATTTAATAGGTCTGCAGCCCAAGCCTACTGCTAAAAGTCTCGGATAAAAATGATCCGTTTTGTGCACTTGTTGTAAAATCTACTATTTTTGCTAGCTCTATGTTTTAAACCAATGCACTGAACAGTTTACAGCTGTTTAATCAATTTTCTCGCTGCTCTACATGAAAGCCCACGGTAAAAAAAAGCAATCAAATAATAGAATAGTCCAAAATAAGGAAACCTGTTTTCTTTCTCGTAAATGGAGACTAAAAAATAAACATTTTAGTAAGAGGTAAATGCAACTATGGAAAAAAGGGAGGTCATGTTTAGTTCAATGTCTATCTAAACAGATAGTCTTTTTTTAAAGTCATTGACTAACTGCGACTTATATTTTGTATCTAGACCAATTCCAGGAAATTGACGTCATTGATAAAAAAATAATGATGGGCTAATGGCGAGAAAAAAAAAACATAATAACAATATTATGATAGGACGATGTTTTCGTAATGTTCATACTTTTAAGAGGGGAAAATACCAACTCTACATTTCCTGTTATTAAAATCATTTCTGAAGAGATTTACACACTAGGATTTTTTACGGCTAATTTGTTTTCACTGAGTAGTTAACCCTATGAAATATATTTATTCTCTTATTATATAAGCATTGTAGACTACTCTATTAAAGGTTTTTCAGTCAACTTTCCAGGAAGCCACATCGTCTGTTTTGTTGGTCTATGCAAAATTTATATCGTTTCATAATTAACTGTCAGATAATACCTAATACTATAATCGGGCCGAAACCTAAACTCCCGTATGATAGGTGTCATCAGGGTCAAGCCCATGAAGTTCCGAATTTTTTAAATTTTAAATCTATGCGCGGAAATGTAGTACTTGAACTTCCGGCTTGCCCGTTTAGGGAGTTCCATTGCATCCGTCTTCAATAAATCGATAGTGAAAATGTAAAAAATCGCGATACATCGTTCAATTTATCGATTTATTTAACAAGTTTTGTAAATGTTGGATGTTATTGCGTTTTATGATTTAAAATATTTAACATTAAAGTAATACAAAAAAAGAAAGAAAAAGGGACAAGAATTCACGCAATCGTATCGAATCGTGACATCAAGTAGATAATATCATTCACAATGAATTTATTATCCATGTTATTGACGATGACAGCGACTCAGACTCAGGTTCAGACTTCTGATTAATAAAAACAATTATTTTATTTCGATTTGTTTTTTTACGTAACATCAAATAATCGCAGCGATTCGTGTTTAGGTACATCACTATTATTGTCAAAGTGACATACGTCATACGGGAGTTTAGGTTTCGGCCCGATTATAAAAATATGTAAGTATTACGATTATTATTTTTGACCGAGCGAGCGAAGCGAGCGAGGGCTATAATTCAAGTTGGAGCGAAAAACACATTGTTTGTATGTATGTATGTATGTATGTATGTTTGTTCCGCGATAACTCTCGAACCGTTGTTCCGATTTTGATGAAAGTTGGAATATATGTAGGGATGGTTAATAGAATTTTCAAGTTCGTTGGGCATCAAAATCGGTCCAGCCGTTTTTGAGATATTTAATTTTTTGTGAAAATAAATATTGTATTGCGAGGTCTACGTTCGCAGCGAACGACTAGTTTAATAGATTTTGTAAGGATAGTACCAATGTGCTCTGATTCTAAGATAAGCATCCTTATGACTTGCTAAAATAAGTTCTTGCACGTAGACGAGATATACGCTTATTCGACCAGCCAACCTGTTCAGAGAGAAACGGCAAACCTTGAACTTGTTTGACTTCGATTAATCTATTTTAGTATCAATGTAGTATTCGCGATTCATATTTATGTTTAACTAGTCGTTCGCTGCAAACGTAGACCTCGCGACTATTAAAATACAATATTTATTTTCGCAAAAAATTAAATATCTCAAAAACGGCTGGACCGATTTTGATGCCAAACGAACTTGAAAATTCTATTAACCATCCCTACATATATTCCAACTTTTATCAAAATCGGAACAACGGTTCGAGAGTTATCGCGGAACAAACATACATACATACAAACAATGTGTTTTTCGCTCCAACTTGAATTATAGCCCTCGCTCGCTTCGCTCGCTCGGTCAAATATTGAAACCACATCCTACAGATTGTTTTCTTTTAATATTTAAATTTATTGGGCCATAGATTATACCATACAATACCTAGTAAAAATAGTAGTACTAGATCTATGAATGGACCGTACAAATAACATTTATAGTCATGTAAATGAACGCTGAAAAAAAACATAATTAAAAGTCAAAGTCCGAATTACGTAATATGGTTTCACAAGGAGCACGCTCTTCACGGCCTGACCAGATGCCGCCAACCTGACCCTGGATAACAACTGACAGATATTTTGCTTAATTAACGCCCATTCATCACAACCAGCGATATCTGGATTAATCATTTGTAATTACAAGAACAGATAAATATATCACTTGATTTTATACCTTCTAAAAAAAGTTCTGTCTTCCTTGCTTTTCTTTTTCCTTCAAACTTTACTTTATTTTACATCCACGGAAATAATAAATATAAAATTATATTTAATTAAAATAATTGTTATTTATTACCTCAGATTCTCGAACAATTAACATAACCTAACATAAAATTTTAACGCTGTGAAATTTAGAAATTTATCACTATTTTATAAGTAGGTAAGTATTTGTAATTATTTCGTAAATTTATATATCTAGGCAATGTGTTTTTTTTTTAATTATGATAAAATAATTATGATAAAAAAGGATTAAACATTGCAATATTACAGATACTATTATAAATAATAATTTCATTGAAAAGCTGTATAAAACTTCTTATGAATCAATAAATTCGGAATATACAACCCTAACATCCGCTGACGGATTTGCCCGTTATTGGGTCATTTTTAAAATATTCAAAACAAAAAATACAATTATGCTTTTAAAGGTAGGCTTTGTAGGAAAAGGAAATGGCAACATTTATAGAGTCGAACTATCGCAATTTGCGAATGTTTTTGTCTTTTAGGGTTAAACTTAAGTAGAGTAAAAGACTGTTTGAATTTAATCCTATAAATTCCACAAGGAAACGTTTGTTTTGACACTATATTTTAGTATTTTGGAAAAGAAACAATGATGACCTAAATATACTAATAATGTACTTTTACGTGAACAATGCCACAGCGCAGGTAAGTATTCAGCAGTCTACCTACCTAGATAACATCTTCATCTAGGCTGATAAAAAGTAAGTTGATAAAAAGTTGAATCGCATATCAGTATCGTTGTTTGTCTTGATATACTCAAGCGGTTATTACTTATTGGTCACGTTCGGTCTTATCTTTGTGACCCGCCCTCGGAACCAAGTCGATCTAGTTAATATTATATATCCTATGGTATCGTCTTGGACAAGTGTCCAAACTGGTTTTAGCTATCGATACGGCAAAAAAGCGATGGAGTCGAGTTATTATTACATCCAAGCCAAATTATTAATATGGGCCACTTACAATGGACAGCAACGTTGCACAAGCTACGCCCCGGGGTTTTGCTTACAAGGGAATTTCTAGTCTGACTGATTTGAAAATTACCGCAGAGACGAAACCGCTGCATTGTATATGTAGCGTGTTTATCTGTAATTAACTGCAAATTTTAAACTGCATACTACGTCGTATTGAAGGACTTACCCGTTTCCAGATAAAGAAACATTTCTGTCTGTCTGTTTGTCCTGGTTTATCTTCCTTTATAATATTAGGTTTATCTGCTTAGTCGATTCTTATAGGGCTTTGTTACAGATACGTATGCTACTTTTATTCAAGAAAACATCCAAGATTGACATTTACGTCCAAGAAAAACATAAATCTAATTTACATGGGCAAAGCCGCGGGAAAAAGCTTGTACACAAATAACAGAGTAATCTGATCAATACATGATTGATATAAGTACATAAAGATTATTTCTAAAAATAGTAGCTTTCTTAAACAACAGCTTTTCTTATCTAGTATCGGAAGTTTGTAAACATTGGCATAACATGACGTAGCAAGTGATCTAGAATGAGAAGGATCGATATGGAAACAAAAGCAAACATGTTGTTAGAGGCTGTCTTAATAATAAATGGAATATCGGTCAAGCAAATGACGTCAGTATTTTGAAACTACGTAATTACTACAGGGTTTTGTTAAAATCGATGATAGAAATAGTAAAATATTGCGACGATAACCTCCTCCTTTTTTTAAGTCGGTTAAAAAAGAACTAATATGATAAAGCTGAACAGTTTCAGTGTTTGTTTAATCGTAGAACTACAAGTCCGATTTTAAGAATTATTTATGTGTATTTAGGAAGGCTCAGAATCCTGACATTCCCACATTTCCCACGGTAGCGAAACCGAGGGGGATTGTAGGTTTGTGGGAAAAGCTCTTCATGATAAAAAGAAGTTTTTCATGATAAACAAAGTACCTAAAAGGAATAATGTTAATTTTGAAATACAACGATAATTTGTAATTTATTTATTAATTATTTTTCCCTTGCTTACAGGACTTGCTTCTTCCTAAATCTCTGGAGAGCACCTTATAGTTTTTAGTAATCTGTGGCACCTGTAAATTTTGATTTACCGGACAAACGGACCACTATGTTATCCTATACTATAAGGCTTATTGATACTCGACCGACACATCCAATTTAAAGAGAAATAATAAAGGAAACATTTTTCAAGTGTCATAAAAACATGGGACGAATGACATTTTTTTTTTAGTTGAACCAGTCTTAATAAATTGGACTATGTGAACGAAACATAGAACCTCAACTTCTTAGAAGTCGGTAAAACACAATACTTACAGGTAGCACGCAAAAAAAGCTGATGCCGCGTTTTTGCAAGTCGGCAAGACGCAAGTTTTGTTACATCACCTTGACGCGTCGCTAAATAAAGCGTCAGGTAAGTAATCAACAATATTAGCTATACGCTTGTGTTTGCAATATGAAAAACAATTTTCGTCATGCCATTCTTACGGCTAAGGAAAACTAATATTGTTGTTGTTTGCATATGACGTTATTAAATGTATCGGAAAAATATGTTTTCTAAAACAATGACGCGATCGAGCCTATCGGAAGATTTGTGGGGTTATTTACCGAATAACTACGTCACAGCTGGTGGGCTGGACCATATTGTTTATATAAGTGTTAATTACAATGAACAAGAAAGTAATTTTCTATATATTAAATAATCAAACTTTTGTATTTTGTCTGTTACGCTTGCACACCTAAGGACGCTTGAGGAAGTGAAGTAAACTTCTTAATACCTAACAAAATTACTCCCAAAATACCTCTACCAGATAGGGAAATATTTTCAGCATCGATACAGCAACCATACAGTTGTATCATCGTTGCGTGTACCTATGATATAGCAATATTTTTCTGTTATTCTTATGGTTGGTCATTAGATAGGTACTATCTTAAAGTAAGCAATCGCAAATATAAGCAAAACAGGATAAAGATACTTACCTAAATGATGATTTTCACTTTATGTGCGGTAACACAATTAATTCGAATTTAATACGATTATGATATTCAATAAGTATAACACGATACAGCTTAGCTCAAACTGGTAAATGTTGAGATTTGTTCCTGGTAGCCTGCATCATCATTCTATTTTATTATTATTATATTATCATATCAAGTATTTTCAGAAAAATACATTTTAAGGTAAGCTTTTATTTGACAGAAAACATCAACATAGGTCTAAATTATGATTGGTTAAATTTTTCCTACAAAATATAATAAGCAAGCTTACAATCACGCGATGATTATATGGTAATACCAATTAACTTTAATTAATTATAATTATTTGGTAAACGTTTTCCTAATTATGTTCTTTTTCAAGATAAAAGTCAACGGACATTGACCACTGTTAAAACAAAACAGGGGCAAATAAATTATAGGATTTTAAGATATTTGCATACCTAGGTTTCAGTTTTAGGTTAGTTATTCATTCTATTCCTGCAACATAAACTTTAAGAACACTTATTTATTTACTTATTCTTCACATTTTCACCCAGTAAAGGCAAATATTCCTATATTATGGGAGCAAATCTTTTTTTCATAGAATGTACGTAAGTACATAATATACATGAAGTTTTCCCTCCCTTTTGCAGAAAAGCATTAACGGCTCGTGCCGGCTGAAACAGGCTCGGCCGACAAGCGCGCGCCCGCGCAAGATAACACATCGTTACATCAGAAAGTCGCGCGTGCCGCCCGATCTATAAAAGCAAGGCCGGCCGCTAACGATACTCATTCACATTTCTTACTAATCAATGACAAGACGTTACAGTTATTAGCTCGTGGCAATGATCTACGCTCTCATGCATTACCTTCAAATTGTGAATACTGAAAACAACAAACAGTGGTGGCACAGTGACAATTTCTGTGATAGTCATTCTCCTCGTTTCGAACACCAGCAAAGATAACCCAGGCCTACGAATCGATTGCATCGATTAAAAGGTAAATATTTTTGTTTTTTCTCAAGTTCGCATCATGTTTACAATGACCTTAGAAACTGCATCTAAGATCTATCATTATAAATCATAACAGTCTCTAGAAGATCTTGTAGTCATTTTAATTCTACTGTTAATTCAAGTCAAAAATATTTTTTTAAATTTTAATTTTATCTCATGATTTATTTATTTTTACAAACCATTATTCAATAATCGGTTCTTTAGTAATCAAAAACCATGGGTCACTGGATACTTATCTCGCTAAACTTCCAATTCATTTACGTCATCTGATGCTGATATCTCTTGTCCCAACCATTGTTTTCGCGAGGAACCCGATAACAGCTTAAAAGAATATCTTTTAAGCAAGGGGTCACAGGTCATTAAGTAAAGGCGGTTGAAATGCAAACGACAATCCTTTCGTATGAACGCTGCAAACTTATTTGCATGCATTTATAGATCTTTAAGTAGTGGAATCCGCTTGGTTGTGGGGGTGGAAACCGGAACGGCTCAGACAAGTAAATCGATGCCGGTTCATAGTATCGCTTTACTGGGACTTCACACTCCAGTGAGCTTCACAGGGCTTTCAATTATCTTCAGATTTCTTAGTGTGCGAGAAAATGAAGAATTCTTCTGAAGCGGCAACCGCTTAAATCAAATTTCTAATAATTTCTCATTCTTGATGACCAATTAATTTTTAAAATTAGAAATCACATTTTTATAGACTACCGCTAACTTGAATTAGAATCGAAGCACATCCCTGACAAGTGGAGTGAAATTGCAAACACTAATACGGTTTCGTAATTCTTTTACAGAGTAACAAGCAAATACACCATCGACCATTTGAGTTCTGCACACTCGAAGAGATCGACGTATTGTAGTTGAAGAAAGTGAAAAGGAAGATTTGAAAGAAACAATGACGACCGTACAAGCTCCTTGCGACATCGCCCTGCCATCGGCTGTGCCCAGTCAGGAAGAGAACCTGGATATTCTGGCTCTCACCATGGCGGCGCTGCGCTTCGTCACCCCTTGGACTGCTAATAACAAACCCAGTCAGTGGTCAGATCCCATAGAGCCGGGGTCACCTGAAGCCAAAGACCGCACCATAACCCTCGCAGAAGTCAGCTACCACGACACTCCTCAAGACTGCTGGGTCGTGATATACGATCGCGTCTACGACATCACCACTTTCCTTGAAGAGGTTGGTTGAATATCAGATACTTTACTGTTCTTAAACAAAATTCTCACAATGACAAGCTTAAAAAAATGATTTGCCGACTCCATGTATTCCACAAAAGATTGCGGTTATTGAACTTAATATAATACAGTTATAGCAAATAGGGAAAGAAATTGTGTTCTGGAAACTAAATGTCATTTTCTTTTGGTTTCAGCACCCTGGTGGGGCGGATGTTATGCTGGAGTACGCGGGCCAAGACGCCAGCACCGCTTTCAGGAGTTCTGGACACTCGCGCAACACTTCTCGCGCCCTGGACCGCTTCCTCGTCGGGGAACTGCCCATGCACGAGAGGATGTACCGGCGACCGGGAGGCATGCGCCTGAGTGACATACCAGACTAGGAGCCCATAGTGACGGAAGCAACTAAAGTTTAGGGTGGATAGGAAAAGAATACCAATTATGTTTTAGATTTTGTCAAAGATGTGCTATTTAAAATTTGTAATACTTTAGTCCTAAAGAAATATCACGCCATTTAGCTCAATCAAATTGTGGCTATCATGTAACAATAAAAAATTTAGGCCTTATCAAACAAGTAGCAACTACATTATTAACCTTTCTGTTTAATGTCACGAGCTTTGATAAGGAATTCTCTGTATACAAATTCGTATATTATCTAGAATTATATTAATTAGCAAGAAATGTATAAAGCTTCTACAGATGTGAAGTGTAGCTTGAGTATTGTGTGTGAGTTTCGCCTGCATTTATTTTTACATGTTTTATTACTTAGTGTATAAATTTGTCTTATTCAGTATTAATAAGTACTTTTAGATTTTATTTTTTAATTTAATTCACAAAATAGTAAATGTTTTTTTTGTGAGTGAAATTAATGATTTTAGTTTATAACTCCTTTCTCATATTGTGAATTCGTATGAGTGACAAAGTTCCTATCGTTTCCAGTTTTTTTTAAATAAATTATGATGATAAATTATTTCAGAATTTTATTACCATGCCTAAAGTAATTGGCCTGTATTTGAACTTCATTGTTATCACAGTCGATGCCTACACGCTATCACACTTTAATCACATGAACACTTTTTGCACAACTGAACTGTTCCCATAACATAGTTGTGTTCAAATAATCTTAGATAAAAATTACTTATGTTTCAACCATAAGGACCCAGACCCTATATTTAGTACATAAAATGCCATACTAACATCAGACGAATTGTTCGTACATATTTTAAAAAAAAGTTTTAGATAATGTCTCCACGGATATTCAAATAATATGTACATTACACATTGATATATACAGGGTGTCTCTCGGTAGAGGAAGGATTTTGAAATTAAATAAAAAAAAAAACTATAATGCTTATCAAAAATATTTTAAATGTATTTGAAAAATCATAAGTTTGGATATCACGTCACACGGACTCGTGGAATCTCGTCATTGCATTTTGCTTGACACGCCGGAGAAAGGCAGAATCGATGTTCATAATTTCGTGGTGGAAATTTTCTTTAAGCTCAGCTATATTCGTTGGAATTCTGATGAAAACTTTGCTCTTAAGGTTACTTCCACAGAAAAAATCCATGGGGGTCAAATCTGGTGATTGTGGAGTCCATGCGATATTACCAAAGCGGGATATCAAATTTCTAGGAAAAAATCTCTCGAAGCTGGTCCATGGTGGCCGTTGCAGTGTGGTGGTGGCTCCATCCCGCTAAAACTACGTCCGTGAACTGTAAGCAAGATATCCTTCAAACTGGATAACTTGTTATAAGGTTTTAGGCTGATGCTCTTTTGCGTATCGACAGACGAGAATTGCGACGAACGCTAGCGTCAACTTCGCTTATTGCTTCTTCAGATCTTGAAGTCCTGCTCGGGCCCAGCCGCGGCTGATTTATGGCTGATCCTGAACTACGCAACTTCTGTACCCATTTACGAATAAGTTTTCGCTTGGTCCATCCTGTAAACGCCTTATCGTAATGAAAAAAACTGGCGCCGAGCAGTAACATACGATTTTCCGCCCTCGAAAAACGCCTCGATAGTATACACACACACGGTCTGCGCCTGACCACTGCCTTATATTAATTCTGTGCCACTGCGACTTAGTAATTGACCAATCCGCACGAACGGTGAATCTACTACGTACATTTCCAAGGGTTTATAAAATCAATTTTAGAATCCTTACTTTTCCGAGAAATTACCTATATATATATAAATGTATATAATTTATTTTTGGGGTTCCGTACCTCAAATGAATAAACGAAACCCAATAGGTTTAAGATCACTTTGTTATAAGTCTGTGAATACCATATTCTCAGTAACGAGCCTACTCTAGGTCATATCCTGTGTCATTCTATTTAATTGAAACTACGTTCTTATATTCGAAGAAGTCATTTAAAAAACAATGAAAACGTCAACGGTTACAAGTAATTAAAAAACGAGCAAGGTAATATGCGATTAAACGAGATAACCAGCGATTAATTTACTTTTATTTATTAATTTATTCATTAATGGATGTACAGTACACAGCAGCTTATCTTGTTTTGTTTACCTTCGCAATAAAAAGTGCATAAACGGTCTAGTCACGATCTTTATGTTTTGTAATTTCTTCGCCTGAAGTAAACACAAGTATAGCCTGACCAGGAATATAAAAACCCTCGCCATGTTGCGTAAAATCAATAGAACTAATTTCTTATATCTCTCTCTCTCTCTCTCAGCCCAAAGACGTCCACTGCTGGACAAAGGCCTCCCCCAAGGATTTTATCCATGGGGGAATAATTAATTAATTAATTTAATTTCTTATATACTGGCAACTAATTTAAAATCCCATCTGTCATTTCTCCTGTCAAAGTTTGACTTTCAATCAAGGGCGGATCGAGTAGGTAATTTTTTCTGGGAAGGGCACCCTTTTCCATTCTCGAGAATATTTCCGAGAAATTTTGAAGAAAGTTTTCGCTTGTTCTTTGAAAATTTCGAGCACGGCACATCACTAATGGTGGCGGATAATTTTTTTTGGAAATACGTACTTGTAAGAAACTATTACTACTAAATCCTGTTATTTTAACAACTTGAATCCTAATTTGATATGTACTGTTATGGAAGCTGCCTCCACAGTACACTATATGCAATAGTAATCTATGCTCCACAGTATGTACAAAAAATAGGAGTCAGGGGCACGTGCCCCCTTGCTCCCACCCTTTTATCCGTTACTGCTTTCATTAATGTTGCAATATAAAACGCATAAGTGCTGCCTCTAATTCAGGGTTTTTATATTTCTGGTCAGGCTTTTTTTTTACATAAGATCCAGCAAAGCGATATAAATATATGTACCTATATAATAAGTATAAACTTATTTCATAATTAGATCTTGACACGACATTGTACAAAGATGTTCATATTTTTCTTACAATAGCGTAACGATGTCATACAGAAATAATATGCAGAAAAACAAGTCAAAAGACAATATGCCGTTATGCCAAAGTAGATAAAGAGTTAAGATTATATGAAGCAGACTGGTATCTCGTCAGGTCAGGACGGTCACCGCAAAAAACTTGACTTCCGTAAGAGCCTCTAGCTTCCAAGACATAACGTCTTCGCAAGGCGTCCATCAATTTCGTGATGCATTTAAGGGGTTGAAAAAAATTGTATAATCTCACGTGAGATTTGGGGGTGTGGTGGAGTGTCGAGCCAAATCCCACCAAGGGGGGGGGAGGGAGTCAAAAAACCGTTTCTATTTATTTACATGTACCTAATTAGATTTACGTTTTAGCTTTATTCCTCAACAAACAGTATAATCTGCGTCAACATTCCCGAGCGAGTTGGAGGCGGGTACAGAACTACGGAGCTCGGGTCGGTCAACAACTAGCGATACGGCTGCGAACCGGATCGAAGCAGAATGGTGCATTATCATCACTTGTAAGGGTTAGAGCAGACAGTAAAAAATCCCTTTTTTATGTGTTACATATTTAAAATATACGTTATTATTACGTTAACTTTGAAAGCTAAAAAACATTAAAAGTAACTAGCAACAAGTAGTAACATTATAAGTAACTAGCTTTTGCCTGCGGCTTCGCCCGCGTGAATTTCCTACGGGAACAGTGCTTTTTCACGGGATGAAAGGTACCCTATGTCCTTTTCCGTACTATAGAAGTACGGAAAAGGACATATGGTACATTTTGGGCGAGTAGGTATTGCAAATTGTATGGAACAGCTGATTTTTTTTTTGAGATTCCAGAGTCGTTCCTATACAAAAAGATGTTCATATTTATGAGTACTTTCACCCCTAGGAAGGTTTTGCGTTTATTACAAATAACCCTGTATAATAGCAGCATGGGCCCGGGACTTTTGTCCCTGTGTGTATCCTCTCCCTTCCCTATATGCACTCCCTTAGAAAATTCATGCTAAATTTCAGCTTTCTACGCCCAGTATTTTTGGCTTTGCGTTGTCTATCATACAGACACTCAGTAACGGAAGAATTTATTTTTTTATTATTACCACTTACTAAATGAACATTAGGTATGTATCGTGTGTTGTGTAACATGGTCCTTAATCGTTCAGTATTTTATCTTGGTACAATTACCAGTCAATATTATGTATCTATTCTGTGTCAAGACTTTGACCGAAGTGCGCGGGAGTAAATAAATCAATGATTTGTGATATCAAGCCTTTAATCAAAACAATGAGGGAAGATATAATCATCTGTGTTATTTAATGTAATCTGGACAAGGACTAGGAAGAGCAAAATACTTGATACGTGTGCATTCATACACATAGACGACTTTAATTTTACATTGTTTTACAAGTTTATTGATAAATAAGACTATTTTTATTCTTAAAAAATAATTTAATTAATTTCAGATAATTTTATGACTTCACATTAATTTCACATTTCAAGATCCTCAGTCTTATTATTTGCTAACTTTGGATATAAATTGTTCTAACATACCACTCTCGTTGCCAAACGGTGATTCATCTTTCAAACTTTCTTCCCGAATCTGAAAATAATAATGAAAATATCAATGTACCTTAGATGTGAACCTTAGGTGTACAGTCGAGGGCAGATAAGCCTGTCCCCCCTGATATAGAATTCAGTTGTATCTGCCCACGACTGTACCTACGAGTACAAGAGAACAAAACATACCAAATTATTTAAATCTAGTCAAAAGTATATAAAAACAAAGCTGTACCTTTTTACCTAAAACTAGAGTTTAAGGTATGTAATTACACATACGTTTACAACCCGAGCTTAAGGCTACAGTCCTCGCAGCGTAAGTTCAGCTTTTCATTTGTGTGAGTGCACAGAGATATTATAAAAAGACAGTATACACTTATTATTCGGAATCACTCACACAAATGCAGAGCTGAGCTTACGCTGTGCCACTGTACCCTGTATTATAGCTAATTTTCACCTGTATATATTTATTCACATTTTTTCACATATATTTATTTTTCAATTAGAGACATTAAAATTAATATTATTCAGTTCAGTAGGCAGCAAGTGTGGTGTGGTGGAATGGTAAGTAGGCTTCAGAATGAGAAACCTAAAAACAAAAATATACCTATATCAAATCAAATGATATAAAAAATGTTTAAATAATAATATGATATATTATGAATGATAAAATCAAATGTACATACAGATGTTTTTGGTTGGCGTTCTTGGCGCGGTGGTGGTATATCTTGAGGTAGACAAGCAAAGCCGCGCTCAGCAGCACTGCCGTGGCCTGCATCGTCCACTCGCGAGGCAACGCGCATTTCGATACTTTTACTTCCTCTGGTGTTATTGTTAACTGTAAAAAGAAATTCTATATACTTCTGATTTTTTTAATCCCCGATACAAAAAGAGAAAGAATGCAGATCTGATCAATTGGGTGTGTATAGCGATCTGGATGTTCTCCATTCTATCTCTGGATGGCCATCATCAGATCACAGCTCAGAGCAATTCTGGCGTTGGACCAAAGCTTCAAAGTAACCTCGTTTGTATGAAAATCTACTGGTGTTTCTAATTATCTGACCACCACTGTAGGTTTCGTGACAGGTAGCCGTTTTTTTTTTTGTTAATAGTAATTTACTTCTGAGGCCAGCTCAATCTGTGTGATTTGTCCTTATTTTATTTATCATAAGCTTTTGCCCGCGGCCTGGCCCGCGTGAATTTCCCACGGGGACAGTGCTTTTTCTCGGGATGAAAGGTGCCTTTCTTCTCAGTACTTTCAACTATGCGATGTTATGCGAAATTATTGGAAGATTGGTACAGTAGATAAAGTGTGAAGAGGTAACAAAGAAACAAACAAATACTTAAACAACATATTAGTTAGGATTGACTTAGTCGAGCGATATTGTTCATAATTATTATGCAAGAAAATCTGTTGTCATATCATCACAATGTTGGGAGTTTAAAGGACATGACACAACATTCATACATTGTCTTTATCCCTTACGGGGTAGACAGAGCCCAAGAGTCGTGAGACTCGGAGGCCACGCTTAGCTGAATAGTGGGCTTTCTGATGGGATGGAGATTCAGGTATAGTGACAGGTTGCTAGTCCATCGCCTATGAGTGGAGGAATCCCCAGTTTAAAGCCCTTTCCCTCGATTGACTTTTACAATCTGCGCGGGAAGAGAAGCAGCTGGCACATTCTGTTTTTTCTTCGCTCCCAGACCGTGGAAGCCAGATATGACACAAACAACGGCGGATCCAGGATTTTTTTTCTGGGGGGGCACAAATCCAATTCGAAAATTCTCAGAAATTTCTCGGGTTTTTAGGAAAATTTCCCGTTATTTCCGTGAAATTTCCAAAAAACTTTCCGCTGTTTCTTTGAAAATTTCGGAAACGGCACATCACTAGTCCTGCCTGATGCTGTCTGGGGGGGGGGGGGGGGCACGTTTCTGTTATTTCTTAATTTGATATGCACTGTCATGGAATCTCCCTCCACAGTAGGTACACAAAAAAGCAGTCTGGGGGGGCACGTGCCCCCGTGCCCCCCCCTCCTCCCCCTAAATCCGCTACTGGTCACAAACATACCAAATAATACTTGGGATCCAGCCTATTCCTCCAAGAGAAGGAGGGCACCGTGTACTCGAGGAACTCAATCTTGTGTATGGCGGTGGGCACGAAGCTGTGGCGCACCACGCAGCTGTGGTGCGTGTGCGCACCGAGAGCGGCGCGCGGACGCAGGCTCTCCACCAGCAGCTCCGTGGACTCCTTATAATTTTAATTAAAGTTGTTTCATTTCTCTCTCTCTCTCAGTCGAAAGATGTCCACTGCTGGACAAAGGCCTCACAATGTTTCATTTATTTTAGCACTTTTAAATCGTCATATCAAATATCAATACATAGATTACATAATGCAGCGATGTCCAATACATTCATGCAGGGATATAGAGGACATCTACAATCTAACTCAAGACTAACTTGCTAAGAGGACTGAATGTTGACATATAGAAATCATACAAATATATTCGCCTACACGACTAAAATACATATAATAAAACTAACTTGTCAGTGTCGGGTGCATAGAAGATAATTAGGAAAAAAAACTATAAGGGGTCTTCATAGAGCCAATAGAAGCCAAATCTATTTTTTGTAGAATTTTTGTCTGTCTTTCTGTCTGTATGCGCATCACGCAAAAACTACTAGACCAAATTTGATGCGGTTTTCACTGTTGTATTGTTGAAGGTCTAACTTAAAATCTGGCGCAGGTTTTATCTTAATACGCCCCGGTTAGCACTTGAGATATAAACAAAAGTAAATTACGCGCAGAAGTCGCGGATACAGGCTAATACTTAATCAGCTAAATTAGTTGTTGTAATAGTCAATGTAATAAAATCTTAATAGATGGCGTTTTATGAAAGCCGAGTCGTAATAATGGCTGTACCTATATTGTGCGCTTTTTCTTGTCAACAGGCAGAAAAAAAAACATGACAGTTGCACAAATCACAATGTTGATACATTTTAGATGTTTATTTTATTAGATTTTATTTCAAAGAAATGCCAATTCCGTGCATTTTTGCTTTCTGTACTCGACTTTAACTAAGCGCCATCTATGAAGTTATTTTGGAATTATTTGTTTTTTTTTTTATTTCGGTCTCGGAAAATCGCCCATTAAGGAACTATTATGAGATAACCTTCGAGAGGCAGTCCCAGCGCTCCTCGAAGAGAGAGTTGCGCTCGGGCAGAGGCGCCGCGTCCGGCTCTGTGCAGATGCTGTCCGACTCGCGGTACAGCGGGTAGTGCTGGAAAATGTATACTTTATTAGCTTTTTCCCACGTCCATTTTACACGGGAACAGTACTGTTCCCGGGATGAAAGGTACTCTATGTTCTTCGCAGTACTTCTAATTATGTGTATGCGAAATTTCAGGAAGATTGGTTCCGAAAATATAGTATGGAGAGGTAAAAATCAAATAAACAAACTCACTTTCGCATTTATAATGTTAGTAAGGAAGTTAAGATTAGGACTAGCTTTTGCCCACGGCTTCGCAAGCGCGAATTTCCCACGGGAATAACGCTTTTTCTCGGAATGAAACTCCTCAGTACTTCTATGTGTATGAAAAAGGAGAAAAAGCGTGAAGACATAACAAACTCACTTTCGCATTTATAAAATTCGTTGGGATGGGATGGGATAAATAACTAGCTGGGCTTCGGAGCTCTGCTTCAACATAACAGGAGTCTAAAAAGGTCATTTTGACGAATCAGAATATGATCCGTTCTCTAAATATTTAAAAATAAACCTTATAGATCAACTTATATGGTTCATTTTTAAATATTTAGAAAATAGGAAATGGATCATTATCATTATTCTGATTCGTCAAATTGTTCTTTTTAGACCCCTTGATAACTATTTATCAAGCATTGAGACATTTTGTTCACACTTTGATTATTTATATTAAAATCTCTATGGTTTCTTGTGGTTCAAATGATAATGTACACAAAATATTGTTAAAAATTTACCTGCATTATGATTGGCCTACTGTATTTCTTCAACTTGGTTTTACTTCTACAGAGAGATGAGCCACTGCTGCATCGCAATATATCTAGAAAATATAACAATATTTACATTCAGAAAAAAGTGAAGCAAATTGGAATAGAAATTTTTAATATAGTACCTATAAGTTTTTTTTCCTATTTAAGAGCTTTGATCTTGTAGTATCATTATATGGATGAAACACACACAGACTTTCTTGACAAAGTTAATTGAGTATTTTTGATGTAAATAAATACATCTATTGGCGCGGCTTGGCAGTGAATTCGACTGGAATACCATAACGGAAAATGGTGTAATCATCGTGCCATTGATGCTCAGATGTTTTTACATCTTCCGGGCGTTCCCTGACGGCTATTATTTTAGCTTATTTTTTTTCATTGCCTTCTAATTTTCTCTTTCTAATGCAACCTCCAACCAGTTTCTCCTAAATGTTCTTAAATGTTGTCATAAGTTTAATATTTGTATGACCAAAATTTAGTTTGTATCAATATAAAATTATAAGCCCAGCTAAACAAAAGCGTACATTTTGCTACTAAATCTCATATTACTTGAGCAGTTTTATCAGTAAGAATGTATTAAAAAAAATATCCTTTTTAAGTACCTCACATATTTATTTACCCGATATTCTGTTTAATTCCGCAACAGCTTGTGAACACAATGTGCAGCCATCTCCTTCCATTGCCATTGAGTTCAGCAGAACAAAGTGGTTGTTCTTGATGGTGACGAGGCTGACGGGCGGAGAAGACAGCTTGGTCTCGAAGCGACGCGCCAAATGAGGCGTTATCCTTTAAATACAAGAGATTAACAATTTTCACAAAATTTTAAGATCACAAAAAATATTATCAATTAATAATTATTATTATATTCTATATTGCTCAATGTTACTTCATGAATACAATTATACGTATAAATCATACTGTGATATCATGGTACATTTATAGTATTGCAGCTAAGTATACATTTATATTGAATTCCTAAAAGTATATTTCTTAAATTACTTTCTAGTGTGTAATTTACCCAAATTGCTCTACTTGCTTAAATCTGATGAGAAGAAGTAGGTAATGAGGATACTAAATAAAATGTAGGTAATAACAATTTACAGCTCAAAACAAGGCTCATATGGAACATAAATGATAAGATAAGATTAAAAGATATAAATAAAAGATAAGATAGATTGTAAGATGTAAATAAATAAATAATAAAAAAGTGAAAAAAACAAATATACCAAAATGTATTTATCATCAGTGAATTTCATTACCTACGAAATATATCACTTTCTTTTGGTCCATAAGCTCGAATTTTCCTTTCAAGCTGCTTACTTCAGTGTGTATAAACAAAATTTAAATTATTAACTTATTAAGAACCTATAACTAATTATAATAAGTTTTTTCTATTTTTTTGTTTAACAATACTATATAATAGTTTAGAAAATGTTGGTGCAATAAAATTTTATTTTAGGAATTTTCCTTATTATTTACCTATAGTGAAATCCAATATCATGGTTTCCAACAACTGAATACATTTCTGTCCCCTCGGGTACTTTGAATAATCTATGAAATCTGTCCACATAATCATTGAACTCATTATCAGAACACCATTTGCCTTCATCAAAAAGATCACCTGAAGAGATAAAAACGTATTTCAATAAATAACCAAAATAAAACCACATACCCTAGGTATTTGAAAAGTATTTCAAAAACTTTATTAGACTTTGAGAGTTATGTATGAAGATGCCAGTCCCAGTAGTAAGTACAGTTTTAAAATATATACTTTTAATGATATGAATAGAAATGAAAGAAACAAACCTAATACAAACACAACATCAGGCCTATGCAGTGTCATAGCTGTTTGAAAAGCTCTATGCATCTGCCATTCCCTTCTCCATTTGTCTACCCAGTGGCCATTCCGTGACCCCAGTAAATGTGTATCAGCTATCACCATAGCATAAACAGTATCCACTTTATCTGCATACTCGTTGTTGAGTTCTGGCCATCCGCACTGCACAATAAAAATAGTATGTATAACTGAACATGTTTGATACACACTTTTCAGGGAAGATTCGGTATCATTGGGCTGGTACACTTACCTGTATTTGAGTCACATAATAAATTAAATATTCACAGTAAACATAAATAAACAACAGACCTACAACGAACCGAATAAAAAAATAATAAATATGACGGAAACGGCGAAGAAACAAAGCCATATTATTAAAAAGTCCTTGTGATGACAAGGACTTTTTAATTCGAAGTATTCCTGACGACTCATATTTTTAGTAATTAACTACCATTTTAATTCAATATTATTTGTTAATATTCTCGGAATTCAGACAGAACAGAACACCGAATGTACATATTGTATGTATTGAATTTTTTTGATACAAACAATTGAATGAAAGAAAGAAATTGACAGTGACATAAAAAAAATCTTGACCCGCAAAGAAATTGATCATCTATAATGATATTAATATAAAAGATGATTGGAGGATAGGATAACCGTTAAATTCCTAGTTCTCGATTTCTTCCTTTGAAAATTTCCGAACATTTTAGAGAAATTCTCGGTTTTTTTAGGAAAATTCGGAAAATGTTCTGTTCTTGAGAATATTTCCAAGACCAAGTTTCCGCTATGGTTTCCGCTTGTTCTTTGATTCCAAACTACTATAAACTATAACCCTATGGTCCTTGTGTGAGAGCTTTAACAAATAAAAAATCAGCTGATTGTCAATGTCATCTATCAATGTCAATCTCGCGTGATTTTCTTTGCAGATATTGTATTATAAACTAGCAATATTTTTTTCGGTCGAAATGTTTACATTTTTATGGTTACTATTATAAAATTAGGTATTGAGAATAATTGCAAATATTCTATTTTGTTAATATCAATTCTTCATCAGAAAAAGACTTCGTTAAGAGTACTGTATTATTAAGTAAAAATGTCTGTGCATTGGAGTTCAGAATTAATGAAATGGGAGTACCGCGAGCTTCAAGCTACTGCGATGTCCGTGGATTTCTCAGGAAATAATGTTCTACTAGCAGGCAGGAGATGGTTAGCCATCAAACAGATTAGCTTAGAAGATGACGGCGGTGACATTGTGAAAAAATATCCGCGACACAGCAAATATGACGCCGCAGGGGCAGAATGGTGCCAGTCATATCATGGCCAAAAGCTCTGTGCTATTGCGGTTCGTTAGCATTTTATTTATTCTTTTTCAAATCATATTCCTTAACATATGTTTTTGTTAAGTGTTCAAATTTCTGGTACCTACCTACATTTGTATATATTTTATTTTATATTTATTCTTGATTGTCTCCGTTTTGCACAGGTTTATATTATACCTATAAACCACCCAGAAGAAATTATCTAAATTATAGTTAAAACCACTTCAAAATCAGTAGCTTATTACAGATGTGCAATTTTGTTTTGAACTATATAAGGTAACTGTACGGAATTCCGGAGTGTTAAGGCGTTTTTGTCTTTCCAAGCAACTTCCAGTAAAACAGAAAAACTCAGCGATTTGAAATTAGTGCTGTCGTAAAAAGTGGTTTTCAGAGAGGAGATTGATATGTAATACTACTGTATTAAACGATGTATTAGAAGACTAATTGTAATTTATCTAGGCCCCATAAAAGTCCATAATTACGGTATAAAATTTGACTCTGGAGATAAATCCGTAAATGCGTGCTCGTAATTCCGGTATATGCTGAAAAATGCCGTTCTGCTGCAGAATTATATAATTTAATAATAAACTGAAAATATAAATTTAATTTAGGTCTGAAATAAAGTTATCTTGTTTAAAATGTAAGGAATAAAGATTTATTTATGTTTCTAGGTACATATCAAATCAACTTACTTCAAGCAGGGTTTAGCGAACAATATTATATTAGTTTCTTTTTTTTTATACATATAATATAATCCGTTTATAAGTCTACTAGCTTTTGCCCGCGGCTTCGCCCGCGTGAAATTCCCATGGGAATAGTGCTTTTTCCCGGGATGAAAGGTACCCTATGTCCTTCTCCGTACTTCTAACTATATGTATGCGAAATTTCATGGAGATTGGTTCAGGAGTTAAAGCGTGAAGAGGTAGCAAACAAACAAATAAATATATAAACAAACAAACTCACTTTCGCATTTATAATATTGGTTAGGATTAGAATAGGATTACTTTTGCCAGCGACTTTCGGGGAAACCTCTCTTAGTGTTGTCGCGTTCCTACGGAACCTAACGGGGCATCTAAGTACTTTGTAAAGGCATCGTAAAACAATTACCAAAATGCACAATGGCTTTGCAACAAAGGACCGTACGTAACGTTATTTTTATACTTATTTTATGATACATATCTTTATGGTTATTGCCGAAGGAACTTTAACTAACTAATTTGTACAACCATTTTTTATCACAAAATGTTCCGTTATTACTTCACTCTCTAAACAGAGAACACGCATTTCATTTACCATCCCTTCTGATACAAACCCACCCAATACTTATCCGAACCTAGTAAGTACTAAGTACAGTGTTTCGGTCAGTTATTTGCCCTGTATATTAATATGAATAGGCTGAATACGCAAAAATATGGTATAAAAATGGTATTCTCTAAAAAAAAACGTAATTTACGATTAATAAACCACGATGTATGCAATTTTCATTAAAAACTTGATTGATAATTGATACTAATTTGAAAATTAACATCAACCGAGTTAAAGCTTCCTAAAAGTTCAAAATTTCCATAGCTACCAAGACCGTTGTACTATATCGTAATAAGAGATACAGCCAAAAACAGTGTAGGTAATTGTGTTAACTGAAATTTCTAATGAGTAATTGTTCTCAACAACACACAATGACTTAAAATCTGTAGTAATATCATCATGCTAGTAATAGGTAAAAAAATTATACTGGAACATCGAAAAGTTTTAAATAAATTAGTGATTTTGTACCGAAGGCATTAGTGACGAATTCGTAAAAAGTAAAAAATAGTTTCACTTTACACACGTTTTTTTATAATAAAGAAAAATAAAATCGTAATACGTAATTTGATCACACGAAACCATTATATACTTTAGACCCGTAACAATATTCTTCATTGACTTATTTCATCTAGGTGCCTGGATAATTACAAAAACAAAATCAATTTATTGTCCTCCATTCCGTAATAGTTACGTATTAACGGACATGGTTGGTTCTTCGTGTAGGTAAATACGGCAATCAGTAAATTAAGAATTAACTAACTAAAAACTAATTGAAGTAACTTGAGAGAGTAATTAATCAGTTTGTTTTAAGAACCTTCAAAATAATTGCGACATTTTGTTATGAAAATACTTACATATCACTCATAATTCCCTTATGAAAATCCGCGCGGCACCTTGCAGTACGCAACACACGCACTAATAGTAATAGCGATTTGGCGCTGACTGACCTTAGGAGACATCATAACTGAATCAACGATGTTTGTAATTCTTTTTTACCATGTGTAATTGAATCTTTTTTGTTTATGCTTGATAGATAATTACATAAATCATTAAAATAATTAGTAGTTTTCTTATTTTTTGGCCTAAACCAAAAACTTACGGAATTCCGTACACTTACGTAATATGGTACACCTACCTTATTGATAGTTGTATGTAATTAGATTTAAGAAGTTACTTGTCTATGTTTGATTTTTAGTCAAATTACTTTGAAAATATATAGTCCTGTAACTTATAAAGTTATGTAACTTGTGTAAGTGTACATACATGAAATGAGAAAATGTCTTATAAATATTTCTTTTTTAGAGCAACCAGAGAGTTGATGTCTATGAGTGGCGTGCTGGCAATGACTTAACATGTATATGCTCACTCCGTGGTCATACTCGTGTTGTAAGTGACACGCACTTCCATAGACAAGACCACAATTTAATAGCTACCTGCTCTATTGATACATTTACTCATTTATGGGATTTACGAGATGCAAGAAAACCAGTTGTATCTCTATGCGCAGTTGGTTTGTATTTGTACCATTAATTTTTATAGTTTTCGTAATGTTCAGCTATTTATTGAACTTATTTTAATTTTTAGCTGGTGCATCTCAAGTTCAGTGGAATAAAGTGGCTACACATATTGTGGCCACTGCTCATGATGGTGATATAAAAATTTGGGACTACCGTAAGCACACCGCACCCATACATTATATATCAGCTCATCTGTGTAAAATACATGGAGTAGATTGGAGTCCCCATCATGAGTATCAGCTGGTCACATCCAGTCATGATGGAAGCATCAAATACTTTGACATAAACAATGGAAGACGTCCAGAAAATATTATCATGACAAATTTCCCTGTATGGAGAGCCATATATACTCCATTTGGTAGTGGGTTATTGACTATTGGAGTGGGTTGGGGAGGGTTGCCAAGAGCTGAACAAGCTGGTGTGATTGGGATATGGGTAGGCGGTTCTCTGACTCACAGATTAGTTGGCCACACGGATACTGTACAGACCATGGTGTGGAGGCCAAACACATCACCATCTAATTACCAGTTGGTCACTTGGGGAAGAGACCAGACTTTAAGACTATGGTCAATGCACCCGTCCCTATTGAAAATGTGTAACCATTACCTGCCTGATGATGATGACAATGATGAAGATAATAATAGTGACTGTTAGTATCAATTTTGCTTAATTTCTATATAACTACAACCAAATGTAGTGAGTGAAATTGTGCTTCAAGATATTTGTATAATTTTTATCAGTAGCATTGAAGCTCGTCTGTTTTATTTATTGCTAAATTTGATGTTCTGATTTTTGAAGGAATATAGAATTATTTCAAATATTCTTTCTTTATTTCAGCTACAAGCTATTCTTCTATAGTGGGCTCAATGAATGATGTGTCTCTTGATAACAAAGGTCAAGACATTCAAATGGTAAGTGATACTGATATTGGAGGAAATTTAAGTTCTTAAGTCTTTCTTTTTCTGGATTGTTTGAGTTAGTTATCCTACTACCCGTGCGGATAAAGAATGGGATTGAAAATGGCGGCTCATAGAGCCGGTACCGTCAGCATAATAAGTAAAAACGCATTAACGAATTAGGTAACTAGTAAAATAACTGAAAAACGGTTAACTATTTTTACCGTTGAAACTTTTTCGTTATTTTATTGTGCAGAGCAACTACGCTCTGCTGCCAGAAAATGTGGCAGCGAGAATCCGGACAAACGAAGCGGCGGGAAGAATTCTGTACCGGAACTTCACCGGGAAAAAACCACCGGTAAAAATAAGTACCGGGAAAAAATCTCCACGCGGCACCACGTTTGCCCGACTAAAACCTAACTAACTTAACGCAGTCTGCTACCACCGTAGCTTATGAAGGAGCTACAGGGCCCTATATGATAACCTAACCTATAAATTAACTACAATTGAACACTTACCAAATTAAATCTTCTTTCTCTTCGGATCCAAACTTGAGTGTCTTCGGGAAGGGGGAATTCCTAATCACCCTACCTAACCCTTGAGATCTCAATTCCCCAGGACAACTAAATAGATTTCTTCCCGTAGTTTCACTCGGGAACAGTCAGATGTGAACAGCCAGCCACGTTTCACCTCTCACAAGAAAAAGTCACAATAACAGAGTTTTTCACAAACACAAATTCAATAGTTATTTAACAAACAGGAGATTCACAATTATCACTCAAACTAAACAACAAGCAAAAGACGCGAGACCGCTCCGCGTATTAAAATCAAACCGATATCGCCCTGGACAATGCAATGGCGACGCCATTCACGCTAGCAGTGTGAGAACCCCAAAACGCCTGGCGGCGATAACAGGAAACGCCTGCGTTTAGTTTTACCCAATATATTACAAACATCCCCCCGTCCCGGTCTGAGAAGCAGACCGCTAGCTTACTCTACGGGAAGGCGGGCGAGAGAGGTCACACCTCTCCTTAAAATCGAACCGTCGACCAACACCTCAGCCACACGCGGAGTGCCATCTCCGCCAAGAATCAAACGTAATATGCGAGCTCGTCGCCAAAGCAATGAGGGCAAATTTGCCTCTTTTAACAATACTAAATCACCCTCCCTGGGAGGCTCAGTCCTGTCTGTCCACTTCACTCTTTGCTGCAGCAAATGCAAATATTCAAGCGACCAGCGACGCCAAAAGTCCTGGCTCATTTGCTGCAACATTTGAAAACGCGACAACCGATATACGCGTTCATCCTTCCACGGGTATTCGGGCAGGGCATTCAACGGCCCTCCCACCAAAAAATGACCAGGGGTGAGAGCTTCCAAGTCATTTGGATCTGGAGATAGCGGACAGAGAGGACGAGAGTTGAGGACCGCCTCAACTTTACAAAACACTGTGGCCAGCTCTTCAAAAGTTAGAGCCGTTTCTCCGATAATGCGGCGGAGGTGGGTCTTTGCGGATTTCACAGCCGCTTCAAAAATCCCTCCCCAATGGGGGCAACTTGGGGGACTAAACTTCCAGGTTATTCCCCTTTGGGCAGCAATTTGACTTAAACTAGTACAATTTTTATCAATAAACACAGAAACATCCTTAAGATAATTTACAGTTCCCTTATAGTTTGTGCCATTAT
Source organism: Ephestia elutella (assembly GCA_018467065.1). Classification (NCBI taxonomy): domain Eukaryota; kingdom Metazoa; phylum Arthropoda; class Insecta; order Lepidoptera; family Pyralidae; genus Ephestia; species Ephestia elutella. The sequence goes on along the minus strand of CM031567.1, from coordinate 6,102,424 downwards.
CAGACCTAATAAGGGAAGGTAGACCTCGACGCGAAACAAAGCGATCCAACGCGGCGACGAAGGCCTCCGTAGTCAGAGCCGATACCACCTCCAAATGGACAGCCTTGGTGGCCAAACAAACAAATACACACAAATAGCCCTTCACAATACGGGCATTACGAAAGGGAGAAGCCTTGATCGAAAAGGGACCGGCAAAATCGGTTCCAACGCCGTCAAACGGCCTCGAAGGTCGGATTCGATCAGCGGGCAAATCACCCATCTGTGGTTGCATCGTGGATGCCTTCAACCTATAACATGCAATACATCGAAACAGGACACTACGGATTGCTCTTCGGGCAGACAAAATCCAAAATTCGCGTTGCAAAATAGCCAACAAAGCATTGCACCCAGCATGGGCGTTACGAATGTGTCGATCAGACACCAAAAGCTGCACCAAGGGTCCGCCCTTGGGCAACAACAGAGGATGGCGAGTCTCATATGGAAGATCCGCCTTCCGGAGCCTGCCTCCAACCCGAAGAAGCCCATCCGAGTCGATGTACGGGTTCAAACGAGCGACCGCGCCCTTCAACTTAGCGCGTCCGTCGCGCAAAATACGAAGCTCCGACTCAAACCGTCCGGTCTGCACGACACGGACCCAATGCAACAATGCGCTCCGGCGCTCTTCTGCACCTGCAATCGGCTCCAACCGCTTTGCCTGTGGGTTTCTACAATTATGTATGAAACGCTTAATCCAACTGGTAACACCCAGAAGCTTATCCAAACTGCTATACCGAGCAAGTAGCCAATCCGGCTCCGACGTCGTCTCAGCGACTACAGCATGTACACGGAGCCCAGTCAAACTCAAAGAAGTAACATCTGTCTGACAGACAGGCCAAGAAGTTTCTGATCCCATCAGCCACTCTGGACCCCACCAGAGCGGGTGTGACACCAATTCTGGTGCCGTACAACCTCGGGAGGCACAGTCCGCTGGGTTAAGCTCTCCCGGCACATGTCTCCATGTTATATCAATTCCGATATTCTGGATTTGGGAAACCCTGTTTCCAACAAAAACCTCCAAGGTATGTGGGGCCGCGCGCAACCATGCAAGCGCGACCTGGCTATCCGACCAGGCGAAGATGTCTCGTATCTCGACCGTGGCCGCCAGCTCACTGGCAACGTGATGCAACAATTTAGAGAGAAGGTGAGCTCCACTCAACTCAAGCTTGGGAATAGTCAGCCTAGTCCTGATGGGGGCGACCTTGCTCTTCCCTAACAAAAGCGAGACATTGACCCGGCCATCGGCGTCAACTGTCCGCATATAGACTGACGCGGCGTAGCCTCGCTCCGACGCGTCACAAAAGCCATGCAGGCTGGCTCGATATTTCCCGGGGGCAATATTCGACGAGGCAAGGCAATCCGATTGACTTCCTTAATCGATGAAAACAACTCGAGCCAATCATCCAATGGAGAGCCAAACAGCGGCTCGTCCCACGAGACGCCCAAAGTCCAAAGTCTCTGAAGAAGACACTTTGCAGAGAATATCACTGGACTGATCCAACCACTTGGATCAAACATACGGGCTATTACGGACAACACCGTTCTCTTAGTCCAGACCTTTGGTATTTCCAAGTCCACTTGGAATGTAAAAATATCGGTTAGCGGCTGGTACTGCATGCCCAGCACCGCTATCCTGTTGGGATCATCCACATCCTCAAACAGGTGAGGGTTCTGTTGGTGATCCTCCGGGATCCCTTCTAGAACTTTAGGCTCATTAGACAACCACTTACGTAGCTCGTAGCCACCTGTCTTCAATATTTCAATCAATTCATCCCGCAGTAGGAGGGCCTCCTCAATACTTTGGGCTCCGGTGCACACGTCATCGACATACAAGTCACGTGACAGCACGGAAGCCCCACGAGGAAAGCGGATCCGTTCCCGCTCTGCCAATTCAAGCAATGATCTGATGGCGATATAGGGACTAGATTTCAAACCATACGTGTTTGTGTTGAGTTCATACACCGTCACAGGATCCTCAGGGCGCTCACGCCAGAGTATCAACTGGAATCGCCTGTCCTCAGGATGTATGACTGTCTGGCGGAACATCATCCGGATGTCCGCGCCAAAAACCACTTGATGTCTTCTAAAGTTCAAGATGATGTCAATTATGTCCCTATGCAATTTGGGACCTGAATGCAAACACAGATTCAACGAAACCCCGTTCGAAGTGGGTGCGGACCCATCAAAGACAGTCCGCAACTTGCCCGTTGAGGCCTTCACCACCGCGTGGTGGGGCAAAAAATAATGCTCAGTTGAGCTCCAATCAACTCGAGCCGGAGACATGTGACCCAAATCCTCGTACTCGCGCATAAATTCAATATATTTATCGCGAAGTACGTGGTCACGCTGCATACGTCGCTCCATGGACAGCAGTCGTTTCTCCGCAAGCGCCCTACTGTGCCCTAGGCTAGGACGAGAGGCAACAAAAGGTAACCTAGTTACAAACCGACCGGAGGGCAACCTCTCCGTGGTCGATCGAAAAAGGGCTTCGCACTCAGCGTGTTCCGGATCCATCCTGGAACTCATAGGTGGCTCCTCCACCTCCCAAAACCTTTGCATGGTCTTGGCCAAGGACGCAGATGCGACGACCGGTGGCTCCTCCACGGTGCTATTATCAAACACAGGGCCCATCAGGGCAAAACCAAAAATCGTAGACACTGCCATCAGTGAAGACGAACCCAGAGCCTTCTGTGTACCCAACAAAATCCAACCCAATACGTCCGAGCCTAGGAGCAAGTCCACTGGGCCGGGATGAAAGACAAAGGGGTCGGCCAAATCCAGACCCGAAACCAAAGACAACACACCCGGCGGTATGTCTGTCGAGGGGTGCCAACCCGCAATGGTATCCATTACCATAGCCGAAGTCGTGATCCTCATTGTGGAGGACTTCAGCGAAGAAAAGGTGACAAGTGTCTGGCCCGTCAGACACTTCACTTGTATGCCACCAACTCCAAGAAGTGGCACAGGCGAGTCTTCCACGACTAAACCTAACTGGTGTGCCACTCGAGTGGTAACCAAACTGCTTTGAGCCCCTGAGTCCAACAGAGCTCTCAAATTAATGGCTTCCCCCCTACGACCCCATACGCGGACCACCGCGGTAGGGAGCAGAACCGTCCGCGGCTCTGTCCCAGCAAGGGAGCAAGCTAGTTACGGGCTCCCCACTCTCTCCAAACCAGGGGCGCGCCACTGACCCGGATAATATGGCGGGCGAGTGCACATCCCCATCTGAGGGGGGGCATAACCCGCGGCCCGGCCATACATATGGTACGGCGGGTGGTACTCCAGCCGTGGGTACTCGTGCAGCGGCGGAGAAAACCGCTGCGGCTGCATGTGTTGGGTATTGGTAACCCGCGTGGAGGGGGGTGTCCCCACTCTCACGTCCGATCTAGGGCCCCCGCCCATGGGGGCCCCATCCGGGGCCTGGCCAGCCACATACTGGCCATGACCTTGGGGCGCGTGGTCCCGGTCCGCCAAGACCCGCGCCGGTACGCGACCCCCCTCCCGAGGGGGGGTGCGACGAGCGAAGCCGCGTCCTCCGTCCGGTGGTGGAGGGCTTCGCGCAGGAGCGCCCCCGCCCATAGGGGACCCCTGCCTCAACATCCGGGTGCCATCCCCGTTGCGGTTCATGCAAAGCATCGCGTGGTGCCGCCCACGGCATGCACTGCATGGTATGGCACTGGGACAGTCACGTGCATAGTGACCGCCCAAACAATAAAAGCAAAGTTCATGCCGCTTTGCCATGCGGCGCCGATCTTGTACTGGCAGTCCCTGCCAGTCCCTGCATTGCAGCAGGCTGTGGCCCATCCGACCACATTGCAGGCAGTCCGCGTCCCTCGCGACTGCTGCCGTGTGTGCAACCCGCGCACCAGCTCCACGCGGTGGCGGTTGCCGTCCCTGTTGGGGCCTCCCTCGCCATGAGGGTTCCAAGGGCCTACGTTCAGGCGCTCTGGATGGCGCTGAGTCCGTCATGGTATTCTCAGCAGCCCGTGCCTCAAACTCCAAAAACTTCACCAAGTCAGTGAATGTTGGTAGGGTGGTGCTATCCCGTTCCGCATTCTCGCGCTCAAATCGCGAGCGGATGTCATTGGGTAATTTGCCCAATACAATGTGCACCAGCAAAAAGGACCATTGGTCCACCGGCAGCCCCAGTGTGCGGAGCGCGTTACAGGCCACTGTAACGGGCGTGAGCAACTGCAGGCGCAACTGTGCCCTGTTGGCCACCTTGGGCAGGGCCATCAACTGTGCGGCGTGCGCATCCGCTAACAAACGTAAGTTTTGGTAGCGGGAGTTCAATAACTCCCAAGCCGTATCGTACTGGTCGTCCTCCACCCGGAGGTGCTGGATGAGCGACCGCGCTTCATCCTCAAGAGTGGAGAGGAGGTAGGCCATCTTCTGGGCCTTCGACAAATCCTGTCGTGCTACGACCAGGGACTCAAACATATTTTTATATGCTACCCACTCCTCCATCCTACCCCCAAAGTGGGACAGCTGAAGGGTGGGGAGCCGACCAGTAACCGCTGGTCCTTCCTGTCTAACAGGTGTGCGAGGGGCTGGTCCGCCAGCCTGTCTCGCCCTTATTGCGGTCACCGCCTCCGCGATATCATCGTGCAGACTCAGGATCTGGTCCATGTCCGCCATGTGACCTGCGTAGGCCTCCGGGGTAAGATCGGCTTCGGTAAGCGCCGCCATGGCCGCTTCCGCGCTAATCAATCGTGAGTGGAGGTGATCCGCTCTTAGCAGTATGGCGCCCTCCTGTCCTTCCGGGACAGGAGTCCTCCGGCCGTCACAAACCATCTCAATTCGTTGGCGAGTGTCGCCCTAGCATTGGAGGCCTTCGCCATCGCGTCAAGTCACAAACAAAAAATAACAAAAGGTAAATAAAAAACAACAAAATCAAGCAACTACACGAAGAACCGCGGTAGGTATGAGAATGGCACAAACCCGGAACGCACGGTACAAACCGCAAACAAATACAAAAAAGGTTACAAATATTCTTATACAAACAAACTAAGAAAAATCTAATAATTTTTACAAACAATTAATTATTTTTTTACAAACGAACAAATAGAGGGTAGATAAACTACGCTCTGCTACCAGAAAATGTGCAGAGCAACTACGCTCTGCTGCCAGAAAATGTGGCAGCGAGAATCCGGACAAACGAAGCGGCGGGAAGAATTCTGTACCGGAACTTCACCGGGAAAAAACCACCGGTAAAAATAAGTACCGGGAAAAAATCTCCACGCGGCACCACGTTTGCCCGACTAAAACCTAACTAACTTAACGCAGTCTGCTACCACCGTAGCTTATGAAGGGAGCTACAGGGCCCTATATGATAACCTAACCTATAAATTAACTACAATTGAACACTTACCAAATTAAATCTTCTTTCTCTTCGGATCCAAACTTGAGTGTCTTCGGGAAGGGGGAATTCCTAATCACCCTACCTAACCCTTGAGATCTCAATTCCCCAGGACAACTAAATAGATTTCTTCCCGTAGTTTCACTCGGGAACAGTCAGATGTGAACAGCCAGCCACGTTTCACCTCTCACAAGAAAAAGTCACAATAACAGAGTTTTTCACAAACACAAATTCAATAGTTATTTAACAAACAGGAGATTCACAATTATCACTCAAACTAAACAACAAGCAAAAGACGCGAGACCGCTCCGCGTATTAAAATCAAACCGATATCGCCCTGGACAATGCAATGGCGACGCCATTCACGCTAGCAGTGTGAGAACCCCAAAACGCCTGGCGGCGATAACAGGAAACGCCTGCGTTTAGTTTTACCCAATATATTACAAACATTATTACAATTAAACAGTTCCCTATGTGTGTTTCATATTTTGTGAACTTTTTGGTACAAATATAATAAAATTACAGTACAGAAAAAATAATGAAATATTACTTTACAAACTACGCGTTATTATATCGCGTTTATAAACGAATTTTCGCGCATCGCTATGCAGTACTTTCCCGCGTTTATGCTCTATGGTAAAAATAATATAAAACAACAACAAATAACTAACAAGGCGTTAACAGTAAATTATAACAACAAACAAATTAAACAACAAATAACAAGATTAACAACAACTTTAAAGTCTCACAACTCAGAGAACGCGTCTAGCTCACAGAATTGCGAAACCGGACTGACGACGACGGGGCCCTCTCCTGACTTTGTTTTTTAACGTTATTTTTTTTGTCAGACTGTACTCACTAGTGTGAGTATAGACGCAAATAGTGTGCGAGCGAGAAGTGAATAGTTGCGCCGCCATTTCTAATCCCATTCTTTATCCGCACGGGTTAATATTATAAATGCGAAAGTGACTCTCTTTGTTTGTTGGTACCCCTTCACGCTTTATCTACTAAACCAACCTTCCTGAAATTTCGCATACACATAGCTGGAAGTACGGAGAAGGACATAGGGTACCTTTCATCCTGGGAAAAAACACTGTTCCCGTGGGTAATTCACCCGGGCGAAGCAGAATTTATGGCTAACATAAAATTCTTCATATCATTACCAATTTGAGCACCACACCAATTTTTATATTTTGTCTGCATGTGTGTCAGTGAATTTGTTTATTCTATATTATTTCTTTCAAGGAATAAGGAGAGAGAGGCCTTTGCCTAGTACTAATTTTTTGTATTGTTTCTCTTGTTTATTTTTTATTTTATGGCATCCACGGAAGACCAGCGTCTTGGTTCACGCCACGACATATACTGAGTGGAGACCATTTTGGTACAATTGTTGTAAATACTTGTTCTGTGTTCATGGAATATGTATTTTTGTATCAAATGAACATTTTTTTCTTTCTTCTTTCTTTCTAAATATTATTTCTTTCAGAACAAGCTATCTAACAAATCTATGACGTCAATAGATGAAGAATTTGAGTCAATTCGAGAGATGGCAAACATTGAGGTGACAGACATGAACATTGAAACACGAACGTGCCAGATTCATTCGGAGCGCAATGGGTACACTGCCAATTTGCAAGTAGTGTTCCCTAGAAACGTGACAGAACAAACTATACCCAAATTCTCTTGGCTTTCGGGCACAAATGTTGATAGCGCAACTACTATAAAAATTCTTCAGGCCATAAATAAAACCGCTTACAAAAAGAAGAAGGAGGGCCATAGATGTTTGCTACATTGCTTGAAAACATTGGCAACGTCAGTAGATGAGGTATACAACAATAACTCGTATTCATATGCACTGACTGCTTAAATTAGAACCATCTTCAACTAATCTCTGCTGTCTTTCAGATACCTGTTAAGTCTAATGATGACACAGATTCGATGAAATCAAGCCAAAGAAGTCAATCGGAAAGTGAAAATGCGGGAGATTCATGCATCCCTTTCCCTCGCACTTGTGGCGCTAAATGGTGCGGAGTGAGCACGCTAGTCGTATTCAATAGACCACCAAATGCTAGAAGATTGTCATTAAAACATGAGACGGGAACACCTCGATCGATGTCTTCTTTGTCTTTGGCTCCAACGATTTTTGGAACTGGCTACAGTTCTGTGTCGCCTCATGCCACCACCACTCCTTCGCCGACAAATGCTCCGGGATTTCCACAATTGCACCATAGACATCCGTCGAATTCCATAACAACCTTTTATTTTCAAGACAGATGGGTAAGTCAAGTTATATTAATCGTTAGATTCGTTGGACTCCCGCACGTAGGGTTCCGTATCCTAAATTATTATTTTAGTAAACAATATAAATCTTCCATTGTTCTTATTTAAGAGCTTGCTCTTGTCGATGGAGAATACGCCACGCTTCTCTACTCGGTTTTACATTTTACGACACGACGCTGCCTTCTCTTTCAGTTGGCTTAAACATATAACTCTATCTCGGTTCTCCCTGGACTTCTTCCCTTCACCTTTCCTATAAAAATATTTTAAAAAAGTCATCAAAGCCTTAAGGATACACACCCCGGACACTCCATACAACGCTCGCAAATTAATTACCACATGGGCAAATAACGTTTGTATACGCGCAAATGTGTGCGTGAAATTTAGTACCTAGGGCTGCTGCTTACGTGTCGTGGTTATCAATCAAAATGGCGCTAAAGTGCGCCGATTACGCGCCAGCCCTCGTTAATCGTGTCAGTGATGTCTACAACGAAGTGCGAGGTGTGGTAAAAGGACGGTATTTTAAATGAGGCGTCGAATGGCCGTCCTGTACATTAGTACTATTACTTATTCCATTTGTTCGGCGCCGCCGTCACAGAAGGCAGGCGGGCGTCGCGCGGGCAGTATGCGCAGCCGCGGCAGCATCTCTGGCTGCGGCGCGCCGCGCGTGCTGCTGTACTCCGCCGGCGACCTGTTCCCGCTGCGGCGCGACCTCGCCGAGAAGTACGTCATAGATGCTGATGATCCCGTCGGTGAGTGGGATGTCGCCTTTTCTCATTCAATAGCTTTATTTTTTAGAATATTTTTTTTTCTATAGGATATCGATGCGACGCCGATGGCTATAAAGGATTGCGATTTTACCATCGGTTGATTTATATGGAAAAGCACTGTTTCCGTGGAGCTTTTGCACGCGGACGAAGCCGCGGGCAAAAGCTCTTCTTCTTTTGCAGCTTAATTAATCCACTGCAGGACATAAGCCTCCTCTAATGCACGCCAACCTTCTCGGTCTTGTGCAATCCTTGGGCAAAAGCTAGTATGTCATAAAAACACATCACTGATTTCGTTATTGTTGTACTGTATTACCGTTTCGTAATATTTGAACAGAAATGTGCGAGAAGAACGCCAAGATCGCGCTGGATGAAGAGGAATGTGAGCTGTCCCAAGCGTGGGGCCTGGCGGCGCTGGTGGCGCGGTCGCTACGGGCCCGCGTGGTGGACCACCTGGCCTCGAGCGAGGAGACCATGGGCTGGGTCGGGCACCCCCTGTGCTGCAGTCTGCTCCAGTCATTGTCAGTACTTTGAGCTTTTTCATTTAACTGTCCGAAGCGTGGTGGGACTAAATTAACTATTGAAGTAATCAGGTTATTTCATGATGGTCTCAGAATTCGCATAGTTTATCAATATTATAATGTAAGACGTAAAATCTCCTGTTAAAGCTGCCACGTAATGGATCCCCGACAGCTAGTCGGGTTTATGTACTATTCCTACTCCAACTTTCTTAAATAATATTTCTGTATCTGCCGTAATTTCGTGGTTTTTGCTAAACTTATTCTAATACTTGATAATGAGGATTGATTTTTTTTCAGAATTGCCCACTACGCGAAATGCTCCGACCTCCAATCGGCGGCCATGCTTGCGTGCGCGTTCTCCGTATTTAACGACACTAGCAATTCCAGTTCGCAGTCCACTATAAGTACTTCTAGTTGTGTACGTACCTATTTGTGGTATCAAACTTTACCCAGTGTAGCTTTGAGAATTATATTATACAGGCGGGTTCTAAATCATTGGCATTGTTTCTACTGGTGAAGGTTTATTTATCATGAGCAACGAGTTCCGTACTATTTAACAATACATACTCGCCTAAAAAGTATGGAACAGCTGATTGTGAAATGTGGGTACGAGGCAAAAAGTTGCCTCGGACTTGAATGACTTAGAATTCATCCTGTATGATTTAAAAGACGTGAAAAACAACAACAGACGTGAAATTTTACAGGGAAACGGCACATCGCCATACAGTACCGTGAACCAATACAGTGAAATAAGCGCCGACGGTTGGACCCTCCCTATCGTGTTACGAAGCAATTCCTGTTCGGAAGCCGAGAACTTTTATACTGACTCAACGGTGTCCAAGTCCGAAAAAACTACGTCGTGTGTGTTGGACGAAGCAACCGTGCATCTGTACCACTGTTTTAAGCGAGTCTACGCTGATATATTGTTTCGGTGGCAGTTAATTTATAAAAAGACTGAGGTGAGTATTCGTTTGTTAACAGGAAATACGGTTCTCGAAGACATTTCAAAAATAGGTATTTTAAAAATATATTGCTATCTCACTCAACCAGCGGGCGTCCCTGAGTGACCGAAATGATATCTGCTGCTCAGGGCCAATTTAACCTATAACAATCGTCAAAGTCGATGCCATTCCAGTAACGAACCCGCAACATTCTATATTCTAATCTTCTTCGTGTGACTTTACTAAGTAATTGCTTTATTAATCGTAATATAACAACAGCATGTCTGTTGTAGAAATGTTAAGGTTTTCATTTAATAAAACTGTAATTGGTGTAGGTCTGTACATAAAAGAAAAGTATACAATGATAAATAGGGCCGAATCAATTTTTTTTCGATGTTTTGGCTGTTTTTCTGTATCACGCAAACACTATTGGATGAAATTTGATGCGATATTCACAGTTTTATTGTTGAAGGCCTAAAAAATCTGGCATAGGTTTCACCTTGATACGCTGATTAGAATGCGAGATATTAACAAAAGTTGCGGCTAGAAACTAGTAGGTAATAAATAAAATCGATTTGTAATTTTATCCTAAAGGACCATTATAATGTTACTTACATTAGTTCTTTAGGATAAAATTACAAACACATCCTAACTCATGTTAAAATGACATGTAACTCATATTATAATGGCATTATAATGGGCATGTGCCACCCCCCCATCCACATCACCGACTGTTATTTTGTGTGCATACTGTGGAGGCAGGTTCCATAACAGGACATTATCATATTAAGATTCGAGTTGTTAAAATAGCAGTAAGTTTATTTCCAAAAAAATAATCCGCCCCCATTAGGGATGTGCCGTTCTCGAAATTTTCAAAGAACAAGCGGAAACTTCCTTAAAAACATCTCGCAAATATTCTCGAAAACGGAAAACGTTGCCCTTCCCAGAAATAAAAATCCAGTATTTTTATTTCTTCCTTCAGTATTTTTATCCGCCCTTGATTCAGGAGAAATGACAGATGGGTTTTAAAACTTAGTTGCCAGTATAAAAAATTAGCTCTATTGCTTTTTCGCAACATGGCGAGGGTTTTTATATTCCTGCAAAAACCTATACAACGATACCCATATAAGAATTTAAAAAAAAATTATCAGTCATCTTGGATCTCAAAACAATTGTTATTTTCGTCATCAGCGTCCCCAAAAACCCATGAAACGATACCCATATGTTAAATAAAAAAAAAATGTCCGCCATCTTGGATCTCAAAACAAATGTTATTTTTGTCAACAGCGTCCCCAAAAACCCATAAATATTGTAAAAAAAATCCCAAATTAGAAGCAAAAAAGTAAACCTACCTAGTCGGTTCCGAGTCAGGTGGAAAATGATGCGGAAGAAATGAGTCATCTAAATAGCTTTGGTGAACTACAGGGAGAGTCTGCTTTTGGCAAAGATTTTGAATGGATTTTAGCAATAGCTTTGTCCTTGTCGTTATTCAAGTTTGTAAAAGACAAACAAGGTTTACTTTTTAATATCTCTTACCACGATAGCCTTGATTCTAGGAGTCGCTCGCTGAAACTTAGTGCATGGGTGGTTTTATTTCGCCATAGACACAGTTTAAAATCGGTGAAAAAATTACAAAAAATCTTGACGTATCGAGAAGAGAAAGCCAAGTCACGTCGAGATAGCTCTCTTTCGTGGCGCGCATGTTACGGTAAACGTCAAAATTGTCGAATTCGACAAATTATGTCATGTCGTCTTAGAGATATGTCGTGGCCCTGCTGGTCAGGTTATAAAAGTATTGAGAAGGACATGGGGTAATTCTCAGGAATTTATCGGGTATTTAGGAAAATTTTCCGTATTCGAGAATATTTCTCAGACCGCTTGTTCTTTGAAAATTTCGAAAACGGCACATCACTACTCGCAGGTCTTGAAACTGGTCCGCTGCAAGCACTCCTTGCCGGCGTGGACTGGGCCGGAGCTGGGCGCGGAGTGCGCACGCTGCGGCCGCGTGGTGACGGGTGCGGCGTGCGCAGCGTGCGCGCGCCTCGCGCTGCGCTGCGCAGTGTGCGCGCTCGGCGTGCGCGGGCTGGCCGCCGCCTGCGGGTACTGCGGGCACGCCGGCCACGCGAGGCACATGATGGACTGGTAACTACTGTTCTGTTCATCATCATCTGAGGTCGGCCACACTATGGACTGGTACCCGCGCGCCTCGCGCTGCGCTGCGCAGTGTGCGCGCTCGGCGTGCGCGGGCTGGCCGCCGCCTGCGGGTACTGCGGGCACGCCGGCCACGCGAGGCACATGATGGACTGGTAACTACTGTTCTGTTCATCATCATCTGAGGTCGGCCACACTATGGACTGGTACCCGCGCGCCTCGCGCTGCGCTGCGCAGTGTGCGCGCTCGGCGTGCGCGGGCTGGCCGCCGCCTGCGGGTACTGCGGGCACGCCGGCCACGCGAGGCACATGATGGACTGGTAACTACTGTTCTGTTCATCATCATCTGAGGTCGGCCACACTATGGACTGGTACCCGCGCGCCTCGCGCTGCGCTGCGCAGTGTGCGCGCTCGGCGTGCGCGGGCTGGCCGCCGCCTGCGGGTACTGCGGGCACGCCGGCCACGCGAGGCACATGATGGACTGGTAACTACTGTTCTGTTCATCATCATCTGAGGTCGGCCACACTATGGACTGGTACCCGCGCGCCTCGCGCTGCGCTGCGCAGTGTGCGCGCTCGGCGTGCGCGGGCTGGCCGCCGCCTGCGGGTACTGCGGGCACGCCGGCCACGCGAGGCACATGATGGACTGGTAACTACTGTTCTGTTCATCATCATCTGAGGTCGGCCACACTATGGACTGGTACCCGCGCGCCTCGCGCTGCGCTGCGCAGTGTGCGCGCTCGGCGTGCGCGGGCTGGCCGCCGCCTGCGGGTACTGCGGGCACGCCGGCCACGCGAGGCACATGATGGACTGGTAACTACTGTTCTGTTCATCATCATCTGAGGTCGGCCACACTATGGACTGGTACCCGCGCGCCTCGCGCTGCGCTGCGCAGTGTGCGCGCTCGGCGTGCGCGGGCTGGCCGCCGCCTGCGGGTACTGCGGGCACGCCGGCCACGCGAGGCACATGATGGACTGGTAACTACTGTTCTGTTCATCATCATCTGAGGTCGGCCACACTATGGACTGGTACCCGCGCGCCTCGCGCTGCGCTGCGCAGTGTGCGCGCTCGGCGTGCGCGGGCTGGCCGCCGCCTGCGGGTACTGCGGGCACGCCGGCCACGCGAGGCACATGATGGACTGGTAACTACTGTTCTGTTCATCATCATCTGAGGTCGGCCACACTATGGACTGGTACCCGCGCGCCTCGCGCTGCGCTGCGCAGTGTGCGCGCTCGGCGTGCGCGGGCTGGCCGCCGCCTGCGGGTACTGCGGGCACGCCGGCCACGCGAGGCACATGATGGACTGGTAACTACTGTTCTGTTCATCATCATCTGAGGTCGGCCACACTATGGACTGGTACCCGCGCGCCTCGCGCTGCGCTGCGCAGTGTGCGCGCTCGGCGTGCGCGGGCTGGCCGCCGCCTGCGGGTACTGCGGGCACGCCGGCCACGCGAGGCACATGATGGACTGGTAACTACTGTTCTGTTCATCATCATCTGAGGTCGGCCACACTATGGACTGGTACCCGCGCGCCTCGCGCTGTTTGATAATGTCATATAATGTGCAGAGCAACTACGCTCTGCTGCCAGAAAATGTGGCAGAGAGAATCCGGACAAACGAAGCGGCGGGAAGAATTCTGTACCGGAACTTCACCGGGAAAAAACCACCGGTAAAAATAAGTACCGGGAAAAAATCTCCACGCGGCACCACGTTTGCCCGACTAAAACCTAACTAACTTAACGCAGTCTGCTACCACCGTAGCTTATGAAGGGAGCTACAGGGCCCTATATGATAACCTATAAATTAACTACAATTGAACACTTACCAAATTAAATCTTCTTTCTCTTCGGATCCAAACTTGAGTGTCTTCGGGAAGGGGGAATTCCTAATCACCCTACCTAACCCTTGAGATCTCAATTCCCCAGGACAAATAAATAGATTTCTTCCCGTAGTTTCACTCGGGAACAGCCAGATGTGAACAGCCAGCCACGTTTCACCTCTCACAAGAAAAAGTCACAATAACAGAGTTTTTCACAAACCCAAATTCAATAGTTATTTAACAAACAGGAAATTCACGATTATCACTCAAACTAAACAACAAGCAAAAGACGCGAGACCGCTCCGCGTATTAAAATCAAACCGATATCGCCCGGGACAATGCAATGGCGGACCACACGCGACGCCATCCACGCTAGCAGTGTGAGAACCCCAAAACGCCTGGCGGCGATAACAGGAAACGCCTGCGTTTAGTTTTACCCAATATATTACAAACATCCCCCCGTCCCGGTCTGAGAAGCAGACCGCTAGCTTACTCTACGGGAAGGCGGGCGAGAGAGGTCACACCTCTCCTTAAAATCGAACCGTCGACCAACACCTCAGCCACACGCGGAGTGCCATCTCCGCCAAGAATCAAACGTAATATGCGAGCTCGTCGCCAAAGCAATGAGGGCAAATTTGCCTCTTTTAACAATACTAAATCACCCTCCCTGGGAGGCTCAGTCCTGTCTGTCCACTTCACTCTTTGCTGCAGCAAATGCAAATATTCAAGCGACCAGCGACGCCAAAAGTCCTGGCTCATTTGCTGCAACATTTGAAAACGCGACAACCGATATACGCGTTCATCCTTCCACGGGTATTCGGGCAGGGCATTCAACGGCCCTCCCACCAAAAAATGACCAGGGGTGAGAGCTTCCAAGTCATTTGGATCTGGAGATAGCGGACAGAGAGGACGAGAGTTGAGGACCGCCTCAACTTTACAAAACACTGTGGCCAGCTCTTCAAAAGCTAGAGCCGTTTCTCCGATAATGCGGCGGAGGTGGGTCTTTGCGGATTTCACAGCCGCTTCAAAAATCCCTCCCCAATGGGGGCAACTTGGGGGACTAAACTTCCAGGTTATTCCCCTTTGAGCAGCAATTTGACTTAAACTAGTACAATTTTTGTCAATAAACACAGAAACATCCTTAAGATAATTTACAGTTCCCTTATAGTTTGTGCCATTATCAGACCTAATAAGGGAAGGTAGACCTCGACGCGAAACAAAGCGATCCAACGCGGCGACGAAGGCCTCCGTAGTCAGAGCTGATACCACCTCCAAGTGGACCGCCTTGGTGGCCAAACAAACAAATACACACAAATAGCCCTTCACAATACGGGCATTACGAAAGGGAGAAGCCTTGATCGAAAAGGGACCGGCAAAATCGGTTCCAACGCCGTCAAACGGTCTCGAAGGTCGGATTCGATCAGCGGGCAAATCACCCATCTGTGGTTGCATCGTGGATGCCTTCAACCTATAACATGCAATACATCGAAACAGGACACTACGGATTGCTCTTCGGGCTGACAAAATCCAAAACTCGCGTTGCAAAATAGCCAACAAAGCATTGCACCCAGCATGGGCGTTACGAATGTGTCGATCAGACACCAAAAGCTGCACCAAGGGTCCGCCCTTGGGCAACAACAGAGGATGGCGAGTCTCATATGGAAGATCCGCCTTCCGGAGCCTGCCTCCAACCCGAAGAAGCCCATCCGAGTCGATGTACGGGTTCAAACGAGCGACCGCGCCCTTCAACTTAGCGCGTGCGTCGCGCAAGATACGAAGCTCTGACTCAAACCGTCCGGTCTGCACGACACGGACCCAATGCAACAATGCGCTCCGGCGCTCTTCTGCACCTGCAATCGGCTCCAACCGCTTTGCCTGTGGGTTTCTACAATTATGTATGAAACGCTTAATCCAACTGGTAACACCCAGAAGCTTATCCAAGCTGCTATACCGAGCAAGTAGCCAATCCGGCTCCGACGTCGTCTCAGCGACTACAGCATGTACACGGAGCCCAGTCAAACTCAAAGAAGTAACATCTGTCTGACAGACAGGCCAAGAAGTTTCTGATCCCATCAGCCACTCTGGACCCCACCAGAGCGGGTGTGACACCAATTCTGGTGCCGTACAACCTCGGGAGGCACAGTCCGCTGGGTTAAGCTCTCCCGGCACATGTCTCCATGTTATATCAATTCCGATATTCTGGATTTGGGAAACCCGATTTCCCACAAAAACCTCCAAGGTATGTGGGGCCGCGCGCAACCATGCAAGCGCGACCTGGCTATCCGACCAGGCGAAGATGTCTCGTATCTCGACCGTGGCCGCCAGTTCACTGGCAACGTGATGCAACAATTTAGAGAGAAGGTGAGCTCCACTCAACTCAAGCTTGGGAATAGTCAGCCTAGTCCTGATGGGGGCGACCTTGCTCTTCCCTAACAAAAGCGAGACATTGACCCGGCCATCGGCGTCAACTGTCCGCATATAGACTGACGCGGCGTAGCCTCGCTCCGACGCGTCACAAAAGCCATGCAGGCTGGCTCGATATTTCCCGGGGGGCAATATTCGACGAGGCAAGGCAATCCGATTGACTTCCTTAATCGATGAAAACAACTCGAGCCAATCATCCAATGGAGAACCAAACAGCGGCTCGTCCCACGAGACGCCCAAAGTCCAAAGTCTCTGAAGAAGACACTTTGCAGAGAATATCACTGGACTGATCCAACCGCTTGGATCAAACATACGGGCTATTACGGACAACACCGTTCTCTTAGTCCAGACCTTTGGTATTTCCAAGTCCACTTGGAATGTAAAAATATCGGTTAGCGGCTGGTACTGCATGCCCAGCACCGCTATCCTGTTGGGATCATCCACATCCTCAAACAGGTGAGGGTTCTGTTGGTGATCCTCCGGGATCCCTTCTAGAACTTTAGGCTCATTAGACAACCACTTACGTAGCTCGTAGCCACCTGTCTTCAATATTTCAATCAATTCATCCCGCAGTAGGAGGGCCTCCTCAATACTTTGGGCTCCGGTGCACACGTCATCAACATACAAGTCACGTGACAGCACGGAAGCCCCACGGGGAAAGCGGATCCGTTCCCGCTCTGCCAATTCAAGCAATGATCTGATGGCGATATAGGGACTAGATTTCAAACCATACGTGTTTGTGTTGAGTTCATACACCGTCACAGGATCCTCAGGGCGCTCACGCCAAAGTATCAACTGGAATCGCCTGTCCTCAGGATGTATGACTGTCTGGCGGAACATCATCCGGATGTCCGCGCCAAAAACCACTTGATGTCTTCTAAAGTTCAAGATGATGTCAATTATGTCCCTATGCAATTTGGGACCTGAATGCAAACATAGATTCAACGAAACCCCGTTCGAAGTGGGTGCGGACCCATCGAAGACGGTCCTCAATTTGCCTGTTGAGGCCTTCACCACCGCGTGGTGGGGCAAAAAATAATGCTCAGTTGAGCTCCAATCAACTCGAGCCGGAGACATGTGACCCAAATCCTCGTACTCGCGCATAAATTCAATATATTTATCGCGAAGTACGTGGTCACGCTGCATGCGTCGCTCCATGGACAGCAGTCGTTTCTCCGCAAGCGCCCTACTTTGCCCTAGGCTAGGACGAGAGGCAACAAAGGGTAACCTAGCCACAAACCGACCGGAGGGCAACCTCTCCGTGGTCGATCGAAAAAGGGCTTCGCACTCAGCGTGTTCCGGATCCATCCTGGAACTCATAGGTGGCTCCTCCACCTCCCAAAACCTTTGCATGGTCTTGGCCAAGGACGCAGATGCGACGACCGGTGGCTCCTCCACGGTGCTATTATCAAACACAGGGCCCATCAGGGCGAAACCAAAGATAGTAGACACTGCCATCAGTGAAGACGAACCCAGAGCTTTCTGGGTACCCAACAAAATCCAACCCAATACGTCCGAGCCCAGGAGCAAGTCCACTGGGCCGGGATGAAAAACAAAGGGGTCGGCCAGATCCAGACCCGAAACCAAAGACAACACACCCGGCGGTATGTCTGTCGAGGGCTGCCAACCCGCAATGGTATCCATTACCATAGCCGAAGTCGTGATCCTCATTGTGGAGGACTTCAGCGAAGAAAAGGTGACAAGTGTCTGGCCCGTCAGACACTTCACTTGTATGCCACCAACTCCAAGAAGTGGCACAGGCGAGTCTTCCACGACTAAACCTAACTGGCGTGCCACTCGAGTGGTAACCAAACTGCTTTGAGCCCCTGAGTCCAACAGAGCTCTCAAATTAATGGCTTCTCTCCCCACGACCCCATACGCGGACCACCGCGGTAGGGAGCAGAACCGTCCGCGGCTCTGTCCCAGCAAGGGAGCAAGCTAGTTACGGGCTCCCCACTCTCTCCAAACCAGGGGCGCGCCACTGACCCGGATAATATGGCGGGCGAGTGCACATCCCCATCTGAGGGGGGCATAACCCGCGGCCCGGCCATACATATGGTACGGCGGGTGGTACTCCAGCCGTGGGTACTCGTGCAGCGGCGGAGAAAACCGCTGCGGCTGCATGTGTTGGGCATTGGTAACCCGCGTGGAGGGGGGTGTCCCCACTCTCACGTCCGGTCTAGGGCCCCCGCCCATGGGGGCCCTATCCGGGGCCTGGCCAGCTACATACTGGCCATGACCTTGGGGCGCGTGGTCCCGGTCCGCCAAGACCCGCGCAGGTACGCGACCCCCCTCCCGAGGGGGGGTGCGACGAGCGAAGCCGCGTCCTCCGTCGGGTGGTGGAGGGCTTCGCGCAGGAGCGCCCCCGCCCATAGGGGACCCCTGCCTCAACAACCGGGGGCCATCCCCGTTCCGGTTCATGCAGAGCATCACGTGGTGCAGCCCACGGCATGCACTGCATGGTATGGCCCTGGGACAGTCACGTGCATAGTGACCGCCCAAACAGTAGAAGCAAAGTTCATGCCGCCTTGCCATGCGGCGCCGATCTTGTACTGGCAGCCTCTGCCAGTCCCTGCATTGCAGCAGGCTGTGGCCCATCCGGCCACATTGCAGGCAGTCCGCGTCCCCCGCGACTGCTGCCGTGTGTGCAACCCGCACACCAGCTCCACGCGGTGGCGGTTGCCTTCCCTGTTGGGGCTTCCCTCGCCATGAGGGTTCCAAGGGCCTACGTTCAGGCGCTCTGGATGGCGCTGAGTCCGTCATGGTATTCTCAGCAGCCCGTGCCTCAAACTCCAAAAACTTCACCAAGTCAGTGAATGTTGGTAGGGTGGTGCTATCCCGCTCCGCATTTTCGCGCTCAAACCGCGAGCGGATGTCATTGGGCAATTTGCCCAATACAATGTGCACCAACAAAAAAGACCATTGGTCCACCGGCAGCCCCAGTGTGCGGAGCGCGTTACAGGCCACTGTAACGGGCGTGAGCAACTGCAGGCGCAACTGTGCCCTGTTGGCCACCTTGGGCAGGGCCATCAACTGTGCGGCGTGCGCATCCGCTAACAAACGTAAGTTTTGGTAGCGGGAGTTCAATAACTCCCAAGCCGTATCGTACTGGTCGTCCTCCACCCGGAGGTGCTGGATGAGCGACCGCGCTTCATCCTCAAGAGTGGAGAGGAGGTAGGCCATCTTCTGGGCCTTCGACAAATCCTGTCGTGCTACGACCAGGGACTCAAACATATTTTTATATGCTACCCACTCCTCCATCCTACCCCCAAAGTGGGACAGCTGAAGGGTGGGGAGCCGACCAGTAACCGCTGGTCCTTCCTGTCTAACAGGTGTGCGAGGGGCTGGTCCGCCAGCCTGTCTCGCCCTTATTGCGGTCACCGTCTCCGCGATATCATCGTGCAGACTCAGGATCTGGTCCATGTCCGCCATGTGACCTGCGTAGACCTCCGGGGCAAGTTCGGCTTCGGTAAGCACCACCATGGCCGCTTCCGCGCTAATCAATCGTGAGTGGAGGTGATCCGCTCTTAGCAGTATGGCGCCCTCCCTGTCCTTCCGGGACAGGAGTCCTCCGGCCGTCACAAACCATCTCAATTCGTTGGCGAGTGTCGCCTTAGCATTGGAGACCTTCGCCATCGCGTCAAGTCACAAACAAAAAATAACAAAAGGTAAATAAAAAACAACAAAATCAAACAACTACACGAAGAACCGCGGTAGGTATGAGAATGGCACAAACCCGGAACGCACGGTACAAACCGCAAACAAATACAAAAAAGGTTACAAATATTCTTATACAAACAAACTAAGAAAAATCTAATAATTTTTACAAACAATTAATTATTTTTTACAAACGAACAAATGGAGGGTAGATAAACTACGCTCTGCTACCAGAAAATGTGCAGAGCAACTACGCTCTGCTGCCAGAAAATGTGGCAGAGAGAATCCGGACAAACGAAGCGGCGGGAAGAATTCTGTACCGGAACTTCACCGGGAAAAAACCACCGGTAAAAATAAGTACCGGGAAAAAATCTCCACGCGGCACCACGTTTGCCCGACTAAAACCTAACTAACTTAACGCAGTCTGCTACCACCGTAGCTTATGAAGGGAGCTACAGGGCCCTATATGATAACCTATAAATTAACTACAATTGAACACTTACCAAATTAAATCTTCTTTCTCTTCGGATCCAAACTTGAGTGTCTTCGGGAAGGGGGAATTCCTAATCACCCTACCTAACCCTTGAGATCTCAATTCCCCAGGACAAATAAATAGATTTCTTCCCGTAGTTTCACTCGGGAACAGCCAGATGTGAACAGCCAGCCACGTTTCACCTCTCACAAGAAAAAGTCACAATAACAGAGTTTTTCACAAACCCAAATTCAATAGTTATTTAACAAACAGGAAATTCACGATTATCACTCAAACTAAACAACAAGCAAAAGACGCGAGACCGCTCCGCGTATTAAAATCAAACCGATATCGCCCGGGACAATGCAATGGCGGACCACACGCGACGCCATCCACGCTAGCAGTGTGAGAACCCCAAAACGCCTGGCGGCGATAACAGGAAACGCCTGCGTTTAGTTTTACCCAATATATTACAAACATATAAAGTATAATCAAATGTTTGACGTGAAGAATGGACAACTACTATCTAGGAGCACTGCACGGCCTTTTCGTTTCTACAAGAACTATAATGAACTGAACAGTCAATATATTAGCGAAACGGCCAAGTCACATATTTTAACTAAGGTGAAGAGTTTGTAAAGTTAGGACTCGCAGAGTCAGGGTGATAGAGTTAGAAGCTTAGCTCTACTAGTTGATAAATTTTTGACAGTTCTCTTGGCAACACTTTACATGAAAATGTTTTTGGTGGTATTCTTTATTCATTACTGTTAAATGAGTTGCTTTCGGCGTTTCTTCTCAGCGGTGATCGTTCCAAAATGCTAGTAGTGTGTAGATTTGAGATTAAATATGTGACGTGCGAAAGTCTATTTTCTGTATATATCATTTTGATTTTATTTTATTTATTAACTAGCTGTCGCCCGCGGCTTCGCCCGCGTGAGTTTCTCTTAGATGAAAAATCTCTCTTGGAGCTTTTCATCAGATGTTCCAGATCTTCAATTTTTATACGTCAGCAGAAAATGCTCATCATGTTGAACGACTTTTAATAAGGCGCCATTTCCATATATGTTATAATATAGCTGGTCTCTTGCAGTTCTTCATCAGATGTTCCAGATCTTCAATTTTTATACGTCATCAGAAAATGCTCATCAGGTTGAACGACTTTTGTTAAGGCACCATTTCCATATTTCTTATAGTTTAGCTGTTCTGCTATGGTTCTTCATCAGGTGTTCCAGTTTTCAAAATCAATTATAGCCTATATGTTGCCCAGGCTTAATAGCTTTACAACAAAAAAAGTTTCATTAAAATCCGTCCAGTAGTTTTTGCGTGAAACGCGTACATACATACAGACAGACAGACAGACAGACAAGAAATTCCAAAAAATGTTTTTTGCTTTCTATTATTCTTTTTAAGTGTCCCTCTATCCATTTCAGTCAAAAATACTAAATGTACAGACAAAATATTTTTACTGTTTTATTATATGTATAAATGTAAATATAACGTGTGTGAGACATAGATTTGATAATAGTAAATGAATTGTCTGTCTAATCTAACAACAATACAACACGGTGTAATCTAACAATAATACCACACGGTGTTGCTTATTTATATAACAGATGACGCATCAAACGAATACTATTTTTTATTTTCAAACAGTTGTCTTTGCAATCCGAGCGCGAATTTGCCAACGTGCGATGGCAATACAATCTCAATTGGTCTAAATAAATTACCAATTGAGCTCGTATTGCCATCGCAAATTTATAAAGCAATTTCACAATAAAAGTGTATTATTACCTTCTTAAAACTTCGTAAACAGTAGTCTTTCCTAAACTTGTGCGCTTTATAACGGGACTTAGCACGAACCTTATATTATTTATTTCGTAAACAATGTTCTGTTTCTTTGTTTCACAGGTATTGATAGTAAAATTAAGTATTTTTATTCTTTTCAGGTTCACAAAACGGGACACGTGCCCAACGGGTTGCGGTTGCAAATGCAGCATTGAAGGCACTACCGTTTGGAAGGGATCCAAGTATGTTTAGAGGTAGATATTGTTGTAGTGACAATCTTGATCATTGTGCCTCGGTCGGACTCTTGTATAGTAGATAAGGTGGGCTGTACGCCTGTTTGCCCGCTTAGTATAGACTCGTATTTAGATAAATCTAGTCTTGGCCAGAATGCTTCAACTGTGACGTTTTACGTTAATACACAATTGACTTAATTTCTTTACTAGAAAATGTTCCAATTTATGTCATGTGTGTACTATGGATAAGTAAAGTACTTATGTGTTGATACAGACCCAAAAATAATTTCTAGTTCTTGCACTCAAAAAGTCCATACTAATATTATAAATGCGAAAGTACCTATGTCTGTTACGCTTTCACGGCTAAATTGCTGGACCGATTTTGATAAAATTTGGTATGGATATAGTCAAAGATCCGGGGTCAAACATAGGCTACTTTTTTTTACAAAAATCAACCCCCAAGGGGCTAAAATGGGAGGTCAAAGTTCGTATGAAAAACACAAGATATACTTTTTGATGCGGGCGGAGCTGCGGGGCAACAGCTAGTGTTATTTAAACTAATTTCATGCTGTTTTAGCTGTGGTTTAGTAAGGACATCTATACGGGTCGATTTATCTGAAAGACATGTATAAATATTGTTATTTTTTATATTAATTATTAAGCTGATATGTAAGACTATTTAATGTAAATCTCGAGACGTAATTTTATGGTATTTGTTCATAACTATAATAAGAGTTGACTGCCATTATTTGTACATTTTAATTAATAAATAAGTACACAAATAAAATACTTATAATTTATTTAACAAACTTCTTAAATTACGTACAAATTAACAAACAAAATGAAACGTGCTAATGAGTATCGTAGACTTCGTGAGATTCACAATTTAAAAATATAACTATACTCCGTTTTTTCCCACTTGTCCTATTATGTAAACAATCTTGATCTTTGATGCAAATAAATGATTTGATTTGATCTTACCATGTATTTTTATGATTTTACAATAATATAATACAAAATAGACTTTTTAGGAAATTACTTTCGTGGTTAATAAATGTTTTACTTTAGAATGTTTAGATTTGAACTATTTGATTTATTTTCAACAAAAAGTACTGTGAAGATTGTTTACATAATAGGACATGTAAGAAAAAACGGAGTTTATATAGGTAAGGATGCTTTTACTGTCAGTCTCGTCAAAGCATTTATAAGTATAAATAGAAGCTGATTTATGTTACACTGGTATAGTTATTTAAAATGAGGTTTAGTAAATAGTTGTTCATACTTCATGCTTCGCCTTTCGTTCACAAATTATTGCTTTAATTAATTAACAAGTATATACCAAATCAAATCAAGTTTGAGACTCGATGTTTCTAATATGTATTTAGATTTCTTATAATTCAGCTAATTTTAGAAGCATGGAAAATAAATCTATTTATTGTTCTGTATATAATATGACCAAGCTTTATTCAGTTTCGTCCACGTCAGTTAAATATTTGTTAGTACTACACTACGTTTGTTTCGATTCAATTTCTCGTCGGTTCTAACGTTTTAATATCATTTAAGTACTTGATAATGGCGTTTGGTCCGATAGCTAATCGTTTTAAAATAAGTTGTGACTATATTTAGTTATTACAATCAAAAAAGATAAATCATATGCACTCGCAAAAAGGTAAGTTTTCAGTGATTTATGATGTACTAAGATTTCTGAATAAAGTCTTTACTTTGAACCTAAAGTATCAAAAATATTGTTAGAGCTGGATACCTTTAAAATATGAGACCACGTTATTTATAAAATCTTCGATACCGTCAATGTTATAAAAGATTAGTATCACGTGGCTTATGGACAGTGATGCTAGTCGTAGTGGACTTTAATAAGCCCATTTAATTGATTTCTAGATTTTATTTCATATTAGATACTTATTGCTAAACAGATCGCGAAGAGGCTATATACAAAGATTTATTTTAGGGACTTCCTACCTATTAACCAAAAATTTTTTTGTACAACTAGAGGAAATTAGGCACCAATTTTTCAAAAGCAAACTACTCTTAAGTAAAATACCTACGTCACAGTAAAACTGAATAAATGCTATTACAAAGGAATCATTGACTAGAGAAGTAGTGTAGGTACTTTGACTTCATAATAACTCAGTATAAGATCCGATATTTTAATCAGTATTTGTAAAAGTTCAATGAAAACGCACCAAAGCAAATTAAATATCGGTTCTTTTTAACCACATCTTATACCAAAATAATTTCTTACAATTTTCATTCAGACTTTCTTGTTTCGGTATAAGGTACGGTTCGACAGTGGATTTGGCTACTACATCAGACAGTTTTCACTAAAACTACAATATTCTAGGGAACTGGTACAAAAGCATGCGCGACGAATCTACACGGACGTAGAGGATCTCATAGTCGAGTCGTTCTATTGTAGCAGCTAAAACAAACAACAATTATTAATTAACCTATCCAGTATAAAACGTTTAACCAGAGCGGCATGTTCACTATCGAAGAATAAAATACATGGATAATAAGAATGCTAGGCAATTTTCTGGAGACGCTAATTCAGTGTTTCGAAACATGATATCTACAAAGATGTAACTATGATCGGCAGTGCAGAGAAATAATCTAAGGTTAGTGTAAAATTAAACGAGTCTAAAATATATAAAATTGAATTACGTGATAAAAATTTAGTTGTGCATCTATATGAGAAAGTGAAAAACAAATATAAGAAAATATATTACTCTTCTATAAGAAAGAAAACGGATCTTAAAGAGTGTAGGTAGTAGACGCTGTTATCTACTGCCAATAAACGAGAGTATGCCTTATAAAACGCTTGAGCAGAATAAGTGCGAGACGATTGCGGTAACTCTTGAGCAGCCGCCGTTTGACCTCGAGCGTGTACGTGACGTAGATGTAATGATCGTCGTTGTCGCCATCATACACTTTTTGTCAATAATACGATTGTTCAAGCAAAGTGTTGTCGGTAGCAAGTGTGTCCTTTAGTGAGATCAGTCAACCGCGTTTGACTAATGAAAGGCGTGAGGACAATGAGCGTGAGATGGTTGCGGTACCTCTCGAGCAGACGCCGCTTGTCTCAGGCGGGCACGTGACTAAGATATAGTGGTCGTCGTGATCTGCATCGTTGAGCAAAGAGTCGTCGTCGACGGCGACTGTGTCCTTACTAAGCGAGATCAGTTAACGCGCGTCTGTCTAATGAAAGGCGTGGGCAGAATGAGCGTGAGTTGGTTGCGGTACCTCTCGAGCAGACACCGCTTTTCTCGGGCGGGCACGTGACTTAGATATAATGGTCGTCGTGATCTGCATCGTTGAGGAAAGAGTCGTCGTCGATGGCGATTGTGTCCTTACTAAGCGAGATCAGTCAACGCCCGTCTGCCTAATGAAAGGCGTGAGCAGAATGAACGTGAGTTGGTTGCGATACCTCTCGAGCAGACGCCGCTTGAGCTCGGGCGGGTACGTGACGTAGATGTAGTGGTCGCCATCGACGAGCAAAGTGTCGTCGTTGTTGGCGACTGTGTTGTAACTGAGATCAGTCAACGCGCGTCTGTCTTATAAAAGGCGTGATCAAAATGAGCGTGAGTTGGTTGCGGTACCTCTCGAGCAGACGCCGCTTGATCTCGGGCGGGTACGTGACGTAAATGTAGTGGTCGTCGTGGTCGCCGTCGTCGAGCAAAGTGTCGTCGTCGTTGGCGACTGTGTTCCAAACTGAGATCAGTCAACGCGCGTCTGTCTAATGAAGGGCGTGAGCAGAATGAGCGTGAGTTGGTTGCGGTACCTCTCGAGGAGACGCCGCTTGAGCTCGGGCGGGTACGTGACGTAGATGTAGTGGTCGTCGTGGTCGCCGTCGTCGAGCAAAGTGTCGTCGTCGTTGGCGACTGTGTTCCAAACTGAGATCAGTCAACGCGCGTCTGTCTTATAAAAGGCGTGAGCAGAATGAGCGTCAGTTGGTTGCGGTACCTCTCGAGCAGACGCCGCTTGAGCTCGGGTGGGTACTTGATGTAGATGTAATGGTCGTCGTGCTCTGCGTCATCGTCGTTGGCGACTGTATCCTTACTAAGCGAGATCAGTCAACGCCCGTCTGCCTAATGAAAGGCGTGAGCAGAATGAACGTGAGTTGGTTGCGATACCTCTCGAGCAGACGCCGCTTGAGCTCGGGCGGGTACGTGACGTAGATGTAGTGGTCGCCATCGACGAGCAAAGTGTCGTCGTTGTTGGCGACTGTGTTGTAACTGAGATCAGTCAACGCGCGTCTGTCTTATAAAAGGCGTGATCAAAATGAGCGTGAGTTGGTTGCGGTACCTCTCGAGCAGACGCCGCTTGATCTCGGGCGGGTACGTGACGTAAATGTAGTGGTCGTCGTGGTCGCCGTCGTCGAGCAAAGTGTCGTCGTCGTTGGCGACTGTGTTCCAAACTGAGATCAGTCAACGCGCGTCTGTCTAATGAAGGGCGTGAGCAGAATGAGCGTGAGTTGGTTGCGGTACCTCTCGAGGAGACGCCGCTTGAGCTCGGGCGGGTACGTGACGTAGATGTAGTGGTCGTCGTGGTCGCCGTCGTCGAGCAAAGTGTCGTCGTCGTTGGCGACTGTGTTCCAAACTGAGATCAGTCAACGCGCGTCTGTCTTATAAAAGGCGTGAGCAGAATGAGCGTCAGTTGGTTGCGGTACCTCTCGAGCAGACGCCGCTTGAGCTCGGGTGGGTACTTGATGTAGATGTAATGGTCGTCGTGCTCTGCGTCATCGTCGTTGGCGACTGTGTCCTTACTAAGTGAGATTAGTCAACGCGCGTCTGTCTTATAAAAGGCGTGAGCAGAATGAGCGTAAGTTGGTTGCGGTACCTCTCGAGCAGACGCCGCTTGAGCTCGGGTGGGTACTTGATGTAGATGTAATGGTCGTCGTGCTCTGCGTCATCGTCGTTGGCGACTGTGTCCTTACTAAGTGAGATTAGTCAACGCGCGTCTGTCTTATAAAAGGCGTGAGCAGAATGAGCGTGAGTTGGTTGCGGTACCTCTCGAGCAGACGCCGCTTGAGCTCGGGTGGGTACTTGATGTAGATGTAATGGTCGTCGTGCTCTGCGTCATCGTCGTTGGCGACTGTGTCCTTACTAAGTGAGATTAGTCAACGCGCGTCTGTCTTATAAAAGGCGTGAGCAGAATGATCGTGAGTTGGTTGCAGTACCTCTCGAGCAGACGCCGCTTGAGCTCGGGTGGGTACTTGATGTAGATGTAATGGTCGTCGTGCTCTGCGTCATCGTCGTTGGCGACTGTGTCCTTACTAAGTGAGATTAGTCAACGCGCGTCTGTCTTACAAAAGGCGTGAGCAGAATGAGCGTGAGTTGGTTGCGGTACCTCTCGAGCAGACGCCGCTTGAGCTCGGGCGGGTACGTGACGTAGATGTAGTGGTCGTCGTGATCTGCGTCATCGTCGTTGGCGACTGTATCCTTACTAAGTGAGATCAGTCAACGCGCGTCTGTCTTATAAAAGGCGTGAGCAGAATGAGCGTGAGTTGGTTGCGGTACCTCTCGAGCAGACGCCGCTTGAGCTCGGGCGGGTACGTGACGTAGATGTAGTGGTCGTCGTGGTCGCCGTCGTCGAGCAAAGTGTCGTCGCCCGCGAGCCGCTCGCCGCGCGTCGGCGACGAATGTGTTGTCATCGACACGGACGCGCTGCCGGCCACGCTGCCCTCCTCTGAACTGAGGGATAGCAGACCAAATGTTTGTAATTAGTTCTGCTTGATTGTAGCGGCGAGGCGGGGCGCTGCTATCGCGGTTTACTACTTGTACTATATGTATTCTGTGGTTTTACGCAGGTTATATCAAATCAAGCACTTGTGGCGATAAACTTGATAAAAATTCATATTGCCATCATCACCTATTTTAATAATTATTTTTTTTGTGGCTGAACTGTAAAAGCTATGCTGTCGCTGACTGTTCTTCAGCAGCTCGGGATTAGCATCTCTGTTACAATACAACACATACTGTAGCGTTACACCGCTACATAGTCAAGTCTATTTTAGTTTGCGATTCTATTTCTACGCAAACTTTTTTCTGTGTTCTTTCTTTATGATAAGTTTTTTTGAAATTAAAATTCTGGAGGTTCGATTTTTTTGACTTACTGTCAATGGGGAGAAAATGGAGATTTTTTAGAGAGTTGATTTTTTTCTTTTTGATGTTTTTATCTATTCTTAACATACAAGTATCGATCTCTAGCAATGGTTTTTTTATGGTGAAAAACTTCTGGGTGGGGAATGCACAATAGAGGCTTTCCCAACGACATCTATTTTGGATATCAAACGACAGATTTCTTCACATCTGAAGATTCCAATTGAAGATCTAAAGTTGCTATTATTGGGAAGAACATTAGCTGACGATCAGACCGTTCAGGGGTGTCCTATTAAAGATGGCACAAAGTTGAATCTAGTTGTCAAAAAAAACCGGAAGGATTATATGAAGTGGCACTGAAATATTTCATGTATGTATTGTATGGATTGTTTATTAGACGAGAGTGGGCAAAGTCGGCCTGCACCTGGATATTCGTCAGCGTGTTGTAAATCAGGTTGTGGACCAAGATGTGGGACTCAGCCGGGTTGAACGCGCTCCGAAATCTTCAGTCGCGGCAAAGTCGGCCTGCACATGAGAATGAGTCACAGAGCGACGAAATGTTTAGTTTGTAACCGTGACGCCTGTGGTTCTTTTAAGATAGTCTTTTTAAACATATTGTGATAACTTTTTTCCTCTAAATTCTAAAGGCCCCCCTTTTGGTCGGGATAATTTTTGTTTCGGTTTTGATTTGGAATTTTTTTTATACATCATTTCATCCATTTCTTTCACTCATTTAATTTTCTTTTTAAAATAACAAGCAAATTCATGTATTTCTTATTGCCATCATCACCTATTTTAATAATTATTTTTTTTGTGGCTGAACTGTAAAAGCTATGCTGTCGCTGACTGTTCTTCAGCAGCTCGGGATTAGCATCTCTGTTACAATACAACACATACTCACTCGAACACTATCCAGATGATGTAGTAGCACATGCAGAGTGCAAGTGCGAGTCCAGTGGCGAGTGCGAGCAGCAGCGGCCACGGAAACACTCGCGCGCTCGGCGCTGTGTCCTCCCAGTAGCGGTCGCAGCTCAGGACCAGCATCTCTGTTACAACACACTCACTCGAACACTATTCAGATGATGTAGTAGCACATGCAGAGTGCAAGTGCGAGTCCAGTGGCGAGTGCGAGCAGCAGCGGCCACGGAAACACTCGCGCGCTCGGCGCTGTGTCCTCCCAGTAGCGGTCGCAGCTCAGGACCAGCATCTCTGTTACAACACACTCACTCGAACACTATCCAAATGATGTAGTAGCACATGCAGAGTGCGAGTGCGAGTCCGGTGGCGAGTGCGAGCAGCAGCGGCCACGGGAACACTCGCGCGCTCGGCGCTGTGTCCTCCCAGTAGCGGTCGCAGCTCAGGTACCAACACACAGCGCGCTGCATTTCCTCTGTAAAAATATGCTTATTTTATTGTACTGTATACTGTACACGAAATTGAATGTTGTGGATCATTATTAACAGACCGCGAGGAAAATTACTAACTATACGCCCGAAACCTAAACTTCCGTATGTCAGTTTGACAATAATAGTGATGTACCTAAACACGAGTCGATACGATTAGTTGATTTTACCTAAAAATAACAAATCCAAATAAATGATAATTATTTTTATTAATCAGAAGTCTGAACCATCAAAGTAGCTATCATAGTCACACATAACATGGACAATAAATTCATAGTGAATAATATTATCTACTCTGTTGTCACGATTCGACACGATTGCGTGAATTCTTGTCTGATTTTTTTGTATTGCTTTATTGTTATTTTTTTTAATTTTAAAGTGCAATAATTGTTATATTTAGCATTTAAAAATCAATAACAATCCTTATTAAATAAACCGAAAAATTAAACGATGTATCGCGATTTTTTATATTTTCACTGTCGATTTATTGTAGCAGGATGCGATGGAACTGTGTAAACGGGCAAGCTGAATAGAAAATATTCCGCTGAAATCCGATGATATTATGAACAAGCTACGAAACTACTACGCGTGTTCGAACTCTAGCTACGACGTTCTACAAGGTCTACGAGATAGCTACGAAGTTTAACTACAAAACGCTACGGCTCGGGGCGGCAGTGAACTGTTTGCCCAATTTAGCCGCGAAAAAGTCAACCTAATACTGCGGTCAATGACATCTCAATTATGATTCCTGATAGTCCACCGATTAAAAAAATGCATTTACTAATCACCTTACTTCTATCACCACCACACAATTAGCGCTCAAAGTGGGTATATAAACAAAACTGCATTAAACATGTCATCAATTTGGATTCGACGCATCTTACGGGAACATTTATTATTTATATTTTTGAGTGTCCAAAAATTTTGATAAAAATGAGAGATAGTTTTGAAGGTGTGTACTTATTGATACTATTTTTATTTAACCCGTTAACTAGTTATAATTTTGTTTATGAGAGTTGAAAAATGGTGTTTTCTTTTTTTACGAAATAAGTCAATTTTCTTATATATTTTAGACAATCTAATTATGAGTATACCAAAGTGTCATTACAATTTCTACCACAAATGAAAGCTTATGTTATATACTTTCATTTTTTTATGTCAGTACATTTCACACGACTTTGCATCATTGTTTGTAATATATTGGGTAAAACTAAACGCAGGCGTTTCGCATTGCTGCCGCCAGAGGGCGTTCGGGGTTCTCACACTGCTAGCGTGGATGGCGTCGCGTGTGGTTCCGCCATTGCATTGTCCAGGGCGATATCGGTTTGATTTTAATACGCGGAGCGGTCTCGCGTCTTTTGCTTGTTGTTTAGTTTGAGTGATAATTGTGAATCTCCTGTTTGTTAAATAACTATTGAATTTGTGTTTGTGAAAAACTCTGTTATTGTGACTTTTTCTTGTGAGAGGTGAAGCGTGGCTGGCTGTTCACATCTGACTGTTCCCGAGTGAAACTACGGGAAGAAATCTATTTAGTTGTCCTGGGGAATTGAGATCTCAAGGGTTAGGTAGGGTGATTAGGAATTCCCCCTTCCCGAAGACACTCAAGTTTGGATCCGAAGAGAAAGAAGATTTAATTTGGTAAGTGTTCAATTGTAGTTAATTTATAGGTTAGGTTATCATATAGGGCCCTGTAGCTCCCTTCATAAGCTACGGTGGTAGCAGACTGCGTTAATTTAGTTAGGTTTTAGTCGGGCAAACGTGGTGCCGCGTGGAGATTTTTTCCCGGTACTTATTTTTACCGGTGGTTTTTTCCCGGTGAAGTTCCGGTACAGAATTCTTCCCGCCGCTTCGTTTGTCCGGATTCTCGCTGCCACATTTTCTGGCAGCAGAGCGTAGTTGCTCTGCACATTTTCTGGTAGCAGAGCGTAGTTTATCTACCCTCTATTTGTTCGTTTGTAAAAAATAATTAATTGTTTGTAAAAATTATTAGATTTTTCTTAGTTTGTTTGTATAAGAATATTTGTAACCTTTTTTGTATTTGTTTGCGGTTTGTACCGTGCGTTCCGGGTTTGTGCCATTCTCATACCTACCGCGGTTCTTCGTGTAGTTGCTTGATTTTGTTGTTTTTTATTTACCTTTTGTTATTTTTTGTTTGTGACTTGACGCGATGGCGAAGGCCTCCAATGCTAGGGCGACACTCGCCAACGAATTGAGATGGTTTGTGACGGCCGGAGGACTCCTGTCCCGGAAGGACAGGGAGGGCGCCATACTGCTAAGAGCGGATCACCTCCACTCACGATTGATTAGCGCGGAAGCGGCCATGGCGGCGCTTACCGAAGCCGATCTTACCCCGGAGGCCTACGCAGGTCACATGGCGGACATGGACCAGATCCTGAGTCTGCACGATGATATCGCGGAGGCGGTGACCGCAATAAGGGCGAGACAGGCTGGCGGACCAGCCCTCGCACACCTGTTAGACAGGAAGGACCAGCGGTTACTGGTCGGCTCCCCACCCTTCAGCTGTCCCACTTTGGGGGTAGGATGGAGGAGTGGGTAGCATATAAAAATATGTTTGAGTCCCTGGTCGTAGCACGACAGGATTTGTCGAAGGCCCAGAAGATGGCCTACCTCCTCTCCACTCTTGAGGATGAAGCGCGGTCGCTCATCCAGCACCTCCGGGTGGAGGACGACCAGTACGATACGGCTTGGGAGTTATTGAACTCCCGCTACCAAAACTTACGTTTGTTAGCGGATGCGCACGCCGCACAGTTGATGGCCCTGCCCAAGGTGGCCAACAGGGCACAGTTGCGCCTGCAGTTGCTCACGCCCGTTACAGTGGCCTGTAACGCGCTCCGCACACTGGGGCTGCCGGTGGACCAATGGTCTTTTTTGTTGGTGCACATTGTATTGGGCAAATTGCCCAATGACATCCGCTCGCGGTTTGAGCGCGAAAATGCGGAGCGGGATAGCACCACCCTACCAACATTCACTGACTTGGTGAAGTTTTTGGAGTTTGAGGCACGGGCTGCTGAGAATACCATGACGGACTCAGCGCCATCCAGAGCGCCTGAACGTAGGCCCTTGGAACCCTCATGGCGAGGGAAGCCCCCACAGGGACGGCAACCGCCACCGCGTGGAGCTGGTGTGCGGGTTGCACACACGGCAGTAGTCGCGGGGGACGCGGACTGCCTGCAATGTGGCCGGATGGGCCACAGCCTGCTGCAATGCAGGGACTGGCAGAGACTGCCAGTACAAGATAGGCGCCGCATGGCAAAGCGGCATGAACTTTGCTTTTATTGTTTGGGCGGTCACTATGCACGTGACTGTCCCAGTGCCATACCATGCAGTGCATGCCGTGGGCGGCACCACGCGATGCTTTGCATGAACCGCAACGGGGATGGCACCCGGATGTTGAGGCAGGGGTCCCCTATGGGCGGGGGCGCTCCTGCGCGAAGCCCTCCACCACCGGACGGAGGACGCGGCTTCGCTCGTCGCACCCCCCCTCGGGAGGGGGGTCGCGTACCGGCGCGGGTCTTGGCGGACCGGGACCACGCGCCCCAAGGTCATGGCCAGTATGTGGCTGGCCAGGCCCCGGATGGGGCCCCCATGGGCGGGGGCCCTAGATCGGACGTGAGAGTGGGGACACCCCCCTCCACGCGGGTTACCAATACCCAACACACGCAGCCGCAGCGGTTTTCTCCGCCGCTGCACGAGTACCCACGGCTGGAGTACCACCCGCCGTACCATATGTATGGCCGGGCCGCGGGTTATGCCCCCCCTCAGATGGGGATGTGCACTCGCCCGCCATATTATCCGGGTCAGTGGCGCGCCCCTGGTTTGGAGAGAGTGGGGAGCCCGTAACTAGCTTGCTCCCTTGCTGGGACAGAGCCGCGGACGGTTCTGCTCCCTACCGCGGTGGTCCGCGTATGGGGTCGTAGGGGAAGCCATTAATTTGAGAGCTCTGTTGGACTCAGGGGCTCAAAGCAGTTTGGTTACCACTCGAGTGGCACACCAGTTAGGTTTAGTCGTGGAAGACTCGCCTGTGCCACTTCTTGGAGTTGGTGGCATACAAGTGAAGTGTCTGACGGGCCAGACACTTGTCACCTTTTCTTCGCTGAAGTCCTCCACAATGAGGATCACGACTTCGGCTATGGTAATGGATACCATTGCGGGTTGGCACCCCTCGACAGACATACCGCCGGGTGTGTTGTCTTTGGTTTCGGGTCTGGATTTGGCCGACCCCTTTGTCTTTCATCCCGGCCCAGTGGACTTGCTCCTGGGCTCGGACGTATTGGGTTGGATTTTGTTGGGTACACAGAAGGCTCTGGGTTCGTCTTCACTGATGGCAGTGTCTACGATTTTTGGTTTTGCCCTGATGGGCCCTGTGTTTGATAATGGCACCGCGGAGGAGCCACCGGTTGTCGCATCTGCGTCCTTGGCCAAGACCATGCAAAGGTTTTGGGAGGTGGAGGAGCCACCTATGAGTTCCAGGATGGATCCGGAACACGCTGAGTGCGAAGCCCTTTTTCGATCAACCACGGAGAGGTTGCCCTCCGGTCGGTTTGTAACTAGGTTACCCTTTGTTGCCTCTCGTCCTAGCCTAGGGCAAAGTAGGGCGCTTGCGGAGAAACGACTGCTGTCCATGGAGCGACGCATGCAGCGTGACCACGTACTTCGCGATAAATATATTGAATTTATGCGCGAGTACGAGGATTTGGGTCACATGTCTCCGGCTCGAGTTGATTGGAGCTCAACTGAGCATTATTTTTTGCCCCACCACGCGGTGGTGAAGGCCTCAACGGGCAAGTTGCGGACTGTCTTTGATGGGTCCGCACCCACTTCGAACGGGGTTTCGTTGAATCTGTGTTTGCATTCGGGTCCCAAATTGCATAGGGACATAATTGACATCATCTTGAACTTTAGAAGACATCAAGTGGTTTTTGGTGCGGACATCCGGATGATGTTCCGCCAGACAGTCATACATCCTGAGGACAGGCGATTCCAGTTGATACTCTGGCGTGAGCGCCCTGAGGATCCTGTGACGGTGTATGAACTCAACACAAACACGTATGGTTTGAAATCTAGTCCCTATATCGCCATCAGATCATTGCTTGAATTGGCAGAGCGGGAACGGATCCGCTTTCCCCGTGGGGCTTCCGTGCTGTCACGTGACTTGTATGTTGATGACGTGTGCACCGGAGCCCAAAGTATTGAGGAGGCCCTCCTACTGCGGGATGAATTGATTGAAATATTGAAGACAGGTGGCTACGAGCTACGTAAGTGGTTGTCTAATGAGCCTAAAGTTCTAGAAGGGATCCCGGAGGATCACCAACAGAACCCTCACCTGTTTGAGGATGTGGATGATCCCAACAGGATAGCGGTGCTGGGCATGCAGTACCAGCCGCTAACCGATATTTTTACATTCCAAGTGGACTTGGAAATACCAAAGGTCTGGACTAAGAGAACGGTGTTGTCCGTAATAGCCCGTATGTTTGATCCAAGCGGTTGGATCAGTCCAGTGATATTCTCTGCGAAGTGTCTTCTTCAGAGACTTTGGACTTTGGGCGTCTCGTGGGACGAGCCGCTGTTTGGTCCTCCATTGGATGATTGGCTCGAGTTGTTTTCATCGATTAAGGAAGTCAATCGGATTGCCTTGCCTCGTCGAATATTGCCCCCGGGAAATATCGAGCCAGCCTGCATGGCTTTTGTGACGCGTCGGAGCGAGGCTACGCCGCGTCAGTCTATATGCGGACAGTTGACGCCGATGGCCGGGTCAATGTCTCGCTTTTGTTAGGGAAGAGCAAGGTCGCCCCCATCAGGACTAGGCTGACTATTCCCAAGCTTGAGTTGAGTGGAGCTCACCTTCTCTCTAAATTGTTGCATCACGTTGCCAGTGAGCTGGCGGCCACGGTCGAGATACGGGACATCTTCGCCTGGTCGGATAGCCAGGTCGCGCTTGCATGGTTGCGCGCGGCCCCACATACCTTGGAGGTTTTTGTTGGAAACAGGGTTTCCCAAATTCAAAATATTGGAATTGATATAACATGGAGACATGTGCCGGGAGAGCTTAACCCAGCGGACTGTGCTTCCCGAGGTTGTACGGCACCAGAATTGGTGTCACACCCGCTCTGGTGGGGTCCAGAGTGGCTGATGGGATCAGAAACATCTTGGCCTGTCTGTCAGACAGATGTTACTTCTTTGAGTTTGACTGGGCTCCGTGTACATGCTGTAGTCGCTGAGACGACGTCGGAGCCGGATTGGCTACTTGCTCGGTATAGCAGCTTGGATAAGCTTCTGGGTGTTACCAGTTGGATTAAGCGTTTCATACATAATTGTAGAAACCCACAGGCAAAGCGGTTGGAGCCGATTGCAGGTGCAGAAGAGCGCCGGAGCGCATTGTTGCATTGGGTCCGTGTCGTGCAGACCGGACGGTTTGAGTCAGAGCTTCGTATTTTGCGCGACGGACGCGCTAAGTTGAAGGGCGCGGTCGCTCGTTTGAACCCGTACATCGACTCGGATGGGCTTCTTCGGGTTGGAGGCAGGCTCCGGAAGGCGGATCTTCCATATGAGACTCGCCATCCTCTGTTGTTGCCCAAGGGCGGACCCTTGGTGCAGCTTTTGGTGTCTGATCGACACATTCGTAACGCCCATGCTGGGTGCAATGCTTTGTTGGCTATTTTGCAACGCGAGTTTTGGATTTTGTCTGCCCGAAGAGCAATCCGTAGTGTCCTGTTTCGATGTATTGCATGTTATAGGTTGAAGGCATCCACGATGCAACCACAGATGGGTGATTTGCCCGCTGATCGAATCCGACCTTCGAGACCGTTTGACGGCGTTGGAACCGATTTTGCCGGTCCCTTTTCGATCAAGGCTTCTCCCTTTCGTAATGCCCGTATTGTGAAGGGCTATTTGTGTGTATTTGTTTGTTTGGCCACCAAGGCTGTCCATTTGGAGGTGGTATCGGCTCTGACTACGGAGGCCTTCGTCGCCGCGTTGGATCGCTTTGTTTCGCGTCGAGGTCTACCTTCCCTTATTAGGTCTGACAATGGCACAAACTATAAAGGAACTGTAAATTATCTTAAGGATGTTTCTGTGTTTATTGATAAAAATTGTACTAGTTTAAGTCAAATTGCTGCCCAAAGGGGAATAACCTGGAAGTTTAGTCCCCCAAGTTGCCCCCATTGGGGAGGGATTTTGAAGCGGCTGTGAAATCCGCAAAGACCCACCTCCGCCGCATTATCGGAGAAACGGCTCTAACTTTTGAAGAGCTGGCCACAGTGTTTTGTAAAGTTGAGGCGGTCCTCAACTCTCGTCCTCTCTGTCCGCTATCTCCAGATCCAAATGACTTGGAAGCTCTCACCCCTGGTCATTTTTTGGTGGGAGGGCCGTTGAATGCCCTGCCCGAATACCCGTGGAAGGATGAACGCGTATATCGGTTGTCGCGTTTTCAAATGTTGCAGCAAATGAGCCAGGACTTTTGGCGTCGCTGGTCGCTTGAATATTTGCATTTGCTGCAGCAAAGAGTGAAGTGGACAGACAGGACTGAGCCTCCCAGGGAGGGTGATTTAGTATTGTTAAAAGAGGCAAATTTGCCCTCATTGCTTTGGCGACGAGCTCGCATATTACGTTTGATTCTTGGCGGAGATGGCACTCCGCGTGTGGCTGAGGTGTTGGTCGACGGTTCGATTTTAAGGAGAGGTGTGACCTCTCTCGCCCGCCTTCCCGTAGAGTAAGCTAGCGGTCTGCTTCTCAGACCGGGACGGGGGGATGTTTGTAATATATTGGGTAAAACTAAACGCAGGCGTTTCGCATTGCTGCCGCCAGAGGGCGTTCGGGGTTCTCACACTGCTAGCGTGGATGGCGTCGCGTGTGGTTCCGCCATTGCATTGTCCAGGGCGATATCGGTTTGATTTTAATACGCGGAGCGGTCTCGCGTCTTTTGCTTGTTGTTTAGTTTGAGTGATAATTGTGAATCTCCTGTTTGTTAAATAACTATTGAATTTGTGTTTGTGAAAAACTCTGTTATTGTGACTTTTTCTTGTGAGAGGTGAAGCGTGGCTGGCTGTTCACATCTGACTGTTCCCGAGTGAAACTACGGGAAGAAATCTATTTAGTTGTCCTGGGGAATTGAGATCTCAAGGGTTAGGTAGGGTGATTAGGAATTCCCCCTTCCCGAAGACACTCAAGTTTGGATCCGAAGAGAAAGAAGATTTAATTTGGTAAGTGTTCAATTGTAGTTAATTTATAGGTTAGGTTATCATATAGGGCCCTGTAGCTCCCTTCATAAGCTACGGTGGTAGCAGACTGCGTTAAGTTAGTTAGGTTTTAGTCGGGCAAACGTGGTGCCGCGTGGAGATTTTTTCCCGGTACTTATTTTTACCGGTGGTTTTTTCCCGGTGAAGTTCCGGTACAGAATTCTTCCCGCCGCTTCGTTTGTCCGGATTCTCGCTGCCACATTTTCTGGCAGCAGAGCGTAGTTGCTCTGCACAATCATATTTTTTTTATTTTTTTTAGATAGGAGGTATTTTTTGGCCCAAACGGAATTCTTTGAATTACATGAAATCTACAGCCAAAATAATCGCAATAAAGCTATTTTATGCTTTATTATTCATAAATAGGATCTCAAATCTTGCAAGAGTACATATTTGCATAGTATTAAATCGAAAATTGAGAAAAAAATTAAATTTTGTTGATCACACAAAGACAGTAAATATTATTTATACTAAAATACTTGATGTCTTCAACATTACTTAATTGGTCCCTTCTTGTCTTGATCATGTGAGAGAAAAATGATATAAGTGAAATCAATGGTATTTTTTCTAAGATCTATGTTGAAGTAGAAGGAGTGGCTGGAGGGCGAAGTTATTAACTTCACTGCTTTAGGTTGTGAGGATTCTGCAGACGAATCTGAAATTACTAAGACTCCTGGCAGACCAGAAAAACTTTACATCACGAAAGAGATGTCATAGGATCGTGCATTCTCCCAATTAGCCAGTTTTCTGAAGAAGCTCAGGAGTGTAGGAATAAAGATTATCGGCGTTTTAGGATTTCGAATACATGTAAAAGATTTAAGATTCAAACCAATAGGGATCTTCTGAACATGCTCTTGCTTTCCTCTGATCCAGTAATCGATGTATCACGAAGCCCTTAGCAAAAATATCAGAACTATTTTATCCAAAATCACAACCTTTCAACCCAGTATCACTCTCAGCTACATAAATTGAGCAACAGATGACAGCAGAGCAGGATTGCTATCACGACCCAGATACATGAGTCTGTACCGAATCAGATGAAGATGAATAAATTGTGTACTACTTTCAGTTTCTTTTGAGCTAAAGTTTTTAATGACGTAAATTTAATTAAAAAAATATTTTTGAACATAATCTGTTTCATTGTTTAAACTTTATACCTGTCTGCTTTACTTATTTATAGTAATTATGGTGATTAGTGAATGATTCCCTCACTGTTATTCAACTATCATTTCAATTACATGGATATTTAAGTACCAATGTTTTTTTTTACTCATTCCCAACATTAAAATACGTCAATAGCTAACTATAAAGGCTAAATATAATGTAATTAACTAATAAGAGCTGTTTAATACGCCAAAATAATTTTTCACGGCTAGGTTGTTCTACGCGATTCACTGTGCGGCGCGGCGATGATATGTCGCGTCCTACGCTACGAGTGCTACGACGTCGTTGTAGTCTATATTGAATCGATAGAATTATTATAGTTTATCAATAAATTTATAAATGTATTTTTAACAAACTTGAAAAAAGGAAAGGTACCTCAATTTTACCGGATAAATTCTGTTTTCGTCATCGATTATTTTGCCTCCTGTGAACGGCAAATTCAATGTTTCCATTTTTTTGGTTTCTAACTTAGTCGGCAAATTAGTTTTAAATCTGATCAAAGATGTCGATTGTTATTTCCACAAAGGAAAAAAAAACACGAGTTGCGAAAAAATACCTTCAAGCTCAGTGAACTGATGCATCGTGAGCTGCAACAGCAACGTGGCGATGCACTCGCGCACGATCCGCTCGCACCTCAGCTTGATGCCCTGCAGCTTGTTGGGATCGCACGCCAGTCGCTCGGCCTGCAAGTTCTCCAGTCGCCGACGACGATAATTAAAAAACAACGAGTTGCGATAAAATACCTTCAAGCTCAGTGAACTGATGCATCGTGAGCTGCAACAGCAACGTGGCGATGCACTCGCGCACGATCCGCTCGCACCTCA
Organism: Ephestia elutella; assembly: GCA_018467065.1. Taxonomy (NCBI): domain Eukaryota; kingdom Metazoa; phylum Arthropoda; class Insecta; order Lepidoptera; family Pyralidae; genus Ephestia; species Ephestia elutella. The sequence continues at coordinate 6,062,226 of CM031567.1, read as the reverse complement.
GCTTGATGCCCTGCAGCTTGTTGGGATCGCACGCCAGTCGCTCGGCCTGCAAGTTCTCCAGTCGCCGACGACGATAATTAAAAAACAACGAGTTGCGATAAAATACCTTCAAGCTCAGTGAACTGATGCATCGTGAGCTGCAACAGCAACGTGGCGATGCACTCGCGCACGATCCGCTCGCACCTCAGCTTGATGCCCTGCAGCTTGTTGGGATCGCACGCCAGTCGCTCGGCCTGCAAGTTCTCCAGTCGCCGACGACGATAATTAAAAAACAACGAGTTGCGATAAAATACCTTCAAGCTCAGTGAACTGATGCATCGTGAGCTGCAACAGCAACGTGGCGATGCACTCGCGCACGATCCGCTCGCACCTCAGCTTGATGCCCTGCAGCTTGTTGGGATCGCACGCCAGTCGCTCGGCCTGCAAGTTCTCCAGTCGCCGACGACGATAATTAAAAAACAACGAGTTGCGATAAAATACCTTCAAGCTCAGTGAACTGATGCATCGTGAGCTGCAACAGCAACGTGGCGATGCACTCGCGCACGATCCGCTCGCACCTCAGCTTGATGCCCTGCAGCTTGTTGGGATCGCACGCCAGTCGCTCGGCCTGCAAGTTCTCCAGTCGCCGACGACGATAATTAAAAAACAACGAGTTGCGATAAAATACCTTCAAGCTCAGTGAACTGATGCATCGTGAGCTGCAACAGCAACGTGGCGATGCACTCGCGCACGATCCGCTCGCACCTCAGCTTGATGCCCTGCAGCTTGTTGGGATCGCACGCCAGTCGCTCGGCCTGCAAGTTCTCCAGTCGCCGACGACGATAATTAAAAAACAACGAGTTGCGATAAAATACCTTCAAGCTCAGTGAACTGATGCATCGTGAGCTGCAACAGCAACGTGGCGATGCACTCGCGCACGATCCGCTCGCACCTCAGCTTGATGCCCTGCAGCTTGTTGGGATCGCACGCCAGTCGCTCGGCCTGCAAGTTCTCCAGTCGCCGACGACGATAATTAAAAAACAACGAGTTGCGATAAAATACCTTCAAGCTCAGTGAACTGATGCATCGTGAGCTGCAACAGCAACGTGGCGATGCACTCGCGCACGATCCGCTCGCACCTCAGCTTGATGCCCTGCAGCTTGTTGGGATCGCACGCCAGTCGCTCGGCCTGCAAGTTCTCCAGTCGCCGACGACGATAATTAAAAAACAACGAGTTGCGATAAAATACCTTCAAGCTCAGTGAACTGATGCATCGTGAGCTGCAACAGCAACGTGGCGATGCACTCGCGCACGATCCGCTCGCACCTCAGCTTGATGCCCTGCAGCTTGTTGGGATCGCACGCCAGTCGCTCGGCCTGCAAGTTCTCCAGTCGCCGACGACGATAATTAAAAAACAACGAGTTGCGATAAAATACCTTCAAGCTCAGTGAACTGATGCATCGTGAGCTGCAACAGCAACGTGGCGATGCACTCGCGCACGATCCGCTCGCACCTCAGCTTGATGCCCTGCAGCTTGTTGGGATCGCACGCCAGTCGCTCGGCCTGCAAGTTCTCCAGTCGCCGACGACGATAATTAAAAAACAACGAGTTGCGATAAAATACCTTCAAGCTCAGTGAACTGATGCATCGTGAGCTGCAACAGCAACGTGGCGATGCACTCGCGCACGATCCGCTCGCACCTCAGCTTGATGCCCTGCAGCTTGTTGGGATCGCACGCCAGTCGCTCGGCCTGCAAGTTCTCCAGTCGCCGACGACGATAATTAAAAAACAACGAGTTGCGATAAAATACCTTCAAGCTCAGTGAACTGATGCATCGTGAGCTGCAACAGCAACGTGGCGATGCACTCGCGCACGATCCGCTCGCACCTCAGCTTGATGCCCTGCAGCTTGTTGGGATCGCACGCCAGTCGCTCGGCCTGCAAGTTCTCCAGTCGACGTCGACGACTGTCGTCCGGTAGCGCTGACTCGACGGTGTCCGCGTCGCAGAGCTCGGCTGTGTGGTTCGCGTCTCCCTCGCTGTCTTCCGTACGCTTCTCTGCGGCTTCTGAATTAAAAAAAGTAAAGTCACTTGGAACATTTTTAATAAGTATAGGATATGTCAATTCTCTGTTGAGTGAAGCCCGCTCCCACTCCCGCAGATAAGGAGAAAGGGGAGGTCTTTACCCAGAGTGGGACACATCATCAGGCTAGGAAAAAAAAATTGAATATGTCAAGACCTTAAATGTCTGAATAGAGAGACGATTTTTGTCACGATTGACGTCAACAAAAGCCCTTCTTGCCCGTAGTACAGAGTTCGTTCAAAAACCTATTGCGAGATTTCTGAATGAATGCCCTGGCTTTCGTCGGTCGGTAAGTAAATGGTACTCAAGAGGCTCTTCTTGTTTTGACACTATAATTTTGGTAGGTAAGTACTTAATCATATATGAGACGCTTTTGTTCTTGTCAAAAACACTATATTCGTAAAACTGGAGACCATTTTGTGTTTTGGCTTCCATGCTGGTGTAACGTGACGCGAAGGGGTAACTAAGACAAATTGGTCACATATGAGGGCGTGATATACACTGCACTGGTCTGGAAGCGAAGCAGAAACATAGAATGTGCCAGCTGCTTCTCTTCCCGCGCAGATTTTAAAAGTCAATCAAGGAAAAGGGCTTTAAATTGGGAATTCCTCATAGGTGCAGCTAGCAACCTGTCACTATACCTGAATTACCATTCCATCAATAAGCCGATTCAGCTAAGCGTGGCCATCGGATCTCACGACTCTTGGTGCTGTCTACCCCGTAAGGAATAAAAACGTGATCCTGTATCTGTATTTGGAGTCCAGTGTATGAATAAGGAAATATTACCAGGGTCGTCAGTATCAAGAGGTTCCGTAGTAGGGCAGTCAGGCGCCGGCGCGGGGGCAGCACGCGCAGCCCTCGCGCGCCGCCTCGCGGACACTCTCGCGACGCTGCGCGGCGCCGCCGGGGCCAGCGCCTTGCGCGCCGCCTCCACGTCCTGCCACACCTACAAACATTACCCAATAGGACACAGAACCTATAAATAATAAGTTCGTTCAACGGGTCGCATCCTGTTTCTTGTATCTAAATGAAAAATAGCAAAATCAGTCATCAATAGTACTATCTCGATGTCAATATCAGTTATTAATGACACGTACTAAAAACATTCATTGTCATGCTAACCGAGACTCCGTCAAAATTAGTAAGCAAGGAATCCTCTTTATTACATGTTCACAAAAAAAAACACAAACGAAAAGTTCCCAGTGACTGACACGACCAACTATATCAAAACCCCTAGCGCCACAATTTAATTTAATTTTTGGTTTTATTTTAACTGCAGTAATGATAACACCTTGAAAAAAGTATTTGGCGCTGATGGGGGCATTTTTTTCATAGGAAAACCTGGCGGTAAAAAGGTAAAGTGATGTAGAGGGTATAACTGCCGTCACATCGATGTAGGTGCTAGGCCCGCCGTCGCCGCCGCTGAGCCCGTGCGCCACCAGCACCTGGCACCGCATTATGTGAAAATGTTTAACTATGAAGAGGTATAACATTGTCATGCTAACCTAGACTCCGTCAAAATTAGTAAGCAAGGAATCCTCTTTATTACATGTTCACAAAAAAAAAACACAAACGAAAAGTTCCCAGTGACTGACACGACCAACTATATCAAAACCCCTAGCGCCACAATTTAATTTAATTTTTGGTTTTATTTTAACTGCAGTAACGATAACACCTTGAAAAAAGTATTTGGCGCTGATGGGGGCATTTTTTTCGTAGGAAAACCTGGCGGTAAAAAGGTAAAGTGATGAAGTGGGTATAACTGCCGTTACCTCGATGTCGGTCGGTACTGGGCCCGCCGCGCCGCCGCCGCTGAGCAGCCCGTGCGCCACCAGCACCTGGCACCGCATTATGTGAAAATGTTTAACTATGAAGAGGGTATAACTGCCGTCACCTCGATGTCGGTGCTGGGTCCGCCGCCGCCGCTGAGCAGCCCGTGCGCCACCAGCACCTGGCACCGCATGATGTCGCAGTAGTCCGCCAGACATACAGCGTCTTCCGCCTGCAATGTTTACAATACCGTTTTCACACTGATCACAACGAACCACGTTTGTCCAATAAAAATGCTGCGCGAGCACGGTCTTCGAATATTTCAGAATAAATCAAACGGAAAATTCCACCTTCACTGCGCGGCTTGGGCAGTTACAATAGGATGATATAACTGACTATATTACGTCGGCGTATTGTGAGTTAAGAACGTGCATAAGCTACGATTATGGATATATTTTTTGGTTTATTAAACTCCTCTTAAATAGGTACTTTTAATAAACGGATCATTCAAGAGGTCGAAAAATCAATTTATATTCTAGTTCTAAGTATCTCTGAGAAGAATAAGCATCGGAAGCCTATTAGCTTTTAAATACTTAGATATTATTATGTATACATTCATTATCTTCGGACCTAAGGATGCCTAATGATGTCTCGTGAATGGACATGCGACGGCCGATGTCGCAGCCGTGGAAACATCGATACATCGTATAATCTGTACCTTGTTAATCTGGTTTTTGTGTCGCTGGTCGAAGTGCGTGTCGAGGTGTCGTTCCTCGTAGAAGGACTTGCCGCAGAAGGCGCACGTCCACTGCGACGGCCGGTGTTGCAGCTTGGCTGCATGCTGCGGCGCGAAGATGTCGCGTGCGGGGTGGAACGGACACTCGAGGGGGAGTTTCACCTTCAAATAAGTTTCGCGTTATAGGGTACCCTTGAACTACATACATATTATCACTCCTTTTTCCCGTGGGGGTAGGTAGAGAATAGTGATTTCCCAGGGTACCCTTTAACTACATATCATATTATCACGCCTTTTTCCCGTGAGGGTAGGCAGAGACTAGCGATTTCCACTTTCCGCACTTGCTACGACCCTTACAGATCTCTCTCGCTTCCTCTACACTTATCATTCTCGCCACATACATGCTCGCCGGTTATGGGTGCTCTTAACCATTGAACTAACAGAAATAAACACAGAAATTGAAGTGTTTTGAGGGTCATTAAGACTTATGGTCTGGATTGCGATAGGTAAGTAACAGTTTGGTAAGATCAAAAATTCTAATTTTGATTATAAGTAAGTATTACAAACGTTGAAAAAGACTGTCCAGGTGAACATATTTATTGAGAGAAGTAGACATTTCTTTCGTATTTCGTCATATTACGTTCTTTGATAATAGTTCAGTGTCCGAGACTTACCTGAAATCTTTCTAGTACTGGTAACCATTTGCTTTGTATGACCTTCCTTACAATTTTGGAGTTGTCACGTGAACAGGTGATTTTGAAGACTGACGGCCCCGGCCAAGGGATCAGGGTCAAAAACAGAAGGGCCAGAACCTGTAACAGTATTAAAATGTATTTGTAAAGCTTTCTAAAAGTAAACGATAGATCTACAGCTAAAAAATTAATGCTTCCTTCTTATATTTCTACCCAACAACGATATATATCATACAACATGTCTTATTGAATTTTAAAAAAACGGCGCAATTGATCTTATCTGTGGAAGACGAGGATATTGCTTGTACTGTGCAATATTTTCATTAATTGAAGTTAATATTGTTTAGGTTTATCGGACTTCTTATTGAAAGCAAAGTATGTCCGCATGCCAGCTGTTGCAGCCTCCACCACTTCAATTCCACAGTACAAATGTGTTTACCTTCATTTAATTTTACAACGAAACTATGGTATTTTTAGTACTCTTATCGGTGCTATCATATCCTTAGATTTTGTAAATAAATCTGAAGTTTAATATTTATCATATTAAGGACTGGACTTTATTAAACCATGTATAAAATATAATAAATATAGAGTAATAAATAATATAGTACAAACACCCACAAAATTGACATAATATAAGGTATGACAGATGATATAATATTCGCCCTCTTCGCGTTATTTCCTCTTTGGTATGACGTTTTTATAATGACATCACCAACCCCGTTTTCAAGTAACGAATATTCTATTACTACTTTATACCATCTTTATACACAGACATATAATAATAGTAAGCAGACTGAACATGTCATTTGAAATTGCATGGCAAAAACACACACTAAGATTATTATTCACACAACGACAGAATACAGGGTCGGATCTAAGATAATTAATTATATTCGGTACAGTGTAGCAAAACCAAAAATTTTGAGACGCTGAATCTTAAGCCGTACGCGGTATGCGGACGGATCTGCATCAGCTTTTTACGATGGGAAATTCTATCCCTTTTGGGAAAAAATACTAGTCATTAAATCAATAAAATTTATTTTAAATTATTAAAAATCACGTGCAATGAAACATTGCAATGATGTTAATGGTTGCTGGCCTCCTTTCACTGTCCTGGTACTCGTAGTACGTAAGAGAAATACTCCCCATAACAGTTCTCTTTCTTGAGGTATTATTTTCTGGCATATTTTCCTTGTCCTGAAATAAAATTCACTGTCAGTATTTTTATAAAATGTGCATTTTAATCTTCAAGAAAGAATTCCTGAGTATTTTATAGAATAGGTACTAAATTCGTATATTTGCCTTGATTCGGCCCAGCCATAGTAAACAAAACTGGATCTGTCAAATGATCTATGCTATTTACGAAATTATTAAATTACTTGTAGTATTTCTTATGAAATGGTTATAATTAATACACTACTTTATAAAATAAATAATGATATTGCTGATAAATAGCATTCAAAAGTCTAATAATGGTTATTGTTTCAAAAATAACACGAAATTGTATATTATCATTGGGCACGTCAAAAAAACATGTATTGCTTACCGAAGGAACGATATTCCACGAATATTTTTTTATGAAACACTTCCACACATTGTACACGTTGCATTTTATCATTTCTATTGAGTTTAAAAGCACAAAACAGTAAAAAATAATTTTAAATATTTATGACAACTGTGACAACACAACAAATATGACAGCTAAGGATCATTTCGCATGAAAAATCCGGCTTGGATGATAAATCTTTCAGTGTAGTGGTTCGTGTTGCAATACATTGCAATGCTAAGGAAGGAAAGGGACAGAGTTATGTGACAGTCCTTATCATGAACAGGATGCAAATATTGTCAAATATCATCAGTGTGTGTGTGAAATTTGTGTTCCTTCTGCTTATATTTAAAAAAAAAATTTACTTCTGTGTCTTTATACTACTCGGCAATTCAGGTATAGGTACTTACTTATAGGTTACTCATTTCCTAAAATGGGTATAGGTAAACCTATACCTATTTTAGGAAATAACACTCCCGCTCCCGAATTTTCCCGGTACTTAATATTTGACAAACTTGGGACAAACATATACAAGTCTAACAAATAAATATGTCAACGGTGATGTTTCTAAAAACTCAAAACCAAAAAGCAGTTAATTTGAATAACCATACCAAAATATGAACGACAGATACCTATTATAAAAAAAAATTGCAGAGCAAACTGAAATTGTAGGTTAGACCTATGTTATATTTAAATATCGATTTTCCGTATTCCTACACCACGTATAACCTTAACCTTTATAATCTAGCCCACGTACCTCGAGGGAAAACGACGTGGTCCTCATTCATAGCTTTTATTCAGCAGATAAACAAAAAAACTGTTTGAATAGATTGTTTTAGAAATATAGAGTTAGTTTTGAGAACCGAACGAGTCACCACCGACTAGTACGCGCAACTACGCATGCGTTTCGGATTCGCTTCCCTTCACTTGCTTTCATAAATTTTAATTTTACTAACCCCTGACAAAAAAGGGTGTCTATGCATTCCAAGGTGGGGACATCCCCATTTTGAAACATTTTCTCTCTTAAATTCTAAGTAGCCAGATTTTTTTCGTGTAAATATGTGCCTGTGAAGTTTAATGGGGATTTACCACTGAATAACATGTTGCATTTCCAAAAGATATCTGACTGAAATCGGATACAAAACAAAAATAATGCAAAATACATTTCTTTTATAATTAAATTATCAAAATAAAAGGATCACCTTTTGATTTTCGAATACACCAATTTCCGGCCAAGCTGTATTCAAAATTATTCCCGCGAAATATTTATTTACTTTTTTCTTTTTTGTAACTTTCTGTCCCACCAGCCCGATCCGACAGACGCTGTTGTCCTATCTTTCATTAGAAGATATAAAATAATAAATCGCAAGATTAAATCTTAGTAGGTATTTTGTGAAATATTACAATTAAGTATCTGTGCAATTTTCTAAATTTTTTTTTGTAGAATCATTTTCAAAGTATTAGAAAACTAAAAAAAAAGATGATTAATATCGTCGTTCTCAAGTTATAGAGTGACTAGAGAAAGAGAACATTTTTATATAGATTTCATATGTTATGTTATCAGATTTTAAAATTTTGATGCTTTTTATGTGAGATTATCCATATTTCTTGATAATATTCAAACAAACAAAGAGCGGATGAATGCCATTGTTTTCCCAGAAAAACCCAAATCTGTTGATCCAAGAGGCAAGTTAACTACAATAGTCTCCTAATAAATAGTAGGCCAGGCCAATAAAAGCCACAATCCCTTTTTTTTCATCGTGATACATCGCCGATTATAATTTAGACAGTTTATGCATCTTAGCACATCAACTATACGCGATATTTAAAATTTTACAGTTTTTATGAATCCTCGTGTCTAGCTAAAAAATAAAATTTCCGTTGCTAACTAATAAAACCTATTTATTTAAATCTTAACATAACTCAAAGCTATTTTGTAAGTGCACTTATGCTTAGGTAATCATGCAACTTGCATTTAGATTTCAACAATACGCGACACGCCATTCAAGCTGAAAAAAGAATACTTAAAAAGTATGCATGTTACATATATGGTGTAAAGGTACCATTGTAGTGTTGGGCTAAGCTTACAAATTATCGTATGTATTTTTTTTTATAAATAAAATGACAAGAGAATGAACGAGAGTAAAGCTTAGTGTCTTATTATATATAGACGCTACCAACTTCTGCTGAACTTGAATCTACTTATCTCAAAGCTAGCGTTTGCCCGCGGCTTTTCGCTCGAAGTTTCAGTCTTTGTACCGCCGATTTAACCCCCTTATAGGGGGTGATTTAATTTGGAAAAGATTAACTTAAAAAGTTATTTTGGAAATTCTATTCTCAAATAAAATAACTTTCTAGTGCTCATGCAAATGGTGCTCACTTACGCTAGGTATATAAAAAATCTCTTCAAAATTTCAAGTTTCTACCTTTAGCGGTTTCGGCCCTGCATAGGTTAGTACCTTCCAAGACGTAATCCTTCGAGTACCTACAATTTTCAAAATCATACCTAGAGCTAACTGTATGAGTGAGCGCCAAGTACCTAACAAAAGAAAAAGAAAATTGTGTGACATATTTTAAAATTTCCAGTAATGATAACGCTTGGAACTAATGTGCTAACTAATAGGTACATACGTACCTATTAGTTCCATGTGATAACGACGTAATAGTAATTAATTATTTATTTTGTGTGAATAACTAGCTTTTGCCTTTGGCATTACCCGCGTGAATTAAGTTTTTCACCCCTCTAGGTCGAATTTCCTAAATTCCTTATATAGAGCTCACTATACGCTACATAAAAAACCATAGCAACATTTTGAATTTCTACGTTCAGCGGTTTCGTCTCTGCGTTTATATACCAATCAGTCAGACCGTCAATGGGTAGATATGTAACCGAATAATAGTTCAGCAGATAAGATTGTTTGAACGAAGTCTACATTGTTTACTCTTTCTTTGCACACCCTCTACATTCACTCCACTCGTGCATCACTACTCACACGAGCGAATCATAGAACTACTCAAGTAGGTATACTTAGCCCGCATCACCCTGTATAAAACTATGCCTCATTAAATGATTTTCCATTCTTAGAACATCTCATGCAAATAGCAATTGCTAGGCAATTAGCCACCCAGCAAACATTTTTGGTCAATATTACAATTCTTCTTCTCTTCTTCTCTCAGCCGAAAGACGTCCACTGTTGGACAAAGGCCTCCCCCAAGGATTTCATCCAAGGAGGATTTTGCCGTAATCGCCACGCTTGGCAGGCGGGTTGGCGATCGCAATGTGATGGCATAGTACGCGGAAAGATGCTGCTGCCCATCCTCCGGTGTTTTAAATCCCTTAGTCGCCTCTTACGACACCCACGAGAAGAGATGGGTTGGTGCTATTCTAGGGCCACACCACAGGCCAATATTACAATAAAATTACCTAAATATACCAAGATTAGGTAATTCTATGGTAATTTCGATCAAAAATGTTTGCTGGGACATCTTATGAGACAGTCAGCGAAAACACATATGCGCTCTACATTACTGAATTTCAGTGCACAGAAGGTACCTACTAGAAACTGTCATACACATAAATACTATATTGAGTTATAGCTATCGAATCGATGCAGTTATTATCAACTTGGTGCATATGGAGGTCTACTTGTGATGTAGTGGCCAAGCATATTCGAGGAAAGTACGGCGCACACAACCCGTTTGCAGTTTATCGGTAAATAAAAATGTCTTGAAGTGGACTGAACTAGCACTAAGTGGTGGTGGCGATACGATCGAGCCCTAGTGTTATGTGACAAGGCGGCAAACAGCCAACTAGCTACGTTTGAGTAACAAGGCTATAAAGTAACAATTAGTGCCTCAAAACAATGTGTGTTTGATAACAAGTGGACGGAGCTAGCAGTGGCAGTTGGTGCCCGACATTTGCAATCTTTGATTGAAGGACAACTATCCGATCGTTAGGAAGACAGTTTATTCTGTGACAAAATTTGGCAACGTATTACAGGTTAGTCGACCCTCTATTTTTTTTTTCCGTACATATTTGTTAGACAATAAATTCTTTCACTGCAATTAATTTGTGTACATAGATGACATAAACTAAAACCAACTAAAATATGACTTAAAAAACTTACTAATTAATTAAAACTATAAATAGAAAATGTCCCGCAGGTCATTAGACCATTTTGTATTTATATTTTACAGGCTAATTAAAATTATTTTGCAGTTAATTACTCTACCTAGTTACGCTCGTTCTAAAGTGTTTTGTAACATTTCATAGCTATGGTAAAAAATATGTATGATTAAAATTACATACATTTCTGATTGTCACTTATAAAGATAGATCTGTGCCAAAAATGAGCGCAATCAAACCTTTATTTTTAACAAAACGTAATGAATGTCTTCAGACAAAACCTTTTTATTATTTCTGAAACCGAAGCGATTCTCAGTAAATTCGGCAAATCGACCTGAAATGTATCATATTCACTGGCTTAATTTTTACAGCAAGTAAATGAATATAAAAAAAAATAAGTAAGAATATTCGAGTGCTCCTATTGACTACTGTGCAATATAAAACTGAAAATTATAAATGTGAAAATATATGGATGCGTTTTTTTGTGGTATTATTAGGTGCATCACTATATTAAATCTGTGTACTTTATCTGTAACACAGGATAGGATACTTTTCTCCCGTTGATCTGAGGTCCCTTGGGGATTCACATGTTAAGTTACAAAATTATTCATAATTTATTTATTAGCCATAACACAAGGTAGTAAAAGGTGTCACAGTAGATAAGTAGCAGATTGCAGCAAATGTAGATTTCAATCATATCTATCTAAAAAAATCATGTGACAGTCCACCAAATGCCAATTGTTTATCCTGAAATTAAACTTAGGCACCTGTGAACTCTGAACATAAACACGTGTTTATTTTTGTTTTCAGTTTCATGGGAACAAAATGAACTTGCTGTAAAAAATGTTGGCCAGTGAATAGAAGATCAACAATATCAGTTAAAAATTTACAATTATAATTTTAAGGAATTAGACACGCACGCATGGGTACCAGAATAAATAAATGGAACTATATCATTATGATGATTTACAGTCTTGACATAATCTTCAGAGGGATTCCCTCCACTGGAAAATGCGATATAATACCTCCTGAAAGAACGCTTATTAATACTAAATTTCCTCATCATACTTTAACAACTGACACGTGCTTTATACCCAATTTGTTTTTCTCGGATCCATATAAAAACAAGACCGATTCTCCCGAGGATTTGGAACAATGCCCCAACAGTACGATTCCTTTGTTAAACAACAACCAAAGTCACATATGGGTGATGAAGAAAAATCTTCCCTTTTATAACGCAATTGATGATTCGTATTTCCGGTGTTGTTATAAAGCTTTCCACTTATCCTTCGAAGGAGCAGGGTTCAGGCGTCAGAGTAGTGACAACACAATTAAGTACCACGACTGCATCCTGTTCAACAAAACGATAGAAGCCTTCCATGAATTTGTTAGAGTTTATTGTTACTACAAATCGAACATTATTGATGATCAGATATTTCTATTTGCTATCCCAAAGCCTGCAGCCGTTCCGCCATGGATCAGTTATCTATCTGAGGCTGCTCACGCCCAAGCCCAGAAACAGAAGTCTTATAACGTCCTAATTTTTGGAATGAGTTCAATGTCTCTACAGAATTTTCACAGGACTATGACTGAAACTGACGCTGTATTGAGAAATAGAGATGTTGTAGATTTTTTTGGATATAACAAATATGATGATACAAAATATTCCAATCTTATTCCTGTACTTGTCGGACATAAAAGTTCTAAAGTGGAGTGTGGGACCAAATCTCGAAATATGTTTGTTTGGGAGCTATATAAGCAGCAAGGTTTTTTTACAGCTTTAGTAGAGGATGCCAAAGAAAGTAGTATATCGTTCTGCGACTTCGCGACAAGCCCTACCGACTATTATTTGAAACCATTTCTTGCCGAAGCCGAGGATATCAAACATCACAATTATTGTACAGGAAACAAGTATACATTCAAAATTTTATTAGAGTACATAGAACAATTATGTAGCACTTTACAAGAATCCAAATTGTTTGGGATTTTTTGGCAATCTTCAATGAGCACCCAAGGTTGGAACTACCCAAAAGTTACAGATGAAGACTATGCGACATTATTTAAAACTATGATTAATAATGGATACCTGGATCACACTGTATTAATTCTTTTAAGTGATATGGGAACCAAATATAGTTCATCGAAAGAAGGTTATCTGGAAGAGAGACTACCCATGTTTAAAATGATTCTGCCTCCATCATTTCGTACTGAATTTCGTATAGCATACGATAATTTACGCATCAATAGTCAGCGGCTGATAACAGCTTTTGATGTGCACGCCACGCTTATAGACCTTGCTGACTTAAATGCAATACGAGATGAAGAAATATTGGTCAGAACCAAGAAAGACTATTCTGATACGCGAGGCATGAGCCTGTTCAAACCTGTTTCTAGTAAGAGAACTTGTAATTCGGTAGACATAGATAATAAACACTGCATTTGTTATGAAAATAAAAAAATGTACGACTTAATGGGTATCACAGCAAGATACACAGCAAAGCTTATAGTACCTGTAATCAATAAAATGTTGGAGCCGTACCCACAATGCCCATATTTAGAATATTCGTCGTTAGTGGAAATTTCAAAATTTTCGACTTCACATTTGAGTGACAATAGATTTATGGAGTACTTGGTCAGGGTTAGAACTACCCCCAGAGGTATTTTCGAAGCAACAGTGCGCTATGACTCTACCTGGTCGGTGGTGTCGGGTGTCAGCCGGCTCGACTACGACGAGAGGATGAGCTACTGTGTGGACGACCCGCTGATCAAATTATATTGCTTTTGTCCATGGCCTCGAATCATGAAGCTTGTTGTGCCAGACTCTTAGCTAGCTAATTTATATGTATATTGAGTAAAATACCAACTACAGGGTAAAATCAGAAATTATCGATATCAATTATTATGCCATTTGACGTTACCAAGTTTTGATATGTTTTTATACTGCTTGTTATGTTTTTATTACTTATTTTTGTACTGGATTATGAAAGTTATTTTTTATGTATATTTCGTGTCATTTCATATGTTACCTTATTACCTATGTTACCTTTCTTTGTTAATTTTTAATAGATACCTACGTTGTTTGATAACGTTCCCGCGGAATTTAATATTATTACAACTGTGAAAACCGTTGTTAGCTTTTATTGGTTCTAAGTACGCTCCTATTAGGTACTTTTTTCTTAAATCATAGGTATTAATTTAGTAATTGTAGGGCTATCAAATAATCATCCTTAACATAAGTATATGTAATATTTATTCCTATAGGTATAGCTTGTAAAAATTTCGTAATTTTTTCTTGGAATTAAGTTTATTTTTACATGATTACCTATAGTTGGGTGAAGATTGTTTAATTACAAGTAAGTCAGGACAAACGACTTTAGTTTAGTCTATGCTAAGTATGAATAATGAAAAAACATTTTTGTGTGCCTTATTTATATGCACATATGAAACTGAGCAAACAGATTTCAAAAACAACTGACAAAAAAGCATTATCTCGATGCAATAAAGTTACTTTTCAACCGACTTCCCAAAAAAGGAGGAGGTTATATGTTTCGATGTATGTATGTTTTTTTTTTTATGTATGTTCGCCGATTTCTCCGCCAATTGTAGACTGATTTCCAAAATTGTTTTTTTATTCGTAATGGTGTATTCCCAAGTTGGTCCCATTTTAACCACGTCAGAATCTATTCAGTAATTATAAAGATACCTAACAAAATATAAAAAATACCAACATTGCATTATAGAGCAAAAGCCTGCGACATCATGCCCTTCCTTATTTTATTAAAACTCAAGATTTTCTGTGTATATCCCCAACATAGAAATAGCGATTAGCGACTCTAAAAGTTGGTTCATGATTACTTAGGCAGATTATTTGTAGCAATACCTAACATTTAAAGTGGTAACTCAATTTCCGCAAAGTAAAGTTTTTTAAAGATTTTATTCCTAATAATATTAAAAATCACGTCATCCATTACCAGGCAATTGGTGCAGATATAAACCCCTGCTAGACATTGTAATTTTACTTAATTATAGTTATATTTGTTTTATTAAAAAAGCTTAACTTAATATTACTTTGGGAGGACCCAAGGGTGCTTTTTATACTTATAAAAATCATCCTTGCTGTCCATATTACCTGCATAAGCAACTAAGATCCAAACTTTATACATATAGTCGCTAATCTTTTTTACCCATATACCAAGCAGAGAAACATTCAGCATTTTTAAAATAAGGAAGGTTTGGTTGTCACGGGCTCTCGATCTATTTATGTGCCAAAAATAATAGACAATTTGACATGTTCTGACACTTCAAATCAAACTGACATAAAAAGTTTCGAATTCTTAATTCTTTATTTTCGGAGAAAATAAAACTTTTTTTCCAAAAAAATGAACCGACTTCCATCATAAAACTTAAAATCATAAAATAACAATTAAGAAAAATGTATTAGCATGCTACCTACTGAATGAGGTGAAGTCGGTGCCAAATTAAATATTAAATAATCTAAATTAATATTAGAATCATGTATATATATAAAAAGTCTAGCTAAACAATTACATATCTCTCTTACTCCTGCACTTGGCACCGACTTCACCTCATTCAGTAGGTAGCATGCTAATACATTTTTCTTAATTGTTATTTTATGATTTTAAGTTTTATGATGGAAGTCGGTTCATTTTTTTGGAAAAAAAGTTTTTTTGCTATAGGTTGGTACTTTTCTTTCGAAAACCTACTCAGTTTGATCATACAAATCTGCTGCGATTAAACTAGTGGTCATTCTGTATTTCTTTTATTGTTCCATACTGGCGGGATGTGAAAGAAGCAGCTTCTAGCTTAGCTAACAATATAAGTTTCGTTATGCTAACCGATTATTCTCAACAAATGTAGGCGGGTTCGCCGTCGTGACTCGTGACAGAAAACATTCCCGCTGCATGATGCATGCTTTTTGCTTGCTGCAATATTATATGGTTCTACATTTTCATTATTACGGATATGAACTTGAAGCCTAAAGATGGTTTTAAATTTTAAAATGATGAATTTTGATGATAAATGAGTACTACTTACTTATAACTATTTTCTACAAAATGAAATGTTTAACATCCGCTGTAACTTATTTATAACGATAATTAAAAGATTAAAAAAATCTGCTGCAAAGTGTCGGTCGTTTTATAATAAATGTTGTGATATTGTCTTAATTTTTAGATTTCATGTTCTCTTTAGAGTTAGACTGTTGTTCAAAAAATTTCAAATAAGAAATATACAAATAATATTGTTCCTTTGAATCTATGGCGGATTTGCCAAGAAATTGGTAGGCAAGGCTCTAGGGAAAATTTATACATATAATAAAACAGTAAAAATATTTTGTCTGTACATTTAGTATTTTGGACTGAAAATAATAGAAAGCAAAAAAAGTTTTTTTGGTTTTTGTCTGTCTGTCTGTAAGTATGATCACGCTAATCTCCGAAAGTACTGAACCGATTTGAATGAAACTTTTCTTGTTGTATACTTAGCTATTAAGCCTAGGCAACATTTAGGCTATAATTGATTTTGAAAACTGGAGCACTTGGTGAAGAACCAAAAAAGAACAGTTAAACTATAAGATATATGGAAATGGTGCCTTAACAAAAGTCGTTCAACCTGATGAGCATTTTCTGCCATAAAATTGAAGATCTGGAAACTTCGGATGAATAATTCCAAGAGACCAGCTACACTATAACATATATGGAAATGGCGCCTTAGTAAAAGTCGTTCAACCTGATGAGCATTTTCTGCTGATGTATAGAAACTGAAGATCTGGAACGTCTGATGAAAAGCTCCAAGAGAGATTTTTCATCTAAGCGATACTCACGCGGGCGAAGCCGCGGGCGACAGCTAGTTTAATATAAAATATTTAAGCCAAGAAAAACTAAGTTTAGCTTAATTGGTCCTGCGTAGATTCGAAACAACTTTGTCGTTTTATAGATCAGTTACACCAAGGGGGTTTTTGTCATCAACGAACATAAGTAAGCGCTGAAAATTCAAAACATAAAAAGTTGTAAATAATAAATTGATGCGAAAAAGACCGTTCATGTCTTTGTAGCTTATTAAATAAATATATTTCCTATAACAGGGAGGGAAATTGTACGCCTGCGCGCAGAATCCCAATATGCTGATGATTTGATACTATTTTCAACTCTATTCGCATCACTTTGGGGTCGAATAAAATATTGCTGTCTCTGTTTAGAGTACGCTAACATAAAAGACAGCGAATGCATTTAGATGTACCTATATCATTCACCCAAATAATGTTCGCTCAGCGGGACGAAATTCTAGTCCCGGAGAATATCCCGGCCCTTAAGGCAACAAATGCATATCGCTACAATGCCGTAACATATCTTTTTTCAAGTGTGCAATGACAGTTTTAATTATTTGGAAATACAACAGTGTGAACGATGAGTTTTAAATATTGCTGGCATTTCCTCCCATATTCAAAGGCTTATTCCAAAAATATTTACTACATATCATAGGCAAGTAAACCAATTGAATAGCATGCACTCTATTATTTTATTGTTTTAAGATTGTTGCATGTATTTAATCTAAGCAGGAATGTCACAAATTTACAGTAAAACTAAATAAATAAACAGCATTTTTTATACAAAGCTGTAACCAAACAACCTTCCAAAGAGTTTACGTTCGTGTAATCTGAGGTTTACAGAAAAAAAATTCAGTTACCCACCCAACTAGCACACAAGCTGCTAATACAGGCTTTATACAGCCTAAGTGTAGTATAGCAGCCGTTAATGAGCTGTTAATTTTTCCAAAAGTTGAACAGTAGAGTACTTTCATACTCTTGAACAGCTAGGTGCTACAGGACATGTTTAGTAGCAAATTAATATCTCATGGTAATACAAAAACAAGTACTGGCTTCACTAAACTACTATTGGACATAAAATGGAGTTAATGGAAACTTTTATACCACTGTAAGATGTAAAAGAATACTTTAGTAGGCAGGGCAGTTTGCAAAGAGTTTTAACTTACCTCTATAGCACTCAAGACCGTATAGAGACATTTTGTAAAGCCTTACGCTCTTTAGCATATTTTATTACTTATGTTGTAACACTATATCTATTGCAAAGTTGTGTAACTTTGAAATAGCGCCTTGAGCGCTATATATGAGAATTATATAGAAACTAAACGGTTAATAGTTGTCTAAGAAATCACATGAAATATTTTATATAGCCGTGAGAGTTACAAAACGGAGCTGTAACATTTTTAGTATTTTAATGGTGTTCACTAGATTTCTCATAGCTTTAAATCTAAAGGGAAGGGACATGACTTCATATTAGAGCTAACAGCGCCATATTCGCAACTGATGTGCAAAAAATGTAACCTAAAGCTGTATGATAATATTATAATTTTTTATTCAGCCTATGACGGAGTGCGATTTCGGTACGGGTAGGGTTCCGTAGTTTCCAATTTAATGCACAACGATATTGCATCTTGTAGTACTACTAAAGCAGCAAGTGAAGAAGCCATAAATGAAACACATAATTATTTATAATTCTTTTATTACTTTCGGCAATGTCTGTAATATAAACTGTTGAATATTAGAGATTTGTTCTGGCGTTTGATTTTCAGGATTAATTTGAACAACGAGGTATATTTCTTGTGATGATGATTCCTGGTTTAGCTCTGCTTCAGAGTAGGTATTTGTCACAGGCAGTAACTGAAAAACATAAAGTATAATAATTAGAAACAAAAAATGGAATACCTCGAATAAATACCTAAAGCCTACCCTTGGTCACACTGCTGATAGTTTTACACATTAAAAATATGGATACCTATGTACTTGAAATTGTCTATACAAATAAACGTATTATCTATCTATCTATCTATATCAGTAAATCTGTATAGGTAAAGATAATAGTAATTTATAGGTAGGTATTGAATAAAAGGAAAATAAAACTTTAAAATTTAATGACGGATCCCTAAGTAGTATTTTTACTGCATATCTCAAATAGAAGAACCTGTGTTAAGACCACCTGAGGCTCTAAATAGTAACTGTAAAACGCTGATGTACATGCAAAACAGTTGGATAGCGCACTAGTACTACAACCGTGAAACCTAAACATCTATAGCAGCAAATACTAGAGCCTTTTTACGGTTCAAGCAGATAAAATAGATATAACCAACACTGGGAGCTGCTCTTATGGAGACGCCATTATAATGTTTTAAAAAATGGATGTTTTTAAGGTTATTACTATGTTTTGAAGACATAAACTCGTAATTTAAAATGTAAATTAAGTCTAATTTTTTACGTATAGCCCTAATTAAACTTTTTTGTAAACTGAAAAGTACTAAAAACTAATATTTAAGTTGAAATCTAATTCCTCACCATAATCATTTATTTTATTTTTGCATTAAAAACTAAACATTCACAGGGCGCGTGAAAATTTTGACGATAATTCATATAAACATTCACAATGAACTGGTAATCGCACTGCAATTTCACGTACATATAGAAATAAAATACCATATTACTTACCGTTTTGATAAATCCTTCGTATTAGTTATGGATACTTTCACTACACATAGCACGCATTCAATTCATTTAATAAAAATTGTAATATATCTTGTACACGTAAAATTGTAAATCAACAATAAACTTACTTTAAAGCGATGGAAGTTAATTTTAAAATACAGGAGCTCCGAAATAAGGTGAAGGTAGCAGATAAGCGCTGCACGAGAAACTTTGGATGCTTTGAGGGCACATTACGGCCTTTAAGCAGCCTTTGTAGCTCTATTCTAACTTACATAAGCGGCCACTTTAGATCAATTGCAGAGCTTATAGTTGTATAATTTGTGGCCTATTTCGCGCTACAAGAGATCTTTAGCAGCTTATAGATGAACTATATTTCTTACTAAGAAGCCCATGCCGTAACTGAAATCCTCTATCTGGCTACTGTACCGCTTCTTATAGCGCTTGTGTGCTAGTTGGGCAGTGACCTAGTAGCTTTATAAACCTACTTACATCATTTTTTTATTAGTTGTTAGAGTATTTGTTATTTTTTTTGTTACCTAGGTACCTCAGATATTCAAACATTTTGAAATATAGTAAAAATATGAAAACCTACATTAAATCTGTTTTATTGTCGTCACCTCTATGTAATTGTAATAAAAATATGTGTACCTACTTATTTAGTACGTACTTAGTCAAAATAATTTATTTAGATACCGGACAGTAAACGAGACATAAAAAAAGTTTAATTGTTGTGACTGCTATAGCAGTTTACTGTCCAGTGAGGTGATAACACTTAGTGCGCAAATAAAGATATGAATTTCAAAAAAATAAAAGTGCCCAAATTGGTGTTTATCTTTGCAGGGTTCATGTATGGCAAAATAGGCTGTGATCAAAATCCGTCCAGTAGATTTTGCATAGCCTATTTCACCATTAATATGAAATGAAATTTAGGATAAGGCATGGGTAAAAAAACTTATAGGGAATAGGGGATTTAGGATAATTTTTATCCCGGTATTCCCACGGGAGAATAGTTCCTGAGACCGCAACTAGTAATACCCATTTTTAATAATATACTATATATAATCTCTATAATGTTTTGATAAATATAATTAAACGCAATAAAAACAATTTTAAAATTTGTCTATCTTGATACTCACGTTCTTAGTTACGTATCTTACTTACGCCTTAATGTTTTGTACCCTCAAATTGTGAATTTTACAGCATGGGCCACCTGATTAAAAGCGCCGCTGGGAGAGGCCGGCCAGCGCCGGTCCGGGCCCGCTATCTGTTCCTGTTGGCCATCGTGTGCGTCGGCAGCTTCCTCATATTCTCTACCAGCACCAGCTCACTTTTCTTCCATAATGGAGTACCTTCAATACAAGGTTCACGCCAACACAAAGCCAATGACCCCAGTGAAGCGTTTACCATTAAAACAGAAGGTTGTACCATTCCCGGGCTAGACCCATTCGATAAAAGTATTAATCGTTTAATAACACGACCGCCAGAAGTCATTTGTCCAAGATCAAAGACATCTTTACTCAGAAACAACAACACTCATATATGGTTAGTACCCGAAAATCTTCAATACTACGACATAGATCCTGAAACAAACTTTACATGTTGCTACAAATCGTTTTATCGGCCCTCATCGATCGATGATATAACAAAAAAAACTGCTGATGACAGAGTAGAATATAAGCCATGTATTTATTTCTACGCCTACATTGAAGCCATGCACGAATTTGTTCGAGTTTCATGTGGTAATGAATTTAAAATAATATATCAAGAATATTTTGTTTTCGCACCATTAAAGAAAGCTTCGCCAATCGAAAATGTAGGGGACGACGATCTTCGAGTTAATCGTAGCCTTGCTACTAATACTTTGAATGTAATAGTTATGGGCATTGATGCTATTTCCAGGTTAAATTTTCACAGGACCATGCCCAAAACCCTTTCATTCCTGCGAAAAAAAGGCGCAATAGAATTGCTCGGATATAACAAAGTAGGTGATAATACATTTCCCAATTTAACCCCTATGTTACTTGGGTTAAGAGATACCGAACTGAAAAAAACCTGTTTGCCAAACTTGAAATCTAGATTTGACAATTGCCCGTTTATTTGGGAGTGGTACAGAGAAGCCGGTTATCTTACTGCACTCGGTGAAGATAGTGGGAAATTAGGTACGTTTAACTTTGGCAAGTTCGGCTTCCTGACCACTCCTACAGATTACTACCTAAGGACGTTTATACGTGAAGCGGAAACTCGTGTTGGAAACACAAAAGATTACAATTCATTCATTTGCATGGGAAATAAACTTTTCTTCAAAGTTCTTCTTGATTATATAGATTCTTTAACGACGACTTTAAAATCCTCCAGATTATTTGGATTTTTTTGGGAAGTAACTTTTAGCCATGACTTCTTGAACTATCCTATGTTGATGGATTCAAGTTACGAAGCATTACTAAAACGTCTTGATCACAGTAAGTATTTGGACGAAACAGTGTTAATATTATTGAGTGATCATGGCATAAGATGGGGTGACATTCGCAGTACTAAACAGGGTCGTTTGGAGGAGCGATTGCCCTTTGTTCACATATTGGTACCTCCATCATTTGAAAAAAACTATAGTCTCGCTTATAGCAACTTAAAAACAAACAGTCGACGTCTCACTACTCCCTACGATATACATGCAACTCTCTCCGATTTAATAAATTTAGATGAATTAAGAGATAACAAAATTGAATCAAGAAGCAAGACTGCATATGCCAATGATAGAAGTATAAGTTTATTTTTAAATGTACCCAGTAACAGAACATGCAAAATGGCAGATATTGACGATCATTGGTGCACTTGTCATAAAAATACTAAGATTAGTACCGATGTCCCTGATGTTCAGGTAGCCGCCGCCTTTCTGGTGAAGGATCTAAACTTAATGTTACGACAATACCCACAATGTTCACGTCTAATTCTGGATGACATTCTGGATGCTTCTGAGATGATAATTGGAAGTGGAACGACGCAGAAAGATGAGGATGGATGGCTGGAGCTAATGGTGGTGGTACGCACTAATCCGGGCAGCGGAATCTTTGAAGCTACTCTTCGTCGTGACAAAGATCAATGGAGATTGGCTGGAACGGTTAGTCGTCTGAATCTATACGGTGATCAAAGCCATTGTATAAATAATTATCAACTCAAATTATATTGTTACTGCGCCTAAAGCATTGCTTAGCTAGTAGAAAGTTTAAGTAGAAAATGTGTTATGTCTGTTTACTAACATATCTTCGGAGTACATATACCTATATATTGTACCCACGTAGGAGCTATCTGGGTATATCAGTGTTGTTCATTTTGATATAACAGTGCTAGCAATTGTAGGAAACTTTATTTGAGCATTATCAAGTAGGAACCCACCTAATACCTATTAATATTTGATTTTTGAAAGCCCAAAGAGTTTATAATTATTTTTTTAGATTTTTTGTAATTTAGTAAATATAGGACGAAGTGTAATGAAGCTGTGATATTTAAGAGAATCTTTATTTATTTATCTATTCATTAAGTAATATTAAAATAATGTAAATATACGATAGGTACATTATAATAATCATCATACCGTTAGTAGTGGTAAAGTACCTAGTATCTTAGTGTAAAAATGTTGTTGCTCAAAACATAACCCGGCCTAAAGAAATGTTTTATCATATAACAGGTGTAGTATTATTAAATTATTAAAACGTATACTTAATTAGCTCAGTGACCTAACCGTATATGTTAAAATCTGTACATATCAGTTGCGATAATGCGATACTCAGTCGAAATGTGTGGTTTGAAATTGCAAATTGTAATGTACTGTATTTGTTTGTTATATATATAAGGTCCCATAGGGGGTCATCGGTCAAGACCTCACCCCTAAATCCACTCTTGTATCAAATACCTACATACCTACCTTTTTAATTATTTCAAATTGTATATTTTTTATTGTTTTCATGTTCAAGCAGATAATAATGTTTATCGTGTTTTTATTATGTTGGTACGAGTACATCCATACTAATATTATAAATGCGAATGTTTGGATGTGAGTTTGTGAATTTGTGAGTTTGTGAGGATGTTTGTTACTCAATCACGCAAAATCTACTGGACGGATTTCGATGAAATTTGGTACAGAGGTAGATAATGACCTGGAATAGTACATAGGCTACTTTTTATCCCGGGAAAAAGCACTGTTCCCGTGGGAAATTCACGCGGGCGAAGCCGCGGGCAAAAGCTAGTAGTATATAAATGAAGCTTTTAAGCCTATTTCGGACGCCAGGGAGTTTGAAAACCATTGAACTGAGTCTACTTGGGTAATTTTAATAGCGGATAATAAACGATAAAAATCTGAATAACATCTTTTATTTCATGTCACGATAAGTCGGTATGTAATTAACATCTACCTACACAGGTACCTATCAAATTTATACGTTTGGAAGGCCAACCGCGGCCCGTAACTGGGCATTTTCGCCAGAAGATGTCCCACGACTTTCTATAATCATGTTCTATCAGTGCGTTTAACTTTTCGTCGAGGGGGGTACAAAAAGTTAGGTCTTCTTTGTAACCGGTAAAATGACTAGTAAACAAAGGTTTTGCTGTTTAGACCTATTTTAAAACGTAAATTTTATATATAATGCAATTCATAGATAACTATAGTTACATTTAAAATCATTGGGTTGACACTTTACGAGATTTTTAGTTTTTAGCTGCCGAAATGGAGTCGCGTTACTTCCAATGCGTTACTAATAATGACAAAGTGGACAAATAAAGTCGAATTCACACGTATTTTTTCAAAAATAAATGTTTCTCAAATACCAGGTAAGTAGGTACTTTTAATATAATAAAAATTGGTGTAAAAGGCAAATATATTTTATGTATTTTGCTTTGCACACCTACTTTGCCCGGGTGATGTTGTGTGTGTCAGTGGGCTCACCGATTTAGTTTGAATATTCATACTTGCTCTTTTCATGCCTTGCTTTATAATCTTGCGTCATTTTATTTTTACATTGCAGCTGATTCAGCCACCCCATGTATAGAAAATATGAAAAAAAATGCTATGGATAATTATTATCATTGTGATTGAGACTTTACATTTCAATTTTCTAACTCATATAGGTAGTCAATTTTGTTAAAATGGACGTTCTAAGCACATGGAAAAGAAAATTTGTGTCCATTATGGACCATTAAGTGAAAAGTGGATCTAAATTCACACATAAAATTTGAACTAGTTCCGTTACAGCTTCTATTTTTTTCTAATTTGTTAAGATATTAGTAACTAATAAAATACAGTTTGAATACAATATCTCAACACTATAGTTTTTTATATAAATTTGAAAACAGTATGGTTACAGAGTGGACCTCAAAATGGTGTTGTACCAACTTTGAATCCCGTTTTCGCAGGTTTCTAATGTTTTTACTAAGAAACTTTTATGTTCAATCGGTAGCTTGGAATAGTATAAGAAATATTATATATACATAAAATAAATTTATGCCCACTTTGTAATAGGGACATCTTCGCATGAAAATGCCCAACTACACGTTGCACGGTGATCAATTTTGGACGTTTAGGTGTAGAAAAATAGTTTAATAGTGAAAATGCTTTCATACGATAAATACCTAATTATTATTTATATAATTTTTTTCTTGATTTCTATCAATTTTTTTAGCCCGTGACTTCGTCCGCGCGTTATTTACTTTTATTAATATCGCAGATTCCAGGCGGCCTATCAAGATGAAACCTACGCCAGATTTTGAGTTAGACCAATAATAAACCAACTGAGAAAACCGCATCAACTTTCATCCAGTACTTTTTACGTGATGCGCGTACCAACATACAGACAGACAAACTGAGAGAAATTAAATTAAAAAAATATATAATTGCTTCTATTGGCCCTGTAATGACCCCTCGTGATGTATTTTTCTTAATTACGTCTTAAATACAATTAAACATCTTGGCGCATTAAATAAATCATGATTTTTCAGTACTTTACCGTCACTTAGAAAATCGAAAACTTTGTTCGGCGGGGAGTAGTTTGGTAGGTAGTAAAAGAACTGCATTTCTTATTAGCTAAGAGTGTAAGGAAACTCGTAGTACCGTAAACTGCTGCAACTTATCCAACTACACACAAATTTGCCTATTTCATTTGAATTACGATATATCGCATTCGCTTGCTTTATTCTCGTTTTCTACCATTCTGTAGTAACTATTCATTATTTGGGCAACATATTTTTCATTTTTTATAATTGTAACTCCATTAATACTCTGTCAGATGTGCGACAAAGATCGGTGGGTGAGGCAGCATTTTTTTTGCGCTCCAAAACTTTTGAATTTTAACTATGAAAAAGCTATGTTTTCGCACAGAATTAACTGCCTAAGGTAGGATAATATTGTCTTCTTCTAGTATTACGAGTTTTTTTACGCAAAAGATTGTTTTTTATCGAAAAAAACTTAGAAGGCAATCATGTGTAGTGTTTTGAAAACTTGAGTGACATAACTTTGCCTGGGTCTAGGGTTGTCAAATTTTGTTAACTAGCTTTTACTCGCAGCTTCACTCGTGTGAATCTCGCTTACATTATGCTTAAAAAAATATTTTAGAATTTGTTTCCTCTAGTTATATTAGAAGTGCTCGTTGTAAATTTCTAAAACAATATTCAAATATTTTTTGTAGAAATAATTGTAAAAGAAATTCAACACTTTGTATACTTTTCTTTTATACTACAATCAAAAATTAAGTTTATTAATAATTGTTGACTAAAATAATGAGACATTATTACCAAGAAGCATTAAAATTATAGTTTTTAATGAAAGTAGCCATCTGGTTTTTTTCTTTTATAAAAAAGTATTAATAATAATCTGTATTCTTTTGGACAACCCTATAGTCAACGACATTTTTGTATGGAAAGTCTGTAGAACCTGCTACAACTTGGCCTAGTTACTGTAATAAAAAAAATATACAGTATATTGCACAGGGACAAGTAGGCTGTCTCATGCACATGAAAAAAAATTAACGGAAACGATAAGTACAATAAGTATCGAATTATCCTTCTAGGCAAACTTGTGTCTTTTACATACAACTTTGCCTGCGACTTTAAGCCCTTGTAATTTAGAAAATTGGTGGAAATTAATAAGATTTGGGGTCTCAATAGTAAGCCAATATGCTTGTCTTCCATTTAAAAATAATTGAGAGTCAAAATTGTGAATAGGCTCCGAGAAAATCGCAAAAAACGTCAAATTCCGTGCAAAGTTGCAGCAGTTTACGGTACCTATTAATATTTTTTTGTTCTAATATGTTCCTTAGAATGTAAGACATTTTAAAGAACTGAAATTGAGTAAAATATTTATACTATTAATATAGTAGATTTTACAACAAGAGCACAAAACGAATCATTTTTATCCGAGACTTTTAGCAGCCCGAGCCGAAGGCGAGGGCTGATAGTAATGTCGAGGATAAAAATCGTTTTGTGGACGAGTTATAAACTCTGCTTTTCACTTCGATTGCGAGGAAATAAATCAAATTGAAGAAATTAATAAACGCACGAAAAAACAAGAGCTGTTTCCCGCCGCTTTATTTTTTTAATCTTACGACATTGATAGGCTTGGGCTGCAGACCTATACAGCCTATTATTAAATTAATTTTGTAATAATATTTTTCTTAAATTAATTAAATAACCTACCGTACTTGAATTTAAATTTTAATATCTTTTATGTCTTAAAAAACACATAAGGCAAATAAATTAAAAGTAAATATTATAGAATAACAAATTCCATCTATGAACTTTTTATCGTGTTTGGCTGTATGGCTCATTTTCTTTGCATTTTATAGATACATTTATGAGTAGATACGTTAATGCCCTTGTGCACAAAATTCGATTTTGTGCAGCCTATATCCTGCACAAATAAGCACTTTCAGAGCATGAGAAGTGAAAATGTTTTTTTCTATCTGTTCAAAACATAAAACTTGAAAGTTTAGTTTTGCTCATGGAAGTAATAAGTAGTTGTACAAAGTATTTATTACTTCCATGTGAATGCTTTAGATGTACCAACAAAAAAAAAAACAATAAAATAATTTTATTGACACTAGTGATGGCTGTATGGGCTTTAGATCCCTTTGCCTTTCCTCACGGATAAAGAAACCAAAAAAAAAAATGACACTAGTGACCGAGTGACTTTGACACTTCTCCCAAAAGTCAAAACCACACAAAAATAAACTCATTTCATCTAAAAAAATAGAATTATAATTTAATTGATAAAAAAGATGCAGAATTTATAGATTTTACATTTTCAAATCATGGCCTTACTTCTCAGACCCTATTACAGTAAACATTTTTTACAAGTAGTAACCAAACCGGCGAAATATTCTCTTGAAAAGAATTGTGCCATTAGGGCTCTAGCCAGTGGAATTTGTTACCAAAACAATCAAATTTATATTTATAGAACTTTATTTGATGTAAAACCAATTGATCCAGTGTTGGGATTAGTTAGGCTTCACTCTTCAGATGTCAAGGATGGCAACAAGCCACGCGGAGATGATACCTCAAAACATAACAAGAATCAGGAAGATGAAACCCCAAAGCTTAGTCTTTTTCAACGTTTTAAGCAAATGTACAGAGATTACTGGTATGTCTTAGTGCCTGTACATATGGCGACATCAATCGTTTGGTTTGGCGGCTTCTACTACGCAGTAAGAAGGTATATTTTAAATGATTAAATATTATGCAATTGTCCTCGTTAAAAAAATTGTTTTTATTAACACATTTTATATATATTATTTTAGTGGAGTAGATGTCCTGGCAATCTTAGAATGGATGGGAGTGAGTGAGACATTAATGGCACCTCTGAAAGATTCCAGTGCAGGATATGTAGCACTTGCTTTTGCCCTGTACAAGATAGCTACTCCTCTACGATATGCAGTGACAGTTGGTATGTAAACATAAATTAATTCAATATAATTTCTTAGGTCTCCATGATGTTTTGTGCTAGGCAGCGAGTCAATAAAACATATCACCTCAATGTTATGCCAGTAGTGGGCAGCACATGCATAGGGGGTTAACAGATAGTTTTGACATGTACAATGAAAATTTTTTCAAAGCAACAAGTGACTGGGTGGTTTGTTTACTGGTTGTGCTGGTGCTACTATCTGCATCAAGCTTTCTGCAATATTTCCTAATAGTCAAATTGTGCTTAGTTGATTTAATTTTTATATTTATAGGTGGTACTACAGTTGCTATTAAAAAACTAACAGCAATTGGTTGGATAAAACCAGTTCCTTCTACTGTGCGCATGAAAGAATTGTTTCAAGAAAAAAAGGATAATTTTCAGGATAAGTTTAAAGAAAGCAAGGAACACTATAAGTCCCAGATGACAGAAAAACGCACACAAGTAATGGATGAAATGAGGAGATATAAAACTGAAATGCGCAGTTTAAAAAACAAGGTCAAAAAAATGTAAATGCATGATTCATCAAAGATATTAAAAAATATGGTGTATTTTTGTTATAATGTAGTATGTGGTCTAACCAATTCCTTTTGTATCATAGCTATTATCTTCTAAGGATGAAAATACAAAAAAAAATTAATAACATCTGTGACATAAATTATACATATATATAATTTCTACTGTTACATGGTTGTTTAATTTAAAACTCCCAAAATAATTAATTAATTTTGATGAAGCTCCCATGATGAATAGAAAACATCCATCTTTCTGGGTTTCACTGACTTATCCTATAAGTTACTCCCTGTATCTGGGCGGGGTTTTTGAAGTGTCCGGGTAAAACCGGGCATTTTTATGCCCAGGGAAATCGCCGCCGCGCGACTTTTTTTCAATGTGCGGACGAGGAGTATACTAAATGCTCAAAATCGAATCTAACTATCACTAGCTGTTGCCCGCGGCTTCGCCCGCGTTAGTTTCGCTTAGATGAAAAATCTTTTTGTGTTCCAAACTGTGAAGTACTCAAAATTTCAGCCATTTGGTTATCCCGCGTGTCCACAACTGCCACCCCGAGTCCCTCTTTGTCCTATCCCGTATCCTGTCTATTTATACGTCAGTAGAAAATGCTGATCAGGTTGAACGACTTTTGCTAAGGCCCCATTTCCATTTTTTTATAGTGTAGCTGGTCTCTTGAAATTCTTCATCAGATGATCCTGATATTCAATTTTTATACGTCAACAGAAAATGCTCGTCAGATTGATAAACTTTTGCAAAAGTACCATTTCCATATTTCTTATAGTTTAGCTGTTCTGTTAAGGTTCTTCATCAGGTGTTCCAGATTTTAAAATCAATTATAGCCTATTGTGCAGAACAACTACGCTCTGCTACCAGAAAATGTGCGCAGAGAATCCGGACAAACGAAGCGGCGGGAAGAATTCTGTACCGGAACTTCACCGGGAAAAAACCACCGGTAAAAATAAGTACCGGGAAAAAATCTCCACGCGACACCACGCTTGTCCGACTAGAATCTAACCTAACCTATACGCAGTCTGCTACCACCGTAGCTTATATAGGGAGCTACGGGGCCCTATATACTAACCTAATTTAATAACTACAATTCAAACCACTTACCAAACTGAATCTTCTTAATCTTCGGATCCAACTTCGAGTGTCTTCGGAAGAGGAGGGGGTTGTTCCCTAAATCACCCAACCTACCCCATGAGATCTCAATCCCCAGAGAAAATACCTGATCCGTCTAGCAGTTCCACTCGGCAACAGATTTCGGCGTCCCCAGGCAGCCACGTTTCGCATCTCACAAGAAACAGTCAAAGTAAAAGGTTTCACAAACACAAATGTTCAATAGTTATTTAACAAACAGGAAATTCACAAATATAACTCAAACTAGTTAACAAGCAAAAGACGCGAGACCTCTCCGCGTATTAAAATCAAACCGATATGTCAGGACAAATGGCGGCCGTCCGCCATGCCATTCACGCGAGCAATTTCATGCGGCGCGGCCTCCCCGCGCGATGTCCAAACAATACTGAATTCAAAATGGTCGCTCGCGACTGCCGACGCCGGCCGAGCGGGCGACGACGCTACTAATATGAAACTACCGCACGCGCTAGAATATTACGGCGGCGAACGGACAAAACAACATAGATTTTATTACAAACACCTATAAATGTTGCCCAGGCTTAATAGCTATACAACAAAATTTTCATCCAAATCCGTCCAGTATTTTTTGCGTAAAACGTGTACATACATACTGACAGACAAAAAATTCCAAAGAATTTTTTTTTATTTCTATTATTCTTTTTAAGTGTCCCTCTATCCATTTCAGTCAAAAATACTAAATGTACAGACAAAATATTTACTACTAGCTTTTGCCCGCGGCTTCACCCGCGTGAATTTCCCACGGGAACAGTGCTTTTTCCCGGGATAAAAAGTAGCCTATGTGCTATTCCAGGTCATTATCTACCTCTGTACCAAATTTCATCGAAAAATCTACTGGACGGATGTCCAGTAGATTTTTCGTGATTGAGTAACAAACATCCTCACAAACTCACATCCAAACATTCGCATTTATAATATTAGTATGGATACTGTTTTATTATATGTATAGATTATAGGCGAATACTCGTCAGTACAAAAATCTCACTTGGTTACTGGGGTGTACAGTACATCATGCTTGATCTATACATATAATAAGACAGTAAAAATATTTTGTCTGTACATTTTGTATTTTTTACTGAAATGGATAGAGGAACTCTTAAAAAGAATAGAAAGCAAAAAAAAATTTTTGAATTTTTTGTCTGTATGTATGATCACGCTAATCTCCGAAAGTACTGAATCGATTTGAATGAAACTTTTTCTGTTGTAAGCTATTAAGCCTGGGCAACATTTGTGCTATAGTTTATTTTTAAAACTGTAACACCTGATGAAGAACCTTAACAGAACAGCTAAACTATAAGAAATATGAAAATGGTGCCTTAACAAAAGTCGTTCAACCCGATGAGCATTTTCTGATGACGTATAAAAATTGAAGATCTGGAACATCTGATGAAGAACTGCAAGAGACCAGCTACACTATAACATATATGGAAATGGCGTTCAACCTGATGAGCATTTTCTTCTGACGTATAAAAATTGAAGATCTGGATCTGATGAAAAGCTCCAAGAGAGATTTTTCATCTAAGCGAAACTCACGCGGGAGAAGCCGCGGGCGACAGCTAGTGTAAAAATAAGATAGGTAATTCAGTCTTCTAATAAAAATAAATACAATAAATAGTGGAATAGTTTATTGTTTAAAAAATATTTAAATATAAAAGAAAGTAGTATTCTTAACAAATTTATTTTTGTTGTATAAAGCATACTCATATTTTCATCATCAAAATGTACAAATATAAAAACAGCCTAATCTTAATTATATTAAGTACACAACAGGACAGCACGTAACTGGAATGTTTCACGTTGCGCCATCTTGTTACCAATTTGTGACTACACAATAAATAAATCTCGTAAAATCGTCACACTACTTGCTTGCACCAGGTGTGCTGTCATATGCAGTGTTTAATGAAATAGTAAATGCATATAAAAGCTGAACTTAAACTACACTTCGATAGTATTGAACAACACAGATGATTTGTCTTAGTTTTGTACTATTAAACAACTAACTTTGAATAATCACATTGGGTTGGATGCCATATCAATATATAAATTGAGCGTAGCCATTTTGGCGTGTACAACTTAAAAATCATGTAACTATGTCAAACAGAAATTACTATTACGGCCCAGGCGCTAAAATATGCTGCAAATTCTCCACCGTAAACGACTTAAAATTACTCTCATTTTATCAATTCCATCAAAAGATAACTTGTTCAATGAAAGATTAAATCTAAGAATATCACATAACATCTCAGGGATATAACAATGCTGGCTTTATGCAATTTTTAACTTATGCAATAATCTACAAGTACATAGCATATTTTTTAGATAGGTAGTATTGGTATTATTTTATTTCTACTATAATAAATTCCAAGTTGGCAAAATTAATTTGTGACTACCTAATGCACATAGAAGTTTGTTCAAATCAATCATTTACCTACAAGTATTATAATTAACTGATAGAAATTAATGCTTGAAACGCCTCAAAACAAAATATCAAGGTGTTTGTAATATATTGGGTAAAACTAAACGCGGGCGTTTCGCATTGCTGCCGCCAGAGGGCGTTCGGGGTTTTCACACTGCTAGCGTGGATGGCGTCGCGCGGACGGCCGCCATTGCATTGCCCTATGCGATATCGGTTTGATTTTTAATACGCGAGAGGTTCCGCGTTCTTTGATTGCTAATTAGCTTGAGTTGTGTTTGTGAATTTCCTGTTTGTTAAATAACTATTGAACTTTGTGTTTGTGTACCCGTCATGGTGACTTTTTCTTGTGAGAGGTGAAACGTGGCTGGCGGTTCACATCTGGCTGTTCCCGAGTGAAACTACGGGAAGAAATCTATTTATTTGTCCTGGGGAATTGAGATCTCAAGGGTTAGGTAGGGTGATTAGGAATTCCCCCTTCCCGAAGATACTCAAGTTTGGATCCGAAGAGAAAGAAGATTTAGCTTGGTAAGTGTTTTTTAAGTGTAATTAATTTATAGGTTAGGTTATCATATAGGGCCCTGTAGCTCCCTTCATAAGCTACGGTGGTAGCAGACTGCGTTAAGTTATTTAGGTTTTAGTCGGGCAAACGTGGTGCCGCGTGGAGATTTCTTCCCGGTACTTATTTTTTACCGGTGGTTTTTTCCCGGTGAAGTTCCGGTACAGAATTCTTCCCGCCGCTTCGTTTGTCCGGATTCGCTCTGCGCACATTTTCTGGCAGCAGAGCGTAGTTGCTCTGCACATTTCTGGTAGCAGAGCGTAGTTTATCTACCCTCTATTTGTTCGTTTGTAAAAAATAATTAATTGTTTGTAAAAATTATTAGATTTTTCTTAGTTTGTTTGTATAAGAATATTTGTAACCTTTTTTGTATTTGTTTGCGGTTTGTACCGTGCGTTCCGGGTTTGTGCCATTCTCATACCTACCGCGGTTCTTCGTGTAGTTGCTTGATTTTGTTGTTTTTTATTTACCTTTTGTTATTTTTTTGTTTGTGACTTGACGCGATGGCGAAGGCCTCCAATGCTAGGGCGACACTCGCCAACGAATTGAGATGGTTTGTGACGGCCGGAGGACTCCTGTCCCGGAAGGACAGGGAGGGCGCCATACTGCTAAGAGCGGATCACCTCCACTCACGATTGATTAGCGCGGAAGCGGCCATGGCGGCGCTTACCGAAGCCGATCTTACCCCGGAGGCCTACGCAGGTCACATGGCGGACATGGACCAGATCCTGAGTCTGCACGATGATATCGCGGAGGCGGTGACCGCAATAAGGGCGAGACAGGCTGGCGGACCAGCCCTCGCACACCTGTTAGACAGGAAGGACCAGCGGTTACTGGTCGGCTCCCCACCCTTCAGCTGTCCCACTTTGGGGGTAGGATGGAGGAGTGGGTAGCATATAAAAATATGTTTGAGTCCCTGGTCGTAGCACGACAGGATTTGTCGAAGGCCCAGAAGATGGCCTACCTCCTCTCCACTCTTGAGGATGAAGCGCGGTCGCTCATCCAGCACCTCCGGGTGGAGGACGACCAGTACGATACGGCTTGGGAGTTATTGAACTCCCGCTACCAAAACTTACGTTTGTTAGCGGATGCGCACGCCGCACAGTTGATGGCCCTGCCCAAGGTGGCCAACAGGGCACAGTTGCGCCTGCAGTTGCTCACGCCCGTTACAGTGGCCTGTAACGCGCTCCGCACACTGGGGCTGCCGGTGGACCAATGGTCCTTTTTGCTGGTGCACATTGTATTGGGCAAATTACCCAATGACATCCGCTCGCGATTTGAGCGCGAGAATGCGGAACGGGACAGCACCACCCTACCAACATTCACTGACTTGGTGAAGTTTTTGGAGTTTGAGGCACGGGCCGCTGAGAATACCATGACGGACTCAGCGCCATCCAGAGCGCCTGAACGTAGGCCCTTGGAACCCTCATGGAGAGGTAAGCCCCAACAGGGACGGCAACCGTCACCGCGTGGAGCTGGTGTGCGGGTTGCACACACGGCAGCAGTCGCGGGGGACGCGGACTGCCTGCAATGTGGCCGGATGGGCCACAGCCTGCTGCAATGCAGGGACTGGCAGAGACTGCCAGTACAAGATAGGCGCCGCATGGCAAAGCGGCATGAACTTTGCTTTTATTGTTTGGGCAGTCACTATGCACGTGACTGTCCCAGGGCCATACCATGCAGTGCATGCCGTGGGCGGCACCACGCGATGCTTTGCATGAACCGCAACGGGGATGGCACCCGGATGTTGAGGCAGGGGTCCCCTATGGGCGGGGGCGCTCCTGCGCGAAGCCCTCCACCATCGGACGGAGGACGCGGCTTCGCTCGTCGCACCCCCTCGGGAGGGGGTCGCGTACCTGCGCGGGTCTTGGCGGACCGGGACCACGCGCCCCAAGGTCATGGCCAGTATGTAGCTGGCCAGGCCCCGGATAGGGCCCCCATGGGCGGGGGCCCTAGATCGGACGTGAGAGTGGGGACACCCCTCCACGCGGGTTACCAATACCCAACACATGCAGCCGCAGCGGTTTTCTCCGCCGCTGCACGAGTACCCACGGCTGGAGTACCACCCGCCGTACCATATGTATGGCCGGGCCGCGGGTTATGCCCCCCTCAGATGGGGATGTGCACTCGCCCGCCATATTATCCGGGTCAGTGGCGCGCCCCTGGTTTGGAGAGAGTGGGGAGCCCGTAACTAACTTGCTCCCTTGCTGGGACAGAGCCGCGGACGGTTCTGCTCCCTACCGCGGTGGTCCGCGTATGGGGTCGTGGGGGAGAAGCCATTAATTTGAGAGCTCTGTTGGACTCAGGGGCTCAAAGCAGTTTGGTTACCACTCGAGTGGCACGCCAGTTAGGTTTAGTCGTGGAAGACTCGCCTGTGCCACTTCTTGGAGTTGGTGGCATACAAGTGAAGTGTCTGACGGGCCAGACACTTGTCACCTTTTCTTCGCTGAAGTCCTCCACAATGAGGATCACGACTTCGGCTATGGTAATGGATACCATTGCGGGTTGGCACCCCTCGACAGACATACCGCCGGGTGTGTTGTCTTTGGTTTCGGGTCTGGATTTGGCCGACCCCTTTGTCTTTCATCCCGGCCCAGTGGACTTGCTCCTGGGCTCGGACGTATTGGGTTGGATTTTGTTGGGTACACAGAAGGCTCTGGGTTCGTCTTCACTGATGGCAGTGTCTACGATTTTTGGTTTTGCCCTGATGGGCCCTGTGTTTGATAATGGCACCGCGGAGGAGCCACCGGTTGTCGCATCTGCGTCCTTGGCCAAGACCATGCAAAGGTTTTGGGAGGTGGAGGAGCCACCTATGAGTTCCAGGATGGATCCGGAACACGCTGAGTGCGAAGCCCTTTTTCGATCAACCACGGAGAGGTTGCCCTCCGGTCGGTTTGTAACTAGGTTACCTTTTGTTGCCTCTCGTCCTAGCCTAGGGCAAAGTAGGGCGCTTGCGGAGAAACGACTGCTGTCCATGGAGCGACGTATGCAGCGTGACCACGTACTTCGCGATAAATATATTGAATTTATGCGCGAGTACGAGGATTTGGGTCACATGTCTCCGGCTCGAGTTGATTGGAGCTCAACTGAGCATTATTTTTTGCCCCACCACGCGGTGGTGAAGGCCTCAACGGGCAAGTTGCGGACTGTCTTTGATGGGTCCGCACCCACTTCGAACGGAGTTTCGTTGAATCTATGTTTGCATTCAGGTCCCAAATTGCATAGGGACATAATTGACATCATCTTGAACTTTAGAAGACATCAAGTGGTTTTTGGCGCGGACATCCGGATGATGTTCCGCCAGACAGTCATACATCCTGAGGACAGGCGATTCCAGTTGATACTCTGGCGTGAGCGCCCTGAGGATCCTGTGACGGTGTATGAACTCAACACAAACACGTATGGTTTGAAATCTAGTCCCTATATCGCCATCAGATCATTGCTTGAATTGGCAGAGCGGGAACGGATCCGCTTTCCCCGTGGGGCTTCCGTGCTGTCACGTGACTTGTATGTTGATGACGTGTGCACCGGAGCCCAAAGTATTGAGGAGGCCCTCCTACTGCGGGATGAATTGATTGAAATATTGAAGACAGGTGGCTACGAGCTACGTAAGTGGTTGTCTAATGAGCCTAAAGTTCTAGAAGGGATCCCGGAGGATCACCAACAGAACCCTCACCTGTTTGAGGATGTGGATGATCCCAACAGGATAGCGGTGCTGGGCATGCAGTACCAGCCGCTAACCGATATTTTCACATTCCAAGTGGACTTGGAAATACCAAAAAGTCTGGACTAAGAGAACGGTGTTGTCCGTAATAGCTCGTATGTTTGATCCAAGCGGTTGGATCAGTCCAGTGATATTCTCTGCGAAGTGTCTTCTTCAGAGACTTTGGACTTTGGGCGTCTCGTGGGACGAGCCGCTGTTTGGCTCTCCATTGGATGATTGGCTCGAGTTGTTTTCATCGATTAAGGAAGTCAATCGGATTGCCTTGCCTCGTCGAATATTGCCACCCGGGAAATATCGAGCCAGCCTGCATGGCTTTTGTGACGCGTCGGAGCGAGGCTACGCCGCGTCAGTC
Source organism: Ephestia elutella (assembly GCA_018467065.1). Taxonomy (NCBI): domain Eukaryota; kingdom Metazoa; phylum Arthropoda; class Insecta; order Lepidoptera; family Pyralidae; genus Ephestia; species Ephestia elutella. The sequence goes on along the minus strand of CM031567.1, from coordinate 6,025,124 downwards.
TATATGCGGACAGTTGACGCCGATGGCCGGGTCAATGTCTCGCTTTTGTTAGGGAAGAGCAAGGTCGCCCCCATCAGGACTAGGCTGACTATTCCCAAGCTTGAGTTGAGTGGAGCTCACCTTCTCTCTAAATTGTTGCATCACGTTGCATGTGAGCTGGCGGCCACGGTCGAGATACGGGACATCTTCGCCTGGTCGGATAGCCAGGTCGCGCTTGCATGGTTGCGCGCGGCCCCACATACCTTGGAGGTTTTTGTTGGAAACAGGGTTTCCCAAATCCAGAATATCGGAATTGATATAACATGGAGACATGTGCCGGGAGAGCTTAACCCAGCGGACTGTGCCTCCCGAGGTTGTACGGCACCAGAATTGGTGTCACACCCGCTCTGGTGGGGTCCAGAGTGGCTGATGGGATCAGAAACTTCTTGGCCTGTCTGTCAGACAGATGTTCCTTCTTTGAATTTGACTGGGCTTCGTGTACATGCTGTAGTCGCTGAGACGACGTCGGAGCCGGATTGGCTACTTGCTCGGTATAGCAGCTTGGATAAGCTTCTGGGTGTTACCAGTTGGATTAAGCGTTTCATACATAATTGTAGAAACCCACAGGCAAAGCGGTTGGAGCCGATTGCAGATGCAGAAGAGCGCCGGAGCGCATTGTTGCATTGGGTCCGTGTCGTGCAGACCGGACGGTTTGAGTCAGAGCTTCGTACTTTGCGCGACGGACGCGCTAAGTTGAAGGGCGCGGTCGCTCGTTTGAACCCGTACATCGACTCGGATGGGCTTCTTCGGGTTGGAGGCAGGCTCCGGAAGGCGGATCTTCCATATGAGACTCGCCATCCTCTGTTGTTGCCCAAGGGCGGACCCTTGGTGCAGCTTTTGGTGTCTGATCGACACATTCGTAACGCCCATGCTGGGTGCAATGCTTTGTTGGCTATTTTGCAACGCGAATTTTGGATTTTGTCTGCCCGAAGAGCAATCCGTAGTGTCCTGTTTCGATGTATTGCATGTTACAGGTTGAAGGCATCCACGATGCAACCACAGATGGGTGATTTGCCCGCTGATCGAATCCGACCTTCGAGGCCGTTTGACGGCGTTGGAACCGATTTTGCCGGTCCCTTTTCGATCAAGGCTTCTCCCTTTCGTAATGCCCGTATTGTAAAGGGCTATTTGTGTGTATTTGTTTGTTTGGCCACCAAGGCTGTCCATTTGGAGGTGGTATCGGCTCTGACTACGGAGGCCTTCGTCGCCGCGTTGGATCGCTTTGTTTCGCGTCGAGGTCTACCTTCCCTTATTAGGTCTGACAATGGCACAAACTATAAAGGGAACTGTAAATTATCTTAAGGATGTTTCTGTGTTTATTGATAAAAATTGTACTAGTTTAAGTCAAATTGCTGCCCAAAGGGGAATAACCTGGAAGTTTAGTCCCCCAAGTTGCCCCCATTGGGGAGGGATTTTTGAAGCGGCTGTGAAATCCGCAAAGACCCACCTCCGCCGCATTATCGGAGAAACGGCTCTAACTTTTGAAGAGCTGGCCACAGTGTTTTGTAAAGTTGAGGCGGTCCTCAACTCTCGTCCTCTCTGTCCGCTATCTCCAGATCCAAATGACTTGGAAGCTCTCACCCCTGGTCATTTTTTGGTGGGAGGGCCGTTGAATGCCCTGCCCGAATACCCGTGGAAGGATGAACGCGTATATCGGTTGTCGCGTTTTCAAATGTTGCAGCAAATGAGCCAGGACTTTTGGCGTCGCTGGTCGCTTGAATATTTGCATTTGCTGCAGCAAAGAGTGAAGTGGACAGACAGGACTGAGCCTCCCAGGGAGGGTGATTTAGTATTGTTAAAAGAGGCAAATTTGCCCTCATTGCTTTGGCGACGAGCTCGCATATTACGTTTGATTCTTGGCGGAGATGGCACTCCGCGTGTGGCTGAGGTGTTGGTCGACGGTTCGATTTTAAGGAGAGGTGTGACCTCTCTCGCCCGCCTTCCCGTAGAGTAAGCTAGCGGTCTGCTTCTCAGACCGGGACGGGGGGATGTTTGTAATATATTGGGTAAAACTAAACGCGGGCGTTTCGCATTGCTGCCGCCAGAGGGCGTTCGGGGTTTTCACACTGCTAGCGTGGATGGCGTCGCGCGGACGGCCGCCATTGCATTGCCCTATGCGATATCGGTTTGATTTTTAATACGCGAGAGGTTCCGCGTTCTTTGATTGCTAATTAGCTTGAGTTGTGTTTGTGAATTTCCTGTTTGTTAAATAACTATTGAACTTTGTGTTTGTGTACCCGTCATGGTGACTTTTTCTTGTGAGAGGTGAAACGTGGCTGGCGGTTCACATCTGGCTGTTCCCGAGTGAAACTACGGGAAGAAATCTATTTATTTGTCCTGGGGAATTGAGATCTCAAGGGTTAGGTAGGGTGATTAGGAATTCCCCCTTCCCGAAGATACTCAAGTTTGGATCCGAAGAGAAAGAAGATTTAGCTTGGTAAGTGTTTTTTAAGTGTAATTAATTTATAGGTTAGGTTATCATATAGGGCCCTGTAGCTCCCTTCATAAGCTACGGTGGTAGCAGACTGCGTTAAGTTATTTAGGTTTTAGTCGGGCAAACGTGGTGCCGCGTGGAGATTTCTTCCCGGTACTTATTTTTTACCGGTGGTTTTTTCCCGGTGAAGTTCCGGTACAGAATTCTTCCCGCCGCTTCGTTTGTCCGGATTCGCTCTGCGCACATTTTCTGGCAGCAGAGCGTAGTTGCTCTGCACACAAGGACTTCATCCATTTTCTCCTATTAATAAACATACTAAGCCCTATTATTAACATTTATTCCTGCAGGAGGTTTTGAGGAGCTAACAATGACTACAATATTATAGACACATTCTGACATTCACTAGTGTACTTATAGACAACACATATAAACTAGAACTATTATGACAATATAGTCATTATGCATAATTTTAGCTTATCTTTATTCAAAAATCACTATAGGTCTACCAGTATCTGATGGCAAAAAAATATATGAAAATCGAGCGATTTTCATACATTTTTTTGCCATCAGATTCTAGGGGACTATATTATGGTTTAACATGTGTAGACTCTGGGACCATGTTGGCAGTAAAATCACAGAACATATAAAAGAGGTTAGAAAGGAGTTGTGGGCGGGGCCGGCGCGCCAAGCATGCGAGCGACCGCTCGTATCTTTACAAAAACACGTGACCGCGCCGTTTAGTCGCTCGCGAACTCTAGCGGAGTAAGTATTGCGAAGCGCTGCTACAAAATTGTACGAAAATGCCTTCATGTGCGGTAATTACTTGTCGAGCGAGAAGCCAAGAGTTTAATGTAAACAAAGGATGCGTTTCTTATCATCGGTAAGTAAAAAAACCTCTAGTAAATGCGATATTTTAGTCAAAATCTTTCAAAGGTCATTAAAATATATTTTTTTCTCCAAAAAATATACATTGCTGTCTGCATGCGTTCGTTATTTTTGCAACGTCAAACGTACCGCGTAGTGGAGTGCGCGGCAACAACGTGGCATTAGCTCTAGTGCTGGGCGTAGTGAGAGACGATATTTATAGATATCGTCTTTCAAAGTCATATATTTATAAATGTTATAAATTAATGTTAATGTGGAAAGACTAAATTAAGTAATGCGAATAATTATTATTATAACAAGCTTTTATTTAACTTGCAATATATGTATGTATGTATGTTTGTCCGGGTGGAATCTTGCAACTGAATTATAAAAACCAGTTATTTTAACCGATTGAGCTGTTTGGTATACGTGCAAAAAACAAACCAAGCGACAACTTCTTAATAAATATATCTTGTTCCAAGGTCAATAAATATAAGATTGTAAGAAATGTACTTTGTTTTATTTTCCATTTTACTATATCACTTTTGTATGTAACAGTATTGTTGTTTGAATTATGTTATTGTTTAATAACAAAATTCAATATCGATAATTAAGTCATTTAAAGTTTAGTCAAGCACTAGCGTAGTTTACAAACACAATCACACTAATTGTACATCGATTGTGTGCTTGCGTATGATTGGTTCAGTTTGAAATTTCGTGATGACGTGGCGCTATGATTGGCTAGATTGGAAATTGCAAATGTGTGGTAACGGTGAAAGGTGGGGCGGATTAGGCGACACTGGTTCTCATAGAAACGGCGCATTATAGCCATTCTAACCTCTTTTATATGTTCTGTGAGTAAAATAATTGTAAACTAACTAGACGTGCGGCTTGTACGAGCTTTGGCTTAGGACGTTCATATAACCTCCTTTTACGACCATCATAGCTTTGAAAAGTATCTATTCGTCGCTAGAAAACAATAAAATATCAGTTGTACTGCCAACATGACGCCAGAGAATACACACTGTATCACCAAGTAACATCTCGTGGGGCAGTTGGTGCCGCCTCACTTTCAAAGTCCAATTCGTTGATTAGTCGTTACGCAGAGAGCAATGAAGTGGCGTGGCGCCACGCATGTACTAGCATTAAGACTCCAAACACTCCTGACACGACACGATTAAACGCTAACACGCAATCGGAAAATATTAACAATTTGTAAGGGCTTGAAAAACTTTGTTGAATACCTGTTTCGTTACATCAATTCAAATTACTTTCGGCATAGTTGCACAAATGCATTCCTAAATTTACTGTAACACTATCTATTTAAAGCAATTTAAAAGTGACAATATAAATATTAATGTCACTAATGTGACATTCAATTTTAAGATATTTTTGTGCAACTAGGCGAAATTACACAGATTCGGAAATTTGAGATCACACACAACACAAATATGCTTAGCTATTTTAAACAATATTTCGTTGTAAATATTTACTAAAACGGGTTTATTTTCATGAGTTTAGGAAGTCGGTCCTTCGCAAAATTGTAATCTCGCTGGCTCAGCCCATGTACTGGTAGGAGGCAGCGGCCGCGCTGATGCTGGCCAGGTGGCACGCGCGGCACATCAGCCGGCCTGCACACAGAGCTGGCTCAGCCCATGTACTGGTAGGAGGCAGCGGCCGCGCTGATGCTGGCCAGGTGGCACGCGCGGCACATCAGCCGGCCTGCACACAGAGCTGGCTCAGCCCATGTACTGGTAGGAGGCAGCGGCCGCGCTGATGCTGGCCAGGTGGCACGCGCGGCACATCAGCCGGCCTGCACACAGAGCTGGCTCAGCCCATGTACTGGTAGGAGGCAGCGGCCGCGATGCTGGCCAGGTGGCACGCGCGGCACATCAGCCGGCCTGCACAGAGCTGGCTCAGCCCATGCACTGGTAGGAGGCAGCGGCCGCGCTGATGCTGGCCAGGTGGCACGCGCGGCACATCAGCCGGCCTGCACACAGAGCTGGCTCAGCCCATGTACTGGTAGGAGGCAGCGGCCGCGCTGATGCTGGCCAGGTGGCACGCGCGGCACATCAGCCGGCCTGCACACAGAGCTGGCTCAGCCCATGTACTGGTAGGAGGCGGGCGAGAGGTGCGGCGCGGGCGGCTGGCCCGGGCCGGCCGCGCCGATGGTGGCCAGGTGGCACGCGCGGCACATCAGCCGGCCTGCACACAATACATACTCATTTATCTGGTTCTGGTTTTACATATAGGTATGGTAAGTCTAATTTTTAGAATTCCGTACCTCAAAAGGTAAAATCAAAACCTTTAAGGATCATTTTGTTGTCTATCTGTCAAGCCTTTTCTCAACAACGCGTAAAGGTATACAGTTAAAATTTATATTGGTCTTTCTCGATACTATTAACTATGTTTATGCAAAATTTCAGGAACATTGGTTCAGTAGATAAAGCGAGAAGAGGTAACAAATAAACAAACTTTCTTTCGCATTTATAATATTTTTATTTGGGATACTTGAATCTACTGTTTCTATTAGCTATGAAAAATCAAACTTATATCTCAATGTATTTAAATGATATGACAAATATATTATTTTTGGGGTGAAAAAGATCATATTACCTGCCAGAGGATAGCATCGCTTATCAGGCTCATCTGTAAGCTGCATGCCACAGACACAACACATGTAGCAATCTACATGGAAGTCTCGGTCCATAGACACCACTCTCACAGTCTCGTCTGTGCCTTCCACTGGTGTAATGCCTGTAAAATAGTAAGTACAAATATGTAATTCTAATGATAATATGTTGAGATATGACTGTTTAAGGTGCCGTGGGTATGACTACCACTCCGGATGGTACCTGATACAAAGGCTATCCATAGCTGTTAAAAGAGGAAACACAGCAAGCATTATGGGTAAGTTTGAATTGAGTACAATCGGAGGCTTTTTGACTGATTTATTTTTACTTTTTATTTATTTATTTTTTGATGAATATTGTAATAATTTATTAGGTACTTGTAAATAATCCTGCTTTGCTTTCCTTTCCTGTCAAAATACCGGACGTGAATTGCAAAAAAAATTTTTTTTCGTTGCTATTACAAATCCGTTCCACTGCTGGGCAAAAGCCTCCCCACTCTCTTTCCATATGTCCCTAAAAATATAGTATATAAATGTACCTTTTCCACAGCTAGCGCACTTAGGAGCGAACATCCGGTGGTAGTCGTTGACACAGTAGATCTTGTTATCCATGTCAACTGTGAACGGCACTCCATCCAGGCACTCGTTGCACACACAGCACCGAAAACATCCCGGATGATATGACTTCCCCATGGCTTGTAATATCTGGAAAAATTTTAAAGTAATAATATTTATTATTATTTATTAGCTATAGGTATTTTAGACAAATATATATCTGAAATAAATTCATTGATTCATTACATAGTTATGATGATTGTTAAGTCATATTCAAATGTTTAAGGCAACTTGATAACACTCAATTTAAAATCTCTCGAAATAGATATCAATGAAATAGAGTGTTTCTATTCAATAAGATAAATATAGTACCTAATTATCTTACCATTTCCATTATGAGGTGTCCACATATAGCACATTTTTCAGCAGTTTGTTGAAATCCTGAATACTGTGAACAATTTGCTTAATGTTTAATTCTGAATATGTTCATGTTAAGCAGGGGTATTGCAAAAATTGCATCCTACTGCTTCCCTCTAGTGGGTATAGCAGCCCACAAACATTGACAAAATAAGGCTCCTATTTAAGGGCGGATGGAAGAAAAACTAAAGTACAACTTAAAGCTGAATATCATTTACTGCCCCTTAGGTAAAAGTTCTCAAATATGTGATGTGAGGTAATAGTACCAGCACTACCAGCTATTATTATTGGAATACAAACACGTATTTTCATTGTACATACACATATTAATGTTTTATTTTAGCCCTTTTATCTATATGTATGTATAGTATATATCTGCCTGATACAAAAGAAGTAAATATATATTAAAAATGGCATTTACAAAAAAAAATTCCTTGATTAATTTTGTAAATGCAGAACAGAAAGTATTGAATTCAGACACTAACCAGGTAGTCCTCCTCACAGTAAACCTTGCCGTGCACATTATAGAAGGCCTTGCCTCGCAGGGCTCTGCCGCAGGAACAGCAGATGAAGCAGTTGGTGTGATATAGGTTGCCCATAGCTTGGCACGCCTGCCCCGCGCCCGTCACTCCTGCTCCACAAGTATGGCAAATACCTGAAATCAAATTGTCTATTCATTGCCAGTAGTATACAAAACCCAATAATATATTTTTATTACTTACAATACAACCTATGATTCTGAATGCATGACAGGATAACATGAGGATCATTTAAAATTTACCTGACATTCACTCTTGCTGGCATAATGGATTAAACTTACCAAAGTACTCTCCTTCTTCATCTTGTCTTTCCATTTCCTCTTCCAGCTGTCGTGTGAGCTCTTCTATCTTTCTCTGAGCTTCACTGGGCCCTGGAGGCCGGGGAGGCGTGATACTGTAGGGCAGCAAACTTTTGCCGCGGCCCCCAGATCCTCTAGATCCTCCAGATAATTGTGACACAGAGCTTGGAGTGGGACTGGGAGCTGGAGATTGTGCTGGAGAACACAGAGATGTCATCCCTGATACCAGGTTCCGAGAACCAATTGACTCAGATCCTATTGAAACATTGTCTCTATTTGCTGCAGCCAGCACAGATGGTGCAGCTCCCCCAGTCATACAAACATAATCAGACCCATTTGTATCATCCACAATCTGCATCCTATTACCAGTAGCAGGTTTTGAATTGTATCCACCACCATTACTCATTGGAGATTTTTCCTTCCCAATATTATTGGCAACACTGGGTTTAGGATGAAAGAACTTCGGACTAGCTGTTACTGTTTGCACCTCGGTGGCAATATTTGCTTTTGGTCTCTGAGCGCTGGGGGCTATAGAGGCATATATTGCTGTTGAAGGAATAGTTACAACCTTATCATCAAAATTAATACTGGCATTACTTTTAAGAAGAGCACTCACATCCGTGTATTTAGGTGGAGCAGACTTCATAACAGTGTAATCACTGCTTGGGTTATCTTGTATTGCTGTGTAGGGTGGTGGGGGTGGGACCTTATCTAGTTTGCTCTTATCACCAATAACTTGTGGCACACTTCTATTTACACTACTAATTGCAACTTGTGGTCCAGGAATGGACCCTTGTTGTATGTAACGTTGATCATGACTTTGAGCTATTTTATATTCACCTTTCTTATCACTATTATCATTACAAAGCATATTTTCATACACTGTAGGATTTAACTTTACTTTTGATGTGACAGGTACTTGTGGCTGAGCTTTGCTGTAACGTGTATCGTAATATCCGTCGGCTGTGGCAGGGGCACCCTGCTGGTATAGCTGGTGGTAGAACGGCGCCGGGGCGGAGCGCTGCTCGCCGTAGTAGTCTATGTTTTCATAAACTGGAGGCTGATATTGAGAGGTGGGGTTCGCCGGAATTTCGTATAAATCCTCGGTCTGGTAGCTAAGCGACCTTTGAGATATAGAATCAATGGAGCGCGTAGGACTGGAAGGTAACGCCGTAGTGTTTATGTCACGTTTGCTGAGAGATGCAATCGTCTCTACACGTTTAGGAGTTGCGAATTTAGAAGCCGCGATAACATTAGACCTCTCATAGAAGCTATAATCCTGTCGATTGTTCTGGGTATTATCTAAAACAAAACTCTCTATTGCGCCAACGGGTCGGGGTTTGCCAAGAGAACTCGTATTGGTCGTCCCACCTCCGTGCGCTTGCTCAGTACCATCCTCATCTTTGTTTGATAATTTCAAATCTTGTAAACCAAGTATACACCGTTGTTCGTCAGAGTTGTTTCTTCTTGAAGAATCCATGTTGAATCAGATAGGCGAAATAAACGCGTGAAATAAAGATTTAACAATTTTAATTTATCCACACCAGTGAATCATTTTTCCTTCAATAAACGCAAAGAGAAATTCACCAAAATCTTCAAACAAAACATCGCTCTAGTTTAGCTAGTGATGGCCACTATGGTCAGCCAGAGAGAAAAAATTCTACTACGTAGAGAAAGCCCTACACTGCGACTTTTTCCAGCACGGCGCACACTGGTTCGAAAATCGTATATGCTGGACTTAGGGATCAAAGTGCAGCTATCACGCTGATTTTTTTTTAACATACTACTTTTAACAGTAGCTTTAACTTTTCTAAATAAGGTTTTTGCTAAAAAGTGCATTTTCCTATTAAAAAAAAATATAATTTATTTTTTTGTATGGAGAAAAAGTAATAATCATAAAAATCTTTTAAATGGTAATACTTTTAGTCCGCACAATTCTTAACATTTTATACCTTGGAGTCATATTCATATGTCTGCCGCTTTGGCCTCCACAGCGCTTGGAAATTTTCCTTATTAAATATATAGGCATCATAAACTAAGTTACCGTACACATGCTACGTGACCCGCCGTTCAGAGGCGGAAGGAGAATCTTTCAAAATACCACACTTGATCATAGGAGGGGGGGGGGGGATTTCGTCATTACGTACACAGAATCGTTGACCAGTTAACCAGAGGGGGAGGGGAGTAGTTCTTTGCGAGTATATACGTTTTTTATGTTTTGTAGATCGAGTATATTAGTTAAACTGTCTAGATTTGAAACAAAAGTGGACTTAGGACCAAAAAAATGCTTGCATGTTTTAATAATATATCATCACAGATAAATTATTAAAAATGCAACAGAAAACTTTGGGCATTTTTAATATTCTTTTACGACTATTGTTTAAGGATGATAACCATACATTAAAAGTGACTGAATGCCAGACAGATTCCAAAGCCCTCCCCTCCATTAAAAATTATACAATGTAGATAGATTCCATAGCGCTCTCCCCTCCCCTCCACTAAAAAATACTCGACCCTCATTGGTTGAGCCCATATCTTGTTCAAAGTGTGATGCATGAACAACTAGAAATTATATAAAAGAGGCGCGTACGATAAATTTTTCATTTTTAAAAATTTAAAAATTTATCGTACGCGCCTAAATTTTTCATTAAATCAGCTGCGGGATAGCCTACCGAGGCCTGGCGGTGCTGGTCAAGAGGAGCGTCGTCCACCAAGCAATCCCGCACAAGGAGTTCCAGTCACTGTACGCGCTGGGTGTCCTGGTCAGCGTTGCCGGCCAGGAGCTGCGCCTATTCGCAGCATACGCACCCCCCGCGCCGAACAAGATCGACCCCGTGGACATCCGCGCCATTTTAAGCGGCCAAACGCCGACCATCCTAGCCGGCGACTTGAACACCAAGCACACACACTGGAGCTCCTCATACGACAGCCCGACGGGACGACGACTCCTCCAAGACTCGATCGACCACCACTACGACATTGCAGGGCCAGACGAACCCACCCATTTTGATACAATGGGTGGCTGCGATGTCCTCGACGTGGTGGTCTACAAGGGACTGACAACACCGCCCACGCAGGAGGTCCTGTCCGACCTCCCTTCGGACCATCGCCCGGTGCTCCTCGTCCTTCACGAGACGCCTGCAAGAGTCTCGCTGACCACAACACGCCGCAAAGTCGACTGGGAGGCATTCCAATCCTGCCTCCAGAATGACTGCCCCAGCATGGCCGTCTCCACCGCCGAAGAGGTGGAGGAAGCGGCGACTGCCATCACCCACTGCATCCGCAGCGCACTGGACTCCTCTACGCGCGAAATGCCGGCAGGCGGCAAACCCGAGCCGCTCCCGGCCGCACTCCAAGCCCTAATAGAGGAGAAAAGACAACTGCGGAGGCAGTGGCAAGTGACTCGCTGCCCCTCTATGCGCCGGGAACTCAACCGGCTGGTGGAGAGGGTCAAGGACGCCCTAACACAGCACGCAGCCGAATCGTGGGATAACCACCTGCTCACCGTGGGCGATGACGTCCCCTCCGTCCATCGCCTGTGCCGGCAGATGTCACGGGAGCCACAACCCGTCAGACCACTGCTGGGCACCGACGGCCTCCCACGATTCCGTGCGCAAGACCGCGCGGACATCCTAGTGGAGCACCTGGAGCGCCATTTCACCCCGAACCCCGTGACCGACGAAGAACACAACCAAGAGGTCGCCGAGCACGTGCGGGAGTATCTCGCAGCGCCACCTGGAGAAGAGGAAAGCCCCATTGTCCTTTCGCCCGGCCAGGTGCAGAAGACAATGGCCCGGCTCAAGCCCAGGAAAGCCCCGGGCGCGGACCGCATCACGAATGAGGCGCTTCGCCATCTCCCGCTGCGCGCAATCGCGGCGGTGACGCGCCTCTTCAACGGCATACTACGCTCGGGCCACTTCCCGACCATATGGAAGAACGCCAGGGTCATTGTCCTGCCCAAGCCGGGCAAAGACCTTAAAAAGCCGGAGAATCACCGTCCCATTGCGCTGCTGAGTAAACTCTCGCAGGTGTTCGAGCGACTTCTCCTCCAGCTCATGCTCCCGTTCCTCGAACCTCGGGAGGAACAATTCGGGTTCCGAGCTGAGCACTCCACGACGCTCCAGGTCACAAGACTGCTCCACAGGATGTCCGAGGCGTCCAACAAGAAGGAATGCGTGGCTGCCGCATTCCTTGATATGGAAAAGGCGTTCGACAGGGTGTGGCATGAGGGGCTGCTACACAAGCTGTCGACGTCAGAGCTGCCGAAGAGGATCGTCAGGGTGTTGGCATCCTTCCTCAGTGAACGCCGGATGCATGTGGCGGTGGAAGACGCGACCTCCGAGGAGCGACCCGTCCGAGCAGGAGTCCCCCAGGGCAGCTGTTTGTCCCCGGCCTGCTACGCCCGATTCACTGACGATATCCCAGTCGTCGGTCGGGTAGAGCTAGCGCTGTACGCTGACGACGCGGCGTACTACGCAGTCTCTATGAACGCCGCGCACGCCGCGAAACTGCTGCAGCGCACACTCGACGCCCTGCCTGACTGGCTCTCTAAGTGGAGATTGTCAGTGAACGTCGGGAAGACGCAGGCAATTATCACCGGAGGTCACAACCCACCGCCGCCGCTCACTGTGGGTGGCGTGCCCGTGCCGTGGCGGCAAAACGTCACTTATCTGGGAGTTATCATCGATCGGCGCCTAACGATGTCCAACCACGTCGACGACGTCGTGGCGAAGGCGAAACTGGCCAGGGGGAAGTTGCACGGCGTGCTCTCCTCCCGCCTGCCCCTGAGGACGAAGCTCGGGATCTATAAGACCTACGTTAGATCCCGCCTCACGTACGCTGCCCCGGCGTGGTACGCGTATTGCTCTGAGACGAACAAGCGGCGTCTCCGAGCACAAGAAAACCAGAGTCTTAGAGCAGTCGTCGGGGCCCCACGCTACGTGAGGAACGCGACGATCTTCAGGGACCTCAAATGGGAGGGCCTAGACACTTTCATTGCCCGCCTGGCCACGGCCATGTTCCAAAGAGCGGACGCGTCGCGACACCCGCACCTGCGAGGCATCGCGCCGCTGCATACGCGCCCGCCAGACCGCCGCTACAAGCCCTCGCCACGCTGTCTAGCTGTCGTCGACGTCGCCGACCAGGCGATGGCGCCGGCCCCCAGTTGAACTCCCAGATAAATTACAGCGAAGACCCAGGCCGCCACGGCCTAAACCCAACGACCTGCCTATTGTTATAGGCAGCGAAGCACGCCACCGCAGAGGGTAAACACCCTGATCGGTCACTCCGTCGCCCCACAGGCGACAGGGAAGGCTCAGAGAAAAAAAAATTTTCATTATCAATTGAACTGTTGAAGAAGATTCAGTCGATCTAATAACATCTACATACAATGACTCGATTTGGAATCAACTTGGACTTCTACACATTTCTACGAGAAGGCGACCTCAAGGATTATAAAAGGCTCCATTTTGGCTGATATTCCACTCAGTGTTTGTGACCAAGATTCTGAAGAGATATTAAAGTTTTCAAGATCCATCACTGTCAACTTGAATCGCAGATGGAACACCGCAAACAGAATATAAAAAAAAAACATTTACGAATAAACATATGGGCTGGTTAGAGGAAAGAATCAAGTGGCCTGTGTGCAATAACCCGAATCTTGCGAAGATTTTTGAAGAGAATGTAGAGGAAAAAATTCCGCTACCAGAGCCTATTGAATACGTCACTCCATCCACATCTTCTGGAACAAAGGATATGAGCACTTCTACAGAAATTCAGGTCAGAAAACCATTTTCTGACCTGGGAAAAGAGCAAAAAAAAAAGACGGTCTGGTACATTAAGCGACTATTCTGCAGATGAGTTGTCTTTTGCTCTAGTCTCTAATCTTAAATCAGAAGGAAAAAACGACCTTGCCCAAGTAATTGGGCACCTTATGAAAAACCCAGCCCGAGCACACGAAGTTCAAACAGTTCATAATATACTAGATTTAGAATATTTGTATTTAAAAAAAATATATTTATAAGATAAGGGAACGTCCCCATACTACGTTTAAAAGGATCCATTTTGATGCCCCCCCCTTCCTCCTTTTTTATCACTCATACTATAAGCAAAGAACTTCTCCCCTCCCCCTCTGGTTCTCTCAGCGATATTGTGTACGTGATGACGAAATCCCCCACCCCTCCCCCTCCTATGATCAAGTGTGGTATTTTGAAAGACTCTACTTCCGCCTCTGAACGGGTCACGACGTAGCAAGTGTACGGTAACTTAGTTTATGATGCCTATATATTTAATAAGAAAATTTCCAAGCGCTGTGGAGGCCAAAGCGGCAGACATATGAATATGACTCCAAGGAACAAAATGTTAAGAATTGTGCGGACTATAACGCCTACTAGCCGCCTTGCCTAACAGTATTACCGTTTGAAAGATTTTATGATTATTACTTTTTCTCCATACAAAAAATAAACCATATTTTTTTTAAATATGAAAATGTACTTTTTAGTAAAAACCTTATTTAGAAAAGTTAAAGCTATTGTTAAAAGTAGTATGTAAAAAAAAATCAGCGTGATAGCTGCACTTTGATCCCTAAGTCCACTATATACGATTTTCAAACCAGTGTGCGGCGGCAGTCGCGCGGCAGTGATAAAGACGCGCGCACACAGAGTTCTTTTTTTTTTGTCCCTCTAGGGACAGGCGAAGGTCAAAGGCCTTGTCATTAGTTTGATTGAAGCATGGAAGTAATAAGTACTATGGATTGAAGTTATCATCATTTTTTAAGGCAATTAATGTCATCAGTCTCTTTTTAATTTCTCTTTAAAACATTGTTTAAAATTTTTAAATTAAATACGATATTTTACACAAGTACTTTTGTATATTGGTCGCGCGCAATCGCGCATATACAAAATAGGTGATCTGTGGTCTCACGTATAGACTGATGGGATAACTTTCGAACGATGTTACACCACAGAAATATTTTTTTTTTAAATATTACTATTATTATATGTCTGTGTGTTACACGCTCAGTCTGAATCACAGATCAACCCCAATAGATAAAGTATCATTCAATGCTTGTTCGCGTCGAGAGTCACCAAACGTAGAGGAAGTCGGGAGCGGTAGCTGGCGTCACAATGTTGCAGGTTTAGTGATGTAACATTGAATGAAACTACAAAAACCTTATCGATCTTTGTGGCACTTTTCTGGCAAGTTCTATAATATTATCAAACGTGCAATAACATTGAAAATCGCACATATTTTTAACCGACTTCCAAAAAGGAAGAGGTTCTCAATTCAGTTATAAGTTTGTTATCTCATATGTCCATCGTTTAGAAACGATTTGGATAATTCTGTTTGATATTATACCTAAAGGCTTATAAATCGATTAACGCCGGATACATGCACGAAAAAGTGTCACGTTCCACGTGCAAATGAGAGCGCGGAACAAGCCATAGAGAGGCATGATCCTCGATGTTATTTTGCATCAATGTTTTCTTATGATTACGTTATCACGTAAAATTTCGTCCCTAAGACTTATCAGACAACCAATTTTTATTTGAAAGGTATTACTGACAAATTGGTCCCATAGTTATAAAAATATATGTATATAAGTACAAGGAATTGGGTTAACTCCTTAGAATAATAAGGTGAATAGAATAAAACACGTAAAAATCATCATTTATTTGTTTCGTTTTAAATTATTGTAGCGGGAGCGAGGTAGCGTGCTCGACGGCCACAAAGGTAAACAATCGATAAAAACTTCTTTCAAATTGAAAGGGGTAACATCACTACGGTAAAACGTGACTTTGCGAAAAAAGGACAAACATATACTTTGACACTTGAGAAAGAAAGAGATGCTTGCAAAAGACATCAACGTTACCCCATTTTGGTACTCTGGTTCGCAATGTTGTCACATAGTTCGACCATTATAAAGTGAACTCTGCACGTAATTATATTAAATTAATTAATAAACTTACCTGTGAAAAGATATACCATCATTTTGGAGATTTGATGTCCTTGTTGATTTTCCACACCATTTTATGCAACATGTAAAAATGAGTACATTTTTACACACTCAACGAACCTAATAGATTTTTTCGGAAATTTCCACGAAATAACCTCGCAAACCTCACAGGTCTAAGTTCTGGTCGCTACTAATGAACGGCCTTTAAGCAATTTCATTTATCAGTGCAAAAGCATGCAACTGCGGTGGCCCCGGACGCCCATACAAGCGGAATCTATTGGGGTTGATCTGTGGTCTGAATCCACCAGTCACCCCACTAAAAATGCCGTCCTGATAACACGCCAACCAAAAAATGGACAATCGAAAAAAGTTTGTTTTGCTATAATAATAGCTCTAACTAGAGATGGGCATTTACCCGATAAAAGACATTGTTCATCGCCGGCTTACTGCGGACAGTTCGTGCAATAAATAAAAGTATTATCATTCATCATAATTAATGTCAAATAGATTTTCTTAATATATATTGGAGTATGAATATCTATAATTAAAATATACAATTTAGTAAGTATTTTTTGCGTTTCCGTTATTAAAATCAAAGATGTCGGCCTTTACGTCTGTGCTGGGATGCCATTATCTAAAATAATATTACATTTAAGTAGTTTATTTTTTATTCTTTGATGAAAGACTGGATTAATTAAGTAATTTTTTAGCATAATATGTTAGTTTTATGTATTAAGTACACTCATATCATTTCATATTTATATTTTTCAATGAAGAATTATGTATTTATTTTAATTTTTACTTAAGTAATTCAATATTGCATTTTCTTTACCTGGTAACACTCGATTCTTCAGCGCGGCTTTATTTTGACGTTGACATGTTGTCTTCGGTCGACATTGACACTTGGATACTTGTCAACAACTGTCAACGTCAAAATAAAGCCGCGCTCAAGAATCGAGTGTTACCAGGTAAAGAAAATGCAATATTGAATTAAGTATTTAAGTAAAAATTAAAATAAATAATTCATTCTGAAATATAAATACGAAATGATATGCATGTAATTAATATAAAACTAACATAATATGCTAAAAAAATACTTAATTAATCCAATCTTTCATCAAAGAATAAAAAATATACTACTTAAATGTGATATTATTTTAGATAATGGCATCCCAGAACAGTCGTGAAGGCCGACATCTTTGATTTTAATAACGGAAACGCAAACAATACTTACTTAATGGTATATTTTAATTACAGATATTCATACTCCAAGATATATTCCGAAAATCTATTTGACATTAATTATGGTGAATGATAATACTATTATTTATTGAACGAACTGTCCGCAGTAAGCCAAGCTCCCATACATTTTGAACGAAGTCCTTTCCGAGACTCGGAAATTTATCCATTTATACCCATTTTTTCCCAGGAATTTTTAATTTATACCGGGTAGAAATTAAAATCAATTAAAATGTTTGTAATTACGATATTTTATAATATATCGTTAAGATTTATTATGAAATAAAGTGAAGTACTGTGTAAAAAAATACTTACAAAGTACAATTTACGTTGTGGTTACAAAAATACCTAGAAGATATCTTAATTCTGACTCATTCGCAGCCAACTGGTTTTAGACAATTGCGAATATTGTTTAGTTGCCTTCAACCAACCATCTCAACTCTGAGCCGCCGCGCCGCCCGAGTTTCGAGTCTCTCCGATGCCCGCGGGGTGGTTGGTGGGTCGGGGCATTTTTATTGGCCTATGGCGAGCCAGGGCAAAATGAGCTTTATTTTCATTTCGTGTAACCTCTTAATTGCTACGCAGTTGTACTGTTCGAGTCAACGGCAAACTACAGAAGGGTAGAGGGGGATAGGGTAAATGCATCCGATGCCATCGTCTTAGTTGAGTAAGTTCCTGTGTATAAACATGTTGTTATATGATATTTAGTTATTTTGATGAGGTTTTGGGACTTTGTGTATTTTCATGTCGATATTCAGCTGTTTTGCTGGGATTTTGAGAGTCTATTAAACCGATTTATAAGAAACGGTGAGTACTAAATATTTTCAATGTTTATTGTATAAGTCTGTGCGAAAAGAGAAGGATCTATGTTTAATTTAGTATCGGTTTTGTATTTGCTATTATACTTATAACTTACTATATGGATATCTTTTTCACGCATCACTTTTTGGACGGACTCTACCTCTTGTTTAATGGAATCTTTCTTTCTTTTTACTAATTTGTATGCTTTATCTGTTTCATTGTCCGTTTTCTCTTTTCTGTAAATTGATCTGGTTAAGACTTACTATAAAATTATTCCTATACTAGCTTTTCCCGCGGCTTCGCCCGCGTGAATTTCCCACGGGTACAGTACTTTTTCTGGGATGAAAGGTATCCTATGTCCTTCTCCGTACTCCTAATTATACATATGGTCCGTTTTTTCATAATTGTCCTATTATGTAAAAAATCTTACCATGTCTTTTTTTGATTTAACAACAATATAAATTAAAATAGACTTTTTAGAAAATTACTTTCGTGATTAATAAATGTTTTACTTTAGAATGTTTAGGTTTGAACTATTATTATTTGATTATTATATATTCTTTATTTATTATATTATATATTTGATTTATAAATTCAACAAAAAGTACTGTGAAGATTGTTTACATACTCGTAATAGGACAATTAAGAAAAAAACGGACTTTATGCATTTCAAGAAAATTGGTTAAGTAGATTTAAAGCGTAAAGAGGTACCTAACAAATAAATAACATACAAACTTAGAGGTATTTCGGATTTATAATATTAAATAGAATAGCTGCGCCCCGCGGTTTCACTCGCGCAAGTTCCACAGAAAGGCCCTTTCATTGCAGCGCGCGTCGCGTCTCAACCCGAGCGCCGCCGCTGCCACAGAATAAGTAATAGTACTAAAGTACAGAAGACTCACTCTCTGGAGTCGATTAAATAAATAAAAACTCTAGCCACGTATACATAAAGCACAATCTAGCTCGCTCCTGTTATATTTACTTACAGCGATAATAGCCTATAGCCCCACTCCATCACATTTCCCACAAAGCATTCAAGCCTTTATTTAGTTTAACCGTTTCAATCATGGCCGTTCACGGCGACGACGGCGACGTCACCGCGTAGCCTAATAGGGTATTTGACAGTATTAAAAATATGAGTAATTCTATAAATATCCTTGAAGACAATATTTTTCTTTAATTTTTGGATATTTTAATATATTAAAAGAAGCAACGATTATGCTAATAAACTAATTATAAAGTAATTTGTTTCAAGCCCTTGACCACGTGATATGAAACGCTCCGCCATTTTCAATGACGTAATTTAGGTGGTCAAATCAGTCAAGTGTCAATTCCATGTTCCATTTCGCACAGTAAAAGTCGAACCGTTATTTTAGTAAAATTGTGAGACTATATGTGGACCCTTTACGCCATGCATGCCATTAGCAACTTACAATGTTAATTAGTTTTGTCGCTCATATTAACATTTCAATTACATCGTATTCTATTGAAAATCTTGTTATGAAAACAAGGAAATGATATTAGTGTACGTAAAACAGAACGGCTTTTAGTGACGAGTGCCCATAATACGTCACGGGGTTCTCATTGTAACGTGTTGAGCTTTCAAGCGGTAATATGATTATTTTGAACTTTTTCATCGATTTTAAATGGAAATACTGAAAAATAAATAAAAATATATATATCGTTAGTTTTCTGATAACGTAATGAACAATTTAAGATAGGCTTTCAAAAACAGTCAAATACCCTATTACTAGGGTTGCGACGATGCTCGAGCGCGACGTGAGTCAACGTGACCGCGACTGTCGTGCGAGCCGAGTGACTATACCTAAAAAGTGTTAATTGATCTGGCTAAAAACTAAGTATTTCAAAACAAATATTTGAGCAATCAGTAATAATGTAGCTTTTTAACAGTGAAATAATTTTTGAAAACGGTTCGGTAGGATCGGATATTTCCTACCTCAAACACACAAACTCACACTCACAAACGCTTACTTTCTTTATAATATTAGTCCAGATCTAGATAACATTTTTAATTTATATGGAGAAATAACAATGTATTGCAATTATAATAATACTAAATTTCTATTTTTAGATAATGGGACCAGGAAGAAAAAAAAGAAAAGAAATATGGAAACATTACAATAGTGGTCCTACAAAATCAGTAACTTGTAAGTACTGTGATCATACATACAAAACAGGAAATGTAAACAGATGTGAAAAGTGCCCAGTTGTTATTAAAAGTACAGTCGTCGTCCCCAAAACCTCAAATGTAAAAACAATATCAATGTCTTTATCTGCCTCACAAGATATAGAACACAGAAACCAAAGTTTGATTATAACAACACCGATAGGAGGGGTCCAAAAAATACTAGTTAGATCTAGTGAACAGAATTTGAACCGGACGTCATCTTCATCCTGTGAATCATCAAAAGACGAAGAGCTTAGAAGATTGACTGCACAGTTTGCTAAAGCTGTTTTTATATCGGGATCACCTTTGAGCATGGTAGAACATCCATTATGGATAGAGTTTTTTTAATCATTGCAACCATTGTTTCCACTACCGTCGCGCAAGATTTTGCTACAAGTCTTTTAGATAAGGTGTACGTTGATATTAAGAAAGAGGTCACAGATAATTTAAAAACTACGAGTTACTTGCATCTTCAATGTGATGGGTGGACAAACGTAAATAACAATGGCATGTGATGGGTGGACAAACGTAAATAACAATGGCATAATAAATTTTGTGATAAGCAATCCGGAGCCCTATTTTGTTGAAAGTTTATCAACAGAACATAACAGACACACGAGTTTGTACTTAAGTGAACAAATAATGCAAGTAATGCAAACGTATGGAGATTCCAAATTTGTAGTTTTGATTGGTGATAATGCTCGTAATATTCAAAAAGCTTTTGAATTGGTAAAAGAGAAAAAACCACAAATAGTTCCTCTCAATTGTGCAGCACATACTTTAAATTTGTTAACTCATGATATTTTAAAATGTGAATTGATTAAAGGAATCGTTGATTTAGCAACAGATGTTATTAAAACTATAAAAAAGAGCCAGATTTTGAGTTCGCTTCTAAACAAAATTATAAAAGAAAAAAAATCTGGTAAGACATTTAAATTGCCAGTGAAAACACGCTGGGGTAGCCATGTAGCTGCCCTAAAAAGTTTAAAAAATACAAGAATAGCCCTCTTGTCCCTAGCCATTCATGAATCTGCGGTATTATTACCTTCCCATACCAAGTCTACTCTTCTCGATGACGACTTTTGGACTATGATTAACAATTGTCTTATTATTTTGGAGCCAGTTGTAATACCAATTTTTCAACTTGAAACAAATAAGTGCAATATTCAAAATGTCTTTATGATATTTAAAGACATAAAATCCAAACTGGAATTCATATTGCTTGATATTAACATAATATATTGATATTAACATATAGAATAATGAAGATAAACAGTCTATTATAAATGCTGTCGAAAAAAGAACAAAGGACTGTGTAAAACCCATACATCTGGCAGCCAATTATTTGGATCCAAAAACACAAGGAGTTGAATTAAATGAAAATGAAGATCTTGAGGCAATGGACTTTATAGAACAAATGGCTCAACAATTAAATTTATCAGTTATCACAGATTTAGCTAATTATAAAGCCAGAGATGGATATTGGAGTAAACGCATTCTCTGGGACAAAGTATATGACATATCTCCTATAACATGGTGGAAAGGACTTTGTTCTACAAAGAAATTAAGTAAAATAGCAATTCGTATTCTAACTGGTCATTCAGTAAACATGGTCATATGCACTCACTAAAGAGAAACCGTTTGACACCAGCCAGAGCTGCTAAACTAACATTTGTGGCGTACAATTGGGACTTACTCAATAATTATAATGAAACCGAACATGACGAGAGCGAAGATATATACCCGATGGAAGAATTTCATAATGAATGACATTTTGTAACAGACGACGAATGTGAAGATGACAATGTAACTATCAGTACTTCTGAATTTGATGTGGAATTGTTAGACTGTAGTGAAAATAGTAATGATGCGGAGATTGAGGACTGAAATAACAATTATAAGCATGAGCCATATAGTACCATAATTAAAATAACAGCTTCTGTGAATTTGATTAAAAAACAACTATGTACCTTTTGTTAACGTTTTTAAACTTTCTGTAAAAGATGATATTTTTTCCAGTTAATTCTACTTGAAACATCCATATTCTGAATATGCATCATATTTTCAACATAATATTTGATTACATATGATTTAAAATCTGTTGTTTTTGTTTTTTTCTAATATTTAACCATCATTACCACCGGAAACAACTAATTATTTACTTCCTCATATTCAAAACATACCTAACATTTGTATTTTATATATTATTTTATCAGTTTAAAGTAAATAAGGATAATTTACTTTCATTATAATTTTTACCCGGTGTAAATAAAAAATATCGGGTATAAATGGGTATAAATTAATTTTTACCAATTCTACCCATTCTTTCCCATTTTTACCTTCCGGAAATTTATCCAAGCGCCCATCTCTAGCTCTAACTGCAAAAAAACATGTTAATAGAAACGATGGGTTAAATCGTGGCTACTGAAAAGAGACTGTTATATGCAACTGAACGGGTATGAAATAAGGGGTTCTGGGGAAGAAGATGACTACGTAAATGATTACCGGATGAAAAATGGCTCTTTTGACTATCTAATGGAAATGGTAAATTGCTGTCAGAGCGCTGACTGAAGCAGATCAGACTGAAGAAATGTTTACACTGTCAGTCTGGCATCAGTATTACCCTCAGATTAAATACCACTGTTAAGCTACTACAGTCATTTCTCCTCTGGCAAAAGTACAAGAACACGCTCATACTCGTTATATAAAACCATAATCGGGCCGAAACCTAAACTCCCGTATGACGTATGTCACTCTGACAATAATAGTGATGTACCTAAACACGAATCGCTGCGATTATTTGATGTTACGTAAAAAAACAAATCGAAATAAAATAATTATTTTTATTAATCCGAGGTCTGACCTGAGTCTGAGTCGCTGTCATCGTCAATAACATGGATAATAAATTAATTGTGAATAATATTATCTACTTGATGTCACGATCGATACGATTGCGTGAATTCTTGTCCCTTTTTCTTTCTTTTTTTATAAAAATTATTGCGTTTTAAGATTAAAAATATTTGACATTAAAGATGTTAAATAATTTTAATCTTAAAACGCAATAATTTTTATATCCAGCATTTAAAAACCTTGTTAAATAAATCGATAAATTAAACGATGTATCCCGATTTTTTACATTTTTACTATCGATTTATTGTAGACGGATGCAATGGAACTCCCTAAACGGGCAAGCCGGAAGTTCAAGTACTACATTTCCGCTCATAGATGCTACGGGGAAATCCCAGCAATAAAAATAAATAAATAATAAATCGCCTATGTCAAAAAAAATAACAATAAAAGAAAACAAATTGAATAAATTAACAAAAATTTATTCAAATAATACAACAACAAATTCCGACACAGGAAATTAAAATAAATAAAAGTTTAAAATTTGAAAAATTCGGAACTTCATGGGCTTGACCCTGATGACACCTGTCATACGGGAGTTTAGGTTTCGGCCCGATTATAGTTGTTGGTTGTTTGTTTAAATTTTGTTAAATATTACACGAAATTAGCGAAAATGACAAAAACATCATCAACCACTTGTTCTGTGTCATTAATGTCAAAATGTTGCCTGCAAATCCCAAGTACCCATAATTGTGGTTTTTGAGATTGAATCTACTACCTGTCTGGTTTTTTTCTACTAACTCAAAATAAATACTAATATGATAAATGCAAAAGTTTGAATGTAAGTTTGTGATTTTGTGGCGATGTTTGTTACTCAATCACACAAATAATCAACTAGACGGATGAAATGAAATTTGGTACACGGGTAAAAATACCGGAAACAGCACATAGGGTACTTTTTATCCCAAAATTCCTACGAGAGCCAAGCCCCGGGGCGCGGCTAGTAAATTAAAAATCTACGTATGTATTTGATAAAATAGATACCTAGTATCGTTGAGTTAATATCCCGTAACCCGTTGAAGTTAAGAATCATTTAATTTACTATATATAAAATAAATTCTTTTATTATCGTAATCGATATTTACGTACTTTTAAATTTATAGTAAACACCAAAAGAGTAAAATAAGACTTATCGCCTATTATGAAAATACTATTGTAGACGATATAATAAAGAATAGGCTATTTCAACATACAGAGATGGAAACACTGCAAAACACGTCAACTAATTTAGTGATGGAATATTACAGTGACAACTGTCCATATTATCGATATATTTACCAACTGCCTCAGGAGGATCAGTTTTTTTAGTTTTAGGTAGATATTCACGATATGATCGATTGGTGGGGTGGGTTACAAGGAAGATCTTTGTGTATTATATGCTAGGGCGAAGCCGTGGGCACCTTTTAGTAATAAGTATGTCTACATTTAAATAAATAAAAAAATGAATATTTTACTTTACCCAGAATATTTGAAGGTTAATTGGTATAGGTCATTGCTATAATTAGCTCATTGGTATAATTAAAGATTTATTTAGAATTTCAAAGTAACTATTTATTCTGTAGATAAACTTAAGATGATCTTAACACTCAGTTCTAGAAACGGTTTTTCTAAAGAATATTTTATTCTTTTTTCACTAAAGTAAGGTCCGAATAAGTATATGAAGTAGAACTACACTGATTCAGTTTTTAGTATTAGTTAAGTATAACATAATACCTGTTTATTCCCGATGAGTCATATCAAGATTAGTAACACTGGGACTCAAAGGGAAAAAAAGTATCGATGAGTCACAGTATTACTTATTGCAACTTATGTTTTTTCCCAATGAGACACACTCTTACTCATCGGCACTTTGTACTCCCGTTGAGTAACACTGTTACTAAACGAAACTCTGTAATCTTGTTGAGTATCAGAAATTAAAGATAACAATTGAAAATATTAAAGTTTTAAAGTTAGAAGTTCAGTCTTGCATCAGTATTACCAGACTGATCCAGATAAAACGCCGTCCGATAACACGCCAACCAAAAAATGGTCAATCGAAAAAAGCTTGTTTTGCTATAATAATATATATAACTGCAAAAAAGCGTGTTAAATAGAAACAATGGGTTAAATCTTTGGGTTTTATCGTGGCTACTGAAAAGAGAGGTATTCTGGGCAAGATGATAACTACGTAAATTATAACTTGATGAAAAATTCACAGATCTCGTGCTCGACATGACTTGAAAGGGCATTGAAAATGAATCTGCCAATTATACAATATTAAAAAAAAAACATGTTTGTAATATATTTTTATTTCCCATTACCGTACAATTTCTCACAAATATGTAACCAATTCATCAAAGTCAAAGTCAAAATTTTTTATTGAAACTTGGCCTTCAAAGAAGGCTCTTTTTCACGTCGATAACTAATTATTTAATCATAATATTTTATGTCTCAAAGCTACAAACTACTAGCATTTAGGAACGACCACTGCTGAGAAGAAATGCCGAAAGAAACTGAACATCCGAAAATAGTGTCTCTCTCTCAGCCGAAAGACGTCCACTGCTGGACAAAGGCCTCCCCCAAGGATTTCCATAACGACCGGTCCTGCGCTGCCCGCATCCATGCGCATCCCGCGACCTTCACCAGGTCGTCGGTCCACCGAGTGGGAGGCCTGCCAATACTACGTTTTCCGGTTCGTGGTCGCCACTCGAGAACTTTTCTGCCCCAACGGCTATCTGTTCTACGAGCTATGTGCCCCGCCCACTGCCACTTAAGTTTCGCGATTCTGCGGGCTATGTCGGTTACGTTAGTTCTCCTACGGATCTCCTCATTTCTGATTCGATCACGCAGGGAAACTCCGAGCATAGCGCGCTCCATCGCCCTTTGGGTGGCCTTGAGCCTTCTTATGAGGCCCATAATAAGCGACCACGTCTCTGTTCCGTATGTCATTACTGGCAACACACACTGGTCAAAGACCTTAGTCTTGAGACACTGCGGTATTTTGGACGAGAAGATATCGCGAAGCTTCCCGAACGCTGCCCAGCCGAGTTGGATTCGACGGTTGACCTCTTTCTCAAAGTTGGACTTACCTAACTGAACTGTTTGTCCCAGGTATACATAATTGTCAACAACTTCGAGTGTAGAGTCTCCAACCTTCAGAGGAGTGGGTGCGACACGGATATTAAACATAATTTTCGTCTTGTCCATGTTTATTTTTAGACCCACTTGTTGAGAGGCTCTACAGAGGCCATCGAGCATTGTGCCTAGGTCTTCCAAGGTCTCAGCCATGACTACGATATCGTCAGCGAATCGAAGGTGAGTGATATACTCGTCGTTGATATTGATACCGAGTCCGCTCCAGTCCAGAAGCTTGAAAACATCTTCCAGGGCGGCGGTGAACAGTTTCGGAGATATCACGTCTCCCTGTATAACCTAAAATGTTCCTTGGTTCAATACCGAGGTGCTTTTGCTGGTTGAGGTGGTGCTGTGAAAACACACGATTTTTCGGTCGAAAAATGTCGGTTTTTTCGATTTCTAAAAAAGTTTATGACTTTTCCAAAATACTTTTTACATCGTCTTAAAGCCCTTCAAATTCTGCGTCTTTTGAGCCCTCATACGTCCTTGTGGCCCTAAACCTCAGGGTATCACGGGCGAGTGGCACTTTCAGCGAAAATGGGGGCCTACGGAGCGAACGAAAAAACATTTTCATTGTTAAAATGGCTGTTTTGAATATCTAATGGAAATGATTAAGCTATAATCGTGAGAATCCATCGCTGTCAGAGCGTTGACTGAAGCTTATCAGACTAAAGAAATGTTTATACTATCAGTCTGGTATCAGTATTACCAGACTGATGGACCAGACTCATACCAGGGAGGCAATTCTGGGGTCTGCGATATAATATCAATTTCGACATTTATCGAAAAAACATGGCGGATATCGATAAATATCGAAATTGGTTATTCTCGCAATTTCAAATGTGACATTTATCCAGCGCCAGCACTCGATACGCATCGAGTGGTCGAGCGTAGCCGATAATTTTATCGTCTGTGATAAACTGTCATGAGTGTCAATTGCACACAAACAAAGCTTCACTGGATTTCGCAAGATTGAGATTGAGAATTTTAATTATTGTTTATTTTGGAGATTTTGGACAATTTTGCTGGCTAAAATATGGACGCTGACGATTTTCTTCAAATTTTTCTTGAAGATGTTATTGAAGAGGCTGAAACTGCGGCAGAGTTTCCACGGAGACAAGCTTTATGGCGCGAGGACCCCTTTCTATGGTCTGAAACAGCATTCAAAAAAGATTTTCGCCTCTCCAAGGCTTTAGTCACTGAATTAATAGCTGCGATTGAACCGGTCATACGGCCTACTACGCAATTTGACCTGAAAACAAAGGTTTGTGGATTCCTTTTTAGGTACTTAACTTTTTGTGACAACTTTGCATCGAGTGAGTCATATTAATTTGACTACAAGTGGCCGTGTCAAATCTACCATATGTTTTTAATTATTCTGTTTTATTTTTTTCAGGTATTATGTGCTTTAAATTTTTTCGCACAAGGCAGTTACCAAACGCCAGTAGGAGAAAATATAAATATAAATATGTCGCAGCCTTCGGTATCTCGGTGCATATCTGAGATTGTGGAAGCCCTTAATGATCCTAGCATCTTCAATCATTGGGTTCATTTCCCGGAGACATTAGGAGAATGGAATGTGGTTGTAAGGGACTTTTTTAGTAAATATGGGTTCCCGGGGATAATTGGTTGCATAGATTGCACCCATGTGGCAATTGTACCTCCTGCAGCAACTCAGTTTGACGAAAAAAGCTATATTAACAGGAAACATTACCACTCAATCAACACGCAATTAATTTGTGATGCAAATTTGAAGATATTAAATGTCAATGCCAGATTTCCTGGTGGTACACATGATTGCCACATTTGGAACAACTCAAATGTTCTGAATTTAATGGAACGCCTGCATCAAATGGGACATACCAACTACCATTTGATTGGTGATAGTGGTTACCCACTAAGACCTTGGTGTCTCACACCAATAAGGGAAGCCGCTTGATAACTCTCCTGAGGCACAGTATTCAGAAACATTAAAGAAGGCTAGGTCTACAATAGAACGATGCAATGGGGTTCTGAAGGGCCGTTTCCGTTGCTTGATAAAAGATAGAGTTTTACACTACGCACCAGACAAAGCATCTAAGATAATTAATGCATGCTCAGTGTTGCATAATATGTGCATTGTTAATAATTTGGAGCAGCCTGACTACAGTGACCTAAATGATGAGCAATTGGGTTTGATAAGAGAAAATCTGCCAGAATTGCCTGCTGCGGCTTCAACCTCATCAAGAAATAGGATGAATATACACCTAGTACAAGGGCGAGCCAAGCAAGCTCAAATTGTAAATAGTTATTTTAATAATTAAAAATACGTAATATATGTATAAAGTGTATTTATTTTTCTTTACTTAAATCAATTATCTTTCTTACCTATCTTACTTTTCTACTTATAAATTTTTGGAACATCTTTGGATTGAATCATCTCTTATACTTTTCTACATTAAATTTTTTGGAACATCTTTGGACGGAATCATCTCTTATACTTACTTAATTAAAACAAAGAAATTAACCACAGTAGAATACATATTTTTACACGACTGACCAAAAAAGAAGTGTTATGTTTTCAGGGTTCATGTATGTAAGTTTCTTTATTCCACCATAAGTCCTGAACGGCTTAACAGATTTTGATGTGAGAGGTATTGTTAGATTCCTTACATTCCTCCGAGTGACATAGGCTATGTGAGTTGTCAGTCGTGTTTTTTGTTTTTTTTTTTTTAATAATTGGCTTGTTTTATAAATTATTTTGATAAACATCTTTGAACGGAATCATCTCTTATACTAAATTAAAACAAGGAAATTAACTACAGTAGAATACATATTTTAAAAATAAAGATATTTACAGTTATTACAATGCAAATAAAAATAGAAAAATACTTAAATCATTTAAAAAAATAATGATTATTCTTTTTTTAAATTTCTTGCTATAAGCATAAATGCTTCAGTTTGTCTACGCATTTCTATTATGTAGTTTTCATAGAAAACTTTTTTATAATTATTCTTTTCCTCCAATGTATCTTTGAGAGAATTAATTGCTTCAATGCTTTTTTCTAATCGCATAGTCCTCTTTAAGGTTTTCTTTTTTGAGTGTTCTCTTTCACCAATATTTTCTGAAAAAGTAAATATAATACAGTTATAGGTTTACATAACTAAAACGCATATTTCTCTGCAGGTGAGTTTCTAAATAACAAGATATAGTTAACTAGCTGCACCCCGGGCTTCACTCTTGAAGCAATTTAAGGATAAAATGTACTCTATGTGCTATTCCCAGTAATTTTTCTGCCTGTGTATCAAATTTCGTTAAAATCTGCCCTAGTAGTCTAGTAGTCAGTCTTATCTATAGTAGATTTTAGTGATTGGGTAACAAACATCCAAATTCACAAATACACCAACTTTCACATTTATTTTAGTAGGATCTCTTATTTGCAGAATAATAATTAAATTTGACCTACTTTATTTGTATTACTCCATATAAAAAAATATATTTTTAGAAAATAACATGCCTACCACATATTTTTAACTCACCTTTGTTGACACTATTTGAAGTCTTGGGTATCCTCTCTGCTGGATTTATTTTCACTATTCCATCTGAGAAAGGTATTTTTTTAAATTTAGCTTATATATATTTAGTATACATGTATTATATAATGCAAGCTTTGCATGGGTAAAAATTTTGATGAACTTTGTGAGTTCATCTAAATTTTACTAAAACTGTCAGATACCTGGTAAATCTGGAAACACCACTATGGAAGTCCCTGGTAAATCTGGGACCACTACTTTGGAAGGCCCTGGTAAATCTGGGGCCACTACTTTGGAAGGACCTGGTAAATCTGAGAACACCACATTGGAAGACCCCGTCAAATCTGAAATAAATTTCATTATTATTATTAGCATGAAATTTATAACAAGCATTATTTTGTTCAAAATATATCAAACTTACCCTTAAAACACACTTGAGATTCTTTAATGTCAGCATGCCCTTCCAGCTCTGTGTTACTTATGGTATTAAGGATCAATAAATCTTCCTCTGACAGGGTATCAGGAGGTGGTCCCCCACCTGTCCCACTGTAGCCTCGGCGTACAATCGTTTCTTTTTTTTTCGTTTTGGATTTCATATCCTGCCATGTCTGAAAATATGAATTTGTATTAAGTACAACTTAACAATGAGATGAAAGCTGATAGACAAAACCATGTAGATATTATGGAGAAGGTCTCCATAAGTAAACTAAAGCAAGTAAAGAGTAAATAAGTATTTGTTTATTCTTCAGAAACTAATGAAAATTAGTTCAATTTGCCTACATAGTAAAGTAGTAGTAGAAATAAAGTTTTTGTATGTTATATATATAAACATAGGTCGTAATAGGTACTTACTCTTCTCCATTCAGTCCAATGTTTATTGGCACCTGGTATTGAGTTTAATTCTAGGGCAATAGCTGCCCATCTTGTCTCAGCTGTTTTCTTCGTGAAAGTGGCAGAAAATTTGCCACAACGAAGTTCAGTATCCGCCTCTAAAAGCGAAATAAGCCTCATTTTTTGAGGATTCGATGGATATCCTTTCCTTTTTTTTTTCGCCTCGGGTTCCAAAGGTTCCATACTAAATTGTTTCTCGACTTTCTTTTCATAAAGAAAAGAACAATACAAATAACTAAAGATTATTATAAACAAATGATTACATGCTCTTTGTAAACAATAATAAATAGAAACATAACCTTACTGACGGATTAAAAAAGTTGACTTGACATTTTGTATTACGTTCAGTTGTACATTTCCAAAACATTTATTTTTCTTTTCTTTGCTGCCAAATTTAAGTTAACAGCAATCTCGATTATAACCTATTAGCATAATCGAGAAAACGGAACGTTTTTTCAATTAGGGAAAGGCCTGTTTTTGATATATTCGATATAATATCGAGTTTCATGTCGAATAGGTTCGAGAATACAATTTTGGACGTTTTTGTGATAATTTTGTTCGATAAAAGAAGTTTGATATATTATCAAATTCGATAAAATATCGCAAACGCCAGAATTGGCCTCATTGAGCGTATAACATCCGTCTATGGATACAACACAAGGAGGCCGCGGCCGGCGCGCGTCTGAGCCGCGCGTTTGCCGCGCGACTGCAGCGCTGCAAAAAGTCGCAGTGAGTGTGTGTAGAGCTCACCACTACCTATTTTGTGGGTGATTTGCTCTGTCAAATAATGCTGTCAATGTCAAATCAAACTTCAAAGGAAGGATGCCCCATTGTCATTGGCCCGCTGACTGGGGTTGGCTGACGTGACGCCATTATTGCGCTTTGCGTGCTTTTTACTGGATCGCGTACCATATTTTATTTATAAGCTAAAATTACTTATATTTTATTCATATAAAGATAACTTTACTTATTCATTATGTATGACACAGAAGATGATCAGTATGAAGAAGAAGATGTTGAAGAAATTTCTACAGAACTTTGGCAAGAAGCCTGTTGGATAGTTATCAACGCGTACTTTGATGAAAAAGGTCTAGTGCGACAACAATTAGATAGTTTTGACGAGTTTATCCAAATGTCTGTTCAGCGCATCGTAGAAGATTCACCTCCAATAGAACTCCAAGCAGAAGCGCAACATTCATCAGGTGAAATAGAGACTCCTCCGAGATATCTATTGAAATTTGATCAGATTTATCTTTCCAAGCCTACTCATTGGGAGAAAGATGGTGCTCCTTCCCCTATGATGCCAAACGAAGCTCGACTTCGAAATCTTACCTATTCGGCGCCTTTGTATGTGGATATTACTAAAACGATTGTGAAAGAAAATGAAGATCCTATTGAAACACAGCATCAGAAAACATTTATTGGCAAAATCCCCATTATGCTTCGATCTACATATTGTCTATTGAGTCATCTCACTGACCGAGACTTGACTGAGTTGAATGAATGTCCACTTGATCCTGGAGGTTACTTCATAATCAATGGATCTGAGAAAGTTTTGATTGCCCAAGAAAAGATGGCCACAAATACTGTGTATGTATTCAGTATGAAAGATGGTAAATATGCCTATAAAACAGAAATTAGATCTTGTCTGGAACATAGTTCAAGGCCTACTTCTACTCTTTGGGTCAATATGATGGCCAGAGGAGGACAAAGTATTAAAAAATCTGCTATTGGACAAAGGATAATTGCTATTGTACCTTACATCAAACAAGAAATTCCAATCATGATTGTATTTAGAGCACTTGGATTTGTAGCTGACAGAGATATTCTGGAGCACATCATTTATGATTTTGACGACCCTGAGATGATGGAAATGGTGAAACCATCATTAGATGAAGCTTTTGTATTTCAAGAACAAAATGTTGCTCTCAACTTCATTGGTTCTAGAGGTGCCCGTCCTGGTGTTACAAAAGACAAACGTATCAAGTATGCAAGAGAAATTCTGCAAAAAGAAATGTTACCACATGTTGGTGTATCTGATTTTTGTGAAACCAAAAAGACTTATTTTTTGGGATACATGGTGCATAGATTGTTATTGGCTGCCTTAGGTCGCAGAGAGTTGGATGACAGAGACCACTATGGAAATAAACGACTGGATTTGGCAGGTCCACTATTGGCTTTCTTATTCAGGGGACTATTTAAAAATTTGTTAAAAGAAGTAAGAATGTTTGCCCAGAAGTTTATTGACAGAGGTAAAGATTTCAATCTTGAACTCGCTATCAAAACAAGAATTATTACTGATGGCTTAAGATACTCTCTTGCTACTGGCAATTGGGGAGATCAGAAGAAAGCTCATCAGGCTAGAGCTGGTGTATCACAGGTGTTGAACAGATTGACATTTGCCTCCACATTATCACATTTACGACGTGTTAATTCTCCCATTGGAAGAGATGGCAAGCTAGCTAAACCTCGTCAGTTGCATAATACTCTATGGGGTATGATCTGTCCTGCCGAAACTCCTGAAGGCGCTGCTGTAGGCCTTGTTAAGAACTTAGCTTTGATGGCTTACATTTCAGTGGGTAGTCAACCATCTCCTATTTTAGAGTTCTTGGAAGAATGGTCTATGGAAAATTTGGAAGAAATTGCTCCATCAGCTATTGCAGATGCAACAAAAATTTTTGTAAATGGTTGTTGGGTTGGTATTCATAGGGACCCAGAACAACTTATGGCTACCTTGCGTAAGCTAAGGCGTCAAATGGACATCATTGTGTCTGAAGTCAGTATGATTCGTGATATAAGAGACAGAGAAATAAGAATTTATACAGATGCTGGCAGAATTTGCAGACCTTTACTTATAGTGGAGAATGGAACATTGTTGTTAAAGAAAAAACACATTGATAATCTCAAAGAAAGAGATTATAATAATTATGGTTGGCAAAACTTAGTTGCCAGTGGTGTTGTAGAATATATTGATACTTTGGAAGAGGAAACAGTGATGATAGCCATGAGTTCAGAGGATTTAGCTCAAATTAAGGAATATGCTTACTGCAATACTTACACTCACTGCGAAATTCACCCTGCTATGATACTGGGAGTTTGTGCTTCAATTATTCCATTCCCTGATCACAATCAAAGTCCCAGGAACACATATCAAAGTGCTATGGGTAAACAAGCTATGGGTGTGTACATAACAAACTTCCATGTCCGAATGGACACCCTTGCTCATGTTCTTTATTACCCACATAAACCACTGGTGACAACACGCTCCATGGAGTATTTACGTTTTCGAGAATTACCTGCAGGCATTAATTCGATTGTTGCTATCTTGTGCTATACAGGATATAATCAAGAAGACAGTGTTATCTTAAATGCATCTGCTGTTGAAAGAGGATTCTTTAGATCTGTGTTTTATCGATCTTATAAAGATTCAGAATCTAAGAGGATAGGCGACCAAGAGGAACAATTTGAAAAGCCCACCAGGCAGACATGCCAGGGCATGAGGAATGCTTTATATGACAAATTGGATGATGATGGTATTATAGCCCCAGGAATTCGTGTATCAGGTGATGATGTTGTTATTGGTAAGACAATCACTTTGCCTGAAAATGATGATGAATTAGAAGGCACTACAAAGCGTTTCACAAAACGTGATGCATCAACGTTCCTACGTAACAGTGAAACTGGAATTGTTGATCAAGTCATGTTGACTCTAAACAGTGAAGGTTACAAATTCTGTAAAATCCGTGTAAGATCAGTTCGTATTCCACAAATTGGCGATAAGTTTGCCTCTCGCCATGGACAGAAAGGAACTTGTGGGATACAATATCGTCAAGAAGACATGCCTTTTACATGTGAGGGACTTACACCTGACATTATAATTAATCCTCATGCTATCCCATCTCGTATGACCATCGGGCATTTAATTGAATGCATTCAGGGGAAAGTATCATCAAATAAGGGTGAGATTGGTGATGCAACACCCTTTAATGATGCTGTAAATGTGCAAAAAATTTCTTCTCTCTTGCAAGAATATGGCTATCATCTCCGTGGAAATGAAGTGATGTATAATGGACACACAGGACGAAAGATAAATGCCCAAGTATTTTTAGGTCCTACATATTACCAACGTCTTAAGCATATGGTAGATGATAAAATTCATTCTAGGGCAAGAGGACCTGTCCAAATTTTAGTAAGACAACCTATGGAAGGAAGAGCAAGAGATGGTGGTTTGCGTTTTGGTGAAATGGAAAGAGATTGCCAAATTGCTCATGGAGCAGCGCAATTCTTACGTGAGCGACTTTTCGAAGTATCTGATCCCTATCGCATCCATGTCTGCAATTTCTGTGGTTTGATTGCCATAGCTAATCTAAGGAACAATACATTTGAATGTAAAGGATGCAAGAATAAAACCCAAATTTCGCAAATTCGTTTACCATATGCAGCAAAATTACTCTTCCAAGAGCTCATGTCTATGAATATTGCACCAAGATTGATGGTGATAAGTTAAAATGAGATACTAATTTCTTTAGTTGTGTAAGGATTATAGACAAACCTACAAAAATGTAATTGTATGCATTTAATGGGGACTGTTTTCAACAAATAAAAATTCATAAATATTTACTAGCGTTTTATTATCACAAATTGATGACATTTAAATGCAGCTTATCCAACAATCACGATATAAAAGTGTACAATCATTCATACTTCATTATTTAATATATCAAATGCAATAAGACTGAGGTATAGATATAAAATCCATTATATAAATGGAAGTGCTTGATTTTATTCAATATTACGTATTTACAGAAATTGGCTTGATACCAAAATAAGCATATACATCTGGAAAGATTTAGTATAACAAGTTATATATTTAATTTATAGCACATAACAAAAAGACTAGTTCTAATAGAAATAAATTATATTGACTTTCGAAGATGTAAGATTACTCTTGATTGGCGAAAAGAGCAAATGTTTGAGTGCATGATAATATATATTGGCAGTGGAAACATTTACGTTTTAGTTCTGCCACTATTCTTTATAAAATAAATAGTAAAATATAGAAAACTACAACATTATAAATAAACAATATCTCAAAGTGATAAAAAGCTAAAAAGCAATAAATTAATGACTGACTGGAATTTCAACGACATAAAAGCAAAATCTTAAATTACGTTAATGCAGAGAGCTATATTATTTCATTTCAGTCTACATGGTGAATTTTAATTCAACTTGCGTTAAATACTACTAAAAAATAGTATGTACTACCACATGTTGATTTTAATGTTTAATTTTCTGGTTTATTGGATTCTCTGCCAAATGAACATTTTTGGTACCTACCTATACTTTTTCATAAAAAGTTATCCGAGCAGTGCGGTATGCTCGGCAATCACTCTATATTTTAGTTAAAATATGTTTTGTCTCGTTTTTTCTATGCCAAAATATTGGAAAGTGAGATAGGATTAAAACGTACGTACACTTCCCATCACGTGAAAAGGCTGCCGGGAGGGTGAGGAGGGGGTGAAATTTGCGCATGGGTACGACTGACGAACCAATCGCGCGCGCCGGTCGAGACCCGCCCGAGCCCCGCTCACCGCATAGACCGATATATCGCCTACTGCGCAGCTTAACCGCCAGCGCCAAATTACGTGAGGGCAACTATACCTATTGCTTCCATGTGGCCCTCCGAGCAACAAGACCTTCCGCGCGCGGCGTAGGAGTCCATGTTGCTCTGTAGGGTCAAAACACATTTTAACTAAAATAGGTTTATAGTATTCGTTAACAATTTTTATAATAATTAATGAAATAATAATAATTTAGTTAATGAATAAGATGGTTAGGTTAAACCACGGAGTTAAACTGACAGATCTCTACTCGATATTTGAACATTCCAACTCATAATAATTAATAATATTTTTTACTTACCTTGCAAATGGTAACTATAGTGTGCGTTCCATTATCTACCTATAACCTATCTTTTTTTTTAACAAATAGAAGATAATTTAAATTTTAAGTAACAGTTTCCCAATAAAGTATTGCGGTTATTCTTAAATGTACTTATTATTTTCTGTACAACTTACTACTTTTAATGGATTCTCAAAATCGTAAAATATTTATGTTCATTATTTGTTTAGTACCTACACATTATAAAACAAAGTCATAAACCATCAAGTAAAGGTAAATACATAGGACTAGGACATAAACAATCAAATAAAGGTAAATACATGTAACATAATTCTAGGACTGGCCTGGTCTTCTGTCTCGTTCAGTCAGTTAGTACGGATATCACTGAAGCAGTGTTTCCAACTTGGCTTTAGGTATAATATGATAGTTAGATCAACACCTAAAATTACGGGAATTATCACATTTTATGATAAAAAAAGATGACAGAAATACCCAAATAATGGATGCAAAGCCACTTTCAGTTACTTTCGAATAGTAAATATCTTATTATGCGGAAATATAAATTAAATTGAAATAATACCCTTTTTGCATTTACGAGACTTGCGTTGGTTAGACATTCGTTAACATACGATAACTCATGGGTTATGTTATCATGCGCAATTGATGTAAAGTTTGTCAAGATTGCGGATTATGATTAGACTTTTACCACTTGTAAATACTAAGAGCGAATTGTTCAACGCGAGGGCGGGAGCGCCCTCTGTTCTTCGGCGTCCTCTTTCGGTCGACTCCACTTTATCATAGTCTCTGGCGAGCGGTATAGGAACACCAGTTTCGCGAATAAATCTTCTTCTAATGCTAACTCCAGAGCTTCGCGTACCTGAAATATAAAGACAAGTCAGCAAGTTCAGAAATTAAATCCACAAACAATAAACAGCTTTAAAAAAAAAAATCGGTCCAAGAAAAAACCAACCAAATATATGTCGAGGCACAGCTGTAGAACTCTGTCGACGTTAGGCAGGTCGTCGAACATGATCTTAGTGTAGATTCCGGAGAAGAAACCTCGAAGTATACGCGATCCCAAGAACACGAACGTAGTGTACAATCCTATGATCCTGCAAATGAATATAAAAAATGAATATTATCTACACAACAATGCTCCATGAATTTGGGAGATTGGGCTGAAATGATTGTACGTAAACATTCCTCCATTTCTTTAAATAGCACCGACTTCCATTATGTATTCGAATATCTCCATCAAAACCTAAAAGTGGATCAAATGAATAACAGATTTAAACAAAATTAAACATTGTAAAAATATGTGAAATATTTCAGCATTAGGATCTTCAACGCGCAAGTGCCAATATGGCAAGGCGTCACTCCGAAATTTAGGTATCACAGACAGCCGCAAGATTCGAACGGAACATTTCTAATTTCCAATCGCAGACTGCATGATGCAGCTGTGATGATGAAAATGTATAATGGTGCTCCCACACAGGCAGTTATAAAATGTTATATAACATCTTATCACTGTTACACTTATGTTACAAGTTAATAAAGAAAAAGATACAGCAAATGTTATACATATAACAATTTTTGCCACAACTGCCGTGTGGGAGCACCATAAGACGTTGATTATTTAGAACTCACCCGCTTCCTGAGATGAAGTTGAGCGTCTCCGGGAACAGCTTATCATTGAAGGTGAACATGACCAACATGTTGCAGTTGTTCATCGGGATCGATTTCAGCTTATCCTGCCAGGTAACCGTCATGCGTTCAAACAAGTGCTTTTCATACTCAGACGAAGGAAAAAAGAATAGACATGACATACATACATACGACGCTCTCCGTGGCCCAACGGTAATCACGCCGGACTGCCACACCGGAGGTCCCGGGTTCGATCCCCGGTCGGGTCAAGATGGAAAATGGTCTTTTTCAGATTGACCCGGGTCTTGGATGTTTATCTATATATGTATTTGTTATAAAATATAGTATCGTTGAGTTAGTATCCCATAACACAAGTCTCGAACTTACTTTGGGGCTAACTCAATCTGTGTGATTTGTCCGTATATATTTATTTATTTTACCTACAAAAAATCTTGCAAACCTAAAGCCGGCGCCGACAAAGGATTTGGCACAAAGCTGGCGGCCTGTGCATACTAATAAAAGTGACAAAACATAGCAACCGGCCGCATAACTACTGTTTGTATATAGATTGTTATGCCGGGTCTATTCTTTTTTACTAAGTCTATATTTTGATACCTTCTATTTTTCAATAAAACTGTAAATTGTCGAAATAAATATTACGTAATGGTTCTTTGGGGATAAACGACGTAAAGGGTAAAAAGTTTTTTTAGAATCTTGTCTGTGTTCTGCATCACGCAAAAACTACTGAATAAAATTAGATGCGGCTTTCATAGTTGTATTGCTGAATGTCTAATTTATAAACCGACATAGATTCATCTTGGAGAATGTGAGATATTAACGATATTAAATTCCACACGGACATAAGCTAGTCCATTATACCTATAGACATGAGATGTTCGGGAATGCATTATAAATCTAGAAGCCCTCAGCATAGAATTAATATAAGTACTCCATGGTACTACGTACAGAAAGGAAGCTTCCTACCCCTCCCGCAATATGGCACCCCCCCGCACTTCTCCCCCGTTGTTGTGTGTATTGGGACGCCATGACTATGAAAACGCACACATTGACGTGTTACTGACGTGTTCACCGATATACAGTTTCATTTGTGTAGTAGTAGGTATATTTCATGCCCCGTTTCTATGAAGCGCCCGCCCTGTGCCCTCAGAATGAAGTGCAAATTGGACTCGCGCACCGACGGTTCCGCACAAAACTTAGGTATGAATCGGCACATGGATTGTCCGTCTGTCCATCAGTTGTTGGGACACGATTATGGTGACAACGGCAATACACGGTCAAACACCATTCTTAAAGGAATAATTCTGAAAACATCGAAATAATAATTAGCTAGTATAAAATGTCAGGATAACTAACCCTCTGCGTACATCCTTCGTGCACGCGCCAGTACATCTTGTCGGTCTTATCCTCGCGTTCCAAACGCATCCTCACGTCCCTGTACATTCTCTCAGGTATCTCTGTAATTATATTAAATGTTCATCGGTCCAAAAATTGTTAAGAGAATAAAGCCGAAAGTTGGTGGTGTGCCGAAAACTTTGTCTTGTCAAAAAACAGGACAAAAAAAAAAAAAAGATTAAAATTACTTACTTGTATGAAAGTGAAAAGTTATAGGATTAATTTATTTATGGAAGCTTGGGTAGGTCTCATTTCCTCTTTGAGGAAAAAATGCTGATAATGCTATATGTAAATTGTACCCAAGAGCTATTTACACCCGTGTCAAAATTCTATGCAATCTATTATGTTTTTTTTCTACATTATAGATTTCAACGAATTTAAATCTCAAAAGAAATCAGCTGTGCCATGCATTAAACAATATCTACTCGCCCAAAAAGTATGTGGTACAGCTAATTTTTTTTAGATTTCAGTCTGTGTTACAGATATATAATATTCCTGCGTACTTCACCCCTAGGAAGGTAGCTGGTATTTAACAAATCATATATGATGTTTATACAGCTTTTACAGATTCTTAGGCAGCGATAAAAACTCACCGCTGTCCGTCTCCCAAGGTATGAGTTGATAGGCCGGTTTGGCTAGTCCCTTGTTGAATACTTTGACGAA
Source organism: Ephestia elutella (assembly GCA_018467065.1). Lineage (NCBI taxonomy): Eukaryota > Metazoa > Arthropoda > Insecta > Lepidoptera > Pyralidae > Ephestia > Ephestia elutella. Next base: position 5,985,117 of record CM031567.1, on the reverse strand, counting down.
TTTAGGGAATAACAGTTTCACAGTCAACCTGTTGACAAAATTACGATACTGTTTAAAAACGATAGGCGACGAACGATATTTAGCCACCTCATACGACACGATAACTTTATGAAATACCTGATCGAAGGGAAAGTCGAAGCTAGGAGAGGGAAAGGAAAACAAAGAAAAGCATTTATAGACCAAATAAACCAGAAGGTAAATTGGGTTATTGAAAGGCCTCAAAGGCAAAAACGGAACCCTAACAGGATCATTTTGTCCTTCTGTCTGTCAAGAATGCCTTTAGTATCTCTATGCGTTGCTCTATATAAAATTTATATCAGACTAGCTTTAACCCGCGGCCTCGCCCGCTTCCCACGTAAACAGTGCTTTTTCCTGGGACGAAAGTTACCCTATGTCCTTCTCAGTGCTTCTATGTGTACGCGAAATTTTAAAAAAGATTGGTACAGTAGATAAAGCGTGAAAAGGTAACAAACTCACTTTCACATTTATAATATTAGTTGTGATTGGGTTACTAAGTCTATGTTCTCTATTATTGTGATATGATATTTGATTGGAGTATGAAACATTTTGTTTTCGTCTATTGGAAGGAGCCGGACTCCCGTGCCACAGGGAAACCTTTAATAGAAGTCAACGCAACACACATACTTTATGATTAATAGTACATTACTGTAGAGGCCGGAAAGTCAGAATTTGCTGGACGAGTAGGTTTTAAGGCCGAGCGCAAGCAAGGCCTTGAATAATTACGCAAGCAAGGCCTTGAATAATTACGAGTCCAGCAAATTCTAATTCCCGCCGAGGCATGTATAGTGCTTTTCTCAATAAATGTGAGGAAATAAAGAAATTAATATAAAAAAAAAACATGAATAAATCGGGCAGTACTCCTGGACACGGCCTGCATTGTGAGGAGATTTATATTGCTGGAGCCCCGCTGCCGATGGATTACTTTTAATCTGTCTTTTATTTTTTGTAATACTTTATATTTAAAAATGTAAAAAAAGAGATGCCAAATAAATAATTGAATATAAAAATAATAAATAATGTCGGTAATATTTGTTTTATTCGTACATTTTTAAAAATTTAATGTCATTTAGTGACAACAAGGAAACACAGCCTATACAGCCCAGTCATATTTTACGCAAAAAAATATAGCATAGATTTTGTTATTTTTCTCTCAAAACGAAAATGCATTAATATCAGACTTGAATCCTTAATCCATACTAATATTATAAATGCGAAAGTTTGGATGTGAGTTTGTGAATTTGTGAGTTTGTGAGGATGTTTGTTACTCAATCACGCAATATCTACTGGACGGATTTCGATGAAATTTGGTACAGAGGTAGATAATGACCTGGAATAGCACATAGGCTACTTTTTATCCCGGGAAAAAGCACTGTTCCCGTGGGAAATTCACGCGGGCGAAGCCGCGGGCAAAAGCTAGTATTATAAAAAAATCTGCTATATGCTCGAAGAATGCATTTTTTATAATGAAAGTAGCAATTGGCTGTAAGACAAGTTACATAATTAATGTGATATTGACAGAAGACAGCTGGATTAAAAAGTTTTGAGCAGCGGCTAGGAATGAATTTTCATACAAATTTCCCGGCCTAGGCCAGGAAAGTAATGCATGAGCCAGGAATCACAAACTTCCTGTCAACTTTTTACTACAATAATGTCTACATTTCCGAGCATTTTTGAGAAAACGATTTTTTTTTGATATCTCACCAAGCGGTTTTGGGGGCAATGCCCTGCAGCATCTGCACCAGCGTGTCCCGCTCGGGGTTGGTCTTGCCGTCGGCGCCGAGCGGCGGCAGCTCCACCTCGCGGAAGTCCTCGATGGTCGGCGGGTTGGGCACCGCGTTCGTCGGGTGCGTTATCACGAACGTGAACTTCACTACGATCGATTCGTCTGCAAAATATTTGAAAAAAATTGAGAGCTGGTCGATTCGTCTGAAAAATATTTGAAAAAAAATTTAATTAATTTCTATAAAATGTATGTATGTCAGATTGTTTGCACAGCCTCTGCCCTTTGTTTTATCATATATATTTTTTCGTACCGGTTGACTGGAAGAGATCCCTTCATGGGATAAGTCCGCCGTTGCCATTTCTGGATTTGTAATTAGTATTATATTTATGTTATTGTGCAATAAAGTTATTACAAACAAACAAACAAACAAAAAAATTAAGAGCTGGTTAATTGGTTAAGGAAAAATCTGCGAAGGCTTATTCTTACCTTCGTAGTTTAAAATAAAATCGAGGTAGTTAAAAGTTTGGCTATATACTACCGTTAGATTATCGCTCATCAGCATCTTTACCAACCCAGTTCGAGCTAGTGTCATCTTTCTGTATTTCCTTCTCGAGCCAACTCGGGCGAGAAAATATCTTATATCATGGTGGAGTTGAGGTTGATGGAGATGACGACCACGTCATTGTATAGTCACGAATATTGATATTTATCCAATTTTAGACCTTATCACATTGTCTTTAGGACTGAAGTGTTTACATATTAATGCTCGTGACTGTACATGTAGTTGTGACTCACTAGGCATCTCCTTCTCGAGCCTAACCAGCTGGGGCGGGAAGATGTCCCAGGTCATGGTGGAGTTAGTGTTGATGGAGATGACGGCTACGTCGTTGAACATGTATTGTGACTTACTAGACATAGCCTCCTTCTCGAGCCTCGCCAGCTCGGGCGGGGACATGTCCCAGGTCATGGTGGAGTTGGGGTTGATGGAGATGACGGCCACGTCGTTGAACATGTATTGTGACTCACTAGACATGGCCTCCTTCTCCAGCCTCGCCAGCTCGGGCGGGGAGATGTCCCAGGTCATGGTGGAGTTGGGGTTGATGGAGATGACGGCCACGTCGTTAAACATATAGTTGAGACTTACTAGACATGGCCTCCTTCTCGAGCCTCGCCAGCTCGGGCGGGGAGATGTCCCAGGTTATGGTGGAGTTGGGGTTGATGGAGATGACGGCCACGTCGTTAAACATATAGTTGAGACTTACTAGACATGGCCTCCTTCTCGAGCCTCGCCAGCTCGGGCGGGGAGATGTCCCAGGTTATGGTGGAGTTGGGGTTGATGGAGATGACGGCAACGTCGTTAAACATATAGTTGAGACTTACTAGACATGGCCTCCTTCTCGAGCCTCGCCAGCTCGGGCGGGGAGATGTCCCAAGTCATGGTGGAGTTGGGGTTGATGGAGATGACGGCCACGTCGTTGTACATGTAATTGGAGAGGAACGTCTGCGCGGTGCGGTCCCGCCCGTACAAGTTGCTCAGCTGTGTGTAATCTTGTTCCGAATATCTGAGAAAACAATCTATTAGAATATCTGAGAAACAATTATAGCGCCAAAAAATAGAAGCTAGAAGATTGTACTTACATATCAATTAAAATAAAAAATAATACTTACATATCAATATTGTGAGATTGCGCAGACATCAGATAAACAGGCAGGAACGGTCCAATGCGGATTTTGACAGTCACATCAGTTGGGGGATTCGGCGTACCAACCTGACACAATAGTACATTATAAAATACAAGTGTGCTATGTTGATCATTACATACGAGGTGATATTCACTATTTTACACAGATACAATTTGCAATCTTGTACTATACTCTACATAGTAAAATTTACTATGTAGAGTACTTCACTACATAGTATAAAACAAAGTCGCTTTCTCTGTCCCTATGTCCCTTTGTATGCTTAAATCTTTGAAACTACGCAACGGATTTTGATGCGGTTTTTTTAATAGATAGAGTGATTCAAGAGGAAGGTTTATATACCGTGCGCAGCCGGGGCGGGTCGCTAGTGTGCAATAATGTAGAGTAATAAAAATCACCCGCAAGTAATATAGGTATGGGACTATGGGTCTATATACGAGGTAATAAGACCCAATATTACGAGGAATTGTATTGAAATAGATATTAACATTGTAAAACTAATTAGATTTAGTTTATGGTTAAACGAAGATTTAGATAGGCGTATTTATTAGAGAGAGATAAATACACCATTTAAATATCTTTGAGAATAACTCGCGAAATAATTTGACCCTGTAAATAATCATATAAATAGTTTATTAGCTTACCGTATTACCAACGGCAAAGAAAACGAGTGGGAACCAGATGATGGCAATGACGAAGGCGAGCACTCCGCCTCCCAGCAAGTACTTGACTGTGGTCGATTTCTTCATGCCGCGCGGCTGCGGGAACTCGTTCTCCATGTAGCGCGAACACTGGCCGAAAATAATTACATGTTTCAAACAACACTGCCTGCCAAGCATTATGATAAAAAATATATAGTTTTGAATGTGGAATAATATTTTGCAATTTATCGTTAACACTGGCTGCTACGTATTACAAATTAAAATAATAAAATTATTGTCTTGTTTTAATTTACAAACGAACAGATTGTGATTTACATTGTTAATATCTACATTTAGCTAAGTCTGATGTATTTTTGCATTGAATTTTCTTAATACAATAGGTATTTGACCAAAGTACATACTATAGGTAACTAAAATCCTAACTAATATTATAAATGTGAATATGAGCACACTCCGAAAAATCAATTAAAGGAATAGCGACTCTGCAGCGGAGCCGGGTTTTATAATGAAAACAATGACTCCAACTTACAATTTTTATTAAAATGAAAAAGGTACATATAAGGTCGTGGGCAGAAGGCCGGTCTAATTTTTCCTTTGCCTAATATGGTACTCCCCGGGTGCTCCTGGAGATCGGTAGCCCTGCGGAGGATGCAGGCCGTCGAAGGTACGGCCCCGGGATTGGGAACCTCAGCTGCGTGATGGTTTTTGACAAGTTGGGACCCGGCTTCGAGAGCGTAGCGTCGAAGGGGAAACGTGGAACCCCAATTAGGGGTCTAAATTCACGTTCAACAGAATTTAATTGAAATGTACATTTAAATTACAACGGAGCGAATTAATTGCGCTATTGAAGACGTAAGCAGTATGAAAATACGTAGCAATTTTGCACTCGCCGCGAAGCTAGCAATACGTGCCTGCTTGCTACAAGATTTCTCCGAGTAATCGTCGGCTGGCGCGCGCGCCTATGCGTATCATACGATCGCATTCAATCGAACAAAGGAAGACCGGTGAGGTACAGTCGACAGATTGAGATCGGATACAAAATAAGTTAAGTAGATATGTACCTATATTATTTTATTCTTAAGTTATGTTTAAGTTTGGATTTAGTTTTTTGTTTAGGTTTAGAATTAGGTTTTAAGTTTACTTATTTATTTATTTTTATTCTTTTATAGTTATAAGTTTTAGTAATTAAGTTCAGTAACGAATTACGTTACAACTCTTAATACAATGCAATTAAGTGCAATTCAGATCGTACAACGCTAATAACCTACAGTTATATTCACCTAAATGTTCCATCTCTTTCTATCGCGTTGAGCCTCACTATCGCTTACCTTCTCTGACCTACTGAATAGCCACGCCGGCGGGGCCGCCGTACGTACTTGCGTTTTTAATACCTACTGCGGAGTGTGACAAGCCTGATATGAGTTTGTTTGTTACCTCTTCACACTTTATCTACCGAACCAATCATCCTGAAATTTCGCATACACATAGTTAGAAGTACTGAGAAGGACATAGGCTACCTTTCATTCCGGGAAAAAGCAAAGTTCCCGTGGGAAATTAACGTGGGCGAAGTCGCGAACAAAGGCTAGTGTAGTAATAAACTAACTTTGAGCAGAAAGACGTTAGCAAAAATGTCCTCCATTTTGAGCCAGTCCATGAGAGTCATTGAGGTGTCCGTCCAGATCCAGTCCATCAGAGTACGCAGCTCGAATACAAACGGCACCGCCATAAACCTATCACAAAAGGAGATAATCAAATTATAGCAAATCCTTTAGATGTTATATCGAGACTGATACCACAGCTAGTCTGGCCTTTCCGTGTAAAACATTAAAAAAAAAATCTTGTAAAATAGATTATTTTTAAGAAAATAGAATCATCAAAATTATTATTTCTTCAAGCCACAAACTACTTACATTTAGAAACGATCTCTGCTGGGGAGATACGATACGTACGTACAGGGTACACAACGATCTTCTAGTAGTTTGTAGCTTTGAGACATAATATATTATGATTAAATAATTAATTTTCGCCGTGAAAAAGAGGCCAAGTTTCAATAAAAAATGTTGACTTTGACTTTGATCAAGCGAGTACAGTATACACACCCTCTGAAGCAGATCATGTTGATGAAGTGGTAAGACTTGCAGAAGAAGTTGCCGATGATGCGGCGCGGGTACCCGCAGCGGATCTGGTACGCGGATAGAAGAAGGTACACGCACTTCAGCATGTACCAGATGGGCGGCGGCCATAGCGCGTTGAATGTTCTGACACACAATAACGGTGTTACGAAGTCGATATTTGAACCTGTCGCCTAGCAAACTAATATGTCAACGAGTAACGAACACGCTATACGAAACTCGTATTAGAAAATTTTCTATTAATCTAAATCAAATCAATTGAATACATACGCACACACTGGTGTGCCGCGTCATATTGGTTGAAATTGGTCAGCTTGGGTCAGGCGTGCCATAGACCCAAGCTGATATAAATTTCAAATTAATACCCTTGCTGAGAAAAAGGTTCTTGACAGACAAACGGAAAACAGATTCGGTTTTGCCTTTTGAGGTACAGACCCTAAAAATGAATATACAAACCTCTCTGTGATAAACGGCAACACGAAGAACATCCAAACGTGGACGCCCACGATCAGCGCGTATTGGAAGAGTATCTTGCCCATCATGAATTTGCGCAAGTACAAGGCTCTGTCTATGACGATCAGGGCAAACTGGAGTATAAGCATCACTAGGAATGGGATGGGCACTTTGTTCTCTTCTAAGTACGTCTGCACTCCTCCGTCGCCTTGGTGAGTCTGAAATTACATTTTTTTATTGGCCACTACATATTGATGAGGGATTTTCAGAGACCCAAATAAAAAAAATAAATAGTTCCAGATGACTTCATAGATGGCGCTTAAGTAAAAGGCGAGTCCTAGAAAAAGCAAAAATTCACGGGATTGGCATTTTTTTGAAATAAAACTTAGTAAAATAAACATCTAAAAAGTATCAATATTGTGATTTGTGAAACTGTCAAACTGTTATAACAACATGTGACTTGGGCTGCAACGTTCTAATGGTTGGTATGTTAGGTCCTGTTAGAACGCAACTATACTTCTTAGGGTTAGAAGAAGCACTTCATTCAGACTGAATTTAAGTTAACTAACGAGATATCTATGAAAAATATGCTTTTTTTTGCTGGCAATAATTACGGATACGAAGTGGTGGTGGCTAAGTGGTAATGACACCCACCTGAGGACCCGGGTTCAAATCCTCCCTGTGTCACATGAGTTTGTATTCCAATCTAACTCATGTACGGTAGTTTTCTCATAGACCACCACCTGCTGCCGGTGAAGGAAAACATCGTCAGGAAACCTGCACATTGGCTGACTGTTTAGTATACCAGTGTGTATACGGCTACTGCCATTAGATGCCGGTAGTCGTATGACAGATGCCGTCATAGGCGCTGACACCAGTGTTAGTAATAACACACTCGATAAGAATACTACTTACCCCAAACGCCGCGAAGCCGAAGATGACGACTAGGAAGTTGAAGAAATCGCAGAGGAACATGTAAGCGTAGACATCGGCGGTGACGCGCGCGCCGGGCGCTAACATCCGCTTGAAGAACAACTTGGTCGGCCGCAAGTAGCGCTGGAGGCTACAAACAAGTTTTACTTAAACCTTGTCACTTCAGAATTAACATAACTACTACGTACAGAAAGGAAGCTCCCTGCCCCTCCCGCAATATGGCGTACCCCGCACTTCTCCCCCGTTCGTTTGCGAATTGGGACGATATGACTATGAAACCGCATACTGATGTGTTATTGACGTGTTCACGGATGTACAGTTTCATTTTTAGTAGGTATATATGACGCCCCGTTTCTATGAAGTGCCCTCCCTGTGGCCTCGTATCCACTAAGCAACAATTGACGCGCAACATATCGTTCTTTCTCATTCCATACTATTCACATGAGTGAGAACTACGGTGTGCTATTTCATGTGAGTCAATCAAAGAGATAGCATATTTTGTCGCGCGTCAATGTTGCCATGTGGATACATGGCTTCAATACCACACCCCGGAGCCCGGACACTTCATACAACGCTTGTAAATTTACTACAACATAGGCAAATGACATTTGTACACTCGAAAATTAAATTTAGTAGGGCTACTTCCACGGAGGAGGGAAGGGGAGGAGGTGCGCATAGGCATTTTACAAATGAAAGACAGTGTCCGCATTGGGAGGGGAGCGGGGGACGTATACTTAGCTTAGACAAGACTTCAAAAATGAACTCTAAAGCATTGACGTACGACTTATTTTATCTTATTTTAACAAACTGTATAGCCACCTATTAGCCAGCAGCAGAATTATTTTCGCGACCTGTTTTATCAGCTTTCGCAAACTGTTTTGAGTTCTGCTATTACTCACTAGATGGCTTTACTGACAGGCGCGGATTCAGCGCTGCGGGCATGATGGGCTGGGATGGGCATGCCCACAAACTGGACTGGATGACTTTGAAAATTATTTTCACAAACATTTCAAATCATAATGTTTTGTCACTTTTATAACCGTCCAATCCTAAAATTACAATAATATAATGAAAGGAACGTTTTCTGCGTACTTGTCTCAATGGCACAGAAAAGATAACCCGGGCTAGCTTTCCTAGATAAACATAAGATCGGGGCATTCGATTTTTTTTTACGTTTTTTGCGCAAAAGAAACATAGTTTTTTTTTCTAGTAATTTTTGGTTGTTGTGCCCCACCTGTGACCAATATTTTTTTGTGGCTGGATCCGCACCGCACCTTCATTTTAAATGTTGCCAGATATTGAAAATTTACCATTTTTTAATGAACTCTATACATTACTTATAATTTAAAAAACATTTACAGCTTGTTACTGAAAACACAATAGTTACTTAAACCACGAATTTTTAATCTTAAAATAAAATGAAAAATCGAAATTACAGATCATAAGACAATTATTTAATTATTTTTAATGTATTTTTATAATTTACTAGCTGCGTCCCGGGGTTTCGCTCCCGTGAGAATTTCGCGATAAAAAGTACCCTATGTGCTATTTCCGGTATTTTACTACCCGTATACCAAATTTCATCGAAATCCGTCCAGTAGATTTTACGTGATTGAGTAACAAACATCCTCACAAACTCACAGATTCACAAACTCACAAAGTCACAAATTCACATCCATACTTTCGAATTTATAATATTAGTAGGATTTATTTCTTCACTCTCGTATTTTTATCTTCTTCTTAGCGTGGCGACACGGCAAAAATCTTTTATTTCAGTTGCAATGTATATGCGCGTATGTTTGTTTTAATGCCCGCGTTTAATTCTTGGAATATTACATCAAATTTTTCAGATATCTTGAGCTGATATCTGAGTTTAAATTTTTTATACATTACAAAATTTAAAAGGAAGTCGGTTAAAAAACATAGATTGAAAATAATAATTAATGTGTACTTGGATTTTGAAAATTGTACACCTAAAGGCAAATATATATGAAACTTCGTCATTTTAGAAGTGAGACAAGAAGTTTTAGATAGCACTGGAAGGGAAATGAAGCGGTGGTGGCCGAGTGGTAGGGCGCCCGGGTTCAAATCCTGCCCGTGCCGAGTTTGTATACCAATCTGACTCATGTACTTATGTTACGTTTCCATCGACCACTACTTTCTTCCGGTGTAGGAAAACATCGTGAGGAAACCTGCACTCTAGTTGATGATTATCAGCTTGTGTGTGAAATAGAGAAGGCAATGGCAAACCACTCCATTAAAATTGTCAAGATAGTCGTTGTATGTGTTTAATTCCATATATTGGCCACGACCCTCAGTCATGAGGAAATAAGACTAAAGAGAGGAAGGCAAATTCACGCGAGCGTAGCCGCGGGCAAAAGCTAGTCACTGCTAAAAAAAATACGCGTAGTTCTTGATTGGATAATTTGTATTTTATTTTGCAGGATAGATTTAATTAATATCGTGTAATCAGGTAGTGTGTGAAAAATGAAAGCGGGACCTAAGAAAACGCGACAAATTAAAAAAATCTTCATATGATAATACTGATTATAGTAGAAGATTTTTTTTTTATATTTGCGTTTTTTATTTTATTTACGACAACTAATTTAAAAATAATTGTGTTTACGAACTTATTTCTAATCAAAGGAATAGGCCAAGTCTTTAGTAGTAAAAAATGAAACAAACAAAGAGCGGGACGGCACTATAATCTATACATATAATAAAACAGTAAAAATATTTTGTCTGTACATTTAATATTTTTGACTGAAATGGATAGAGGGAGACCTAAAAAGAACAATAGAAAGCAAAAAATTTTTTTTGGAATTTCTTTTCTGTCTGTCTGTCTGTCTGTCTGTATGTATGTACGCGTTTCACGCAAAAACTACTGGACGGATTTGAATGAAACTTTTTTTGTTGTATAGCTATTAAGCCTGGGCAACATATAGGCTATAATTCATTTTGAAAACTGGAACACCTGATGAAGAACCAAAACGGAACAGCTAAACTATAAGTAATATGGAAATGGTGCCTTAACAAAAATCGTTCAACCTGATGAGCATTTTCTGCCGACTTATAAAAATTGAAGATCTGGAACATCTGATGAAAAGCTCCAAGAGACCAGCTACACTATAACATATATGGAAATGGCGCCTTAGCAAAAATCGTTCAACCTGATGAGCATTTTCTGCTGACGTATAAAATTTGAAGATCTGGAACATCTGATGAAAAGCTCCAAGAGAGATTTTTCATCTAAGCGAAACTCACGCGGGCGAAGCCGCGGGCGACAGCTAGTGTACTAATATAATATAAGGTATGTATGTATATGTGCATGGGTGTATGTAATTTTAAATGCACATAAATTGTGGTGACCTATCATTACATACTCGTTTTATTTCTTTTTAAAGGCTCCGTTTGGTATGTCGGAGCCTTGACTATCATAGATTGAGTAAAAAACGGAGTGTGTAGATTTATATTTATTGGTATTAAATTCATATTTAAAAATGAAGGTACCCAAATAATTTGATAACATCAAATAACACAAAACTTTGTGAAATGGAACAAACAAATCCAAAGAGTTAAGTAATATTACAAGGAGGGCACTTCATACAAACGGGGCGTTTTATATACCTAGGTACTACTACTACAAATGAAACTGTACATCCGAGGGAAAGCTGAAAATAAATAATAGGTTATCTATGTTTATTTTATTTATATGTAAATAGGCACAACCTCGAGAAATCTCACCATTTCTTCAATGGAATCGTCATGCTGTGCTGATATAGGTACTTTATTTAGGTTCACCATCTGGCAACATTATATTACAAAAGCAGGCTAAAAAGTTCTGCTTTTCAACGATAGATGGCGTAATTAATGAACTACACATTTGGAAAATTACGTAAAAATACTTACGAGTGAAAAGATATACTTTTATTGCGTGATTCCTTCTTCTGCGTGTTACTTTTACACCCCACAATACAGCACTTCATTGTTAATAAGCACAATCTCTGAAATTTCGCGTAACTTCGACACTTATTCGGCACGTGTAATACGTGTTGACACTGTGAAGTGAACTCCGCGAATGCGACAATAGTGACGTCTGGTGGCCAATAGTTAGAAGCCTCAAGTTAATCGACTGGGGACAGGTCTACTAGCTTATGAACAGCTCTTCTTCATAAATGCTCTGTGGCTACTTCGTAGACTTAGTAAAAAATCTATATACAAACAGTAGTTATGTGGCCGGTCGCCATGTTTTATCATTATTAGTATGCGCAGGCGCCAGCTTTGTGCCAAATCCTTTGTCGCCGCCGGGTTTAAGTACGCACTTTTTTTTTGTAGGTATGTCATGTCTATTCTTTTTTGCTTCGTCGGGCTACTTGCGTGATTATCAATCAAAATGGCGCAAACGAAAAGTACGCCGATTTCGTGCTAGCCCACGTTCAAGTGTCAATGATGTCTACAACGAAGTGCGGGTGGGGTGCGGTATAACGGGGGCCGTTCTGGTTCGCATATCGTCTTTGCTTGCAACGTATTTGCTTGACATTGCTTAGCATGAAAAAAAAATAGGTAATTATAGCACTTACGATAGCAATATCACTTGCGGGTAGTGGTTATCGTTGGTTTCTAAAACAGTCGTCACAGCTATTATCGGTTCTTTGTCGTCGTTTACTCTGAAATATTAGATGTTATTGAGTATTACGGTATTCATAATAAAAGAAACGTACGAAATCTGAACGATAATTCAGAAATACAGGTTGTGGTGTAGGTTAATATTTTTGGTTATTAGTAAAGACTGAGAATTTTATAAAAAAATGGCTTGCGTTTAAAAAGTCTACGTTATAAAAAAATTAACGACAACTTAAATTAAGGGCTATATTATAGCAGGCTATATTATGAGCAGTTCCTCAAAAATCTGAAATAATATCAAAAGCCGATTAAGACCATCATATATTTGTTTTTCGTGATCTTGTTATGGTACAAAAATACATTTAATATCGCTTAATATCGTATAATGGCGATACTGACATGGCGCGCGTACGTATGTTCAGAAATTATGATACAGAAAATCAGATACAATGCTCGATATTTTCATTATATTTTAGAAAATTAATTAAAGTAAATGTTCCTAACACATGTTACATGCAATATCACAAAAACATATGTGTATTTCACATAAATAGATGAATAATAAATAAAATAAACAATTCTTTTACGCGGGCACGTAAGTAATAAAAGTACATTTTTGAACGTACCGGAAATCGGAACTGTCAAATGAAGCGCGTCAACGTCAAATTATAATGGGTGTCGGCCATTTTGGCGGAACTCGTCTAACCTTCATTATGATTTTGTTGACTAAATGTACCATAGAAAGGCAACGAATTTATCAGATTACTTATAAGGCATTGATACTGACCCAAAAATGAAAAGTTCAGATAGGTGCTCATGAGATAGCCGGCTCCCCATACATTTGTGCAACAAACCCTTTGATATCGTTTACAGAAATAAAATAATCAGTGTTTTAATTATATTTATAGTGTTATAATAAAATAGGCAACTGTAGTATTATTAAAATTACAAAATATGACCTCTCATATTGTCGACGTAGTATTTGTGATAGTAATTAAATTTATACGTACTTGTAATGGTCGTCCTCCAATGGTAGTGGTGGTTTGGAGGGGCCGGCATCCTCCTCCGTGAAATTATCTTGAGAGGGGGAGTCTTGATCCTGCGCGTACGATTTTCTGGGCGACTCATCCAAATCCTCAGAAAGTCTATAAAAAAATTTGTCAAACATTTTTAATATAAAATCAGTTATGGGTATACTCGTATTTTGTACTGCAGGTATAAATTACACATTTTTTCTTATCACTTTAAATATAGTCTAATTAAGAACTACGCTATGTTACATTCTAACTACTACATATTCGTTTATTCGTTACGTAACGTGGACCGCTTTACGCTTCGCTCATTTCATAGGTCAAATAAGCGTATTAAATGAGAAAAAGAATATGAATAACTCGAATAACTAAAGGACCAACATACTTTTTCGACCTTTATTGCAAATTTTACAAACAAATTACGAAAGTACTCTCATATATAAATTAGATATGGTAAAAAAATTCCAAGCGACTTTAGTACTAACTGCATCTGAGATTCACAACAATCCAAAATATGTACAAATTACGTGTTGGCCGAACCGAAATGTAATTCTAAATTCTAAATACTTCTATCAACAGAATGAGGCTTATCTTTTCTGCTCACTAGTTTTCGCTACTGGCGACTGGCGAGATTGATCTGTCAGTTAGTACAATACTGTCATCAGTTGTCATATTCAAATGACAGTATTGTACCATCTGACAGACCTCACAGTCAACGGCGGATCCAGGATTTTTTTCTGGGGGGGGGGGGGGGCACAAGGACCGTGGCGGACTATGCATGTTGAGGGGGGTGCAACAAATCGAAATCCGATCGCCTTGAAACGAATCCCAAAGGCTTGCCCAGATTTGCAAAAAATCAAGAATTAAACCATATGGGCCAAAAAAATTCTATTCTTTCTTTATTTGATATGCACTGTTATGGAATTTTCTCTCCACAGTAGGTACACAAAAAACAGTCTGGGGGGGCACGTTTCTGTTATTTCTTAATTTGATATGCACTATCATGGAATCTCCCTCCACAGAAGGTACACAAAAAAGCAGTCTGGGGGGCACGTGCCCCTGTGCCCCCCCCTAAATCCGCTACTGCTCAAAGTAGCTCTAACTAGTGAGAAGAAACGAAAACCCTCATTAATAGGTACTGGCCAGCTGCTATGTTTCAAAATGATACTGGCCCGCTACTATGTAATTCGAAATACGCTCTGTCAACTGGTTTAGTACCGGCCAGCTCGGCGACTTATTCGTCGCTCGTACAGTTTCCGGTTGACGAGCGAAGCGACTCGGGGATCTGATCTGTGTGTGTCCAGCTCACGCATGACGGCCGTGATCGTCTTCTGCACGTGATACATACGGTCCACCAGCCGGTGACGACTGTCTAATGCCCACACCACAGTATAATACACAATAGCCACTTACTGAGTACACAAGGCTAACCGAGATATGGGGAGTAAGTACTTTTTATTGTAGTTTTATAATGCGTTAATAATAAATTCTTATTGAAAGTTATTCGTAATGGTATGTGATGAACCGCCATTAAAATAATGGAGTATATATGATATTTCGTTCTGTAGGCGGCCACAGATGAGGCATTAATGTCCTTGATACAATATCACGTCCTCATCCCTTACGGGGTAGTCGGAGCCAAGAGTCGTGAGACTCGTAGGCCACGTTCAGCTGGATAGTGGCTTATTTGTGGATGAGGCATTGAAACTGGTGAAAATTCTCGAGAAAAAAATTAAAATCGTTAAAATAAAGTATCTCTGTAACAAGCTAATTATAAAAAAATACAAAGCACGACTGACAACTCACATAGCCTATGTCACACAGGGGAATGCAAGGAATCTAAAAATAACTCTCACATCAAAATCTGTTAAGCCATTCAGGACTTCTCTCTCTCAGCCAAAAGACGTCCACTGCTGGACAAAGGCCTCCCCCAAGGATTTCCATAACGACCGGTCCATTCAGGACTTATGGTGTAATAAAAAACTTACAAACATACAAGAACCCTGAAAACAAACATACAAGAAACCTGAAAACATAACTCTCTTTTTTTGGTCAGTCGTGTAAAAAGGATACTACATTACATAAGTAGCAAGCATTACTCACGGGCCAGCCTGGTTATGCAGCTGCAGGTACTTCTTGCCGACTTCGTACGAGCGGCCTTCGACCACCTTCTGCGTGTCCTCGTCAGTCAGGTGGTATATCATATCCTCACGGAGCTCGATTTCAGGAGTAGATTCTTTCCACAAACCGAGAGATTTTAGCATGAACCTGTGGAGTTATTGAAGTTAATATTAAAATATTATGTTGTGTTGAATGCCAGCCAAATTGCGACCTTGGCAACTGTCTCGCTCGCACAATCTATACATATAATAAAACAGTAAAAATATTTTGTCTGTACATTTAGTATTTTTGACTAAAATGGATAGAGGGACACCTAAAAAGAACAATAGAAAGCAAAAAACATTTTTTGGAATTTCTTGTCTGTCTGTCTGTCTGTCTGTCTGTCTGTATGTATGTACGCGTTTCACGCAAAAATTACTGGACGGATTTGAATGAAACTTTTTTTGTTGTATAGCTATTAAGCCTGGGCAACATATAGGCTATAATTCATTTTGAAAACTGGAACACCTGATGAAGAACCATAACAGAACAGCTAAACCATAAGAAATATGGAAATGGTGCCTTAACAAAAGTCGTTCAACCTGATGAGCATTTTCTGCTGACGTATAAAAATTGAAGATCTGGAACATCTGATGAAGAACTGCAAGAGACCAGCTACACTATAACATATATGGAAATGGCGCCTTAGCAAAAATCGTTCAACCTGATGAGCATTTTCTGTAGACGTATAATAATCGAAGATCCGAAACATCTGAAACTGTTTGGAACACAAAAATACTTTTCATCTAAGCGAAACTCACGCGGGCGAAGCCGCGGGCGACAGCTAGTAAAATATAAAGATTATGAAGACTCACCTTCCTTTTACAAAAAATGCTTCATTATCTTACTGTAATGCCATATTTTATACTAAACATATTCCAATTGCCATACAATTCCGTACTGCAATGGTCTTTGGAGGTGGGAGTCAAAAGAGATGGGTAGGGAGAATGTTGTAAAGTGACGTCATTGGAGAAAATGCAGCAGAGGAGTTTGTTTGGAGGCCGTAGTAACCTTAGCTTTCAGTAATTTTTTGACATCAACTAATCTAGTTTATTAAGTAAGCTAGCTTTCGCCCGCGTGAATTTCCCACGGGAACAGTGCTTTTTCTCCATGTCCTTCTTAGTACTTCTATGTGTATGCAAAATTTCAAGACGATTGGTTCATCAAATAAAGCGTGAAGGTAACAAGCAAATTCACTTACGCATTTATAATATTAGTTAGAATATGACGATTTAAAAGTGCTATTTCTAAACCTATTTAAATAAAAACAATAGACTTTTCCACGGCAGGATCTCGAATTGGAATTGAAAAGTGCTATTTCTAAGCC
Source organism: Ephestia elutella (assembly GCA_018467065.1). NCBI lineage: Eukaryota > Metazoa > Arthropoda > Insecta > Lepidoptera > Pyralidae > Ephestia > Ephestia elutella. The sequence goes on along the minus strand of CM031567.1, from coordinate 5,968,351 downwards.
TATTAAATAAAAAACAATAGACTTAGAGACCTGTGCAAGAATATGATGAGCAAGAGCAGCAGATCGTAGATGGCGTAGTTGAACTTGCGCTCGAGGCATGTTGCTTGGGCCCACGTACCGGTTCCACGACAGGATCTCGAATTGGAATTCAAAAGTGCTTTTTCTAAGCCTATTAAATAAAAAAACAGTTGACTTAGAGACCTGTGCAAGAATATGATGAACAAGAGCAGCAGATCGTAGATGGCGTAGTTGAACTTGCGCTCGATGCATGTTGCTCGGGACCACGTTCCGGTTCCACGGCAGGATCTCGAATTGGAATTGAAAAGTGCTATTTCTAAGCCTATTAAATAAAAAAACAGTTGACTTAGAGACCTGTGCAAGAATATGATGAACAAGAGCAGCAGATCGTAGATGGCGTAGTTGAACTTGCGCTCGAGGCATGTTGCTCGGGCCCACGTTCTGGTTCCACGACAGGATCTCGAATTGGAATTCAAAAGTGCTATTTCTAAGCCTATTAAATAAAAAACAGTTGACTTAGAGACCTGTGCAAGAATATGATGAGTAAGAGCAGCAGATCGTAGATGGCGTAGTTGAACTTGCGCTCGGGGCATGTTGCTCGGGCCCACGTTCTGGTTCCACGACAGGATCTCGAATTGGAATTGAAAAGTGCTATTTCTAAGCCTATTTAAATAAAAACAATAGACTTAGAGACCTGTGTCTTACACAGGTTGGAATTGAAAAGTGCTATTTCTAAGCCTATTAAATAAAAAAACAGTTGACTTAGAGACCTGTGCAAGAATATGATGAGCAAGAGCAGCAGATCGTAGATGGCGTAGTTGAACTTGCGCTCGAGGCATGTTGCTCGGGCCCACATTCTGGTTTCACGACAGGATCTCGAATTGGAATTGAAAAGTGCTATTTCTAAGCCTATTTAAATAAAAACAATAGACTTAGAGACCTGTGTAAGAATATGATGAGCAAGAGCAGCAGATCGTAGATGGCGTAGTTGAATTTGCGCTCGATGCATGTTGCTCGGGACCACGTTCTGGTTCCACGGCAGGATCTCGAATTGGAATTGAAAAGTGCTATTTCTAAGCCTATTAAATAAAAAACAGTTGACTTAGAGACATGTGCAAGAATATGATGAGCAAGAGCAGCAGATCGTAGATGGCGTAGTTGAACTTGCGCTCGAGGCATGTTGCTCGGGACCACGTTCTGGTTCCACGGCAGGATCTCGAATTGGAATTTAAAAGTGCTATTTCTAAGCCTATTAAATAAAAAAACAGTTGACTTAGAGACCTGTGCAAGAATATGATGAGCAAGAGCAGCAGATCGTAGATGGCGTAGTTGAACTTGCGCTCGAGGCATGTTGCTCGGGACCACGTTCTGGTTCCACGGCAGGATCTCGAATTGGAATTTAAAAGTGCTATTTATAAGCCTATTAAATAAAAAAACAGTTGACTTAGAGACCTGTGCAAGAATATGATGAGCAAGAGCAGCAGATCGTAGATGGCGTAGTTGAACTTGCGCTCGAGGCATGTTGCTCGGGACCACGTTCTGGTTCCACAGCAGTATCTCGAATTGGAATTTAAAAGAGCTATTTCTAAGCCTATTAAATAAAAAACAGTTGACTTAGAGACCTGTGCAAGAATATGATGAGCAAGAGCAGCAGATCGTAGATGGCGTAGTTGAACTTGCGCTCGATGCCGATGATGCGCGGCGCGGTGAACGGCATGTTGCTCGGGACCACGTTCTGGTTCCACGGCAGGATCTCGAATTGGAACATGCTTTTGATCAGCACGATCACCTGTTCGATAAAGATAAATCTGTTTGCAAACCACGTGTAAATTGATACATACTATGCGATTAAAATGCTATCAGTATTTGTGTGGATGGAATACGGATACCCTATTCAAAAGCCAAGAATACGTACCATTACTGTATTTACAAAGTAGGATACGTGCGTTAGGTATTTTGTGACCACAGAAATCAAAATAATTTATATGTTATTACGATTTCCGTGTCGCAAAAGTGAGCGAACATGCGGAACTTTAATAGGTAAAAAAATCGATAAGTGCTATTATCATTATACTATGCACGAATTTCATAATTTGACGGTTAACTACAGATAGATGCAAACGACTTGGTAAATTTCACGTTTTCGGCAGTTTATAATAACGCGAGATAGACTAAAAACTAACGGTAAATAAAATGAAAAACCTTTAACATGACGGCGTGATCTTGTAACAATTAGACAGAAATTTACCTCAGTATATGCGATAAGAGTGACCCAAAATGTCTTCGTGGGCCGTGGTATCGTCAGCGTCCCCCACATAAACACCATGAGCGGTAATGGAATAGATAGAATCGTCGCCGATTGAATCTGGAAAAGAATAATTAACTTTCTAATACCATCATCATTAAAACCCTGCGGCGTCTGTTTGTCCGCGATAAACTAAAAAACTAGTGAACGGATTTTCATTCGGTTTACACTAATCGATAGAGTGATTCATGAGGAAGGTTTAGGTGTATAATTTGTTTAGGTTTTATGTATATAGATTGAAGTATGATAATAAATTGTTGAGAAAGTAGGAAAAAAATTTACCGCAAGGCAGCTTTTACCAAAAACGCTGTCTAATCCCTTTGTGCAGAACAACTACGGTCTGCTACCAGAAAATGTGGCAGAGAGAATCCGGACAAACGAAGCGGCGGGAAGAATTCTGTACCGGAACTTCACCGGGAAAAAACCACCGGTAAAAATAAGTACCGGGAAAAAATCTCCACGCGGCACCACGTTTGCCCGACTAAAACCTAACTAACTTAACGCAGTCTGCTACCACCGTAGCTTATGAAGGGAGCTACAGGGCCCTATATAATAACCTAACCTATAAATTAATTACAATGGAAAACCACTTACCAAGCTAAATCTTCTTTCTCTTCGGATCCAAACTTGAGTGTCTTCGGGAAGGGGGAATTCCTAATCACCCTACCTAACCCATGAGATCTCAATTCCCCAGAACACATAAATAGATTTCTTCCCGAAATCGGCTCGGCAACAGATAGATGTGAGCGGGCAGCCACGCGTCACATCCCACAGGAGAAAGTCACAATGACGGGCACACAAACACAAAGTTCAATAGTTATTTAACAAACAGGAAATTCACCAATACAACTCAAGATAATTAGCAATCAAAGAACGCGGGACCTCTCGCGTATTAAAAATCAAACCGATATCGCATGGGACAATGGCGACCGTCCGCGAGCCATCTTGCACGCGAGCAATGTGAGAACCCCAAAACGCCTGGCGGCGATAACAGGAAACGCCTGCGTTTAGTTTTACCCAATATATTACAAACATCCCCCCGTCCCGGTCTGAGAAGCAGACCGCTAGCTTACTCTACGGGAAGGCGGGCGAGAGAGGTCACACCTCTCCTTAAAATCGAACCGTCGACCAACACCTCAGCCACACGCGGAGTGCCATCTCCGCCAAGAATCAAACGTAATATGCGAGCTCGTCGCCAAAGCAATGAGGGCAAATTTGCCTCTTTTAACAATACTAAATCACCCTCCCTGGGAGGCTCAGTCCTGTCTGTCCACTTCACTCTTTGCTGCAGCAAATGCAAATATTCAAGCGACCAGCGACGCCAAAAGTCCTGGCTCATTTGCTGCAACATTTGAAAACGCGACAACCGATATACGCGTTCGTCCTTCCACGGGTATTCGGGCAGGGCATTCAAAGGCCCTCCCACCAAAAAATGACCAGGGGTGAGAGCTTCCAAGTCATTTGGATCTGGAGATAGCGGACAGAGAGGACGAGAGTTGAGGACCGCCTCAACTTTACAAAACACTGTGGCCAGCTCTTCAAAAGTTAGAGCCGTTTCTCCGATAATGCGGCGGAGGTGGGTCTTTGCGGATTTCACAGCCGCTTCAAAAATCCCTCCCCAATGGGGGCAACTTGGGGGACTAAACTTCCAGGTTATTCCCCTTTGGGCAGCAATTTGACTTAAACTAGTACAATTTTTATCAATAAACACAGAAACATCCTTAAGATAATTTACAGTTCCTTTATAGTTTGTGCCATTGTCAGACCTAATAAGGGAAGGTAGACCTCGACGCGAAACAAAGCGATCCAACGCGGCGACGAAGGCCTCCGTAGTCAGAGCCGATACCACCTCCAAATGGACAGCCTTGGTGGCCAAACAAACAAATACACACAAATAGCCCTTCACAATACGGGCATTACGAAAGGGAGAAGCCTTGATCGAAAAGGGACCGGCAAAATCGGTTCCAACGCCGTCAAACGGTCTCGAAGGTCGGATTCGATCAGCGGGCAAATCACCCATCTGTGGTTGCATCGTGGATGCCTTCAACCTATAACATGCAATACATCGAAACAGGACACTACGGATTGCTCTTCGGGCAGACAAAATCCAAAACTCGCGTTGCAAAATAGCCAACAAAGCATTGCACCCAGCATGGGCGTTACGAATGTGTCGATCAGACACCAAAAGCTGCACCAAGGGTCCGCCCTTGGGCAACAACAGAGGATGGCGAGTCTCATATGGAAGATCCGCCTTCCGGAGCCTGCCTCCAACCCGAAGAAGCCCATCCGAGTCGATGTACGGGTTCAAACGAGCGACCGCGCCCTTCAACTTAGCGCGTCCGTCGCGCAAAATACGAAGCTCTGACTCAAACCGTCCGGTCTGCACGACACGGACCCAATGCAACAATGCGCTCCGGCGCTCTTCTGCACCTGCAATCGGCTCCAACCGCTTTGCCTGTGGGTTTCTACAATTATGTATGAAACGCTTAATCCAACTGGTAACACCCAGAAGCTTATCCAAGCTACTATACCGAGCAAGTAGCCAATCCGGCTCCGACGTCGTCTCAGCGACTACAGCATGTACACGGAGCCCAGTCAAACTCAAAGAAGTAACATCTGTCTGACAGACAGGCCAAGAAGTTTCTGATCCCATCAGCCACTCTGGACCCCACCAGAGCGGGTGTGACACCAATTCTGGTGCCGTACAACCTCGGGAAGCACAGTCCGCTGGGTTAAGCTCTCCCGGCACATGTCTCCATGTTATATCAATTCCGATATTCTGGATTTGGGAAACCCGATTTCCCACAAAAACCTCCAAGGTATGTGGGGCCGCGCGCAACCATGCAAGCGCGACCTGGCTATCCGACCAGGCGAAGATGTCCCGTATCTCGACCGTGGCCGCCAGCTCACATGCAACGTGATGCAACAATTTAGAGAGAAGGTGAGCTCCACTCAACTCAAGCTTGGGAATAGTCAGCCTAGTCCTGATGGGGGCGACCTTGCTCTTCCCTAACAAAAGCGAGACATTGACCCGGCCATCGGCGTCAACTGTCCGCATATAGACTGACGCGGCGTAGCCTCGCTCCGACGCGTCACAAAAGCCATGCAGGCTGGCTCGATATTTCCCGGGGGCAATATTCGACGAGGCAAGGCAATCCGATTGACTTCCTTAATCGATGAAAACAACTCGAGCCAATCATCCAATGGAGGACCAAACAGCGGCTCGTCCCACGAGACGCCCAAAGTCCAAAGTCTCTGAAGAAGACACTTTGCAGAGAATATCACTGGACTGATCCAACCGCTTGGATCAAACATACGAGCTATTACGGACAACACCGTTCTCTTGGTCCAGACTTTTGGTATTTCCAAGTCCACTTGGAATGTGAAAATATCGGTTAGCGGCTGGTACTGCATGCCCAGCACCGCTATCCTGTTGGGATCATCCACATCCTCAAACAGGTGAGGGTTCTGTTGGTGATCCTCCGGGATCCCTTCTAGAACTCTAGGCTCATTGGACAACCACTTACGTAGCTCGTAGCCACCCGTTTTCAATATTTCAATCAATTCATCCCGCAGTAGGAGGGCCTCCTCAATACTTTGGGCTCCGGTGCACACGTCATCGACATACAAGTCACGTGACAGCACGGAAGCCCCACGGGGAAAGCGGATCCGTTCCCGCTCTGCCAATTCAAGCAATGATCTGATGGCGATATAGGGACTAGATTTCAAACCATACGTGTTTGTATTGAGTTCATACACCGTCACAGGATCCTCAGGGCGCTCACGCCAGAGTATCAACTGGAATCGCCTGTCCTCAGGATGTATGACTGTCTGGCGGAACATCATCCGGATGTCCGCACCAAAAACCACTTGATGTCTTCTAAAGTTCAAGATGATGTCAATTATGTCCCTATGCAATTTGGGACCTGAATGTAAACATAGATTCAACGAAACCCCGTTCGAAGTGGGTGCGGACCCATCAAAGACAGTCCGCAACTTGCCCGTTGAGGCCTTCACCACCGCGTGGTGGGGCAAAAAATAATGCTCAGTTGAGCTCCAATCAACTCGAGCCGGAGACATGTGACCCAAATCCTCGTACTCGCGCATAAATTCTATATATTTATCGCGAAGTACGTGGTCACGCTGCATGCGTCGCTCCATGGACAGCAGTCGTTTCTCCGCAAGCGCCCTACTTTGCCCTAGGCTAGGACGAGAGGCAACAAAGGGTAACCTAGTTACAAACCGACCGGAGGGCAACCTCTCCGTGGTCGATCGAAAAAGGGCTTCGCACTCAGCGTGTTCCGGATCCATCCTGGAACTCATAGGTGGCTCCTCCACCTCCCAAAACCTTTGCATGGTCTTGGCCAAGGACGCAGATGCGACAACCGGTGGCTCCTCCGCGGTGCCATTATCAAACACAGGGCCCATCAGGGCAAAACCAAAAATCGTAGACACTGCCATCAGTGAAGACGAACCCAGAGCCTTCTGTGTACCCAACAAAATCCAACCCAATACGTCCGAGCCCAGGAGCAAGTCCACTGGGCCGGGATGAAAGACAAAGGGGTCGGCCAAATCCAGACCCGAAACCAAAGACAACACACCCGGCGGTATGTCTGTCGAGGGGTGCCAACCCGCAATGGTATCCATTACCATAGCCGAAGTCGTGATCCTCATTGTGGAGGACTTCAGCGAAGAAAGGTGACAAGTGTCTGGCCCGTCAGACACTTCACTTGTATGCCACCAACTCCAAGAAGTGGCACAGGCGAGTCTTCCACGACTAAACCTAACTGGCGTGCCACTCGAGTGGTAACCAAACTGCTTTGAGCCCCTGAGTCCAACAGAGCTCTCAAATTAATGGCTTCCCCCCACGACCCCATACGCGGACCACCGCGGTAGGGAGCAGAACCGTCCGCGGCTCTGTCCCAGCAAGGGAGCAAGCTAGTTACGGGCTCCCCACTCTCTCCAAACCAGGGGGCGCCACTGACCCGGATAATATGTCGGGCGAGTGCACATCCCCATCTGAGGGGGCATAACCCGCGGCCCGGCCAGACCTATGGTACGGCGGGTGGTACTCCAGCCGTGGGTACTCGTGCAGCGGTGGAGAAAACCGCTGCGGCTGCATGTGGTGGGTAGTGGTAACCCGCGTGGAGGGGTGTCCCCACTCTCCCGTCCGATCTAGGGCCCCCGCCCATGGGGGCCCTATCCGGGGCCTGGCCAGCTACATACTGGCCATGACCTTGGGGCGCGTGGTCCCGGTCCGCCAAGACCCGCGCAGGTACGCGACCCCCTCCCGAGGGGGGTGCGACGAGCGAAGCCGCGTCCTCCGTCCGATGGTGGAGGGCTTCGCGCAGGAGCGCCCCCGCCCATAGGGGACCCCTGCCTCAACAACCGGGGGCCATCCCCGTTCCGGTTCATGCAGAGCATCACGTGGTGCAGCCCACGGCATGCACTGCATGGTATGGCACTGGGACAGTCACGTGCATAGTGACCGCCCAAACAATAAAAGCAAAGTTCATGCCGCTTTGCCATGCGGCGCCTATCTTGTACTGGCAGTCTCTGCCAGTCCCTGCATTGTAGCAGGCTGTGGCCCATCCGGCCACATTGCAGGCAGTCCGCGTCCCTCGCGACTGCTGCCGTGTGCGCAACCCGCACACCAGCTCCACGCGGTGGCGGTTGCCGTCCCTGTTGGGGCTTCCTCGCCATGAGGGTTCCAAGGGCCTACGTTCAGGCGCTCTGGATGGCGCTGAGTCCGTCATGGTATTCTCAGCAGCCCGTGCCTCAAACTCCAAAAACTTCACCAAGTCAGTGAATGTTGGTAGGGTGGTGCTATCCCGTTCCGCATTCTCGCGCTCAAAGCGCGAGCGGATGTCATTGGGTAATTTGCCCAATACAATGTGCACCAGCAAAAAGGACCATTGGTCCACCGGCAGCCCCAGTGTGCGGAGCGCGTTACAGGCCACTGTAACGGGCGTGAGCAACTGCAGGCGCAACTGTGCCCTGTTGGCCACCTTGGGCAGGGCCATCAACTGTGCGGCGTGCGCATCCGCTAACAAACGTAAATTTTGGTAGCGGGAGTTCAATAACTCCCAAGCCGTGTCGTACTGGTCGTCCTCCACCCGGAGGTGCTGGATGAGCGACCGCGCTTCATCCTCCAGAGTGGAGAGGAGGTAGGCCATCTTCTGGGCCTTCGACAAATCCTGTCGTGCTACGACCAGGGACTCAAACATATTTTTATATGCCACCCACTCCTCCATCCTACCCCCAAAGTGGGACAGCTGAAGGGTGGGGAGCCGACCAGTAACCGCTGGTCCTTCATGTCTAACAGGTGTGCGAGGGGCTGGTCCGCCAGCCTGTCTCGCCCTTATTGCGGCCGCCGCCTCCACGATGTCATCGTGCAGACTCAGGATCTGGTCCAGGTCCGCCACGTGACCTGCGTAGACCTCCGGGGTAAGGTCGGCTTCGGTAAGCGCCGCCATGGCCGCTTCCGCGTTGTTCAATCGTGAGCGGAGCTGATCCGCTCTTTCCAGTATAGCGGCCTCCCTGTCCTTCCGGGACAGGAGTCCACCGGCCGTCACAAACCATCTCAATTCGTTGGCGAGTGTCGCCCTAGCATTGGAGGCCTTCGCCATCGCGTCAAGTCACAAACAAAAAATAACAAAAGGTAAATAAAAAACAAAATCAAGCAACTACACGAAGAACCGCGGTAGGTATGAGAATGGCACAAACCCGGAACGCACGGTACAAACCGCAAACAAATACAAAAAGGTTACAAATATTCTTATACAAACAAACTAAGAAAAATCTAATAATTTTTACAAACAATTAATTATTTTTTACAAACGAACAAATAGAGGGTAGATAAACTACGCTCTGCTACCAGAAAATGTGCAGAACAACTACGGTCTGCTACCAGAAAATGTGGCAGAGAGAATCCGGACAAACGAAGCGGCGGGAAGAATTCTGTACCGGAACTTCACCGGGAAAAAACCACCGGTAAAAATAAGTACCGGGAAAAAATCTCCACGCGGCACCACGTTTGCCCGACTAAAACCTAACTAACTTAACGCAGTCTGCTACCACCGTAGCTTATGAAGGGAGCTACAGGGCCCTATATAATAACCTAACCTATAAATTAATTACAATGGAAAACCACTTACCAAGCTAAATCTTCTTTCTCTTCGGATCCAAACTTGAGTGTCTTCGGGAAGGGGGAATTCCTAATCACCCTACCTAACCCATGAGATCTCAATTCCCCAGAACACATAAATAGATTTCTTCCCGAAATCGGCTCGGCAACAGATAGATGTGAGCGGGCAGCCACGCGTCACATCCCACAGGAGAAAGTCACAATGACGGGCACACAAACACAAAGTTCAATAGTTATTTAACAAACAGGAAATTCACCAATACAACTCAAGATAATTAGCAATCAAAGAACGCGGGACCTCTCGCGTATTAAAAATCAAACCGATATCGCATGGGACAATGGCGACCGTCCGCGAGCCATCTTGCACGCGAGCAATGTGAGAACCCCAAAACGCCTGGCGGCGATAACAGGAAACGCCTGCGTTTAGTTTTACCCAATATATTACAAACACCCTTTGAGATATAACAAAACAATGTATGAGGGGTATGTTACACTCTTAGTTCTAAAATATAACGTGACATTACCTGGTTTATAAACACCATCATATAACACACGATGTCGGTATGAGCGAGCACAGAATACCACAACGCGTATGCAAGGTACACGAATGGCGACTGGCCATGCTTGAACACGGAGTCGTCTTGTTCCTCCAGCGTAGTCACGTCCTTGCTGCAAAACCGACATGCTATGTAAACGGGATGAAACATGTCAAGTTGTTTTGTGGACTGTACATTGTTTGTGCTTTCAGTGGCACAAGAACTGGCGGCGATCAGTGGTGAGATGGTGTATGTTGTCTACTTAACATATATCGGATATATTACCCGCTGTATTCACCCTATTGCCGCCAATTCGTGATACGGTTGCAGTGGCCATGGCTCAAGAATGTTTTATGTATATAGCAATACGTGTAAAATATGTATTGCCATGTCATAAAACATTCCTCCATTCACATGAATGGGGTTTCGTAAGAGATAGTCAAATAAAAAAAATCCAAGTGGAGTGAAAAGAATCGTGGCCAACGTATTAAGGTGTTATTTCATTGAGAGGTTACAGTTATTTACAGGTAGCAAATAATATTTAATTAAGTAGATAATATGTAACAGAGAAAAATAATATTATAAATTATCATAATATCAATCAGTATAAGTTATAATTATAACAAATAAGTGTATAATCATGAGTAAATTATTCACAATATATCACGTTCGGAAGACAAAACAACATAATACTTACCACGTCATGTGAACACAAGGGACATATCGAAGCTGCGGTAACATGCGATAACGAGAATAATATGTAGTATACGAAATGTAAGAAATTGGTAGATCCATAAATACATAGCGAAGCCCATCGCATACGTTGACATCGGACAAAACCTGCACTGTTTGTAAAATCTTGTTACAAAATACGAACATGAAAATCTCATTTAGGCTGTCCACGAGAAAAGGTTCCTTATAGTTACTGGCACTTACGTCATTGTGATTTCTATAAGCTAAATAGTGTACGATTTGCATTTCTGAACGACTTAAGCGCCACTGACCATAAGGCACATTTTCCATTGAAAATTAAAACAGTGCAAGTGATTCACGTGAAACCACCTTTCGCTAGATTGAAGGCTAAACGCGCTCTCGTGTTCAGATGTGTCGTCGTCTAGTTCTTCCCGCCTCGTGGTCTCAGAAGTGGAGGGGTCCTGCTGGTGGTGCGGAGGGGGGGAGGCGTCGAGGCCTCTCTCCATACTCGGCGCCAGTATCCGAATCTCCGGCACGCTTATATCGCTTAACTTACGGCTGTAACCCAAACCCACCACCAAATGTGTTATGTCCACCACCACGCTAAAACATCACTGAGGTTTGCCTCGGATGAGTGTCTAGTTACCTTAGTTCGTGATCAAATGATTAATTACAGAGTAATGAAACACTACAGTAAAGCAATCTAAACTCTAGGTAACTAAAACAAATCTAATTCAATTGGAATAATTATTTCACTACTTCAAAGTACATAATGCTACAAACCCCATTTCCGTTGGTACCATCAGTGTATTGTTATCGTAATCCTCATGGGTACTATGCAGCATGCACAAATAAAATACTACTAACTAATCATTTCTACATTCTAAAATGCATTTTATTTTAATAAGCAACTAACGTCATTGGGTCTAAAGGTATTAATTTGTTAATAATTCTAAAACCATTATGTTCTAATTCCTACAAGATAGAAATTGAAGTCTAGTCTACTTGTAAAATTAATATAGCATGCAAGCGAGCAGAACTGAAGCGTTACTCAGTTAACTGTATAGTAATGTACCACTCAAAGTTTGCCATCTTCATTTAAAACTACACTGGAACATGCAAAACCTCGTAGTAATACTTACTGTTCCTGGTGAGCGATGGTTTCCGGCAACGGTTCCCATATCATTTGAGAACCCTCTCTTATTCCCATCCCGAAGCCTTCTTTCTCCTATAAAACATGTTTTCCATCATTATTTTACAGTAGTGTTCAAATATACGTTTCATAGCATGAAAATTTAAAGTTTATGTGATTCGAAATAATGGTTAGGAATTTTGTGCAATTTCCATAGTTATTTTACTGTAGTGTTCAAATCAAATATACGTTTTACAGCATGAAAATTTAAAGTTTATGTGATTCGAAATAATTGTTAGGAATTTTGTGCAATTAGAAACTGGCACAATGTTGGCTTTACTTCAACTGATGAACGTTAGTTAAAAAATTGACCACTAATGAGTACAACAGTTTGTCGATAAAAATAAAGAATGAATGTACCAATGTATGGGCCATAATTTCATTATTTTATGTAAGCATATGTGAAGCCTGAAATAAATGAATAAATAAATTAAATTAATATTTACCTTGAGAATTTTCTTCTCAATAGAAAGAGTCCGTGACACATATCTATAATCCCTGGAATACTTCATGAGGTGGCGCGTCAGCGACACTAGGCAACTGGAGAGGAACATCCACGACATGTTCAATAACCTCTTCAGCTTCTCGAACCATGTCTCTACTTCTGTAAAAAAATATATAAAAATTAAAAAAAAATATATAGGCAAACGAGCATGCGGGTTGCATTCCCCGCAGTCCATGGACACCAGCAACCCTAAAAAGGTCACTGATGCCTTGCCGACTTTTCCAGACAAAAATTATAAAAAAAAATGACTATCGAAAAAAATTACTCCAAATCTACAAAAAAATGAAATTTTAAAAACCCCGACCGGAAGCTCCCCGGTCGGCTTAAAAACTAGGGCAAAACCGGGAAAACCCGCACATCATCATCATCATCCACAGCCTTCCGTGACCCACTGCTGGGTATAGGCCTCCTGTGACCACGGATGGCAGCAATACCAGGGACTAAAGGTAAAACCAAGTCACCTGGTTCTCCGGCGAATTCTTCGATGTCCGCGCCGCGCTCCGACACCGGCTGGTTGTCGTCAACGACAAATTTTTCCTCGTCCGGTATTCGCACGCGGCGACCTTGACCTTGGTCCTGTATATAGATACTTTTATTTAAACCTGCACAAACTCAAATCACATTATTTGTAACTGAACAGTTTCTACTGTGATTGTTATCATCAGGATGGCCGCATATACATATGACAGCTTTGATGCGTATTGTAAAGAAATATGTACATATTTTCTCAAAAATTATAATATGAAGCATCATCATATTTGTATTTTATACAGAATCTATTTGTTTCAAACAAAATTATATGTCATATGAATTATGTTTTATAATGATTGCAGCCTATATATTCAACATATGAATGTAATATGTATGTATGTAATAAATACGTATTGTAGTTCGTAGTAGTTACTCACCAAAATTTTAATTAGGAAAATCAAGTTCGAGTTAAAGTTATAAGCCCAAATTGATTGTTAAAATTTTAAATGAAAATACCATTAAAAAGTATTAATTAATACTGTTTAAAATGTAAAGGATTTTAATACGAAATAACGGTTAGTATTAGAAAAAGTGAACACCAAACAAAAATCCATAAAAGTATAAGCTAAGCATGCAACGCAACATATATAAAACAAAAGAAAGCAAAGAATATGCAGGATACCTTTAAAACATGCATAAATGCATGACGCCATGTAAGTGTGTAGATAATAAAAAAAAATTTGAAACTAAAGTAATGAACGTATACCTCTGATTTGCACGAAGGCGCCTGTATAAAAAAAGATGAAATTCTTGATTGCACATCAATTTAACCTAATAAACTTTTAATACAATTTGTATAATTTTAGAAAATGTTTATTACTATTCGAGAGCTCGCATCGTTCCCATTATAAAAATCTGATTTTTTGCGATGATTTTTTTATTGCGTAAAATTCAGAACTTGACAAATTGTGGACCTTGGTGAACAATTTCTACGAATCAAAGAATCTAATTTTACTTCTGTGATTTCTATTATTATTATTCAAGCATAAGTTTCCAGGTAATAAGGTTTAAGGCCTCGGCAAATAGGATGCGAATGCAGTACGTGCGATTTCAATGTACATTGCGTATGCACCACTAAGCGACGACGCGTCATATAAACAGTAGTGCGCAAGCAATGTACATTGAAATAGAAGGCACGCGCGCTGCATCCGAATCCGGTGTGTCCCAGTCTTTATTATTACCTCTATCGACCAAGTATGTATGTGCAATCAAGAATATCTCGGAACATTACCTCGTGGACCGGATAAGAGGACGGGTAGCTGGTCAGCGAGTGTTGCCTTGCTGTGCGGACGGCGGGGGCGGAGGCGCGCCGCAAGTTCGCGGCTGTCTTCACGTCGGTCTTGATCACCGTCGACAGCAGCTAACGCCATCCAACACGGTCATTGGGACGCCTGACACACGTTGCTTGCCCTACCATTTAGCCGTTAACACGTCTAGATGATATCTCTTTGATATACATCCGATTTTTTACCCGTAAATACTAATGATTCACAACTTCATATGGTGCACGCACTTGTTTGCAAGTCGTAGATGTGGCTTCAAGCCATGGCAATTTCTTTTTTTTTTAACTTATAGAAGATAGGAGAAGCAACGTGTGTCTCAATAGCATTTGGCTGTGCAATAGTTATCACTAGACATTAGGTTAGTCACCGCAAGCTGCGCTGAGGCGTTGTACGTCAACAAAAGCGTTGTCACAATTGCCGACCGATATATTATACTTAAACTATTCACAAAATCTAGAACCAAAGGGGACGGAACATGCGGGAATACACCCAGACGGACACAGGGATTTAATCTCCTTCCTACATGCCAATACCCTGATTTAGCCCAAATAAAATAACTATTGCAACTTTACTCTATAACGGTTGCCAAATAGTCTCTATTATCTATATCTATTTCGCTAAGAATTTTGATATCGAATAAAAATTCGACAATTTACGTTGCAAGAGTTCTCATTTTCACGACCCATGCTGTCCACGACCACAATGACATGAACCCAATCAAATCCAAAACGAGTTAAATTCGCAAAATCTAACACGACATATAGATGAAAAAAATCTATGACAATTTCTATCGTAATCAAAATTGTAACAGAAACATGTTTATGGAACCAGAACTAAGAGCAGCGTCGCACGAAAAAGCCTACTTCTAAAAAATCGGGTGATAATGCAATCTTGAAGGCTACATATCAAAATACATGATAGTTTTGTCAAGCATCATGTGCTATGAGGCATGACTTCATAACTCACTTCATGATATAGTCTTAGAGCGTTTAATTACCAAGAACAAGCATGAATGTGCGTGTGCTGATCTTAATGCTGATTCGAAACTTCTGAATCGATTCCCAAATGATTAGTGGCATACCTTGCCGATGCCCATTTCTTTAGGAGCGTCTTCGTCTTCGCTTGATTCTTCATCTGCTTTTATTGGAACTTCAGTATCATCGAATTCGTCGAACATGTAGTAGTCGCCAGAACGAACCGCTGTTAAAATAAATTGTTGTTGTAAATTTTGTAGTAACGTAACTATGGCGCAATCATAAAGCGAGATATTCAATATTTGTAAGGCTCTGGAGAAACCGACGCGAATTCGCTCACGCCGCAAAATTCGAGCGAGACAACAGCTTGAAAGAGTGAGCGGGATGCACAGATTTGTGCCCGATTCGCCTCAGTTTGACCAGAGGCCAAGCCTTTTAGTCGTTAACACGTCGAGTGCTGAAAATACACGCTGCGTGTGTCCATTATTCAGGTTTTCAGTGCGTAGTGCGTTTTCAGCAGTCAACTTATGGTAATTATTATTAATAATTTATTTTTGTACCTGTAACTATATAATTGCGCCATTTTGTAGACAATAAAAGCGTGAGGAATATGCAAGATGTGAACCTATGAGCACCAACTATTTATTTTCAAACAGTTATTAACATCGATAGATTCGAATTAATGAATAAAACGTTAAAGTGTTACTAAAAAAATCCCTTATAATATGCAAAATATGATAAACCCACTTTAATTTTCAAATAATGAAGTAATTAAAATAAAGTATATTAACCCGTACTGTACTATTATTTAATAAGTACTTACAATTTAAATAATATTATAAAGTAAAAACAAAAACATGCCACACACAGACAAAAAGGTTTGAGCTGAAGGTTTAGCTACATTGTTCATCTCATTTAAGAGCTATGTCTGTGTGCGTGGAATACAACACACGCAAGAAAATTCATTGTATGGCTGTTCTCGATGTCAATCTAGCTGCATCTTCAGAAAACAAGCAACATGCAAGCCATTCACATCCTTAATGCAACAAGACCAGGCACAAAACCAAGCAGTTTTTCTCATGCAAAAATTACAAGCAGTGTTGAGGCGTTTTCTTTATCTCGGTAACTGTAACTTATTTACATCTTTTTACAAAATATACAAGTATTCTCGATTAATAAGAAGTACAAATCCCAACAAAAAGTGAGGTATAATCTAAAACATTACTGCGTTATTGCGTTTCGTATTAACCTGCGTATGAGAGTAATACGAATTGCAACCGCGCTACATCCGTGTTGGCCCCAAACGATTCGCCTATATACCACAACCGAAGCGCAAACTTAGTATTGCATGACGTTATAATGAACGATAGGACGTTTCTAAACGTTACCCTTCTGATGGCTGGTCGGAGGCCTATATCGCAGTCTGCCGCGCGCTATAAACAAATATAGAGCTCAACACCAAAGACAGAAAGAAGCATAGACAATTTAAGCTGAAAAATACACAAAGTCCACCCAACGCAGGTTATCAGAAAGTTATTGAAGCGCGTAGGATGGTCGCTTACGTAGATCTAGTTATTGTCGTAAGCTGTAATAACTGTCAGTCACAATATTTTAAAAATATTTTGTTTCATAAACATGACTGTAATAGTGGGGAATGACCAGCATTAGGATTAATGGTGAGGACATGGTAATAGACATTCACCTCCCACACCAACCATATTATATTTTTGTACCTTCATGTCTCTTCGTGAACACTCGCCTAGTTGGACTTGATTTACCTCCTAACGGATAAAAAACAATATTTGTAATAAAAATATAACAATAATCACGTAATGCTTTACAATATGTACAACGTGAAACACATAGTGTATGTCCATAGAATTATCTTTGGTTCTATATTATAATCTCGATACACAGGCAGACCAATTTCATAGTCTTTGTTTATTTAATAAAATTTCATTCTGAAAAAAAAATATAAATAAATTTCAAATCGACCTGCGACGCGTATCTAATTACGCACATAGTGAAACGTCACAGCTAAAATTACATTCTGAAAAAAGTATAAGTTAATTTAAAATCGGCCTGCGACGCGTATCTGATTACGCACATAGTGAATCGTCACAGCTAAGATTGTGCATCGAAATCCGTAGTTACATGTATGATGTGAGTTGGGTTCGGCTCGACTTGAATGCGAGATGATCGAGCGCTGCATTATGCTGGGGCTGGCTAGTGTGTGTCGTCTGCGGATGGGTGGCGGCGAGAACACGGGGTAGGACTCCTCAGGGCTCTGCGCGCGCGGGAGCAGCTCTGACGACGGCGGCGAGCCGAATGATATCCGGCGCGGCTCGAGGTACGCGTCAAGCGATACTGTCATCAGGGCGGAGGAGGGGGACGGGGGGCCGCCTTGGGAGCTCGGAGGGGGGAGCGCGGGTAGGGAGGGCGGAGGGGTACGCGCGGGGGTGGGCGGGGCGGAGGTTTCAGAGACGGGGGTGTGGAAGCCGCGGGGGGAGGCGGCGCTAGGGCTGTCGGGGGTGTGGAACCCGCGCGAGGTCTCAGAGTCTCCGCGCACGAGGGGCACGCGCTCCGACTGCTGCGTCTCTTCCTCCTCTTCTTCTTTATTTGACAGCATTGAAATATTCAATAGTAAGTTCCAATATGTCTAGTTTTTTGGACTCCTTTGTCCTTATACTAAATCGATACTTAAGTTACAATTAGTGATAATAATATATCAAGTAAACATGAGTAAGTATGCTTAATCCATCAGTAATCTAAATTACATGACAAAACTGTAATGTGAGACTCGAACTCTCATTCAGAATTTACTGCTTATTTATAGAAATGAATTAGATACTATTTAAAAAATTGTGTACTCCTAATGCCTTATCATAGCAAATACTGTAATTTGCAATTTTCGTGCTCTCTCTCAAACATACATACACCCTGAAAAACATAATCTTACTTTTGGAAAAGTTAGCAAACTTGAATAGCATACCTCTGTCATGATGCGGTAAATCCTTAGCTAGAGCACCCTGTATTTTCTTCTGATTAGCCTTTATCCTTTCCATTTTCACTTTGATCTTCTCCAATATTTTCACCTCTTGGCCTTCTTGTACTTGCATCTGCTTTTGTCTCAATTCCTCTATTAACTCGGCTCCCCTTTAAAAATAGAACATTTCAGATGTTTGGGTAAAATCAGCAATGGAACATAACGTAGAAGGTTTAGTAACATAATAGGGTAGATGACGACAAGTCAAAACAGATATTCCTTGAGACAGATATCAAGACTCTCTTCTCTTCTTCTATTTTTTATTTCCTATTCTTCAGTGTATACCTATGCATTGTCAACAAGATAAAAAAATATAAAACCTAATTTTTTATCGGATCTAAATATTTATAGGTATAAGAAAATACTATATTTACTTTATATTAAAAAAAATACCATGTAATGTTTAACAAAATATATTTTTTCAAATATAAAAATCAGGAATAGGTAGGTAAATTCCTATACCTGGAAGCCAAGACAGTGGTAGCTTTGCTCTCGTCGATGACTCTGAAGAAGTAGTAGCTGTTGAACAGCCGCCGCTGGAGAATGAGGAACGCGAAGCAAACGCCGTCCCACGCCAGCCCTATGTCCTCTTGAGGCACTGAACATGTAGCCTCCTAAAATTTTATCATAATTCACTTTTTTAACCCGAAAACGAAAAAAGAGCTGTTAACATGAACATCTGTGAGTTTGTTGCGTCATCTTCTAAATGGAAATGTTTGTACGAAAGATGATTGAGGAAGTAAAAGAGAAAGATTCAAGAACTTTTGTTCAGCAATTTTAAGAACATTTTAACAAGAAAGCCAGACGAGACGTTTTAATGTTCAAAATGTAAATAGTATTTTTTTTTTTAAACTAGTATAATAAAATCCATACAACAACAACTAAATAAAATTGGAGTGCTGAAAATGTCTGTAATTTTATTGTTATTATTTAACAACAGATTCAGATAGACAGATGTCTATCTGTAGGTACAGGGTAATCCGATTTGTGTGGTTTGTGGAGTGGTATGATTTTTGCTAAAGGGTAATAACTGTTGTATAATTGGGGTCCTTAAAACACGAATGTCAGTTTCTCACACGAGCTGAAGGCGAGTGTGCACCTTCACCACCACCAGCGCCACGTTGTAGTGATAGATTATAGTACCGTGGAGTACTGCATCTTGAGGAAGCGCGCGATGTTCCCGCCCGCGAACTTGTCCACGCAGCCGATGCCGAGCAGCTGCACCAGCACCTTCACCACCACCAGCGCCACGTTGTAGTGATAGATTATAGTACCGTGGAGTACTGCATCTTGAGGAAGCGCGCGATGTTCCCGCCCGCGAACTTGTCCACGCAGCCGATGCCGAGCAGCTGCACCAGCACCTTCACCACCACCAGCGCCACGTTGTAGTGATAGATTATAGTACCGTGGAGTACTGCATCTTGAGGAAGCGCGCGATGTTCCCGCCCGCGAACTTGTCCACGCAGCCGATGCCGAGCAGCTGCACCAGCACCTTCACCACCACCAGCGCCACGTTGTAGTGATAGATTATAGTACCGTGGAGTACTGCATCTTGAGGAAGCGCGCGATGTTCCCGCCCGCGAACTTGTCCACGCAGCCGATGCCGAGCAGCTGCACCAGCACCTTCACCACCACCAGCGCCACGTTGTAGTGATAGATTATAGTACCGTGGAGTACTGCATCTTGAGGAAGCGCGCGATGTTCCCGCCCGCGAACTTGTCCACGCAGCCGATGCCGAGCAGCTGCACCAGCACCTTCACCACCACCAGCGCCACGTTGTAGTGATAGATTATAGTACCGTGGAGTACTGCATCTTGAGGAAGCGCGCGATGTTCCCGCCCGCGAACTTGTCCACGCAGCCGATGCCGAGCAGCTGCACCAGCACCTTCACCACCACCAGCGCCACGTTGTAGTGATAGATTATAGTACCGTGGAGTACTGCATCTTGAGGAAGCGCGCGATGTTCCCGCCCGCGAACTTGTCCACGCAGCCGATGCCGAGCAGCTGCACCAGCACCTTCACCACCACCAGCGCCACGTTGTAGTGATAGATTATAGTACCGTGGAGTACTGCATCTTGAGGAAGCGCGCGATGTTCCCGCCCGCGAACTTGTCCACGCAGCCGATGCCGAGCAGCTGCACCAGCACCTTCACCACCACCAGCGCCACGTTGTAGTGATAGATTATAGTACCGTGGAGTACTGCATCTTGAGGAAGCGCGCGATGTTCCCGCCCGCGAACTTGTCCACGCAGCCGATGCCGAGCAGCTGCACCAGCACCTTCACCACCACCAGCGCCACGTTGTAGTGATAGATTATTGTACCGTGGAGTACTGCATCTTGAGGAAGCGCGCGATGTTCCCGCCCGCGAACTTGTCCACGCAGCCGATGCCGAGCAGCTGCACCAGCACCTTCACCACCACCAGCGCCACGTTGTAGTGATAGATTATTGTACCGTGGAGTACTGCATCTTGAGGAAGCGCGCGATGTTCCCGCCCGCGAACTTGTCCACGCAGCCGATGCCGAGCAGCTGCACCAGCACCTTCACCACCACCAGCGCCACGTTGTAGTGATAGATTATAGTACCGTGGAGTACTGCATCTTGAGGAAGCGCGCGATGTTCCCGCCCGCGAACTTGTCCACGCAGCCGATGCCGAGCAGCTGCACCAGCACCTTCACCACCACCAGCGCCACGTTGTAGTGATAGATTATAGTACCGTGGAGTACTGCATCTTGAGGAAGCGCGCGATGTTCCCGCCCGCGAACTTGTCCACGCAGCCGATGCCGAGCAGCTGCACCAGCACCTTCACCACCACCAGCGCCACGTTGTAGTGATAGATTATAGTACCGTGGAGTACTGCATCTTGAGGAAGCGCGCGATGTTCCCGCCCGCGAACTTGTCCACGCAGCCGATGCCGAGCAGCTGCACCAGCACCTTCACCACCACCAGCGCCACGTTGTAGTGATAGATTATAGTACCGTGGAGTACTGCATCTTGAGGAAGCGCGCGATGTTCCCGCCCGCGAACTTGTCCACGCAGCCGATGCCGAGCAGCTGCACCAGCCAGCACGCGTGCTCCTGCAGCACGGCGCTGAACATGCAGCCCGGGATCTGCAGCAGCACCTTCACCACCACCACCGCCACGTTGTAGCGCACCAGCCAGGACCACCTGCGCAATTACCCATTTTTTTTATCTAGCTATTTTTTTTGCTTCCATGCTGGTCTGGGAGCGAAGAAAAAAGATAGAATGTGACAGTTGCTTCTCTTCCCGTGCAGATTGCAAAAGTTAATCGAGGAAGAGGGCTTTTTAAACTGGGGATTCCTCCACTCATAGGCGATGGGCTATCAACCTGTCACTATATCTGAATCTCCATTCCATCAGAAAGCCCACTATTCAGCTAAGCATGGCCTTCGAGTCTTGGCTCTTTAAGCCTTGGCTCTGTCTACCCCGTAAGGGATAAAGACGTGATTGATGTATGTATTTTTTCTATTACAGCGGCAAACGAGCAAGCGGGTCACCAGATGGTAAATGATCACCGCTGCCCACGGACAACTGCAACACTAGGAGTATCACAAGAGTGTTTCCGGCCTATCAAGAAGACGTAGACTCGATTTTTGAAGGTTCCAATGACGTATCGATTAGGAAAACCGCCGCAGGAAGTTGATACAGACATTTTAGTTGTGGTAGAGCCACGCTATCGGCAAAATTCATTTTACTGGTAGCATGAATGGGCCGGCTCGTCCGGGGAAGTACCACCCTCTCACAGAAAATCGACGTTTGAGTAGTAGCTTCATGGCTTCTATGCTTCGTTCGGTGAGTGAGAGAGCCGGAGGCCCATCCCCCTCCCCCAAATATGGCAGCGGAATTTAAAAGTAATAGAGTACCCCAGGAGGGTACCGGTACGTTACGTACAGGAGAATCCCTCCTGAGCATTCATGCTTGGGCCGCCCTACGTACTCTGGGGAGGGCAAAATCCCGCTCGTCATTGCCCAAGATAAGGCTGCGGCACCCCCATGCACTTCACATCCATATGTGCAACATCAGGGGTATTCATTCCAACCTTAATTCAGTCCACTACCATCTGGAGACAGAAAAGCCGGCCTTATTCTTTTTAACGGAAACCCAGATATCGTCTCCGTCAGATGCGTCATACCTACTTTACCCCGGCTACAAAATTGAGCACAAATTCGTGCCACATGCTGGCGTATGCGTATTTGTAAGGGACGATGTCTGTGTTCGCCGTCTATGCAATTTTGAAGGCAAAGACCTGTCTACTTTATGGCTTCGTGTAGATTGTGACGACCACCCTCGCGTCTATGCATGCCTCTACAGGTCCCATAGTGGTGATACCGAAACTGACCGACTCATGGAGCATATCGGTATGGCGACAGATTACGTTCTGCAGCAGATCCCAATAGCAGAAATTATAATTCTTGGAGACTTTAATGCCCACCATATAGAATGGCTCCAATCGGAAAAAACCGATCATGCGGGTAGATCTGCTCACGCCTTTGCCGCGGCCTATGGTTTGACACAGATGGTTTCTGCCCCTACTCGCATACCAGATGTGGAAGGCCATACGCCCTCACGGCTTGATCTTCTGCTGACCTCCTATCCGGATGGCTATAAAGTCTCTGTTGATGCTCCACTGGGCTCATCAGACCATTGCCTAATCCGGAGCATAGTACCATCCACACGCAAATTACGGCCCCGTTCTCTCGGTAGCCGCCGTGTTTGGCACTTTAAGTCAGCAGATTGGGATGGGATGCGGAACTTCTTTTCTTCCTACCCTTGGGACAGGGTTTGTTTCTCGCTTCGGGATGCTTCTGCCGTTGCCGACTCTGTTGCTGAAGTGGTGCTGCAGGGCATGGAACTCTTTGTTCCAAGTTCTGTTGTGCCTGTTGGTGGCAAGTCTCAGCCCTGGTTTGACCGTTCTTGCAAAGAGGCGTATAGCCAAAAGCAAACACGATTTCAGACCTGGTCCAATGCAATGGCAACTAGGGATCCAATAGCGAACGACCTTAAGAGGGAGTATAATTTTGCCTCCAGATCCCTAAAAAAGCTGTGACTACTGCGAAGGCGAAACATATCGGGAGAATTGGTGAGAGACTGGCCCAACTTCCTTCGGGTACACGATCATTCTGGTCTCTTGCCAAAGCTGTCCAGGGAAATTTTTGTCAACCATCTTTTCCACCTTTGCGCACGGCAAATGACACCTTGGTCCACGATGCAAAAGAGAAAGCCGATCTCCTGGGTACCTTTTTTGCGTCTAACTCGACTTTGGATGACGGGGGAAAATACCCCCGAATATTTCACGTTGTGCAAGTACTATGCCGGACATCCGGTTTACTCAAAAATCTGTCCGGAAGGCACTCTTCTCCCTCGAAATTCATAAGTCCAATGGGCCTGACGGAATCCCTGCCATTGTGCTCAAAACCTGCGCTCCTGAGTTGACTCCGGTTTTGACGCGCCTTTTTCAACACTCCTACGCTACAGGCGTTGTCCCGTCGGCTTGGAAGACTGCTTTAGTTCACCCAATACCCAAGAAAGGTGATCGCTCTGATCCTGGCAATTACAGGCCTATTACCATTACCTCCCTGCTCTCCAAAATAATGGAATCCATTATAAACCGCCAGCTTCTATCTTACCTTGAGGAGCACCAACTCATAAGCGATCGCCAGTACGGATTTCGTCATGGGCGGTCTGCTGGCGATCTTCTGGTATACCTGACCCATAAATGGGCGGAAGCGGTTGAGAGTAAGGGGGAGGGCCTGGCGGCCAGTTTAGATATGGCGAAAGCCTTCGATCGGGTCTGGCACAAAGCTCTTCTATCGAAGCTTCCTTCCTACGGGTTGCCCGAGAAATTATGCCAATGGGTTACCAGTTTCCTCACAGGGCGCAGCATTAAAGTCGTTGTTGACGGTTCTTGTTCTGCATATAAGCCCGTGAATGCTGGTGTCCCACAGGGCTGTGTTCTGTCCCCAACGCTTTTTCTTTTGCATATCAATGATATGCTGCAACCCAGCAGCATCCATTGCTATGCAGATGATAGCACGGTGGACTCCTTTTATTCCGGTCAAGGTAACATTTCTCGGGCGCGCGTCTCTGAGTGTCGAAATAAACTTGTATCTGAGGTTGAAACTTCTTTAAACCAAGTTTCAAACTGGGGTAATTCCAACCTAGTTCAATTTAACCCCAAGAAAACACAAGTCTGTGCGTTTACCGCGAAAAAAAGCCCCTTTGTCCTATCTCCTTCTTACCAGGGCGCTTCCCTACATACACAGCCAAAAATCGTAATTTTAGGCATTGAGATTTCGTGCGACGTTCAATTTCGCGGTCACCTTGAAGATAAGGCTAAGTTGGCTTCTAAAAAATTGGGTGTCCTCGGCAGAGCGAGGCGATATTTCACTTCGGCGCATCGCCTTCAGCTGTATAAGGCACAAGTCAGGCCGCACATGGAATATTGCTCTCACCTCTGGGCCGGGGCTCCTCAATACCAACTTCTCCCTTTTGACCGCGTCCAACGTCGTGCGATACGCATGGTCGACGACGAGATTCTCGTCGGCCGCCTCGATCCTCTGGCTCTGCGCAGGGATGTTGGATCCTTGTGCATTCTCTACCGCATTTTTCACGGGGAGTGCTCTGAGGAATTGTTTGACCTAATACCCGCCGCAAAATTTCACCACCATACCACCCGCCATAAACTGAAATTTCATCCAAACCACCTGGATGATTGGCTGTCAACCACCGTGCGTTTTAAAAGACACTTCTTGCCACGTACGACCAAACTGTGGAATCAGCTTCCTGCGGCGGTGTTCCCGAACCGATACGACATTGGAACCTTCAAAAAACGAGCCTACGTCTTTTTAAAAGGCCGGCAACACTCCTGCGATACCCCTGGTGTTGTGGTTGTCCATGGGCAGCGGTGATTACTTACCATCAGGTGACCCGCTTGCTCGTTTGCCGCCCTATGTTATAAAAAAAAAAAAAAAATGTAGCATTCATCGAGAGAAAAAATATAATAATTTAAATAAATAACAGAGGTGAAAATTCAAACGTTATTCAAACAACTTACCACAACAATATAACTTCCTTCGGCCTCAAATAAAAGTCGGTGCCTTGCCAGAGGAAGATGAAAGATCCGATCAGGTAGCCCATAGAGAAGAGATTGACTCTATTGGTCCCCGTCATGAACATGATGGCAAGGCTCACCCACAGCATGCCTAGGAACACCATGCGCTTCAAAACGTCCAACCATGATCTGAAATAAATTAATATAGTGTAAAAAAGGGACTTCGCCACTACTTAATATGACGGAAAGTAAATAAGTAGATGGTGATAGGAACAAAGATATTACAAAAAATTGGTAAGAGCCGTTAATGTGTCGAGCCAAAGTGAATAAAAGTAATAATGACTAATACAATTTCAAATGTTCAAATAGTTAACGCCTCTGCATAATGCCATCGTGAGCAATAGAGACAATTTAAGTTCCGAAAGTTGCCCGTTCTTGATCAGATCAGAGAGTACTGCACCACATAAGCTCAAACGCTTCGCGTTGTGGGGTGTGGCATGGCAAGAGATGTTATTGTTAGGTTTCGTTACACCATTTATACAATGCAACGGCTGGACCGATTGTTATTTTTGATTTGTTGAAACTAACTCGGGCCCAATAATCTTTTTTTTTTATAACTCAGGGCGGCAAACGAGCAAGCGGGTCACTAAAAAAAAAATAATAATAAAAAAACATTGTAAATCCCACTATACTCTGGATCGTGTAAGAAAAAATAAAAGGTCATTGCCCTGGCACCTACAACAAGACATTTTTATTTTGCGATAATTATCGCTTACCATAGATTGGTATCGCAAACTATCGTCCCTCGTGAAATCTTAGTACCGGCGCGTAAAGGTAGTTGAGCTACACTGGCGTAACTCCAAATAAAATAAAGTCGAGGTATAACGTCACGTATTATAACGGCGAAATCTATAGGAAATATTAATTATTATTATGTTTCGAAGTTTATTATGATATATTATATGCCTTCTTTTACTCAATTTCTTCTGTAACTGTAGAACCTAATATTTTTAATAAAGCAAATAAAATAAATGGCCCTTGAATTCGTAAAAAATCAAGTTATATCGGTTTGTCGCAAATCGCAATGTTTCGTGTGATGTCAGACTCAATTTATTTATTTCACCTTTATTGTACAAAAATACAGAGTAAACGTACAATAGTAGAGCTTAATGCTAAAGCATTATCTACCAGCCAACCTTTGGGTTATACAGAAAATTTAGGTGGGTGTATAATAAAGATATTATTACTAAGTACATATACTTAAGTAAATAATAATATCATACATAATTAAATACGAATACCACAATAAATATTTATATAGAGGTAAATAAATATATATGTAAATGATACATAAGTATATATATAAATACAGTATATACAAATAATATAAGCAGCGAAACTCATAGATAGAATTTGTACACTTGTGTCTTTCTTTCTTGTGTCTACTGTTTTGAGGAGCTCGACGCCCGCCCGGCACCGCGGTCTCGTACGAACTTCATTCCGTTGAATGTGCCCATATGGCCACATATGCTTTTGCAGGTTATTTTTAGTTGTGAATTATTGATTGTTATTGTTTCTCTATTTGTTTTTGTTAATGTTAATAGTTTATTAGTTGTTTTGTTTGATTGAGCAAAAATTGTTCTGGCTTCTATTGGCATAAAGACCCCCATATTTTTTTCTTAGGTAAATAAATATCTCTAAGTACAGACACAGACCAGTTACAGTTTTATTATCTACATTATGTAGATATGATCGTGGTTTCTGATATGTTTAAATATGTTGTTATTGTAACAATAAAAGTTATTCTCCAAAATAGGTACTGAATATTTTTTTAGTCACGTATCTGCGCCTTAGGCTTACATAGGTACTTTTGTTCCTTTTGCACAACCTGTCATACGTTATATTCAACCCCACATACATAAATACCAATTGGGTTTGTTTTTATTTTAATGTCTTTAAAAAATGTTTGTGACGTCTGACAAGGTCATTATGCTCACCCCGCCTCCTTCTGCGATTCGCAAGGAGACGTATTTGCGATAATTTTGTAAGACATTGTATAGTATCGTTTCCAAAAATGGTGTACATTGGTAAAGAGACGTCAATGACCTTTTGTCCAGATTTATATCGCTTATACTATAGTTTATTTATGGATGGATAGCTTTAGCGGAATATGCGCAGATTTTTAATTTGCTTTTTTTAAATATATTTTCGTATTTACTACTTAAATATTTTCTTTCCTTACCCCACAAATCCAAGGAAATCAGGCACGGGGTTGACGAAATGCGCGGTCTCCCAGTCCTGGCCAATGTTCTCATTGTTGGAGCCGCCGGCGTAGTTCTCCCCGTACTTCCTCTCCGTCCGGAACACCACGAGCTGCCGCGTGGCCAGCACCAGCAGGATGTAGTCGAACACGAGTTTGAGCGCGTGCGGCGGCTCTTGCGGGTACGGCAGGAATAGCCACGTCCGAATGTGTTTCATTTGCTGACAATATACAAGCAGTGTTTTTATGACATTACTAGCTTTTGCCCGCGGCTTCGCTCGCTTTAATCCTTTCTTAGCGGATGCCTACGTCATCTACCTGCATGCCAAATTTCAGCCCGATCCGTCCAGTGGTTTGGGCTGTGCGTTGATAGATCACTATGTCAGTCAGTCAGTCACCTTTGAGTTATATATAGAAGGTTTTTTGTTATGTTTTAAAAAATAATTAAAATCGTCGGGTGATGTTTTACTAGTGATAACATCAATTAATTATTATCGCCATGAGTGCTTTATTTACCAAAAATGACATGTAGTTATTAATGCTTTTTAGTGTATACTATTGTAATGTATTGTTAAAAATATAGACATATTTTTTTTGGTGCAAAAGACACACACATATATTACAGAAAGCACATAACACAAAAAATAAAATACTAGGAAGAAAACAAAGAATAAAAGAGTGGCGTGCAGTAACACAAATACGTTGTGGCAACCGGGGTGCAGGACGAAAAAGAAACTGATTTTCTGCCAGAAAAAGTTAGTAAAGACTAGCAACTTGTCAATATCTGAATCTCCATTCCACCAACAAGCCCACTATTCAGCTAAGAGTGACCTTCGCGACTCACGACTGTTGGCCCCGTAGGGGATAGAAACGTAATACTATATCTGTTTGTGCTTACGTGAGGTCAAAGATGCGTAAAATAACAAAAAAGTACAATAATCGGCAAACAACTTGAACCCTGCGCAGAAGGCGAATCTGTATCGGTGGTATGAGCGGAATGCGAGGGGCGCCGAAATTCCGAAATATCGTATCGGAATATGTCACGGATTACACTAAAGGGCAGTTTAAATGATATAGTTTAATTATTGACGTTTTTTGTACTCATTTCAGTTTCAATAAAGAATTTTTGATTTCATAGTCTATTTTGTTTGCCCTTAAGTGTACATACGCGAACTTACCCCCACTCCATCACTTTAGGTTCAAGTTATTTGCCGTCTATTATAATAAAAAAACAAACTAAAAAAAAGAAAAAACGTGCCTTACAAGGTTAACAAATACCGTATCATTGCCCCTCCAGGGGTACTCCAAACAGAACTGCGGCAGGAAGCCGACGCACAGCGCGTACTGTACCGGTACCAGTACGGCCAGGAACACACAGAACGCGGGCCAAATACGAGCCTGCATTGGCCGCTTTATAGACACCAGCATTAGTAGCCACAGGGAGTATATTACGGCGTATACGTCCATCCGAGAGCCGATGACGCCGATTAGACACATCAAGGTTATCTACAAAAATGGGGATGTTGAAACCGACTGTGGTATACTCAGAGTAGGGTATACTTCGGTAAACAATACACCTAGTGAAGTGAAAAACAGTCCGTGTTGATTGAATTTACCTTCGATCAAAATATACCTTAACTTTAAGCAATAAATATCATATGGAATGCAATGGATCGTACTGGTCTCATACAAAATCAAAGTGAAAAACAGTCCGTGTTGTTTGAATATTCCTTCGATCAAAAATATACCTTAAGTCTAAGCAATAAATATCGTAATGCAATGGACCGTATGACCGTACCGTCAGACAATAAGCGTGTGCTCTTATTTCTCGGGCCGTTTTCAGAGCTGTCACCTTTAATCTAAGGTTGTACATTTATGTAAATTTTGTGAAAATGACTGAATCATTCATGACAAACTTAGATGAAAGTTAGTTCATGTAGGTAATATCAAAGCAATGAAGAAATCAAAATATTTAAAAAAATGTAATAAAAAAAACTTATATTACCTCTACACCGAATTTGTAAAACCCATAGTTGACCAAGTATTTAAAACAATGTAACAAATCTCTATCGGCCTCTTTACGAGTTATCTCTGGAAAAATGATTTCTTGAACTTTCGTCGAACCAATTTCGCTAAAAAAATATAAAAAAAAGTATTTTAGTACCTATGGTTATAATTGACAATACAGTGTTGAATTTTTGGAGAGACTTGTGTGTACCATAGAGCAG
This sequence comes from Ephestia elutella, assembly GCA_018467065.1. Lineage (NCBI taxonomy): Eukaryota > Metazoa > Arthropoda > Insecta > Lepidoptera > Pyralidae > Ephestia > Ephestia elutella. The sequence goes on along the minus strand of CM031567.1, from coordinate 5,938,562 downwards.
AAAACGCTGCACCGACATCAACTAGAAACGACAGTAATAATACTAGCCGTATCCACTCAGGGCGGTGAACGTTACACGCTTTCAAGCGGATGTCAGTTTGGGAACACGAAACCTCGACTAAACCCAATAAACGCCGACTGACAGTTTTGCTTTGTATAGAAAGTGACAAGCATGTTACCTGTATTTCACGCGGGCGCGGCCTTTTTCTGCTCTGTGGTACGTACACAAAATTTACAAAAATAAATTGGCGAATAATGTGGGTACCCTTTGGTTTGATGGCGGTAAGTGAGCAGCGTGTAGAAGGTGAAGGTGCATATGATTCCGATGTATCCCTTGACCAGCGCCACGAGCGGTTTGCTTTTGCTCGTCTTGTAGAAGCCGACCCAGTCTGCGTTGCTGAATGTCGAAGTGTGATCCGTGCCGTCGGAATCGACCTTTATCAACACAAATAGGATTACATTTGTTTCATAATACTTATTTTTTATAGCTCTTCGTGTCCAACGGCTGGGCAAAAGCCTCTCTAATATGTAAGAAATGAATACTGTAGTTTTTTTAAAAAATAATTTCGCATAAGTACAACTGTTCTACTGTATAAGCGAACCAACTACTTTCAATAATTAAGTTTTATTTGTATTAGCACAACATTGTTCATTCCTGATATTTTGTTGTTAAGCTCTGGACAAACCGACGCGAATTCGCCCGCACCGTTAAATTCAAGCGAGACTGCTTTAAGGAGTGAGCGGGATGCACAGAGTCGGTTTGAACCTTAATGATGTTAAACACTGGGAACTCACGTGCCGTCACTGTTTAGACATATGAAACGCGACGACAACATCATGCAAATTGAGAACGACTGACTTTGCATTAAAACTACATACTTGTGAATGTTCTGACGGGTCGCGTCATGTAAAATGAACGCTGGCGATTAATGCGGTCTATGAGGTGAGCGCGGGGCGAGTCTCGTCGCTCCTCTCTCTTCCAGCGTTCTTTTTATATGACGCGACCGATTATCGGTGTCGCTCCGTGTCGTTATCGGAGCAATCTCTCTCTCTTTAGTCGTATTCCTCATGACTGAGGGTCGTGGTCATTATATGTAATGAAACATACACAACGACATCTTGGCAATATTAATGGAGTGGTTTGCCATTGCCTTCAATCGGAGCAATAATCGAGACATAATATGAAAAGTAATAACCAAATACTCACATAGCTACAATTGACTTCGAAGAAGGAACTTTGTATGTAATCAATCTGGTAGACCATCTGCGCCATGAGGTAGACGCTGATAAGGGTGGATAAGAAGAGCAAGCAATAACGCTGCTTGTAGGCACTGAGCCACAGCGCCGGGGAGATTATGATCATAATGGGCATGTGCATCGCGCATACCTGGGAATGAAAGTAGTAACAAGCTAATTATTACAAAATAAAAAACACGACTGACACCTTACATACCTTATATCACTTGAAGGAATGCAAGGAATCTAACAATACCTCTCACATCAAAATCTATTAAGCCGTTTAAGACTTATGGTGGAATAAAGAAAACTTACATAGGTACATGAACCCTGAAAACATAACACTCCTTTTTGGTCAGTCGTGTAAAAAAAAATCAGAATTTTTTCTTTCAGAAAACTGTACAAGAATTGATACAATAATAGTCAATGAGTATGCAAATTTATTAAGAAAAACCCATATAGCAGGAGGCAGCAAATGCTAAAGGCCCTGCGCATTTTGGTAGCCCCGTGCAATAAATGCAAATCCGACACTGGCAATATCCTACAACTTTTCTTTCACACAATTATATTTTTAAATTATCTACATAAAAGTCTACTATTGCACAGGGAGGGCACTTCATCACTTCATAGAAACGGGAAGTCATATATACCTACTAGCTTTTGCCCGCGTGAATCTCCCACGGGAACAGTATTTTTTCCCGGGATAAAAGGTATGTCCTTTTCCGTACTTCTATCTATGTGTATACGAAATTTCAGGAAGATTGGTTCAGTAGATAAAGCGTGAAGAGGTAACAAACAAACAAATAAATTCAATTTCGCATTTATAATATTAGTTAAGATTACTACAAATAAAACTGTACATCCGTGAACACGTCAACGTGTGCGTTTTCAGACATAGCGTCCCAATCCGCGAACGAACGGAGGAGAAGTGCGGGGTACGCCATATTGCGGGAGGGGCAGGGAGCTCCATTTCTGTACGTAGTACTTATAATAATTCTGTGACTATTGTCCAATTTACTTACATTGCAGACAGAAAGCAGCATGAGGGCGACGAATAAAACCTTGACAAGATGCAGGTGTAGGTAGTGGAACAATTTGTCGACGAACGCGTCCAAGTGGTGCCTGACGTTGTGGTAATTGACCAAGACCCAATCCCGGAACGCGTTCCTGCCTCGCTTGTATTCCGAGGTATCCGATATGCGCGACGTATTTCTTTACATGAAATCAAAAATAATTTATTGAAATTCGGTCTTTGCAGACAGTTTTTCACGTCAAAAACTACAGATTTTTTTTCCATAAATTTTATTGAAACTTGGCCTTCGCAGACACTTTTACACGTCAAAAACTAACTACAGATTTTTTTTTCCATAAATTTTATTGAAACTTGGCCTTCGCAGACACTGTTTCACGTCAGAAACTAATTACAGAATTGTATTGTATCATACATTTCAAAGCTACAAACTACTAGCATTTCGGAACGACCACTGCTGAGAAGCAATGCAGAAAGAAACTCATTAAACAGTCTTGGTCCTATCATGCCAATGACTCACTTTGGCATTTATAATATTAGTTAGGATCAGGATTAGAAAAACGTACCGATTCGATCTATATGCCGAAGACATGCCTAAAGATTGAATCTCTTCGGCATTACCATCAGCGGATGCGGCGTTATTATCTGCAGTAGTCGCAGCATTCGCATCCCGAGCAGTTCTCGCATTGGGGTCTTCGTTAATGTTTACTGCTTTCACAGCTCTGATATCGATTTCTCGATTCCACCTGAGGCTCGACTGTGGTTCCTCCTCCGTAGGCAGGGGTGGAAGCTAAAATTAAGCATTTATTCAAAAATCCATGCTAAATAAATTATTCGGTTTGCGTGTATACATAACGGTTATTGTTTCTTAGCTGACTAGTTGGTACAAAACTGTCATTTGAATTTGACAAGTGATTACAGTTTTGTACATTTAGGTTCGAATCTCTTACTAGAGTAATGATATAGGCCAAATCCTATTGTTTTCTGAGTGAGCAAAAAATTCATAAACAAGATAGAAACAAATGACAAGATAGATGTATTAGTGATTGGCACAGCCGACACTCGCGCATAAATATATCATAATCAATAGATTCATTTAAATATGGAGTTCATTTGTTACATGTAAATAGTTTAAAGTAATGTATAAAGTTCATAACACACAATAAAAATGCAAACAGGCCTCAAATATTTTATTTATCTTCTATTTTATTATAATCGAAATTAAATACTTACAAAAAAAGCATGATTAATGATTGCAAAGTTTACATGTCTATCACTATCGAATTTAACTGTCAAAAGATGCACCACGCGATGCACCGACGTGTCACGATTTGCGAATCATAAGCTTGGTTTATTTATACTAGGGAACGATTCAATAGTCTAGGGTTTTGTACTATCTGACTGACCTCACTTGCCAGTAGCGCCAACTAGTGAGCGGAAAAATTATAACCCTCATTATATTTATACACATAAATTAAAATGATATCACTTACGTCATCGTCTCGCATAGTAGATCCACCGGGACCTGGACTTTGTCGATTTGATTCCACATCTCTTGCGCTATTAGGTTGTCTGTGAGAAGAGTCATTTTTTAAAATTCTAACTTTGTAGAACGATTTTATTGAATAAGCAGAACTACATACAAAACATTCAAAAATACTTCAGTGAAACTTGGCCTTCGTAGACACTTTTTCATGTCAAAAACTAACTATAGGCCCCGCCAGGAAAGGATAGAAACAAAGTTCATGTCAAAAATTTTGAACCGACCAAGTGAAATATACTTCAATTAAAAGGCGAGTGATATGAAACCAACGAGCAATTTCAATTGGTCGGATTATACGTCAGCGATAAAAAGCTGAGTGTAAACATTTGGCGCGCCATTCGGAAATAGATCGGTCATCATTTATTAAAAAATAAAAATAAAAGCCCATTATTTTATTCTCATTTCATGCTATAATATTTGGTGGCATATGTTTTTCATTCTAAAATAAATATAAACAGCGTTTTTCTCTTAAATTTAGCAATCTAAAAGTTGTTTTTAATATTTTATTGTTTGATTGTAATTACTTTTCTACATTATATGAATTTCATTCCTAATTGGCTGATATTATTTGTCATTAAAAAAAAGATTACAGAAATAATATATTTGATTTGACCCAATGTTGCGTACCACTATTCTTTGTTTACAAAGTTTCTACGATCTCCTGGTGGGGCCTTTACATAATTGTATTGTATCATAAATTTCAAAGCTACAAACTACTATCATTATTCATTTCTATTTTGACAAACATGAAACAATGCTCCCGGCAGAGTATACTAACAATTTTCATCATCGGATACTGAAACTTGTCTTTCAGCGACAAGAACTACAAAGAGCATCATTTTTACCAGCGAAAACATTTTTCAACATACCTAGCGTCTTATTAAAAAATATAGCTTACGTCTTGGGGTCGGACAGTTCCATGAAGTCCTTGTGGAAGTAGTGCACTTGCATGATGGTGATGATGAGGAAGAGTGTCGGCGTCAGCAGCTTGACAAACAGGTCCGCCGGCTCGTACTTGTCCAAGCCCAAGTCGTGTTGTCTGGATATAACCACATCGCTTAAACTTGTTATATTTAAGATCAAAAATTGTATAGAAATCTAGCTTTTGCCCGCAGCACGCATTTATAATATTAGTAAGGAAAAATAAATTTTGAAATTTAATTAATTAAATGAATTTGGAAATCCTTGGGGAGGCCTTTGTCCAGCAGTGGACGTCTTTCGGCTGAGAGAAGAAGAAGAAGAAATGAATTTCAAAATAAAATGTAAAAATATTATCACATTACTAAAAGCTAATTCCGAAAAATTGGAAACAAAATGAGTAGGTAATGCGGAGTAATGACTTCTCAGTCCTTTTTAACAAGGCTGCTACTGACGCAAACTGGATAGGAAATACTTAGCTGAGATAATGTTACTAACATTTAAAGGAATTTTTCAAAAAATAAAAAAAATGACTACGCTATCGATTTTCATACGTTTATCGAACCTGTTCTTAAAATTTAACGGGAATCGGTTGAGAAATGCGACCTCTAAAGGAGAACACCTAGATATACCAAAGAATTTTTGGCCAAACTGTAACGGAGACCTCGCTCGCTTCCCTCGCTTGGTCAATGAACATAAAGATTTTAGTCTAGTTTTAACTATAATTTTTTTCACCATATTATAGCCCTTGTCTTTTGAGATCTCAAAAATTTATGTAGCCCTTTACCTCACGATACCAAAGCGACATACAGAAGCGATCGAAATAGTACATTACGAAACAAGTGTGCAAAGTCGGCGAGCGCGCTAATAAAGCCGAGTGTGCGTAATGACCAAATGCACACGTGTGTCGTACGACGTTTTTCAACACACTTGTGAGTAAAAAAAATATATGTGGTCCTAACATCTAATTTATCGGAAAACGATTGCGCCCTTTTGTCATTCTTTCACTTTATAAAAGATTCGTATGCCGCCAAATACTTACGTTTAATTTTGGAGGCAATAAACTATTACTTGCATTACGCGCGTCGTTAATGATTTCAGGTGGGGTTAAATTTACATATTCTTCCATACTAGTCGACATTTTATTAAATATTTAATATGCTAACACGGCGAAAATCGGGAATGTACATAACAAACACAACATAATAAATATAGTCTTGTTTTTTATTCGCGTGCCGCCGCCCGCCCCGCGCCGTGCGCAGGGAGCGCGCGGTGCACGCTGCGGATGGTATATCGCCATACAGCCAGTGCTTGGCTGTATAAAAATCATTTGCTTCGTCGAATTCATAACACGCATTAGTTTTCTATCTTTTGTATAGCACAGTATGGCAATTTTATATTATATATTATTTCCAAACACCTCCGTAATATATTCGTAATACCTTCGTAATATATGGCATTATGATACCTAAATTCGATGTAATAAGAGCCCACTTTACGAGCAAGTGTGTTGAAAAAACATTTTTAATGTTGATAAGAGTAAAATAAGTACTTACAATTTTTCGTTTATCAGCAAGTATGTTTCTATAGTTTTAGAGAAGTTGTCGAACTGGTAGATGTATATTAATATGAGATTTATCATTGAGTACATGATGAGCGTTATCCAGAACACATACATCAGCCGCCGCCAATAATACCAACTAATCTGAAACAACAAAAAAGGGTCAGTAATAAAACTACCAAATCAAATTTTAGTCGGTGTTTTCCATAGTTCATAAACAATCACAACGTATTAAAATTCGTGTAATAAAATAACGAAATTTTTGACCGAAATGTCACGTGAACGATTCGTTATTTTTACACGACTGCTCAAATACAGAGTGTTAAGTATATCCTTAGATTCCTTACATAGTCCCACGTAACATAAGCTTTTTGACATCTGGAACTACAGTCGTATTTATAATTTTTGTAAAATCAGTTATCAAAGGACATTTACAGGAATTATACCAAATTATAGGAATAGATCTTCAAGAAATATATAAACAAGAAATAAATATACTATTAGTCATTGAGATATTAGTTTATCACTGACAGTAACAAATATATGACACAAGTGTAAACTATACTTTGTTTGTTTGGTAGTATCTTTACTGTACCAAGGGTACATAGTTGAAGGTAACAATAAATAAAAAGGTAAATATACAATGGCGGACTTATCCCATTTTTTTAATGAAGATAATATAATATAATAATATTCTATATATAAGATAATATAATATAGGAATATTCCATGAGTACTATTTGACGGGAAAATCTAAGATTGCTCATCCCTATAAACACGGCACGTCACTAGCGGTGTGCTGCGATTGGGCGACCGGCCGGCGTGGGAGGACAGCCGCCGAAATCATGATGAGACAAATTCTTTTTGAAGATAATCTCTTGTTTTGTGTTAATGTTTAGCGATATATTAAAAGATCAATGTACACCAGCGCCATCCTAGGCTTTAATTTTCAGCACATCTCTTTCAGCATCTAACAGTATAGTTGCCGTCACGTAATTTGGCCCGCTGGCGGTTAAGCTGCGCAGTAGGCGATATATCGGTCTATGCGGTGAGCGGGGGTCGGGCGGGTCTCATCCGGCGCGCGCGATTGGTTCGTCAGTCGTACCCATGCGCAAGTTTCAGCCCCTCCTCACCCTCCCAGCGGCCTTTTCACGTGATGGGAAGTATACGAGTACTTACTTGGAACACGAGAATGAATACTAGGAACAGGAACATGTAGATGATGCGGAAGATGGTCATGCGTTCGCCGGTGATGCCGATGACGAACAGCATGATGACGACCACGTAGATCCAGTAGCGCGCGCAGAACCGACGCAGTGACACTCCCAAGGCACGAAGGAGGCGGGACTGGTATGCTTCTTCGCGACGCACATCTATTACTAATACAGAGAGAAATCACTAAAAATCTACCAAAAATAAAGTTCGAGTGGATGAAACAAAAAGACATCATGTGAACAGACGTATTTGAATACGTATTAGTTATTAGTAAGGACAAAGATTGTGCATGTGTAATAATAAGTCATTTTCAAGTAGTATATGATAATATGCATGCATATTTCGTGAGTTTAGAATGATATTTACTTGAAATATGTTTTAATAAGTTTTACCCACCAATCCGAAATGGGCCCGCGTGGGTCATGGCCCATACTCTTTATACATCCATAACTAACCAGTGCCCCAACAGTGGAAACATAAAAATGGCTAATGATGATGTTTTATAGCAGAAGTAACCAAGTTTGAATTCAGTTATGAGGAAATCTTTATAAATATAACACTAGCTTTTGCCCGCGGCTTCACCCGCGTGAATTTTCCACGGGAGAGTGCTTTTCCCGGGATGAAAGGTACCCTATGTCCTTCTCTGTACTTCTAACTATGTGTATGCAAAATTTCAGGAAGATTGATTCAGTAGACAAAGCGTGAAGAGGTAACAAGCAAATAAACAAACTTACTTTCGCATTTATAATATTAGTTAGGATTAAATTCGTGGTGACGAAGCAGATAGCATGAGTTAGTAAAAATAATATAAATAACGTTTAAAACCCCAGTGATTGATATATTTACCATTTGCCAGACCTGCAGCAGTCATTCGATATAACACGTTACTTAGGTAATTGTTTTGGACATGATATAATATAAAATTATATAATCTGGACATTATAGAACACATTTTTGCGCACACGCACTTTTAAACTGTATCAAAACAAATAACTACTCTTAAAATGTTGTTGAAAAGTGAACTATGAAACAGAAGCAATGCAAAAGTAATGCAATGTTTCATATGAATCATATTACTCCTTTAATTACGTACTTATCACTTAGTTTGTATATTAGCGGCAATCAAATTATGAGACCATCTTGGCCAAGGTGAGAGCAGGATAGCTATACACTACATATCATATACTGACTACACAAGCAAAATACCCGGAGCTTCAGGTAAGTATTCTATGTTTTCTGTTTCATAACGATCGAGGATTTAATGTGTAAAAATTTATTAGTCACTTCCGCATTTATCACATTCATTTCCACAGTTGATTAGAGATAGAAAGAGATAGTTATATTTACCGCTGGCAGCCGTAGAGACGGTGAGCTGTAAGGGCGCGGCCAGGTCGGAGTTGATGCTGGACTGCCGCCGTTGCCGGATGTCCTGCACCCGTTGCCGCAGCGTCAGCCAGAACATGTTGTTTAGAGACAGAAAGAGATAGTTATATTTACCGCTGGCAGCAGTAGAGACGGTGAGCTGTAAGGGCGCGGCCAGGTCGGAGTTGATGCTGGACTGCCGCCGTTGCCGGATGTCCTGCACCCGTTGCCGCAGCGTCAGCCAGAACATGTTGTTTAGAGACAGAAAGAGATAGTTATATTTACCGCTGGCAGCAGTAGAGACGGTGAGCTGTAAGGGCGCGGCCAGGTCGGAGTTGATGCTGGACTGCCGCCGTTGCCGGATGTCCTGCACCCGTTGCCGCAGCGTCAGCCAGAACATGTTGTTTAGAGAGAGAAAGAGATAGTTATATTTACCGCTGGCAGCCGTAGAGACGGTGAGCTGTAAGGGCGCGGCCAGGTCGGAGTTGATGCTGGACTGCCGCCGTTGCCGGATGTCCTGCACCCGTTGCCGCAGCGTCAGCCAGAACATGTTGTTTAGAGACAGAAAGAGATAGTTATATTTACCGCTGGCAGCAGTAGAGACGGTGAGCTGTAAGGGCGCGGCCAGGTCGGAGTTGATGCTGGACTGGCGCCGTTGCCGGATGTCCTGCACCCGTTGCCGCAGCGTCAGCCAGAAGATGTTGTTTAGAGACAGAAAGAGATAGTTATATTTACCGCTGGCAGCAGTAGAGACGGTGAGCTGTAAGGGCGCGGCCAGGTCGGAGTTGATGCTGGACTGGCGCCGTTGCCGGATGTCCTGCACCCGTTGCCGCAGCGTCAGCCAGAAGATGTTGTTTAGAGACAGAAAGAGATAGTTATATTTACCGCTGGCAGCAGTAGAGACGGTGAGCTGTAAGGGCGCGGCCAGGTCGGAGTTGATGCTGGACTGGCGCCGTTGCCGGATGTCCTGCACCCGTTGCCGCAGCGTCAGCCAGAAGATGTTGTTTAGAGACAGAAAGAGATAGTTATATTTACCGCTGGCAGCAGTAGAGACGGTGAGCTGTAAGGGCGCGGCCAGGTCGGAGTTGATGCTGGACTGGCGCCGTTGCCGGATGTCCTGCACCCGTTGCCGCAGCGTCAGCCAGAAGATGTTGTTTAGAGACAGAAAGAGATAGTTATATTTACCGCTGGCAGCAGTAGAGACGGTGAGCTGCAAGGGCGCGGCCAGGTCGGAGTTGATGCTGGACTGGCGCCGTTGCCGGATGTCCTGCACCCGTTGCCGCAGCGTCAGCCAGAAGATGTTGTTTAGAGACAGAAAGAGATAGTTATATTTACCGCTGGCAGCAGTAGAGACGGTGAGCTGTAAGGGCGCGGCCAGGTCGGAGTTGATGCTGGACTGGCGCCGTTGCCGGATGTCCTGCACCCGTTGCCGCAGCGTCAGCCAGAAGATGTTGTTTAGAGACAGAAAGAGATAGTTATATTTACCGCTGGCAGCAGTAGACGGTGAGCCAGGTAAGGGCGCGGCCAGGTCGGAGTTGATGCTGACCGGCGCCGTTGCCGATGTCCTGCACCCGTTGCCGCAGCGTCAGCCAGAAGATGTTGTTTAGAGACAGAAAGAGATAGTTATATTTACCGCTGGCAGCAGTAGAGACGGTGAGCTGTAAGGGCGCGGCCAGGTCGGAGTTGATGCTGGACTGGCGCCGTTGCCGGATGTCCTGCACCCGTTGCCGCAGCGTCAGCCAGAACATGCAGGTGAACAGCGCCTTTATCAACAGAGGCACGCACGGCTCGCCATCGGGCCGCATTACGCCTATTTGTCGAAGGTTCACTTCCTAAAAAGGGTATTTATTTTAATTATTTTGAAGTAAGAATTATGGAGGACTGCACAAGACCGTAAAGCTTGGTGTGCTTTGGAAGGTTTATGTATGGTATGTTTAGGTATGCGGTGGAAGTGAGCCGCAAAAGAAGAACCAATATATATAAAACTAGCTTTTGCCCGCGGCTTCGCCCGCGTGAATTTCCCACGGGAACAGTGCTTTTTCCCGGGATAAAAAGTAGCCTATGTGCTATTCCAGGTCATTATCTACCTCTGTACCAAATTTCATCGAAATCCGTCCAGTAGATTTTGCGTGATTGAGTAACAAACATCCTCACAAACTCACAAATTCACAAACTCACATCCAAACTTTCGCATTTATAATATTAGTATGGATTCTTCCGTTACTGACTGACTAATAGATAACGCAAAGTCAAAACTACTAGGCGTAGGAAGCTGAAATTTGGCATGTAGGATCCTTACGGAGTGTAGGGGAGAACAGAGAGGATTTCCCGCAATTCCTACGTGAACAAGTCCCCGGACCATGTTGGTAAAATATACATCAAGAAAGTAATAAAATACACATCCTTTGTGTGTAAATAAAGAATTCCTCTCGGGCGTTCCAAATCAATTATTAATTATTACGTACGACGTATTTGCGGATACCACTATGCGGATATACCGAGCGGCTTGCTAATTTCTTCGAGTACGGTGCGGTGCATCCATAAGAATTAAAAAATAGCACACACTACTACTAATATTTTACTTTTTCATTGCTACGCTGGTTAGAACCGATACATATAGTATTCACAGTCTTAATTTGAGTTAGAAAAATACAAACCGGAATGGAAGAAGGTAGCTCTTCCTCCGTGAGATTCATGCCAAAAATGTACTGTAGGATAAGCAACACCGTTGCGTAAAAGACGAGCACGGGACTGGTCTTGAGCATGAAGGAGCGCTGGTCCTGTCTCAGCCACACGATGTTGGCCCACATGAGGAAGACGAACGTCAGCCACGAGTGGAACATGATACTCCACGCCATCATTGTGATCGTCGTCGCTATGTACGACGATCTGAAAACGATATTTTATAATTATACTAATACCAGCTTTTGTCCGCGGCTTCGCCCGTGTAATTTCCCACGGGAACAGTGCTTTTTCCCGGGATGAAAGGTACCCTATGTCCTTCTCAGTACTTTTGACTATCTGTATGCAAAATTTCAGGAAGATATGGTTCAGTAGATAGAGCGTGAAGATGTAACAAACAAACAAATAAACAAACTCACTTTCGCATTTATAATATTAGTTAGGATTAGGCTTATAAAGAGGAAGTGTTTGTGAGATTGTTTGTAGGGGGTAATATTCGGAACTACTGAACCGATTTCAAAAATTCTTTCACCAATAGAAAGGCTACATTATACCTGAGTGACATAGGCTACAATTTATGTACCTATGTATACCTCCCGAGCAAAGCCGGGGTGGGGCGCTAGTAAATTCAAAAGAGAAACGGATCCTTAGGAGATTCGCTCTGAAGTTAACATAATTAAGCTACATTTCAAGCTCATTTGAGTTATACAGAATTAAGATTAATTTACAGCTTTAAAATTTGCGGCCAGGCAGATAAAGTTAAATATATATAAGTATATAATTAATTCAAATTAAGTTATACCTGACTAGAATTTGGAAAAAGTCGATAACAGCGGCTACGATCTCGTCCACTACATTAGACTCCTCGGGCTCCGTCATAGTATCTGAAACATAATACAAAACTTACAAACTCTACATTATCATCATCATATTCAGCCCACATTAACCCACGGCAACGCCACTTCTTACGGTCCTGTGCCAGTCTTATCCATCGCTTTTCCGCTATACAAACAATGTCATCTCACCAGCGGGTTCACCTGATGGTCGCTGCTAGGACAAACTCTTATAATGATGTTTTGTTATGATAAGTGCCGCCGCTGTTCGGAAGCTAAATAGCCTTACTACTACTTGTAAGTATATCTTTATATTGTATAGCCGCAGTTGTTTCATTCAATAGAATCTTTACACGAGCTGTTACCCGCAGCTTCGAAATAGTATCGTACATATTTGACTTCTTGCTTTGTACAATATCCACACCAAACTTTTAAATAATTGGTCCACCGAATTAGCCCAGACAAGCTTAACTTTTGCATACAAATATGGAGTAGGTACGGATATTTTTTTTATATATAATACAGGGCGGCAAACGAGCAAGCGTGTCACCAGATGGTAAGCGATCACGGCTGCCCATAGACAGCTGCAACACCAAGTTTCACGAGAGTGCTGTCGGCCCTTCAAGACGTAGACTTGTTGACTCTTATTTAGCATGGAATTACCATCACCAGGGGCGCCAACGACGACGGAGCCGGTGGAAAAAATGGCGTCATCTTGTGTCGGATGCCAAGATCCACTTCGGGTCGCTGCGCCGCAGTTGTAAGAAAGTAAGACATTAAAGACATTCCATCGCCAGGGGCGCCGACGACGACGAAGCCGGTGGAAAAAATGACGTCATCTCGTGTCGGAGGCCAAGATCCACTTCGGGTCGCTGCGCCGCAGTATTAAGTAAGTAAGACATTACGTTCGCCTGGGGCGCCGACGACGACGGAGCCGGTGGAAAAAATGACGTCATCTCGTGTCGGAGGCCAAGATCCACTTCGGGTCGCTGCGCCGCAGTATTAAGTAAGTAAGACATTACGTTCGCCTGGGGCGCCGACGACGACGGAGCCGGTGGAAAAAATGACGTCATCTCGTGTCGGAGGCCAAGATCCACTTCGGGTCGCTGCGCCGCAGTATTAAGTAAGTAAGACATTACGTTCGCCTGGGGCGCCGACGACGACGGAGCCGGTGGAAAAAATGACGTCATCTCGTGTCGGAGGCCAAGATCCACTTCGGGTCGCTGCGCCGCAGTATTAAGTAAGTAAGACATTACGTTCGCCTGGGGCGCCGACGACGACGGAGCCGGTGGAAAAAAATGACGTCATTTCGTGTCGGAGGCCAAGATCCACTTCGGATCCGACGGAGGGCGCTAGCTCTGCACAGTACGGTATTGGCTCCGTGTTAAATAATTCACAAAAAATATAAAACGACAGTATATTGTGATAAATAGTACGTTAACTGAACTATATTTGCCTAAACACATAGTGCAAGTGTTATCCTAAAAAAGAAAGTGAAAATAAACAAGTGACAATACAGTAAACAAAACACATACAGTACAGAAGAAACAATTCCCTTTTCTGGAGTGACACCAATTAGCCGGTCCAAAACCAGAAATTTCGACAATTCTAACAATGATCAAGAGAAGTAAACACAAGGAAAACAAGTAAGAAATCCAAAATATTAAATAAGTCACCAGAAAATATAGTCAAAACTGCAGCATCATCCTCGATTTTTTGTTGTACATACAAAGCAGAGACATCTTTCGACGAGTAGCATTACTAAATATTTGAACTCAATATAAATCTACAGCGCTATCCTGGTCAACTGGCACAACTTAATCATACTGCCGCTAGAGGGCAGCACAAAAGCAGAGACATCTATTGGCGAGTAGAGGTACTAATAAATAGTATTAAAATAATTTGCAGCGCCATCTAGTTACTCATTAGCGCAGTTATAAGAAATCTTTATCCATCCAGCGCTAGAGGACAGCACTAACAACTCAGACGTTGCAAAATGACAACAATACAGAAGAAATGCTCGGGATGCCAGCAAGAAATCCCTAACAAAGAGTATCTGGACTGCATTTCATGTAAAGAACGTTACGACCTACCGTGCGCGAATGTACCTAGCGTGAGATTCTATAACACCATGACTAAGGAACATAAGCAAAGCTGGCGATGCCAAGCCTGCCTATGCAAATTACCAAAGGGAAATAATTCTAACACCCCCGTACGCCACCTCCATCTATATGATAGTGGCAATGCATCCAGCTCACCCTCCATCAACACTAATATAACATTAAGAAACAAAAATACCCTCCCATTGAATGACTCTATTTGCTCAGTAGACCTTAGTACCTTGGGAGACACAATTATCAAAGAAAGTACAAAAAGCAACACCGATTTGACACTGGAAAATCTAAGCGAGTTGATTGCTATGAAGTTAAAGGACAACAATAAAACAATAATAGCAGATTTAAAAAGTACAATTACAACCGAGATAAATAAAGCAATAGTAAAATTTAGAGAAGAAATAAAAACAGGAAACAAATATATTACAGGATGAAAATCTACAAAGGAAAAAGATATACAAGATATTAACATAAAATTACAGAATTTACAATATGAAAACGAAAAATTAATAAAGGAAATACAGGAAATTGCAAACAAAACCACTAGCCCGGAAATAATAATTCCGCCGGACAACAAAAATAAAAAAATTGTGCTGTACGGCCTACAAGAGTTTAATAGGGAATCAGAATATGACCTACACAGTAGAATAGTGGAAGCTTTTCGTGAAACCCTTAACATAAACCTAGAGGGGTATATTGAGGAAACATATAGAATAGGAAAGTTCAACAACAAGAAAGACAGGCCATTATCGATAGAACTAATAAGCAAGAAAATGACTAGATACGTAATAAATAACAGTCATTCTCTACGC
The DNA here is from genome assembly GCA_018467065.1 of Ephestia elutella. Taxonomy (NCBI): domain Eukaryota; kingdom Metazoa; phylum Arthropoda; class Insecta; order Lepidoptera; family Pyralidae; genus Ephestia; species Ephestia elutella. The sequence goes on along the minus strand of CM031567.1, from coordinate 5,923,257 downwards.
GGGACTGGGCTATATGTGGCCGAATTTATGGATAAAAAAACACTACTGGAGAGAAAACTACTACGAGAAGAGATGTTTAAAGCAAGGAAAACAGGAAAATATGCAATCATAAAGAATAACAATTTATATATAGAAGGAAAGAAAATTGATTTGAGGGATCCGCAGATAGAAACCACTTAGGATACAAGGAAGTTACCAACTCTACATAGCGACCATTCCTTTCGTGGAAGAACAGCAATTTGAATTTGAAATCCTATTCCAAAACTTTCAAAGCGTTTTCAATAAACAGCATTTACTAGAAGCATTTATCAACCAAAATCCATACTACAAGGCTATTTGTATTTCGGAATCATGGCTGACCAGCGAAAAAACCGAGCTAATTAACTTTAGTGGATACAAAATAGCAGCATCATATTCCCGGAAAAACTACGACGGCGGAGGAGTCTGCATCTTACTTCAGGATAATATAGAATCGATAGAAAGGACTGATATTGCGGAAATGTCTATAGAATTTAATCTAGAGCTGTGTGCTGCTGAATTACCTAGTGAAAATCTTTTGCTCATTTCATTGTACTGGAATGGAAGACGGGGTGATACGTTTGTTAACCAATTAATAAAAATACTATCCTACATAAATAACAAATTTTCTACATATAATATTATTATCGGAGGAGATTTTAATATCAATATTTTAAAAAATGAACCCTTGACTTTGAAATCCCTAAACCTAATGAGACAAAATGGATTAAAACAACACATAAAGGAACCAACACACTTTACAAAAACCTCAGCCACATGTATCGACTTAGTATTCACAAACTTTAATTCCGCCGGACAACAAAAATAAAAAAATTGTGCTGTACGGCCTACAAGAGTTTAATAGGGAATCAGAATATGACCTACACAGTAGAATAGTGGAAGCTTTTCGTGAAACCCTTAACATAAACCTAGAGGGGTATATTGAGGAAACATATAGAATAGGAAAGTTCAACAACAAGAAAGACAGGCCATTATCGATAGAACTAATAAGCAAGAAAATGACTAGATACGTAATAAATAACAGTCATTCTCTACGCGGGACTGGGCTATATGTGGCCGAATTTATGGATAAAAAAACACTACTGGAGAGAAAACTACTACGAGAAGAGATGTTTAAAGCAAGGAAAACAGGAAAATATGCAATCATAAAGAATAACAATTTATATATAGAAGGAAAGAAAATTGATTTGAGGGATCCGCAGATAGAAACCACTTAGGATACAAGGAAGTTACCAACTCTACATAGCGACCATTCCTTTCGTGGAAGAACAGCAATTTGAATTTGAAATCCTATTCCAAAACTTTCAAAGCGTTTTCAATAAACAGCATTTACTAGAAGCATTTATCAACCAAAATCCATACTACAAGGCTATTTGTATTTCGGAATCATGGCTGACCAGCGAAAAAACCGAGCTAATTAACTTTAGTGGATACAAAATAGCAGCATCATATTCCCGGAAAAACTACGACGGCGGAGGAGTCTGCATCTTACTTCAGGATAATATAGAATCGATAGAAAGGACTGATATTGCGGAAATGTCTATAGAATTTAATCTAGAGCTGTGTGCTGCTGAATTACCTAGTGAAAATCTTTTGCTCATTTCATTGTACTGGAATGGAAGACGGGGTGATACGTTTGTTAACCAATTAATAAAAATACTATCCTACATAAATAACAAATTTTCTACATATAATATTATTATCGGAGGAGATTTTAATATCAATATTTTAAAAAATGAACCCTTGACTTTGAAATTCCTAAACCTAATGAGACAAAATGGATTAAAACAACACATAAAGGAACCAACACACTTTACAAAAACCTCAGCCACATGTATCGACTTAGTATTCACAAACTTTAATTTAAATGATAAAAAAACTAGAGTTGAGAAACTCGGGTTCAAAATTTTAGATCAATGTATACCAAAAGTAAAAATAAAAATCAAGAGTCATAAAAAACATTGGCTTACAGTAGGTATAAAAACATCTTCAAAGAATAAAAGGCTGTTAAAACTCCTTACATTGAGATCAAATAGCGAAATCCTAAATGAACATCACAGAAAGTATGAAAATATCTTGAAGAAATCAGTAGCTATAGCAAAAAAATTACATTACAAAAAACTAATAAAAAATTCAACTAATAAGGTAAAAACAATGTGGAGTGTCGTCAACGAACGTACAAACAAAAAGAGTAAAAAGGAAATGAAAAATATTAAGTTATCTATCAATAAAACTTCAATAACTAACCCAAAAGATATAGTTAACATATTTAACAATTACTTCGCGTCTATAGGTGAAAAAAATAAAAATTATTCGACAAATAACTCAATTCATAATCAAATCGAAAATAGCATATTCATCCATCCCGTTGATACTCGAGAAATATATAAAATAATAAAAAAATTAAAAAACAAAAATAGTCACGGCATAGACGAATTGCCGCCAAAACTATACAGAGAATGTGCGGATGAATTGGCTATACCATTCACTTTGTTAATTAACCAGTCGTTTGATGAGGGGATATTCCCTGATCTTTTGAAAATAACTTTAATTAAACCTATTCACAAAAAAAACGAAACAACAAACCCGGGTAATTATAGACCAATAGCTCTACTACCGACGTCTTCAAAAATCTTTGAAAGAGCAATGGCTGATCGTGTATATTCTTACTGCGAAAAATACAAGATATTTAATGAGTGCCAGAACGGGTTTAGAAAAAATCGCTCTACCATATTGGCCATCTACAAATATGTGCAAGAAATACTTAATATCCTCGATAAAAGTAAATACGGTGTAGGAATGTTATTAGACTTGACCAAAGCATATGACAAGGTCCAATATGATATACTGCTTAATAAATTATACGCAGCGGGGATCAGAGGAATCGCACATAGATGGTTTACCTCCTACCTTAAAGATAGAAAACAGTATGTTGAAATAGAGTTCTATAATGACAAATCTAACACAATCCAAAAAATCAGATCTGACGTTAAAACGATTAATTCATCCATCCCTCAAGGTAGCGTTCTCGGATGCCTTCTGTTCTTGCTGTATATCAACGATCTGCCAAAGATAATCAACGAACACTGCGTTCTCTTTGCTGACGACATCTCAATCCTAACCTCGGGTCTCAATAATATAAGTTTACGTGAGCGACTAAAAGAAACTCTCAAAAAAACATCAGATTGGCTAAATAACCACAACCTGGAAATAAACTATGCCAAAACTAAACTTATGCTATTCCACCCCTACCAGAGAAAAGCTATAGATATAAATTTTAACTTTAACGGAATAGATTTAGAGGTCGTCAATGAGTTTACCCTACTAGGTGTGGATATAGACAGCCACATTGACTGGAAGTCTCATGTCCGAAAGGTATGTGCCAAGTTGTCCAAGTTTGCTTATGCCCTCAGAGAGGTTAAAAAAACCACCGACACTGAAACGGCACTGGTCACGTACTACGCATACGCCTACTCGTGGCTAAGTTACGGTACCAATCTGTGGGGTAACGGAACCGACTGGCATAGAGCCTTTACTCTTCAAAAACGCCTGATTCGAATAATGGTCAATATTAGACAAATAGACAGCTGTAGACCACATTTCAAAAAACATAAGATCCTAACTTTACCTTGCATATACATTTTGGAAACGTGTAAATTCGCCCGACGCTATCCAAACTTTTTTCAGAAACGAGGGGATACAACAGGAAAACATACATTAAGGTATCCTAACAAACTACAATTGCCAAATTCTCGCCTCCGCTTGCACTCTAATAGCCCTCTAGCAATGGCCGTTAAGATATTTAATAAACTACCACAAACCTTTAAAGATATAAAAGAATATAAAAATTTCGTGCTACGTGTTAAAGAATTTCTAATTAATAAATGCTATTACACTGTCACAGAGTACCTGGAAGATAAAATAGATTAAATTATACCTAACATGCAAAATAGACATAAAATGATATACGAGTATAGATTGATATAAAGATATAAAATAGATATATAGAGTAATACAATAAAAATTAAATTTAATTTATTAATAGAATAATATATTATAAGAATTGAATTGAATGTGTTTGTTTGAGTGTAATTGAATATGTATAGAATTTTGAGCTTTTATATAAATTAAATTTTAATACCTTAAGTACATATTAATATGGACAAGTCAGCCCCTCTTCGATTGCTGCGCCCGAAAGGGTCCTTAACTGTTACAATTAAATATAAGAATACGACCTGTTACTTACATTAAGGATGCAATAAAGAATTGAATTGAATTGGATCTCTGTGCCGCAGTATTAAGTAAGTAAGTAAGACATTACCCTCGCCTGGGGCGCCGACGACGACGGAGCCGGTGGAAAAAATGACGTCATCTCGTGTCGGAGGCCAAGATCCACTTCGGGTCGCTGCGCCGCAGCACTTCGGGTCGATGCGCCGCAGTATTAACTCAAATATGGATTGTAACTCAAATATGGATGTATTTTCCGAAATAAAATGATATTATTATATTATTATTATTAAGTAAGTAAGACATTACCTTCGCCTGGGGCGCCGACGACGACGGAGCCGGTGGAGTCCTGTCGCAGCTGCCGCGAGTGGTACTGCTTGGTGCTCGACCAGCGCCGGCCGGGGTTGCTGGGCGACCGGTTCATCAGCTACACCGCCACAATATTGCACTTAGTATTGCTTTATTTTTAATTTACCGTAAAAAGCAAAACAAAACGCCACAAGAATTAAATTCTTGAGATAAAAATCGCAATCTCTATCCTATCACAAACTATCGTTTTTGACAATAAGCTTGCGCCCTCGGCTTCTTCCGTGTACTGTCTTCATCAATTTCACCTAAGGGGGTAGGGTTGAGTAAGGCATACAGAAACCCTTTCAAACACATAGAAAATATTATGTTAGCACAGAGCGCTGACATTTAAAATAGCTCGGATGAAGTGGGTACTGTATTTAATCATTATTGCTATTAAATTTACTGTACTAACCAAGTGTATATTCTAAACTATATAGGTACCTACTTACCTAGTTTACTACCTACAATATACTACTTTGTATTATTTTATACTGTCTATTTAATACAAACTTACATGTAAATACCTATAATGTTTCGCGTTATAATGTTATATATATGTCCCAACCGAATATTGTTTTTTTTTTTTTTTAAATAACTATGAGGATCAAATTAAAATTCAATAACGTATACTGTTTTAATGTCCTTACCTTAGCTTTTTCCTGCAGCACGAACAATAAACATATAACATTTTAACATCGATTGACATACCTACCCAGCATGCAAGCTATGACAACACAAACTGACTCAAAGACACATACTGTCTATTTAATACAAACTTACATGTAAATACCTATAATGTTTCGCGTTATAATGTTATATATATGTCCCAACCGAATATTGTTTTTTTTTTTTTTAAATAACTATGAGGATCAAATTAAAATTCAATAACGTACACTGTTTTAATGTCCTTACCTTAGCTTTTTCCTGCAGCACGAACAATAAACATATAACATTTTAACATCGATTGACATACCTACCCAGCATGCAAGCTATGACAACACAAACTGACTCAAAGACACACATGCAAAGTGAAGACAAACGTAGTTACGAACAAATAGATAAGCATCAGTGTTTTAGTGTAGAATATTGGAAGCAGGAAATTGAGACAAAATTACACTTTGAAATAACAAATTATAATATTTACAAAGTCCTTAGTTCCAACAACTGAATGAAATAGAGCTTGAAACGGTTCCGGCAGAATGCCATTGATAAACCTTTATGGGGATGAATTTCGCATTAGTACCACCAGTGGTACAGTTTGGTGGTACTACTGGGAACAAAGGATTTTTTACGCACTGATAGGTATTTCCACCTTGCAAAGTACGTCCACTTTCCTTCAAAAGAATTACTTTATTTTAATAAAACTTAGTAAAACTAAAAATAATCAAATAGTAATCTTTTTAATGTTTGTATATTAAAGTATTTTAAAACGGTTCAGTGTGTATTATTTATGTCCAAAGTTCTATTTGCTGTGTTACATCGCAAGATCGCTTGTGCACTCAATAAATCATAAAATAAATTAACTTTTCTAAAAGGTTTTAATTACGTACTGACGATCGTAAATTTTCAAATCTGAGTGCCCGAACGCTCTATGAAAGCAATAAATATCTGATAGCAAAACAAATTTCGTTTTTGAACAATTTTTTCTCGTTGGTCTTTGCAATCAAATATCTTATGTGCCAAAAAGAGTTTACATTCCATCACCTATTAGCAATAAAAAAATGAAATACCTACAGGAGTGGTCTCACTGGCGTTCCCGCTGAGTGCTTTTGAATTTATGTACTTAAATGCAACCTACAAAAGAATGAAAGCATGTATGTACTTATAAAAAATTTGATAGATTGATTTGAAATAATGCCAACGACCGAAAATGTCTCATTTTAAAATGAAATTAGTGAAATTAAAATTTTAAGAAAGTGCAAGATGATAAAAGGGTAATAGGTATCAAACTATCTACCACCATGCAGTTAACATCGTCAAATCACAAAGTAAGTCACAACGCAGTATTTACCAAATTAAACACACTTATGAAATCAAAATATAGAATTACATACAAGGTGCAAGATCAAATATAATAACAGTTTTCTACAACTTAATTTGTAATAACAAATCTATGTTTATTTACTAGTAAATACTTCTTCTCTACAGTTTCGCCAATCCGGGTCCATGGCCGCATCTAAACCAAAAAAATATAAGCCTACTGGAAGAATCGAACAACATCAATGTCTAAAAACGAGGAAAAAGAACTACAGTTCTGTACAATTATACAACGTATGTCTATGTACAACAAAGGTGATGGCGTGTGAGGCAGCTTACTCGTATCTTCTTAGTGGCCTTCATCCACTTGTCGCGGTTGGTGCGGTAGCTGTCCCCCTGCAGCGACACCTTGCGCAGGATTGCCCCGTTCAGCTTCCCTGTCTCTTCCCCCGTCAGCGGGTGCCTCCTTTTCGGCTAACATCCCCATTTGACAGCATAGGAGGTAAAAATGTTCAATAATTATGTGTAAGAAATGGTTGACAAATTAAACAGCTATATACGTATATTATAAATCATTTACCTGAAAACGATGTCATTTATTGTCGCAATAGTAGTTTTCTCAATAAATATATCTGTCAACCATTACTTACAATGCATACTTGTAAATACGCAAGAGTCGCAAAGACAGAGGCAGTTCTGAGCATTAACCAAGAAATGCAGCAAACTCCCAATCGAAACTTATATTAAGAAGCATTTCGCAATCATCGGATTAGTCAAGAAGAACAAATCAATCTTATCACAATGCAGTTGAGTATAGTTTTGTACACACCTTTGGTTTAAAGAGTTCCCGCGTTTCTATCGCAAGGGCGAAATATGTGAAGAGTATGACGAGAGGACTTGCAAGAGTCGCCCACTTTTGGTCTTGTGTCACTATGTATGAAAAAGTGTGTGGCTGTGTGTCGTTGATAGAGACCAGTTGTGTTAATCCAAAGTATCTGAAACACAAAGTACAATCTTAAATATCCCGCAGATAAGTTAATGAATGAATATCAATAATCATTATTGTGGAAACACAAAGGTCTTAAGGTTTAATAAAGTTTCACTGTGTCCTGTCCTGAATAAAAGGGGCCGTCCATATATTACGTCATTCTAAATTAGGGGGGGGGGGGTTGGTCTGCGGATGACGGAAAATGATAGATGGGGGGGCGGGTGTTTCGAAATTGACGTCATTCTTATTTATTTATTTATAGTTTATTTTTCACGTACAAAAAGATTATTTCTAAAAAGAAATTTCTTCCAGCACACCTAGTAAAATACTAGCTGCCCGCCCCGGCTTCGCCCGTGGTACTTACATGTATTATACATATAAACCTTCTTTAAGAATCAGTCTATCTATTTAAAAAATCCGCACCAAAATCCGTTGCGTAGTTTTAAAGATCTAAGCATACATAGGGACAGACAGCGAAAGCGACTTTGTTTTATACTATGTATTGATAATAAACACAATACTTAAATAATAACTACAACATTACATAATTAATAAGTCTCATACTAAGGAAAGATAATGTTCTTGTGATATTTTGCAAGTATTTAATGGTATTAATTATTGAACTCATTATTTATTTATTTATTACAAGGTCAAGGCATGTCTACATTATTTTTTTAAACTATAAATAACATCGTACCTATGAAAATATTTTGGGAGAAGGGGGGGGGGGTCATTAAGGGTCATTAAGAAATGACGATAGGATGATTATAGGGGGGGGGGGGTCTAAAATCTGAAAAAATCGATGACGTAATTTATGGACGGCCCCAAAGTATCTCTCATGCGATAATGGTTGGCGAATGGGTAAACATAGAAATGTCCACATATTGAGGTGTGAAGATACCAAAATAGACTACCGACCTGGCCATGTCCATATTAGGCGGGTAGATCTCTATGAACCAAGAGCACTGGTACACGAGCAGCACCGCGATGTGGAGAGCCATGAAAGCCATGACGCAGCGGCCGACCGCCGCGAAGCCGCGCGTCAGCGGCTGCCCCAGCGACCACGCCGTCGCCGCGCCAATGAACACCAGAAAGTACATCCCTGACGTCACACTCGGACGCATTATCCCGGAGAACATTATCAGGATGAGGCACAGGTACTTCCCTGAAATATATTGCATTTTGTGTTGTTGCAGCACAAACTTATTTTTACACGACTGACCAAAAAAGGAGTGTTATGTTTAAAGGGTTCATGTATGTACTCTTAAGTATATAAGTTTCTTTATTTCACTATAAGTCCTGAACGGCTGAACACATTTTGATGGGAGACGTATTTTTAGATTCCTTGCATTCTTCCAAGTAACATAGGCTATGTAAAAGTTGTCAGTCGTGTTTTTTTATTTTATTTTTTTATTAGAGTGTTTCTATTTTTTTATTATTAAATTTGTTGTATGAAACTGTGTGTGTTTTGTAGCTGCAAATAAAGATTTTTATCTATCTATATAAATGTAAAACTTTTTCAACTATATGAAGACTGGGAAGTAAACTTTTATTACCTACTCTTTAGTTAAATGTTTTTTTGCTTTCTTCTTTCAACGATTGAAAAGACTAAATATATTTTAACTAAAATAGATTTAGCAATTATTCTTTTATTTTTTAATTTTATTAAAGTACAGTACCTACGGTGTAGACTGAGCCAAGATTCGCGAGACTCAATGATAAGAAAGGTAACGTTTTCTTATTTATACAGTACATCAACGTAAAAAGTAACGTGTCCGTAACTTTTAATAACAAGTTACTTTTTACTTTGACTTTAATATTCAAGTTTATTACTCACCAGCACTCGTAAACAAGGGATATTGCTGATGATTGGTCTCTTTCTTTTCTGGTTCGTCCACAGGTTGTACTGTGAGTTTCTGTGCTAATATATATACTAACACTGAAGTCAATGTCATTATTAGCTGAAAATGTAATAAGAACATCTACACTGTAATTAAGTTGATAGAGACGACAGAAGAAATATCAAACCCGCTTTATTAAATCTTCCTGCGCCCTTCGACTCGGGCGTTAAACGAATTAGAGGTAATTTAAGTACCTATATCTTTAATATCCATGACAAGACGCGAGGGAAAAGAACGGTAGACGCAATATGCGTTTAGGGTTGTGCGTTAGTTTGTGCACATTTGAACGTTCTTGCAACATGCTAGGACCTATTTAGATACGGTTTTCGGTAATAAATTTGTCATATATCAGTGGTGGTCTTTAGATAGGTGAAATTATTTTAATTTAACAGTAGGAGCTGCACTAATGAGGAATTTTCCGAGACCCAAATAAAAAAAAAATAGTTCCAGATGACTTCATAGATGGCGCTTCATAAAAGGCAAGAGAAAAAGTTCCATAAAAAAGCGAAAATTCACGGGATTGGCATAAAAAAAAACACTTAGTAAAAAAACAACTAAAAAGTATCAATATTGTGAATCTGTTGAGACTTTTTTATACAGATTTTTTTTTTCTTAATTTAGCTGTCAGAAAATCGCTCATTGGAAAAGAGTAAAATAAAAAAATTGAAAATTTGTGAATAATATCATTTTATCCACACATAGAGGACCAAGAACAAGAATAACAAAATTGAACATTTTGAAAATACCTATAACGATTGATCAAAGCACTGTAATAAGTACAAAAGGAATTAAATGTTAACAAAGGCAGAATTTTATGTAGCGTGCGGAAATATAATATTCCGTACCTCTGGCGCTAGATAGTGTACAGCCATCACCGGTTCTATGGCGTCGTAGCCGACGAGGCCGAGGTTGAGGCCGATCCGTCGCAACAGCGGGAGGTCTGACAGCAGCGAGCCGTAGGGCTGGAACGACACCAGCACCGCGTGCCATGCTGCGTGGGTTATCAACAGTACCACCGACACCACTATGCTGAACTGCAGAAAGCGGCGGCAGGTTACTGAAAAGTGGAATATCTCCTGTCAGTATTTATGTTTTATTCTTTTTTGCATTATTTACATAGATTTAAGGGTTTTAGACGTTTTGTTTCAGAGACTTCTGAAATTTAGGCTTTTTGCTTTTTAGGTGATATCAGATTTTATACGTTTTCATTGATAGACGCTTTGCATTTTAGACATTGCTTTTGGACGATTTTCTTCAAAGACGTTCTGCAATTTAGGCTTTCTGTTTTTAAGTGATGTCAGTTTTTACATACATACATATTATTACGCCTTTTTCCCATGGGGTAGGCAGAGACTAGCGATTTCCACCTGCTACGATCCTTACAGATCTCTCTTGCTTCCACTACACTCATCACTCAGTCAGTTTTTAGACGTTTTGTTTCAGAGACTTCTGAAATTTAGGCTTTCTGCTTTTTAAATGATATTAGTTTTTAGACGTTTTGCTTCATAGACGTTCTTCAATTAAGGCTATCTGATAAAAATAGCACTGTATGTAATTATTGTAAATATACACAAAACAAACTTCCTTAATGAATGCAGTTAGAACACCGGCAAGTCGAGTATATTTTACTAACCCACATACTGGAATCACACACACGTAAACAAGCAAGCGAAGCGTGATAAGCTTTACATTCGGCGACCTCAATAGCCCTCACACTATTGCCGTGCAAACATAAGATATTTTCGCCTAGTGCAGCATTCACATTAATTAAACGAAAATAGATTTAAGAGTCGCCGGTTCGGTTATACATAGACTGTGGCAGTGGCAGCTGCCCATTATTTGAATTTAAGTACTATTTTAAGTCTCCAAAAATTTTTGGAAAATTAACTAGCGTTGATTTCAGTTTTTCAATATTTTTTCACACCTGACTATCAGACATGATATGAAATGAATCCATATAGACAAAAAAAAAAACATCTTTATAAATGCAAAAGTGAGTTTGTTTGTTACCTCTTCACGCTTTACCTTTTGAACCAATCTTCTTGAAATTTCGCATACACATAGCTGGAAGTACGGAGAAGGACATAGAGTACCTTTCATCCCGGGAAAAAGCACTGTTCCCGTGGGAAATTCACGCGGGCGAAAGTTAGTTCCAAATTATACTGAAAGTACAGCCAATATCTTACCTTCGCCCTTTTTAGTGTTAGTCACTTGAACAAGTGGTGCTATCAGGTACAGTAGCAAGTATATGAGGGACAGTCCGAATGGTCGCAGTGCTATACCTGCAAATAAATATACATTTTTAATATATTACCTATGATAAGCAAACATTTTGTTTATATTAATTTCAAGACTATGTTTCTTTAGCAGTAGGAATATCTAAGGGGACGAAGCAGTTTGATAACTGAAACTTCTACGCTTTTGTATGTTACATGAAAAGTCGACATTGGAGAAAAGTCACAGACATAATAAATCACGGGCGTCAACCCATGAAGGAGGTTCGTTTCATAGCGGACTCTCGGGACTTAAGTCAACGTTCCACCACAAATTGACCTTCAACTGTTGAAACTACTACTATTCTTAATAGCATGTTGAAGTTCAACATGCTATTAAGAATAGTATTAGAGAAAAAAACTAATTTCGGAAACTTCACTAAAAAAAATTCATAAGTAAATCGTACTTATAAAATCGTACTCAAAATGTGAATTCAGCTTAAAAAGGTATACAGTTTAATTTTATTTTTCATTTCTAAAATACTACGAAAACAACTCAAGTTTGCTTTGGCCAACCCAAATGTCACAGTAACATTTTGATTTTGTTCCACTTCGTTTTATACCGCGCCCCATTTCACCCCCTTGCCAGCCGCACCGCACTCGTAAAGACCCGAGACAATACATATACAAAAAATACTTTCATGTTATAAAAATAATTTCTTTGATATTTAAGTAAATGGAAGCCATCAAAATCTTCAATTAAATCCTTCCAAGAAACGCCGCGGCCACAAAGGTCTTGCATAAACGTAATGAGTAACCGACAAAGTATGTCAACATAATTTTATAGCTTGCAGATTCAATTAGACCCATACCCATATGTAAGTTTCATTCAGCATGCACAAGTCAGTGACTTGTTACTAAGTAAATAAATAAAATATTATTTCTGGCAAAGATGTTGATTTCTGGCGATACACTTAAATAGGGCCTTTTCTGACTTGTCACTGCGGTTTCGGTACACGGTATCTGTTTGCTCGGTATAGGTACCTACGCAGATGCCCTTCTTCTCTCTTCTCTCAGCCGAAAGACGTCCACTGTTGGACAAAGGCCTCCCCAAGGATTTCATCCTTGGAGGGTTTTGCCGTAATCGCCACGCTTGGCAGGCGGGTTGGCGATCGCAGTGTGATGGCATAGTACGCGGAAAGATGCTGCTGCCCATCCTCCGGTGTTTTAAATCCCTTAGTCGCCTCTTACGACACCCACGGGAAGAGATGGGTTGGTGCTATTCTAGGGCCACACCACAGGCCACGCAGATGCCCTAGGGCTCTTTAAAATTAGGTGTTTACTATAGTTCCTAAATTCGGGATTGTCTACACCTACACTACAGAAATAATGATGATACATGAAATCCACCGGTCATCAATCTTCTCCAAACATTCTTCTTCTTCATGCTCAATGTCCTTCTTGTCATTAGCTCTGCGGAACAGCTCAGCCGCATTCGCTATCCCGGTCCACTCTCGGATGTTACGCAACCAAGACTTCCCGTCTTCCGACCTTTCTCTTTCCAGCGACTTTGCCCATCATTATCAGCTGCAGGAGGTCGTATCGCTGATGTCTAAGAACATGACCTAGGTATGAGATTAGCCGCTTAACAGTAGGCATGAGCGTGCGTTTTGGCCGATTCGCTGTAGAACCGTGGCATTGGACACCTTCTCGGTCCAGCTAGAGAGCATGCGCCTATAAGTCCCCATCTATCTCCAAACATTAGACAGCTTTAAAATTAAGTTTATATTAGTTTTACTTTGTAGCTCAATGTAGCAAAATAATTGAACAAACTAGGTAAGTATTATTTTAAAATAGGATCCAGCAATGACCAAAGTCTAGACATAAAGGAAATGATTCACATCCGACATGAGATGTGATAATGAAGGCGTAAGAACTGCGATATAATGATGTCACGTCATTAAGGGTAGGTACCTACCTACCAAATGTGTCCTAGTCATTGAATTAGAAAAATATATGTAGTCCAAGTCCATATTTTATTCAATAGTGAAAAAATAAATAATGTCGCATTCTGTCCAAATCCCACTAATTTGATTCAAGGACCAATTTTAGCATTGTTCTATTGTATGTATTACTTGACATCCTGTAATATTCACATTAGTAGAGGTTGCATGCACGTGCAATAATAACAACATACTAGGTATTGTCTGTACTGCGAAGATTGTCTGTCCGTGGTAATTAAATAGCAAAACCCATTATCATAGCATTCATAATATGCTTAATTATGTGATTACTATCGGTAATGTCTGTCTAGTGAAACATTATATGACTGACTTCATACATAAAGTTGATGTTTATATTAGGTAGGACCTAACCAATCGATTTTTAAGGTTCCGTACCTCAAAAGGCAAAAACGGAACTCTTATAAGATCACTTTGTTGTCCGTCTGTCTGTCAAACTTTTTTACTCAGGAACGCTTAAGTTGTAATTAAGTAATATCAAATACTCGGATCCATAGTCTCTTTCAGCAAAAAAATTAATTATCAAAATTATACATCAACGCGATCAAGAAATATTACCGTAAATGTTGCGATTTTTGGCATATTTTGCGATTTTAGACAGCAATCAAAACCTATGGGGTGCTTCCCGTTGACCTAAAATTATGAAATTTGACAAAAGGCAAGGTCTAACAGTACTTATACAGGAATTAATCTAAACATGGTAAATATGTTGTTGAAAGTAAAATATAAAGTGGTACAAACTCATTTTTGCGCTCGATGCAGTATGAATCCTAGGGATTGAACTGCAAAGTTAAATTTGTTTTTGAGACTAGTTGGCCTTTTAGCTAGAGCTATAATGTGAGATGCTTTGCGTGTAGGGAACCATCGGTGCGCGAGCTTGACACGCATTTGGCCGTTTTTTTTCGTGTTGTATATCTATTTCTAAAAATAAAATGCTTTTAAAGATTGCATTTTAGTTTCGATACGAAAACTGCAATGCGCCAAATTTTAACTCATATGCATTTTATTCTATGAAACAATAAAAATTTCTACGAGGAAAGTTATTATTCAGATAACAACGCCCCAATTTAGGAATAATCGCAGATTCTCTAGAAATCTTTTTTTGTAGAAATCTTTATTTTGTTTACAAAATCTGCCATGATCGTTTCCTAAACATAATAAATACAATGAACTCTCTTAAACACTGCGTAGGTGGCAGAGCCATTAGAAAAACCGAATATCTTACAGCTTTCTGAAATGAAGTATCTATTCGGTTGTGCTAAGTACTCTGTCTCTCTCTCTCTCAGCCAAAAGTACTACTTATATAGGCACAGAATTAATATAAGTACTAAGTAATATAGGTTTAATTAATTAGTAGAGAGATTCTTAATCCATAGGTCAAATGTGATGTCCAACCACAAAAATCGAGAGTTAGGTAAAGTTCCACGTAGGATTAGGTATTCCTGACGAAATCCCTGACTTCACAACAAAGGGGTTTGGGTAATTTTGTATGGACCAGTGGCGTCATTTTTATTTTTCGCGGCCAGGGATAATTTTATTACTATTTGATAGCACCCTAATAAAGAAACATATCGTAGTGGTAAACATTGTTCTAAGTAATATCGGAGCTGAGGTATGATGTTTTAAAATATATATTTTTTGCCTGTAGTTCACAAGAATAATACACATTAAACGTTACACTATGGCGCTAATCTTAACTAAGAGCTGTAGAAAAAGGCAGAAATAGGAGAAGAAGGTAAGAAAACCTTCCTTTAATCAACGGCGGATCCAACTTTCGGGTCAGGGGGGGTCACATGGTCAAGTGCGTGGTCGATACTCAAAATAATCCCGAGAACATTCGAGGGCTTATATTCCAAGGAGGGCTATGACCTGAAGGTTGACGCCCCTCCTCCCCCCGCCTCTCATCAGCCCTTGTGTTTAACTATATTAACGTAAACCTATTGGGTACATTTTTCTGATAATAGTACATCTAGTTGTA
Organism: Ephestia elutella; assembly: GCA_018467065.1. Taxonomy (NCBI): domain Eukaryota; kingdom Metazoa; phylum Arthropoda; class Insecta; order Lepidoptera; family Pyralidae; genus Ephestia; species Ephestia elutella. Next base: position 5,907,562 of record CM031567.1, on the reverse strand, counting down.
TATCTCTCCGCGCAATAGTCGTCGAAACCGCGCGACCTTCGCGTTGTGGCCAGCGGCTAAGTTCACAAGTTCTTCGTGCAACTACGTCGTAGTACTCACGTGATTGGTCACGAAGCTATTGGCATGATTAGCGGAAACTTCTACAGGTGGATCAACAAAAACTTCTACAGGTTGACCTGTAGTAGCTTGCACATTAACTTGTTGATCATAGCGCTGAGATGCCCTGCATATTTTGTCTTCTGTATTAAACTGTAATAAGTGGACACTAGTGTTAAACGCTACCAACGTACAGAAGTAACTTCTGTACGTCTTCCCACCTTTCTAACCAAATGACGAAATACGAACCCACAGTCAATATGCTGGATAGAAACTTCAGTATAACCCAGTACCAAAATATCTTGGAGTTACCTTTGACCTTAGCCACACTTAGGCCCGACACACATAAACAAACTGTGTAAAAAGCTCCTAACTCCTAGAATATCTTGCACAAACTGGCTGTAGACACTCAGCTAAATCAGATGATGAGAACAAACACTGCTCCGTGAAGCTACAAACATCCACAGAAACCCTAACCTGCTGGTACATCACCTATAAGTTTGCCAAACCGCCACTACACCGTCTGAAATCACGGCCATCATCACAGCAAATCGTAAGCGAACTCCTTAACACCGAGCTGTACACAGCTAGTAAGTAGGAGTGAAATGCTAATACTCCGAAAACCATTCAGGTCAACTAAAATCCCATAAAAAACTGGTTGTAACCTTGGAGTGTATGGTGTCAGCTTAACAGAGCACGAACTGGATGCGGACAGAGCAACGATTTTATGGCTAAGCGTGGTTGCCGAAAGTTATCGCCGTGCGAATGTGGAGCTGCACTACAGGACGTTGCGCATATTGTTAAAGATTGTCCCCTGTTTGACTTTTTTGACTCATGGCTTGCGCAGTGAAAACAGTCCTAGGACCAACGGCATATCCTGTATGGGCAGATACCCCCTCCATGTCGTCTAAAGAGCTGAAATAGCTTCCTTAGACTGTCTTGCATCCTAGACCAGGAGGCAAAGAATACTACTACCGAAACAAAAAATATCCTTTTTCCTACCCCAATATCCTCCCTGCTGAAAAGTTCCCACCAGGTGGCGATCTCCCCTGGGCAGTTTGGAAGTTCTTAAACAGACTCCGGGCTGGTGTAAAGACATGACATGATAACAGCAAAAAGAGGAGCTTTTCTAATCATAACCTGTGAAAATGTGATGCGATTCAGTCAATAGACCTTCTGGCATGTCCCAACTCTGCCCCACTTCTTGCACTATGGAGAACCTTAACGAGGCCAACGACAATGCAATTACCGTGGCCACAGAGGGTGTTTCCACGGTCTTGGGCTATGCTCTCCACTTCGGGCTAGGCCAGCCCGATTGTCTTGACCTCCGCTGCAATAGTGCGTCGCCAGGTCTGCTTGGAACGGCCAACTTTGCGCTTGCCCTGGGGGTTCAATTCCAAAGCTTGCTTCGGGATATGTGAGGGATTCCTTCTCAGTTTATGACCAATACATGACCACTTACGGCTCCTGATTTGGAGGTCTATTGGCATTTCTCGGCATCGTTCCCACAGCTGTTCATTGAAAATCCTTACCGGCCAGAAAATGCCAAGTATTTGACGCAGGCAGTGGTTCACAAAGACCTGAATCGACGGCGCGATCTTTTTAGTGACCTCCCAAGTTTTACATCCATTTTACAGGACTGTTGATTGACTGACTGACGTTTGACCGAAACATTTTGAGTTTCACTCTGAGGGACTTTACTTTTTGGAACGCCACACGGGCCGGTGTTGTGCAAAGGCGGCTCAAACTTTATATATCCTAGCAGCAACATCCTTTTCCGCACCGCCAGACTTCGAGACTACACTTCGCGTTGATTTTAAGGACAGCTTTTGAGGCCTCTCGCTGCAGCTCGTCCAGTTTAGCTTGCATGTCGACATGCTTAAGACTGAGCAGACACAGGTCATCAGCGTAGTCTAGGTCATCCAGTTGATCGGACAGTCCATTCTTTGTCGTCGTTCACTATGAGCATTATATACCCAGGGCGATAAGAAATAAAAGAGGCGAGAGAAGACACCTTTGCCTGACTCCGGCGTGAAGTGCAATATCTTGAGAGATTAGTCCTTTGTGAGCAATTTAAGAGAGTTATTTTAATATAGGGCTTTTAGCAGGTCACTAATCTTGGGTGAAACTCCGATTTCGTCAAGCCGGCGGTGCCAAATACTTGGCCAAATGGCCAATGCAATGTATCGAAAGCTTTCTCGAAGTCGACAAACGTAAATTGAACGTAAGTGGCTTCTTCGAGCATGATTCGGAATGAATTTATTTAGTCCACGCAAGAGTGGTTGAAGCGGAATCCAGCCGTGGCCACATACTGGTCTCATTTAATTCAATTTAGTGATTTATTATTGCATTTGGATTTATGGGGGAGCATGCCCCCAGAAATTCGAATGGATGTATACATTATTTTTCTATACTCAAATAAACCTTGGAAACACTGCCGGGCTAACAATACGCACTCGACCATGTGACCCTCCCCTGACGCGAATGCTGGATCCGCCCTTGAAGATCTCTATACGTCTCATTATTGGGCACAGGTCTCTGCATGAATCATGGCTATAATGTAAAAAGTGAAACAAATTGAAGAATTGTAGATTCATAACAAAAAAAAAACAGTATGCCGTTACGGGACACCCGGCAGTTGTAAAAACATCTGAATATCGTTCGAAACTAGACTTGTTTCATTCTAATCGTACCGCATGTATAAAACCAGCATAAACAAAGCCATTTTTTACATTTTATTAGCATTATTGTTAAAATCGTATTGAATTGTTAGGCAAAAATATGAAAAATAAAATGCCTAATATCTCAGCTCCGATATAGTTTAGCTATATGTACTCCATAATAAAGTTTGATCCCCTTGATATGTTCTTTCAAAATAACCAAGTTTGGTGAGTGGCCGCGAAAATTGAAAATGACGCCAACTTTACCCAAACCCCTTTCAAATATTTTAGAGCCCTTCCACCAAGAGCATAAAGACGAAAAATAATTAAAATAATAAATGGTCAAGTGTCTGTTCGGCCTCATGATGCCTCATGATTTTTAGGCACCATCTTCGCCGAAGCGGATCTTCGCGGATTCCGCTGACTTCGCATCCAATGTATTAAAAAAAACACACTGGCATGTTAATTTGAATAATTATTCTATACCTTTAACGACGAAGAGGTCGCATGAGGCTTGTTATCGTAAAACGCCGCCGTGACTGAAGGATGATTGAAATTAAATTTGAACAGTAAATACACAGCCAGTATCATTAAGATGTAACACAAGCAAGTCATCCACTTGTGTGAAGGCCAGCAGCCGTCTAAAGCACTAATGCGTTTGAACAATAAGGTAAACGTAAACATGAGTAAGGATTCGTTTATTATGCTCACGGTGAAACGATGCATACTCGCGATGATAAGACAAGGGCCGGATAAATCTATGATTTATTTATACGTCGTAGTCGTAGCTTACAAATCGTCATCAAAAAATCAATTCTGAAACTAAATATGATTGTGGCAGTAATAATAGTAATTTTATGATACGAGTAAGTATATACCAAGATAGCCGTGAGAGTAGACATCAGGGCTTGCTAACCTGGTTAAAATTCTAAACCAGCTCACTCGATGCGCCATACATTAAAAAAAAGAGCGTTTTAAATCAGTTACGGTTGAGCAAAACCATATATTATTTCTGGTTATGTTCAAAGCGCGATATCATTTCAGTTCCTGTTCAAAATACCGGAAAGACCCAAAACATTTCGCTCTTTTCGACGATCGTGTTCTATCTCGCTCTAACTATGATTATTTCTCACTCTCGCTCGATATAAATCTAACCAATCTACACGTTGAGACTTGCAAATGCGTAAGTGAGATAAAACGCTGAGCGATATACCCGTCCTTGTCACTCGCCCGCGCGGGATTAACCAGGTAATTTCCGCTCGCGAGACCGATTCAAAAGGGTTTTCACTCCGATCGTAATGGCCCGAGCGTTACTGCGTAACCAGGTCAAAACACTTATTTTTTAGGTTTTTTATTAACCGGTTTCAAGCCCTGGTAGACATGCAGCAATTTGATCATGTTAATTTTCATGAAACGTCGACGATTCTTCAAAAATCAAAAGGCAACTACGAGAAAGGAATATTAGTATAAAAAAAAGAACGCAAAGAATCCAAAAAGTGGTAAGGAACCCGATGCAAAAACTGAATATGAATATGGACGTTTCGCTTAGAAAAACTCACATATTATGGAATACTGTTACTAGGTAATTAATGTAGAAATAGACGCACTCGGCTTGATTTTTCACTTCACGCTAGCCAAAAACGAAATCAGTACAAGCCAGTAAAACGGTACAAAATTGTTAAACCCAATTACTGCGCGTATTTATAGGTACTTACTGACACATATACAAGAAAGCTATAAATACAAAATGAACTTTCGTTCTACAAGTACTACGCTAACAATGAAATATGATAATTAACTAGTACCAATCCATTTTTTTTTAAACTTTATATTGGAATAATAACGCAGTAAATAGAGCGAACCTTCCCTAGGGGTTACTTACGTGCGGTCCAGTAACTCAAAATTTTTTATATTATTGTTTAGGATGGCTGTAAGTATTTAAAATAAATATGGCACAATTGAATAGCTTTCGCACTCGCCACCAAATTGGAAAAATCGAAAAAATCACCACTTTATTTTCGTTTAGGTGCATTTTCGCTAGAAGAATGTTCTACACAATGGTGTAGAAAATTAAATTTTCCGTAATTTACATTTTACATTTTGTTTCTAGGACTGACAGTTTCCGAGAAAAAAAAATCCTTTGCCTTAAAAAAATCTACCTTTTCAAACATTCGTCAATCTTTTCACTATAGAACGATGTGATCCAGTCACAACGATGTGTCATGACCTATTCTAGGAGAAAAAGTAGCTGCTACTTTTTCTCTTTTTAATTACCTGCAAAACGCAACTGGATGTTTTTTAACCAACCCTGCAGGGTGACGTAATATTTTAACTTTTACTTTTACCCCCTACTCCGTAGGGTTGGTTAAAAAAAATTACATGTGTTTTGTAGGTAATTTCCTTCAAATTTTATTCCAATATATATTTTCCTAGCAGAAAATAAAATATTATAACAAAAAAAACAATATTCCGTAGTTTTAATATTGAGTTTTACTCCCCATTATGCAGGGTTGGTTAAGAAAAATGCAAATTCGTTTTGTAGGTAATTAAATTCCCTACAAATTTTGTTCCAATACTTATTCTCCTAGAATATGCCATAACTAGATTACAGCGTTCTGAAGTGAAGTTTGTCAAATTTCCGAAAAAGAAGATTTTTTATTTTTATGAGCATCTAGCTAAAATGCAACTATAAACGAAAATGATATAAGCCTAAATCTGAAAGTTTTTTTTTTAGTTTTTTTAAGATTGCGGCGAGCGCGGAAACTTCACAAATGTGCAACTTTTATTTTGAATACTTACAATAATCCTACACAATGTTGTGATTCAAATAAAAAATTTAAGAATTACTGGACCGTATGCAAGTTGATTCTCGTCTATTTATTGGGTTATAAGACAATTGTATTATTAGGTCGGGCGCACACTAACACAATTTTACTTTATTTTACAATGCGATACATTAGACTATCCTTCCTATATTTATCACAAAAACAATGTTATTTTAACATTTACTGATAAATTAAGGTGAGAACTAGTGGGAAGGGATTGGGAACAATCATTGAATATGACCCATAAATAAAATACCGGCCAAGTGCTTGTTGGACCACGCGTAAAGTAGGGTTCCGTAGTCATTTTTGGCACCGCGCTGTTTTGCAATTCTTGCAAGAAAAAAGTATATATTTTTATTTTATTTATAATTTTAAAAGTATTCATCACAGGATACCCAAAAGCAGAGAAGAGAAGAGTTTCCGCGCCTGTTTCTTTACGTGAGTGATTTGAAGTTTATAGGTCCAAGACTTTAGAAATTACAGGGGGGACACCGTGTAAACGACTTTGGCGGGCTATATCTCGCAAATGGTAAAGCTGATAAAAAAGTGTTGTATGGAAACCCTAATTTATTTTCATAGTCCTTTTCAACGATACCACACACAAGGGGGTGCACTCTGTACCCTTAAAAAGGGGTAATTTTAATTTTTTGTATTTTTAAAAATGAGATCTATATGTGAAGTATCCTCGAACCAAGTTACATGCAAATCAGTCCATAAACGTAGAAGATATTCTGCTGTGACAGACTACGGACGGACGGACTGGACGATCTTATAAGGGTTCCTTGTCGGACTACGGAACCCTAAAAAGACACAGTTATGTTCTGACATGAATTTATAATTGAGTACAAACATGACATTGATATGAGCAGTCAAAATCAGCTAAAGCAAAAATATAATAATCTCAGCAGCGCCGCCGCTGCCGATGTCAAGTGTCAATCAAATAAGTTTTAATTCGATATGTTCACGAGATAATTTATAATGTAGGTTGCCAAAGGCAGTTAACCAGTTGAACTGAGCAGAGCAATGCGACCTTGTGACTCAGTCGACCGATAAGGCGATGCTACTGCCATTCGCCTTTATAAGTCGACCTGCCAAATATTGCACCTATATGATATTGATTCTCAATATCTATTAGGTACATTGTTATAAAAACGGCAAGTATATTAACAATAACAATAAATAATAATTAGTGAAGTCCGGTTGGCTAACCGTGTAAAAATAAGAACCAGTCACGATAACCCTAAAATAATGACATCATCGGTGATATCGACACCAATGCAAAAATAGAGCATATTATAGGTACCTACTAAAGCTTGAAATTCCTGGATTTAGAACCTAGATTAGACTGCTATACAACAACCGTGCCATTCGTTATATTGTTATACCTGTGTGACACTGGTACGACAGGTAGCATATATATGATCATGCAAATTAGATAACAAAAATAAATTAGAATAGCCGGTAATGAAATAATGAAATTCATGTGATTAGAGGCGCATTTATACAAATGTCACGAGTGTTTTCCATTTAATTAATAGAAAACCTCCGCCTCTTGTATGTCGCCTATTGTTTCGCGGAATAGATTTTCCTTTTAATATAACTAAGTGGTATATGTATTTATGTGTAATTAAGCTGGTGGTTGATACGCTCGGCGGGCGGCAGCGTTGGCGTGGCGTGCGTGTGATGTGCGATTACATCGCGAACATCTGGGAGTGTTCACTATATCCTCATGGTGTACGATTAGTAAATAAACATAAAATACTTCGTGAAGTATGGAATATCTTCTGACTGACTAGAAATTTCGTTTGCACCATCAATGGTTCAGACCTTGTTCAGACCAATGCCAATGGTGCAAATGAGACGTCGGCAAACCAACATTCGCAACGTTTAAAAAAACTAACTAAAGTCGTTGCTGACAATAATTCTTAAGTCTAGCTAATTTCTGCCCTCTTATACCAACTGGTATGGTAGAAATGATGAGGTCATGGAGAAGGGCTTACATGCAGTGATCTTGAACGGTCAGGCGTGTACCTACGCTCGCTCCTTCCCTCCCAATATTGGCATTGGCACGCTACTGGCGTAGAGGCATAGTACAAGTAGTAGAGGTGTATTTAAAAGGTCGAGCTCACAGAAAAACGCACTCTTCAACAGGCAAATTTGTACGATAAGGCATTTTCAGCGTGTTATAAAAAGGGTTACCCCATATGATTATTAGGGATAGCTTTGCCTCGACGCAATAACAAGCCCAATTCAATCCACCATTATCGGGCAAACGACAAAGGTCAACGGCGGACTTGGGTAAAATGGCCAAATAGCTAAATGGTATAGCACACATGAGCTTTAAAATCTGGAAACCTCAGAATACAGTCTGTATTCTGAGCTAGAAACAGTACGTTGGTAAAGGTGCAAGAAGCTCTTCGAAATGATTATTTCGCAGTGACATGGGAATAGGGATGATGACTGGGTAAAAAATAAAATATATGATGCTATTTAAATAAAGAAATATTATAATTGAATGTCACTTTAATTGATCAATTTTATTTATAACATGGTTTACTATTTTTTAGTTCTAATTAAAGTATATTGGGAATGCTTTTTGACTCCATTAAAAGTGACGTCACTGTTGAGTACTGTCATACAAGTCCCATATAAATTATTGTTTTTGACATTTAGAAAAAAGTAACTAATTTGACTTGTTGTCATCTACCCTATTCAACCGGTATCGGTCAGACATTGTGATTCAGGCTAGAAACAAGAAAGCATCAACAAGCTTCAAAAGCAGGATCTAAACATTTAAATTTATGCACCGTTTTTTGAGGAGCTCATCTAATATCTCTAAAGACATTTTATTAAAAGGCTCTTAAATCCGACCTCTACAATTTTGCTAAATAGGTAGGTACTACCGAAAATAACATTTGATATGTTATTTGCTATACTGAAGTCATCTTATCTGTACACTCATGTCCCTACTTACATCGGCGTACTAAGGACACCCTGTTAATACGTTTCGCTAAATACATATTAAGGGCTCTCAGTAAGTGAAAACGGCAATATTGGCTGTTTTCTATAAGCTGCTGTTTAAAGAATTGAAGACTTTTCGCCCTGAAATTTCTGATATGTATTGTAGAACGTATGTTTAAAGGGAGGACTGTTTCCAAAACACGATGGGAAAAATTTTGCTCGATAGAAAAAAATCCTGAAGTTACCTCTAAAATTTCATATGAATACAGATAACATCCGTGTTTTATAATAAAAAATGTTTTAAAATCACCAACACAAAGGTATTTTACCTTTTCGATTTCGTGACTGATTTAAATTTTTGAAAAACTAAACATTTCTATTAACTTTTTGATAAAAATGTAAATGGCGCGCAACCGGGACGTCCCCCCCCCCCCGCCTCAGCCGCTTCATATGAATTTTCGCTGACCGCCTAACCCCCCTTAATGGAAATAGCAGGAAATAATGGTACTTGAGATGCTTCGTCGAATAGAAAGGAAGCCGAAGGTTAAACTGACTAGTTTTATTTCACGCTGACGTAGGTGACGTATCTCGGCTATTGTAACGTCGTTCAATACAAAAGCAGTATGGATAACCAGGGGTTCAGTGGCAGAGTGGACGGCCAGCTTAATTAATGGCGCTTGTGGGTCGGGTGTGGTCCATTAGCTGGACAAACATCGAGGCCTCACGCCAGTCCGCAATATACTCTTTCACCTACTTTGAAGTAATCTGAACTTTACTGCTTAAAATGAATTTTTTGGTTGATGAAATTGATAAACGACACAAACCTATTGGTGAAGCAGTAATTGAAGAAAAGATGAAGGATGAAAAGATACTACCACTAGATTTCGGAATTTTTATGAACAGACGATAAAACGGCACCGAATAAAAATTTTGGCCGGTCACTTATTAAAACGAACCTAAAAAATTTAAATCTACCTAACCTTGAACCGTAAAGCAAGATCATGATAATCAGGTTTTATGTAACATTTAAGCTTTTGGGTAAACATTTTATGAATACTTGCATTTATATAACACAAATGTGTAGATAGAAGTGACATGTCGAACTAATTAGTGGCTTATTAGGCAAATTTATCTATTCTACCTAGGTACCTTGCTATGTTTATCGCTCAATGATAACCTCACACTTTATGGGAGGCTTTTATGGAAGGTGGAAATCAGTTTATAACTCGCTAACTGGTGCAAACAGAGGGATGGGCCGAGTTCCGAATTGTCGGATTTATGAGCCATGCCGAAAACGGGGTCAGGACGTGTGTCCTTTACGAGCATAGCGCTGATTTCCGTTCATTTCAATACTTCAAAATGTCGAAAAAAGTTAAATTAAGTAGGTCGACCCTAGTTTATTTTTCATGAATTTCGTTCGAGGTTTTCATTCGTAAAAACTGAAATTTAGAGGGATCATTTCAAATAGGCCCTATATACGAGTACTATGCAATGCAATAGGAGCATTATTCTCTTTAAAACTAAAAAAATACGAAAGAACCAGGAGGCCAATTCTCGCGTTTGCGATATTTTATCGAATTTGATAATATATCAAACTTCTTTTATCGAACAAAATTATCACAAAAACCTCCAAAATGGTATTCTCGAACCTATTCGACATAAAACTCGATATTATATCGAAAACTAGGGCTTCTCTAATTGAAAACACGTTCCTTTTTCTCGATTATACTTAACTACAATCGAGAAATTTATGTTTTACTTGTTTCATTAAATATTTTATGTAAAACCATTGTTTTAATAGTGAATTTATGTAAAAATAGTTATAATACTTTATTTTATGTAACTTAATAAGCTCCAATGCAAATTTATAAAATGCAAAGAAAATTAAATATTTTAGAGTTGATGGAGAGAACGGAACGCGAGGATACTTGTCATTGTTTGGTTATGTGATATTTGTTATCGGAGTATCAATTATATTCTTATGTATGATATTGTTTCTTTACGAAATTGAATTGAGAAACAAATAAGGTATGGTACTCGAGGCAGAAAAAAGCAAAGTATGTATCTATCCAAACCTCTATATTAGGCTTCAATAAAATAATTTTATGTAAATAAACAATGATTTCCAATAAAATTGAATACAAAATCGTCAGCATTCATATTTTACTAAACCATAGCTGAATAAAAATACAAAGCGTCTTGTAAAGTACGAATATTATGTTATTCAATAGCTTTGAAGCAACAAATATCACACACGATATGGTTTTCGGCCACGCTCGACCACTCGATGCGTATCGAGGGCTGACGCTGGATAAATGTCACATTTGAAATCACGAGAATACGCAATTTCGATATTTATCGATATCCGCCATGTTTTTTCGATAAATGTCGAAATTGATATTATATCGCAGATCCGAGAATTGCCTTCCAGTTCTTTACGAGTGCGAATAAATTGGCGCGCCTACACGAAATCATTGTGCCTATTTCTATCTTACACATGACAGAACTCAGGTAGTTGATGATGATGAATGCAGCCAACCATGATTCCTGTTCTAGGTGTTTATACCCATTGGTAGGTAATTTTGTCAACTGCACTAACATTATAATATTTTTGGGGTTCATGTATGTGAGTTTTCATTTCATCCATTTGACCAATAAGAATTTTGGTTCCGTCTCTGCGTTGATATACCAATCAGTCAGCGTCCGCCGCGGTCAGCGAACAATTTTAAATACAAAGATTTTTTTAAACCTCCTGTATATAGGCGTAATCCAGATCCCGAATCGCGTGTTAAAATGGCATGCAAATTTTGGAGGTAACGCAATGAAAGGGCCGTAGGCAAGGCCATGGCAAGTCGGTCAACGGGTCATAGTACGAATCACGTGGACGCACCCATAATCAACCGGCGCACCCAGCAGGAGGATACATTACTCCTTCCCTGCATTGCGACGATGCGTGGGCGGCTACTACTTCTGTGCTTTCTACTTACCAACTTCTTCATCATAAAACTCTATCAAAGTGTGGGGATCGATAGTGAGTCCAAAATAGTCCAAATAGTTACAACATTTCTGTTTACTTGCCCTCTTTTTTGTATAGTCTAAGATTTTCGGCCTTCAATAAGTTTATTATAAAAACCAGCCCTTTTCGGTGTTCAAACCTTTTGTACTTTAAATTCTTTTGGTAAACTTTAAGTTCTTTTGGTATAATCCCTATCTCCATCTCCTGATGGAGACATCCCTATAAATCCGACTTTTTGTTTTTTAATTTATTATCTGTTTATTTGTCGTTGTCTTTTATGACTCGAATTCGATTGCTCACCTCGTCCTAACATGCTCATATAACACATGCCATCGACAGATAGGTAGCCGCCGGCGGCGCCGCGTTAAAATTATTTTGCCTATTGTAAGCCGAACACGCAATAACCATTAACACGACTGTTAAAAAAAAATCTTAGCCGCGTCTTGATCGACTAGATGATGACGTAATCTCTATTTCGGTAGTGTTGATGCAAAAGTGGCAGGAATAAAATAAATAATATTATTAGGCAGCGCGGCGTGACCTGCAAGCGCGCCTTGTAGCGTTTTGTGGAGCCGCCGCCGGTCGCCGGCCGGCTTCGGTTGATTGCGTCACGGTAATCACAAATATGTCGTGCTGCCGGAAAACCAGATTCTTTCAACAGAAAGCAACCATCACATGTATTTCATAAGCCCAGACCAAAATGTAATGTAAGTGTTTTAATAATTTCAGTTTCAATAGTCTTTTATGGCGAATTTGATTTGGCGTGTCCTCTTTACACATAGACCTCCTCCAGAACCTTCCAGCGCCTCTAGTCTCTGGACAGCCTGACTCAGAGGACCTGCCACCTTCTTTATGTCACTAACCAGTAACCACTCTCATCTTTGGCCTACCCTTTTTTTGTTTGGCTTGAAGGCGCGGCGGCGTCCAGCGTCCAGTCCATATTTACGTTTTGATAATATTTTAAGATTTTAAAAAGCTGCAGAAATTCGAGCTCATAAAATATTTGCCCACATGGGAAATAAATACTTGGCAGACCAGCATATTCATATGAAATAGAAAAAGGCTGTCTTTTCCAAAAGTAGGGAAAGGGAGAGAAGGTCAAACTCTATTAAGTTAAAATTCATAAACTTGTTGTTTGAACAATATTTTTATACATTTTATCTTTAAACTAGGTGCTCCTGTGGGTATTTCAGAATATTATTAATTTTATTTATTGACAGTTACCTACATATTTGTTAGGTTTATGTAGCTTACATGTTTTTATATGTAGGTAATCAAAATTTGTACAAATATGTAGGAAAAAAATATCAAGTAGGGAAAAAGAGTGAGTAATTGTTTAATTTGAAAATTATTTTCTTATTAGGATGATAATACTTACTGAGTAGAAGGCCCGCTGGCAGCACCAAGCGGACCATTAATATTGTACAATAATTTGTAGACATGATGGTATCTGAAAATTATTGTTTCTATTAATATTACACAATAAAAAAATAGAAAATAGTACAAAAAGTAGTTTTATTTCAATATCCTTATGTGTTTATTTCCGTGTAAATAAGCAAAAGCTTAACTGAGAATAATTTATTCATATGACCATTGTTTCCCAAACAAGTTATATCATCACAACAATATTAACACACCTAAAAATGCAGCCAATTTACTTACAATAAGTATGATATTTCTTAAAATATGAAGCTGATATTTTTTTTAAATAATGTGTATCTATGCAGATAATATAACTTGCAAATACCACCAGTGTAGGAACCCAAACCAAAACAGTCTTTATGGATCACACTGACAGCATAGAATACTTACCTAATTTAAGACATTGAGGATTAAACATTTACAAATTATAGTTTAGTACGATATAATCATTATGATTGCAGCCACGAGAACATAGGCATTGTCGTTCACAATATCTACAACTTAAAGAAACATATGACTGGTTTACTGTAATCAGGTATCTTCTTATTTTTTAGTGTAAGATAAACCTATGTCACATCGCCATCTCTTACCCTCTTTCTCGTGTAATAAAGACAAGTGTTATAGCTCTTATAATATCAGAAAATGTTGTATGTAAACATATGCTAAAGTTAGATTTTCAAACTGTACATACATGCGGTATTCAAAACAATCTCTACGGTTCAAAATATCATTCTCGGTACTCACCTATATCATAAGTTAAGTCTCTTCATTGGCACACAACCACTTCAAACTTATAATCATATTACGAGTACATTTTTATCAAATAATTCACATATTTTATAAATGATAAAATTCGTTTTTCCACCAAAGAGTAATGGACGACCAACACCAATCCCATCTGAGATGACACTGACTGATAAGACAACTGACAAACAAAAACAAATCTGTCAAAAAGTAAAAATCAGACTGTCTAAAAACCAGACAGTGACATTTGACATTGATTGATAAGAGTTCCGTTTAGTTTACAGAATAAAAATTAAAACCGGCTAGTGTTGTCGGTTGTCGTACGAATTACGATTGCAAGCTAGCGAAATATTTCATAAAATATTAATTAATTGTAAAATAAATGTATTACAAGCTTTATTAATATTTAGCGGTAAATGAAGTTTTTCTTATAATTAATATAATATTTATAAAAATCTGAAAAATTTAAATAAATCGGCAACGATGCACAGCACGCACTGTCAAAATTTTATTTTTATTGCGAATTAATGGCGTAGCCAGGTGAGTTTTCTTGTTTATTTCTTATTTCATAGTGTTCTACGGTTTTCATTTGTTTTGCCCAAATGTTTTCATCTAGCAAATTATTTAATCTGTTATAAGTCAAAATTTTTTCAGCTAATCCGTTTTTATTACACGAGAAACAATTTTACGAGTAATGAACACGTATTGGATTTGTTCCGAATTTATTCGCTAGGATCATTGTCATCACTTTCACTTTTCACACGATTTGTTTTATTAGTGGTTCTAGTGTGCATTCGCTGCATTGAGGCGCAGTCGCCATGGATGAGTGAGTTTCCCGATAGTTCTCTTTGTTGGTTGTTTCACTGAGAATAATTATGACAAGGTTACTCATATCCGAAAAATTGTGCCTATTCGCAGCGATTCACGATGTGTGTGTTCGCGGTTAATAAGGGGCACAGAGCACATCAGTTTACTATTGTTTAATTCCTGTCATTATTTGTGCAGCACCATGTCGACCCTTACGAAAATGACCCGCACGGTAAAAAAACTGGAGGTTCCTAGACCCCTGAAATCAACTACAAGTTCCGCTCACAACCGCAATTCAGTCTTGGACGTCAAAATAAACTCTGGTAAGAATATAGGCGAATGGCCTATTTGTTTATATTTTAGTTTTATGATTGTTGCCAGTCTCATATACTTACACCCATTACTATACAATTTCTAGCATACTGAGTAGCCACAGGCAAAAGCTAGCATAAAAATCAAAATCATTTATAAAATATTTAGCATAGGCACCTACATAAGCTGTTCATATTAGTGAATGAGTCATTCGTATATTTTCAGTTGATGACCTGATAGTTTTGACTGAAGCGGTAGCTTATCAAATGATGCAGGGGAATTATGACCGTGCGCTTCAAAGCAATGTAGCAACTATGTATTCTAACCTCAAGCTCTATGGCGCTCAGCTCGAATCTCTTTACAAAGACTTTCTTGACAGGTTGGTAATTGCTTCAACATACTCTTTCCTATCCTGAAGGTTGATTTTCAATTATAATTTTAGTATTAAGCTGGCCTTTTTATACATATGTTCTAATAATTTCGACTAATACTTGGCTCTGTATTACTTGTACAATATTGTTAAATAGTGTTATTTTCTTTGCTTTTATAAACTTTGCTCTAGCTAGATATTACTACTTTTTAAATAGTACATTTCCCAATTCCAGGTATTTTGTTGTATTCCGTAATGGTTCTCAAGATGAACGCTTGGACAAAAAGACGCGTCTTCATCTTCTTGAGTTGATTGAGCTGCGGGCCAAAACTTGGCAAGGCTCCGACTACATGAGTCAGTATTACAGGCACCGTGGCACACATGCAGAGGTATAGACAAATTGATTTTTCTTTGCTTTCAAGATCATAACCAAGTCCTAATTAAGTGTTAATATTTTTGTTTAGGTCATTTCTCATCTAACCTCCTTAACTTATCATGAGATATTAAATACGAGGCTTTCTTTCTTTTAATGTAATTTTTTATCACAAACTAGTTGCATCTATTTAACCTGACTTTTTTTTTATGTGTATGTAATTAATAGAGGCTGTATTGTAGAATATACACCATTTGGGCCAGTCAGCTCTGTACAGAAGCTCATGCTGTACTCAGTATTGCAATTTAATTAATTGAAATAGTTGATAAAAAGATAGTTTCCAAACAAGCTCCAGCATGCTCAGATCACTTAATTCTGCAAATGGTCTCAACAAGAACAGCCAAATATAATTAAAAAAAAGTGGTAGCCACTGTTGGTGCCGACAATGGAGGGAGCGAGTTTCCAAACCAGCTCCAGCATGCTCAGATCACTTAATTCTGCAACTGACTCCAACAAGAACAGATGATAGCCACTGTTGGTGCCGACAATGGAGGGAGTGAGTTTCCAACCCAGCTCCAGCATGCTCAGATCACTAAATTCTACAACTGTCACTGTCAGCCACTGTTGGTGCCGACGATGGAGGGAGCGGGCACGGGCGGCGCGGCGTCCCCGACGCTGGCTGCGCCCGCCGAGCCGCCCAGCCTGCTCGCGCCCGGCGAGGTCATCAAGCCCTCCGGAAAGTTCCCCAAGCCCACCAAGATCCCCGGCAAGAACTACTCCAAGGACGAAGTAGTCATCAGGAACGCTGATTCCGGAAAAGGTAATCTATACTCTATACAAAAATCCCTATATGAATCTAGGGGAGTTGGGTGAAATGGTCCCAGCATGAGTGGACTGATCACCCGTCTGGGGCGCTAGCGTCCCCAAAAAGTAAGTAACTGTGTTGGGCCCGAAGAATGCAAAGACCAAATCTTTAGCGACTGACAGAATTGAAGCAAGGAGAACATCAAACCATTACGTCATTTGTTTTCACTGTGATTGTTCCCACTGATATGTCATGATTGTCCCACTGAAGTTGGCTAAGCTTTTGTGGGAAAGCACCCTTATGGTTCTTTTCAAATAATTTGCATGTCTAATTAAGTTTACCAAGGGAGCATGACAATGTCAATAGTTCTGCTTATCTGTTCTGTTTTCGGATTTTAAATTGTGTAGTTTATAAAGATGCATGTTGATAAGAAGAGATAACTGTAAATTGTATTACATTGTTTACTTAGCCAGATATAAGTAAATGTGAGGTATGCTTCAGGATCTACCATTATGGATCTTTATTAATGCAAATATGTATGTTATAGTACTAACTAGTATAATGTGTACTGTTGGGAATTAAGTGGGACTTAATGCTATTTTGGGGCTCAGTCGAAAATGCCTAATTAAATGCGAAAATGGACCAATTTTTACTTTTGCCATTTTTGGAAAATTACGGCCTGGCCACGGGGACGGGCGACGGCGACCGGCGGCACGACTGATCGCGCGGCGCGTTTGACAGGCCACGGGCAGTCTCGGTCGCCGCGGCGACCAGAGTAGACGAAGATCCGAGAGCAACTTGTCTTTATCAAAGTTATCTCGGTATTGCTTAGAAAGTAGTAATTTTTTGGTTGAATATATAATTAGCTTTCCGAAGCAGAATAAAATAAAAAAAAAACATTAACCGCTACAAAATAATTTAATACAAGAAAAATCAATCAAAAATATTGAAAAATAAACAATCGCAACAAAAATAGCAAAAACACAAAAAAAATAGCACTTGTACTGTCCTTATGGGAGATGTTCACGCTCCGACGAACGACCGGCAAATGGGCGAATCGACCCTACGCAATTGCTTATAAGGGCGCGGTCGACGTAAACAACATGGCGGCCGTCAGTCATCCAATTCGGCCTCTCCTGACTGTGCTTCGTCCCCGAGCACCTGGTCGCCTGGCCCATCCACTAGGTCCGCCACATTGTCGGATGAAGAACCAGCATCATCGTCTTCGTTATCTACGGAAATATTGAGGACATTAGTGGCGAGATAAAACAAAATTGCCTATCCTTTCATACAGATCACATTCAAGGCCCTCTTTCAAAAATAACACTCAGCAACAAACATTCACATACATTTATGTACTGCCTATTTCACAGACATATCATCACTTCGAAAAGTGATCATACGTCCGTGCCTGAGCTACAAGTTCACTTGCAAAATAAATGCACACAAAACATTTCATCCATCTTCTATCATTATAACACTGCTGCAGTGCTCTAAAGTTTTGGCTAGCTAAATAAGCCTATACGATCGTAAACCCCACGTGTTTAGGGCAGAGGCGGGATGGTGCATCGCCAGCATTGCCCATGACACCGGACAGAGGCAGTATGACGCTTGTCCCACCGTGTGTAGGACGCTCGTCCATGACACGAACTGGACGGAGACAGTATCTCGCACGTCCCACCGTGTGTAGGACATTCGTCCATGACACGAACTGGACGGAGACAGTATCTCGCACGTCCCACCGTGTGTAGGACATTCGTCCATGACACGAACTGGATGGAGACAGTATCTCGCACGTCCCACCGTGTGTAGGACATTCGTCCATGACACGAACTGGACGGAGACAGCATCTCGCACGTCCCACCGTGTGTAGGACATTCGTCCATGACACGAACTGGACGGAGGCCATCCGGCTCTCGGTCCACAACACGACGACTCGCGTCGACCAGACAGGCAACGTGCATGCCCATCTGCAGCAACAGAGGCTCTCAAGCCTCTCAGCAGCACAAGTGCCTGCCCGCCTTACAGCTGCATACCCTAGAGAACTAGGACATAGCTGTAACACACAAATGAAATGAAATTAAACTCACTTTCAAAGAAGGCGGCACAGCTATCGGGACACCATTCCCCTTTCCACATAACCATATATTGCGCTGCTGCCTGGGTTGTCTTCCCACGGGCACCACTCAACAACTTGAGCTGATAACGATCGCTCGGTAGAGCTTTCGTAACCCTGTAAGGTCCTCTCATACCAGGGTCCAGTTTTCCCGTGGATTGTGAATATTTGATGACAAATACTAGGTCATTCACTTTAAACGTTTTAGGTGGGTGTCGATTGCGATTCACACGGGAATCCTGAGCATGCTGGTTCTCCTCAAGCAACTTGTTAGCGCGACTTCTGCAAATTTCGCGCCACGCTTCCCGGTTTGGGTGCACGTTTTCAATTTCCACGTCTCGAACCAAGGTCCGTAGTACTGGAGTCATGGCGTCAATACCCACTAATTAGTTCAGTGGAGAGAACTGGGTGGTCTTTTGCTTGGTGATATTCAAGGTTAATTGGATCTTGCAAATACTATTAGACCATAAAGCATTTTTGTTACTCTCCACACGAATAAGGTTCAGAACTATACGAATGTACCTTTCAGCCTGGCCGTTGGCATTGTGCATCTCCGGCGTGATGTAGTGTATATCACAGCCCAAGTCAGTGAGCCAATTAGTAAAGCTAGAAGCCTCAAACATACGGCCCCGATCACACACTACAAGTTTAGGAGCACCAAACAAAGAAATCGCGTTGTCGAAAACACGTCTCAGCTCATTAGTGTCTTGGTGGGTAATGGGATAAAGAAGGCAAAACTTCGTAAAGGAATCTACCAGCACGAAAACGAATTTAAACCCATTAGAAATAGGTAACGGACCTAACACATCAACATGAATTGTGTTGAATGGGATATTGGGTTTCTCCCAAGAAGTTATCGGCTGATGGGGAGCCCTGGGTACTCGTTTTCTTGAGATACAAGTCAGACAATGCGAAACGTACTTTTGAACAAATTGCTTTATACCTGGGAACCAGAAGTGTTTTGTTATCAAATCCAAAGATTTGTCAACTCCCACATGGCTATGCTCATCGTGAAAGATGCGCAGCAAGCTAAGGCGATGGCCCTTGGGAATAAAACAAAGGAGACGAGTCTCCTCACCAGTAGGTGAATAACGGTAATAAAGCAAGTTGTTCCGAGTCACATAACGTTGCGCATCCAGACTACCTTCAGACAGCTTTGTAATGAGATCTTGCGTCTCGCCATCAGCGGCCTGGGCAATCTGGGCCCAGTTGAGAGGTCTATCTATGTGATTTACCTGTGCCACTGGTGGATTTCTGCTCAAGTAATCTGCGTGGGCCATTGCCACACCTTTTCTATATTCAATTGTAAAATTAAAATCTTGCAGGTAAATCCACCAGCGTGCCACGCGTGGAAGCAGGTCCTTCTTGCGCTCGGTGGCCTTCAGAGCATTACAGTCTGTGATAATTTTGAACTGAACACCGATAAGATAATGTCTAAAATGCTGAAGTGCTCTGACGACCGCCAGCGCCTCCAATTCATAGGAGTGGTACCTGCTTTCAGCGCCTTGTGTGACCTTACTGAAATAAGCTACCACCCTTTTGTTACCATCGCTATGCACCTGCATAAGTACTGCCCCATAACCCGCACTACTGGCGTCCGTGTGAAGCTCAGTAGGTAAGTTCGCGTCAAAAATTGCAAGTACAGGTTCACTAGTTAAAACATTTATGAGTTCACATCTCACATTTTCCTGTTCAGGTCCCCATTCAAATTTAACATCTTTTTTTGTAAGATGTGAAATACTTGCAGTTTTTGTCGCATAGTCCTTAATGTAACGCCGGAAATAGCCCGCTAGTCCTAGCAATTGCCGAACCTGTTTGACGTTGCTTGGGGCTGGTACATTCTTTAGCGCTTATATTTTTATAACACTCGGTCTAACCTGACCATGACTTATAACTTGGCCCAAATATTCTATTTCTGTTGTTACGAATGAGCATGAATGAAAGATGAATGTTTATCGAAAATCCGGCTTCGGTGAGAACTTCTAAAACGGATCGTAACAGTTTTAATCCGTCACTGATAGTCATGCTCATCAAAAGCACATCATCGATATAGACCAGAACCTCACCAGCTTCGATAAACCTTCGTAACGTAACGTCTTATTGATAATCCTCTGATAGACAGTTATTTCGAGTATGCCCAAATTGGTTACATTGGTAACACTTGATTTTATTCGAAGACTCGCTTCGTCTTTTATTAGAAGAACTATTGGAAGTAGAAGCACGATTTTCTACTTTGCCACTGTTGGCTTTTAAATAAATGGCTAGGAAAGAAACTAAACTACTGGTTGTTAAGTTGGCGTTTGTGGCCGCCGCCTTAACATTTGCATCGTTGATGCCGCGTATTATAATTTGAACCATCAGATCCTCGCTCAGACCTTTAACGATACGTAAGCGCAATAACGACCGTCGAGCGTACTCGGCGTACGTTGGAAACTGATTGGATGTCGTGTTCATAACGTCAAAAAGTATATTCGCATGGTTTATTTTACGCGGACAGAGTGACTCAAAATCCTTTTTGAAATTAGACCACGAACGATCGTTAGTTGTCCACTCGTCAAGCCATGTTTTTGCGTCTCCTTTAAGGCTGGCTGCCGCGAAAACCCGCGAAAGACATTCCAAATCGTCCCAATTATTCGACAATTGGGCACGCTCCACTTCATTACACCAGACTTCAAAATCATGGATTGACGGGTCGAAGTTTGACACATAATATTTGTGAGATTTTACACGACTTACCGAAATAAGCGCTTCGGCCAGAGATTGAGCAGTTACGCTAGTACTGTCTTCTCGATGAGACGTGTCGCGATCATCTCGAGGTAGTGGGGTATGAGACGCACGAGACGCATGCGCGGAACTTTCCTCAACGGCATTTAATCTCGAAATTATGGTGTCCAACGTTTGTTTTACGGAACTACCCTCACTACGGTGTCTACTGTGACGCGATCGAGAGCGCGAATCACGACGGGACCGCCGTCGCGACTTGTGCTTTGATTTTTTACGCGACACCTCCACTGAGCGGCTACGCGAACGAGATGATCGAGGCATGTCGACACAAAACTAGCGATTGTTTATTTTTCTTATAATTTAACAAACTAAGTAGGCAAATTTAACAAACTAAGTAGGCACAGAGCCTATCCCACTTCTGAAATTAGCTTTCCGAAGCAGAATAAAATAAAAAAAAAACATTAACCGCTACAAAATAATTTAATACAAGAAAAATCAATCAAAAATATTGAAAAATAAACAATCGCAACAAAAATAGCAAAAACACAAAAAAAATAGCACTTGTACTGTCCTTATGGGAGATGTTCACGCTCCGACGAACGACCGGCAAATGGGCGAATCGACCCTACGCAATTGCTTATAAGGGCGCGGTCGACGTAAACAACATGGCGGCCGTCAGTCATCCAATTATATAATATTTGGAAGAAATTGTGGATTATATGATTTGAATATGAGATGGAGTTTCACAAGATATAAGAGGAATACAGAAGGTACCCAAAAAAAATTTCCGGTAGTCTAAAATGAGTTACGAAACCCTTGATTATATTCTTTTTAATATTAAACCAGGATTGGAGGAAAGAGTCGATTCTAATAGGATTTTTATTTTTATTTCTTCCCACGATTTTTTAATTTTATTTTTAAACTTATCCTGTGGGTGGTAGAACTGGTAGACTTGCAAATACCTGGCCTAGCAAAAATTTCCAAAATAAAAATTTCGGTCTACATCGTTTCGTGGCGAAATCAATTAGGTAAAAAAATATTTTGACACCGTCCTAATTCGCCGCGACTGCCGCTCGACTTCGTGGCTGGCGCCTACACTTATTCAGGCCTTGTTTCACTCGCCCGCCGCGCGGCCGGTCGCCCGTGCGATTCGCCCTGCACTACTCGCCGGTCGCGCCGTCAGTCGCCGGTGCGCGTGGCATAGTCGGTATTTTTCTCTTGTTTTGTTCGACTCGCCAGTCGCGTCGACAGAAGCCCCGCGCGAATTTTCGCCACGGCAAATTCTCCGTGGCCCGTATGTTAAGCATTTGCAGAATTGGTTCTTTTTCGTTATTCGAAAAGGCTTTTTCGTGTATTGGTAATTTTGAAACGAAGGTAAATAAATGATTAGGGTGTTACTCAGCCTGTTAAGCCGTAGAGTATGAGCGCGAGGCGGCTAGTCTGAAGTTGTCTTGTGGTGTTGCAGTGATGGGTATCAAGGGCAGGCGGGTGCACATGATCGAAGAGCTAAGTGACACGATTATATCGTTTCAGCGAGGTACGAATGCACGGTGCCGGCTAAATGGCGCTTTCGCATGGTGTGGCGGTCCTTTACTCTTGATCTTATACTATCTTCATTATTCAAATTAACAACACATTCTTCGCAATTCATGAGTTTTAAAATAATGAGACATTCTTGTTATCATAGTTTCTTTTGTTTGTACAAAAGTGTGCGAGGCAAGTGAGAATCGTGAGCAGTTCCCTTGAAAACAATTCGAAACTAAAATTTAAGAACAATGCTCACGCTACTCACTGTACTTATGAACACACATCGATATCTTTTAATTCTGTGCTGATAATACAATCATATCCATAACTTTCGACTGACTGCTACTAATAAAATCTAATAAATCATCTGGAGTGACGGTGTTCCTTTGGGAATGTAAAATCGATGTAACACACAAACATACAACTGCATTTAGCTTTGAGCTTCATGAATTTACTAACTTACTAAAAATGTGATGTAATTTGAAATATGTTGTTTTTTTTTTCAATAAATTTAAACATTCCAGTGAGTCCCGGAGCTAAGGAGAGGCTCGTCCAAATTACTGGACCCAATGAAGAGAATGTGAAGTGAGTAAGACTGTGTAATAGTTATTTTATTTGTGAGAAGAAAGTAGTTTACCTATACACAATTTTTTATATTTTTCTTATAGCAATGAGACCCTTTTAAAAATATAAAAATGTGTTGATGTTACACCACTGTGGAATAGCTTTGATTTTAACATAAGTGTCCGTCACGCTATCAGTCACACAACTAACGTGCGCATGATATGGTCGATCGCTTATGTCTGTCGCACACACGTTATTCGAACGGAAGTTCGTTTTTATCGTGACGGAGGACTTCAAAAGTCATATGTGAGATGACAAACGCGTCAGCAATTCAATTTTCCTATTATTCTATTCATGCACACGCATTATTCTTCATGCAATAAAGAACGTTTGTGATTGACCAATTCCCCAGCCACGCCAAGCACCTGATCGGCGACACCATCCGCCGTAACGCGTCGCCCGTGCGGCTGGAGGGAGCCGAGTCCGCGCTGCGAGCCTCGCGCGCCTCGCTCGACTCCAACGGCTCCGACGACGAGCCGCGCGCCCGAGAGGTTGGTGACCCCTGCCTTACACATATACACCGCCGAGCCTCGCGCGCCTCGCTCGACTCCAACGGCTCCGACGACGAGCCGCGCGCCCGAGAGGTTGGTGACCCCTGCCTTACACATATACACCGCCGAGCCTCGCGCGCCTCGCTCGACTCCAACGGCTCCGACGACGAGCCGCGCGCCCGAGAGGTTGGTGACCCCTGCCTTACACATATACACCGCCGAGCCTCGCGCGCCTCGCTCGACTCCAACGGCTCCGACGACGAGCCGCGCGCCCGAGAGGTTGGTGACCCCTGCCTTACACATATACACCGCCGAGCCTCGCGCGCCTCGCTCGACTCCAACGGCTCCGACGACGAGCCGCGCGCCCGAGAGGTTGGTGACCCCTGCCTTACACATATACACCGCCGAGCCTCGCGCGCCTCGCTCGACTCCAACGGCTCCGACGACGAGCCGCGCGCCCGAGTGACCCTGCCTTACACATATACACCGCCGAGCCTCGCGCGCCTCGCTCGACTCCAACGGCTCCGACGACGAGCCGCGCGCCCGAGAGGTTGGTGACCCCTGCCTTACACATATACACCGCCGAGCCTCGCGCGCCTCGCTCGACTCCAACGGCTCCGACGACGAGCCGCGCGCCCGAGAGGTTGGTGACCCCTGCCTTACACATATACACCGCCGAGCCTCGCGCGCCTCGCTCGACTCCAACGGCTCCGACGACGAGCCGCGCGCCCGAGAGGTTGGTGACCCCTGCCTTACACATATACACCGCCGAGCCTCGCGCGCCTCGCTCGACTCCAACGGCTCCGACGACGAGCCGCGCGCCCGAGAGGTTGGTGACCCCTGCCTTACACATATACACCGCCGAGCCTCGCGCGCCTCGCTCGACTCCAACGGCTCCGACGACGAGCCGCGCGCCCGAGAGGTTGGTGACCCCTGCCTTACACATATACACCGCCGAGCCTCGCGCGCCTCGCTCGACTCCAACGGCTCCGACGACGAGCCGCGCGCCCGAGAGGTTGGTGACCCCTGCCTTACACATATACACCGCCGAGCCTCGCGCGCCTCGCTCGACTCCAACGGCTCCGACGACGAGCCGCGCGCCCGAGAGGTTGGTGACCCCTGCCTTACACATATACACCGCCGAGCCTCGCGCGCCTCGCTCGACTCCAACGGCTCCGACGACGAGCCGCGCGCCCGAGAGGTTGGTGACCCCTGCCTTACACATATACACCGCCGAGCCTCGCGCGCCTCGCTCGACTCCAACGGCTCCGACGACGAGCCGCGCGCCCGAGAGGTTGGTGACCCCTGCCTTACACATACAGGGTGTAAAATGACCTCCGACATAGCCGAAACCCACGTTGTCTCCCCATTAATATGAACATTTTTCCCCAAGAAACCATGCCTGGGAAATCAGTAGTTTCCGAGATAATGAGGTTCAAAGTTGAATTGAAAATTTTCACTTTTTTGCAGCTTTGTAAAATTTGTAATGTAACCGTCATTTCATACTAAGAAACCTCATTAAAATTTTAAAGAATTCCCCATCAAAACTAACGCTACAGTTTAAAACAAGCAATGAATAGTGCCAATCGGCCGCACACGCGCTCACTCACAGCTGATGCCGCCCGCACTCACTGCCCTGCGCGGTTATTGACACGATGCAGTTCACTGTTGACATACACTGATTTTGATTATTTATTAATTTTTTTGATATCTAATTTATTGATTATTTTTCCCGGTCAAATTTTTACTCTGAAGTGACTTCAGTTAGGGTAACGGCTATGTCAGACGTGATTTTACACCCTGTATACACCGCCGAGCCCGCGCTGCGAGCCTCGCGCGCATCGCTCGACTCCAACGCCTCGGATGACGAGCCGCGCGCCCGAGAGGTTGGTCACCCCTTTTTTAGGGTTCTATACCTCAAAAGGCAAAAACGGAACCCTTATAAGATCACTTTATTGACCGTCTGTCTGTCAGACTTTTTTTTTCTCAGGAACGCTTAAAGGTATCATGCTGAAATTAATATTAAATACTCGGATCCACGCTCTCTTTCAGCAAAAAAATAATGAAAATTATATGTCAACGCAATCAAGCCGTAAATGTTGCGAATTTTTGCATATTTTTCGATTTCAGACAGCAATCAAAACCTGTGGGGTACTTCCCGTTGACCCGAATGCCAATTTCATAACTTTAGGTCAACAGGAAGTACCCCACAGGTTTTGAAGCAAGGTCTAATAGTACTTAGCCAGGAATAAATCTGAAAGTTATAAAAATATGTTGTTGGAAGTCTAAAAGTGTTACAAACTTATTTTTGCGCTAGATGCAGTATGAATCCTAGGCATCAAACTGCAAAGTTATGTTTGTTTTTGAAACTGCAAAGTTATGTTTGTTTTTGAAACTGCAAAGTTATGTTTGTTGTTGGTCTTTTAGTTAGAGCTATAATGTGAGATGCTTTGCGTGTACGGAACTCTCGGTGCACGGACTTGACTCGCACTTGGACGGTTTTTTTTATAATGTTAATTAAGAAATGAATGCTATTCTTATATTTTTTTCCACAGAAGTCCCCACACAACAATAGAGCTCTTCTTCATAGTTTCTCTACGAACGACGCCGCACTTGGGGAATACAAGTACACTGTGACTTTTGGGCAACATTCCATCAAGATCACGGGCAATAATCTGGATCTTGTCAAGGTAAAACTTTTTTATTTTGTATGATAACAACTGGAGTGTAACCAATGTTTTTAGCAATGCGCAATGAATATTAAATTAGCAATGAATATTTTTTCGCATTTGAGGAAAACAATGAAGACCGAAGTGAATTCATTTATTCTCTGGAAATAATTCGACTATCCAGTTGGCTTACTTAGAACATTCGACCATTCAGTTGGCTTACTTAGAATTTCTAGGCTAGAAGGGAGACGGTAAATAGACAAAAGCAGTAACGTAGGTGGTAGAGACAGGTGAAGGTAAGCCGTGGAAATGGTTTGTTGTCACTGTCTACCCCGTAATGGATAAAGACGTGAAACTGTGTGACTGTCTGTGGTTAGACGGGTAAGCTGAGGGGAGTGCGTTATCAAGGAATCGCCAGTGTCAATTTTTGCTGCCACGCCCCGATCACGCTCTCAATCTAATCATACTAATGAAATAGTGATGTGACATGCACTGAAACAAATCGGTAAACACGGTCACGGCATTTTTGTATTTAGGTCGAGACGCGCGCACTGACTGAATTAATGTTCAACGAATCTTGCGGTACATTGCGAGATCTAGCCACACGTGAAATAAATAGGAACATTGACTTTAGCATCTTTGATTTGTTTTCTGTATCAGTATACCAGTCAGACCTAAAACGACGACGTTTTTTCATTTCAGACTTTACTAGTAGGACCAAATTTATATTAATAATAATACGCTGTATAAAATGAAATAAGTAAATAAATAAATATTTTAGACGTTTTACTAGTAGGTCGTTTCACTATCACCACAGGGCGGGCGCTTCATAGAAACGGCGCGTCAAATATGCCTACTACTACTACAAATGAAACTGTATATCCGTGAACACGTCAGTAACACGTCAATGTTTGCGTTTTCATAGTCGAACGTCCCACAGTTACACAAGAACGGGGGAGAAGTGCGGAAGGAGCGGGGGGGTGCCATATTGCGGGAGGGGCAGGGAGTTTCTGTACGTAGTACTAATATTAATTCTGTGCTATCACGTCGTTTGTCCTTCTGATACGGAGAGACGCGTGGAGCACGCGCCAACTTAGTTATTCTATCTTGATTAATTTCCGTGGTGTGTTCAGACGGCCAAGCTGGTGCTGGACGAGTACTTCGAGAGCGCGGGCGCACTAGAGGCGCGGCGAGTATTGTATGAACGGACAGTGGCTTATGCAAAAATTGACACGGGCGATTCCTTAGCAACGCACTCTAGTCTCCTTGATTTCTTTCTGTGGTTGTCTCTGTCTGAGGGACAAAGACGTGACAGTGTGTGTGTGTTCAGACGGCCAAGCTGGTGCTGGACGAGTACTTCGAGAGCGCGGGCGCACTAGAGGCGCGGCGAGTATTGTATGAACGGGCAATGGCTTATGCAAAAATTGACACGGGCGATTCCTTAGCAACGCACTCTAGTCTCCTTGATTTCTTTATGTGGTTGTCTCTGTCTGAGGGACAAAGACATGACAGTGTGTGTGTATGCACCAAGCTGGTGCTGGTTCTAAAATGGGTTTAAACCTTTTGATCCCGTCTATTTTTGGACGTAAACACATTTCCGTGGTGTGTTCAGACGGCCAAGCTGGTGCTGGACGAGTACTTCGAGAGCGCGGGCGCACTAGAGGCGCGGCGAGTATTGTATGAACGGGCAGTGGCTTATGCAAAAATTGACACAGGCGATTCCTTAGCAACGCACTCTTGTCTCCTTGATTTCTTTCTGTGGTTGTCTCTGTCTGAGGGACAAAGACATGACAGTGTGTGTGTATGCACCAAGCTGGTGCTGGTTCTAAAATGGGTTTAAACCTTTTGATCCCGTCTATTTTTGGACGTAAACACATTTCCGTGGTGTGTTCAGACGGCCAAGCTGGTGCTGGACGAGTACTTCGAGAGCGCGGGCGCGCTGGAGGCGCTGGGCGCGGGCTCGGGCGACTTCTTCACGCTGTCGCAGCGGCCCGGCGCCGCGCTGCTGCTGCGCGACGACGCCGCGCTCAACGGCGCCGACGACGACGTGTTCCTGGCGCGCGACGACAACGCTGGTAACGTACCGTTGTTATTGTCACTTCTAGCTTGTGCCCGCGTTACACGAGATACCCTATGTCCTTCTCAGTACTTCTGACTACATAGTCATGTTTTTTGTGGCTTTATTTTTATTGTGTATCAACTTGTGCCCGCGTTAAAGGAATAGTGTTTTTTACCCGGGATGAAATACTTTGTACCTATGTCCTTCTCAGTACTTCTGACTACATAGTCATACCTTAATACTCTTATTTAATATGTAAATTAGATATGGTGTAAAAACTGACACTTACTGCGTCTGAGGTGCACAAAAGAAAACTTTGGTTCCTTGCGGCTTCGTCCGCGTTAATTTCCCACGAAAACATTGCTTTTTCCCGGAATGAAAGGTACCCTATGTCCTTCTCCGTACTTCCAGCTATGTGTATGCAAAATTTCTGGAAGATTGGTTCAGTAGATAAAGCGTGAAGAGGTAACAAACAAACAAACTCAATTTCGCATTTATAATATTAGTTAGGATTTTTATTATCTAGCTAGTGCCCGCGTTAATTTCCCATAGGAATAATGTTTTTTATCCGGGATGAAAGATACCCTATGTCCTTCTCAGTACTTCTGACTACATAGTCATGTTTTCCATACACGTGTATAGGAAATTTCAGGAAGATTGGTTTAGTAGATAAAGCGTGAAGACGTACCTCACTTTCGCAATTTATAATATCGCTAATCCTAGCGCCCCGCCCCGGCTTAACTCGGGAGGTACATACATAAATTGTAGCCTATGTCGCTCAGGCATAATGTAGCTTTCTATTGGTGAAAGAATTTTTGAAATCGGTTAATGGTTTCGAAGATTACAAAAATCTCACGACATATAATATTATTATGACTATTAGTATGACTAGCTTTTTTTCGTGGCTTCGCCCGCGATAATTTCCCACGAGATCCTTTTTTCGGGATGATAGGTACCCTGTGTCCTTCTCAGTACTTCTATGTTTATGCGAAATTTCAGGAAGATTGGTTCAGGATATAAAGCGTGAATAGGTTACAAACTCACTTTCGCAGTTCGGATTAGGATAATATTAGTTAGGACTAGCTTGTGGCCGCGAACTGCGTTCGCGTGTAATTTACTATTGTTTATATATAGTATTTTATTAGTAGTTTTTGAGTGATGCGCGTAAAAACATACAGACGGACAGACAAAAATTAAAACAAAAATGGTTTTGACTTCTATTGGCCCTATAAAGAGTCTTTCTTAAATATCTTCTACGTACAGACATAGACCAGTTAGTTTTATTATATATGTATTGATTGATGACTAGCTTTTGGCCGTGGTTTCGCCCGCGTGAATTTTCCATGGGAACAGTGCTTTTTCCCGGAATGAAAGGAAACCCTATGTCATTTTCAGTACTTCTATATACATGCGAAATTTCAAGATGATTGGTTCAGTACAAAAAGCGTGATGAGGTAACAAACAAATAAATTCGCTTTCGCATTTAAATTATTAGTTAGAATTAGTACTAGCTTTTGCCCGCGTAAATTATTTACCAAAATCTTCCTCTTGACCCACTCCGTCCATTGTTGAAAACCGCATGAAAATGCGTTCGGTAGTTTTTCAGTTTATCGCGAACAAACCGAGGCGGGGGATTTATTTTATAATGTGTAACGAAGGATTTATTATGAAGACCGACTGCTATTAAAATAACAAATAAAATGTATATAGACAAATGACACAGATCAAGTTAGCCCCAAATTAAGCTGGAGACTGAGTTATCGGATACTAACTCAACGATACTATATTTTATAATAAGTACATGTATAGATAAACATCCCAAGTCAATCTTGACCGGACCGGGGATCGAACCGGGGCCCTCCGTCGTGGCTCAATTCACTGATTTTCAGATTTAGGCTTTAGGTAACTGTTTTTTTTTTTACAACTAAGTACTTCCTTAATTATCTAAGCCCTCTTTAAAAATGTAATAATAAGTAACAACATTTAGCAACATACATATTTTATCAGACACTTTTAAAATGTAATCAAATTTTAAACATTTCTTGCGGAACAGTGCACAAAATATGACATGAAATGTTTTAAAGTGTCAAGATTTCTGGACATAATAAACTGCCCAAAATAGTCGTTATCTATTTGATGTTTTTACAAATACCTCTGCTTACTCAAAATGTTGTTGCATGTAAACAAGAAAAGCTTTTGCAAGAGTTAACGGTTGAGGGCAGTGACTACTAACAGACCGTTAGAGTACACTACAGACAAAGTGATTATTCTTAATGGCATGGACAGTAGTTAATAAGATATAGCCAGGCAAGTCTAAGCATGAAAATAAAGCAATGCTAATAAAGTGTGCAATATTTTTCCAAGGTTTTTGATGTTATTTTTCAACAATCCAACCTCAACGACTGACTGAAGCATGGTAAAGTTTATATCGAAGTATGAATATAAAAACGCAGTACCTATTCCAACATAATCATGAGCATACACATTATTCATTATATTAGACATTTTGTGTTATCAAATCACTAGCGTAGATAAACGCATCTGGTATTGAATTAATATATGTTTATATATTTATTTCATTATTACATAATTCTCGGGAACCACCGTGACCACTTCAAACCACGGACGGCTGTGGCAGCATATTTTCCAAATTTTAACATGGTGCATATCATATTTTTGTAACACCACCCATTAGTAATTCACAACTGCCATAAGACATTATAAATATCCATGAGATAGCCTAAAACCATTCAGAAGCAACAATTTACTTTGTTAAATACGAGTTATATTATCATTGTCATATTATTATTTTAAACTTCTATCATCACTAAATTCACACTAGACTGTAGTGTTAATTTAGTGCTTTTGCAAGAGTTAACGGTTGAGGGCAGTGACTACTAAAAGGCCAATTTGACGAATCAGAATATGATTCATTTCCTAAATATTTAAAAATGAACCTTAAAGGTGGTTACATAAGTTTCATTTTTAAATATTTAGGAACTGAGAAATGAATCATATTCCGATTCATCAAAATGGCCGTTTTAGACCCCCTGATCTCTCGTTTGCTCCAAATGTGCAAAGTGTCTCGTCTGGTATTTCTGAAGTCCGTTGATATAATCTTTACGGCCGCTAGAGGACACTAAATTAATTTCTTTTATTGCTCATACATATTTGAAGATACAGAAACGGAATGCTGAAAAGCTGTTAGATCTATGATATTTTTCAAGTTCAGGTTATACAACGACAAATATAGATATATAGATTTCTGAAATACATTGCCCTGACACTCACGAGGTATTCCGAATCTTGCCGCCGACATTCTCATGCGACAAATAAGTTTCATTACGCGTTGCTTCTTAGCCTTGAAACAGATGATTGGTGTTGCTTCTGTATGGGGTTGTGCCGTGGTGTGGGGTGTTGCGTGTGTGGGTCGCGTAACGTGTGGCTGTGTGTGTGGCAGCGGACGGGGACGCCACGCCGCGCCGCCCGCGCTTCTCGCGAGCGACCAGCACCGACAAGAACCAAGGTAAGATCAGTTGCCACCTTATTATCACACGTCAAACTGACAGCTGTCAACATTGCGCACGATTTACCGCGAAATTTCTGAGCCTTTATCCTAAAAATTGCAGCATGCTAGCAAAAGAGACGTTGATGAGCTAGCTACCTCCCCAACTACGTAGTTATCTTGAACGTATTGCGAGTACTCGTTCGATTACTAGATCCAGTCGTATCGTGCGCAAAGTTGGCGCGTTACGTAAATTTACCGGAACTGAAATGCGGGCATATCGATTTTTGTGTTTTTCTGAACCCAATGATATTTTTAATAAACATGACAGAAACTGAAGTTAGTAAAACTTACGTAAATAAACAGAGTCGAATAAAACTATGCGTTCATGTTTTAGTCCGGGTACATATTTTACACCAACTCTGCGAGTAAATTCGTCGTGAATTGTGTGTCCCATATCATACATTTTAAAAATTAAAATCGTGTCTAATACCTTCAGTTATTAACTATCGTTTTCACATCAGTCATTAGGGGTCTGACGCAGAATGAGCACTTCGCAAAATGAGCACTCATCAAAAATTTTACATTTCGCAGAATGTGCATTTCTCACAAAGGGGCACTTCTCATAATGTGCATTTCTCAAAACGATCACTTCGCAAAATGAGCACTTTGCAAAATGTGCACTTCGCAAAATGTGCACCGTTCAATGATTTGACTAAATCTATTGTAAAACAAAGTTTAGGCTCAAAATAGATTAGTTATGTATGGGTACTGCGTATTTAAAATAAAATTAACACTTTTCCAAGTAATCATTAAGTAATAAAAATCTACCAATTAAATATTCTTTTTTTATACTGCGAGAAGAGAGGCAGAAGCGTGGAGTGAGAGAAGCGTGGCATCACCGTATCAATGCTCGCCCCAAAAAACCTAACCTATACATGTTTGTTCACAAATTAAAAAAAAAAAGAGAGAGAAGAATACGCAGTACCCATACATAACTAATCTGTTTTGAGCCTAAACTTTGTTTTACAATAGATTTAGTCAAATCATTGAACGGTGCACGTTTTGCGAAGTGCACATTTTGCGAAGTGCTCATTTTGCGAAGTGATCGTTTTGAGAAATGCACATTATGAGAAGTGCCCCTTGTGAGAAATGCACATTCTGCGAAATGTAAAATTTTTGATGAGTGCTCATTTTGCGAAGTGCACATTCTGCGTCAGACCAGTCATTAGGTACTACTATTAAGTGTTTTGTTGTAAAACATATTACCTGACGTTGCTTTTTTACTACGTTAGCCAAATAATTGTAACTTAACTATTCATTTAAATAATTGTTAAACGCATTTGTTTCTCATAGATTGTATTAGGGTATTCCTTAGTTTACCCAACGAACTAATATACCATAGAAAATTAACTGTCCTACGATCACTTTTAATTCGGTACCCCGCAATCACAAAAATTACTTACACACTCATTGATAAGTACGCGATTGGTCATGTCTAGGTCACGTCGCCCAATCCTCCACGAATCAGAATCATAAATTACGCCCCCCACCACGGGTTTTATGGACTTTTTTTAGCTCTTTGGTACTATGGTATAGTAGTTCGTTTAGTTTACCTATATTTATCAATTATTTTACGCAATGATATCAGGGACATATTTTATTTTCGTACTATATGTATCTTATTTCCTTATATAATATTTAGTTCGAAATGCAGAAGTCAGTCAGATATATCGACTAAAACGTTTTGCTTGCGCTGATTTTGTCATTTAATGCACAGAATAAGGCGAGATGGAATTGAAATAATGCCTCTGCCGAGTTATTTTATATGATTTTGTACTAATACATAGTTATTAATTTTCTCCAATGCACGTTTTTCAACCGTCACCCTAGAGCTCCTTTAGCTTGCATGATGACGTGAAAGCGGGCGTCGCACTACCTATATACGTATAAAAACTGAGCTTCCGCTTGTCTTTTCAGTCACTGTTACAAATCAAAGGATCAAAAGAGACGGCTGCAAAAAATCGAAGCAGGTGTCTCAATGGATAGACAAGATTTATAGTCTGAATGTGTTGGCAGGTGGGAGCGGCACGCGGCAGACGTACACGTACGAGACGCTGGTGCAGTACGCGGACTCGCCGCTGAGCAAGCTGCCGCCGGCCGGCCTGGCCGCCTTCCCGCCGGAGCTGGCGCGCAAGGTAACGTCGGGCGCGCGCCGCCGCCCGCCCCCCCCGGGCGCCCCCCCGCACCTCGCCCCGCACCCCCCGCCCTCGCCCGCGTGCGCGCCGCTGTGCGCGCCGCGCGTGTTCCGCGTGTGGCCGCCGCTGCACCACCCCAACTACCTGGCGGCGCTGCTCTGCCGCAACTTCTACTGAGGCGGGGCGCGAGGCGGCGGCGCGCGTCACGGTCCCGCTTTGTTCCGCAGCCGGTGCGCGGGCGCGGCGACGCCGACGCCTGAGCTGCGACGCGACCTCTCTCCCTCCGCTCCGCCCTCCGCAGCGGGGCGGCCGCTTGTCCCGACACCTCCGCTTGCCCTCTGAACCTCTCGACCGCCAGAGACAAGTTGTCCGGTTCTTGACACAGAATCGAGACCTACTTTCTCCCCTATCGCGCTCGAGAGTTTCGCCGAAATTGACGCTGAAGCTTTTGCATTTTTACTAACCGGTGTGGTGTTTCTGTTTAGTGTATTTATGGTGTCATTGTAAATATGACTTCAAAATCACTCTGGTCGTTTGGTCACTACTCTTCCACTTTCCACTAATATCTATTTTTAGTAAACCACCGAATTTTGATCTCATATAATGAATACGCCTTTTATAAGACTGATTACTGATTAGATACTCATAGATGATAGTATTTGGTTGGGATGATTAAGACTGAAATAATTACTTTAGTATCTGACATATTTGATGACAGTGAATACTTAGTTGTTAATATTCCAGTATTATTACCGTTAGTT
Organism: Ephestia elutella; assembly: GCA_018467065.1. NCBI lineage: Eukaryota > Metazoa > Arthropoda > Insecta > Lepidoptera > Pyralidae > Ephestia > Ephestia elutella. The sequence continues at coordinate 5,872,497 of CM031567.1, read as the reverse complement.
TATTCAAATTCTAATAGATCTGAAAGCGATCGTAAACTACATATCTCTGATTACTTGAAAAACAAAATTTCTAGTTCCTTAGGCGAAATATATTGCCAATGTTAACTCGTGAAATATTTTTTTAGGATTGATATATATGTGATGTTGATTATTGATTAAATCTTTTACGCAGCTATTTACAGTTTAGAATTCTATGTTTATGACGTTTTTATTATGGTTATGCAATAATATATAAAATTTATAATGTCTGTTTGTTCATGCTGCTCGGACAGAATGGTTATTCGAGAGGGGTTCGCTACAGGTAGAAAGTGATAGGATGTGTTTCGAACACACCTATTTTTTTATATTGACCTTCGAATGTGTGTTGTTTTGTTATATTGTTGTTTTTTGTTTGAGTAGGTATAAAATTAACAGTACTGTTTCAATTTATCATTGTCAATTTCTGATTTTCAAATATAAAAATTTCAAAATGTCTTTGCCTTTCACTCATCTACTAACCGCTTACCTTTCGCACTGGAACTCTTAGCTTGGTGACTAACCGCACATGCACTGGAATCTGCTTGGATTTTGTAAGCGTTACAAAGTGCATAAAGTTGATTATCGTCGACAGAGCTGCCTGGAGTTCGACAGCGCTTCCTACCTGAAGAAGGTGCGCGCCGCCGCCGGCACCACCGTGGCCACCGATGACGGCCCCGATTCGCCCGAACCAGAATAAACTACACACACACACACATTCGCTCGCATCTCGATTGGCACGCGTACACTGTAATCTCTTCAAGGTAGCGTCAGTACCTGCAGTCACTATTATCATTGCACGCGACGAGCGAACCGATCCATGCAGCTTTCTAGGCAGCTGCGGACGCCTCCGATATCTTTTTTTGCATCGATAAAGGAAACCGAGAGACGCTTCGACATTTCGATGTACAATCATGATTTTGCCGTCCGCCGTGCTTGTATTGCACACTTTCACTCACACTATTTTAAGTGAACTTTGAAAAGTATTAAAAGCACCAAAATATTTATTTTTTTAGTGATGGGTTTAGCGTACCTCATTTTGTGAACGAATGTTTTATAGTATAATAAAACTGGGTATTTATGGGTATATACTCGAGCACACACACACAATATACAGCCAGATAAATATACTTTTAAACAGTTGATCTCCTGATAATGGCTTCACATTTGATTGACGTTTGTTGCGGTTGACCCGTTAAGACAGCTATGCGTCCGATCAGTCCGTTAGAAAGGATTTTATCCCATTTATGATATATTTAAATACTGAAAACAATTTACAACAGAAAGTGCAAATTATGCTCCCATGTTTAGTTTCTTTTGTTGTATATATTGAGGACTCTAGTTTCGGATGTCATAGAGTGATTCCATTTATTTTAAGAAGAATGCATGCATTTCTTTGTGTGTTTGTTTACTCATTTTCAGATAGTGTCTAGTCCTGACGAGTAGTGTCGATTCTCATTATAATCTTAAGCTTTTTTATTCAGGAAGCCTGTAAATCAATTGTTGAAAAATAAAATTAGAAATCTATATTCGTATGGGTATTCCCAATCAAATATATTAATGTTATAGATTATGTTCTACTCTGTTAATTGATTAAAAGCTTTTAATAGAAAACTTGCTGTGCACTAAACCAAATAATTGTTATATAAATTTTATTATTTTATATGAAATATAAAAAAACGTAACTTGTAGGTTCTATATTTCCAGGCTTCCTTTTGTCTTTGATTTCGTAAGTAGTGTATAAACGTTTAATCGTATAATTTAACGAATAATATACTGATATGAAAGACTTCTTTTCGTAAGAGCAACAATTTCCTTTTTTATACGGTTCTTTTTATTCAATCACGATATCACGGTTATATAGCTATCAAAACTTCAACTAAATAAATAGATACAGTGATCACATAAATTTATTTGTTTACTTACCGAAAAAGCATCGAAGTATTTCATGCTTCATATTGATTAGGTCTAGAATTTTTATTTTATTTTGTTTCGTATTATTGAATTTCACATATTTGGTGCTTTTGGAAAAGTATTATCGTTGAATCTTTAAAGATTTATGTTTAAACTTATTTTTTTTTGTTTTTATGTCAATTTAAATTAGTCTATATTGTGAAAATTGATGATACACTAAATTTTCTAATTGAGACGAGTTTTATTTATGTCCTAGAGTTTACAATATCCTCCCTTGTTGTCTGCTGTCAGTAATCCTATGGAGGACTCACTAACGTACGTGTAGTTACGATGCGTGTACACGATAACACGTCTCAAATCACGTTGTACGAGGCCTATGAAAGACGATGGACACATAAAAACAATGGCAAGGTTGTAAAATAATTAAATATATTTACAAAATAAATACATAATTAGGCTTTACAACGATTTTTGTTACTATAATTATTATCTTGATCGTATTAAAACGGAGTGAAATAACGGCAATATTAAAAAAATACATTCTTGTAAATAAAATGAAATCAAAATAGGTACATATTACCTATGCGGATTTAAAATGGAATGCAATGCTTGAAAGTGAAATGTTTAAAAATGCTTTCAAAGCGACATATTGGTACTTTATAAGTTAACATTTCACGTATTATGTACATAGAAGTAGGAAGGGGGCGCGAGCTTCCTAATTTTATGATTACATAGGTTATCGATTGGATTAATATCAGCTAAACATTATTTAAATTTATAATTGAAAGAACTGGTTTTATTGACTTGCTGTTGCAGAATTAATAGAGGGAAATGCAGCAGATCAATACCTTTATAAGTATATACATATAATTACTTCTTGTTCTATAAGGCTCGTATGACAGGCAAATTGTATTTCGCTAATTATATAATATTAGTACACGTTCAATACTATCAACTATAAATATCATTTTTTTTATTCAAAACAAATACACGATCGGAATGTGAGCTCATCATACAGCCGATGGCATTATTCTGGATTAAAATACTGCAATCATAATTTAAAAGTCGATTTACTTTTTAGGTTGTAAAAGTTTTTAAATAACTCCATATCTCTTCTCTGTGCAGATCTGTCAGATCCGTCACAGCTTTGCGACGAAGTAAATTTCACTTTAGCTTAAAAAGTATAAATAGTTAATTTCTTTCGGCCAGTTTGTCCGTAATGTTGGCAGCTCTAGATTTGGCGTGTTGCATGATGTCGGCGGCCAGGTCGTCGACGGTGGTGTAGCGGCACTTGCGGAAGCTGAAGATGTCGGCGATGAAGCCCACGATCTCGGCCTGGAAGTAATGACCGGTATCGATACTGTCTCACGAATAGTATCGAAATAAAAGCTTCGATGCTTTAAAGTATCGATACTTTACTTGAACTAGATGGCGTTGTCATAGACAACCAAGCCTGGATTAATGTAGGTTACAAGCTGCACCCCGGGGCTTCGCTCCCGCGGGAATTTAGCGATAAAAATACCCTTTGTGTTATTTCCGGCATTTTTCTACTCGTGTACCAAATTTCATCAAAATTTGTACAGTAGATTTTGCGTGATTGAGTAACAAACAAATTCTCAACTAAACTTTCATTTATAATATTAGTACACCTGTCAGAAAGTAGACTATGGTTATAGATAACGCTGCTGGTGCCTCAAAGTAGGCATCTGACAAGGTTGACTTGATAACTACCGCCATCTAGCGGCTATTTATTCTCACTAAACATCTAAGTGCGCAGCAGCAAACTAAACATTTAAGTGCGCAGGTTTTCTCACGATGTTTATCTACACAATATCGATAATCATATTATTACAGTACGACATAAAAGAGTAAAAAATAAATAGGGGCGCTGTGTACACTTAGCTGGCAACACTGGGTATTTGTCAACCAATCACCGTGCAAATGTTTATAACCAATCACGATCATTCAATTTAGTATTGCAATGATAAAAATGTGGTTCATCCTAAATCCATTTTATTTTACTTATTAGAGACAGCAAACAGTAACCTCACAGATAAACAATAGAACATGTTCTACTCTTTTATGTCGTGCTGTAAACTCCTTTTCTTCTTTTTTGTCCTATTATATAAACAATCTTCACAGTACTTTTTGTTGAATTTGTTAAAAATAAATCAAATATTAGTTCAAACCTAAACATTCTAAGTGAAACATTTATTAATCACGAAAGTAAATTCCTAAAAATAATATTGTTGTAAAATCATAAAAAGACTAAGATTTAAGATAAGATTGTTTATCTACACTCATGTCGAAATATTCGAATTACGAATTTGAAGATGGTTTTATAAAGACGTACTTTATAAACGCACATACATAAAATTAAAAAATAAAAGTCAGTATAGTACTGTTAGCTGTATCATAAAATAACTTTATAATCTTTATAGTACACTTTTACTTAAATTAGGCTATGGGTTTAGGCTGAATGTAAAAAAGAGGCGCACGCATGCGCAATTTGAACTTGTGAAAAAAGTGACGCACGCATTCGTAGTTTGAACTTAATTTCCCGCTATCATTTTTTTCTTTGTTACCTAGCTACTTTGTTTAATTTTAATTGTTCCTATAAGTGAAGATAAAGTAGTGTATGCAACTGTACATAATTAGGCATTAAAACACTCGTGTGATGTTAAACTCGCCTTTCGGCTCGTTTAATAAAACCACACTCATGTATAATGCCTCTCATTATGTATCAGTTGCATAAACTACTATTACCAACGAACTAATATACTATAGAACTCTAACAACGCCAAAAAAATGGTTCCACGAAATAGGAACCTCTGTGGGCGGGGCGTAAAATAGACACCTCACTTTGCCTCAGTTCGCCGTGGCGCTGCGAGTTCAACGGTTGTACTTGTACCTAACCCATAAGTGTCAATTGTACGTATCATCGAGTAATTTCGCAAGTTTAATTAGCAAAAATAGGCCATCATGTGTCGTAAAGTGGTGTAGAAATCACACAGATATGAAGAACAGCGGAATTACCTTTCTTTCCTTTGCCGTGACTACGTAGTACGTATATTAATTCTGTGCCGAGACTTCAAACGCCAAGCGGCTGGCCGTTTGTTTGAGCGGTAGCCGGCTGCCGCGTTGTGTTGACCCCGCCCCGTGACCTTGACGCGCCCAATCGTGTACTAGCTTTTTCTATGAGAATGTGTGAGTGTCTTGTTGTATTTAAGTACATTTGTTTGCGTAAATGGAACCAAGATTTGAGCGTTCGTTGTATGAGAGTTACACTTCCATATTTATTTATAATTCAATGACTATTACATAATAGGACAAGTAGGAAACAACGCAGTTTACGTAGTTAATACCTGGAAGGCGAGGCACACGTCGCGCAGCCTGGCGCGCGGGCCCAGGAAGCCCCACACGAGCACGGGCAGCAGGTGCTCCGAGATCGAGTAGAAGTGCGACATGAACCCGTCGGGGTGCTGCAGGTATCTCCGCTTCGCCTTTATCACCGACCACACGGCCGTCGTGAGCGCCTGTTACAAAAGTGAAAAGTTTTTAGGTCGCCATTACTATAAATAAACTTGGGTTTACTAAGTTTATAACTAGATTAGCTTCGCCCGCGTGATTTTTCCACGGGGACAGTGCATTTTCCCAGGATGAAATGTTACCTTTTGTTCTTCTCAGTACTTCTATGTGTATGCAAAATTTCTGGAAGATTGGTTCAATTGCTAAAGCGTGAGAAGGTAAACAAATAAACTCACTTTCGCATTTATATTATTAGTTAGGATAACCAGCTGCGCACCAGTGCCATGCACCAAAATTTCGGAATAAAAAGTAACTTTTGCCCCTATGCCAAAGTGATGTAACAGAAAGTCTACAAATTCCTTGCTAGGGGAATTTTGGCATTGATACTATTCGAGTCTGCTTGGATCGATTGAACTCTAATACATGCCTCTTTTTGTGAGCAACACAACATTTGAGCGCACTTAAAGGAATTACGCGGTGTAACCCTCTGCTGGGATCATGGGTGCCACATGAGTCGCGCCAAGTAGGTGCCTACCAATGTTCACTCGGTTCGAGCAGACCCTGAGGCTAAGGCCACACTAAAAGGAGCCTCGCTTGATATTAAGAGCCAAAAGACTCAGTGATCCTAGCGAACAGACGTATTGCATACTATCGGAACGGCCACACTTCAAGCGACGTGCCTGGCTGGAGCCTGCAACTATACGCGTCACTCGCAGTGTGGCCGCCGCGATAGTTGCCAAACGTCGCTAGGATCAGTCACTAACCGAGTCCCTTGGCTCGTAGCACTAAGTGAAGCTCCTTGTAGTGTGCCTTAGGGTGGATTCGACCAAACTTATATTTATACGCGAATAGCTATATAAATATTCCTCGATTATTATCTCGAGTAAATCAATAGTTGTTTTTCCATCTTGGAATAAATATACGCGTATAGCAGAATGAACGACGAACAAAATACGAATGAATATAATACCCGGCCAAAAGATGTTGTACTACAATGCAACGATGTAAAGGCTTAGGTCATAGTAACTCTCTTTTGTCGTAATTATTTTATGTCAATGACAGCAGTGGCAGCAGACAGACAGAACATATGACGCGCAGACGCCATTTTTATTTTAGGGTTAACTCTGCTATTCCATGCATGTCGGAACATGCATAAGGAACTTATCCCGAATAGGCTCTGTATACTTAGAATTGCAAATGGTAAAATGTAATATTCATTTACTCTCGGATAACTGACGATTTATTCTAAGAATAATTTTTTTTTTTTTTTGATCGAATCCACCCTTAGCCTGATAGTGTCAACGCGGCATAAGAGAAGTATACTGACGCTCTCTTTGAATCCGTCGGAGAGCCAGCGGTTGCGCACGACGGCCAGCACGGAGGAGGGCGGCGCCGCGAGGTCCTCGAACGCGTCCAGCAGGATGTAGTCCAGCACTACGTCGTAGAACGTCAGCGCCTAGACATGTTACAGAGAAAAAGTTAGCCGGCATCCAGCATGGGACGCCCGGCTGATGTAAAACAAATGAGCATCGTGCCACGACGCATCATGCCATTTTCGTCACAGCATTGGAGTGGGTTTGTCCTACTACCAAGCCGCTATAGATGTTTTACATTTTGATGTAGATATTTTCAGCATGAGCGTGACAGCGTAAACTGAAACTACCTACAAAAAAGAAAACAAGCTTGGAACTGAAAAAACATTCACGCTTCAGACCCACCGTACCACCGGCCTACCCCTGGTGGTACAGTGGGACTTTTGAAATTAAACGATACCACCAAGGGTGTCACCCTAGTGTCTCTGGCATGGATGATTCATAGGTATGTAAAAAAATTAATTAATAGAAAATGCATATCATATTGATTAGGTTTTAAATACCTACTTACCATTATTAAATTTTGAAAACTCACCTTAACACCTTTGCTAAAGAGTTCTTTTTCGATTGTGGTCCAGTTAGCACCATCTGTCGTCCACGACACCATTTCTTCGTAGGCCACTAAGAATTCTTTTGGTTCCTGTAAAAGGCGATAAATCATTTTTTAAATAAAAGATATCGACAAAAATACAATGTATCTACATTTTCGGAGTTATTTTAACTATTTTCAAGATTATTTTAAGAAGATCAAAGCAAATGTCATTTAATTTTGAAGCGTTGGTAGCTCAGTTAGGCCTTACGTTTGAAAAAACGAACAGTGCAGCTTGACAGTAGCTACAGTATACAGCAGCAGTACCCACCTTGTCAGCAAACAGCAGCAGGTCGGTGAGCACCTGCCGGCCCGCGTCCACGAACCAGCGCCAGGCGGCCGCGTCCCGGAACACCAGGACAGTGCAGCTTGACAGTAGCTACAGTATACAGCAGCAGTACCCACCTTGTCAGCAAACAGCAGCAGGTCGGTGAGCACCTGCCGGCCCGCGTCCACGAACCAGCGCCAGGCGGCCGCGTCCCGGAACACCAGGACAGTGCAGCTTGACAGTAGCTACAGTATACAGCAGCAGTACCCACCTTGTCAGCAAACAGCAGCAGGTCGGTGAGCACCTGCCGGCCCGCGTCCACGAACCAGCGCCAGGCGGCCGCGTCCCGGAACACCAGGACAGTGCAGCTTGACAGTAGCTACAGTATACAGCAGCAGTACCCACCTTGTCAGCAAACAGCAGCAGGTCGGTGAGCACCTGCCGGCCCGCGTCCACGAACCAGCGCCAGGCGGCCGCGTCCCGGAACACCAGGACAGTGCAGCTTGACAGTAGCTACAGTATACAGCAGCAGTACCCACCTTGTCAGCAAACAGCAGCAGGTCGGTGAGCACCTGCCGGCCCGCGTCCACGAACCAGCGCCAGGCGGCCGCGTCCCGGAACACCAGGACAGTGCAGCTTGACAGTAGCTACAGTATACAGCAGCAGTACCCACCTTGTCAGCAAACAGCAGCAGGTCGGTGAGCACCTGCCGGCCCGCGTCCACGAACCAGCGCCAGGCGGCCGCGTCCCGGAACACCAGGACAGTGCAGCTTGACAGTAGCTACAGTATACAGCAGCAGTACCCACCTTGTCAGCAAACAGCAGCAGGTCGGTGAGCACCTGCCGGCCCGCGTCCACGAACCAGCGCCAGGCGGCCGCGTCCCGGAACACCAGGACAGTGCAGCTTGACAGTAGCTACAGTATACAGCAGCAGTACCCACCTTGTCAGCAAACAGCAGCAGGTCGGTGAGCACCTGCCGGCCCGCGTCCACGAACCAGCGCCAGGCGGCCGCGTCCCGGAACACCAGGACAGTGCAGCTTGACAGTAGCTACAGTATACAGCAGCAGTACCCACCTTGTCAGCAAACAGCAGCAGGTCGGTGAGCACCTGCCGGCCCGCGTCCACGAACCAGCGCCAGGCGGCCGCGTCCCGGAACACCAGGACAGTGCAGCTTGACAGTAGCTACAGTATACAGCAGCAGTACCCACCTTGTCAGCAAACAGCAGCAGGTCGGTGAGCACCTGCCGGCCCGCGTCCACGAACCAGCGCCAGGCGGCCGCGTCCCGGAACACCAGGACAGTGCAGCTTGACAGTAGCTACAGTATACAGCAGCAGTACCCACCTTGTCAGCAAACAGCAGCAGGTCGGTGAGCACCTGCCGGCCCGCGTCCACGAACCAGCGCCAGGCGGCCGCGTCCCGGAACACCAGGACAGTGCAGCTTGACAGTAGCTACAGTATACAGCAGCAGTACCCACCTTGTCAGCAAACAGCAGCAGGTCGGTGAGCACCTGCCGGCCCGCGTCCACGAACCAGCGCCAGGCGGCCGCGTCCCGGAACACCAGGACAGTGCAGCTTGACAGTAGCTACAGTATACAGCAGCAGTACCCACCTTGTCAGCAAACAGCAGCAGGTCGGTGAGCACCTGCCGGCCCGCGTCCACGAACCAGCGCCAGGCGGCCGCGTCCCGGAACACCAGGACAGTGCAGCTTGACAGTAGCTACAGTATACAGCAGCAGTACCCACCTTGTCAGCAAACAGCAGCAGGTCGGTGAGCACCTGCCGGCCCGCGTCCACGAACCAGCGCCAGGCGGCCGCGTCCCGGAACACCAGGACAGTGCAGCTTGACAGTAGCTACAGTATACAGCAGCAGTACCCACCTTGTCAGCAAACAGCAGCAGGTCGGTGAGCACCTGCCGGCCCGCGTCCACGAACCAGCGCCAGGCGGCCGCGTCCCGGAACACCAGGACAGTGCAGCTTGACAGTAGCTACAGTATACAGCAGCAGTACCCACCTTGTCAGCAAACAGCAGCAGGTCGGTGAGCACCTGCCGGCCCGCGTCCACGAACCAGCGCCAGGCGGCCGCGTCCCGGAACACCAGGACAGTGCAGCTTGACAGTAGCTACAGTATACAGCAGCAGTACCCACCTTGTCAGCAAACAGCAGCAGGTCGGTGAGCACCTGCCGGCCCGCGTCCACGAACCAGCGCCAGGCGGCCGCGTCCCGGAACACCAGGACAGTGCAGCTTGACAGTAGCTACAGTATACAGCAGCAGTACCCACCTTGTCAGCAAACAGCAGCAGGTCGGTGAGCACCTGCCGGCCCGCGTCCACGAACCAGCGCCAGGCGGCCGCGTCCCGGAACACCAGGACAGTGCAGCTTGACAGTAGCTACAGTATACAGCAGCAGTACCCACCTTGTCAGCAAACAGCAGCAGGTCGGTGAGCACCTGCCGGCCCGCGTCCACGAACCAGCGCCAGGCGGCCGCGTCCCGGAACACCAGGACAGTGCAGCTTGACAGTAGCTACAGTATACAGCAGCAGTACCCACCTTGTCAGCAAACAGCAGCAGGTCGGTGAGCACCTGCCGGCCCGCGTCCACGAACCAGCGCCAGGCGGCCGCGTCCCGGAACACCAGGACAGTGCAGCTTGACAGTAGCTACAGTATACAGCAGCAGTACCCACCTTGTCAGCAAACAGCAGCAGGTCGGTGAGCACCTGCCGGCCCGCGTCCACGAACCAGCGCCAGGCGGCCGCGTCCCGGAACACCAGGACAGTGCAGCTTGACAGTAGCTACAGTATACAGCAGCAGTACCCACCTTGTCAGCAAACAGCAGCAGGTCGGTGAGCACCTGCCGGCCCGCGTCCACGAACCAGCGCCAGGCGGCCGCGTCCCGGAACACCAGGACAGTGCAGCTTGACAGTAGCTACAGTATACAGCAGCAGTACCCACCTTGTCAGCAAACAGCAGCAGGTCGGTGAGCACCTGCCGGCCCGCGTCCACGAACCAGCGCCAGGCGGCCGCGTCCCGGAACACCAGGACAGTGCAGCTTGACAGTAGCTACAGTATACAGCAGCAGTACCCACCTTGTCAGCAAACAGCAGCAGGTCGGTGAGCACCTGCCGGCCCGCGTCCACGAACCAGCGCCAGGCGGCCGCGTCCCGGAACACCAGGACAGTGCAGCTTGACAGTAGCTACAGTATACAGCAGCAGTACCCACCTTGTCAGCAAACAGCAGCAGGTCGGTGAGCACCTGCCGGCCCGCGTCCACGAACCAGCGCCAGGCGGCCGCGTCCCGGAACACCAGGACAGTGCAGCTTGACAGTAGCTACAGTATACAGCAGCAGTACCCACCTTGTCAGCAAACAGCAGCAGGTCGGTGAGCACCTGCCGGCCCGCGTCCACGAACCAGCGCCAGGCGGCCGCGTCCCGGAACACCAGGACAGTGCAGCTTGACAGTAGCTACAGTATACAGCAGCAGTACCCACCTTGTCAGCAAACAGCAGCAGGTCGGTGAGCACCTGCCGGCCCGCGTCCACGAACCAGCGCCAGGCGGCCGCGTCCCGGAACACCAGGACAGTGCAGCTTGACAGTAGCTACAGTATACAGCAGCAGTACCCACCTTGTCAGCAAACAGCAGCAGGTCGGTGAGCACCTGCCGGCCCGCGTCCACGAACCAGCGCCAGGCGGCCGCGTCCCGGAACACCAGGACAGTGCAGCTTGACAGTAGCTACAGTATACAGCAGCAGTACCCACCTTGTCAGCAAACAGCAGCAGGTCGGTGAGCACCTGCCGGCCCGCGTCCACGAACCAGCGCCAGGCGGCCGCGTCCCGGAACACCAGGACAGTGCAGCTTGACAGTAGCTACAGTATACAGCAGCAGTACCCACCTTGTCAGCAAACAGCAGCAGGTCGGTGAGCACCTGCCGGCCCGCGTCCACGAACCAGCGCCAGGCGGCCGCGTCCCGGAACACCAGGACAGTGCAGCTTGACAGTAGCTACAGTATACAGCAGCAGTACCCACCTTGTCAGCAAACAGCAGCAGGTCGGTGAGCACCTGCCGGCCCGCGTCCACGAACCAGCGCCAGGCGGCCGCGTCCCGGAACACCAGGACAGTGCAGCTTGACAGTAGCTACAGTATACAGCAGCAGTACCCACCTTGTCAGCAAACAGCAGCAGGTCGGTGAGCACCTGCCGGCCCGCGTCCACGAACCAGCGCCAGGCGGCCGCGTCCCGGAACACCAGGACAGTGCAGCTTGACAGTAGCTACAGTATACAGCAGCAGTACCCACCTTGTCAGCAAACAGCAGCAGGTCGGTGAGCACCTGCCGGCCCGCGTCCACGAACCAGCGCCAGGCGGCCGCGTCCCGGAACACCAGGACAGTGCAGCTTGACAGTAGCTACAGTATACAGCAGCAGTACCCACCTTGTCAGCAAACAGCAGCAGGTCGGTGAGCACCTGCCGGCCCGCGTCCACGAACCAGCGCCAGGCGGCCGCGTCCCGGAACACCAGGACAGTGCAGCTTGACAGTAGCTACAGTATACAGCAGCAGTACCCACCTTGTCAGCAAACAGCAGCAGGTCGGTGAGCACCTGCCGGCCCGCGTCCACGAACCAGCGCCAGGCGGCCGCGTCCCGGAACACCAGGACAGTGCAGCTTGACAGTAGCTACAGTATACAGCAGCAGTACCCACCTTGTCAGCAAACAGCAGCAGGTCGGTGAGCACCTGCCGGCCCGCGTCCACGAACCAGCGCCAGGCGGCCGCGTCCCGGAACACCAGGACAGTGCAGCTTGACAGTAGCTACAGTATACAGCAGCAGTACCCACCTTGTCAGCAAACAGCAGCAGGTCGGTGAGCACCTGCCGGCCCGCGTCCACGAACCAGCGCCAGGCGGCCGCGTCCCGGAACACCAGGACAGTGCAGCTTGACAGTAGCTACAGTATACAGCAGCAGTACCCACCTTGTCAGCAAACAGCAGCAGGTCGGTGAGCACCTGCCGGCCCGCGTCCACGAACCAGCGCCAGGCGGCCGCGTCCCGGAACACCAGGACAGTGCAGCTTGACAGTAGCTACAGTATACAGCAGCAGTACCCACCTTGTCAGCAAACAGCAGCAGGTCGGTGAGCACCTGCCGGCCCGCGTCCACGAACCAGCGCCAGGCGGCCGCGTCCCGGAACACCAGGACAGTGCAGCTTGACAGTAGCTACAGTATACAGCAGCAGTACCCACCTTGTCAGCAAACAGCAGCAGGTCGGTGAGCACCTGCCGGCCCGCGTCCACGAACCAGCGCCAGGCGGCCGCGTCCCGGAACACCAGGACAGTGCAGCTTGACAGTAGCTACAGTATACAGCAGCAGTACCCACCTTGTCAGCAAACAGCAGCAGGTCGGTGAGCACCTGCCGGCCCGCGTCCACGAACCAGCGCCAGGCGGCCGCGTCCCGGAACACCAGGACAGTGCAGCTTGACAGTAGCTACAGTATACAGCAGCAGTACCCACCTTGTCAGCAAACAGCAGCAGGTCGGTGAGCACCTGCCGGCCCGCGTCCACGAACCAGCGCCAGGCGGCCGCGTCCCGGAACACCAGGACAGTGCAGCTTGACAGTAGCTACAGTATACAGCAGCAGTACCCACCTTGTCAGCAAACAGCAGCAGGTCGGTGAGCACCTGCCGGCCCGCGTCCACGAACCAGCGCCAGGCGGCCGCGTCCCGGAACACCAGGACAGTGCAGCTTGACAGTAGCTACAGTATACAGCAGCAGTACCCACCTTGTCAGCAAACAGCAGCAGGTCGGTGAGCACCTGCCGGCCCGCGTCCACGAACCAGCGCCAGGCGGCCGCGTCCCGGAACACCAGGACAGTGCAGCTTGACAGTAGCTACAGTATACAGCAGCAGTACCCACCTTGTCAGCAAACAGCAGCAGGTCGGTGAGCACCTGCCGGCCCGCGTCCACGAACCAGCGCCAGGCGGCCGCGTCCCGGAACACCAGGACAGTGCAGCTTGACAGTAGCTACAGTATACAGCAGCAGTACCCACCTTGTCAGCAAACAGCAGCAGGTCGGTGAGCACCTGCCGGCCCGCGTCCACGAACCAGCGCCAGGCGGCCGCGTCCCGGAACACCAGGACAGTGCAGCTTGACAGTAGCTACAGTATACAGCAGCAGTACCCACCTTGTCAGCAAACAGCAGCAGGTCGGTGAGCACCTGCCGGCCCGCGTCCACGAACCAGCGCCAGGCGGCCGCGTCCCGGAACACCAGGACAGTGCAGCTTGACAGTAGCTACAGTATACAGCAGCAGTACCCACCTTGTCAGCAAACAGCAGCAGGTCGGTGAGCACCTGCCGGCCCGCGTCCACGAACCAGCGCCAGGCGGCCGCGTCCCGGAACACCAGGACAGTGCAGCTTGACAGTAGCTACAGTATACAGCAGCAGTACCCACCTTGTCAGCAAACAGCAGCAGGTCGGTGAGCACCTGCCGGCCCGCGTCCACGAACCAGCGCCAGGCGGCCGCGTCCCGGAACACCAGGACAGTGCAGCTTGACAGTAGCTACAGTATACAGCAGCAGTACCCACCTTGTCAGCAAACAGCAGCAGGTCGGTGAGCACCTGCCGGCCCGCGTCCACGAACCAGCGCCAGGCGGCCGCGTCCCGGAACACCAGGCGCAGCGCCTGCCGCAGACAGTGCAGCTTGCACAGGAACTCGCTATCTGATGAACACTGGACCACTTCTGTGCGGAGCGTTCTGTAATGTACACAGAATAAGTAAAAGTACCTACAGAAAATTATCTTGAATCCATTTCATCTGCGTTATCCGTAATTATTTCTGGCAAAAATCAAAAGCAAGGTATATCGAATTAAATAGATGAAGAACATATGTTACAAAATTCTCACCTACAAGGTATACCGGATTCCAACTGTTTAACTGCCATTTGGTATAACTCTAAATTATCTAATTCTGGAAGTATTTCTGTGAAGTCATCGAATTCTCTCAAGTCTGCAACCTGAAAAAACAGATGTCGAAATTAATATGGTAAAGCGTAACCTTCGTTCGCGTTTTCGTTTGATAGCAAAGAGGAGGAGTGGTAACAGTTGCGGTGGAGTGACAGCGGTGATTACTTACCATCAGTTAACCCGTCAAGAAGCGGTGGTGACCAAGTGGTAATGACACTTGCCTGAGGTCGGGTAGGACTCGGGTTCAAATCCTACCTGTGTCACATGAGTTTGTAGACCAATCTGACTCACGTATGGTAGTTTTCTCTTAAATCCACCACCTGCTTCCGGTGAAGGAATGAATCGTGAGAAAACCTGCACATTGCCTGACTGTTTAGTTCATTAGTGTGTATACGGCTACTGCCACTAGATGGCGGTAATCGTAAAAGTCATATCAGGTGCCTTTAGGCGACTTGAATAAAATCTGACACCAGTGTTAGTAAGATACCGACACGATAAGAAAGAATAAGTTGATTCGCTTGCCGACTCTGTTAAAAAAAATTATGATAAAATAAACAATTTTGTATCTACCTGGTCCTCAGCCGAGGCGAAGGACTCAGCGCTGGAGTGGTGTTCGCGGCGCGTGTGCTCAGAGCCGGTGTGCGTGGACAGCAGCCGCGAGCGCCGGCCCGGCTTCGGCGCCTCCGCCCCGCCGCTCTCCGACCGGAACAGCACCGACCGCTGGTCCAGGAACAACAGCTCGCAGCGTTCCTGAGAAACGATTTTAAAAATATCTAGTAGAAAGTATTTGATGGTCTTCCTCTGGCTGAAGTGTGAACGGTCTGTCGGCTGTCGGTTAAAGACGATATAAAACAAAAATAGACAACCTAGATAACCCTAATAATACCTTACCTTTCTGAAAATAAATGGCTTGTTGCAATATTTTTTATTTAAGTTACTAACATAGTTATATAAGGCCTTTTATAATACTAACACATAAATAAATCATAGTTATCTGAAATAAAAGAGTTATTTATTTATTTTATTTAATACTAGCTTTTGCCCGCGGCTTCGCCCGCGTGAATTTCCCACGGGAACAGTGCTTTTTCCCGGGATGAAAGGTACCCTATGTCCTTCTCCGTACTTCTAACTATGTGTATGCAAAATTTCAGGAAGATTGGTTCAGTAGATGAAGCGTGAAGAGGTAACAAACAAATAAACAAACAAACTCACTTTCGCATTTATAATATTATAGTTAGGATTAGGATAAGCTCTACAGCATCCATTTGTTTGTATTGGATGATTAGAAAACCGATGAAACTTTATAGTCCATAGTCGTCCTTAGAATACATACATAGAATCACGTCTTTATCCCTTACGGGGTAGACAGAGACAAGAGTCGTGAGACTCGAAGGCCACGCTTAGCTAAATAGTAATCTCCATCCATTCCATCAGAGACCACTATTTAACTAAGCGTGGCCTACTTAGAATAGAATAATTTATTTGCATAGATCAACCAATGTTTGTCGATATAAAAAAAATTGAAATGTAACAAAGACTACCTGCAACAAATATGCGTTTTGCAAGAGGTCCTGTATCTCTCGACAGAACTCCGCTTCTTCGGGCGAGGTGAGCGCCAGCGTGCCCGACACGCCGCCGCGCGCGCCCAGTGAGAACGCCGCCAGCGCGTCCTCCCAATAGTTTATACTCGTTTCTAGTGCCTCCATACCTGAACAAGAGAGATTAGCAACAATCAGTTTTTGCCGTAGTCACAGATTACTAAAATTTTCACTACTCATGTGCCGTAATGGTGCTAGCTCTCTGTCGCTTTGAAATCCATCCAGGGCATATAGTTGTTTGCGTATGTATGTAGGTACACCGTGTAAAACCTACATTGTAAAGATGTTCAAACGCATACGCATAACATATAGATTGCAAAGCAAAGATTCGTCACACCTGGGATAAAGGTCGTTACTGTCCTACGGTACGGCTCTATAAGCGTAAAAAGTATGCGCACTTTTTACGCTTATATTACATACTTATTAACAGATTATGAATAGTTCATAAACAAATGTCTATTGTCTATACACTATGTATTCGTTATATCTTTAAAATCCTTTACATTAAAACAGTGGTGGGACACAAACACAAATTAATTCAATTCGAGGCAAAAGGCTCTCCATCTTCCAGCTTCCTTCCCCTCACAGATGGAGTAATCTTTTTCAATAAATTTGGACTAACTTACGAAATTGTAAATAAAACAAATTATTTAATAAAATAATATTTTATTTGTTTTGCAGGATATATTGATTAAATTATATTTTAGACATAAAACCTACCTATTTTTAGCTGTACTTACTAACATTTCTTATAACTTTACATTAAAAATAAATACCTAAGAATTTCTAAAGATTACACTTACAACATACAGTAGACCTGCAATACCAGAAGTATGTTCAGCATGTTTGTCTTAACTTAATGAGATTCACAATTCACTTCTACAAAAATTCAAAGAAATTCATCTTTAATGTTCCGACCATTTGTTTGTATTGGATGAACATGCTGCAAGTGTTGAACAGCTTCCTGCACACCGCTGTTCAGATCCTGCAAAGTGCCGGCTATAGCAGTGAGAGCATCAGCCATTCGTTCTTCTAGAATACTCCGTCTTTCTTCTTGAGCTTTCATCAAGGATGCCATTGTATCTAAGGAAGCAGCCATGCGCTCCTCGGCCGCTATCCTACGTTTTTCAAGTTCTAGGGCCCATTTTGGAGGTGGTGGTGATGATGATCCACCATTAAAATCTGAAAAAAGATAAAGATTCAATAAAAAGCAAACAAAATACTTCAGTAATGAACTAGTTACATTATACATGATTCTAGCATATTTATGTTGCTTGTAATCTATCATTAATACTTTTTTTTATTCAGTCTGGTGCAGCTGGGAAAAGGGCACCTTGATTTTTCCATTGGAATTTAATGATAACATTTAATATTGCTTTGAAAATATTATATAACTACCTGTAGATCTTCTACTGTTCCTTGAACATCGCTTGACCTTGCCATTACAGGCAGCAATTTGTTGCTTAACATTCTTCAAGGGTTCTGAATCTGAATCTTCAGCTAGCTTAACATCATCTAATGGTTCTGGACCTGAATCTGAATCTTCATCTGCAAAATTATTCATATTCTCAGAAGATGTTCCAGTAGTATCTGTAGAACCTTTCCTACTGAGTTCCAGGGCTCTGATTTCCACTTCATCAAGTGGAATTACCCTATTGGACGCTCCACCAGATGCTGACCTTCGAACGTCAGCACCTTTCTTTCTGCACTTATGGCGCCATTCAATCCAGTACTGAAAGTTGAAAATATTTTCAAGTTATTTAACTTTTTATTAATACCTATTTTAATTTACTTGTAGTGACATGCATACATGGGTCTATGCCTCATCATAAGAAAGTAAAAAGTTGGTCAGAAGGTTTGGAGTCGTTTTGGAGTACAAAATAACCACTTGATCCACTTATATGGATCTTTTTGCACTCTTATATGCACTTTAATCCTAGATCCAGGATTTTATTCAGAGGATTTTTTTAGAACTAACATGTCTTAAAATCCATGGGTGATACATGCAATTTTTACCTGATCTATAAAACATATTCATATATTTATGTAAAACTAGCTTTCGCCCACGGCTTGGCTCGCGTGAATTTCCCACGGGAACAGTGCTTTTTCCCGGGATGAAAGGTACCCTATGTCCTTCTCTGTACTTCCAGCTATGTGTATGCGAAATTTCAGGAAGATTGGTTCAGTAGATAAAGCGTGAAAAGGTAACAAACAAACCAACAAACAAACTCACTTTCGCATTTATAATATTAGTTAGGATTAAGTTACCCGTCTCCATAAATGAGGAGTTTTCAAAGTGCCACATGGAACACTGTTTAGTTTCTTTGTGACATCTATCCATTTCTGCTTGATTTCTTCACGTGTGCCACAGTGTAAATCTTTATTTGCTTCCAGAAAATCAAGGAGTATTTTTTGTTGCTGTCTTAAAATGCGTCGTGGGGGAGCCATTTAAACTGAAATAAATACAAAACTAAATAGCTATTGAGTCTATGATGTAAATAGTATAACTTTTAAATATTTAAGTAAGTACTAACCTTCAATTTTGTTATCTGAAGCGTATTATTATTATACAGAGAAAATTGTAAACAAAATAAAATGACCGGCTCAAAACACAGAATGACACTTTCAGTGCGGCTTTAATTGCTGTAGTTATTTCTGCTATTTCACTGTTCAGATCTTCTGATCATATCGAGATGATATTTTTGATTAGATTATGCTCCTAAACAAATTCGTAAACTGTCCAACTGTCTCACATTCTCGTGTTCATTTGTCTTTTGTTGTTAATTTTATATATCAAAGTTTGACGTTTGACAAATATCACCATTGTTTACAATTCATGTCATGACAGACAGTCTCTGTGACAGTACATAGTAATTTTATACAACGCCATCTGCCATGGAGTAGCAGCAGTAAAGAATACGCAATTGCGCGTTAGAGGGCACTGCACTATTCTATTTATTTTGTTTAGTTTCGCATACACAGAAGTACAGAGACCAACGAACTAATAATACCAGAGACATAGGATACCTTTTATCCCGGGAAAAGCCACTGTTCCCGTGGGAAATTAGCGTAGCGTGGCGTAGTCGCGGGCATAAGCGCGTCTTTTCCTTTCAATAATACTGTTTTATTTAGGCTAGTACCTAAATAAAAGAGTATTATTGAAAGGAAAAAAAACTACACTATGCCAGACCTCAGATAAAACGAGAAGAAGTAAAAAATAAGAAAAACAAAGACACATTTTTAAAGTCTGTGCATTTTTACATTGAGCACCAAGTTTTGATAACTACACTACATGATAACTACAGTCATTTATACTTACTTGTCCTATTCTTGTCTAACATACATAAGAAGTACTAACAGAGGTTCCATATTTTCAAGTGCACACTCAAATATTTACGTTTGCATGGCAAACGACAGAGCGGCACCCACTATGGTGTCAGCTTACATCGCGCAGTTAATTAATTTACCCGGAATTTAATATTCGGGGGAATGGCGTCGCTGTGATAACCTAAGCTTGCTCAGTGCACGCGATTTGCGATCACTGAATAGCATAAAAATGAAGCAGTTGACTTCTTGTCAAGATGAATGACGTCTATGACCAAGTGCCTAACCAAATACCTACCGATGTCCACACGTTTTGGTTAGAATGTGAAATATTACACATATGTGGCTTTTATGATAAGCATAATCAGATGGTGCACGCAGGTTCGTCTCCCAAGGAGAGAACTCACGGCTGACGACAAGAAAAGCCTGTGCCCGAAATGATATTGTAAAAAGCTGAATATCCTAGGGTAAGTGAGCACTAAGCTACTAATAGCCATAGAATAGCATAAAAAGCTAGTTGAGAAGATAAATAAAGTTTTAATTTTATTTAAACTGCTACTAATTTTCGTTTCGTAGACAGATATTGATTTAAACTTTTCCCATGACGAATCTATAAACACCCTGTAAAAGTGTAAAACTATCAAAATTAGCTAGTAAATAGGTTAATCCTTTACATATTAACAGTAACAGGTAAAGATCAACGCCATTAACTTCAGACACTCCTATTCTATCTATTTTCGTCAACCTGACGAAAGCTTTTTGTCACTAAATTCTAAACTACTGCCACAAAATAGCTTTTTGTTGTTACATTTCGGTAAGTAAAGTACATAGGTACATTTAATTTAGAGACGAATTTTGGATATGTTACTTAAGACAGTAACTTTAAAGTTGAATTTAGATCGTATAAGGCTGTTGTTCCTAAGAGGTTTTTTGTAGTAGAGGATTTTCCGCGGTCACGAGCGCGACTGTGACTGCGAATTTTAACTTGCGAACCGGTTTTTGGAGCAACGTCATCTAACTCCATGAAATACGTATATGCTTAACTCCAAAAGTTCTTGGAACGATGTGTGATGTGGTATAGTGTAGCAAGTGAAGAGATGTAACTCAGATCACTCGATTATATTGGGATTTACATGGTTCCACTACGTTTTGAGTTATTTATAACCAGCTACCAACTACTAACTACTACTTACTAACTAGACTAGCATGGTCCTTATAAAAGTACTTAACTTTTAATAACTACTACTTCGCTCTTTATCGCTGCTATTAAAATATAGTTATTACAATTATCTTACGAGTATGCCCTTCCCACCCAAGACTTGATTTTGAAACGTAATTACAATACTTACATAGGTACATAGAAACTAGGTAAACTAGGTAAATAGAATTTTAGCACGTACCGTAGGTACTCAATAAAATAGCCAACAATAACAGTAAGATTATACAGAGTTCCTATTTAAACAACTGGCTTACATATTTGCGGCTAGAAAAATATTTAAAATTAGATAGAAAAATAAAGTAAATTTTAATTAATTAATTATTGTAAAAAAATGCCAATAGGTACTAATTATTAAAAAAAATGACACGTGGCAAAAACACATTTATCAAGTTGGAAAACTGAGAAAGTAAAGATCAAATAGATCAATATTGGGCAACCAATGCAGGTTTCTTTCGACGTTCGGACGGACTCCGTCCGCACCGTCTCCACACCAAGCATACGCAAGCAAGACATACGCCGCCCGCCGACATCGCCCGCGGGCACCACACCACGCGCCGCGCCGACACGCCGCTCCGCCAGTCCTACCGAGACTCCGCACTGCGGCGGTACCCTGTCATCTTGTTTCTCACTGCGTCGCATCTACCCGTAGCGTCTCATCGAGTGAACCACTCATTTGGATGCTAACAGTGATTCCACCAAACAGTTTAGTGTATGTGTTGTTCTGGAAATCATCGGCTCCTGTGATCCTCAGGGGACCATCAATACTTGTAACGTCGAGATCGATCGTAGATCGTTGAGATTTAGGTAAGAATACCTGAGACAAAATTCCAATAAAATTAATTGCTATCGAGAGTTCTCTTCCGTGGTTGGTTTAATATTGCAGAGATACCTGTACACTACAATAATATTAAATAATATATCAAAAGAAAATAAATAATATCAGATAAACTTAGTAGAAATTCCGGACAAAAATATGAACACCTATCTAATAACAAGAACATCTTTTATAAGTAGTATCTGGCTTTGACCTTTGCCACTACTATGGAAGCATCATCAACATGTTTTTATAAAAAGATCATTGTATTTCTACTTAGGTATTTCTTCTTATTTGGTTCTTTACTATTTTATTTATTCTCACGTGTTGTAATCGTAGGTAATATAACAGAAAGTGATTAGCAATACGTATCAAAGACTAGATACGAGTATATGATCAATCTACCAAATTAAATGCTATTTGTACATTGTACATTTTACACCAACAATTTAGAAATTGCTATAGCTGTCAAAACCCGGTAAGTACATTTTTATATAATATTTTGTCCGAGCTTATTTTTTTTTCTAATAAAATTGGACCTGGTGGAGCACATTAAATCAGAAGAACACGGCCACATTTTGAGCACTAGGAGAGGACCTCCTAACACGTTTCTTTCGAACCGGTTCCTCGCTCGTTTCACCGGCAACTTATGCAATCTTAGATGCCTAGGATCTTCATTATAATGTCAAGTCACATTAAATATACATATTCTTACTTTAGCCTTCCTTCCAGAAGCAAAGTTAAATAAAACGAATTCTAATACTTGGTTGACCATAAGCTGAAAGAATATTCCATGCATCATATACATAAGACTGTTGTTTTCGTTATGATGAAATGGAATGGAAGGAATGTAAAATAATCAAAGCAATCTTTACGCCCTTGCACAATCAAATTAACAATTTAACCGATAAAACAAAAACTGCAGCTGTTACAAACGTTCTCGAAATAATTCACTGTTTACATTTGCGTGCGATTGCATTTAAATTCAAAGCGCAACATTCCGTGAAAACATCTGCTTAAAAGCATAACTTAAGTGATAGATATGTGGTTTCACAGCAGACGGCAGCTGCGAATCCACGTGTCCCTTGCGACAATTGTATATAGATAATCTCCAATAGTTGCCAAATAAGCATTGTGTCCAATCCAGACACAAAAGGAAAGGAACGCCGAAACTGTTTTGGAATTTGTTGAATATGATGCTAGGTACGAGTACTTTTTGTGCAGCCCTGCCACATCGAGAATGTCATCTTGTAGTCGTCTCATGAATCACAGTAAAATAAAAAGTATAATATTACTAATATAATAAAGAAGGCCCCATCAGTGGGGACATTAAAATTGCTGATGATGATGGTAATAAAAAGTCTGGAAGTTCAAATCCAGTTTCAAAAACAAATTTAAAAGAATTAAAAACGCAGTCAGAGCATATGTTTAATTCCTGTTGATAACCACTGCCACTGCGACTGTTTGGCGTCGACGTATCGATCTATTGCTGTCCCTTTTGTTGCCTCATTAGAAATTTGCCTATTAGTATTTGTTCATGTTTATGTGCTTTCAAATGAATTCGCATCTTTTATTAAATGCAAGTTCAAGTTGCAGGCGTACCTAATGGATTGAAAGTGACAGGCGACGCGCCGGCCACAATTGAAAAAGCAATTGAAGTAGGTACCAATACCAATTTGCTACGATGCAGCGTGAGCTGGAGAGCCAATTAATATTCAATTTGAAAGGTTTATTATAGTGCTATTGGAGTGAAATTACTATAGCGGTGCAAACTGTAGACTCTGCTTGTTCGATATTACATAGTAATCAAGCAAGAGTGCTTAAGCCAAGACTTAACATGTATGATTATTGTACGAAGGAGGTCAATTAATGGATAGGGTCCAGGAGAACACTTGGTGAATTGCATCCATCGCAGCGTCTAGGCTAGTTGCTCATTTCCGTTTGTCTAATACGCAGAATCGATGTTGCATGCAACAAGACAAAACCTATTCAAGAGTTCAGCTTATGCTCTACAATTGTTTAACTAAATGCATAAATACTCGTATTTTATTTTCTATTATTATAAAATCAACCAACACCTAATTCTATTAATTATATTCTCACCTATGCATCACGTATGATTTATTTTGTGAGTTGAGCTAAACGTTAAGGCGAGTTTGGTCTTTAGATTAAAATTATGCTAATCGAAATTTTGATTATTACTGACCCAGTCCAAACTTTTAATTATAACTTAATTTGACCCAGACTAATGCTTTAAATTAGCGCTTTCCGACCCCTCCTGTTATGAAATTTAGACGCGTATAAATTCCCGAACCCCCAGCCTGGCCTACTTAGAGCGCGGAGACATTTCGCGAAGCAATAAGTAGGCGCGTTGTAGGCTGGAAAATTGCGTCAATTTTTGGAGCGGGCATCACCCCCAGCATAATCAGTTAAATAGCTTTTACAGGGAAAAATTTGTACTTCAAATACATTAAAAAAACAGATACCCATGCTTTGATCTAGATCAAACAAGTTGGTGTAGTCAAGATAAGTCGTACTTTTTTTAATTTCTTTATAAATTAATGATTTTCTGTATAATTGTATTTCTAAGCTTTATAAAATTGTATAAGCGCTTACATAATTAACTATGTATATTTCATTACAATGCACACCACGCAAACAAACAAGTAGGTATAAATAAGCACTCATTACTACAAGAGAACGTTCTTGAGCGCGGAAAATTCCTAGCAAACGATTTTCCATGGAAACCTTGTTAAATTTTTATTGCTGTCCAAGGGAGGTTTACATGGTTTGCGTTTTATGGGCGTACTCTGAAAAGTTTAGGGAGAAGTAATCCCATGGCTTATGTCATAGCGCAGCCGTGACCTCATCGTTGGGTCTAGGTAAATATATATCGTACTTCCACAATTCCAATCTCTGCGGAACGAGGTCGCATCCCTGGGGGCGCGAAAAATGGGGAAAGGTTTTCGTAATTTAGTCTTGCGTGTGTTGATGTCACAACATTGAGACAGTGATATCATCTCCCCATTTAAGGATGGGAAGAGAAGCAATTTAAATTCTGGTATTGAAAATCAAATAATCTGACTTAATGATATTCAAATTAAGGTAATTGATGTTGACATAACAATCGGCGAGGTCACGACACTAACGAATGGCTTAGAACTTAGTCTGGTGGAAGTGGTTGATAAGGGGCTGAACGGAGGGCGATTCTCGTATTCGTATGCAGGCCGCGCGGTTGGCGGCACGATCGATACGCGCCCGCGCGACGGCGACGCCACCCTCGCCCGCAACACTTACAAGTCTGCTGCAAATACATTCCCTAAATGTTATTCAAAGAGACGTAGGTGACTTCCGTAACTTTTGTTAGTCAATACATAATAATGTTAGTAACTTTTACATAATTATCGGTTCAGTTACGCGGTCTAAGAATAGGTACCTACAGAACGCGATTTGCAAAACGCTTATTTCATGAGTTGCCCCGAGATCTGGATCTCTATTGCGAGAAAGCCTTCGTAAGAAAAAAAAGCCTTCTTTCTGGTCATTAACTTATCCGACTGGAGAACTGACGTAAGTTTAACTCGTAGACCCAGAGTTAACTGGCAATAGCAATGGGTATCGTTATCGTTAAAATGTTACATATCTTCAGTCTGCATTCAGTTTCCAGGGTGAAGGAGCATTACACAATAACACGATATGTACGATAAAGCGTAGTTGAATACGAAATAATCTTTAATTATTTTAATGGATAAAACGTTTGCGTGTACCTATGTAATACTAATATCGCAAATGGCGCGAACATTTCGAGATAAGACGATGACATCACTTCTGACTCCCGCGGTTGCCGAGGAAAAAAAACCGTTAAGTGCCAGCCAACCAACAAGTAGGCATTGAAAATACAAATCGGTGACCGTTTGGCCCTGATCTTGACGAAAAGTTAATGGCCTTTGAGCTCGGGTGAGCACGAAGGAAAAGAGAAATAAACACATACAGTATGGTGACATTAACCTCGATAAACCCTCTCGTAAAATAATGATGCCACATAAACAAATGATAGCATTAATATATTACATATTATGATGTCATAAATGTTAAATAGCCATTTATAAGAATCAGAATAACAATCGTTGGTTGACAATACCATAAACAATAGTAAAAATAACGTACGAACAGAGTCAGTTTCTACTCTAATGTTTACTATTATTTTATCCAACATAAAAAACTGCAATCAACCCTAAGTTCTGAGGCTTACAAAGTGAAACTTACTAACTGTTTACTAATAGCTTAATGCACTACCGATGGCTGTCTGACGGACATGACATCAGGGGGAGCTACCGCAAACTTAGGGAGGAAGCTTACAGTATTGCAATAATTTTTATTCAAGGAGAAACTATATATAATATAGAAAGAGTAAATCTAGATATGCTAAGTACTATTCGTTAATTCCATATGAATGAAAAACAAACAAAATCACGTAGCATATTAATAACATGAAAATGTATTCAACCGAGCACCTATTTCATTTGCATCCAAAGTACAAAACGAGTTACAAAATAATATGCCAGAACATATACTATTGTCAATTTATTTATGACGTATTGTACTTGGAAACATAGTTACATTTAGATGTAATTTAAGATTGGAATTTAATTTACACGGAGGACAAGATTATCCGGGATTTTAAGTTGATTAAATTTGGTTCAGTTTAGATGAAAAGATTATTTCACGTCCCAACAATTTTATAGGCACCGGTACGAATTCATAGGAGACGCTTAGCATAGGAATGTTCTCGATGAATTTAATTCAATCGATTGAACACTCGACCGCGGCCACGAGATATGCATGAATTGATGAATTTCAATTAACAGATATTCGCCGGAGACCGCGTAACGTACGGCATATTGGCAATGCACAAACACTGGATGCATTTGCAAGTTGTTAACTGGACATTGTCTGCCCGCATCCCCCTATCGATATTGACCGAATTTATACATAGCAATAATTTTATGGGACATTTAATTTTGCACATGTCAGCAGATTTCGAGTTTAAATCTTCATGATTGTTACCAGTCATAGATAAAAATAAAAGCATTTATGTTATTTCCGACCGCGTGAATTATAAGTTTAGATCGGAGGATAAAAGTGAAATACAAAGGTTGTTCGTGCGTGGGTACCTGGATGCGTTCCCTTATTATATTTTTTTCTGGTCCGGCCATTGCTCCCCGTCTCGGACGACCCTTTGGACGAACGATGATTAGAGCGAGGGGAACGAGATGCAGCTGCTCTTTTTATTTTGTATTACAAAATTCTTCTGATACTTATACGCTGGAGGAAGTTAGTAGGTCGCAAAATTCAGCCAGAATAAAATTCTACCGAGATCTTACATTATTTTATTATTTTACATTCATTAATACATGTCATATAGTTTGTGTTCTCTTTAGTATGACGCTCACAAAGCCACGTACATTTATCATTTACAATGCATAAGGAAAGCTGAACGAGACATTTCTCATGGGCAAAAAGTAGTAGAGATGCGTTGACGTCTGTGACGTAACGAGAAACGCAATGTGATCTCAATTCTTCAAGTGCACAACTTTTTCTTTAGGCGCCAGACTATGGCGATATCTTGCTGTCACCGCACCAACACTAGTTTTCTATCTCATGAATAGTGGTAATGTACTGGTTTATGTTACACGCCTTGAAATCTTAAGGAAAAAGTGCCATCGTCACAAAAGTAGAAGTTGTTTGTGGTTCAGTCAGTGCTTGGTGAGAGGCAGTATACTGGCGGGGTTGGCGGCGGCGCGGGACTATGAAACTTGGTATGGTGCGTGAGATGTGGTTCATGTTTGAGTTCATGGCCAACGTAACAATCGATTCTCAAGAATTTAAAAGCTGCGTACCTCAATCCATAACCACTTTTTGATTAAGTACAGTCTCGGATTCTGTGACTTATACAATATATTTCGAGTACAAAACAACAGTTCTTTGCAATTAGAAGAAGTCAAGATCGATAGAAACACTAGGCAAAGAGAAATGGGAATTGGATTAATGTCTCTACAAGCATTAGTTGAGATAGCTCCAGGGAAATTGCTTTGTGGAGTTTCACAGCTGCACAGACAGAACACTTAACTAAATAAGAACACACGCCACTTTCAGAACTGTTTATGCCTAAGATACATTATTTGATGATAAGACTATTTTATAGCAGGCAAAAGCTTATTGCCAACAATTAAATTCTAGATAGACTTATTGCTTGACATAAAACTGAGGGACAGAATGAATATTAATACATACTTGCTAAATTCTATTACTAAATGCCTGAGATACATTATTTGATGATATAAAACTATTTATTGCAGCCAAAAGCTTATTGCCAAGAATTAAATTCTAGATAGACTGATTGCTTGACATAAAACTGAGGCACAGAATGAATATTAGTACATAAAATCTATTTATTCTTACCAGTCCTATCATGTAAACAATCTTCACAGTACTTTTTGTTGAATTTTGTTGAAAATAAATCAAATATTAATTTAAACCTAAACATTCTAAAGTAAAACACCTAAAAAGTCTATTTTAATTTATATTGTTGTAAAATAATAAAAAGACATGGTAAGATTGTTTACATGATAGGACTGGTAAGGATAAATGGAGTTTACTTGCTAATTTCTATTACTAAGTATTTCCGTTGCTTCATCTAATCCTTTTCAAGAAGAGGTGTTATTAAGCTGTCCGGGCTGCATTAACGAAGCTCGGTAAAATTAATTACTTACATTGGACCAACAAGCGGTTATCGCGGTCACTGCGAGGAAATTAAATGAACACGCGCGGACGCTTCTCCGTGGTCGTTTCTTATTAGAACACCGACTTATTCACGACCGACGGCTACAGGCCCTAATGAGAAAAACATACAAGGTTATACCCATGGTCGTAGATTTAGCCATCACATTTCCTTTGTATTCAAATATATTATTCTCGACCGATTAGAAACAATTGACCAAACCTATTAGAACACCATTACAACGTATTGATCCTCATTTTCTACCTTCATGAACACGAAATTAATTCGGAAGTGCCTATCTCATTTAAATTCTTCGCATGATCGAACGTGGCAGGTGTTACATGGAAAACAGAGACAATGTCATGCAAGTATCGACCATCGAGAGCTTCCGGCGCAAGGTCGGCGCGTGCGCAACCACGTGCTCACGTTTGTGTATTTAATACTCTATGATGACGGCTTTATTGCGTTGTCTTTGCCATAACAAGCAGCTTCAATAGGTGTTAAAAAAAACAAAATAATGTAACGATACAGATAACTTGCATTGATTACTATTTTATTAGTGGCGCTTTCAAACGCGTTATACGATGCAATACGAATACGACCGACGCGACATTTTGTATCACTTAAATGATGATTGATAAGGCATATCGTAAAAGTCTATCAACAATAGTGCCCGCACCGAGTATTCCGGCTCACACCGGCGATAATTTAATATCCGCTTGAAATAATCCTATTTCCTCGGTAATTCTGGTAATGCCCTTGACAATGAGGACACTTGTACTGCTTCGCGGTATCGCGGTGGAATGGACAAATGGGTATTACTATTTGATAGTCTATTGGAAGACTGTCAAATAGCAAATGCTTAGAATTCTAAAAGAGCTTTCAGAACTTTGCGCTTCCTAGAAGTGGATTCTATGGATGACGACTAAATTCAAATTCCAGTTGAGAATTTATCTCTGGGTTGCGAATTTAACAACTTTAAAGTTCAACGGTATTCTGCCCAACACTCTCAGAAATTTAATTTATATTATTATTATTAGAAATGTTTACTAAAAGATTCTTTGTCAAAATATTTGGAATAAGAAATAGAAGTATACTATCAAATCATGTTTCCTTACACCATGGACTTAAATCGAAAGCCACAGGCGCCACAGCCTTCATCTAAAAGTTGCCAGAGAATGATGGAAAGCACGACAAAAATGATGCATCGAAACACTTACTGGTAGCAATATAGCAGTTTCCAGCCTAGTTTCATTTGTTGCGTTTATTATAGAATAGTACACATAATGCGTAAAAAACTGACACGCAATGCTAAACTTCAACAAATAGGAATGTTGTAGGTAGGATTGCTTTCTTGTAATCGAAATACTGACAAAACACGTTTTTGCCAGTTTATGTTTTGCAAATTAGAGTTGCGCAGTTTTCTGGCAAATAAAAACTTGTTCATATCGTAAATTGCTTGACACGCAATTCACAATGTTACATGAAAAATAATAATTGAAACAGGTTGTAGCTAACGTAACTTATTGTAACATAAAAGTACCTTTAAATTCTAGCTTCTAGCTGTAATACAAAATTAGAATACGGTTAATGTTCTACAAATATTAGATTGCATTTAAACTTATTTAACAATTCAGCATATCCAAACCTTTACTTCCTATTCAAGGACATTTATTTCCTTGTCAAAGGTTTCCATGAAGGCCTTCCCGGCCAAAGGGTCTACGTCCTTGAAATTCCCTCGCCTGTCCCTATCTACGTTCCAGATGTTACGTATATGTTTATAACTAGATAAGTTCGACGTCAATCGATCAAAGAAGGGATTCGTGCCAAGTTTTATCACACGGTAGATTTTATTTAATTACAGGAAGTTAAAAAGCTTCACATTTTTTGATAATAATCATACTCGAGTAAATTATTTGAAAAGAGTTTTGTTATAATAATTCAGGAAGCAGTTGCAAATCATGGTGATACACTTCCGGTAGAACACGTCCCTTTTTGAGGTCGCACCGTTTCTAACGGTTCTCCATTGTATTATGTTCTAATAAATGCATGAATGAGCCACTAATAGACAGTTAATTGTGGATTAGTGACACAGATAGAAAAGAAATTGAAAAAGATGCCTTAAAAGATCAACACTTTATTGCACCATTTACAGAAAAGAACATACAAAGAAGTGACAAAAAGTAAATACATATAAATGAACGCAAAGGCGGGCTTATCGCAAATGCAATAAAGCATTTTCACATACATTGCTCGCTTCTAATATAGATATGATATATTCAAAACTAGCTGCGCCCCGGGGCATCGCTTCCGTGGGAATTTCAGGTTAAAAACTACCCTATGTGCCATTCCCGGTATTTTTCGACCCGCGTACCAAATTTCATCAAAATCAGTCCAGTGGATTTTGCGTGATTGAGTAACAAACATTCTCACAAACTCACATCCAAACTTTCGCATTTATAATATTAGTAGGATTCACGAACGGAGGTTGAAGTTCAAAACTAATATTAATATGTTAGGCAGTCAAAGCTTGATATTTCCCTAAGATAAATGATAGTTCAATTTATCAAGCAGCATAAAATGTCTGTGCATGTAAAATAATTATGTTTATGCTCAACTGGCTTGAACAATACGCAATTCGCTTGTGAGACTGGTGCAACGCCGAATGCAAAACAAACAACCTGAGAACCTTACATTACAAATGCACAAAGGAGTATAACTGGCGGTGTATTGAAGCGGACAATGCGCCGGTAACGGGACAAGGCACTAATTGTGAACAGTGAACCGAGCTCTTCCGTTACCCGCCACATAACTAGCGTCTCCCGGGGTTAAAATACCAGACAGAACTTAATTTAAGCCAGCGAGCGATAGAGTCAAGAACCAAGGCAGAACTGCAGTTTTCTAACATATGATGTTTTCTAATAATGGAGAGCTATCTTTTTTTATCGAATTCGTTGTAGTAAACAAATTTAACAAGTCCTAAATTTCTCTCGCGTTTGTTGTTTATTTAAATTAATATCCCAGTCACATAACTAATAAACCAAATCGACCGAGAGAGCAATGTATGGTGATCATGTATATAGGTAATTGGTGAGGAAGTGATACGGCTGCCCATCAAACATACAAGAGAAATTAATGTATGTAGATGATCACGTAGTTTGTGATATGTGTGCAATGAATACTAATTTAGCTAGTATGATCGATCTGTTTTCAAGTCACGAAATAATAATTCTTATGACTAACTCCTCACCGATTGTCGGCATTAATAAATAAACATTAGTAGGATCAATCCGCCTAATTGATAAGGATACATTACAGTGTTTATAAAAGAGAGCATACCATAAATTTGTAAATTTTTAATAAATAAACGCTGCGTCTTGATTCTAAAAACCTTGTAAGATAAATCATGCACTCTATTTCTTTCTGATGGTAATGACAAAATAGCTTCCACATAATTAATCGTTCCGATAAGACTTAAGGCAAATTTATTTAGAAATCTTGTTAATTGATGGATGTAGAATAAAATCAACTCGACATTGAGGCTAATATGAATAGACAGAGAAAATTATATCTTTAGCACGGCATGCTTTTGCTTCGTTGTGTTGATAAACGGAGGCTATAAATTTATATTTAAACTGGCTTGAAGCCTTATCTCACGATTCTCAGGGACTGACTACGCATAAATATGTATGTAAATAAAGTCAACAAACTCCCATCGATTGGTAGCACTTACTTATCACAAAAACAATCCAAGGCACTCTAAAAACTTGTTCAAGCTATGTTTAAGAATGTAAACACTCCGAGATTTGTTTCAAACAAATAGAAGAGTGTGAGTAACGAGACAAGTGTACCCAGAAAAGTTGATACACGTATGTGAATAGTGTGTGTTTTTATCAACAAATTTTTATTATATTGTCAAAATAAAAATTTACAGCCCTAATGAGAAAATTTTATGTTCCTGAGAAGATTCCTGTCACAGAAAAAAATACTGATGAGTACAGTATAGACTATACTGTATAGTGCAATGTACAAAATTCACTATAACTAACATAGACAACATACATGATTATGAAGAAGGAAGAGACATGACATACGCTAATATTGCAACATCTCAACAGTAGACATGTTGAACAAGCACTCAGCTTGTACTTGACGCCACCGCACCGCACGTACTGTGACTTCAGAGGAGAGCACTCCAGCAGCTGTAAACATTTCCTAAAAATGTTTCCAGACAAAGAAAACTATCTTTGCACGGCATTTGAGATGTTGACTTGAGACGACTCTTCATGTGATTCAGACGTAAACTTTGAATTCAACGACAAGTTTTATTAGGGACGTCGAAATGATTTATTTGCGCCGTAAAAGTGCCCCATTTGAGTTCTTGAGGCTAAGGGAATAAGCGGGTCCGCGGTAAGGCTGTAAAAACTACAGTTATATTGTTATGTCTGGCAATAACAATGCTTATTATTACGTCAAACGTTCAATTAACATATCAATCGTACTCCTATCCTACTATATTATAAACGTGAAAATGAGTGTGAGCTTGGATGGTTTGTTGCTTTTTCACTCAATAACTACTAGACAGATTAGAATGAATCTGGAATAACACATAGGATACTTTTTATCGCGAAAATTCCTACAGGAACGGTGCCTCGATGAGCTAGTATTATCATAAAAACTTGGAATACATTTGAAAGTGTCATTCAGCTTTTGATTTGATAGCAAACTAATAATTTTAAATAAAATATTGAATATCTGTGTTGACGTATTAAATGTATTAAATGACCAATGCACTTGTTAATACTCCCGTTAGTGCATGGTTCACCAATCATTCATCTCTTATTACATATCAAAGAGATATCCAGTCACTGCAATATAAACGCATAGAAATAAAGTATCACATGTACTGTTCGTTCTTCTTGGCTTCTTTGCTCGTTGAGAATGAGGAAGACAGGTGTCTGAAGATCAAATCACCGGTTCTAAGTACTTATAAAACTTGCCAGTAGATAGAAGGGAGGAGTGTGGTCACGGAAGCTTTCATAGCTAGATGATGTTTTATCTTTAGATGATGCGTAAAAGCGACTTAAATTATTTTATCAACCTTTATTAAGGACAGAAAAAATAAAGGACTACATAAGACTTAGCAAACGACCGCTAATTGATTCATTTGCAAAATAACCCGTTTATGACTGTTACAATGTTTATGAAGCATGCAAGTTATACAATATCTAATACCAGGCCAACATGTATGTGCAATCTAAGTAATTACAATAATGTACTGAATGTATAGTCACCAATAGTCACGAACGTAAAAAAATATATATAATGTACAACTAAATGAACTGTCGCTCTGCTCTGACGTTGTATGTAACCTTGATCATGTCATTCGTCATCGTTCTCAGAAATGAAGGATTATTAGTACTTTTTATAGTATGAAAAACTTAATTGACTGTTAAGTGAGTTACGTGAAAAAGTCAAAACTATTTTTATCCCTCGCGATATAATAACTTAATTGTTACTAAGCATAATTAATGTTGTTTAATTTTTTTAAGAAATTAATCCCGATCGATAAAATTAATGCTCCAACCAGGAACACCAACGGCAACTTCATTTATTCAGTGTAAATTATGAAAATTGAGGTCGTAAAAGAGTGTGGGTTATAGCCACACGTGAGCATCTACATTACGCTCATTATGTTTCATTTACTACAGCGTTATTTCGAGGCTAACATTCCGGTAAATTATCGGGCCCTCGCGTCTGACCATTCTATGCGCTTACAACCAACGGTGTTAATGGTCCTCACCACTCTGTAATACGTCTAGCCCTTAAATCATTCAGTTATTATAGCGTTCAAATGAATGCTCAATGCCACCTTTTGTTCTTTTACGCCATTGAGGGGGATTAACTCAAATTAAAACTTTTTATATGATGAAGGTCATCCATCTTTCTACGGGTTTAATTAAATTGGTGATTTGATATTAATAAAACGTGTGAGCAGAGCATCAATTTTTTTTGTAAAATTTGGGAAGACTAATGCGACTATAGCGTGCGAGACACGTGTTGCTATCTTTACTACGTGTCTACACGACGATGGAGTTCCAGCAACTTAATTTGCGCCTCGTCAACTGGCTTTAAAATTTCAAGATCGTGCGCATGTCAGATTGAAGATGCTTCAATGATAAATAACTGAAGCTTGATGACTCAACGTCCGCGTTCGTCGACCTGTCTTCAGCTTGGCGCCGTTATCTCAGATACTGCACTTACGTCTGCATTTTTGCATGAGTTTATATCATGAGCATCGTGTTATATGTCTCGTCTCTCTCTTTTAACACGTATTTTATCAAAACAAAATTCTTTGTTAATTTTATTGCCATGATCTTTCAATAAGATGAGACTTAGTCATGGTAAACTAACATTAAAAAATATAATGACTCAGATGAATGAAACTTCATTAAAATGAATATAAATGACTGAGTCATCAAAGGATTGTAGATGTAGAGTAAAACGATGACGTCACAAGTTGTGAGTACGTAGTCTGACGTGGCGAGATATATTTATAGAAAAATATTAATGAATGAATGTGTAGTACACTCTCCTTCCGACACAGTCTTAATCCCCACACCGGTCTACTAATGGTATTTCATTTCACATGCAAATGGGGAAACTCTGTCCGCAGTCTGTTTGCAAAGCAGAAAACTTTTTTACTGGGGGAGCAAAAAACTTCGCCATTGACTAAATTCGTATGTTGAAACAAACTTGTAACATTGCCGTGTAACTTTTGAAGAAATTTTACATGTCTGAAATTATATAGATTGCCAAACCCATGAAACTATGACATAGAACCACCAAGGATATGCTTCCATACAATTAAGAACGTAGAATAATTTCTACAAGTTTATTAGCCTACTTCAGAAGTAAACTTGAGCAGGGAATAGGGGAACTTAATTAGTGAGATATTGCACAATGTTTATTGCTCGACAGTTCGTTCAAAGTTGGCGGAGTTGGCTGTAATTAATGCGCAGTTCAGAAGCTGCCTGCCGGTCTCCAGGCCCATATAAACGTGAAGTTAACAGGCCCTACGTATTAATCCGTAATATTACTTTCACATCTTTATTTATGTGAATGAATTATTGACGAATTCAAGCTTCGCAAGCCAATTTCACTCATAATGTGACGACACATTAGAACGAAATTGAATAAATTACATTCATCGCGAAATTTAGTCATGAACGAGAGTGAGGAACGGCCATATAGTAATTAAAATTCATAGAATACACAAGGTTGTGTAAATTTGCATAACCGGTAATATTGATGTGTGCAGAACATTTCATTACATCACTGCTAGGTAGTTAAATGAATTTAAATGAACCGTGGATGTGTTAAATATAGAACAAAATGATAAAATAAAACCTATAATAATAATTCAGTTAAACGCAACTTTCAGGATTTTGAAAATGATGAAAATTAAATAAACTTATAATAATAATTCAGTTAAACGCAACTTTCAGGATTTTGAAAATGATGAAAAGTTTTTTTGTGAAGCTTATAATTTTGTAAACGGGGGATAGGATAGGCACGTAAGAACTGGTGTGCTACCTACCGGAAAAGTAAATTTCCATTTTTCGTGAGTTCCCAGGACCCTATAGCAATAAATATGTAATGGAGGTACCGGTATCGATTGCATTAGGTAAGAGGGTGCCCTTTTATTACTGAGCAGATGACATCAGCACAAAATTCTGACGTGAGACTGACTTTAGTTTCTCATGTTGCATTTAGGGTGATGTCGTTCGTCTAGACAGTAAATATCATCACCTGACTTCTAATTCTCAGACCACTAAAGGTATCTTTATACTTGAATTAAATTACAAAAATATCACTAAATAGAAGCAATACAGATATTGCTTTAGGCAGATTATCGTCCAGATCAAAATACTGGCTTTAATTACATATTTTATGATTTATGTATAATAAAATCCTAAAATTATATGCTGCAACTTTTTCATTGACGAAATGAATACTTAAATATTTTAATTTGGTTATTTAATAGAGTGGGTCTTGAGTGACGAACAGCGGCGGCCTTAGGGGGTGGCGAACGGGGCAATCGCCCGGGGCCTCGCTCTCGCAGGGGCCTCGCGGAACAACCCAAGATAATTTTAAAAATATATTATATAATAGATTTTGTCGCTTACAGTTAAAGAAATTTGTGATTTCTTGTTTTGTAATTTCACCTAAATTTCACTAACAAGATAGCACAAATTGTTTTAAATGAGTACGTCCCAACTGTTACAAAGCAACAAAAACTCAACCTTTTTTTTTTCATATGACTAGGTAAATCTTTGCGTAACTGCAATTGCACTCTCAGTCCTTTGTTTTATGTTTGGGTTTACAGTTCTTTTAGCAAATAGATGTTGCACAGATGCTACCTACTTAGTTATCTATTGGAAGTCTGTTATTGGTAGTTGAATAGTAAATTTGAAAAGGAATGCGTCTACATAGATTTAGAAATAGCGACATTATCTTTGTGCTGAAATACATAATAGCAAAAAAAATTACCGATGTTTAACCCACTATCGAAATAGTCCTGAGAATTATTGCCACCACACCAAGACACCACAAATTATTGAGGAATTCGATGACACAAAATCGGCTTTCAGCCCTTGCTATTCTTTCAATCGAAAATTACGTAGCTCATTCGTTAGATTATTTTGCTTTAATTAAAGATTTTAGACTTAGGAAAATCCGCAAACATCAATTTAATTTTTTTTTAATTTTGTAAATATTTTAATATAAAATTTTAAAACTCAAATTTTTTTTATTTGTATAACTTAAGCATTTCTTGTCAAACATGACAAATACAAGCAGACCTACTTTCGCATCACATACTTTTCGCGAAGGACAAAGGGCCTCGCAAAGACCTGCCGCCCGGGGCCTCGCAAAAGGTAAGGCCGCCGCTGGTGACGAACTAATGAGCAGCAAGGGAAGTCTCCCCGGGCTTGTTCCGCATCCATCTGAGGGCACTAAAGGTCTTGAATAAATAAAATGCAATTAGACTAGGGCGATATGCACTCCCCTGCACCCTAAGAGACGCATAAAGTACAGTTATGAAATATCTCGGTCGATTTGTATACAGCAAGGGGAGGTGGGTGTGATTATCAATTTAGATGTAATTCATTCCGGTTTGCTATAAACATAAGTAATTTAAATCACTAACACGTGCAAAGCAATTTAAATAAACCAAATCATTCGGGCGATTACACAGGATGAAACATCGGTGGTGAAATAGGGCACTAAATGATAACCTATAAATCCCTTAGCATCACGTGCCTCATCTTGCTAATTTGGAGTTGCGAAAAGCAATGTGCGGGGCGTCGCGCGTCGTCGTCATGGCAACCGAGGAAACTACGCCGTTTTCCGTTTTACACCCCCAGCCTGACTACCCAGTGGAAACGGTCTGTGTTTTCCGGTACTTAGTATATAAAAAAGCTTTGCCCCCTTATTTATGTTTACAATCTTCGATTTCATTTATGATTCCACGACAAAGAAATTGCTGAAAGGGACTAATGAACAACTAGAAAGACCTGTTCAAATATTTGATGATGCAAAGTAATGGTCTCAAAAAGAGCATTTTCTATTTACGAAAATATGTACGAGATAAAAGGTCTGGCTATAACATGTTATGTTTTTGTTCGGGATCCTCATCAAATCAGCGACCCGTAATAATAACTCCATTGCAAAGGGCCACGATTTTGCCAGACAATTTAGGATTGGGGCGGTGTGCATCAAGAGCTTTATCGCAAGTTAAATGACATATATGACATATTGTTTGGGAGGGACCCCCAAAATTGCGAGGGCTAGTGGCACAAAATTCTAAACGAGTAGAATACACTCCTTGGTGATAGGGTGATAGAACACCTTGTGTATACTTTTCCTGATAGAAAATAAACAAATACTTAGGGCTCGAGACAACGTAGACAAACAAATTCAAAAGACTAAGCTCTTACAAAGTAATCGTTCCGATCAATAATAAATGTTACAGTTACAGTTCTGTTCGAGTCTTACTACTTTGATGAAATAATTTTAATAGGTAAGTATTCCTAGATATACTCTGATTCTATGCCAAATTTTTACAAGAGCAAATTCAGAGTACAAGACAAAACTTCCCCTTAGCTGTTTGACCCCTGTCAAAACGCAATCGCCCATACATCGAAACCCCCGACTTTATTGGAAACTCCCTCTGCGCACTTGTGGTTAACTGAGCAATTTCATTGAGATGAGATTGTAAACCACAAATCGTATAGGATGTTTTCTTTGGGTCTCGGCTCGTATATTGTAAGTTACATTTAGAGGCATAGCCTAGCATACTTGACTTAACAATAGTTATCTTTAATAATTCAAATTGTAAATTCTATCTTCAAATTAAAATACATGATATAAAGCATGTGATCTTTGCCGCATCCGGTTTGGAGTTGACCAACTCCACTCATAAAAGGAGCTGAGCAATCGATTAGAATGTTAGCAGTTCCGCCGCAATTCCTATTTTCCGCTCGATAGTATAGAAGCGAACGTACTTCGACCAAGTAGGAATTAGCCATTTCCTGTGAATGTATAATGTGAGGTATAACGAGTATACTGGACACGAGTTGAAGATGTTGTATCTAGTTTCCAAGTGTTCATTGTAACAGTCGCAGACAATAGGACCGTTGCCGTGGCGAAGGCCGACCTACCACTGCATAACCATTGCATTAATGCACACGCTCTTGTATTAAACTGCAGTATCTGGTTCTAGCAAATTCACGTTTTTGTAGAAATATAAGTAT
Source organism: Ephestia elutella (assembly GCA_018467065.1). NCBI lineage: Eukaryota > Metazoa > Arthropoda > Insecta > Lepidoptera > Pyralidae > Ephestia > Ephestia elutella. Next base: position 5,833,313 of record CM031567.1, on the reverse strand, counting down.
TGTATTTGTTCTCAGAAAATTAAATAAGTTTCCAATTTTATTATCAAAGAATGTAGTTATTATTATACTCTGTGGTTAATGCACTTGAACAAAAGGTTACGTGGCATGAATCAAAATTGATTCATTTAGTGGTTTTTATAACGAAGTATTTATATTTTTTAACATTGCAATAAGTAAAATCAAATTCTGTATGTGTATAGAAATCACAGCTGCACACCTGGCGCTAATTTTATCGTAATCATAACCGCAAATTGCTTTATGACTAATACTAGATAGCAGCTGCTCACTTGATATCTTACATCCGTTGCATACAACTTAACACAACAATTAAAGAAAATAAACTTTATGGGACAGCTGCGTTGCGGACTTCACATAAATTATATCTTGCAAATAGTCGTTCAAAATTAATCGCGATTAATATCTAGTTACTTATAGATAAAATTTAAGGTATATAAGTTTTTGTTTGTCTGATAGGTTCACACGAAATTCAGCAATAATCAATTAAAACAACGCAACGATATTTTCGATAAATAATTAATTTTATGTGTTTCTCTATTTGTTGCAGATTTCATACCTAAGCCATCCTGGACAGCTTATAGCCTTACGCTTCAGGTAAATATCAAATAACAATAGAATAAAAACAAATCCAAACTAGTAGGTGTGTATACCAAATTGTCAATACAAAGACTGGAATGATTTCGTGATGTCGTCAACATTCTAAAAATAGGACGATTTCGCAACAGGCACGTTCGAGAGTGTGTGCCCGCTATCATCCAGTTAGGAGTCAGGATGGACTGAACAATTGTCCTGTCATACAACAACAAGATGTTTCATTCTAGAGACACAAATAGTTAAGAGTGCATTTATATTGGAAAATACTATTATTATATTTAAGTTAAAGTTCTACTGTTTATGACCAGTGAGAAAAATAAGTCCATTAGTAAGTTTGTAGATTGTCAAGGTAAATAGAATAAAAGAATAAATATAAATCCAAAATAGTTTTAATTAAATCTGCATGATCAGAATCAGAAGGACCTGTACAAATTTGACTATAGTTCAAAAAATATATTAAGTAATGAAAGTATGTAAACCTAAATATAAGATAAAAAGAGAAACAGAAAGAAATTTATTAATGAATGAAGAAAATGTTGATATAGATGTAGTAGGTATATCAAGTGCATTAAAATTGGGGCAGTATGTCGTCAGAATATGATAAGTGCTATTACCAGCAATCAGTTGCGACCTTGCCTCTCGTTGTCGGCTTGTCACAAATCGTGGGGAGACGCTGATTGTCATCCTCCATTCGGGCATCCTTTTGCACTTCACTACATACGTAACACTCGGCTACGCCGGATTGCAAATTTAAACGCAGGACGTTCTTGTTTTTACGGGCAGGTTTTTCCGAAGAGATCCTGCACTTATTATCACCATTTCAAACTGTTTTATAGTTCTTGCTACCTCTATTCTTGAGCAAATTTTAAATTGCAGCTTTATTTTTGATTACGCCACATCAAATTAAAATGTGATCATTTTATAGACAGTTTATAAATTGCGAGCCTTTCGGTTAGACCCCCAGTTTAGTCTCCCCGGTCAAGTAGACAAATTACCACAATCAATGTGATTTATTAAACCCAGTTGAGTGTTAGTTACAACATTCAGAGTTGTTTAACTGTCCTATGTACCAACATGCTTGATTTATATTTCATGTCGCTTACACAAAATTTTCAGTGTCCACTTTTATAGCCCCATGTTGTAAGAGCTTAGCAATAGTGTGGAACTAAAAATTACTAGTTAACATTTTAATATTATTGACGTTTGCAAGACAAACTTGGGAAAGCATTAGAAAATTTGTCCACAAAAGCAACTAGACGAAGCAAAATATGCTAATTACGAATGTGTATATGGAAAGACAACCGACCAATGTGTCGCTTTTATGTCTAAAACGGCTTCATTTAGAGTTGAAAGAAAAGGTGTTAAAATAAACTTGTCACTCCTCAGTTTATTTAGTCTGGAACTCTGGACACACACCCCGCTTTATTTGGTTTTGTCGTCGTCACTGATGAGGAATGTTTGCGTTCGTGAGACAAAATCGATACAGTAAATATTAGCTTCGAGGGTGGTATATAAGAAATTATCTCTCAAGGATTGCATACACAAACCTGTGGAATAACATAGCATAACATTAGAAATAAACTAAATGATAATAATCTTCATTTACTTGAACATGAAATTTATATATATTTTTTTTAAACGACTGTTATTTTCCTCTTACCTATTCACAATTTTAAGATGGCAAATATGTCAACAAGTTGGTATGTTAAGACTTTGATGACCAATATGGATGAAGGGGAAATGGATATAGATAAGGCTTATTTGTATTTTGTTGCTAAGAGAATCTCATCCACATAGGATAGTTAAACATCGCTAATAACTAGTTTTGCTTATAATGCTAGTCCGGCAGTGCCGCCAGGTGCGATGATATCTACTGAACCGGGGATCGTGTTAATTAGACCCTTACTGTTTGATTTATAGCTTAACTTAGTTTGAAAATTTATTGTGCTCATTTATTATATGAGCTAATCGTAGCGCTTCTCGACATTGACACTGATCATCTTCTTGACCTGATGCATTTAATTAACTCCATACATCAAGACTCCATAGATAGATATACATACAATGACAAATTCATACAATTGATACGTACTATTTATAATTTATAGTAACTTCACCACAATTACAAATTTAAACAAATGAACGTTTGCGAAGGCCGTGAAATTATTTTTGTAATAAAATTTGTTATTTTAGGTTCGGAAATGAAATCGTGAGCATAATATCCTGGCTGCGACATCTCCCATCGTGTCACGGTACGCGAATATGGTGCTTGTTAATGAATGCGATTAACACACTCAGCCACACGGAACCATTCATGGAATTAGCCGACGGAAGTTTACTGTTATTAAATATTAGTTATATTGCTGGTAGAAAGAAAAATGCAATTCATTCACAGAGATACCTTCAACGACCTCTATTATGTTAATGGAACCTCCAGCGTCAATATCTAGGGCACAAGTAAACATTGCGTGACCAATATATACTCCACGGAATACAATGAAGTATCTGTTTGGTGCCAATTAAATGATCGTCTTGATACCTATTAATGTTGTATTCACATAAACTAAGAAGCTTCGTAACTTTATTGACAATACAAAACATGTAATTCACAAAGATAATTCCTTTATACGTCTTGCCGCTAGAGATAAGGGAAATTAATGAAAGAAGAGGTCAGATAGCCGCGAGGCTCGCTTTCAATTTAATTAAAGTAGCCACTCGTAAAGATTTGTTTCCTTCTTCCTTGTTTTTCGTTCGCATTGAAAAAGGCCCATATTCTGTTAACTTTTATATTCATCAGAGATTTTAGAAGAACATAGACGTCGAAAAAGTTGATGACGGCAATAAACAATGTCTAATTCGCTTGAATTGGTGCTCATTGAACAATGATTACTTAATTGTATTGTCAACGGAGTGTAGGTACACGCGTGCTGGAGTCGACAACAAGTTACAAGCCTCAGCGCGGGCCCGCATCCTATTGTTCTAAAGAGCTTTGAGGGTATGAGAACTACTACGACGTTCTATTGTGAGAATGACATGATATTGCTAGCAGCGTTGTTGACATCTACATCACACACAACACAACAATGGAAACATTCGATATGATTAGAGGTGGAAATGTTGATAAATATAACAATGAGTTCAGAACAATTGAGAATAGGTTAGGTACAGTCAATAAATACTGTGTTTTGGTTAATAGAAATAAACAATAAACTCAAAGAAACAAAGAATATTTAAATGAAAAGGTGATTCCAATCCCGAGAAACGCATTGCGCATATTGATAAGAGGTACATGGCGCCATAGTGCACGATGTGGTTACGCCGAGCCGCCCCTGTCGGCATGATCGGGCTGGTCTTCATGCATGAGGTTATTCCCACGCTATCAGCTGGTTCACGCGTCGCCGCGCACTCGCCGGCCCGCGACTCCGCGCGTCACCAACCAGCCCGTCAGATAAAGCCGGAACAACATCATGAATATTCAATTCAACTGAAAAGCTACGTAAATCACCGACTGTCGAATGCCCTTTTAATGTATGGCACTTACATATTCTTCTTAATGTGTAGCACGTAACACAGATGACGTTGTTGACGAAAACGAAGTTTTAAACAAAATAACCACGCAATAGCCATGATAGAAACAGACGAGAGACATTATAGCATCGATTAAAAAAATAAGGTAAAAACTAAATACATTTCTCGATTCTGCTACTGAATCCAAGCGGAACCGTAAAACAGGGCAAGAAGAAAAATAATCTAAAATACAAATCGACGAGAAGGACAAAAAGCATGACTAATTACAACAACGAAAGCAGCTGCGACCTTGAGACGATATATTCTCGTTCTGTACAGTAAACCATGAATCAAATAACTGAGGTAGAGAAAGCCGGGCAACAAGCTAGTTTCATTATATCTATCGAGATGAGACGGGGCGTTTGATAACGAAGCCATTACTACGATAATTGTCTCCCTAAGAGGACCGCCCATTTCACGCTCGGATTACTGAAGATTAGTTCTATAATGATTATTTATACTAGCAATGTTAGTGTAAAAAAAATACTATACTGATGATTACTTAGTACGTTATTTCATTGGCATGTGCTACAGTTTTGTACAATGACATGCTGTAAAAGAACATAATAACAAAAGAAAGTATGTCAGTAACGGTTTAACTCTGTCGTGAGTTATCGATACTACAGACAGATAACGAATGATGGAACATGACATGACGAGCGTGACTAAAGCACGTCGTTGCTGGGCGTGAATTTTCTGAATTCTCAGCGTCAGGTGGGTACAGTCCAAGAAACATTAAAGTAAAATAAACTAGTAATAGTAACGATGAATCTGCCGTGAAGATTGTGGTAGAACGCCAGGTTTAGCGGGGTCAAATGTAATTCTGTGCAGACACATAAAAGTGTACAACGGTTGGGTAATAGCAACTGGTTATGTTATCTATCCGCTTGTTTCTAGTTATTATTTATTATAGCTAGAAACATAACATACATGAACACAGTTTTCTTAGAAACTTTCATGAAATACAAATGCCCGAAGAACGTAATGCTTCTAATTTTATTTAAATGTTTAACTTGAAACACTGTCCATCCCTAAAGCTCTTTTCGCTGACGTAAATGGAATATTTGCAATGCAAGCTGCATACAACTGGGTTAAAAGCTTAGCGCTGTTTTGCAAACACAGTGTAGACCTACAATAACGAATAGGGCGGATGTATTTAAAGCGGACGTATAACATTTCGTATTTATAGGATTAACGTATAAAAATAGATGCTCAAGTGCTAGATGGCGTCAGTAATTCAGCTCCATTAAGACAATCGACGAAATTGCTTCCTATTTCTTATATATTTCGTCATAACTGGACAGTTGCGCAGTGGGTCTGCCATGTCTTTGCACGCGTTTTGCCCCTTCACCTGCTTCAAGAAAACCGATATTGCGGTACATTTATTAACAGTTCGTTGAATTTCATATCGCTAACATGCGCACGAACATTCGATTCCCTAGTTGATGGGTTTGTTTCGACTCTAACATGATATGGATAATTTTATAGGAATTATAATAGTTTTTATATAAAGTATGATGTATATTTCTTTTTAAGAAGTTCCATAAAGACTAGATTGAAAATTGCCTTTATTTCAAAAAGATATGTAATCTGAATCGGTTTTCAGAGAGCGAATACGACAGACATGAAAAATACATTTCTCCGTTTCATAGTAATTTAAAAATTAATTTCAATTTATTTTTTGCTTGTTAAATATGACATTAACTAATAGATACTTCGCGACACGAGTCTAATACGATACGACAGACAGTAATCCGGTGTACTTATTGATTGCATCACGAAGGTAATGCGATTATAGCCGAAGCAATTGTCTGGAGAAGCTTTGCTGCGGCGATTCATCCATTAATTTTACATAAATTATGTGTATTAGTATTTGACTATACCATGCTTGGATGCAGGAAATTTTAGAATACATAACTACAAAAAAAAAACTAAATTATAATGCAACAACAAAATATGCAATAATCTGTCGAAAAAGAGAATTTTATATCTGACATTGTCACAATAGTCATATTGTTATGTACTTAACGATACTAGAAAAATATCATTAATCACAACGAAGTTGGTATCAAATTGCTGATCATTACTATTCAGCTCGTTCTCACGGGACAGATGCCCAAAAAGAAATTAGATGCGACTGTGAAAGTATGACATGCTATAACTTTAACACCACTTCAAAACAAGACAAATTACATTTCCAGAGACAAATTGATGACAATCGTACAAAAGTGGTTACTTTTGTGATTCGATTCACGGATGCGGGACTGCTACGAGTGGTCCCTCCCCTTACGATCTTAAAACTGAAGTGTATATAAAATGTATTACTTATGCACTTATTATAATAAACTGTTTCTTAGTCTGTTTGAAGATTGATATAGGAACATGTTTATTTATCTTAGCAAAGTATTTATGATCCATTATTCATCGAACGAGTGTCTTGGCAATGACATTGACAAAGATCGTTCTTGTCCACATGTATATGTATGTGGATTTATGTAGGACCATTTCGACTTCCGACCATTGCAAACTGCATTTTATCATAAAACATGACCTCATCACAGTAGCCACAACACCACATAACGCCGTAAAGTTTTATTGCTGGCTGTCCACAAAATTATTGTTGTTGCCAATACATAAAATGTTGAATATCTTACTTTGTTAGCATTTATGATGTCATAATATGTTTTATTAATTAGTAGGAAAAGTCCTCGTGACAATTTTGACAAGGGCATTTTTATTAGTGTCTAGATAATTGACCTAGTCGTGCCAAAAACAAGGTTATTACAATAATGGCGTATAAGTTTTTGTTCAAGCATCCAAAATATGAATACTTAATTAAAAACACTATCCGGCACGAGTTAATATTTTTATTATTCATATAAAATATCTAAATATTTTAATTTAAAAGCTTGTCGTTGTCACTAAATTTTGCATCCAAATATTGAAGAGCAAAAACTTTTACTAAGACAAAGCGCTTTCCCAACTTCAGACGACAAATAGACTAGGGTTGATTCGTAGAGTGAGGGAATTCTGACAAGAGATTTCCTCGTTTTGTTTGAAGCCTCCCCTCGAGCAGGCATTGAGTGCTAGACAAGTAGACAAGAAAGGGGTTGAGTCGGAAGAAAATCTATGGGGCGTTTGAATCGACTCATTAAAGCCCACCGCTGAGTTATTGTGTGCGCTATCGTTGCGTTATCACTTCTAATTTCTCCGGGGAGTAGAGAACAACAACACTAATTATCTACATAATTGGCTTTTAGGCTAAAAAACTAAAGCATTATTATTGTTTCAAACAATTTTGATGATCTTGAAGACAGATTAACTAAGATGAAAACACATATTCAAAAGATTAAAATCTACTTCCTACTAATATAACAGTGAACATATTTTGATTTATATTGGATGAATAAATCTTTGTTATTATTTCATCAAAATCTACTGAACCATATAAATTTGCTCACTCATATAGCACAGATTACCCTTGTAACTGAGTAGTTATGCACATATGTGCTCATAGAGTAAAACATGGATAATACTTTTAAAACTTAAATTTCTAGGTACCAGCTAGTAGGAAAATATAAATGACACTGAAAATCGAAAAACTCTCAAATAGGTCCGTCATGGTAAATGAGGAGAAATCAGTTAATCGATTATGTTAGGTGTCGAACATACGTATTGTTACCTCGATGACCACAATCGTTACAGGCGACATGGTACATGCTTCCGCACAATGGTCTGCCCTACATATCGAACTCTCGAACCAAGGACTTATCGGGCGTCCGCAATTTCAATATAGAACTCGTAGTTTCAGCTTCAATTGAGATTTGCGCTAACTACAAAAACTCATAGACTGCAGACAACTTCCTACCTAAAAATAAGTTAACTGCACATAAAAACTGTAACTGTGATAAAACGTGGAAAGCTTCATTGGTAACTATTACATCTTATCGGCACGTGACCTACGATGCTTTATTATAACATAACCTACTTAATATAAGAGAAATTCGTCTGTTAGAAGTGATAATACGATTAAAATTCACACCCAAAATTATTAGAAATTTCAGTGAGTTTATAAACGACGCCGTAGAAAATATTCAAATGAAAAATAATAGACATTTATAGGACTATTATTCATCCGAATTTTATTTAAGTCCATATAGGTAGTGCCTTAACTTTTGTGACTAATTTCTGTAAAGGTTAACAGCACGTGGTGTACAGTCAAGCCAGATTTATGTCGAGCAAATGGCCCGTGTCAATCTCCAATTGAACTTATTAAATTAGTTACTGGATGCGGCAGTAATACTTTGATTTATTATAATTCAACCACGGTCTACAACACTTGTACCTATTACTAGAGGGTCGTAAAAATAACTGTAACATATGGCGTATCATAGAACATAAATACATTTTATGATATCTATATCCAATCTCTGTTCAATTATGATGCAATTTAAAAGTATACGAGCAATATATGTATTCTGAACGGTTCCGTTTCACACACCCAAACGTGGGGATTTAGGAAAGGCTAAACTTCTAACATTTATTGTAATGTAATAAATAAATAATGATTAATATATAAATAACTTACCAACAGAATAAACAAATAAGTCACCAAGCACCAACTTACCTGTAAAAAAGGATGATTGTTGTTAATTTACATTATAAATTCGTCTAAGTATATAAAATAGTTATTTGTTCTGATGCTAAAAGTATTATTGCTTAAAAATAATCGAAAACAGAAAATAAAGGTAGATTCGGATAAAATATATCACTCAAGAGTAAGAAGGGTCATGGGATTGATAAATAAAATATTGTGCTTCCCGAAAACGTAAACAAAACAGGTAGAAACCTAATCTTGATAAATTTGCTACCACTCCGTGCACCCCTTCACTGGTCGTCTAAGTACAATCGTCTGGAAAATTAGAGGAAGGTACATTCCTTTCAACCTTTTTCTATACAGTTTTTAAAATTTACTTGGAAACATTTATTTCGAAATACGATCATATTATTGTATCGTTGATTACAAACGCTAAATCATTTAAGTGTGATTGTCCGTATTTGTTTGTTTATTGTAAGGGTTGAATTCGAAAATATTGTATTTCATGCTTGTCTTGTAGGTGGAGGATTCACTACACATTTTTGATGAGAACTATACAAAAGAGTTTGGTGATAACTATGATTTTCCATTGTTACAGATTGAATAATGAAGAAATACAGAAATTGTGGGAGTGGGTGGTGGGTGGTCTTGTTAACGGCCACGTTAGCATCTCCTGTGCTAACTGAAGCAGGAGTTGGCCTCTACAACGATAGGCTGAAACAAGTAGTCACTTCCAGCACACTCAAATGGACTAACATGAACAAAGAATCCAAAGATACCTACATAGCGGGAGCTCATTCTTTAAAAGGTAAGTTTTATTATAATTATGTGTTGATAGATCAGTCAGTCACGTTTCAGTAGGTCTTTCAGCCCAATGAGGGATTATCCGAGACCCAAATAAAAAAAAAAAATAGTTTCAGATGAATTCATAGGTGGCGCTTGGTAAAAGGCGAGACCATTCAAAAAGCAAAAATGCGGTATTGGCATTTAAAAAAAAAAAAAACCTAATAAAAAAAAACCTAAAAAGTATCAATGTGTGATTTGTGCAACTGTCAAACTGTTATGTGATTTTTCTGCCTCCTGGCTGACAATAAAAAGCACACAATAAAGGTACAACAGCCCTTATTACGACTCGGCTTTCAATAAAACGCCATCTGTTGAGACTTTTTTGTACTGATTTTTTTTCTTAATTTAGCTGTCGAAAAATCGCTCATTCAGAAAATCGCTCATTTTCTAGGATATTTCAAAGTTTTCATGTTTTTCAGGTCCAATATATTTGTGCAGAGCAAGACATGAAGGGGAAATGCTTTTGGGACAACTAAGGCCAGATTACACCACATGTGCAGTTTCAGGAAGTAAAAGTTATGATATATTTGAGGTTCTAGAAAATATAGAAAACGCATCATTAATTCAGTGGCAGCATTGGACAAAGTTCACTCCAAAGCCGCGTGGTGGCGTATTAGTAGATTCTGCAGGGGATTCCGTTTTTGTCGGTCGTGCAGCATCTGAAGGTGATTTTAAATATAACATAGGCAGGATAGCTTTTGAAAGCGACATTGGGATGCTGTTAACTTTTGATGAAAATAATAAAGACTTAGATCCAATAACGGTTGGTGAAATTTTGGTCGAAGTCGAACCTGTGAGTTACAAATTAGAGAATGTGGTACTAGATCTAGATACCCAACATATCCGTCAGTCAAATCCTGAAATAATAGCAGAACGCGTTTTGACAAATGATGGCGATGTCGCAGCAACGCGTGCTACAGAAATCGAATATGACTATAATTACAAACTGTCTTGGGGTCACGGCCACGGTATCGCAATCGGACTGAACACCATCATAACAATGGCTGACGGCAGCGAATCACAGAAAATTGAATGGGCTAACCCCTTCACAGCTAATGTAACTAAATTATTTAAATTAGAAAAATGGTTAGAACCAGGAACTGCCTGCAATGTTACATTAAGAGGAAATCGTACAGAACGCGATGTCCAATATATTGGTCAGTTAACAACATATTACGAAAAATGATTCACGAATGAGACAAATGAGAGGAGAAAGAATTGAGAACACATTAGAAGTAGAAGCAATATATGGAGAAGTTTATTTTATCGGTAATAACAGTCTCGTCCCTACGACTACAACGACAACAACTACTACTACGACGACGACTACTACTACTACTACAACACCACCGCCTATGCCTCCTGTGATAGATGAAGAAAATGATATTGCAAACCCTCTGAAGAAAGCCGAACAGAATTCAGATGAACATAAAATGTTGAATGATGATATTGTGAAGGCACCTCCTGCTAAACAAGTAAACAGCGCTGCCGTAGGTGGATTGCCTAGTAGCAAACCAAATAATGCCAATATAAGAGTAGCCTCTCTTGGTCTAATTATTTCATTGTTCTTGCTTTTTCTTTAAAGAAATTGTAGGGAGTTTGTTCCTCTGTAAATAAACTGATCTTAAAGATTTAATATAGTTGCTTAATCGTTGATATGCTTATAAATCTAAGCTTCATTGCTGTTGTTTAGAGACCGGAAGCAGGCTGTAAAAACATAAATTGTCCGGTCCCAGTTTGTTGTAAATAGGATATATTTGTTTTCTTGACATTCCCGTTATGTGATTCATTCCAATGTATAGAACGGAAAGCAAAACTTTATCACATAACTGTAAATAAATTGTGTATATAGTTACTGTATGAATATAGAAGTCGCAGAGCGACATGCAACCTTGTCGTTACTATTATTTTGGAGGTTTGTAACATCGTAGGTAGGGTATATAACAATTGATTGAAAAACAACGCTGTTACCAATGACACTTTATGATGAAAATTACATAATGAACTAACAGGATACCCACCCACATGATAGCTTATTGAACTATAACGGAGTTTGTTCCGTTTTCAACGTAAACTTCGTTTACTTTTCAATTCGAATTTCGCGCGCGTTATCGACGCACTTGTCAATCATCATGATTCGTCGTGCTGCAGGCGATTTAGCCAATGGAGCGCCCGGATTACCGCCGGCGCATGTACTATCCTACCGGCGTCTTGGAATACAGCGCCATAGGCTGGTGGCAGAACCAGTAAACTATTCTGAGTCTGGACGTTGAATCGAAGGCGCGCGCGCACCAAACATTACATCTTTTTTACTCAATTATCCTAATCAAACTTCAAGTGCTCAACAGTTTTTTTGGAACTTTATAATCGTGTGTGGCTGGCCGGCCAGGTGTCTAAAGGAAGAACTATTCGTGAGGAATCGTGCTCGAAGCCTGCCTACATGGTAAGTGATCTGTGCATTGTTTCTATTGTCTAAATCGTCTGTAACGCATATTAACGGCGAATGCTCCCAGCATTCGATCCAATGTGGTGATTGACAGTGTACAAGTGCTATTTATCGAGTCAATTTAGCCACATTTTTTGGTGCCGAAACCCGGGAACTTTGGATACCTACCTTCAGTCTGCCGCCAAATACCAATTCGATTTAGTAATTGCTACTTCATTTACCGTATTCCACGCTTATTATACTTACTAGTACAGCTAAAACGAATAAACATAACATTTTGTTTCAATTACTAATCGGAAAACAAGTCTTTGTTCCATTTTGTTTTGTTGAGTACCTTACCTACCGTTTATCGATTTAAGATGGCTTCCATCAGTTTCTAGAATATTTGTTGAAAATAAATTCTTTTGTCGTTTTATACTTATTAGCATAAAATTATCTACCGTTTTACCGTTCGCAATAATACAATATTGCAAATCCACCTTCTCATAATTTTATGTTGATAGTTCGTTATAACTCGACTACTTTTTTCCAACCGTTCAACGTTTCCTCTTGATATTTATTTATCGAAAATTTATTTCGTTTCAAATTACGAAATATTTTTTATCGTGACGTTGTATCGTTTATCGTATCATATTTTCAACGAATTTTGGTGCGTTCACATTTTCATTATTACCGTTTTAGGTTAAAAATCATAGTTTTTTGTTTTACAAAAAAACTGATTTTTATTTTTTTATTTACCGTACATTAACGAATATCGCAAACCGTTTTTAGTGTTCCTAACGCTCATTTAATTCATCCTTATCAATTTAATTTATTTCAATTTAAAACTCAGGTGACCGAGGTGACAATATTACCTGTTGTCGTGTAATACCGCCCCAGTGATTCTCGTCGATTCTTGTGAACGCGGTCTCGCTGAAGACGTTCGCAACTAAACTTTTTTTATCGAATCCGAATATTTGTTGCTATCAGTTTTTATTGTTTTGATATTAATTATGTCTTTACTATCAAGGCGTAAATCTAAACCTACTATTAAAAAGGGTATCGAAAATACGTACACTATTAATAATTTGCCCAGTTTGCGACGTAAACGAACTATAGCATATAATCGCTTAACGAAGGCTTTGGAAGTAGGTACCTTAGCCAATACCGATGAATCACAAGTAGGGTTATTTCTTTCATATTGTCATGAAATAAAAACGATTGCTGATAGTTTTCATGACTCCCATTTTATTATTTTGGACCTTCTTAAGGATGATGCCGATGAGGAGGACGATGAACTTCAGGATCGATTTGACGAATTGTATTTTCAAGTGTTGGCAATTCAACGAAAATTTGAACAACGTTCATCTCAACAAGCTGACACTTCGAAACATAATTCATTGACCGGTTCGCACAGTGGAAATATGCGGTTACCAAAAATTTCGTTGCCAACTTTTTCCGGTGCTATCAAGGAATGGCCTGAGTTCATTGCAACTTATAACGCGTTGATACATGATTCTACCTCCTTATGTAATATTGAGAAATTTCACTATCTCGTGTCAGTTTTAAGTGGTGATGCTTTATCGTTCATTAGAACTTTTCCTGTTGCAAGTGAACATTATTTAAGTGCGTACGAGGCTCTCAAGTCCCGTTATGAAGATAAACGCGAATTAGCGTTTACGTGCTGGCGTGATATCTTGGACGTTAGTTTAAAGACTTCGAACGCTCAAGATTTTCGACGCGCCTTAGACACGATCGATGAGAACTTAACAATTTTAAAAACTTTAAAATTACCTACCGATAAATGGGATTTTGTTCTTTGTTATAATGTTCTGGCCAAACTCGATACCAAATTAAGACGCGAGTTTGAGGAAAAACATACCGATATTGAGCTTCCACAGTATAACCATTTAAGGGCATTCTTACACTCTAAAGGTGAAGCATTAATTCGCGACACGCACTTTTCGAATGTTACCAATAAAACCGCTAACGTTTCAAAGGACACACCGGGAACTTCACAGAAGTTCAAGCGACATAACGTCACGCATTCGCTTGTCGCTCCCACCGTCACTACTCATAAAAATGTTGGTGATAAACAACAAGCGAAACCTGCTCACAATTCGAGCACTCCGATTCGTAAATGTGCCTACTGTCGTAATGAACATCACATCTCGGCCTGTAGTGATTTTTTGGCAAAATCAGTAGATGAGCGCATGGCTGTGGCCACTGAAAAGAAATGGTGCTACAATTGTCTTAACGCATCCCATTCAGTGCGAGAGTGCACATCAATGTTTTCATGTCGACAATGTAGACGTAAACACCACACTTTGCTACATAAGGAGTCGGCGGCAAGCTCGGCGACCTTAGTGGCTAAGGATTCGTTGACTCAGTCTGATCCAACCGTAACCACAACCGTGTTACTGGCAACAGCTCTAGTCCAGATTCGTGATGCTTCTGGTGAATTTCATACATTTCGCGCGTTATTTGACACCGGCAGTCAAAACAATTTTCTCACGGCTCACGCCGCTCAACGATTAAATCTAAAACCTATAACTGGTAATATCAACGTTTATGGGTTAGGGGGCAGCCCTGCCTCAGTCAGTGGCTTTGTTACATGCGACATTGGCACCAACTGTAACGTAAAGTTTCGTCTGGGAATGCTCGTCATACCGAGCATTTGCGGAGATCAACCGATAGCAAGGCTAAATACGAAAGGATGGGAGGAGGTCAAAACACTACCGCTAGCTGATCCTGGTTTTGACATCCCCGGTCCGATCGACGTCTTGTTAGGTGCCGACGTCTTTGCTGAGTCACTTCTCGAACAACGTCTGAAGGGTAACGCCTCTCAACCGCGAGCTTTCAACTCAGTCTTCGGCTGGCTTCTTCTTGGGAAGTCCAGACTCGCATCGTCCAGTCTACTAGGAGTAGCCCCTTCTACCGTAGACGATAGTTTAAACAAAATTGTTCAACGTTTCTGGGAAATCGATAACGTTCCACAATCTTCCCGATTGACCCCAGAAGAGCAACGCTGTGAGAATAGTTTTCTCAGTAATCACTACCGTGACGAGACAGGTAGATATGTAGTTTGTCTCCCCTTCAAGGACGACGAGGAGCCAGTCTTTGAAGGTTCTCGAGAGATAGCCTTACGACGCTTTCATGCCATTGAAAGGCGTCTGTATCGCGATCACAATTTAAACCAACAATACGTGGAGTTCATGACTGACTATATCGACAGTGGTCACATGACTCTGGTACCTGCCAAGCAAATGGGTCAAGGCAAGTATTATATACCGCACCATTGTGTGCTACGTCCCGACAGCGCTACAACGAAGCTTCGCGTTGTATTCGACGCCTCGGCTAAAGATGCAACTTCCAAATCGCTAAACGACTCGCTGCTGACGGGACCGAAGCTACAATCAAATATCGTAGAGATCCTTCTTCATTTCCGTGAGCACGCAATTGTCTTCATGGCAGACGTGCGCCAAATGTACCGTCAAATCAACCTAGCTCCTCAACATCGTGATTATCAACGTATTCTCTGGCGAGCTCACCCAGATGAGCCTCTTCAAGAGTACGTATTAAATACCGTAACGTACGGAGTGTCTTCCGCTCCATTCCTGGCGTGCCGCTCTATTCAGCAACTGGCCAACGATGAGGGTCACAAGTACCCAAAGGCCAAAACCGTTTTAACTTCCGACATATACGTTGATGACGTCATATCCGGAAGCTCATCGCTGAAGGACGCCAGAGAAATCAAAACTCAACTCATCGCTCTTTTCGGTCTTGGCTCGTTTGAGCTCGAAAGTGGGTGAGTAACCGACCCGAGCTACTTAGCGATCTTCCCGCGGAGGCGTGTCTTTCAGAAGCAATCACTTTTACCGAAACTGAAGACACAACTATCAAGGTTCTGGGCCTTAAGTGGGAGCCTGCTTCGGATTCGTTCGTCTTTACCGTAAATCCATCTAATCAACCGTGCACCAAGCGAACGATTCTGAGTGAGGTTGCCAGAATTTTCGATCCTCTGGGTTTTCTATCTCCTTTAACAATTCAAGCTAAATGCTTTATTCAAAAGCTTTGGATTCTAGGTCTTTCATGGGACGATAAGCCCCCACCGGAAATTATCTCTCTATGGGAAAAGTTCTCCGAACAGCTTCCTCAAGTTAGGAATCTTAAGATTCCACGTAAATACGCTTTACCGATAGCGCTCAATCATATCAACTGCATGGATTTTGTGACAGCTCCGAAGCAGCATATGGCGCCGTTATATACCTGCGCGTTACCGAGTCTGGACGGCTCCGTTCGCGTCTTTCTCGTTTGTGCTAAGGCTCGTGTAGCTCCTTTGAAACGTCAATCGTTACCTCGCCTAGAGCTGTGTGGTGCACTTTTGCTCGCAGACCTTATCAAATTTGTCAAGGGCACGCTGCGGATTCCTGTTCATGACACTTATATGTGGTGTGACTCCACCGTTACCTTGTCCTGGTTGCGAGCTCCTTCTTCTCGCTGGGTGACATTCGTTGCAAACCGCGTAAGTCACATTCAAGATATCGTGCCGACCGAGTGCTGGAGGCACGTACCATCTGTCACAAATCCTGCAGATGTTTGTTCGCGTGGGCAATTGCCTCACGAGTTGCTGAACAATGCCCTATGGTGGGCGGGCCCAGAGTGGTTGTCTCAACCACAGTCTGAGTGGCCAATCGATACATCGAGAAATCGTTCAAACGACGACAATGCGGTGCTCTCTGAGCAGCGTCGCACCACAGTTCTCGTTTCGGATCAAATCGAAAGCGTAAACCAAACTTCTATAATTGATCGACTATTCGAAAAATATTCTTCTTTAGATAAAATCTGTCGCATTATCGCTTACGTTCGCAGGTTTTGTAATAACATGCGTAACACTGTTCCGCGATCAGATAATCTTTTCGTAACGGACGCTGAGCGTCATCGTGCGTTACTAATTATCGTGAAACATTTCCAACAACGTTGTTTTTCGGATGTCATATCCAAATTACAATCAAAGATACAGTTACCTCGTAGTTTTCGTAAACTAAACCCGTTTTTGGACGAGCAGGGTATACTCAGAGTAGGCGGGCGCCTAGCGCACTCCGATCTTGACTTCGAACAGAAGTATCCCGCATTATTGCCCAAAAAGAGTGTTCTTACATCAGCTGTAATCGAATCTATTCATCGAAACAATTTTCATCCCGGTTTGAACACAACCAACTATCTGATTCAACAACAATTTTGGAAACGCTGGAAAAATGAATATTTACATGGGTTAACTCAGCGAGCAAAATGGACCACGGACTCAACACCGTTAACTGTAAACTCAATCGTACTTATAAAAGAGGACAATCGGCCTCCTCTTCAATGGGCATTAGGACGAGTTGTTTCTTTGCATCCTGGCCCTGATGGGGTAGTTAGAGTCGCAACCATTAGAACAGCCAGAGATCACTCGCTTAAGAGACCTTTGGTCAAACTATGTCCTCTACCATCCGTATAATCGCTATAACTTAGCATTTCTTAGCTTTTAAGTTTAGGATAGTAACTTAAACATATTTATCGTTAATTACCGTTTCTTATTCTTACTCTGGGAAAATCCCATTGGTATTTTGGTGGGCGGAATGTTCCGTTTTCAACGTAAACTTCGTTTACTTTTCAATTCGAATTTCGCGCGCGTTATCGACGCACTTGTCAATCATCATGATTCGTCGTGCTGCAGGCGATTTAGCCAATGGAGCGCCCGGATTACCGCCGGCGCATGTACTATCCTACCGGCGTCTTGGAATACAGCGCCATAGGCTGGTGGCAGAACCAGTAAACTATTCTGAGTCTGGACGTTGAATCGAAGGCGCGCGCGCACCAAACATTACATCTTTTTTACTCAATTATCCTAATCAAACTTCAAGTGCTCAACAGTTTTTTTGGAACTTTATAATCGTGTGTGGCTGGCCGGCCAGGTGTCTAAAGGAAGAACTATTCGTGAGGAATCGTGCTCGAAGCCTGCCTACATGGTAAGTGATCTGTGCATTGTTTCTATTGTCTAAATCGTCTGTAACGTATATTAACGGCGAATGCTCCCAGCATTCGATCCAATGTGGTGATTGACAGTGTACAAGTGCTATTTATCGAGTCAATTTAGCCACAGAGTTATTTGAATCTACATTATTAACAATGAGAAACAATTTTAGTTTATTCAAGCGCACTAGTATTATTAAAGTAATTAAAAATATATCAACAAACGTATGAGTTACCCCGATTTACTGTTTTTACAAAACCTATAAAATATTTTCTTACAAGCTCAATATTTTTGTTTCAGTATAAAAATAAAGTAAAGAAAATGCTGTTATTTTAGGAATTATACTAAGTATTTTTGTTATTTTTAGTTATAAGTTAAAAGAGTTTAAAATCCAGAATTATGAGATATTATTATTTTAAAGCTTTTAGTGTTTATAGACTTTAATTTATTTTGTTTTATCTTAACGTAAAAATCAAGTCTGGACATACTGAGCAATTTTTGTGCCTCTTGGAACTTTCTACTTTTAGCTTTTCATCTGAAATTGAAGTGATTTTCCCAAGATTCAATGGGAACAAACAGAGTCCCAGACAGAATCTTGTTTAAATCCTTTTGATATGTATAAAATTATCGGTTAAAGTTTGCAATTCAAATCGCAGCCGAGTTTTACGCATGTTATGGTGACAGCTGTAAATTGTGTAAATAGTATGGTTATTAATTGCCAAAAGTTGTATTTAACAAAAATTATGTCATTTCTTTCCTTATATACTTTCAGAAAATATACAAAAGCCATCCCTCCATATTATATATCACTAAATTCCAAATTAGATAAAAGTTAAGAAATAACTATGTCGCTGTGCTTAGCGGTTTTGTCAAAGTGTAAAGAAAATGGATAATATTTTTGTATGGGTAGATATCGAATATAAGTGTTCGCCTTAAGTATGTGAAGCCACCCCAACATTTCATCCATAGACAGATGAACATAGTCAAATAAATTTTGGCCCATCTTACTGTAGTAAATTATCGCGTCTCGCAAATACCTTAGTTCTATTAGTTGTAGTCTCATTAAAAGTTGTTTAATTTATAACATCAATGTCCCACCTAGCGTACCAATTATCGGATAAGATTGATATCGTTAATAGATTACACTTTCTTTTCTTTGACTTATATTTGGCTTAAATAATGTTGTAAATTGATGTTAGTCCAAAAATTTCATATTCATTATAATATTTTAGAGATTTGCTTTGTCTTACCTGTTAGATAGTGAATCTGTTCGTAATCAATAAGGCATGTTCCATTGTTGTGTATGCGCCCAAATATGGGTGTGAAATCGATGAATCTCTATAACCTAACATCAAAATTTTTTTGCGAAGCATAATTGTGATGTTCCATGTAAGTTTTTTGTTTCAATTCATTAAAGTGTAATTGAGATCCTAGTTGTCTTTATTATTTTAATTAAGGGTTATCCGAACCTACTAAAGGTTCAAGAGAATTGGTTAAAAAAGTTTTCTACAGTTTGGTGTTACTGCATCGATTACAATCACAATTTGTGACCGAACTATTACTACTTATTCTGTGTGGAAAAAGTATCATTTGAAACTTTCATACCAATGTGCAATCAGCAGATTAGACCCCTTTATTGCTCCTGTTACTACCAATATTACTACTAGTAGTAGTATTTTTTTTCTTTGTAGTACAGTGCAGTTGTAAGAAGGGAAATACTAAATTGCCCATCTTACTACCTTCCGACTTTTGTTGTATATTCATTCCCCCAGCGTGACCCTGCATATTTTTTATGTTGAGACATGAAAATGATGCAAGGATGGTGATGCTGCAATTAAAATACATCTGTAATAGTATATTTTTTTTTAAATTTGGAATCACATTATCTGGTTCTTGTTGAGATGCGAGTTGTCTAAATTAAAATAGTGAATTAGGATAGAGCATCATATATCTATACTTATGTCATTAAAACCCTACAAGAAAGGGAGCCCTGAGTTCCAGCAACCCCAAACGTGGAGGGAAAAGGGCGCCGTATGGTCTACTACACTTTGCAAACGAAGCCTAATGTGTCTGCAATTTGATAGAGGGAGGGGAACACTATAGTAACAATGGAATGCAGTATATAAATCTTATATGAATCATAACAGTGATATCACGTAATATATTTGAACATTGTAACTTTTAATGATTTTAGAATTGTCATCATCACACGAGCTCTGAACAGGATACAGGATTACCGACAACCGATAGATTTTTGGGCTACCCTCAAAAAATTTCTAATAATGCGTAAAAAATTTTGATTGTTTGAGTACTCAAACAATGAAAAAAATTAATTATAAAGAAGAGTAAAAAATAGACGAACAAACTGTTATTCTCATAATACTTACGAAGCACCATTGCGCTCATAAACAGTGAACATAAAATACTATTATCTAATAGTCTAGACACCTTTTATTGATATCGCATGTGATAATGATGTTAGATCGTAGTAGCGTAGGCCTGGCAAATCAGGAAGAAACGAAGATTTATTACATGCCATAACTTTAAAGTTGTTACATCCCACACATGTATTTATTTGACAGTAAACAGACATAATAATGATCTGTGTGTTGATTAGTAGAGTTACTGTAAATATTGAACAACAGGTAGGCAGATCTCTACAAACTTGGTTGATTTGTTTATGCAAAAGGACAGTCGCAGGTACAACTTTACTAGACGAGCTTGCCATGGATATTAATGGTGTAAGGTAAAACATTATGTCACATCAAATAAATCTTTGCTTACCATGAATTACCTATGTTTATGCATTGCGAATCAATGATTTATGGTCATAACGCAAGGTTGCCAGTTAATTTACCTTTGCAATTGCAAGAGTCAGGGTGTTATTTTTGAAATGTACGATTTATATAAATCAGTAAGTGGAACAGCTAGTAAAATAATAAATGAGTTGGTGGGGGGAGTATGGAATTCGATTCGAAAATCCCCCCTGATTTTCGAAAGTTTCTTTCCTAGTGGGCACATACTTAATACAAATATCCTGTCTAATGCAACACCTCTACAAAGTTGGGATTGGAACATTTGCAGCAATCCATAACGTTGCTTCATAGTCATCATCAGTGGCCATATGATATGATATGATGTACCTACAGAATCCCCTAGTTTCCACGTGTGAGACTGATATACTTATGACAAATCTTCGTGATGACAAACTTACAGCAACCTTTTTCAAAGTTATTATAATATCACGCTTGGGCAGTGTTGATCCATTTTTCTGATATCATGGTCATGTGACCAAATGTTTGCAAGTTTTCCATAATAGAATACCAATTTAAATAAAGGAAGATGACGATGCTCAGCTAGTTAGGCAGGTTGACGGTTAACGTAATATTTCAGCGTGGGTGTTTGTCAGCGTAGTCATTAGTTTGAGCCGGACGGATGGGGACCCGTCCCGCATACATTACGATAATCCGTATTTTCCCAAACAAAATTTCACTTGAAGAATGAAGAATACTACTATTTTACTGAATTTTGGCCACGCAAAACATTTAAATTTGGTTTTCACTACAAAACAGCTGGGCGCTAAATATTTGAATGGTTTATTAACACCACAGATTTTGATATACTCTAACACATTTGTCAATGTGAAATGGTCATTGTGTAGCTTCCAGGGACTTCCATTATATCAACTACCATTTAATATAATAATATTTCAAATTTGATATTTACATACAGGTAGAACTTAAATATAAAAACTTGTAAATATATTTGACGCGTTGATGTCTTTTAATTGGATCATCATAATTCTTTCCTGATATACAAACTGATTAAAACTTTTATTGTAATTTTAAGGCTTAGGATTTTTGATTCCAAATAAAAAGTTGTGATGCTTATGATACATTTATTTTAATGGAATTACGGAGAAAACTTAATATGAAGTGAAATTAATATAATATGCCATAATCTTCCTTAGCCCTATTCGATTGGATTAGGCCTATTCAATTAATTATATTAATGAAAATCAGACTAGAAATTTCACAGAATCGCAGTGTATGTATGGATTACATTTAATAGGATTAATGTTTGGCTGAATCGTGGGGGTCTAGCGGGATATTAAGCAGCAGGAGGTAGGTGATGATCTCTCGAAAACGGAATTTATTACAGATGTTATATATCGTTTTGCCTATGTTCAAAGAGTTCATTCAAACAACAAGTTTTTAAAAACCTAGGCACACATATGGTCAAAATATCTGAATACGATCACAAACCTGTTTGCAGGAATTAGGATTAAGTTAATGAACTTTGAACGAGGAACTTTTCACTTGATTTTCTTTATAATTAGCTAATTAGATTTATAATTAGCTTGATCCTCCTTGGGTCGTTGAGCCAGCAGTGGCAGTATAATTAGCTTACATTCATGACGCCCTTCTTCTCATTATCATCTTGTACCTCGTTAACAAGCCATTTTGTACCTATATTATTAGATTTTGTATATATTTTAATAAATGGCATAATACATCTTTTACTACTACATATAAAATTTCTATTTCATTAAAATTAGATATCGGGACAAATAAAAGTAATAGAAATATTCTATGTGGTGTAAGATTCTAAATTATCGGTAAGATACCTCACTAACCAATCAATTAAAATTTTATATTGATATACTCTCAAGTCTCATGTCATTGCTAAAATTAAGAGCAAAACCAAGCAAGGCAAGCTTGGGCTTAGCGTCATTCATTAATTTGCAAATGTGCGACTAATTTGAAATCATGACACTAACATGTGTCTGTTCGTAGTTAATCCAGTTTCTGGTATGCAAATTACAACGGACACTCACTAGGTCCATTTGATTACACTACGATGGATTCGTGTAATGCATAGGTAAGGTACCTACTTATTCTAATCTCGAGTAGGTTTCAATTTATTAAATATTGTACACGTATGTACCTACTTGGTTTTCCAGTGTGAAGGATATAGAGAAAAAAAAAATATGTGAATTGGGCCCACCCATATCTAGCAGTGGCAACACTCGTACTCGGAAATCCTATAGGACCCACCACCAGTGGACCTATGTAGTGGAGTGGAACCTACAGTCCAAGGGGAAATCTAGCAGTTACGATGACGGTTACAAATACCTCATTTGCTTACTCGTGCCTATTCTAACAAGGGATATAGCATCACAGTAAAAGTTCACGGCAACATTGACATTTCATAGCTCTGGGGTGCGCCTTGCCTTGAGCAAGTACACACGAGACGCATAAAAACCGACCGTTCCATCGCCATAGCTGTTTGAGGAGTGAGAGCCTCGGTATGCGGCAATAAAAACAAGGAATAGCCTTTAAAGGCCGAATTAAAAGCAGTGGGCCATCCCGCTTGTAAATTATGTATACCGATGTAGATTAAGTAGGCCATGTAGACTTGACCTTAATTCTAACGTTACCTACAAAATATATCATGATTTTTGCTAAACGTGTAGTATTACTGTTATCACTATTTATGGCAATAGTAAAAATAAATACTTATGTAATGGGAAGCCAGCGCTGTGTTCGACGTTATCACGTGAACGTGTCTTATTCCGACTAATGTAACCAATGCACGTGACAATGGTTTTGTTGACCTTTCTTCTCAAGTCTATATTCACTATGCCCGTGAATCGTGCTTCTTCAATTTGGCGAGAAGTTAACACGACGTGGGCTATCGTCTGAAGCAATAGAAGAAATTCCTTTTCCTCGAGGTTATTTATTCGATGGCAGATGGCGGCAACGACCGGATCTCTTATTTATATTTCCGTGGACCGGATTGTAATATAAAAGTTGGGAGTTCAGCGGGAAAAGCAAGTACAAGTAACGAGAATAATGGCACATAAATCAGGCAAAGGGTTCCACAATTCGGTTCCACGGGCACAATGCGTTTCTGTAACTCTCACTGAACCAACACAAAGGCTTGCGTTGCAATCGCTGATATGGCTATGCACATGACCAAGTTATGTTTTATTTACGAAGATTTCACATATGGAAATCGTTTGTTTGTTTGTATGTAATAACTTTATTGCACAAATAACATAAATAAATTACAATTAACATGAAGACAGAAAATGGCAACGGCGAACTTATCCCATGAAGGGATCTCTTCCAGTCAACCGGTAGGTACGACAATATATTTATTAAAACAAAGGGCAGAGGCCCGCAGAGAGGTCGCTTTTTATATAACGTCAAAGAGTCTTAAAAATTCTTTGATACGTATTCGGCCGGCGGCGACCGGTAGATTTTGCGTGACTTACTAACAAACAAACTCACAAAAATCCAAATTTTCGCATTTATATTATAGTGTTATGTGATATGACTGTTGATACTGTATCATCACATACTATAAGCGATTGTTTAGAAATATAAGACCGCCATTGGTTCATAAAGTGTCATTTTATTTATAAACAATAAATATGGATGGATGGATGCAACTGAATTTAAACGAACCGCTTACATAAAATGAAGTGTGTATCTGTTTTGAAATATCTTTCACAAAAGTTCACAAATTCTTTGTCACGTATTACTACTACATACCAAAAAAGTAGAATATAGAGAAAAGGTATCCCGTATTCATATTTCACTGCGGGCGTAAAAACAATACAAGCGTTTGAGGAAAGAAAACGCTGCATAAATAGTGTGTGTTACTTTTCACCCGCGGCGCATTCAGGTCCCTTTGTGAAGATATTTCAGGCAGCGTGCTCAAAGGTGGGCTGGAGGCGCTGCAATTATCCTCAACGTGTAAGAACGAGACGAAGCGACAGGGGCATGCCAACTCTTCCCCAGAGACCCCTCACAGGGGGCTGTTTGAGAACTGGTGCAAAGGCTCAGACGGCCAGGAACAACTACCGATTTTCGACCGATGTATAGAAATATGTTAGTTTGTTAGTCTTAGCTACTATCTTACAAGGCAATGTGAAAAATATGTACTTATGTGAAAATTAAATACTTTTGTTTGAAAATTAAATACAAATTTTAAATTCCTTTTGGTCCGAATGCCTGGGGATAACTACATAGAATTTTGTCATAAAAAATACATATGCTCTGCTTATCGCTAAGAGAATTAAACAAAATCTTTAGATAAAATTAATATTGGTATGTATCAATTCCAATAGTGTACGCCCCGACATACCCCGGTATGTAGTTTAAAAACATATTTACAAATAATTCAATAAAAAAAACAAAAAACAGATTTGGGCTCGTCCGGGATTTGAACCCGGGACCTCTCGCACCCTAAGCGAAAATCATACCCCTAGACCAACGAGCCAACTGCTAATGATGTCGAAATTTTGGTACACATTGTGTAATGACATTTTTAATAAATCATACAATAAAATTGAGATTACAATATATATTTTTTTATCAATATAAACAATATAAACTAATTATTCTTACGCCACCAGAGAGAAAGAAAGTAACTAACGCCAAGCGCCATCTTGTGGGCAGTAGCTGAAACAGACCTTGGTCGTTCTTCCAACCTATATAGTTTGTGGTTCTTCCTTCAATGAATCTAAGAAAAAACATTTTGAGGGGTCTTTATAAGGCCAATAGAAGCCAAAGCAATTTTTTTAGAATTTTTGTCTGTCTATCTTTCGTCTGTATGATTGTACGCGCATCACGCAAAAACTACTGGATTAAATTTGATACGGTTTTCACTGTAACATAATCTTAATACGCCGCTTAGAACCTGAGATATGCGTGGACAGAAGTCGCGGGCACAGGCTAGTTACTAATTTAATATATTTTTAACTGAATAAGTATCGTACGTACCTACCTACGCCTATACACTTCCATTCCGCCCTCGTACCAAACACATAACCCAAATCTGAAATCCCTAATGTGCAATAACGTCATATAACGCGACGATTTCAATTCAAATAGAAGATTACGCAATAAAGGCAGATAAAATAGCTGTAGCATAGATTTTTCTGTATCATGTCTTGCCTTATAATCGAGTTGTCATCCCGCTATGCCGCCGGCTATGTCAGTGGGTCGGTCGGTGCGTAGTCCCGTACGTGCTTAGAACCTTAAACGTGATCCCGTGGGGCCGGCCTATGTTCAGGTTCCATTGTTTCAAACCTTTGATTATTGCGAATACGCGGAAGAACCGTTAAACGTTTTGCAATACTCTACGGTAATTCTTATAATTCCTAGCTGTGCAATTATATGGTGAACCATGTTTGGTAAAATCCATATAAGGATGGCAAGCCAACGATTGCAAAATTTTTCAATAGCTAGCTTTCAATATGCTCAGAATACAATCTATAAGGCTTTTGAATTTTATGTCTTTTTGCGAGAAATAACTTTCTAGAAATTTCTTTCATAATAAATAATAAATGGTATTAATCAGTAACGAAATAGAAAAAATTATTGGGATAACCCCATTGGATAAACAAAATAAAAGTGTAAAAGACAGGGCTCGTCCGGGATTTGAACCCGGGACCTCTCGCACCCAAAGCGAGAATCATACCCCTAGACCAACGAGCCTTGATTCGGACTGGCGAATGTAGCAATCGCGCGAGCCATGCGTTTCGTGTTTCGTCTCTTGATGAGCACGTCATTCCAAGGCATTTTAGTGAAAGGTCTTCCTTTCATCTGGTACACCTTCTGTTCATCTGGTACTGTTACACTACACATCGAAACATTATTCACGCATTTATCATTTGACTAACACAGCTCTCTATAATAAACAAGCATACGTAAAAGGGAAGGCTTATGCGCACAGTGGGACACCTGAACAGGCTAAAATTAAACGAGAGGGAACCAATATGAAACCATTTTCATTTTTATCAATTGTAAGAAAAGGGGCCTTAAAAGATATTAGACTACACATCATTGGCTATTCAACACCATGGCCAATGAAACGACCCTATTTCGATGTTTCCTTTTTTCCTCCTGTAAAAAAGATTCTGGTTGGAATCATTTTCTCGATTTTTACACATACACGGGGTGATATATGTCAATGATGTCAGATTTGCATAAAAAACAATCCATTCAAATTCTTCTTCTTCTTCTCTCAGCCGAAAGACGTCCACTGCTGGACAAAGGCCTCCCCCAAGGATTTCCACAACGACCGGTCCTGCGCTGCCCGCATCCATGCGCAACCCGCGACCTTTACCAGGTCGTCGGTCCACCGAGTGGGAGGCCTGCCAACACTACGTTTTCCGGTTCGTGGTCGCCACTCGAGAACTCTTCTGCCCCAACGGCTATCTGTTCTGCGAGCTATGTGCCCCGCCCACTGCCACTTAAGTTTGGCGATTCTGCGGGCTATATCGGTTACTTTAGTTCTCCTACGGATCTCCTCATTTCTGATTCGATCACGCAGGGAAACTCCGAGCATAGCGCGCTCCATCGCCCTTTGGGTTACCTTGAGCCTTCTTATGAGGCCCATAGTAAGCGACCACGTCTCTGTTCCGTATGTCATCACTGGCAACACACACTGGTCAAAGACCTTAGTCTTGAGACACTGCGGTATTTTGGACGAGAAGATATCGCGAAGCTTCCCGAACGCTGCCCAGCCGAGTTGGATTCGACGGTTGACCTCTTTCTCGAAGTTGGACTTACCTAACTGAACTGTTTGTCCCAGGTATACGTAATTGTCAACAACTTCGAGTGTAGAGTCTCCAACCTTTAGAGGAGTGGGTGCGACACGGATATTAGACATGATTTTCGTCTTATCCATGTTCATTTTTAGACCCACTTGTTGAGAGGCTCTACAGAGGCCATCGAGCATTGTGCCTAGGTCTTCCAAGGTCTCAGCCATGACTACGATATCGTCAGCGAATCGAAGGTGAGTGAGGTACTCGCCGTTGATATTGATACCGAGTCCGCTCCAGTCCAGAAGCTTGAAGACATCTTCCAGGGCGGCGGTGAACAGTTTCGGAGATATAACATCTCCCTGTCTCACCCCTCGCTTCAACTGGATAAGGTTTCGAGCCTTGATCCTGGAGACGGACCGACATGGTGGCGTTTTCGTACAAACACTTCAGCGCTTCGATATATCGATAGTCAATTTGGCACCGTTGGAGAGACTGTAGCACAGCCCAGGTCTCGATCGAATCGAAGGCTTTCTCGTAGTCCACAAACGCCAAGCATAAGGGCTGATTATACTCCTCAGTCTTCTGTATAATCTGCCGCAGCGTATGTAAGTGGTCTACGGTACTAAAGCCTTTTCGGAAACCGGCTTGTTCGGGAGGCTGGAAGTCGTCGAACCTGCGAGCGAGACGATTCGTAATGACTCTCGAAAACAGTTTGTAGACATGCCGGGCTAGCATGACCACCAAAACACAATATGATATAGCGATTTATCCACGCCAACTGTCAAAATATGATAAATATCGCCGCCATGTTGAATTTTTATCTTAACAGCGAGCATCACCGTGCCAGTGACGTCACCGTGTTATGATATGATATGATAAATAAAAGAGCGAGCACGACAGTTGGCTATTTATCGAAAATTCGAGCATGACCAAATATAAGCGATAAAAATATCGATTTTTGACATTTATTCGTGTTATTTTATCGACGATGTTTAGAGTGCATGATACGCTCGATATAATAAAAATTACAAGATTTTTAGCATTTATTCATTCTCCGATTAAAAGGTAAGATTTATTTTTATGATTGTTTATGAAATAAATGCAGAAAATAATCCTTGATATTTATTTTTTCAGTTACAACTTCACAATAATATGGCTAGGTCATATCAAAGAATAAATTTACTTGCCGCGGAGGAGAAAGAAGTAAGAAAGGAAGAAAGGACCAGTTTTTCTCCTCCCAGACAATGAGTTTTTAAGAAATTATAAAGTCTCTGTAGAAATGATTTACTACCTATGTTCGGAGTTAGAGGGAAATTTGCACGAAATTTGGCTCCTCAAACTTCTACAGGATACCCTGTAGAAGTTTAAAAAAAATAATTAAATAAATAATCAATGAGTGAATAATAATATATGACTTATTTTTTTAAGATTATATGAATAAAAGAAAACGATGATTAATTAAGTGTCAAAGTCACCTACCGACGTCAAAACGTGAGATTTAAAAAAAAAGAACGAGTGAACATGAATGATGATTGAAAAATTTTATTATTACATTGGCAGCATTGTTATTTCATATCGCATGAAGCTAATCA
The DNA here is from genome assembly GCA_018467065.1 of Ephestia elutella. Taxonomy (NCBI): domain Eukaryota; kingdom Metazoa; phylum Arthropoda; class Insecta; order Lepidoptera; family Pyralidae; genus Ephestia; species Ephestia elutella. Next base: position 5,804,096 of record CM031567.1, on the reverse strand, counting down.
TTTTGTATCATGTGAGTAAATTTTATCATATCATGTTGCTAATACTTTGGTCATGCTCGCGAAATCGATAAATATGTTGGTGATATATGATACGATATATTTTATCGTATATCTACGACGCGTGGTCATGCTAGGGGGCTGGCTCAGAAGTGAGATAGGCCTATAATTCTTCAATAAGGTTTTGTCGCCTTTTTTTGAAGAAAAGTACCACCACACTTCTGTGCCATGCCGTAGGCGTTTGTCCCTCGAGTATGACGGAATCGAATAGCTTCTGAAGAGCTTTTAATACCGGTGTTCCACCTGCTTTCAGAAGCTCAGCCGTGATTCCATCATCACCCGGTGCCTTATTGTTTTTTAACTGTTTGAGAGCCATTCTAATCTCGTATAGGCTGACGTCCGGGATATCTTCGGTGTAGTGTCGGGTCAATCTGGCTCTTGGATCTTTGGCCAGATTACTGACAGGTGCGCGTACGCTGGTGTATAATTGTCCGTAGAACTTCTCAACCTCTTCCAACAGCTCTGGCTTCGACGAAATGATTCTGCCATCCCTCAGTCTTCAGCTTGGTCAGTTGGCTTTGACCAACAGACAGATCCCTTGCAAACACTTTTGAGCCCTTATTTCGCTTAATCGCCTCTTCAATACGGTCAGTATTGAATTGCCGTAAATCGCGCGTTAGGGACTTGGAGATCTGTCTGTTTAGACGTCGATACTGAGCAGCATCGTCAGAGGACTGCAGAACCAAGTTTCGTCTTTCTTCCATGAGTTTGTTGGTGAGGTCCGAGATCTTTTTGGTTCCTTTTGAACAGCGGGTTTTGAAGGCCATAGACCCAGCTGTTTGGACAATTTGCACAAACCTGTCATTATAATCGTCCAGATTTTCGCAGTCTCCCAGGCATTTGAAGCGATTCTGCAACTCGAGCTGAAAGCTCTCGGGGTTTTGGAGCTGGATAGGCGCTGGTCGGAGCGTAGACTTCATCAGTCGACACCTTTCGAGTTTTATTCTAAGATTCAATATGCCTCTTACCAATCGGTGATCGCTTCCTGTTTTTACGGCATTGATCACAGAGACATCATTGAATATGTGCCTCTTCGTCGACAAGATGAAGTCAATCTCATTTTTTGTAACGCCATTAGGATGCAACCATGTCCACTTTCGCTGTTTTGGCTTTTTTGAAGAAGGAGTTCATCATAAAGAGGCCCTCCTTCTCCATAAAGCCGGCCAGCAGATGACCACGTGCATTCCTCGTTCCATATCCAAAATTCCCCACTCTCAGCTCATCATCGCTTCGTTTGCCCAGTTTCGCGTTAAAGTCCCCCATCACAACGGTATAGTGGGCCTGGGAGCTATGTATGGCTCTAGAAATATCCTCATACATAGTCTCTACCTCGTCGTCGGAGCGATATGAGGGCGGTGCGTATACTTGTATTACCTTCAACGAATACCGTTTGGTGATTCTGAGTACAAGGTACGCTACCCTCGCCGAAACACTCTCGAACTGGACCACGTTGTTGACGAGGGACCTGTGGACGATAAACCCGACACCACCCTGGGACAGTTGGTCGCCCTCCCGGAAATAGAGCAGGTTTCCGGACTTGAGGATCATGGTGTCCTCCCCCTCTCTTCGGACTTCACATAATCCTACAATATCCCATCGTAACCTGCTCAATTCTTCCTCCAGTTCAGCGAGTTTCTCGTCGGTCCGCAGTGTGCACGTGTTGTAAGTTGCCAGGGCCAAGGGTCGTCGGGGTTGGTAGCCTGGTATCTGCCGGGGATTCTTAGCACCCCCTGCCCCGCCGTTACCGTGACCGCTACCAGAGTCCGGGATAGCGGGGCCGCCGGGGACTAGGGGCCGTGTTGTGGGTGTATCAACCATAGGGGGGTTTTGCCGTAATCGCCACGCTTGGCAGGCGGGTTGGCGATCGCAGTGTGATGTCATAGTACGCGGAAAGATGCTGCTGCCCATCCTCCGGTGTTTTAGATCCCTTAGTCGCCTCTTACGACACCCACGGGAAGAGATGGGTTGGTGCTATTCTAGGGCCACACCACAGGCCACGGCCACACCACAGGCCACTCAAACCAGACCAGGCCAGACCATTCAAATAAACCAATTAATTTACAATCGCGATATTATTTACGAAGCTGCACCTAAAAGGTCGAATTTTGATGAGGATTTAAGGCACGTAGCAAATTCTGGCATCGCATCAGAGCTAAGCTATGTTGAAACTAGATTGCAGATAAATATAAGCATTTTTAGTGGGTCGAGGTGAGGCAGTTGGGAGTCGGGACGGGAGCTGACATCAGCGTTCGTGCGGTGTAAGGATGCAGTCATATCTATTATTCAATGATAGCCACTTATTTTTTTTATAAGTAGTTATTTTATTCAATAGTTACTCAATTTGGAAATCAAATTAAAAGATTTGCAATGCTGTCTGAAGCCACAAGAGTAGTTAAAAGGGTATATTAATCTGTGCTGAGGCTGGGGCAAGGAATACGTCCCTATTTACTAACCATTCAGTGTGTAGTATGTAATAATCTAAATCTACTCACATCACAACCACATACTAAAAAGTTCAACTCTCAAGGGCCTCAAAAAAACAAAACACAAAACAACAAACAAAACAACAAGCTAATTATTAAAAAATAAAAAAAACACGACTGACAACTCACATAGCCTATGTCAAGGAATCTAAAAAATACCTCTCACGTCAAAATCTGTAAAGCCGTTCAGGACTTATGGTGGAAAAAAGAAACTTACATACATACAAACGTACATGAACCCTTAAAACATAACACTCCTTTTTTGGTCCGTCGTGTAAAAAATTGATGACGTCATTACTTCCCTCCTAAGTAGTATATTCATTCTAGATTTCAATGTATGGAAAATTTGGCAAAATTATTTATAATGCTTTATTGTATATGTGTTATGTATATGTATGGGAGTACATTAAAAAACACTACCCTCTCCCTACCCGCCTTCGGCATCCCCTTACATTCATTTTGATTCTTTCTTACAAACTTTCTTACATTTATTACACGACTGACCAAAAAAGGAGTGTTATGGGTTCATGTAAGTAAGTATGTATGTAAGTTTCTTTATTCCACCATAAGTCCTGAACGGCTTAACAGATTTTGATGTGAGAGGTATTTTTAGATTCCTTGCATTCCTCCGAGTGACATAGGCTATATAACGTCATCATAAAAACAAAATGGCGGATTATATATGCGATAAAAAGCAGACTAAAAAAATAAATTTGATCAATCTTATCGAGTAGGGTATCAAATTGAAGGGCTATAAAAGGCGATTTCAAAAATGTATATAACTTATATGTTTGTATGTACTTTTTGTGTAAAAACTTGTCAGTCGTGTTTTTTATTTTTAATAATTAGCTTGTTTTGATACGAGTCGTAGTTTCCAAAGCTATGGTAGTACCATAGCTTTGAAACTTTGACGCATACCATAATGGTACGTCAAAGTTGATTGAAAATTTTTAACCAGCAAAAAATCACAATTTATATAATACCCAGAAAACTTAGACTGGGAAAAGAAAAATAACTTTTTATCGCGCATATATACCACAGAATCACCAGCTCCACAGTCGATACTGAAAATTGGATCATGTTACTACGAAAAAGCGCGTGAAAACATATGTGGATGCGTCAAAGCTGAATTGAGTTGCTCCACCATTGTCAGGGGGTCTTGGTTGCTTCAGCAAAACTGTAGAAGATAATGATGACGATACTAATTTGTTTCCAATAATAAATTCAATCTAATCTCCTTCCTTGTAAAAAATAATAAACATAATTGTTCCTTGTGTAACAAGATTTATTAAGTGTCGATTTTAGTAAACTTTGACGCACCATTGCTTTGAAACTATGACTCTTATCAAAATAAATGTAGGAACTTATTTGTGGGTAATTTATTAATAAATAATGTAGCCTTTGATCATTTTGTCCTAACTTGTATAGTTTTCCTAAGAATTCAGAAAATTTGTAAAACGGGTCACGTTTCAAGGCGGGAAGGGTGACGCCGAAGGCGGGGGTGAAAGCCAGGGTAGTGTTTTTTAATGTACTCATACATAGGCATAACACAGATATAATAAAGCATGATAAATAATTTTGCCGCGAAATAATCAGAAAATTAATAGACTAAAGGGATTTTCAAGAACTACCGCTCAACATCTTTGTTTTAACTTGACGTACCCGTGTATTAAATTTCAACCCTGTACATTGATTTGCGGTTTTCGGTCAAAAATTGGCTGTGTACGTACGCGCCCTCTAAAGGTAAAATGGATGATTACTTTCTTTTAACTGAAAACATTTTTTTAACACCCCATCTATGTAAAAACAATAACACTAAAAACACAATGAAACTATTCAGTAAATATTTTTTTTACTACTTGATAATAGATGGCGCTGCAAAAAAAGTGTTAAAACCACAGTGCTATTCGTTTCCCAAGAACACATATATTACTTAGATTTATTATTCTAACTAATTTGATAAAGAAACACCTAAATAATAATAATTTGGCATAAGAAATGCAATAACACTGAACTGTTGTCTGTTAATTACTATAAAACCATTGTGCCACTATCCTCTGATAGATGGCGGTAATCATGCCGGTAGATATAATTAACTAGGTGACACCCATGACACCAAGCTGCTGTGGTGACAGTGGTGCGGCATCCCCAGCTCCAGAGCCAAGAGATCACTGAAGCCAATGACAGCCTTTCGCTAAACCCAAGGGGACTACTTCGACCTCCGCTGCTAGCAACTGACCCCATACCTGTAAGAAATATATAATTTTTTACTTTCTTATTTCATAAAAGTTTTATAGTTTTATTCCTTTTTAAAATTAATGTAAAATTAAATGACATTTTATTGTATCTAATAAGTAAATTTATAGGGAAATCACAGAGATTATGTTAGCCCAAAAGTAAGTTTTCTTATGTTACGGGATACTAACTCAACAATATTAAATCTTTTAAAGTACGTAACTAATGCTAGTAGTGGTACTTATAGGTCAAATATTTGCTTTGTAGAAAATAACAATCTATCACCAATGGTCTACACTGCTACTGAAGCATACAGAAGCTTATTTTCAAGAGCAATTTAAAAATCAGGTTTTACAGGCTGACTTACTTCTTGTAAGGCTTGACATTCTCGTAATATTTATTAATGCATGGTTTAGCAGCCTTCGTCATAATAACTTTTAAAAAATCCTGCATCTTTAAAATGATAAATAACTATGAAACAGTTGCAAGATGAATATCCTTCCACCAAAACTAAAAGCATATTATTTCAGAGGCTATTATTGAATGAACCGGGTTAATAATGTAAAAAAATATATTATTTACCTCCATTTGGACTTCTCATACGAGATATTCTTTTATTGATAGCTCTTTGGATTCTGGGATTTAGCATTGGCTTTGCTCTGCGTCTGGCCAAATACCTGGACAGGACTCCCACAACAACAGCACTTGTACCTACCACTCCAATGCTCCATAGCACAACCTGAAAGAGTAGCGTTTTTGAAAATAGCTTTTATTTTTGTCTACTACTAGTACATGTGGATAAACAAACATACCTTTTGAGAGGTTGTCAAGTTAACTTCATTGAAAGATATAGCTTGACGCCAATGCTTCAGTTTATCTAGCAACGGACTTGCTTGAATTAAAAGTTGCATGTTCACTTACAAAAATCGAGATACAATATAATATTTACACTATTGATGTAATTCTTCTTGTTAGGTTATCTGTCAAATTGGTCAATTGATTTTACGTAATGCTGGGAACTATAAAATAATTGTGACGATAATTAACTTATTTTTCATTTCATAAAGTGGTTTTCTTCAAAAAATTGTTCAGTAATGCTAAATTATCCACTTAAGAATATAAATTGAAAATTCCCGGTCAAGTGACATGAACTATAGACATTTTTTTTTGGTTTCTTTATCCGTGGGGAAAGGCAAAGGGATCTAAAGCCCATACAGCCATCGTCTGTAATTGAACTCACAGATATATAATAATTTAAAAAAAAATTTTACTTCTGTGATTGAACTACAGACACAAATTATGACAACTATTTCTTAATAACGAAATGACGATCGATGCAATCAATCATATAGTGCCATAAAAATTCTGGTTTTAATAGAGGTAATGAGGGTAATGACGATGGCGAGGATGACGAGAGCATGGAAGTAATAAGTACTTCCATGGGATAGGTACCTACATAATGCATGGGTAAAACGGGTAAAACGTGCTAAGTACTTATTACTTCCATGGGTAAAACATTGCATGGCAAAAACTCCGCCGTTGCCGGTCCAGTATTGGTCCAGGTCTATGCTCCAAAAACTAAACATTCTGATGCCATACTAAACGAATGTTACAACGATCTGGAGATAGCACTTCAAGAACGTCCCTGTCACTTTACTATTGTAATGGGTGATTTTAATGCCAAAATTGGTAAAAACTCTACGCCAAACGCCGAAGAGTATGTGGGCACTCACGGACTGGGGGTAAGAAATGAGAGAGGGAAAATGCTCGTAAATTTTATGAGTAAACATCAGCTATATGCCTGTAATATCTTTTTCAATTTTGTGACACACAATGTTTCAGAGAAACAGAGAAACATAATACTGTTTGGAATTCCAGAAGGTGAAAGGAGCTACAACGAATTGTCGGAAAAAATAGTCGATGTGATAGTAAACACCATGGGAGTTCACATCACAAAATCAGAACTAGAAGCTATCCGGAGAATCGGCAGAAAAGGGGATAAAGTGCGCCCTGTATCTATAACTTTGAGTACACTGGGCCAAAAAATTAGCATCTTGAGAAAAAAACATACCCTTAAAGACTCAAACTTCTCTATTTCCGAAGATTTTCCTCCAAAAATTTTGGAAATCAGAAAAAAACTACAAGAAACGGCAAAATTAGAAAGAGAGAAAGGGAACAAAGTACTAATTAAATATGATAAGCTGGTAATAATACCCAGTTCACCCAACAAACACGCTTTGAAAAAGTGATCTCGCAACAACAAACGTATGCTGTCTCAGACACCTCCTGAAACAACCCCCACCGCTCCTAACAAGAAAACCCAAGAGAAAGGAAATACACAGAAGAAAAACAAAATATCGGCATACTGGACTTCCACACACGTGGTAGAGTACAGTCTGTCAGCGAAAATAACACGGACGACTCAAAAAACCAACAAAACGATGAACAATAGCAATTAAAGCTCACGACCCCTCTCCCTCTTCCAACACGGCTGGTCACCGAGGAAGAAAATGACCGAAACCCTCCATTCTATGATTTTACAGATAAATTAATGATAGCTACTTTTTAATGTCAGAACTCTTTCAAGCACAGAAAAATATTTAGAACTAATGTTTGCTCTACAAAAAATTAATTATGATATCCTGGGACTGGCAGAAGTCCGAAGATTGAGGCTGCAACATAGAAGAAGACAAAAGTCATATTTTCTGCTATATAGGGAGAAACTGCTGGCCTATACGGCGTGGGTTTTTTAATCAAAAAGAAACTAAAAAGAAATATCATGAGCTTTACAGGACTTTCAGAAAGAGTAGCACTGTTGCAACTAAAATTTAACGAAATGGATATTACGATAATCCAAGCATACGCACTCTACGGAATCGTCAAGTGCAGGCGACATAGAGAAATTCTATACAACACTGGATAAAGCCCTCGAAATGTCTGGGAAAACTATTATATTAATAGGAGACTTCAACGCTCAAATCGGAAAACCCAAAAGAAAAAGAGAACGCAATCCTAGGAAAATTTGGCTATGGGGAAAGAAGTAAAAGAGGAGAAAAACTTCTACAATTTGCTTTTCAACATAAACTCTGTGTTATGAATAACCTACTTTAAAAAGAAAGATAGTCGCAAATGGACTTTGGCTACATCCAGACAAGAAGGTCAAAAATGAAATAGATTACATTTTGACAAATACACCAAAAAGAGTCAGCAATGTAGAGGTTCTCAACAAAGTCGAATTTCCATCAGATCACCGCTTAGTGCGCGCTCATTTCCATGTCAATAAAATAAAAAAGTGCAGAAGAAATTATTCAGCCCAACCTAAAACTCCAAAAACGGAAGAGGAAATATCTTATTATAGGGAACAACTTGAAACCAATGTCACGCTACTAAATCAAAGCGAAACGATCCACGATGTCCAGACTTTATATGACAATCTCGAAAAAATCATAATAGAAAGTTTAAGCTCTAGAACGTCAAAAAAAAGCGACAACAATAATATATTATCAGAACAGACACTAAACCTTATGAAAAAGCGAACGGAACTTATGCACCAAAAACCCAAAACTAAACAAATGAAAAAGGAATTAACAGAATTGTTCAAAAATACTACAAAAGCTGTAAAAAAAGACTATCAAACACACAGGAAAAAAGTAATTGAGAAAAACCTCAAACATTATAGAAGTACAAAAAGAGCATTTAAAGAATTGAATACGCATAAAAACTGGATAGTAAACCTCAAGTATGGCGACAAAACGACCAACTGCCGAGAAGAAATTATAGAGTGCGCTACAAAATTTTACAAAGACCTATACAGACCGCATGATACCCAACAGACACACATATATTACCATAAAAAACAATCGGAAGAAGAAATAAAATTATTTGAAGAATCGGAAGTCAGGGAAAGTATCAAAAAACTTAAGAATGAGAAAAGTCCAGGCCCTGACGGCATTCCAAACGAAGCCCTCCAAATAGGTGCTACACACTTAGTACCGCCACTGACATACCTCTTTAATAAAATTGTAAGTGACGGGCAGGTTCCTAAACAATGGAGATGCTCAGACATAATACTTCTCTATAAGAAGGGTGACCCCGGGATATTGCAAATTATAGACCCATTAGCCTGCTGTCTAGCATATATAAACTGTTCTCGACACTTCTACTCGCCAGAATTAGCTCAAACATTGACAAACTTCAACCGAAAGAACAGGCAGGATTTCGCTCAGGGTTCTCTACAATAGACCACATCCACACAATGGAACAGATTATTGAAAAGTACAGAGAATACAACAGCCCACTATATATCTGCTTCATTGACTACACCAAGGCATTCGACAGCATCTCACATTCAGCTATCTGGGAAGCTCTACATTCATGCGGGATTCACAGTACCTACATAAATATATTAAAAGAATTATACAACAACAGCACAAGTAGAGTACGTTTAGAAACCAGGGGCAGTGAAATTCCTATATCGAGAGGTGTGCGACAAGGCGACCCACTATCTCCAAAACTATTTATAGCCGTCTTACAGCATATTTTCAGAAACCTAAATTGGCAACAGAAAGGTATAAAAATAGGAAAACATTATTTAAATCATCTGAGATTCGCTGACGATATAGCAATTTTCGCAGAATCAAGTAAGGAGCTCGAAGGGATGATTCAAGCATTGGACACCGCAAGTAGAAGTATAGGATTGACAATGAACGAAAGTAAAACAAAATTGTTAACCAACTTTACGCAACGACCAATTTTACTATACGGAAAGCAGCTAGAATATGTAGAACACTATATCTACTTAGGCAAACGAGTATCTTTTAGTGAACAAAACACCGATGAAGAAATAGATAGAAGAATCGCTATAACGTGGAACAAATTCTGGGCATCAAAAGAAAGTACTCAAAGGCGACTATCCGATATCAATGAAGAGAGCAGTCTTAGACACCTGTCTACTACCGACTCTAAGTTACGGCTGTCAAACATGGGCTCATACCAAAAGAACTAAAAGCAAACTCAACACCTGCCAAAGAGCTATGGAAAGAAGCATTCTCAATATAAGGAAAATACACAAAGTACGGTGCAAAACAATTAGAAAGAAGACCAGAATAATAGACGCTCTAACCTACACACTCAAAATGAAATGGCGCTGGGCGGGACACCTAGCCAGATACAAAGACGATCGCTGGACAATCCTCTGCACAAAGTGGAAAGGCCCTGGAGCCGGCAGAAGGAAACCAGGAAAACCTAAAACACGATGGTCAGATGACATCAGAGGAGTAGCTGGCAATAATTGGCAAGAGATAGCACAGGACAGAGGAAAATGGAATATCATGGAGGAGGCCTATACCCAAGAGGGTCTTTTCCCAGTGAAAACTAAAAAAAAAAAAAAAACTACTAACATTTAATTATTATTATCTTTTATAATTAGACAAGTGCTAAAACTTAACCTTATTAATACTATAACTTGTAATACTGTAGGAAAGAACAATAAAGGCTTTTTTATTTTTTTATTTATTTTATTTTTTATCTTTTTCAATAAGAAAAGCCATCGTCTTTGGACTTGGCGAGGTCCAGGTGGTGCAGTTAAAAACCAAATCGACTACATCCTAACCAACAAGAAATATGTATATCGTGACTGACGTTTCAACACTAAACAAAATAAACATCGGCAGCGACCAAAGAATAGTTCGTGCGACAGTGAAAATTGACCTTAAAGCGGAACGGAAAACCCTTGTTAAGAAACGCTTACGAAGAGTAAATTATAGGTCAATAGAAACTCAGAAAGATAAATACGAACAGCGCATCTATGAATTGATCCAATCGAAACCAGCTGACAATGTCAACGATATTAATAACCGCCTGTCCGAAGCGATCACTAAAGCATCCAGTGAACTAGGTACAACAATTTCACGAAAGCAATCAATACTATCTAGAGAAACTAAAGACTTGATACTGTTACGGGAAAAAACACTATCTTCTGGCTCTGTAGATCTTGCGTCAATAAATAAAAAGACAAAAAATGCCATTAGAAAAGATATAAGAGAGAACACCTATAACACTATTATGAATACCATCAAACAGTATAGAGGTCCCAAGGTGTTTAGAAGGAAGCTTCAAGTGGGAAAGAAACAAATGTATAGACTGAAAGGGGACAATAACATCGAAACTACAGATCTAGAGGAAATCCTGAGTATTGTCACCAAATTCTACACAGATCTCTATAGCTCTAAAGTTACTTCGCCCACACCTACAGGAGCTGACAAGCGCGCTAAACTGTCGCGACACCTTACTGAGGACCTTCCTGAGTCTTATGAAAGTCTTTATGAAATTAAAAGAGCTCTCAAAGATATGCCGAACGAGAAAGCTCCTGGAGAGAACAATATACCCATCGAGCTTATAAAATATGGAGGCAGGTCTGTGTTGCAAGAACTTAAACACCTATTTAACAAAGTTCTCGTTCAAGGAGTTACACCTGATTCATGGAAAAACGCCATAGTTAAGCTCATATTTAAGAAAGGCGATAAAGCAAATCTAGCTAACTATAGGCCAATATCTATTTTACTGCACATATACAAACTCTTCACCAAGGTGCTAACAAACAGTCTTGCAAGCAAACTGGATGCAGCTCAACCTGTAGAGCAAGCTGGTTTTAGAAAGGGATTTTCGACGATTGACCATATTTTCTGCGTAAGGCAGATAATCTAGAAAAGTGTGGAATACGGCCAAAACTTATGCGTAGCCTTCGTTGATTACGAGAAAGCTTTTGACACCGTAGAGCATTAGGCAGAATTCAACGCCCTCCAGCGATGCTTAGTAGACGATAGGTATGTGGAAGTGCTAAGAGAAATCTATAAAAGTGCAATCCTCCAGGTGCAGCTCCATAAGCTAACCCAACCGGTCCGTGTGGAGCGCGGGGTGCGGCAGGGAGACACTATATCGCCAAAATTGTTCATTGCAACTCTAGAAGATGTCTTCAAACTTATGGACTGGCACCAGTCCGGAATAAACATAAACGGTGAAGCTCTGTCGCACCTTCGTTTTGCCGACGACATAATAATCTTTGCCAAATCCATCGAGGAACTTATATTCTAGAAGAACATAAATACCGCATCCTTGAATGTTGGCTTAAAAATGAATCTTACGAAGACCATGGTTATGTGCAGGTCAGAGCCAAATATATCTCACATACAAATTCACGGACAGAAGGTGGAAAATGTCGCGGAATATATTTATTTGGGCCAATTAATCTCATTCAAAGAGGACCGTCACGAGAAAGAGATTGACAGACGAATTCAGCTCGGCTGGGCAGCGTTCAGCAAGCTCTCCGATGTACTTAAAAATAAACGAGTACCTACCTTTCTCAAAAGACGAGTGTTTGAGCAGTGCGTGCTTCCTGTCATGCATGACGTATGGCTCGGAGACCTGGACACTCACTAGGAAGCTCGTGTCTAAACTCCAGGTAGTGCAGAGAGCCATGGAACGGGAAATGCTTGGCTTATCACTCATAGACCGTGTCCGTAACACGGAGATAAGAAAGCGCACTGGAGTGACCGATATTGCGCTGGTGGTGACGAGGTTGAAGTGGAGATGGGCAGGCCACATGAGCAGGAGAGAGGACGGCCGTTGGGCGCGCAGGATTGCGGAGTGGAGACCCAGAACAGGCCGGAGAAAAGTAGGGAAACCACTAATGCGCTGGGCCGATGACATCTTTAAAATTTTGGGCAAAGCCTGGATGCGATGCGAGAAAATGGAGGGACCATGAGGAGGCCTATACCCAACAATGGGTGATACAGAGCTGAAGAAGAAGAAGAAGGGTAAAACATAATCTTTGTACTGTATAATCTCTAACTTTCTTCGTAGGAGTTCTATTTTCTTTGTGTATAATCTCATATTAAATACAAAAATTTAATGTTTGAAAATATATGTACAGCCGATTATTTTCTAATCAATCTCCAAACTAATAAGGGCTCGTGCAGCGTGCCGGCGACATCGCACCACTTCGGTCGCACCGACTCGCGGGGACTTGATTGAACGTGCATAACTAAACGGCTGAGTGCAGCGTGCACGCGACTGGCGACCAGTGGTCGCGCGATTTGCAGCGATTAGTCGTCACAGTCACTTGCGATTGCACAGCGCAGTACTTAATTGATATCTACAGTCTGTCTATTAAGTCGTGAAATTAAATGATGGCGCCACTGGTATGCATGTAGCAACCCTATATAGTGTGGCCAAAATGATTTTGATACTAGCAGTTCGTTCAAGTAAAGTGAGTTAAAAAATAAGACACATTATACAGTCATTTATTTCCGTTTTATTTACAGCAGGTAACCTCTGCTTATGAAAAGTTTTACTAAACATTTTTAATTACCCAGATTTTTTTTTATAGTTAAAACTAAGATTGGTCACTTTCACTTATTATCGGATTCCAAATATTCAACAACAATAATCGTTTCGTTGCTTTTTCATCAACGGCACCGTAACCACTACAGCTGCTTATATCATCGCCTAAGCGAACAAACAATTCATCTATATCAAGATACTGGTAACGTCCTCGCTCATAGTACTCTTTTTTTAACGTCTCAACGTAATGGCAGCAGTTTTTCCATATAACGATGTGATGCTGTTGAAGGCCTCTTCAACAAGTTGCTTCGTCGACTATCCGCTTGACTGTACTCTTTGGTTTTCCTAAAAAAAAGTAATAAACATTGTAAAAGAATAGAAACAATAACTTATTCACAAGAAACAAATAATTCAAATTCGAAATTGATAGAAAACCCGAATCGACTGAGATGTGCCATCATAATGTATCAAAAATTTATGGTCCTACTATAATATGACCTATTTACAATTTCAGTCTAACCTAAAAGTGTACGATGTAAACAATACCTTTTTTCTTTTAAAAATCATAAATTCAGGTAAATAAAAAACAAACAATAACACGATTACATACCCATAATATATGTTGTTCTCCCATAAATATCATCGAAATTGCACAAAATTCGTCCAGCCTTGCACTCCGCAAAACATCGCTGGAAAACTTTAAAAATCAATTCCCGTTTGCGACTCCGATTTACTTTCCTCATTTTTTAAACTTTTCTGCATAGTTTGGTCTTAATTTATTGCAATTTTACCAAAACAATAAAAATACAAACGAAAATAGTTTAATACAAATACTACAATAAATATATTTAAACATGCATGTACGACTATAATACATATATATTATATACAAAGAAAAAACAAATAATTTAAAAATTTAAATTTAAATTTAAATTAAATATTATTATTTTAATTAAATTTTAATTTAAATTTTTCAAACGAAAAACAATTCAATATTGTTGACAGCATTGACAGCTAATGTACATACGTTTGGTGTTGCCAGACACATCATCAATGTTAGTTCCTCGAACATTCATGTCAGGACTTTCTAGACAAGCTGTATTTTATAATAATAATGGATGCAAAAGGTTTAATAGATGCAGTTCGTAGTCGCCCGGCGCTTCGGAACCAAAAACATAGAAAATATCAAGATAGATATTTTGTTGCCAAATTATAATTGTATATATTATATGATATGCTTATTCACGAAGACAAACATTATGCCGTATGCATGGAAGTAGTAAGTACTTTGTACAACTGGAAGGTTCACTGAGACAAGAAAAGCGAGCCGAAAGAGAGGCTCGAAATCGTGGCGCGTCCCTTTCTGACGAGGGTGACCATGTTAAACAAAATTCTTAGGACCAGTGAACCACATGTCACATGTCATGAGTCAGTGTGAAGGCAATTGAGCCTACTTTCGTGAGTTGTGTGTGAGTCAAAATTACGCTCGTTTGCGCTTTTACGCCCCTACAATTACGCTACTAGAAAAATATGTAGCTATTCCATAGGTTCAATAAAATATAGTACTATTTATAAACTTAGTAAAATAATACTCAAGTTAAAAAAACGATTTATTTAATTACTTAAACGTTATTGTTTATTTTATTTACTTATTGGGGACGCCAGCGCAAGCTCCAGACGGGTGATCAGTCCACTCATGCCGGGACCATTTCACCCACCCTATGTTTTGAGTCACCTGGTAACTCACGTTGGTGGCGACCCACTGAATCTACCTGTTACTTTGCAGGATTTTAATAACTAACTTTAATTGTTATGTCGCTCAGATCATCCTCAGATAGGGCGTCTGAGCCCAATACTTCTCTCCTTGCAGCAGCGTAAAGCTAGTTTAATAATCCGCCCGGTAATCCTCAGGTTGGAAATGTAAGCTACATATTACGAGTTATTAGTTAATTTCCCACGAATCATCCCAATCCATTTTTTTCTTAATTCTATATTTGCGGTAATCTGAAAAAAAAATCATTGTTAGGATACATTTATTTTCTTTATAATTATTATGTAGTCACCCTACTACCAGAAATTAAAACTTACCCGTGGAAGGAAATCCCACAACCTGGGTATGATTTCTTTATTGCAACCTCCAATAGCACAACATTTATTAACCATTCTCAAACTCCAATAATAATTATTATTAAAAACAATTAAATTCACGCGCTACAGAAAAAAAGCAGCCATTTTGTTTAATTTGTGTTGCTAGTGTATTGCAAATAATATTTACTATTTCCATAACTAGAAAGTTTTTCATGCTATTACGCCCTTAGTACACCGACGCGTTCGCATGCGAAAGCGATTCACTGCGAAACGCTTGCGATTGCGAAACGTCTGCGATACACTGCCGGTTTTCATATGGCATGTTTTGTAGAATGAAATCAAGAATTTATATTTTAATATATTGGTGTATATTTTTGCACGTCGCATCGCATTGATTTCTGATTACATGACGCATTGCGAAGCGAAACATGACATTAGTGTCATTGTCGTCCTACGTCGTCATTGTAACAGCTACTTCGCAGCTACGTGCGAACGTACTGATAAGGATGCAACTATACTAATCTCGCTTAGTTTGAACGAGACACAGCATATGCGAAACGCTCTCATCCAACTGACAAGTTTTGAAGTTTTGTTGCCGTATGCGAACGCGTGGGTGGACTAAAGGCGTTATTAATTAACTAGCTGTTGCCCGCGGCTTCGCCCGCGTGAGTTTCGCTTAAATGAAAAATCTTTTTGTGTTCCAAACTGTAGTAACCTAAACTCCAGTACCTACTCAAAATTTCAGATCTCTGGTTATCCAATTATATTAGGTACTCGTAGTATAGACACGGTGTTAAAATGAATCAAAAGTGATATTTCATTCAATAAACGATCTTCATCTGCTCGTTATCTACAATTTCCCGTGTACCCCCACTCCCACCCCGAGTCCCTCTTTGTCTTATCCCGTGTCCTGGCTATTTATACGTCAGTAGAAAATGCTCATTAGGTTGAACGACATTTGCTAAGGCCCCATTTCCATTTTATTTTATAGAGTAGCTGGTCTTTTGGAGTTCTTCATCACATGTTCCATAATCTTCAATTTTTATACGTCAGTAGAAAATGCTCATCAGGTTGAACGACTTTTGATAAGGCGCCATTTCCATATTTCTCTAGTTTAGCTGGTCTCTTGGAATTCTTCATCAGATGATCCTGATCTTCGATTTTTCTACGTCAATAGAAAATGCTCGTCAGATTGATAAACTTTTACAAGGTACCATTTCCATATTTCTTATAGTTTAGCTGTTCTGTTAAGGTTCTTCATCAGGTGTTCCAGTTTTCAAAATTAATTAGCCTATATGTTGCTAGGCAGCTATACAACAAAAAAGTTTCATTCAAATCCGTCCAGTAGTTTTTGCGTGAAACGCGTACTTTCATACAGACAGACAGAAAGACAGACAGATAAAAAATTAAAAAAAATTTTTTTTGCTTTCTATTATTCTTTTTAAGTGTCCCTCTATCTATTTCAGTAAGAAATACTGTATGTACAGACAAAATATTTTTACTGTTTTATTATATGTATAGATTTCTTCCAATATGTTGCCTAATGAAAATGATTTCAAGTAATAGTTGTATCTAGATGGTATCTAGTAAATAATTATGAAATACTTACACAACGAATTTACATTGATTCATTGTAAACGGTTTCTACTAAATAGAAGTAAATTCTTAACATAGCAACTGAGTGAAAGGGACACAATGACGGGAAAGTGATTCTCTTTCGGGCACGTTTTTTATTTTAACTATGATTATTTTAAAAACAGTACTATTGACTTGAACATTAAGTTCATTTTTGTTTGTCACGGATTTTGAAGTAAACCTTCCAGTTGTACAAAGGTACTTATTACTTCCATGGCCGTATGTTCAGTAATAACACCAATAGTTAACTATTGTAAATTGCTATCGATCGGTCGCAAGTAATCGCTGGTCGCTAGTCGCCCGCACGCTGCACTGTTTTTAGTAGCAGAAAGTCGCCGCGAGTCGGTGCGACCGAAGTCGCCGGCACGCTGCACGAGCCCCGTTGCGTGTGTTGTGTAGCGTCTAGAGATGGGCGCTTGGATAAATTTCCGGAAGGTAAAAATGGGAAAGAATGGGTAGAATTGGTAAAAATTAATTTATACCCATTTATACCCGATATTTTTTATTTATACCGGGAAGAAATTAAAATGAAAGTAAATTATCCTTATTTTCTTTAATACTGATAAAATAATAATTAAAGTATAAATATTAGGTGTGTTTTGATTATAAGGAAGATAAATAACTAGTTGTTTTCGGTTCAAATATTAAAAAAACATAAACAACAGATTTAAAATCATATGTATTCAATATTTTGAAAATAATGATGCATTTTTAGTATATGGCTGTTTAAAGTAGAATTAACAAAAAAATCAAAACATCTTCAGTTGTATTATAGACTAACTTTTGCCCGCAGCTTCGCCCGCGTGAATTTCCCACAGGAACAGTGCTTTTTCCGGGAT
Organism: Ephestia elutella; assembly: GCA_018467065.1. Classification (NCBI taxonomy): domain Eukaryota; kingdom Metazoa; phylum Arthropoda; class Insecta; order Lepidoptera; family Pyralidae; genus Ephestia; species Ephestia elutella. Next base: position 5,786,419 of record CM031567.1, on the reverse strand, counting down.
GAAAGGTATCCTATGTCCTTCTCAGTACTTCTAACTATGTGTATGTGAAATAGGAAGATTGGTTGAGTAGATAAAGCGTGAAGAGGTAACAAACAAACTCACTTTCACATTTATAATATTTGTTAGGATTTGGAGGTAACTTCGCAATATTTTTCTATCGAGAAAATTGTATGCAAGCATGTTTTTGAGAGAGTTAGTAATTAAGTTCCATAACGACCGGTCCTAGAGGTGTTATGAATATATCGTAACCGTTATCGAGAACATGATATTAGAGATAATATCATAATACTAATATATTAGGTTCTTAGCTATCTGAGTAATCGGTTATCCGGTAACAGTTATATATCAGGCACCTCAAACGGTTACCTCTAGCCGTTCCTAGTTATAAGAGTTACTATGATACAGAACGACACCGATAACACTGAATATTTGATATTGGAAATGCACTTTGCGGCGTCGTCGTCTCCGAAATATGAAGTGGGATATGTTGCTATTTTTGTTGATTGTGATCTGGTACTCTTTTTTGGAATTGAAATATACTACTTTCGTGAAATGCGATCTAATCATCTTTTGTAGCCCACGATTCAGTCCAGTCCATTCGGCCCATTCAGTCCAGCCCAATCAGTCCATTCGGTTGCGATACCTAAGTAGGTATCTACCTACCTACCTAATCATCTTTTTGTGGCTCACGATTCAGTCCAGTCCATTCAGTCCAGCCCAATCAGTCCATTCGGTCCAGTCCAGTCCATTCGGTTGGCTGGGTGGTACCTACGTACATATCACTCGCATAAAATATATTAGTCGGTTGTCCGGCCTAACAAGAACGCGGCGAACTCGTATCGTATTTGGAAGTTCTCAACCAAGCCTCTTAAAGCGATCCGTGCCAGCAATGCGCTACATATACGCTGACGGTTCTTGACGGTTCCTTGGTAACCGTTAAAGGAACGTAATACCGACTATACGTTATATTCGATAACATGAATAACCGGTCCTGCGCTGCCCGCATCCGGTCGTTATGGAAATCCTTGGGGGAGGCCTTTGTCCAGCAGTGGACGTCTTTCCTCTGACAGAGAGAGAGAGAGTGTAATTAAGTTGGCTGACATTCGTGTAAGGCGGGCCTTACGATTCGATGATCGCCTAGCCGTTCAATAGAATTCCGGCATTTGGCAAACTTGTTCGTCGCCCCGGCATAACATTTATCGTCTAAAACCAGTTGGCTGCGAATGAGTCAGAATAAAGATACCTATATCTTGTCAGGTCTTTTTGTAACCAAAACGTAAATTGTACACTTTATAAGTACTTTTATACACAGTACTTAATTTAAAAACTAAATATGTGCTTATTTCATAATAAATCTTAACGATATATTGTAAAATATCGTAATTACAAACATTTTAATTGATTTTAATTTTTACCCGGTATAAATTAAAAATTCCTGGGAAAATATGGGTATAAATGGATAAATTTCCGAGTCTCGGAAATTTATCGGGTAAATGCCCATCTCTAGACGAGACCTATGAGCATAGAAATTGCAATGCCTACGAGCCGAGCACGGAAAAAATTAGATTTTTTTTTAACTCTATGATTGCTACGGGACGCAAGGGACAGACAGTCAGACAGCTGTCAATCAATCAAGTGTCAACAGCAAATTTGGATGGAAAAATGTCAATTTCTGTTTTGTGTATGTACCTATCTACTGCTTTCCGCATTTTCATATTTTTCATAGCACAATGAAAAAGATCGTTTTGGGTTTATAAAATTACGATCAACTAAATTGCTCCTATTCATATACAAATGAAATAAAAAAATGGAAGTTTTACCTCAGCGCCTGCTTCAGCCAACATTGCGGAACACTGTTGAAGATCTTCCTGATGAAGTATTGGAGTTCATATTGGGATTTTTGCCCCCCTATATGGATCTTCAAAATTGCATGACCGTATGTAGACGATGGTTTAATTGTGCCCAAAGTACGTATCTATTGTGTTATTATTATTATCATATATACATATATATAAATATATGTATTCTAAGATGACTCTTCAAATAATATTTTAATGTACTTATTGCATTATTTTTATTTACAGATGTTTTGCGAAAAACCTCCATGAAATTAAATAAAGCTGTAGCAGAATTCAATATATTATGGACGAATATTGGCCCTACTGATATGGTTCCAACAATAACAAAAAGATTTTCTCATGCAGCTTGTGTCTTGGAAAATAACATGTACATTTTTGGTGGATGCACAACAAATGCTACAGCATTCAATGATCTGTGGAGGTTTGATTTGTCCCGGAGACAGTGGATCAGACCACTAGCTACAGGAACATATCCAGTTCCTAAAGCTTACACAACAATGGTTCACTATAAAGATTATCTAATAGTTTTTGGTGGTTGGACTTATCCTTCCCCGTCTCAATACTACCAGAGTGTTTACATGTTTAATGAAATTCACTTTTACTGCATTAACACAAATAGATGGATACTAATAAACTCAGTCAATAGTCCACCACCCATGGCAGGTCACTCTGCTTGTATGAAAGGTGATGAAATGGTAGTATTTGGTGGTCTGGTTGTGGCTTCTGCTCAGAATCATGAAATACAGTGTTCCAATGATGTCTGGGTATTAGATATGCCCTCATTAACATGGAGAAAGCAGCCTACTACTAAACCAAGACCATCTCCACGTTATGCTCAATCACTCATCCGATTAGATTCAGACAGAATACTAATAATAGGAGGTGTACAAACTTTGCAAAATAGATTTGTGTACAGTGATTGCTGGGTCCTGACTATGAAAGGCCCAACATGGACTTGGAAAGAACTTGCAGTCAAAAATAAAGAGTGGGCTTCATCCAATATATGGTGTAACCCTGCATGTCGTGTTGGAGACAAGATTGTCAGCTTGAGCCGTAGCAGAAATGGCTGGAACTGCGCCAAACCTTTAGTGACATCAGCTGTCCGCTTGTCGGCGTTGAGCCGACCTGAAGGGGCTCCTGTGGCAGTTAGAGTGGAACAAAGTTTACAAAGACCATTAGATAGAGATCAAAATATAAATGGCAGACGAGGTGTGCTACCCAGACATGCATCTGCACGGCAAGCTCAAGATGCCTCAAATGAACCTATTGCAGGCCCAAGTAATGAACAAGTAAGAAATCAAAATTCAATCGTCACTAATGAAAATGCTAGTCCTGATAATAGTCCCGCAGGACCTAGCTCAGAAAATAAACAAGTAGAAGGATTGGATTTCGGTAAAAATTCAACAAAAGATCCTGCATTAAGGAGAAACAAAAATAAAGTAAGATTAATGAATTTTTCCATTTTGATTAATTTGTATCATCTCTTAGACTTTTTTGATTATTTTTGGTGCTCAGAACAGTGGCTTCATCAAAACAAAGAGATGTTAGTTTCATGGTTTATCTTAGCCTTCAAAATATTTATTTTCTTTTAATTGTTTCAAATGATGCTACTGTTGTTAGAACACCCCTTTATAAAAATATTTAATAAAAAAATCTGTGCTATACTGTTGAATTAAATTCTTGTTTATTTTTTTTCAGAATAGAGGAATTAAGATAGTTCGACAGCTACAGGAAGCTAATAAATACAGAATGGCTGCATTTGCATGTGACTCCTCACCAAATATTACACCGCCTGAAAATGATCTTATTAATCAAAGACAAATTGCTCACCTAGAAAACAGAAGAGACCCAGACCCTCCTCAACCTAATCCACAACAAAACAATGAAAGACAGCCTGCAGCCAAGAAAATTAAAAGGAACACATTGACTATGCATGTTATGGATATTTCAAGTGTTATTGATGGAAACTCGTACAATTATGTCACATGGTTATGTCCTCGGCTAGGAGAAATGACTGGAGCGCCAGAGGAAATAGTTATGTATTCTTTAGTAAAAGGAAATGGAGAACTAATTATGTTTGGTGGCGTTAGAAATGATATTACTCTTTTCAATTACAGGCAAGATCAACAAAATATGTATTCAAATTCCATATTTTTTATTACCCCTCCAAGGGATGTCATATGAAACTTTTAGTCAACGTAATTGTCTTTGTGTTCCTTTAAAAGATCTTTATCTTTGTATGTTTTGTTACTGTTAAAATGAGAAATTCTGATACTATTAAATAAAATAGGTAGTTAACATGTTACCTACAGCTTACTCCAAAAATCATGTTATTGTAACATTCAAAAACAAAGTAAAATTGCTTAATATAATTAAATCTACATAAATATTACATTATAATTAAACAAAAATGTGTTCTGTGATTTTTGTTGTAAATAATAGTGGATTGTGTATAGGGAGTGTAAGTAACTAAGCTTATAAAATAAACAGTTGATTTATTACTGAAAATATTAGTACAGACTTTTTATTTTGTTTCTGGTACTAAACCACCAAACACTGCAGCAGGAATTTCTTTTTCTGAACTGGAGCTACTTCTCCATCATCTTCACTATTTTCGGAATCTTCGTCAATATCAATCTCATCAGGATTAACAACTTTTTCAGAGCTTTCTTTAAGACCCTGTGTTTCACCTCGTACAAACATGATATTGCCTTTACTTTGGACTGCCATTTCAGCAGCTTTTGCTTCCAACATTCTCATACCGTCTTTCATTCCTGGAGCAAGATCTGAAACAGTACCAGCAGCTTGGGCAGCAGAGCTTAACATCTGGGCTGACATCATATTGACTTGAGTATTATATGTAGCTTGTACACTTCTCTTTATCCTAAGCATTTCACGCATTGTGTCTTCATTTCCATGTCTTACTTCAAACTCTTTCCAAGTATTCCAGAACTCTGCAGTAATTCTTGGATCACACATCTGGCTACAATGGGCATAGATGGCACGAGCACGGTCAATTTCTCCTAGTTTAGTCTCCATCTCTGAAAACCTTATACACATTTCTCTAGCCTTTTCTTCAGGCAATGTTTCAATTGCTTTTTCATAAATTTGGCGAGTTTTTGGAACCCCATAAATTTCAGCAGCTTTTTTAATGTAGATATTAAACATCTCAAACATTTGCTCTGGCAAGACTGCAGTTGTTGCACGCTCATAAACTGACATAGCATGCCTTGCTAAACCATGATCTTCTTCCAATTTCGCATAAAGTAGGAAAATTGATTTTGCAAATTCAGGTGGACAGTGTTCAAGACATTGTTCAAATAAGTCTCTTGCTCTTTCCAGTTTCGTGCCCCCATATCTCTTTAAAAATTTGGTGAGATAGGTATTCCAAATATCATACACATTTGGCCATTTGAATAGAGCAATACCCTTCTCATAAGCTCTAAAAAGCTTCTTCAAAGTAATTATTTTCTTCTAAAAATAATCCATAATTTATTATAATTTGTGGAGTAGCTATCTTCAAATCAATTATGTGATCATAAACAGCTTTGCATGATTTGTATGTGCCAAAACTTTCTTCTAAATCTGCATACATTGACCAAACTTTTAGAGACTTGTATAGGCGCATTTGTACAGTTTCAGTGTCATCATGGTAAGCCACTTTTCGACTTGGTAGAACTGTAGCTTTTTGCATTAGTTTTAGTGCTTCTTCATAGTTTTCATGCCTTATTTCCATTTCAGCCCATTCACACCAAACTGAAGCCAAATCATCAACTTTAGCATACATTACTTGAGTTGCTTTTTCAAAAATTACTCTTGCATCTTCTATTTGTTCATTTTTTCATAAAATTTGGCAAAACCAACCCACAAAGTATAAAGTTTCCCTACTGCAAGTTTAGGATCTACTGTTTGAACAGCTTCAGTATAAGTATCAATTATTTCATGAGGTTTGCCTTCATACAATTTGACCCTCTTGTGCCATTCTGCTACATTATGAGGATTCTGTCTCAGTAATACAGAATTGAGGAGTAGGAGTCTCCGCTCCATGAGATATTCAAATCTAGCAAGCCGTAACTCTAAATCAATATCATCATCTTCCGAAGGATTTGGCTTTTTAGCAACTTCTTCCATTTTCTTACTTAAACTGAGTTCCTCAAACTGTGCATATGCATCAAATACTTGAGTAAAATCTCTAACAGTTGTTACTGTTTGTATGGCCTCTTCATAAATATCCCTTGCTCTTTCAAAAAGACCACTTCTTACATAATAATCTGCCAGAGAATTCCATAAATGACCCAGCTGATCAGTGTACCTTCTGAGACCACCTCTTATAATTGCATCTACATTAAGAGAATGAATTTTGTCTGGGTTTTTAGATATTAGTTCACATAATTCATTCCATAGTTGATGGTTAGATTTTCCATGTTTAGATTGAAAATTTTCATTATTCACTATTTGTGCCAGTTTTAGTGCTGCTTCATCTAATTTGTTAATTGATATTAGATAGTCAATATATTCTTCAGTGTCTTCTGGGCAAAGCTTCAAATATCGTCGAAATACTCTGATTGCAGTTTCAGGGATGTCATGTTTCTTCAAAAAATCTAGATACAATGGCCATATTCTGTGATGTTGAGTTATAGGTAATGCACGTAAAGCACTATCAAATGCTTTTCTAGTTACTGTTATCTTGCACTGATCAGTCAAAAAGGTACAGTAATCCATCCATAATCTAGGCATTTTTGTGCATGAATACAAGAGACCTTTTCAAAGCAATTGTTTACATCTTCATAACAGGGGTCAGTAATACACCGTCCACGAATTTGACTTCTTCTGAGTTTCAGGTAATTATACCACAATTTAAAAGAACCTGGCAATTCCTTAAGTGCTCTCTCATATATCATATTGATTTCATTTTTAGGTGCTAGTTTCTTATGTTCTATATAACGAAGCCAATGTTTAACAGAAAAGGGATTCCTTAGTATTTCTTCTTCATAAGGTAAGTCTTCTTCACTCTGAAACAAGATTTTTATTCATGTCTTAGTTTCCATAAAACGTTTCTATCAAACATTTAAAAAACAGGAGAATATAGCGAGTGGTAAGCTACAATAAATGGAATCAAAGTTAATAGGCATGGACCAGACTACAGCCAAACTATATAAATAAGGAGGGTTGTGATTTTGACCGGTGTTGTTAGTATTTCTAAATCTATGCCGGTATGTATAGTTTTCACAGTTCCTACTGTAAATTCTAGTACCTATTTATCATAATTTGACAAAATATGAGGTATCGTGGAGTAGTAAGTAGGTAGGTGTCCACTGCCCTACTCTTCGTCTTGTACAATAGAGGATCTTAATGACGCCAACATTAGGGCGGTCAAATTTGCCACATACTGGTTAAAAACTATATAATTATAGCCATTTCAACTCGTTATGAAGAAGTGCACTTACGAAGAAGATATCAATTTCTTTCCCATCCAAAAGAGGCATCTTTATTGATGAACTAAATTCCTTTCTTAAGTTCTTAAATTACTAGTTTAACTTAAATTTGTATGTTTGTTTATCGGAAAATAATGAAATAAAATAGCGCCCGTGTTGTACCCAGTCCACAGTACCTCATCTCCCTTCCACCCTCGTCTTCCTCTCTGTCATTCACTCACTTGACGTTGACATAACATTGGCAGTGACAGTGACACTTTACCCGCCTGACAGAATATTTTAGTAAGGTGAAATTCAAGATCCGAGGTCCCGAATGCACGCTTTTTCATGAAAGTAATAAGTAGTACTTATTACTTCCATGCACTTTTCTTACAAAATGTTCGTGTGGGCGCCGATGTATCTTAAGCTTTCCGTTCGGAAAACAAAATGGACGTGTGATATTTTGTATGAAAAGCTTGCATTCGGGTCTCCGAATCTATCATAGATCCATATAGAACAGAAATAAAATGACGTGTGCGGCCGGGGCGGCGACGGTTCGTTCGTCCACGGTTCAGCGTCCAGCAGAACTTCATGTTAGTAAAAGGCATATTAGACCTTCCTGAATTTAGGGTCCGATATTCAGTGGCTTCTGAATTCAGAGAAGTCTAATCGCATTTAGGAAGCTAGCATCCGATTTAGCATTCGTTCTCAGGAAAGAACGCCTTCCGACGTATTGGATCCTAAATCAGTCACCGTTAGAGATGGGCGCTTGGATAAATTTCCGAAAGGTAAAAATGGGAAAGAATGGGTAGAATTGGTAAAAATTAATTTATACCCATTTATACCCGATATTTTTTATTTATACCGGGAAGAAATTAAAATGAAAGTAAATTATCCTTATTTTCTTTATACTGATAAAATAATAATTAAAGTATAAATATTAGGTGTGTTTTGATTATAAGGAAGATAAATAACTAGTTGTTTTCGGTTCAAATATTAAAAAAACATAAACAACAGATTTAAAATCATATGTATTCAAATAATATTTTGAAAATAATGATGCATTTTTAGTATATGGCTGTTTAAAGTAGAATTAACAAAAAAATCAAAACATCTTCAGTTATATTATAGACTAACTTTTTGCCCGCAGCTTCGCCCGCGTGAATTTCCTTCGGGAACAGTGCTTTTTCTCGGGATGAAAAGTATCCTATGTCCTTCTCAGTACTTCTAACTATGTGTATGTGAAATAGGAAGATTGGTTGAGTAGATAAAGCGTGAAGAGGTAACAAACAAACTCACTTTCACATTTATAATATTAGTTAGGATTTGGAGGTAACTTCGCAATATTTTTCTATCGAGAAAATTTTGTGCAAGCGTGTTTTTGAGAGAGTTAGTAATTAAGTTCCATAACGACCGGTCCTGCGCTGCCCGCATCCGGTCGTTATGGAAATCCTTGGGGGAGGCCTTTGTCCAGCAGTGGACGTCTTTCCTCTGACAGAGAGAGAGAGAGTGTAATTAAGTTGGCTGACATTCGTGTAAGGCGGGCCTTACGATTCGATGATCGCCTAGCCGTTCAATAGAATTCCGGCATTTGGCAAACTTGTTCGTCGCCCCGGCATAACATTTATCGTCTAAAACCAGTTGGCTGCGAATGAGTCAGAATAAAGATACCTATATCTTGTCAGGTCTTTTTGTAACCAAAACGTAAATTGTACATGTTATAAGTACGTTTTTACACAGTACTTAATTTAAAAACTAAATATGTGCTTATTTCATAATAAATCTTAACGATATATTGTAAAATATCGTAATTACAAACATTTTAATTGATTTTAATTTTTACCCGGTATAAATTAAAAATTCCTGGGAAAATATGGGTATAAATGGATAAATTTCCGAGTCTCGGAAATTTATCGGGTAAATGCCTATCTCTACTTCCGACGTATCGGATCCTAAATCGGCGGAAGGATCTATCGCATTCAGGCAGGACGCTCGCTCAGTCACCGTTCGTCTGCCGTCGCGCACGCACGTTTTGTTGGTTAGCGCAGCGTGTATGTGCGTACGCAAAATGGCAGACAGAGAGATTCTTAATGATATTTTAGTTTGATACAAGGACATACTTTTGGGACAAGCGTGACCAAAATTATATGAACATTTTATTTATTTATTTAAAAAACATAATGATGAGATGAAAGGTACCCTATGTCCTTCTCGGTACCTCTAACTATGTGTACCTATGCGAAATTTCATTCAGTAGATAAATCGTGAAGAGGTAACAAACAAATAAACAAACTCACTTTTGCATTTATAATTTTAGTTAGGTTAGGATTAGGATGAAGGATTCAATGTATTATTAGGTGTAGGTATATAATTTTTTTTTATCGAAATGCAACATTAAAAACCTTAAAAAAATATTTCGATTAAGTTGGAGCCATTTTGTTTTAAACGCGCGCCGCGACCACGCCGCGGCACGTCTGTCTCGTAGCGCTCATCCTTTTCAACTGATTCAGAGCAGAGCTCTCTGAATCAGTGAATGTGTGATCAGGAGCATCGGCCACTGAATTCAGAGGCCGATATCGGACACTAAAAGGATCCTAAATTCAGGAAGGTCTAATATGCCTTTAAGTACGACCGCACGTGGCGTGGCACAACACTACATTTCATTCATTCTTCTCTTTCACCAATTTATTTGATTTCATTCATTCATTCAATAAACAATGGCGGACCCGATGCCGGCTCAAATGTATTTTTACAATCTATTTTAATTTGTACGTGAGACAAATGTATTTCCTTTATAATGTCAAAACAGGGAAAAAGAAAAATAACTGTTGAGCTCCCGAAAACGAAAGATCTATCGAATAGACCAAGTGTTTTTGAGCGTCTCGGTACAAAGAAAAGTTCCTCTAGTGCTAAAAAACAACTGAACATTGCAGACAGTGGGCGCAGCACGGTAGTTGCGTTTACGGTAAAAGTTGTAAATTTGCATCTACGCATACGTTGATAAGTCCATCGAAACAACGCGCAGCTAACAAAGACACCGAGCAGAAACGTTTGGTAAAAGAAGATGGAAAAAACAGACTTCATTCGACTGTAGTTGTAAGGTCAGGCCGTAGTCCCGATGGTGAAATTGACAACTGGGATCAAAATGACCTAGAGTATGCGGATACAGACGTACTTGAGAAAAGAAGGCAGCAACTGCAGCGCGAATTAGAATTACAGTTGAAAATGGACTCTGGCAAAGACATGAGGAAGGATAAAAAGAAACCCGTGTCAAGCACTTCCTCGTCTAGGAGTTCTAGTTCATCAAGCGTTTCGTCATCGTCTTCCGATGGCAGCACATCTTCCTCGTCTTCTGGAAGGTATTTACAGCTCGTATTTTAACTGTCAAGAATGTTTATTTATTTAACCTTTAGGTATTGTACAAAAATACAAAGTAAACATACAATAGGAGGGCTTAATGCTAAAGCATTCCTGTCATACAGTGTTCCTTGTCCTTAATACTAAAATGTTAGGATGATGCTGGTAATTAGTTACAATTACAACTTAAAATCAGCTGAAATATTATATTGTCTTAAAATTAAGGAGCTTGGATTGAGTTAATGCTTTTAGTGAATAGCTTATAATAAACATCACACACTGTATACCCTAGATACCTAAACTCTGTTTATTCTTACTTGTCCTATTATGTAAACAATCTTTACAGTACTTTTTGTTGGATTTTGTTGAAAATAAATCAAATATTAGTTCAAACCTAAACATTCTAAAGTAAAACATTTATTAACCATGAAAGTATTTTCCTAAAAAGTCTATTTTAATCTATATTGTTGTAAAATCATAAAAAGACATGGTAAGATGGTTTACTTAATAGGAATATTAGGAAAAAACAGACTTTATCTATCATGGAAAAAAAAATTGTTGCAACTTTCTCATCAAAGAAAAATAAGGGACAATTCTCTTAGTTGAGAATATATTCCACTGCTGGGTAAATTACAGAAAAATCATATAAATAACAAGGGTAAACTATAAAGTGAAAATCTATTTGCTTTACAATATTAAAGTACTGGTACTGGTAATGTGACACACAATAATTTCAAAAACAATATTGGTGTAGGTAGTCTGTAAGAATTATTTTGAGTGAATGAAAAAGAAAACATATAGGTATCATAAACATTTAATTTTACTTTTATTTAAAAATGTTTTTAGGGATGCAAGGAGAAAAGGCAAAAAAGGTAAATTGAAGAGAAACTCTAGTTCCTCTTCAGATGGAGAAGTTCCAACCAAAAAAAAATTTGTTAAAACAGATCTACTTAAAAAGGACAAATCTGATGGCAAAAAAACAACTTTGAAAAAAGATGACAGGTTACTTAAAAAACATGATATGCTGAAGAAGAAACCTGTCACTAAAACACCTATTGGAAAGAAATCTTTGTCACCAGGCAAAAAATCTGGTGGTACTCCTCCAATTACATCCAAAAGCCTGTCAAAATCTGTGACAAAACATGGTAAATCTCCACTACGAAGAAATAGAAGTGCTTCTCCACATTCTAGGGATAAGGATAAAGACAGAGACCGTACTAAAGAAAAAGAGAAGGAACGTGAAAAAGATAGGGATCGTACCAGAGGCCGTAGCAGGTCACCAAGAAAAGGTAGGTCTAGATCACCACGGAAAGACCAAAAAAAGAAAGAGAGTTCTGATAGGAGTCGCCCTGTTTCACCCAAAAAACAAGTAAGAAGAGATGGTAGTTCTGAGAGACATAGGAAACAATCAGTAAGCAGAGACCGAGATAGAGGAAAAGACCATAAGGACAGATCTTTGGAGAGGAGAAAAAGATAAACATGAAGACAAAGACAGGCATGACAGAAAGGACAGACGAGACAGAAACAAAGATAATAAGAGAGATGATAGCAAGCGAAGGGGCGTGATCGAGGCTTGGGCAACAGGGGTGGTTCTGACAAAGGTTTAGAAAAACCAAATAAACCTATGGAAAGACTACTTCCTAGGCCTGAAGAACGATTGGCAGCCCTTGCTGCTATATCAAACAGAAATATTGAAACTGATAAAAATTCTACAACATCAAAAGATAGACAAGATACTCAGTCTGAAAGGGGTGGTCGAAAACAAGACAGGGTAGAAAGAGACCGTTCTACTAAGAGAGAGAGAATGGGAAGCATGGACAGGGAGCAAGGAGATTATGAAATGGGTATAGACCGTCAATATGATAATGATCATAATATAGAACATTATGACAGAGGAGATGATAGATATGATAATGTTCCTAGAGAAGATGACAGGTCACCAGGTTATGGTATGCAGGGCAGGGATAGACACTATGATGCTGGTTATGACATTGCTGGACCTCCTAGAGGTTATCCTGAAGATGATGACAGGATGTATGGAGAACATATAGGAGATCATAGAGGAGTAGATATGGGTAGGTAAATTATTGTACTCTTGTCATGTAAATTGGATAAAAATTCAATCAATGACTGTATTGATGTTTGCCCAGAGTGGAATGTAAGGTCTAGACAACTTTAATGAGCACAACACTCATTTGAATTTGACAACTGATTCAATGTGTTTCACAACACAGTGTTGGACCTTAAGTTCTAGGAAAACCTCAAGTTTTTTCATTTAATACCCACTCAGCCTTGGAGTTTCACTCCCTTGGGAATATCAGAATAATATAACCTTACTCTCTAGTCCAATCAAATTGCAATCTATATGCAGAATTTCTTTAAGATTTGTAGAGTAGCATTCTTACCATTGTTCCAATACTTTAGGTTACGAGGATCGCCACCCACGCCGTGATCGTTCGTGGGAAGGAAGATCTACTTCTATTGATCGTGAGCGGGGTTATATGCATCCACATAAAGACTGGGATAACGAAGACTATCGTGCTGCAGGTGACTGGGGCAGAGATCGGCATTGGCCCATGCATGATCAGGTATTTGACTGTTGAAAATTTTAGGAACATATTAAGAACTTGCTCATGCTTCCTTCCACTATATTTCTATTTGTAATGAGTAATATAAATTGCATTACTTTTGTATGTTTTTGTTTATTATTCCCGTAACTTCCTGTTTTCCTGCATGTGTTATATTCATTTCACATAGAGCCTCTACCATATTCTTATTTACTATGCAATTTATTTCATCCTATAAGGAAAAGGACTCAGTGTGATCTGACTATATAAATTATTATTATTATTCACTGCTTTTTAAACTTTTGCTTTAGGTGAGTTTATACTATCAAGCATTGTACGGTTATGAACCAATTGATTACCGTAAAAGAAAATATAAAGATCCCTGTTTCATTCTCTCCCACATATTCCTTGGCTGTCCTTATCATCATTTTGGTATGTACTTTATTTGTTTCTATTGTTTTAATTCTTGTGTCAGGGTAAAAATTTAAATGTTTGCTACATAATTATACTGAATTTTCAGATGAACGAGTGGGGTGACAAAAATCCAGAAATGGAAGGTTGGCACCATCGAGGTCATCCAGGGCCACATCGAGGTCGGGGCCATGGTAATAAATGATTATTGCTTTTTTTTGTACAGTTACAATCTCCATCCCTCAGACAGATGCAGATTTTAAAATCAATACTTCTGACAATATATATTATGTTATGATTTCTATACTGTCTCGGATTTTCCTAGGCATCTGAGCTGAGTAGGTTTGTGTAAGCAGGTTTCCTGGGGTTGGGGGATCGATATGAAGGACAATGGCAGGTTTGAAGTTGTCAAACAATCTGCTATTTAATTTTTATCCACCTGCTTATTTATTTGATATTTACTGTGTATCACTTTTTTATGCAGATGACTATAATAGAATGAGAATGGGCAGAGGCGACGGTAAAAGAAGAATGATCAGAAATGAACCAGAAGTTCCGGCGAAAAAAACACCTCCTCCCGCTCAGGCTGCCCCTGCCGCCCCCGCCAGGGCTGATGCCGATGTTGAGGATAAACAGATCCCAGATGATCTCAGCGAAATAAGTGATGACCCTGATGATATACTTGAAAGAGATGATGTTAGTATTAAATCACTGTATATCATTTTTCTTGCTTTGAAAGTATCAAATCTCATCAAATATAATGTGTAGTGTGTTTGATAAGAGCCCTCAACTCTTTTTTAGATGGGTGATCAAAATATGGATGAAGATAGTCAAACTGCACAGCCAGTGGATGAAAACACTTCTAAAGTAGAAGGATCAGAAAAAGATTCTACACAGGTAAATTATCACTGTTGTTTTGGTAAATACATATTTTCATTAATTTAGCAACACATTGTTGAGCTTGCCTGTGCTTTCTTAAAAGGTTTACCATGATATCAGATTGTTATGACTATGGTGTACAATAATATTTTTCAGGATACTATTGGTGCTGGTGAAGAAAAAGAACTGCAGGAAGTTAAAGATGATGAAGATGTCACAAACTTAGACTTTGAAGAAATCTCGGATGGAGAATTGGAGGAAGAGAGGACTAGAGGTAATTATATTTTTTATATTAGGCATACATGTACTGCAGCTCACCTTGCATTATTTTCGCTTTCAGGCCTTATTATTTACTCCTCTTTATACTTTACGTAAAAAGATGTACCTATGTAGGAAAAAACATTATTCCAGTATTTGTTTTCGTTAAATGTACCTACGTAATCTTTTTGTTACAGCTGGCTTGGGTGACGCACTAGGAGTTGATTGGGCAAGTTTGGTGGCAGATGTCCATCGCCGCGAACACACAGCCCCTACAGGTGGAACCAGGGATCGTTGGAGACCCGAACGAGTATTATCAAGGCTTGGTCTGTCACTTGATATGGCTGGCAAAGATGTTGTCGAAAAAATACTGCATAAAAATGCAGAAACTCTTGAAGCAGCAAAATCTGAAGACGAAAATTCAAAACAACCTGTTGAAGGGAAAAAGTTAGAAAATGGTGAACAAAAAGAGGAAAAGAAAATAGAACCTCCTCCAGATGTTAATTCACTACATCCTGTGGCTGCTATTCAGGTAACCTGGAGCATCTATTTCTCTTTTTCATTAAAATACATCATATTTCTGCCATAATATCAAACATCAATATTTTTTAGATAATTTATAGTTTTGTCATTGTCAGAAATATTCATCACAATTTAAGTACTTATTGTGTTTACTTAATGGATGTGTTTTCTGAGTCTGCCTACTAATGAATTATGATTTTCAGTCTTTCATCATTTTGGATGTTTAATGAATTTAGATGTTCAAAGGCCCATCTCACACTTATCGGTTACAGGTGGCGATTCAGAAGAGAAAGAGGCAGCGCGCCTTGTTATTTGGTTCTGGCTGTGAAATAACTCGCGGGTTGAGCGCGAGACGAGACTTGGCTCTGCGTCGTTATCTCTGCAACTTGCCGCCAGCGGAGCGCACGGGGCAGTCCCGCGTGTCACCACAGCCCTCACTCTTCCACGCCGCACGAGCTCTACTTATGCGGGCTCCGGTCACTGGCTGACGAAGATATTGATTCCAGGGCTACACCCCTGGTTCATACAACAATGTGCAATACCATGAACATCCTTTTGGCCGACCCTAAAATGTGATAGACTCTCCATAGAAACAAAAACTGGACTAGTGTTTTATTTCAGTGCCACTATAAACTGGATTATCTAAGTAATCTTTCGTAGAATTAGCATGTTGATTATTTTAATTAATGGTGTGTCTGTTCATGTTCTTCATGTGTTGTACTACATTGTATACAGTTTGTGCACCATATTATTCTATTTATCAATTGCTTTTTTAAATAAAATTTAGTGAAAATATAATATGAATGAATATATTTGGGAAGATTTAAATCTGCACAATGCATTTTGTATGTTAAAATCATAATGGTTACATCTCTTATAAAGTAATAAAATATACATATAAACTTTAAATCACAGTTTGTTTTTGTCTTCATTTAGTAAAAAAGATACATCAGCTCCTACAGGATAATCAGTCTTCTTCTGGCCTCTGCAACAAATGTGTATGTATGGTGAACATTATCAGAGCACACAGTTCAAAGGAGATACTATACTATGAAATAGTGCCACTATGAACTGCCAACAGTTACAATCGCTTAACAATAACAATGTGTAGAAGTCGGCAGTCGACTTTTTGTGGTAAAATAATTACCTTGTGTGGTTTTAATACATGAGTAAAACTACATAAGAGTAGGCAATATCAAAATTCATTATTGTAAACATCCATAAAAGAGCTATTCAATTTTATGATTTCAATACAGAAACAACAATACCTACTAAAGAAATAGAACAATAAACTGATAGACATGCTTATTTTATCAGAAAATAATGACAATATTAGAAATTGTTTTTGCTGTTTGCATGGTGTATACTTACTTCAAAAATAGTGTAGCACCAGCCACTCCTTTTAAAGTCAATGTGTCTCCATTTATCAGCAACATTGATCCTTCTCTCAAACCAAGAACTGGAGAACAATGGTCCATTTCCATGTATTCATAAATTCTTTGATCTCTAGTTTCCCCTTTATGTTTCTCACTTTCAACTTTATCTATATAATGTGGGTTGATGTTGAAAGGGACAATTCCGATTGCATCAAATGTAGGAGGATAGATTATAGGCATATCATTAGTTGTGTGTATACTCTTTGTTGCTACGTTTGTACCTGCACTGCTGCCCATGTATGCCAGGTTACCTTCATTGACCCTGGTTCTAATGAGTTCTACTAAGTTATTTTCATACAGTCTTTTTAAGAGCAAAAATGTGTTACCTCCTCCCATAAAAATAGCTTTAGCAGAGTTCACGGCGTTCGCTGGGTCAGGGTAAGAATGAATACCTGTGACGTTAAAGCCCCAGGGGTCGATCACTTCTTTAATTTTTGCAGTATATCCATGAAAGTCGTTTTGAGCATATGGTATAAAGATTAATTCTTTTACATTGTTTCTGTAACAAAAAGTACCTATTTAAAAGATCGTATGGCATTGTCGTAAATATCACAGCGATACTTGTATTAATAATTAATAAAATTACATAAATTAATTCTAGAATCAGGTAAAATGCGCTTAGATTCTTCAAACGTGAGAAAGCATTGTACTTACTTTTCCAGAAATGAGCATATTTCTTGTTTTGCAAATTCTAACATTGAATAACCGTGACAGTTCGAAGAAGAGAGTAACAGGGCATGGCGAAGAGATAGGTGAAAGCCAAGCTTTGGCTGTCCATACATTTTGTTCTACAGCAATGCTCTAAACTTCGTTAATGATTCTCATAATAAAATCGAATTTCCAATTCTTATGAAGTAATTGTGCTCTCATGTTGAATTTAACATAATAATGTATAATAATTTACGAGAAAAACGGCATTTAAAATACGACAAAAATTGAGATTCTTGTTGATGTGTGCGTAATATTTTGTGACATTTAGGGGCGACGTCTAGCAGATTTATTACAAACTACTGACTACTACTATTTATATAAAAGCACTTTGAGACCTAAATGCATGCTACCTCGATGTTGCTTGCCTTGACAGCGCCATCGGCTGTACGTGAAAAACAAAAGAAAATCATGAAATGCTAAAAAATTATAAAATAGCAAGTTTCAATATTAAATACAATTTAGGGTTCAATATACTTATTTTTATGAAAGATTTTTTATGGTGAAATTTAAATTTGATTACTGGGACTTTTGGATATCAAGACAGGCTATCTAAATATGACATCTGGACATCACCTGTACATCTGGATGTGATGTCCTGGACTTTATGTCCTGCTGTCCAGGTTTTCGTATCCACATGACCAGACTCCCACGTCTTCAAATTTATATGTGCAGGTGATGTCCAGATGTCCAGGTCTTCAGCTCCACATTTTCAGATCTTCATTTCCAGATGTTCAGGTGATCATCTCCTGAAGCTTTGGTCTTCATATTCAGCTGTCCAGCATTTCATATGCACATGACCAGACACCCAGGTCTTCACATCCAGATGTCAAGAGGTCATATTCAGATATCCCTGCCTTCATATTCAAAAGTCCCAGTTATTAAATTTAAATTTCACCATAAAAAAATCTTTCATAAAAATACGTACTGAACCCTAGATTTAATATATTATTACAAGCTTGCCATTACGTATATGACTGGACTGGAATATTTGTGCGAATTCATCTCAGGCATTTATCGATACGTTGTTGCCGATCTGTGCGAGGTGTAAGATGGCAACGTTGCTTTTTTTTACCCAAAAAGATAATTCTTTATAATACTTTTACAATCATAAGTTTCGTCCTGAAACTTAAACAATTTAATTTTAAAAATACTTTTATCAAAAGACATTATAGTAGGTAGATATTATACACGTAGGTATTCATTTACAAAAATAAACTATAGGAATATGTGCATACATTTATATTTAGTTTCAAAGAAAACAAATATTACTGATTAATTATTTTTTAGTTTGCATTTCACAACATGTTTTCTGAACGTCTAATTTAATCCTAGAACTTCTAGGGCACGAAGTATCGATACTTTGAATTATCGATAAAGTCGAGGTGGGCTCGACCTCCGTGATTTATATTAATTATTTTTTTTCCGATTTTATTTAAATACATTTCATTGAAAGTGTGATTATGTATTGACCGTTGACAGTGCTGAATCTAATCGATCAGATTCGGATAAGTATTAACAAATTATCAATTAAAATGTAAATAAGGTACCTGTGTATTACTTTTTCACTTTATGCATAAAATACGCATTTATTATTTGCAGATTTATTTTTACACGACTGACCATAAAAGGAGTGTTATGTTTTCAGGGTTCATGTATGTATGTAAGTCTGTATGTAAGTTTCTTTATTCCACCATAAGTCCTGAATGGCTTAACAGATTTTGATGTGAGAGGTATTTTTAGATTCCTTGCATTCCTCCGAGTGACATAGGCTATATGACGTCATCATAAAAACAAAATGGCGGATTATATATGCGATAAATAGCAGACCAAAAAACAATAAAATTTGATCAATCTTATCGAGTGGGGTATCAAATTGAAGGGCTTTAAAAGGCGATTTGAAAAATGTATATTACTTATATATTTGTATATAGGTATACTTTTTGAGTAAAAACTTGTCAGTCGTGTTTTTTATTTTTAATAATTAGCTTGTTGCATATTTAAAAACGATATTAATTTATATCAACAATAAAAGATATCGATATTCGTCGTGGTATCGATGTAAGTCTACACTATATACATATCTATCTACTAGCGTTACAGGACTATCGATAGTATTGACACGTGTCAAATGTCAATACTGTGGCAGGAAATGCACAGCACAAGAGTGTTTCTTTATACACTAATTCTGTAATACAAAAACAAAAACTGTAACACAGGTTTGTCGTGATGAAGAATTTATCATTACCATTCATTATTCCAAGCAATGAAGGAGTCATCATGAATAATGACTGCAATATTTAACAATTTATGTTAGAATAGAATAACTATACCTAATCTTTTGTTTTCTTTAATAAAAAAAAGTTCGGAAAATAAATTTCCACTTCATTACTAAAAATAAAAGTCAACAATATGTACTATTTAGTTTTATTTAAAAAAATATAATTCTAGTCATACAATTCAATAGAACATTATGACCATAACGTCTGCGGTGCTGCTTGCTGATTGATTTTTGAAAATGGATGTTCGAACTATTGCTAGATTTGTGTTGGGAAACTAAGAGGTGGTGAAATCCAAACTGCTGAAATTATTGGTAGATAGGTATTTAAATTACAGTTTCTTATTACAAATTATGATTTTGCACTACTGAACTAGTGCCTCTCCATTACTGAAGGTTGGCCGTCAGATTCGCAAACTCTTCTCTGTTCGTCGCTAAGCGAAACAGCTCCTCAACCGTGGTGACTCTGGTCCACTCACATATCAAAAATCATGGCTGAGGTTTCTCAGCCATGATTTTTTGCGTCTTCCAACACATCTCTTGCCTTCTATTTTTCCCATAAGTTGAAGCAGCTGATATCTGTTGTGTCGCAAAACGTGTCCCAAATATTCAACTTTGCGCTTTTTGACAGTTTGCAACAAAAGTCTAGACATTGCACCGCGCTGGAGGACTTTTTCGTTGCTGAGTCCAATTGATACGAACTTGAACTACATAGGTACCTATATTAATTCTCATAAATATATTTTTTTGCTTTCTTACAAAATATGACAATGACAAGAAGAAATTATAGGTTATTTTTAGCTCTTTGTATTTTTTAAATTTCTTTTTCTTTTTTCTTATGCTGCCAGCCAGTCCGATTGGCATTATTGTAGTTAGACACTCTTTTGAAATAAGTGCCATCTAGTAGCGTATTTTTAAATTTATAACAATGCTTTGCGCTATATTTAATGTCATTTTGAAAGCTCTCGTCGTAGTGTGAGTGAGTGTAGAGATACGAAGATTCATGGCAGATTCTATTCTAAAGCTTTTTTTTATTATGTTGACTGAAATATAATCGTAGGCCATAAAATAAATAAAATAGTATGTTTACCGCTCGCCAATTCAAAATGTTTGCCTATAAGTACTGCAACAACGCAACAAAAAAAATAAAACGGAAAATGTTGCTATTAACGCCATCCAGCGGAAATTGTTCAATGAACAGCCCTTCGCTTTATCCTTAAACAAATAATAGGGAACTTCTAACGTTAACACTTTATATTCTTGTAGATTTTTATCATGCTCAGCTGATAGTTGTTATCAAAAAGTCACGTCACACACACAAGTACACAACCCATCCCACTATTTTACCTTTTACCACTATTCACTTCCTCCTCTCTCCCTTCCCCCAATGTTGCCCTTTCACATCGTTATGTCAATGTCAGACCAGCCAGAGTGTCAGATTGACCCTTAGACTATAGAATAATAAGGACTCGGCATATCAAGCTTTAGCAAACAGTAGAAATGCGGCCGGTCGCCATGTTTTGTTCCTGTCAAAACAAGTACATAGTGATGTGGTTCGTCATCCTCAAATATCACAACATATCGATAGATGAATGAATTGTGATTTATTTTATTCTATTGAGATTTATGTAATAATATTTATTATAAGATATACCTATAGTCGGTTTCTTTCTTATGATTTTAGATTGACAACATGTAAAGAAAGAAAAGAACAGTGGCTGGATACAATTGGAATCGAAAATTTGAATGTTACAATCAAACATATTTATATTTGTTCCCTGCATTTTGAAGAGAAATGTTTCAAGCGAACTTTAAATGTAACAAGACTGCACGACGATGCTTTGCCTTCGAGTGAGTTGTTGGTAAGTTTTAATATAATGATTACTCAGAAACAGAACAAAATTTTTTACAATCTATTCAACTATGTAAATAATGTTGATCTGTAATATATGAAATTATTCAAGTAGGTAAGATCTATGTTTACTTTTTTTTAATGCAATGATAATTACTCAGAAACTGACAATATAGTCTATTCAATTGTGTAAATAATGTTGATTTGTGATAGTTAGAAATTATTCACACAGTAGGTGAGGTGAAGACGTATTTTTTAAGTTTAATTTATAATGATACTTTCGAACACAGTAGCCTAGTCGATTAGGCAACATACTGTAAATACTATCTCTGAGATAGTATTATATGAGTATTATATTATGAGTAAATAACTGAAAATGTTACATTGAACAAACTGTGATCTTTTGAATACAAATAAAACCTGTTGATTTTGAAAAAAAAGTTGCGGTTGTTTATTTTTTGTGTTCCTTCCTTTTGTGATTTATATTAAACCTAAGCTATGTACGCAAAACAGGTATAAAAATCTCTAAATATTTTACGCATTTTCGTTTCATAACCTTCATTATTCAACTGCGAAATTTTATTATGGCGAAGTCGAAGTGCATTTAATAGCTCATATTATCACGTATAAATAAAAGCGAGGAAAGATAATAGAAACTCAACAAAAATGTCGAATTCTATGAACACCATGCAATTCAATTATCGATATCATCGATAATAAGCGATATAGTAATACGTGCTGCTCTACGGCAAGCCGCCATTTTTGTTTCCGACTCAAGTTTAGGTATGCACGATTTTTTTGTAGGTATGTCATGTCTATTCTTTTATCTATAGTCTAAGGATTGACCTGACATGGCTGGCATTGACAGTTACAGACAGTTTTATTTAATGGGCGTCCATGGAAGTCTTTGTACAACAAGTACTTATTACTTCCATGTCGGCGACATATACCCCGGAGCCGTAAATATAGGGGTGTGCTTACAATAACTCCCATAAAGCTGAATATTGGTATGAATGTTATGAATACCATTATAAATAAATTGTCAAAGGTTTAACGAATTGCAAAATATATTTTCTTTATAATATGCACACGTTCCCACTCTGCCTAACCTATAAGGAATGTGCTTGACGCTTTTTTTTTGGCGCGATTTCTTCAGTATGCCTGTTTGACGATATATGATTCAATTGAAATAAAAAAAAGGTGTATAAAATATGTATTTTTTGTTAATCTACATGAATTATGCATGCTTCCATCTTCCATGCTAATATGATAAATGCTAAGGTCTAGCTGTCTGATGCTGTCACGACAAAACCGCTGGTGTTGATCAAATGTAACATAGATAGATATACTTGAAGTTCCGATGTCAAACACAGACTACTTTTATCTAAAATCAACCCCCGATGGGCTGTAAGAGAGGGAAAGTTTGTTCGAAATCCATACTAATATTATAAATGCGATTTGTCTGTTAGCTCTCTCTCAGCTAAATCACTGGATCAATTTTAATGAAATTGGGTATGGATATAATTTAAAACCTGAGGTCAAACACGGGATACATGAAATCAACCTCCAACCTGTTGCAAAAGGGGCTGAAAGTTTATTTGAAATCCATTTTTCTTTAATAATATAAATATGAAAATCTGTCTGTCTGTACGCTTTCACGGCTAAACCGCTAGATCGATTTTGATGAAATTTGGTATGAATAGATATAGTGAAAGAGCCGAGGTCAAACATAGGCTACTAGGTACTTACATCAAAAATCAACCCCCAAGTTATGTTGAGATAAAAATTGGTACCTATGAAAAATCTGAAAAATGCATAAATTAGATATAATACTCGTTGCCGCGGGGAACCGCTATTAGATAAAAATATTTAGCTTCTAGTGTATTATATTGCATTTTCTTCACTTTCTTTCTGTTGTATACAAATATGTGTATCTAAAAGTAATGTAAGCCCATGCTTCGGTAGTGTTACATTACGAAGAAAATAATTTTTTTTAATTCTTTATACCGCTATATATAAGAAATAGCTATTCTTAGGATATAAGTGTAAATACATTTTTTGTAGAGAATTAGATAAGCTACAATCGCAGTGTTGCCAGATGGGGGGATATTCCCCCAAATTTGGGGGTTTTTGAAAATCGATGGGGGGATTTATAAATCTTCGTTTCATACAAATAGTATCATTTTGGGGGAGGAAAAAATGGTTTTGGAAAATTTTATTCATCTTCATACATTTTGGGAAAATTTGGGGAGATTTCGTTGAAATTTTGGGGAAACCTAGACAGTCATCTGGCAACATTGTACAATCGTGTCTCAACCATTATTGCTGTAAAACTTACATACCGTTTACCTAAAAAATGCATAAACTCATTTTTTCAAACTTGTATTTTCACCATGTATTTTTTCCAGACGGGGCGGATTCTTGAGGACCTTTGACAATTTATTTATAATGGTACTAGCTTTTGCCCGCGGCTTCGCCCGCGTGAATTTCCCACGGGAACAGTGCTTTTTCCCGGGATAAAAAGTAGCCTATGTGCTATTCCAGGTCATTATCTACCTCTGTACCAAATTTCATCGAAATCCGTCCAGTAGATTTTGCGTGATTGAGTAACAAACATCCTCACAAACTCACAAATTCACAAACTCACAAACTCACATCCAAACTTTCGCATTTATAATATTAGTATGGATTCTTAAAGCGCACTACACACCAAAGCTGCCGACCCGCAGACACAGCCCGCCGACACAACCCGGCGGCATATATGAATAGAATTATATCGGCAACACAAACAAAAAAAAAAGTTGCCGACATAGGTCGGCGGGTCGGCGACTTTGGTGTGTAGTGCGCTTAACATTCATACCAATATTCAGTTTTTTTTTAACTAGCCTGTTGGTGTTGTGTCCCACTGCTGGGCAAAGGCCTCCCCGTTTTTCTTTCACTCGTCTCTCTCCATTGCAAGTTCTGACCACTTAGGTAAAAATTTGTCTATGTCGTCCCGCCATCTCCTTTTTGGTCTACCTCGTCCTCTGCGGCCGTCCGGTAACCAGAAGGTAGCCAATCTCGCCCACCTTTCTGGCCGCATAGGTACGACAAACGTGTCCCGCCCAGTCCCACTTCAATCTGGCAGTCTTTGCACCTACATCTGCCACTTTAGTTAAGGAGCGCAGTTTGGTGTTCCTTACTTTGTCTATAAGACGTAAGCCCAATATGCTGCGCTCCATGGCTCTTTGGCAGACCTTGAGTCTGGACTTTTGAGCCTCGGTAAAAGACCAGCTTTATAAGAGTTAATGTAGGCATCAATGTCTAATTTGACTGGGGTAATAGATTTGTCAGCTTAATAATGTTGTCATAATAAACTTTTTTAAAAGTTCAGGACGCGCAACGTTCAATTTTTTAGCTTTTGTCCACGGCTTCGCCCGCGTCAATTTATAAAAGCACTGTTCCTGTAACAGTGCTTTTTCCCGGGATGAATATGTTCTTCTCAGTTCAGGAAAAAGTGTGAAGAGCATAAATATACTTAGTACCTATATACAGAATGTCCTATTTTTATAATCCTATGTTAGCATAAGTACTATTTCTAGGAAGGCGTAATTGCTTTTTGCAGCGCAGCAGTCGCGTGGCAAAGTGGTATCTTACAGGTATCTTACCGTAAGTAATATTTCAGTGAAATTCAGTCAAAATAAATAAAATTTATTCAATTGAACTATAAAAATACGTACGTACACTCATTACTCAGATCCTAAGCATTAAAAAATACAATTTCTTCTAAAATAGAGGAATAAAATTCTTAAGTGTAAGAGGTGAGGATAAAAAATCTCTCCTCGTGGGGTTTGTCACAGCCAGGGCCGAGGTACCGGTGGCGCAACGCGAGATCAGGCGGCGCGGATATGTCGTCCTGGAGGATCGTGTACGCTTGCTCTATTGTACTCTCGATTTCCGATTTCAGATCCTGAAAAAGAGAGTTAAACCAATTTCATATGTATTAAAACCATAGACGTAGAAAAAAGTGTCTCAAAGGAAAATTTAAAAAAAATCTAAGACTCATTAAAACTATTGTTGGTTCCATCCTCCGTTCGTACTTGGTCCTTACATTACTAAATCGTGTTTAGAAGTTGAAAAAAAATATTACAAGGAACCATGGAATATCAAGTCTAATCAGTTCTTATATTTATACATGCAAGGGAATGAATGAATGAATGAATGAATGAATGAAATATACACATATGAGGGACACATAATGAGTGCAGCATCATTTCAGCATTGTTTCTAGGAGCAGTCAAGAAAAATAATAACGGTTTCTTTATCCACGCTTATTGCAGAAACAAATAGGAAAATGAGTAAGGGCTTACATACTAGCCGCCCTGGCACTTTGCTTCCTTGGGAACTTTCCATCCAGTAGATTTTGCGTGCACAAACATCCAAACTTTCGCATTTATAAATATTAATTGGATCACGTATAGGATTTTCTGAAAGAATCCCGAAAATAAAGTGTTATATCCACAGAACATATAAAAGAGGTTATATCCATTCCATTTGAGACGACGACTGTTATATATGTTATAGGTATTATGTTTTACCCATTTACATAAAAAAATAAATAAATAGGTAGGTAGTTTCCTTTGTTAACAACGGGAATGAACTTGAGAAATGAAAGTACGATTATTTTTAGTTCACATCTTTATTCCTGTCATAAATCTTTCAAATACTAAATAATCTATGAGATTAATTTCAAGAAAAATGGATCATCTACAGGCAAATCAGGTCATTATCGTTTATAATAGGAGCAAGCTATCTTTCTATCTAATGTTTTTGCAGAAAGATATTTATCTTGACATCATCGTATCGTATCTTACGATTATTACTGCCGTTGGAATAGAATAGGACATATTTATATTCAGTTTATTTAGGGCATATGGCGTATTAACATTTACGCAGTTATCCGTCTTGTTTTTAAAAACTTGGGGGAATAACAGTCTAAATATACTCAGGGAGGAAAGGTTTGCCTTACTCTCATAAGGGAATCAGGTATTTAGGTGCGTTAGCATTAAATCTCCTCATTATCTCTTTTTGTACTTCAGAACACTAGGCAGATGAGAAGTTTGATACCAGACCAATCATTTTTGCGGTTCTGAATATACTTGACAAGGTCTAGAAAGAAAGGGCGGCTCGGTTCAACCGCGGATCTAAAAGTAGGTGGGGAGAGCAGCAGGTCTTCAGGACCTTCTGGACAGTTTAAATGTGCTAGATGGTAACAGTTTTGAGTACCTCATACAGGTCTTGGGGAGAATCTGGCGCGCTCGGCCAAGGCGGCGGGCGGCGTGCAGGTGGTAGAAAGCAGACTTTCAGGTCCGTCTAGCATTAAATCTCCTCATTATCTCTTTTTGTACTTCAGAACACTAGGCAGATGAGAAGTTTGATACCAGACCAATCATTTTTGAGTTCTGAATATACTTGACAGGTCTAGAGAAAGGGCGGCTCGTTCTGCCGCGGATCTAAAGCGGCGTGCAGGTGGGAGAGCAGCAGGTTTTCAGGCCCTTCAATGTGTTAGATGGTAACAGCTCTGAATGGTACCTCATACAGTTCTTAGGAGCATCTGACTCGCGAAAGCGGCGTGCAGGTGGTAGAGAAGCAGTAAGTCCTTCTGGATAGTTTTTAAACGTGTTAGATGGCAATAGCTCTGAATAGTATCTACCTAATAAAGGTCTAGGAAGAATCTGATGGGTACGACTGACGAACCAATTGCGTTCGTCGGACGAGACCCGCCCGACCCGCGCTAACCGATAAATTTCCTACTGCGCCATCCTTTATGTACCTCATACAGGTCTGGCGAGCGTCTGGCGCGCTCGGCCAAGGCGGCGTGCAGGTGGTAGAGCAGCAGGCCGCGGAGGTGCGCGTCGCCCGCGCCCAGCGCCGCCACCGTGCGCAGCGTGCCGCGGCACAGGTTCTCTTTCAGCGCCAGTCGCGACTCCGACAGCTCTGTAAGGAAGAAATAAAGCTGAAGAAAAATGCTGTTTATTTGGTATATCACAGAATTACCTTAATTACAACAACATTACAATTCTATGTAATACCTATTATAAATGCGAAAGTGAGTTTGTTTATTTGTTTGTTTTTACCTCTTTACGCATTATCTATCTATCTATCATTATCTATCTGAAACAATCTCCTTGAAATTTCCCATACACATAGAAGTACTAAGAAGGACATCGGTATTCTACCTTTCATCCCGGGAAAAAGCACTGTTTCCGTGGGAAATGCACGCAGGCGACGTCGCGGGCAAAAGCTAGATTCACATAAGTATATTTAAGTAAAGCAAGGTTCAGCATATGTCATTGGAAGTATACATTTATTTACTGATAGAAATGTTACCTAATTTCCATTTGTTATTTTCTGGCAGAAATTGTTTGTAGAAATAAGGTCTTTTGCAAGATATAAATATATTTATGTTATATTTTCAATGAGGTGGTGGAACCAATCATGAGCATACATTGAGTTTTTGGTATCTTTAGATGGCAGTTCATAGAGCTAATTCAGAAGAAGCTAGTACTTAGTAAGAAAATGTTATAATGATAGCGATCGCCCGAAAAAAAAAAGAATGCTTCTTTGAAAACGAAGTACTTAAACATACTTTAAGAGATCTTTCCATTATTTAACGAAGTACCATTTCCATTTCCATGAAATCGGATGAGATGAGACCTACAAGGGCCTCATTCAATGAGGGATTTTCCGAGACCCAAATAAAAAAAAAATTGTTCAAGATGAATTCATAGGTGGCGCTTAGTAAAAGGGGAGACAATTCAAAAAGCAAAATTGCACGGGATTGGCATTAAAAAAAAAAAAAAACCTAATAAAAAACATTTAAAAAAGTATCAATATTGTGATTTGTGCAACTGTCAAACTGTTATGTGATTTTTTTCTGCCTCTGGCTGACAATAAAAAGCGCACAAAATAGGTAAAAAACTCGGCTTTCAATATAGGTAAAAAACTCCAATATAGGTAAAAAACTCCATCTGTTGAGATTTTTTTAAGCTGATTTTTTTTTCTTAATTAGCTGTCAGAAAAATCGCTCTTTGTTTATAAATAAAATAAATATACCTATCGGGACAAATCTTACAGATTGAGTTAGCCCCAAAGTAAGTTCGAGACTTGTGTTATGGGCGTACTAACTTAACGATACTATATTTTATAACAAATACAAATAGATAATTATCATGATTCCCATTCAAACTACAGTAGTAGTAGTACAGTACAGAATTTAAAATTAAAATATATTCACACGTAAGTTACTACGCAAGTTTGTTCGTGTTTCAAATACAAACACACGCGTATATTGGAACATGCAACATTATATGCAAACTTACGTGAATAACTACTTATTAGATAGATATCAATTAGGTAATAATCACTTTCAGTTATGATTGATTTTCGCTTGACAAAATCAGGCGCTTGTTTAGAAATAGTTGGCACAACAGAAAACGTAGACCTTCATTGATCTTCGACGGCAAGAAGCCAAGTCGATCACTCGCGTCGAAATGCACTTAATGTTTGTCAACTCGAGGCGATTGATTTATTTGAAGTTGTACATCACTATCTACATCAATAAAATACTTTGATTGCAGCTGTTAATTCGAACGAGAATCAATTAATTTTCAAACTCTGAATATTAACGACGACACTGGCTGAATTTGATCGATACTTCGATTTCTTTTTAATGTCGATTCCGAATGTTGATAATTATTTTCAAATCTAGTATACTAACGGCACTGGCAGGCAAATCCACCTGGTCACGACGTGCGGTCTCGCGTTCCTCGCGGCGGCGCCCATGTCAATCGGCGTTCAATCGGCCAACTGACCCTCTCGTAGTAAACGTCCCCGATTTTATTCTATTGCGTAGTAGTTACTCGTCGCAGACCGGGGCACGCTATTCTGAACGAACGTTGGAATCCTAACTGCATAATTTAATACAAGCCGCTTTGTTATATCCATTTGCAACTTTATGGATTGACGCAGTTATTGCAAAGACGCAAAATGCAAGTGACTGGACATTTAGTGAATGATGTATGTCAAAAATGGAATCACCAACAAGTAAACGCAAGTCCTAAGGAGTAGCGGAGAATACGAAATATGTATGTTTATTATCCGACAACTTTTTTCATTAAGACTGATTCGATTCATAAGTCATAAGTAACCGGTGTAGCGGTGGTCAAAATTAATTAACAGTCATGAATGAATGTTAATTAATTCTGACCACAACCGGTCACCAACCGGTCTTAGTCTGCGGATATAAGTATACAGGTTGACGTTTTTATTTTTATCCCAAAAAATTGGTCGAACAGTATTTTACTGACTTGCATTTTTTTAATATTTTTATTTTAATGTATGTATGTAAAAAGGAGTAATAATACTACCTAAGTTGATATGTTTACATTATCCAATTCTAATGATTTGGCAAAAAGTGTATCAAATTAACGAAATGTGTATGTGTGGGTGGGGCTGCCTTGGATGTAGTGCTATCTCGTCCTAAATGTGCATCAACCGTGTCAAGCAAATTCACTGTTGCACGCAGTGTATGTTTCCATTGCACATTTAATACACAATAAACTATCGAAGGGCTTTTAATTAAAATGATTATGTATTTTTGTCGACTTTTTACAATGATGGCAATGAAATGTATCTTTAATTAAATCACTTTAAAAAAAATTCAAGTTATATTGTCAGTCCTTGTAAACATATAGTTAAGTATCTAACTACGGTTGTATGCGAACAAAATAAATAGTTAATTATAACATTATAGGTATCGAGAATAAAATAAAAAG
Organism: Ephestia elutella; assembly: GCA_018467065.1. NCBI lineage: Eukaryota > Metazoa > Arthropoda > Insecta > Lepidoptera > Pyralidae > Ephestia > Ephestia elutella. The sequence goes on along the minus strand of CM031567.1, from coordinate 5,756,062 downwards.
TCGGATAGATACAATCAGATTTTAAAGAAAATCTTGCATATTATTAAAAGTGAGTGTAATGGAAACGGTATCGAGTGATGTAACTTGATCGGACGGTTCATTGTTTTGATATGCATGTGGACACCTACCTTTGTTTCAATATCGAAAAGCTTTCTTTTCCTACTCATTCGCTACCTACCTCTACCTGCTTACCTAATGATACAAAATAAGTTGAAAAACTAAAATACGACTACTGATATCGCCTAATGACTGTAAAGAATTATACAAGTAAGCTGTGGTCATACGTTATTGTTTTTTATTAAAAAGGCAACGATCATGACCACAGCTATCCTTGTTTCATACTTTTTAGGCCGTAAATGATGGCGTTTTACAATAACAATCGTTTCACAATAGACGCAATGCCTCATGCGACTTCTTCATCGTTGAAGGATTACAGTGCAATTTCCTCAGCGATTTGAATATTCGGGATTGAATTTTTTAACTTTTTTATATTAGTAGCTTTTGCCCGCGGCTTCGCCCGCGTGAATTTCCAACGGGAACAGTGCTTTTTCCCGGGATGAAAGTTACCCTATGTCCTTCTCCGTACTTTTAACTATGTATATGCAAAATTTCAGGAAGATTGGTTCAGTAGATAAACCGTGAAGAGGTCACAAACAAACAAATAAATAAACAAACTAACTCACTTTCGCATTTATAATATTAGTTAGGATTTTGGTGTTTTAATTTTGTAGAGCCACTTTACTTATTTTAATATTTGAAGCGGGATTTCAAAAATATTGGGATTTTTATCGGATACATCAGACAAGTAAAACCGTAAAACAAAAATGCGTCGTAGCGTGGCTACGAATGTTATTTGTCATTTTGAATGGGTCTGTAGTAGTTCCACAGAGTCATTTAGTAGGACTCTGTGGAACTACTACAGACCCTACAGCCTACTCACAAAAAGTTATTTTTTACAATAAGTTTAACAAAAAAAAACATATTTTAAATTATAGTTATTTACATATAATATTAATTTCAACTCATTGAACCTTGACATGGTGGAAACCGCGACATGCCCCAGAAACACAACACGTAGCCATGTACAGACGGGTTTAGTACCTATATGATTCTATGCTACATCTCATTACCTTGTTAGGTAACGTAGTTGGTGCTCTGTCTAGACAAGAGTCTGACCTACCTTTCAAAGAGAGGAGTATACATTTCTTAGGCTTTTCTGTCATATCCCATAATGTGCTCTAGCAGTTGATACCCATAGAGATATGTATTTGTTTTAATTTCAAATGAAGGGTCGCATTAGCAGCTTCACAGTGGGTCACTTCATGATAGTTCAAAATGAATAAATTGATCCCAATTAGATATTTTTCGTCCGACAGAAGTTAAAACCGTCTGGTGGAATGTTTTGCGGAAGTTACATGTCGTCACTGCTCGTGCTCATGTCAGTTATTCCAATGGGCGCTGAGAGATATGCAACTTCATAAACTTATTTTTTATCATAATAAACCAGTAAAAATTTACATATAATAAAACAGTAAAAATATTTTGTTTGTACATTTAGTATTTTTGACTGAAATGGATAGAGGGACACCTAAAAAGAATAATGGAAAGCAAAAATATTTTTTTGGAATTTCTTGTCTGTCTGTCTGTATGTACGCGTTTCACGCAAAAACTACTGGACGGATTTGAATGAACTTTTTTTGTTGTATAGCTATTAAGCCTGGGCAACAATTGATTTTGAAAACTGGAACACCTGATGAAGAACCAGAACAGAACAGCTAAACTATAAGAAATATGGAAATGGCGCTTTAGCAAAAGTTGTTCAACCTGATGAGCATTTTCTACTGACGCATAAATATTGAAGATCTGGAACGTCTGTTCCCGTTGATCAACATATATTCCCGCGGGACACGGGATAACGGCTGAAATTTTGAGTACTGGAGTTTAGGTTACTACGAAGCGCGCGGGAGAAGCCGCGGGCAACAGCTAGTAGCCTATAAACCTAGATATAATCATCGATAAAATATTGTTAATATTTTGTCGATGATATAATGTAATCTAGATAATAATATAATCTATGTAAAGTTAGAAAAAATATACTATAGTATATAATTACGAAATATAAATTATATACCTATAGTCATATTATGAGTCCCCAGTTTAATTCTTTAAGGTCTTGCAACAAATGGGTATAAACAAAGTAAAAATTCAAAAATGAACATATCGTCGTAAGTTTTTAATGTAATTTATTTGGCTCTATCATCAAAACGCGTTAATTAGCGAATATTGCAATGATGTGACTCAGTAAAGGATATTTTAGTCATTTAGGCGGATATGTTTCATAAAACTCGGACAGTCCATTACAATAAGCGTCGTACAATTCAAGTTATATTCCAAAGGTGAATCAAAGATTTTGTCTAATGTAGTTTTTAAATTCAGATAAAGCGTTTTCAGTATTTATGACTTTGTACGGATTATAGGAGTTGAGGCACGATTTGAGTAAATGGGTTCTTAAAGCTGTATAGAGTTCCATAATATCTTTACGTCTAATTTTATTGTTAGAATGGCGGTAAATGAACTATCTTACATCCTATAGGCAGGAAGCACGATTGATAAGCAAGGTTTTATTTTTGCTGGTGTAATTTCATTATCTGTTGTTAGAGTTATAAATGCTCCTTCAGTCGCTGTTGTTAGAATGTGTTAGAATTTATACGCATCTATAGTTTGGCAAGTATAAATTTAATTATATTAATAATTTACATAACGATGTCAAACTTAAGTATAGCAATCAAAGTTAAGAAATAAACAAAGCTAGTAAGTGTTAATTTTGATAACTTCAGTAATAAATACCATTCAGCTGCAATCCTTCAGTAAATCCAATTTTGAAAGTCAATCTTAATCGTAAATCAACAAAAATGTGGTTCGAATAAGGTATGAGCCTCGAGAGTCTTTCCAAAATTAGCGTCTCAAGTCGAAACTGGTCGTCTAGATCTAAGGTCCCTACCAAACTTCCTAACACACTTTGCACATTTCCGATTTGTTGAGACGACACTATATTATTACAATTATCACAATTCCATGCAGTCTTGGGATTGGTCGGCGTTATTGGTAAAAGAACTCCAACGCATTCTCTATTTAAACATTTTAATGCCGATAATCTCGTGCCCATCTCAGCAGGGTCCTTACAGCGCTCACATTGACACCAAAACTGTTTAGTTTTATACAATTGGCAACGCCTAGCGGGCGTGCACCACAAAATTCCAGTGTAGCATGTCAAGATCTCTTCTCCGATTCCAATGTCTTTGCTGGCGTACACGAGCATTGTGTAATCAGTTTTGAAGACATTCCTTGTATTTGGCACACAATTATGATTGAGAAACGAAGATAATGGGTATATTCCTCGCAAAGGTGTTTTGTTTCCGTTTTGGTTCCAAGATATTCTGAAAGAGTTTACTTTCAAAATAGAACTGATAGTACCGATAATTTTCATGTGTTCATCGGGGATTACGTATTCTGAACATAAAATATCCAAATTTGTTGAACTAAAGCAACTTTCGCTTTTTTGTAGTAATGATAAAAGCTGTTTTTGTTCTTCGTTCAATAATAGAAGACGTATATAAATTAGAATTTCAGCTTGCACTTTGGCGTTTATCACATTATTACGTTTCAATTTCCAATTCTGCACAACAAAGGCACATTCCTTAGCATGTTGTTGGGTACCTGCACAGATCTCAGAACAAATGAACATCGCACATCTTTCACAGGGATAACAAAAGCTGCTGGTGTCATAACAGATGGAGCAGAAGGTCTTGCCGGTGTAGTCTGCGCGAGGACCAACAGCCAGGGGTTTGTTGAAGAATATAAGAGAGCCTCGTTTAATTGGTTCGCTTGCAAATATTCCACGACCTCCAAGTTCTGACGTCTTAATGACCCAATTCCTGGATGGAGTTTCTTCAGGCTTGACTTCATCTATATTAGTCTCCATGTTTATTGTTATTTTTAAATTGGTGTCTGATTGACCAGGTCTGGTAGAACTGGAAACGCGCCGCGGCTGACTGAGGCCGCCCATCGATACACATGACCCGATATCAAAATAGCTCCTGGAACACTAAATTTCATCTTGTTTATGAATACCGCTTACGTGTCGAAACTGACGTAACATTTCCGTTTTACGATTCGTTGAGTTATTTACTACATCGTCAGAGAAGTTCATTCAAAGATCACCCACGTGATATGCCCATCTACCGACTACACGGTGGCTGTATGTCTAGCTGTATACTTACAGTAGTTGCGTCAGGGTGAAAGCACCTGCATACCGGCGGTTTGGCAGTCTACCCCCAAAGAGGAACTAGATAGATAGGCTAGAAGATAGCTCAGAATTACTTGAGCACGAAAAACAGTGAGAAAATGAATGACCTATTCCTTTCGCATAAGTTCACAAAACTATTTGGAGAATAATCTTTCTTTCTTATCAAGTGTATTATAGATATCACTGTGTCAGATTTTCTTAAGTTGCATACAGGTATTTGATATGACTTGATTCCGCCATCTGGTGGTAGCAGTCGTATACATAATAGTAAAGTTAATAATCTGCTAGTGTGCAGGTTTCCTCGCGATGTTCTCCTTCACCGGAAGCAGTGCAGTTAAAGAATAAAATTATAAAGAAATATAAACTTATAGTTATCTTTCTGTAGCCGAGATAGGCAAATACCCAACCCATTTCAAAAGGACTTCTTCATAACGTCTAGTTTCATCCCAATGGATTTACTTTGGTTTGAAACTTTTTGTCTTGAAAACGTCCTGTTTTGGCCGAGCGGTTGTACATTGATCTCTACACAGTTAGATACAGTTCCGATTAATTATTTCGAGCGTTGCTCTTTGAAGACGACTGAAAAATTTGCGCCGAAGGATTGGTATGACAACAAACCTGCCAATTGTCACCTTCCCAAACTCTATTTTGGTTACGCCATAAATGCTACGAGCTATTGCTCTATCGAATTCTCGAATTGGATAGGATAGGTCTAGGTCTATTATGAATTTGAACTTGATGATCTTGGAAAGCTCGGGAATTTTATTCTAGGAGTTTTGGGTAGGGATATCAAGAGCGGACAAAAATTAATCCTTAAAAGTTTCCGCAGATTCATAGTACTATTTAAAGTAAAAAATTAGTAAAAAATTAATTTCAATTCAATTAGAATGATAATTAATAAAACTGTTCAGAAAATTAGGATGATAACAAATAGAAGGAATAAAGTTGTGTCCATTATTGAAGTTTTGGGTGGCTGTTGAATATGTAATGGGTAATTTTGATGTTAAATTTATTATGTCCGTCTAAAAGCAAGCCGGCTGCGGCGGGAAGGAAAAGGACAAGTAGCTTAACATGTCTCCTGGAGAATTGAGTGAAAAGAAATAGGTACTATCTAAGTATTCTATTTAAAATCACTTAAGTTTTCTTAGTTTGCTCTTAGTAAATAATAACAGGTATTAAAGGTGCACGTATTAACCAACGAGACACATTTACTTTTGATTTTGAATGGAAATCAAACTTATCGTCGTACATTTCAATATTAGTTTCCTAAGTAGATTTTATAAATTAGGTAGGTACTTAAATAAAATTAATCATGAATAAATAGGTAGGTAAATCTACCTATTTATTCATGATTAATTATATTTAAGTACCTAAGTTATAAATACCGGATAGCAAGCTGTAGTGGGATTTGCATTCAATAGGTAGTAAGTATATAAATATTTTGTTACGAAATGTAAAACTTTATTACAGTTAGATAAGTCAAGCAGAATCCGATTAGAAATTTCAAGATATGATCGAGAAAATCGAGATACCTAGTGATCAAACAATATACGAGTATAACGACGATAGCGGAAGACAGATGACGTAGTAGACATACTTATATTAATTCTGTGACGTAGACAGAAAATATATTTATTTTGATCTTTCTCGACTAAAATATTATATAAAAAAGTTAGTTTGGTATATAAAAAAAGAGTGCCTGCCCTGAGTTATATAAAAAAGTTATATAAAAGTTTTATTCTACCTGGCACTGGTACACATTTCGACTAAATATTCAGTTGCGTGACGGAATAACAGATGTCCAAATATGCCTACAAACTTTAGTTGCAATAATAGTATTTAATTACCGAAGATACAATACAATTGTCATGGCCGCGACGGTTATTCTGCATTATACTTTAATTAACCAAAATATAACTTTATATTCCAGTGGTAAAAGTTATATATCGTAGCCTATCGACGCCCGATAATGGAATATTGTGACGGGGATATTTGTTTTTGTTTGTTAATAACTTTCTTTATGTTTTTATGTCATAAAGTTAAAACAAAAATTATTATTGATTTTTTTTTATGTCTATGGTTTATGTTTAATGTAATGATTTTGATGACCATTTTTTTTTGAGAAAGTTAATTATTATTTAGGTTGTTATCATGTTGTTATGTAATTTGTAAAGTCTTACCATGCCAACGATATCCTTCAGTCTCCCCAAGTTCCCAAATCAGTCGGCACTGCAGATCCAAGATGATTTGATTTGTTTTCGGGATAAATTTTATGACACGATTATTTAAGAAGAATTCCAGTTCCTTTATATCTTCGAAGTTAAGCGTGCCCATTAAACTCCCCAGAGCACTTTGCACTGCACAAATGTTTTGAAATGGCACTCGTAGACCGCACTCCAGACATCGCCAGGCGGACGTGGATTTCAGCGGTTCTAACGGCAGAAGTGACCCTGAACATTCTGTCACAAAACACTTGAGAGCAGCCAATAGAGTACCTCGCTCAGTCGGATCTGAACAGCGATCACATTTGCACCAAAAATGTTTAGTTTTATAAAGATGAGCTCGGCGAGCTGCTGTTCCCCATAAGACACCGGAATAGCACGTAAATATTTCGCCTCCAGCACGTACAGGTTTCACAGTTTTGACAGTCATTTGTCCGTCCTGGTTAAATGTGTACCTGGTGTTAGACGTGCAGCAATGATTCATTAACGACGAGACAGGATACAGCCCACGCGTGCTCACCTCATTTTTGCCATAAGGGGAAACTATTTGAAACGCATTAGCGTCGAGTGCGCGCGATGCTTGCACCATTAATTCTTCATCTTCTTTTGGAATTACAAAGAAATTCTTGAGTACTCTAATTTCAGAACCATGTATCTCTTGAGTATGAGCTTCTAGTGAACCCATCAGCCGTTTTTGGTCTTCATTCAATAACAGCGATCGTATTGGTGTTAATGCACGTGACAGAAGTGTATGGTCAACCTCGTCAATCGGTACTTTAGTAGACCAACGGGAAATAATTTCACAATCATTATAATGAATATTCGTATCTTGACACTCTTTTGAACACAATAGTAATGCACAATTTGAACATTTAAAAAACGTGTCGGAGTCTAAATTGTTACACACTGTGCAGTGCATCCTGCCTGCAGGGTGTTTCCAGCTCGAGGTCCACGGATAAGAGGATGATCTACAAACAGTACTTCCCCTGACATAAGGTCTTCAGTGGCGAATAATCCTCGACCACCTAACGCCGATTCTCCTATGGTCCATTTGCTGACATGTTGAATGCCGTCCTCATGGCTATAGAGTCCGAGGTGTTCCTTTACCATTAGTGTCAATTGCTCCAACGACAACATCCTGCCGTGACTCGCCCGGTGACGGCACTGCACTGCGCACTCGATGCGAATATAATACAAATCGCCGGGTTTGATAACACTGACTAGGCGGCGTACGGATGATATAATAAACACATAGCCAAATTGGTGTGCTTTAGTTAAAATACTATGCCCGATCGACGATCGCCGGCCGTGTGAGGTAATTGTGGAGCGTAACCTGACGTAGGTATTTTTCCCGGGCGTTGCCAAACTAATATTTTAGATTAGGCCTGCTCATCGTCAACGGTTCCGTATTGGCGAAGATTTATTAGCAGCTCTTGGTATAAACGTTACCTGCCGCGCGCGGTGTGAAAGACGAGTTGTGACATCTGGGAAAATTAAAACCACGTTATATAAGCTAGTAGATAGTTTATTTTTAAAACCCTGGAGTAAGAGTATTAATAAATGAGTAGCTAATCTATTCCTGGGTTATTAAAAAAATGTTAGAATGTCATTTCTAGAATTTTTTTACCTGCGATATCTGCAAGTGTATTTTTTTCTAAGTTAACCTGACTTACATATTTTACGATTCAGAACTTCGGCAAACAATACACGGGATAATAGGTATTATAAGTAAGTACCTTAGTACTTAAATTTAAAAAAGTTCAAACTCTGAAAGTCTTACACTTTTCCCAATTTTAATTAGGTGATAGAACATTCCTTACATTGTTAATTATGTTTTAATTTATGGCATCCGTTTCATAAAGTTTCAGAACTAGTTTCAAAAATATGGAATGAATATTTTATTCGTAACTTTGAAAACAGAAAACTGATTCTTTTTAGAAACTTGTTTATTTTTAGGTAACGCGCCCACGGTAAAATTAAGATTTATTTTTAAAACACATTAGGATTTGTAATAATAGATTAGGTAACTATTTTTATCGGTAGGTCACGAAAAAAGTTGATTGGAAACAAAAAAAAATTGTTGTTTTTATTTTAATTAATAAAAAAGTTGTGTCCGAATCTTCAGTTGTGAAATTTTGGAATAGTGCATTATTACGAACATGCGATCTTTGAAATGGTAATAACCGTGGGCGAGTGTTGCTCAGTTTTGGTACCATGGAAAAGAAAAATTACCTGTGGTACCACCAGCTGGTACTACTAGTGTGAATCGCAGTTATTTTCCCAGTGATAAAATTATTTTCAAAATTGTGGAGCTGTTTTCGAGATCTCTAATAATACAATAAATTCAACAAGAAGGATATAAGTATAGATTCTGTAGATTTTTTTAAATTGCCTACATAAGTTATTTGTAAAGAGACAACTTTATTACATACTATACTAAATACATGTATAATAGCATCGATAAAATATTACTAAAGTATAGATGCATATTCTTCATACATCAAAGTGTGCCTTACATAACTATTTTTCTTGACTAACTAGATGTCGCTACCAGTATCAATCTTGTCAATTTGTCGTAAAAATTATAATCATCAAAGCAAACTTCGTGTTACCACAAAGTAGTACCACATACATTCAATAGATGGCGCAATTCTTATCTATAATTCATTTCATGCAATGTCAAATGTTACTACAAACTTGAAACACCTATTTAAAAATGAAAATCAAAATAAATCAACATATGTTTAAAAAATTAAAGAAAAAAAAATGTTGCCTAAGTAGGTACCTAGTTAATTGGTGGACTCTTCACCATCATCTTCTTCTTCATTTATGTTTGTTATTTCTACAAATCAATAATCCGCGGATAATTTTCACGAATAAAATTTTTATTCGAATAATCTATACATACATATAATAAAACAGTAAAAATATTTTGTCTGTACATTTAGTATTTTTGACTGAAATGAATAGAGGGACACTTAAAAAGTATAATAGAAAGCAAAAATCTGTCTGTATGTATGTACGCGTTTCACGCAAAAACTACTGGACGGATTTGAATGAAACATTTTTTGTTGTATAGCTATTAAGCCTGGGCAACATATAGGCTATAACTGATTTTGAAAACTGGAACACCTGATGAAGAACCTTAACAGAACAGCTAAACTATAAGAAATATGGAAATGGTACCTTTGCAAAAGTTTATCAATCTGACGAGCATTTTCTGTTGACGTTTAAAAATCTAAGATCAGGATCATCTGATGAAGAATTCCAAGAGACCAGCTATACTATTACATATATGGAAATGGCGCCTTAGCAAAAGTCGTCCAACCTGATGAGCATTCTCTGCTGACGTGTAAATAGACAGGATACGGGATAGGACAAATAGGGACTCGGGGTGGGAGTAGTGGTACCTACACTGAAAATTGTAGATAACGAGCAGACGAAGATCGTTTATTGAATGAAATATCACTTTTGATTCATTTTTACACCGCGATTGTACTACGAATACCTAATATATTCCCACGGGACACGGGATAACCAAATGCCTGAAATTTTGAGTACTGTAGTTTAGGTTACTACAGTTTGGAATACAAAAAGATTTTTCATCTAAGTGAAACTCACGCGGGCGAAGCCGCGGGTAACAGTTAGTGATTCAAATAAAATTTTATTTGAAAAATGATTATCTGTACTTATTATACTCGTATAACAAAAGTTAGTAGACCTACAAACTCAACCTACTCATGTCGTGTGTCGAACTCGGCTTTTATATTCAACAAATTAAAAATCCCGCTGATTTCATTCAAAATCTCAACATTTAATAAATTATTGACGGCGGGGAAAGCGGGGCGACGGGCGAGGTACGGCTCCGTTGGTTGCCAAGCAACCACTGCCAGGCGTCCATCACTCGCTCAAGGCCACGCGTTATATAGACTAAAAGAATTTTCGAAAATTACGACTTTGAACGGCATGGAATGTAACAGTTTGACACCAGATATTTATATACTAATTCGACCCTGCTGAGCACGATTTTGCCCGGTGTCAGACCAATTTCCCCCCCTTCACCCCCTTGTCATTGCACGGTTTTCTCCGTTTTGAACAAAAACTGTTGGATCTAGATGAAAAACTGTCAATGACAAAATTAATCTGCATTAAATTACCTACCACATGGTATAAATTTTATTTTTTCCTTTCATCCCGGGACATGCACTGTTCATGTAGGAAATTCACGCGGGCGAAGACACGGGCAAAAGCTAGTAACATATTATTTTAATTTTCGTCAAGAATATATGATTCGGTATTCGTCATTGGAAAAAAATTGTCTCTTCTCAGATTAGGTAGAAGACGTCATCCTAACTAACAGTATAAATGTGGAAATGATATTGTTTATTACCTTCTTCACGCTTTATGGACCAATCTACATAAAATTTCGTAACTGGACCAATCTACATAAAATTTCGTAAACACATAGTTAGGAGTACTGAAAAGAACATGGTATACTTATTATTCTAAAATAATAAATAGTTTTATTATAAACTGTTTTCACCCATCAAATTGGATGATAATGATAAATGATAAAAATATTAATCGAAGTCCAACTTTACGTAACTCTCAGTTACGTAATATTTTTATTATTAACAAGGTACCTACTGTGAACTCGAAACTTGCGTAGGTATGCGTACTATGAGAGCCAGCAACGAACAAGTAAAGTCCGTTTATTCATAAATGTCCTATTATGTAAACAATCTTACCATGTCATTTTTTTGATTTTACAACAATATAAATTAATAAACTCAAAAACTACTAAACGGATTTTCATGCGGTTTTCACTAATAAATAGGGTGATTCATGAGGAAGGTTTTAGTGTATAATTTATTTAGGTTTTGTGTATATTAGTTGAAATATGACGATAATAATATAGTCGGAAAAAATTAGCCGCCCGGCAGCTTTCATCGAAAACGCTGTCCAATCCCTAAGAGATGTATCAAAATCATATATGGAAGAATTATGTATCTATAATAGGTCTACAAAAAAGTCCGCGATAGCATATATCTAGCTTTTATATTTCAGCCACAGTAACTACTTTTATGTTTTAAAAATAATTAAAATCGTTAGGTGTTTTTTAACTGGTGATATTAACCACAATTTATTAATCTTTATCAAATAAAACAAGTCTGTCGTCACAAGTACTTAATATATTTAATATTGGCCTTTTACTGCATGTAATTTGGATCAATAGTTTCCGAAATACTACGAGTTATCTAAAGAACGACAATCGACAACGCGCCGCGAAACCACCTAGCGAAGACTCAAGGCGCAGTATAGGTAAACTCCATTTATTCTTACCAGTCCTATCATGTAAACAATCTTCACAGTACTTTTTGTTAAATTTTGTTGAAAATAAATCAAATATTTGTTCAAACCAAGTCTCGAACTTACTTTGGGGCTAACTCAATCTGTGTGATTTGTCCGTATATATTTATTTATTTATAAACCTAAACATTCTAATGTAAAACATTTATTAACCACGAAAGTAATTTCCTAAAAAGTCTATTTTAATTTATATTGTTGTAAAATCATAAAACGATATGGTAAGATTGTTTACATGATAGGACTGGTAAGAATAAATGGAGTTTAGGTACCTACCTTTGACAGACAGACGGACAGACGGGCAAAAAAGTGATCTTATAAGGGTTCCGTTTTTTTACTTTTGAGGTACGGAACCCTAAAAACCGGCCAAGTGCGATTCAAACTCGCGCACCTAGGGTTCACGCAAAACAAACTTAACTTTGCAGTTCGCTCCCTAGGATTCATACTGCATCGAGCGCAAAAATAAGTTTGTAAAACTTTTTTTTTAACTTCCTTCAACATATTTACAACTTTCAGATTTATTCCTGTATAAGTACTGTTAAACTTTGCTTTTTGACAAATTTCATACTTATAGGTCAACGGGAACCCCATAGGTTTTTATTGCTGTCTGAAATCACAAAATATGCAATAACTTCTGATCGCGTTGACGTATAATTTTGATTATTTTTTTGCTCAAAGTGACCGTGGATCCGAGTATTCAATTTGATACTTTTAAGCGTTCCTGAGAAAAAAAAGTTTGACAGACAGACGGACAACAAAGTGATCTTATAAGGGTTCCGTTTTTGCCTTTGAGGTACGGAACCCTAAAAACAAATATATTGACAACCCGAGCGAAGCCGGGGCGGGCCGCTAGTTTAGTTATATACTGTCAATCGAGTCGCCGCGAGTCGGAGCAACCGAAGTCGCGCGATATCGCCGGCACGCTGCATGAGCCCTAATGTCAGACTATACAAAGTACCTAGCGTAGATTTGCCAGTTTTGCCACTGAGCGACCGGGGGTAAGAAGAGTATGCAATCTGTGAGGCAATTTGTGATAAGGATAAAACACGCCACTCTTTTCTTTTTTCATTTAGAAATCGCAATAGAACTAGGTATATCGCTCTATCAAAGGATTCAGCCCAGGCTAAATGTGATCTTGTACCTACCTACATATAAATAAATAATTTTATAGTCGTTGCGTGTGTGTAGACTTCGATCACAAAGTACTTAGTTAAATTTAAGTAATCTGTGCTTCGATTATTATTCGTATAGGTAGACCTACTGTAGTTGTAGAGATAGTGGTGCCATCTATTGCCATAGGTAGGTACCTACTGTAGTTGTAGAGATGGGTGCCATCTATTGCCTCTCAATATAAACTAACTCGCATGGTATTCGAACTACGACTGCAGCGACACACGGAATTTTCATGAAAACCGAGATAATGTACTTCTCAGTGGCGCCATCTAAGTATAATACAAATTTGGTGAGGTACAGATTCAATGTACGTGAATAGCCATCTATAACTTGTTAATATTTTATCGATGATAATAGTAAAAAAGTTTCTAAACGTCTATCTGTGTATTTTTCTAAACATAATGCTTAACTGACGAAAAACCTCAGGTCATATCAGTTAGAAACCATGACTGTTCACGCCCTCAATGCTTTGGACAAAGTGGCGTCAGTCCTGTAACCCGAAACCTTCCTTTTGTAAGGCCCTAGCCCTGGTCGACAAGTTGCCCAGTCTTCACAATATCTTCACCATTGTGGACGTCAGTGTTTAGCCAAATGCGCAAACTCCGGTAGCAAGTTTGATGCATGGGGACGTGTGACACTGTGGACTGTGACCATGCAATCTTTCGATTATATGGAAGATGAGTGTCCGTGGTATTACTTCGATAATTCATACAAAATTCTATTGGGCGTTTGTCTTATTATTTTTGGTTAGTTGTTTTGTTTCTAAGTCAAGTGACAGAGTGATTTATATCTTGATTTTTAGGTTTCCGTACCTCAAAAGGTTTTTATATGAATTAGTGAATTACTAAAACGTTGGTTGGTTTGTTTCGGACTTTAATTTTGGACTAACATGGCCCCACAGGAATCAGAATTAATAGATTCTTAATAAATCGCTCGATGGTTTAGCTTTATTGTAATAAAAGTCTACTTTCTAACAGGTGTGTTCGGGGTGCTGCTAAACGGCTGGCTTTTTGCCACGTTCATCCACAGTCACCTGCTCATTTTCAAGAGTCACATTTTAGTTCTCAATCTTTGCTCCGCTTCACTCGGCAGGAATCTGTTGGGATTTCCATTTTCAGGGGCATCTGCTATAGCAAAAAGGTAATTAAAGCTATTTTCTTAACTCCTATGTGTGTGATGACTATGATCTCTAATAAACTTATAAGTCAGAGTATCTAGATCTAGGAATTAAACAAAATCATGGGTATCGTGTAACAAAATACCTGGAATATGTTTTTGTTTTATAATATTTTCTTCATGTTCAAGATGGTTATTTGGAACTGCGTGCTGTCAGCTCTTCGCTTTTCTCAATCAATTCTTTGGTGTCTTTCAAATGACTGCAATACTGGCATTAGTTTTAGAAAGATATATTCAAGCAAAGTTCTACAGACATGGTAAGATTTTGATCGATACTAATATTGTAAATGTGAAAGTGTGTTTGATTATCTTTCTTTCATGTCAAAACGGTGCGATGCAATGGTTTGGTGTGATTTTGTCTGTCGAGATACCTATTTAAGTAGGTAGTTCGATAGTTTTGTTTTGCGGCGGGCAAAACTGCGGGCAACAGTTAGTAGAAAATACTATATTTCTTGAACTATTTATGTCATTACGGTTTTCCTCATTTAGGTATTATGATTGTTTTTATAGATTTATATTTTTTCCAGAAACATCGCTTTATCTACGGGTCTATTGGATTTTGACGGGAGTATGTTGGTTAATATCATTAGTTTTTGCCACTCCACCCCTGTTCGGATATGGGGTGTATTCTTGTGATGCTTCAGGAACGACTTGCTCACTCCAGTGGCCTTCTTCGAATTCAGGACCAAAACAAATTGGTTTCTGCGTCCCTTATGTCATCATCTGTGGAGTAATACCAGTTGTAGCAATGTAAGTACTTTTCAATAAGTAATATTCTGACCTGTATAGGAAGAAATGGTTAAGGTTTTCATAATTTTCAGATTCTATTATATGGGCAAGGCAGTGAGACTAGAACAAATATTTTATCGAAATGAAGTACAAAGAGAGCAGAAACGTCTTACAAGGGTACGATATTTTTTCACCTTAATTCATCACAGTTCTTTATGTTACACTGAGCTGTGACACGCGACCGTGGATATTACGGGATTTCGGATAGCTCTAAATGCTAAATGAAAGTGTCTATCATGTCGTACACAAAAAAAAAATCTAACCGGCCAGGTTGTTCTAGTTCCAGAGATTAGCGCGTTTAATCAAACTAATACTACTACTACTACTGTTACTATGAATTATGTGTCCTTAGTACAATAAAGATACTACAAACAAACAAACAAATATATAAACTCTTCAGCTTTATTATATTGGTGAAGATTTGTAGATCTATGTTTTTTAGGGTTTTTAACTCAAAAGGAAAATTATAATTGGTAATTGCGTAGTTTATGACGGCTTACAGTCTCCGAAGCTATTAAAAGCTGACCTATTTTTATCGGATTATTATTTTTGTAGAGCACCCACGCATTGACTGTTACCACTTTAGCGTTCTGGATTCCTTCAGCGGTCCTCGCTGGCTGGCAGTGGGCTCCTCTGTTGATTTACGGATACCGGCCTCATGTTCCTCCAGTTCTTGCTTTAATTGCACCTATTGCTTCTGAGGTAAGACTAACGGCATCAAAAAATATACCTTTATCACGAGCTACGCTCCGGTGGGAATTTCTAGACAAAAATGGTATTTTTCTATATCCGTGTATCAAACTTCATCGAAATCGGTCTAGTAGATTTTGCGTGATTGATTAACAAATATCCAAATATTCTTACTATCATCCAAACTCTTGCAATTACAATATTAGTAAGTATATAGTATGATTCTCTGGCGCTATCTTTTCAATTTCTATTCAGAACTCACTGTGTAAGTATACTTATTTTCTCGTCCTGATTTCATAAAACAAGAAGAAGTGAAGAACTTCAGGCAGATATATGTATAGATCAGGTATTTGACATATCTCGACCTTTCCTCCCCTGTATTTCTTATTCTTATAAAGTACCAGACGAAAATAGCTAATTTAATACGTTTTTCCTTATAATAGATATCTCTCTCTCTCAGCCGAAAGACGTCCACTGCTGGACAAAGGCCTCCCCCAAAGATTTCCACAACGACCGGTCCTGTCCTATAATAGATATTTATTGATTATACGGTTTCGTATATGAAAAGACGCTTTAAAATTTTTAGGCAGCAACAAGCATACCAGTTCTCTGTTACCTGGTCTCCGACGAGAGGCTCCGGGCCGCGTTGCTGGGTCGGATGAGCAAGCACTACTCCCTGCTTCCTCCAGAGACAGCCAAGCGATACAACAGAGCTTAGCAAACCAGGAATGGCTCGAGTGGTTTATGTAAGGAGCTTTCCAGCCGATGTAAGAACAGAATCTAAAAGATCCTGACTCCACGAGGTCGGAGATAAATTTAAAAGGTGTTTCTGAAATGTGCCCTAAATGAAAATAAAATTTTAAGATATTTAAAAGAGTTTCAATTAGTCACCGAATTTTTCTGATAATAGCTTCAATAACTTATTAAAAAGTAATAGGAGCTTATAAAAATGACATACGGGGTCGACACCTGCCTAAACAATATCGATTTTTTTCCCATTTGTATCTCAGAGGAATTAATCTTCTGAGGTTTGAATTGATAATGCGCGTGAATTTATAAAAGCAGCAGTGCCCGAAAGTGAAAGAAGTATCAAGCTAGTTATCATTTCAAATGTGAATTAAATTTTTATTTTTATTCCTTTTGAAATTTTGATGCATTTCGCGTATAAATTTGATAGGTCTTTGTTACATGCAATCTGCAATAAACTGATTTTATTTTACTTATATTTATAAATATTTTAAACCAGCACTAAATTGATGCGAAAATATTATGAATAAATAGGTTATTTAATTGGGAGTTATTTTATAAAGTAGATACTTTTGTAATCAAATATATCTTTCTTTTTTCCTTGATCCTCGTCAGGACTATTAATAGCCTATTGAAATAAATATGTACTGCGCAATTCCAATTTGAACGATCGTTACTGGAGTTTCCCAGAAGTACGCAGTGTATCACCTAGGAGAATCGCACACCAACAAGGTTTACATTGTGAGTGTATGTCTGTCTGTAGAGCTAGCTCGGAAATAGCTCAGACCTTATTGATCGACGTCACATCCTCTATATATAATTTCAAAAGTTTGTTCCCGTGTTAACTTGAATGCGCATCAGGGCTTAACGTCCACAGTCTTTGTTACTTTTGTTTCAGACGGGTTAGTGTTGTTTAGAATAATAGAAAGGATCAGAGCGTGACGGAGTAGGTCGGGTCTATTCAGAGTGCAATCTGAGATGTTTTACAGCGGACAGACCTGAGTGACTGGGGCGAGTGCATCTTGCCTGGTGCGTTGTACGCAGGCGCGTGCAGATGCAGCCGGGACCTCAGTTTTATTTTATTCCCTAAGGCAATTCCAGTGCTAGCACAGTTTGTGACTCTTTGTAATCATGGCGAGCTCCCTTATCGGGCTGCTAATGGGTCCCGACTCCGTTAATATTGGGAACTGCTCTTGGATATATACATTTGATAATGATCAGCGAAATTATTATCATCAAGGCCTCGTGATTACAGGTAAGATTTAAATTTTTTCTTTTTTCTTTCTTATGATATAAGTTATGAGTACGATGATTACGAGTACTATTGAAGTGAAGACTATTTATGACTTTTAAAATTAAAAGTTTAGGTATGTTTTTGTCATTGTGAATTTATTTCTCACTAGCTTTCGCCCGCGTGAATTTCTCACGGGAACATTTATTTTTTCCCGGGATGAAAGGTACCCTATGTCCTTCTTCGTACTTCCAGCTATGTGTATGCGAAATTTCAGGAAGATTGGTTCAGTAGATAGAGCGTGAAGAGGTAACAAATAAACAAACAAACAAACTCACTTTCGCATTTATAATATTAGTTTGGATTCATTCATTTGCATATTTTGGTCATTTTGTGAATTGATAATGTGGTAGGTAATTTTCACGCGATTTGGTATGGTAGATCATGGTATCGTGATTTACGTATTTGATGCCTACGATGAAAATCTTAAATAATAATCTGAAATAATGCATCTTATGTATTACAGGAATCTTATCGACAGTCCTCACCTTGTGGTTGAATTTTAGTCTGGTGTTGACTAGCCTGTGGAACGATGAGAACTATAGCAATTTTACACTCTTTACCATCACGACGTTCTTGCGCAGGGTAGCATGGGGATTGATCAGCCTACCCACATTCCGGCTACTAGATACGTAATTATACTTATCATAACTAACTAGTCTTATGATCTCGACATGATTACCATAAATTTCGGGAACTTTAGCTTTGCACACTATTAATTTGTCTACTGGATCTTTAAAAATAATAAATTTATTCTATCAAAGTAAAAACATGAGGAACGGTGCAGTCAGTTTTCAGATCAGGAATAGATAGGAATGATCAAAAATGGAAGTCGCCTTCCCGCTATGCTTTGCGGTTAGCTCTTTGCATTTTTGCGGTTGCGGTGGGGAATTTTCTGAAAGTACTGAGCGGTTTTAACTAATAGATGGTGTGGGTCATGAGGAAGGATTTGGTATATTTGCGGACAAAACGTAGATGCAGCCATCTCACTTTTAGAATAAAAAGATACAAAAAGGCGTTATTTCTTCATGCGTTACCTTTGGTCCTACGAATGCCTCAGACCGGGTCTCAATGGAACCGTGGCTTCTTCTTCTTCTTTTCGAGTGTGTTATCACTAACACTGGTGTCAGATTTTATTCAAGTCGCCTAAAGGCATCTGACATGACTTTTACGACTACCGCCATCTAGTGGCAGTAGCCGTATACACACTAGTAAACTAAATAGTCAGCCAATGTGCAGGTTTCCTCACGATGTTTTCCTTCACCGGAAGCAGGTGGTGGTCTATGAGAAAACTACCATACATGAGTCAGATTGTCTACAAACTCATGTGACACAGGTAGGATTCGAACCCGAGTCCTATCCGACCTCATTCGTAAGACTCCACCATCAGGCGGGTGTCATTACCACTTGGCCACCACCGCTTCACCGATAAATAAATATAATAAAAACACGGTGTTACGTTTCAGTTTCACCAAGTCAAACCTGTTGTCCTGTGTTTTGTTCGCGCACCAAGATTGCTTTTTCTCTGTACTGGAGCTCGAGGGCCTAACTCACGTGTGCATTGCCAGATATGTGATGGCTCGCTACGCCGCTAACAGTAACTATATCATACTTATTAAAATATATTGATGAATTGCTCAAAAGGCATAACATACACACAACACACAGATACTCAAAACAACACTAAAAAAAAACGCTTCAACCACAGAAGTCTGAACATAAAGCGACAACCAATGCGTAAAGTATCATCTTGAAAATTCTTTGGGAAATTTTCTGGATTTTCATGGTCGTTAGTACACCTGTTGGTTCTTTTTCAGAATGGACTATGGACACACGATTTAATTACTTATACGTTACCAGCACGGCTATGTTTGCTTTAGTCTACACTTTCATACCAACTTTCGGCTATGGTGGTTCTTTCTACTATGACTTCTCTTGCACCACTTGCGGCTTCAACATGTTATTGCCGAACAACTATCAGCGATTCATCGTCTTAACGCTGTTCTTCATGCGAAGTGTCAAACCTGTACTGGTAATGTAAGTTGCTTTGTATTTATCCCTTCTAGATACTGACTCTCCTGTTAGCCATAGAAAACTGTTTCTTATTTATATTTTCAGGACGAGTGCCCTGGCCAGGGCTTACTACTTGGACAACAATGTTTGCACTGACTCTGAAGCTGTGAAACGTAAGACATTCACTCTGGTAGGTACCATGATATGATTGACAAGCGAACTCATTATTAAAATACTTATTATAAGGTTAATGAATGAACTGAACTATTCATCTTTTAATAAAAAGCACGAGTCTATTACAGCGTCAAGACAAAATCCTCATCAATTCATTACTGAAATTTCCAATCATATAAATATATAATATAGTGTAAGGTATGTTAGTGGCGATTTTTAGGGTTCCGTACTTCAAAAGGCAAAAACGGAACCCTTATAAGATCACTTTGTTGTCCGTCTGTATGTTAACCTTTTTTTTCTTAGGAACGCTTAAAGGTATCAAGTTGAAATTAAAATGGAATACTCAGATCCACGGTCTCTTTCAGCAAAAAATAATCAAAATTATTCGTCAACGCGATCAGGAGATATTACCGTAAATGTTGCGAATTTTTGCATATTTTGCGATTTCAGACAGCAATCAAAAACTTCCCTTGACCTAATATTATGAAATTTGGCAAAAAGCAAGGTCTAATAGTACTTGTACCGGAATAAATCTGAAAGTTGTATATCTATTGTTGGAAGTCTAAAAAAAGTATTACAAAGTTATTTTTGCGCTGGATTCGGTATGAATCCTAAGGACTTGTTTTTCAAACTAGTTGGTCTTTTAGTTTTAGCTAGAATGTGAGATGCTTTGCTCGGTGCGCGAGCTTGACTCGCACTTGGCCGGTTTTTTCATTGTCCATAACAAATAAATCTACTAATACTTTTAGACCACGATGGCAGTAACAGCTGTGACTCTGCTATGTTGGCTGCCGCTGGGCGCTATCAGGGGATATGTTATCATTGGACAGCTGTTTTATGATACAAGCGATATTATTAACTCTATGATCGGACTTGGCGATTTGATCAATTGGGCGATGTTCTTATATTGGGTAAGGATGTAAAGTTATTGAATGCTGTTATATCAAAATTCTCTCTCTCTTTGCCTAGCCTTATCCCATTTCGTTTGAGGTCGGCTCTCTTTGGCATTCTTCGCAATGTAGTACGGTTTTGGATCGTCGTAGAGTAGTCTTTCTTGAGGTCAGTGGTGATCAATCAAAACTGATATCTTAATTTTATAGCTGATGATTGACACCAAAATGATATCCCGTGGTCCTACTAGTACACGCAGTAGGTATGACCACTAGTACATATTTGTATCCCGTGGTGGGACCATCAGTATGAAAAAACAGTAGGACCATGGATACAACATGGAATCGATCAATTGTACTCATCGAAATAAAAATATAGCAAACAGTCTGTCAAACGTATTCACATAAGTAACCCCATATATATTTAAGAGGTATTATTATAAGCTCGTTTGGATAAGTAGTTCTCAATTACATTCTGTAAGCATGGTTAGTGAATAACGATGGCAATAAGTTTGTTTTAAAATAATTTACATTACGTTTACAGGTCTCGCCCAGTTTCATGGTTATCACGGCAATGTTGGTAGATGGAAACATTCGCTACAATATGATCCATATAGTTTCAGCTGCAAAAATGGCGGCAGAAATTGCCAACATGGAAGAAGAAAAAGCAGAGAAGGAAAGGATAAATGAAATTGAAAAACGGAAGAAAAAGCATTAATTCATCATAGTTCTTGAATACTTGCAAACTCAGATTTTGTTTGCTGCACTGGTACTCTCTAGGAGTAAAAATTAATATAATAATCTGAGTTGTTGGATGTAAAGTTATACAAAGAAGAACTAATATGGAAATACATTAACGAGTACTTACATACGAGTACTTACTTAATTAAATATAATTATTGTTAGTAAATTGACCATGAAATATTGACATTTCATTTGGTTTGGTCGAGTGATGCATTCGAAGAATGGCAATAGCAAGAACTGGGAATGACCACGTGAATGTTATGATCTATAAGTGTTTTAACGGATTTGAAGGTGAAAAATTAACTTACCCCAAGGGTCTTAGTGCCACTGAAATTCGAAATGTTTGTGGCAAATTTTAACTAGACGTAATAATAGTAGTTTCTATGGCCGTTCAGATTTGAGGGGAATATTCTCAAATATCTAGTTAAGTTCTTTTCAAATAGGCATGTAATAATGTTGTAACTCTTTCCCCTGATAATGTTGTGACTCGTAATATTGTTGGTTTGATATTATTAAAATCTGATTATGTATAATATAAATCGTATAACAGCAGGGAGAAAAACCGAGTATACGCTACAGGGTCACAATTCTGTATTATAGTCTGAGTAGTGAGAAGTTCTCAATGTATTATAGAACGTAAACATTTGATTAATTATGAAAGCTCGCAGCATCTATTTATTGTGTCTGTGGATACTAAGGCTAATTTATTTGCTGTTAGATCTTCAATTTGAGGATATTTTATGTACTAGCTTAATAAAGTCGCTCATCGTAACCACGTAGGAGGTTGTGTCCAAAATGACATAGATATTTTACATCAGTTGCTATTGCTTAGTTAGAGTAATAAAACAAACAGCTTTATCCATGATAAACAGGGTATAAAATACAAATTTAAAAAACCCCCAACAAATTTTAAAATTAGATTAAGGTATAGTAGATAGAGATACCAAAATGAAATCTGGATAAATCCAATATTTTTGATAATGAAGGAGTTTGGCAAAATTTGAGGAGCTTGAAAGTAGTAGTGTCATTTGAAAGGCTCTACCTACTTAAATTTATAACTGTTTTAACTTTTCATCTTGTTCTTGTATTCATATCAATTCAATGTTACCTATTTATACTATTATATGTATAATGGCGTGGTTTTAATGTGAAAATAAACTTTCAAATTAATTTCGTGTGTTGAATGTTTACTATTTCCTGGTAAAATTACAATATATTCGCTCGTATAGAAGCAGAGTGGTGTGATCAGTTAGTTTTTGCACAGCTTGGTACAGCTCCACTTCATTATAAATAAACGCTCGATGAGATCAAAGTAACTTTTGCTGCCAATAATATCCTAATTACACAAAAAGTACACTGTCTCGTATAGTTGTCAATAACAGCTGTTAGCTCTGACAGATACATTGAATCGCGTCAAATAAATACACGAAATTACAGTTTCAATTCCAATATTTTAATATTTAGGTATACGCGTAATAACATCAATGTACAGCCGCATTACATGCGAAGAGTTCAACAATATAATAAAAGAGAAATAGATTTGTACGAAGATATTAGCGAGTCAGCACAGTCATTGTAAAATGATATAGTACAATGTTTATCTACATCAGTCCAAGTATTTACATAATTAGATATATAGTTCTAACCAGGTTCTAAAACAATTCCAGCAAAACAATTAGGTAATAAATATATCACTACTGAACACAATGTGGAAGATATCTACATCTAATTAACTGTAAAATTAAAGTGGATCCTTATCATGAAATGAAAAATGTACTAATTATACTCCTACTAAATCACATAGCATTAGATTATGCTTCAGATAGGTACGTTTGGACCTCAAACGCTCTACCTTTGATTGGTCCACATTAAGGCCATTTATAGAAAACGATACTTAAGTATAATACGCGCAATTTAATTATCAAGAAGTTTTTTTATATACGATTATGTGTTGCAGTCGTAATAATATAAATATGGCACTTCATGAAAACAGTGTATTACAAAACTATTCGTGCGGCATTTGATCACACAAATGTGTAATTTAAATCAATTTATCACTTTAGTTACCTTAATTATACTTTAACAATAGAAATATATTTATGTACAATACAATAATTTAGCCCGATAAAATTATGCACACGAAGTGTGACAATATTAAAAAAAAAAAACAGTAGAGACAGTACAATCCATAAATGCACACTCTTCCAATAGATTTTCTATATTATTTTGTAAATGCAATGGAAGGACGTGCATTTTTACATTGAAAACACATGTTACAATATTTTTGCATATTATATATAGATAAATATGTATAATATACTTACCATTTAACTTATATGTACCTTATTTTAAAATAAATTTGTTGCAGTTCTTTGGGTAAAGTAGGATCATCGGCACTTTCCTTTAAAACTAGCCAATTGCACCGTTTATCACTAATGATTGTATCTATATGCATGCTCACTTTCTTTGGAATGAGTTTGATGAATTTCATCACAGAGTTCGCATTCACACTCCACATGATTATTTACAAGATCGTAACTATTATTTTCGTCAATATAAAAATTATCTTCATCTATTATTGTTATATTTTTTACCCTGTTACTATATGTGTCCGACCCAGAGGAGGGACTTGGTGACGTGGAGGGACTGTTGAGTATAATAATCGGGTACTCTGCAGGCCCTCGGAATTCCTTTTGCTAAATTTGTTCCATGGCTGTGTCTTCGGTCCACCTGCTGTTCCGCCGCTCGATACATGGGACTAGGAATAGAATAATCCCGCTCAGAGCGATAGTAGCTCCAGCTAAGTAGAATCCTGGTGCGTATGACTGTGTTGTATCGTACAGCCATCCTAAAATATAAAAATCAATAGTAAACAAATAGCTAGTCAAAATTATTTCTTCATTTTCACTATGAAATAATTTCTTTATCCCTAATTTTAAATAGTTTTCGTCTCTATTTTTTATTCTATTTAGTATAACATGATATTTCTTTTGAATAAGCTCTTTTCTATTTAGTATTATAGGCTTTCCTAATTATATTTTTTAATCTTTATTTAAAAATATTTTGAATAAATGTCTAAGCAGAAAATAAATACCTGCAAGCGGTGGCCCAATAAGTGATGCTATGCCTTGGAAGAGTAATAAAAGGCCGAATGCGTTAGTGAGTTTCTCCAAACCCAGCAGATCGACTAGTACCACAGAGGTGAGACCAACGTATGCACCAATAGTGAATCCAAATACTGTCGAGTATACTGCCAAGCCCCAAAACTCCCAGCACGCCATCGACAAAGCGGTGCCTAAAACAATAATTTCGAATTACATAAAATATTCAATAGATATACAAAACAATAGAAGTGCAAATATAATAGAAATGCTACTTACTTATGCCTGCTATGGCCAGGCACGTATTATACGCTGTTAATCTATTCACCCATGGTTTATCACTTATAAATCCCAGAAAAATCCTTCCAATTAAATTTGCTGCTCCAATTATTGAAATCAAGTAAGCGGAATTTGTCACACCCAATTTCTCACTCATGGGTACTATGTAGACGTACGGAATATAAAATCCAATGCTGGTTAAGAAATTCGATAGTGAGAAAAGGATAAAAATAGGGTCTACGAGCAGGGAAAAATCAAGCATTTTAGATAATGCTTTCTTAAATTCAGCGGAACACGGTAACCATTCGCACTGGCAGACGATTTTTTCTTGTTTGATATTTGGCAAAGAAGTGTATATTTGTCTTTCAGGAGATGCAGCTCTGTATTTGGTTAAACTGCTCATGCTTCCTTGGTATAATACATCAGGTCTCTCCATGATACCGCTGCCGTATTTTCTAGGTTTATGTTCCTGTGGTTTATTCAAGGCTGGTTGGGAAAGTGTTAGTCTTGCTGTATCCGACTCTTGGCTATTTCCATTTGGTCTTTTAACATTTTCAGAACTTTGAGATCTTATCAATGGTACATTATTTGATTTTGGAAGCATAGGATCGGTGACTGGTGTTTGACGCTGTTCAGGTACAGGCCGGAACATCATGCCTAGTGGAACACAATTAAGAATGAAGGCGCCGATGATGGCCATGGCTCCCCGCCATCCAAATGTTTCAATAAGAGCTTCAGTGATTGGAGGAAAGAGAAATGTCCCTAGGCCAGAGCCGCAAACTGCTATACCTGGAAGATGAAGATTTTTTATTACTTTTTTGTTGACATAACTCAATATTAATTTTTGATCTAATCACACTGTTGCAAACATAATTGGTGCAATGGAGGAATTATGTTATACTGAACTATTTATTATCATCCTGTTAATAAGTATCGCCCTAATCGCCCCTTTTGTTGTCACGTATGTTAAGAAACTTAAGTACCTGCTAAGTCATTCAGTTTTATTCTATTACTGCTCGAAAACTGCAAGAACTTATGTTTCATTTTAAGACTCAACAAATAATATATATAGAAATGTATAATAGAAAAGAGTGTTAGGATTTGAATATAAATTACTGCTTACCAGTAGCGAGACTCCTTTTCTTATCGAACCAGACAGTGACGCTGACGATGGCAGGCAGATAGATGAGACCGAAGCCGAAGCCAGTGAAGATCCCGATGGTGACGATGAGGGTGATGACGTTGTCAGCAAAGGCGGAGGCTGCTACGAACGCTGCAGCCAGTATCGAACCGGAAATTGTCACAACACGGCAACCCCATCGGTTTACGAAGGAACTTGAGATAGGCCCTGAAAAATAGAAGATCATAATCATCATCAGAAATTCTGTAGATAATTAAGTATATGTATATTTTGGAGTATCTTTTTTAAAGCTTAGGTATAAAAACATTCATCAAAATGAAATTATAGTGTTATTATCATAAATATAGTTCAATTTTTAGTACACAACTTTAATTTTGTCCATATTTCATCTACTTATTAGGCGATGCTGATACAAGTCATGATTTTAGCCTGCGGTAAATCTACAAAAAAGAAACATAACCAAAACCATTTAGGTAAATTCTGCACACATACGAGTTGACATTCCCTATAACTGAATTAGAACTTGAGGATTCAATAATAAACCTAAATGAACATAACAAAGTTACCAGAGCAGAGAGTCATCCCGACGAGGACGGAGACGATCCATGCGGTCTTGCCCTTTCCTTCTCCGAAGTAGGTCAGGAACTCCTTGTAGAATATGCCGAACGAATAGGTCATGCCATCGGCTGGAAACAATAAAAGTGATAATAGTAATAGTTTGTTTTAAACAAGAATATTTTTTTATCATTACTGCAGACGTTTATTTTGTTTTATTGACAAATTATTAATCCGACTAATATTATAAATGCGAAAGTTTGGATGTGAGTTTGTGAATTTGTGAGGATGTTTGTTACTCAATCAAAATCAAAAGCAAAATCTACTGGACGAATTTCGATGAAATTTGGTACACGTATAGAAAAATACCGGGTATAGCACATAGCTTACTTTTTCTTCCTCAAATTCCCACGGGGCAAAGCTCCGGGGCGCAGCTAGTATCGAATAAATTAAAATTATCATAAAAACAAGGATATCAAACTATTTTGCCATGTTTCCGATTGATTCGATTGGTCCGGTTGAGAACCGTTTGCTGTGCAACATTTTTATTTTTTCACGACTGATCAAAAAGGTTCAAGCATTCTTTAGTCTACTAGAGGACTGTCTTATGATATACGTCCTCTCCTGTTTATAAAAGCCCAAAATTACTACTTTCGTATACGAGAAGTATCTACCTATTCCTTCTATTAAAATAGGTTGCGTTGATAGGCGCTCTAGATTCAGGTGACGTGCGGGAATATGTAGCAGGAACAAAGGCGATGGTCGACAATGGACTACACTGCGTCAAAGACGTTTCCTATGCCATTCAGTGAAGGTGTGGTTTCAATATTTTTAGACTACATTTGTTTTAGTTGATATTTTAATTCGGTACGTTTTATCCACATCCTTACATCCATCCATACATACAAATAAATAACATTGGATTGTTTGTCTGTGATTTCAAAATAACTGCAAATTTTTAATTGCATAGTGTTACCTGTTCCCAGTACCCAGATTTTAGATTTTTGTACGTCTGTCTATATGTCCAGGGTAATCTTCGAAACGGCTTATCCAATTTTGATGCGATTTTTGCTGGAGGGTTAAATAAGTTATAGATTAACAAATAGGGTAGTTTTTATCCCGGAAATAATTAGGGATCGGTAATGAAAATTAAAAAACCTAAAAAAAAACGCGAGCGAAGCCGGAGGAAAAAGCTAGTTAAAAATAAGTGCACATAAAAAAAGCGTTAAAAGAGTTTTACTAGCCAATAGTAAAAGTAAATTGGTGCACATGCCATGACCTGGTTAAGATACTAATGATTCTGCAAAGCCCTGCACAGTCGCCCCAATATAAAACGAGCGATACAAAATGTAAATTTCTTTTTATATTTCTTTGAAAGAAGACTTTTGTAATTAGAAATTGCTTGTTTATGTACCAAATTTTAAATGTGTAAACAACCTTTGGCTGACGATTTATCGGCTAGTGTGTGAAATGGATAAATTAATGGGAATTCACTCCACTTGAATTTGCAGAAGTCGTTGTATGTGTTTAATTTCACATAATGACCCCGACCCTTAGCACTCTACTGAGTTGCTAAGGGTTGGGGGATGTGGGAAGAGTTTAACTAGTACTAGTAAGTCAACAAAATTAATTAGATCGTTGCCAGAAAGTTAGTATTGAGATCGCAAGTAAATGGAACCGAAAATTTGATTTTGTAGTCAATTAATGGTAGGTACACTGATTAGTTATGTATGATATGAATAAATAAATATATTTAATGTAGTATTTATAGTTTATGACATGCCGTATTAAATTTTAACTACGTAATTGCAAGAGCACAATACGTAACGCAAAATTAATTTTACACGATTTTCACGTAATAGTACATTGTGATATAAGTGCGGTAAGTTGAAAATTACAGCCGAGGCGATATTGTTAGCCCGAGCCGTAGGCGAGGGCTACAAGAAAGGCAGAGGCTGTAATTTTCAAAGCGCACGTATATCATACGACGTTTTATAACATATTTGCGAGGAAATATTTAAATAAAACTCGGAAAACGACAATACCAAAGAAAAATATAATTTTACTTGTTCACAAATTAGCGATGCGCGCGCATCAGCGCTTTTTTTTAAAGGCAAATGCACAAAAAACAGCCAGTATTACTAATAAAGAAAATAAATATTTTTGTGTTTTGTTAGAGATAAATGGTTGTAATTTATTGTCAAAATTAATTTAAAGAATTAAATTTTTATTTATTTTATCTAAAGTTCGTTTTTAGACGGAGCGTGCGTTTTACTTTACAATAACGCACAAGTGCGTAATGAGATACAACACAATATTGAAATTGGTGAAATAAGTGACACTTTACGAGCAAATATGTTATAAAAAGATTTCACAGACGACTTAATCGATTCGCCATGTAGCCATTACATTCACGACTATTTCCACGTGTCAATTTGATCGGATAAACCTTTAGTCCCTTTGGGCGTCGAGGATGTTCGAAGATTTAGCGACTGATGAGAGCATTACTTTCTTTGACGACCCATTTTCTGCTCGTTACTTATATAAAGGCGATCCCTCTATGTTCATAAGGATTAGGCACGTGATATCATCTCCTGTGTTTACTGTGTTGGCGTACAAAGTCATCTATAGCCAAGAAAAGAAAGTATAGCGCCCACTTGAAATGCTATCATAAAATTTACACTGAGTATTTCATCTTATTAATGAGTGTTCGAATTTATAAAAGGAAGATAGGTTGCTATAGACATTTGCTTACAGAAAGAAAAGAGCACATATTCATGGATCGCAACCATGATCACTACTTCGTAAACTGTTCGGATAATTATAGAAAGCTTTGGGCACGTGCCCGATTTTAAATATGCACTCGATGAGAATCGCGTGTCATAGCGTGGGCGGACATTTTATTTTAATCAACTTTTTTCATTTTCATCAACTTTTTAGTACTTATACAGTTGTACCTATATGTTGGGGGGTTATTGTTTATTTTAGTATATTTATATTTTTTAATCCATGGTCTTCTGCTCCAGCTGTTTTATCCTCACTGGCACTTGAACTGCGGGTAGGTCGACACTCTTCGCACGACGGCGACCATTTTTGAAATATATCGTATGTGTAATTTTATTTTGATTCTTAGGTACCTACTAAAATATATTTTAAATCAGAAATTTAAATATAGGACAGAGTGTGGTACATTTACACAATAATAGACGTGAGAAATAAAATTCAGAATCTGTCTACCAACTACTAAGCAGCAGCTCAGTATGACCCAAGCAAATTAAATTTACGAAATTGCTATATTACTGAGCGAGCGAACTTCTCTTATCTAACTTATGATTGTGAAAGTTCTGAGTATAATCTGGATTTCCAAAAGTTACAATCTAATAAATCTACCTGCTTCTTGCCATGTGTAATCCCCTTGAGCCTCTTCCCGAACTACGGAAAATAGACGAAAAATGAAATACTTTGCCGACTTCAATATCATCAATACACTGATGGGATTTCCAGAGATTTGAGATTACTGGTGCCTATTTGTGTCACATCAATTTTGCGAGATAAGTTGCCATAGTGACCAGTTGTATTTCTTTTTGTGGTTGCAATGATATAATATGTGGGACACATCGAGATAGCATGTACTAACGTGAGACACAACATCAATAAGTTAGAAAAAAATTACATAGGCAATAAAATAAATATATATACGGACAAATCACACAGATTGAGTTAGTCCCAAAGTAAGTTCATATACATAAGCATTCAAGATCTAGGTCAATCTGGAAAATATCATTTTCCATCTTGACCCGACAGGGGATGGAACCCGGGACCTCCAGTGTGGCAGTCCGGCGTGATAACGATTAGGCCACGGAGGTCATCATAGCCTTTTTAGAGTTGAACTATAACTAGCTGTGCCACTAGGGTTCGCATTCGTGGAAACTTTGGAATTCCAGATAGCCTATAACTTTCCTCGTGAATGTGGCAAATGTACACGGGGGGAACTTTTATATCATAGCGGTAGTTCCAGACATAGCGCATTCAAGCAAACATACAAACTTTTCGGCTTTATTATATTAGTACGGATGACAATCTTTATCTCTCAACAAAGAAGTCATTTTAGTAGTGACCAGAGTCTTGGCTACACTCAAATCTTCAGTTGCCATCGTCTAATTGCAACATCTGCCGCCCACTGCTTCGAACAGTTTATTTTCGCTTGTCAACACTAAACCCCGTACAGGCAACGCTGAAATATTTATAGACAGTTCTTGTAACTGTTTGTTTTTTATAATAAAATTGGTTTTATTTGTTATTATAGTTAACTACTGTAGTTTAGCTTGTGTTACTATGTTCGGAACCTTCTAATGGATTTCGGGAAACAAATAAATTCGGGGAAATATTTCTAGTGTGGATTAGATTGCTTTTATTTGTACAAATTACAGGTGGACAATATGTCGGAACTTTTTCTATAGAAAATCTAGAACTAAATGCTGATGATGTTTGAGCTGCTGCCCGGGGCATCGTTTCCTTGGGAATTTGGGGATAAAAAATACCCCAATAAGTAAAGCAAAAGTAAAGTAGTTTGTAGCTTTTTCCACGTGGTAGTACTTATATTAATTCTGTGCCCGTGTACCAAATTTCATCAAAATCAGTCTATTAGATTTTGCTTGATTTAGTAACAAAAATCTCACAAACTCACATCTAAATTTTCGCATTTATAATAATATTAGTAGGTATAAATTAGCTACATACGATTCTAATCTGTATATTTTATTTTGGGCCGGCCTCGGAATCATTTATCACGAAGGGTTCAACCGTGACTTGCCCGGTGTCCGCCCCGGGAATGATTGTATTGTCACGTTAATTGACGAATAGGATTTTTAAGGTATTTTAGGACTTTTTAATTCACTCGTAGAATTTCTACGACAGGAAATAAATAATTAGGAAACTAAAAAAAACAAAATTATAATTGTGCCGAGCTGTGATTATTTCTGACTACATGAACATTTAATTTCAAAATGTTTTCTTTAGCAATTTTATTATATAAAAAGATTTAAAAAAATGAAGAGAAGAAAAAGACTTTTCTTCTTCCTAGGAAATTTTTTTTTATTGCAATACATCAACTGGACTCAGAATGCTCTTTTTCTAGGATAAAAACATGATACATAAATATGGAACAGATTCACGGGTGTTTATGACGACACGTTTCAACACTTATTTGCATGAAATTAAACCACACCATTATAACTTCCTAACCTTTGCCCGGAAGTCCGGTCCTGGGAGAATTTTGGATATTATAGCCTTAATGACTATAGGGGAACTGCAAAACGCCAGCTTTTGGGTCGACGGAATGAATACTTGTTGTAACCGTGATCACCATAGAAATCTAAATACATACGTGTATTATGACTTTATTTAGATTTATAAGGTAACACAATAAAAATAGGCTCTTAATTTTTAACTAAATTAAAAAAAAATCTTTTAAATATCTATTCCGAAAGTCATGAAAATCAGTTTAGATCACAATCCAATGAGGTTTCAAGTACCCTGAATACGACAAAAGATAAAGAGAATTGAGTACCAACAGGGTGGAGAAACGTGCCCGGTGGTACGGCCGCGTGACTTAGGCCTTCAGCACACGGGGCGACTCGTGAGGAAAGTTGTTCTGTTTCAGAATTGCCTTTTTAGAGATTTTAGATTTAGATTTAAAAAAAATATATATATAAGTAGGGTACTACTTATATATATTTTTTTTTTAAATCTATTTTTTGTTGAGGCTTCAGTCGCGTGATGCGACTATGCCAGCCTCATATATAGGGAACTTCCGAGTAGGTACTAATATTATAAATGCGAAAGTTTGGATGTGAATTTGTGAGGATGTTTGTTACTCAGTCACGCAAAATCTACTGGACGGATTTCGATGAAATTTGGTATATGGGGAGAAAAATACCGGGAATAGCACATAGGGTACTTTTTATCCTGAAATTCCCACGGGAGCGAAGCCCCGGGACGCGGCTAGTTTTCTATAAAATAAGAAACCAAATAGTCTCATCAAGGCCCTTAAACAAAATCCAGATAAATCCAAAATCTAGAAAATTTTGGTCAAGGATTGAATTTGAGGTCGAATTTATTGCAATTTCGCAAGAAACGACGCGGATAATAGCTAGATTAGGTAACATAAAAGAACAAGCCTCCAATCAAGGCATAAGATAAGTTCTATCAATCAGAAGTCAATCAGATAATTTCATCATTGATAAAACACCGGAAAAAATAGCTGGTAGCATGTATTTGTCACAAATTTATCAAATCATATAGAGATAATGTGTTTTGATTTAAACTTGATTGTATAACTGACAGATAAACGTGAGTATTTATTTCGTAATATATGATAATAGGATGTAGATAAGGTATATTTGCCTAATTAGATAGATATTAACCTTTTTGTAACATTTTGTTTCCTTGGTGGCCATGTGGTAGCTTTATGAGAAAGGTTTTTGATTGGCAAAAAACAAATAATAGAATAATCAAGTAACATTTTAAACAATGCAATAAATTATTAAGGAATAATTGATTGCAAATGTTACAATATAATTTCAAAGAATTACTATTAAATAATGTCACTTTTACCGCGTTATAATTATCTAACAACACAATTAATAATGTTGACAATATTGTGATAAATAAGTAAACGAATGTTATATATTACGGTTTTACAAAAATAAACTACTTTGGAAATAATGACACTATGCCATTAAAGTTCGTAGAGGAATCAATCGTGCCAAATTAATACCTATATATTTCAGTTAAACATCAAACTTTTTCATTTATAAATAGAAGTATTCTCGATGTTTATGTTACGTCAGTCGTTATCCCATGACGGTGATTGATAAGATGTAAATTGCTGTGGATATTATCTGCCAATACCAGATACTGTAAATACGAGCTAGATTGATATTCAACGAAGGTATTGGCTT
Source organism: Ephestia elutella (assembly GCA_018467065.1). Lineage (NCBI taxonomy): Eukaryota > Metazoa > Arthropoda > Insecta > Lepidoptera > Pyralidae > Ephestia > Ephestia elutella. The sequence continues at coordinate 5,722,442 of CM031567.1, read as the reverse complement.
TATTATTTTTGCAAGGTCAGGTTTGTAGGGTACTGGTTTTTATAACAAAAGTACAATGTCAAAGTTATTTTTAGTATTTCATAACAATTTTCTTAACTTATTATTGTCATATGCATTGCTTGCTTGTTATTTCTCATAAAAAAGACGGATATATACGTCGAAGCTTTAGTTTTAAATAGAATGATAAGGAATGGGTAGAGTTCAATCTGCTAAAAGCATTACTAGGACCATTTGTCTACTTACGTTCGTCGGATATAGGTGGAGTTTGGTCTTACAAATGGTATAATTTCCTCCGCGAATGTTTCACGTCACGCAAACGCAGCTTCAATCATTTCTGGGAAACTGTGTCAATTCCTGTCACAACTACTCGCAGAGGAAGCAATTATCTTGCATGCAAGACCGCGCTAAATATTCTGACATATTAAGCGACGTAATATCGCATCTGTTTTTAATTTATCTGTACACGGTTATGAGTATTGACATTATTATCCTAATCTCAATGAAGAGCAATATGCTTTTGGCGATGATGTAATAAAGCCCATCTGTTAAATGGATGGGAAATGACGTTAAACTTAAGAAAAACAAATAATGGATTCATTAAAATAAAGTTTGGTCAGTTAGGGCACACATTATATAACTCAAGCTAGTTAGGGTATGAAGAGGTAGATAGCGTTTTTAATATATCTATCTAGACTAGACTTGGTAGTTATAAATAAATAGACTGGTACAAGTAATATAAAATTTACTTACACTACAGAAGCGTAGCTATCGCCGTGTCTGCCAAATCAATTTGTACTAGTGGCGTAACAATAGAGTGGCCCCTCAGGCTAAAAGGATTTAAAATTGAATGCTGATTTAAGTGATCAAAATTTAGAGCATTTAAAAATAGATCCAAAAAATTACTGAGTTAAGTAAGTAAGTTACTTGTTACACGACTTAATTATTCTATTATTGATTGATAAAGGATGGTTTAAAGTTCATTGGTCAATGCCTGGCTCAAGTGCATACAGATAGGCTAATGACAACTGACAACACAACTCAGATTTAATGTAGGCTCGATATTTATTGTTTCTCTCGCTGTCATGTCATGAACAGGCATACTCATTTTGTTACCAAGGTTAGATAAGTTATATATTTATATCTTACCTTGGTAACAAATTGATATCTAACTAGTTTTAGTCAATACCCTATCTATCGATGCCTACGTATATCGTGGTCGTCGTAGATCTTTGTATAGATAGGATACAAATAAATCTTAATGGTGTAAAATATGTCAAAACAAAAAATATATAAAAATAAATATTCCTGCCATTGAAATAATATTTGAGCAGAGCATTTTTCACGCGCCTCATCAATCATCAGACAAAGGGAGAGCTTTATATCTGAAATGTCTGAAATACTTTTTCCGAAGTTGGGAAAAAGTTTCTTAACTTGTAACACATTCCGAATTCTATAAAACAAAGTAAGTCACCTGTGAGCCGTGTGACTTCTTTTTCGGGCTTATTTTCCTCAAGCTTATATTCCCTCAGGTGCTATGAAGCGGCGATGTTTTCTTAGGACTATTTGTCCCTTTGAGAATATTCCAAATAAAAGGTAGCAAATTCATGACAAAACGAGACAGAGTACTCTATAAAGAGTATGTCAAATAAAAAACAAATAAAATCCCGAAGGCATTGCGCTTTGAAAGGAGAATTTGAGAATTAATTGTTAAATATTTAGAATAATATTTTATTATAAAAAATATTTTTTGGGTTCCGTACCTCAAAAGGCAAAAATGGAACCCTTATTTTATATTAATTTTACTTTCAAGGTCAGTTTTTAACATACTAGTATTTATTATACAGCTTTTTGGGTTGCAAGTACATTTTAAAAATATAGGAGCTACTCTACCTTTGAGCTTTAGAGCCAAATAAAATGTCTATAGGCGAGCTCTTGAATTGTATTTCAAAAATGACACGTCACTTTAGGAAAATAATAAATTAAAGCCAAGTTTAGATACCAATATCTTTTATTTGTGCCATAAATAAGCAATTCAACGTAGGTGCTACGATCGCTTGGCATCGTGTTTTATCTCCAGCATTAAAAGTGGAATATAATAAAATGCCACTGGTTCTAAGCATCCAGGTCAGGTCAGTCCTAGGGCGTGTACCTAGGCAGTATTTATGAGCACAGTTTCCGAGGATAACGACAAGAAATTAATTGAACGTTCCTAATAAGGGCTATCGTTTCTTCGCACACTAGTTGGTGATATTGGCGAGTGAGGTCTGTCCAGATCGTACAATACTGTCATTTAAATTTGACAACTGCTGACAGTACTGTACTATCTGACAGACCTTACTCGCCAATAGCGCCAATTAGTCAGCGGAAATACGATAACCCTCATTTATAGGTATTGTTCCGTTTTCAACGCAAATCTTGTTTACCTTTCAATTTGAATTTCGCGCGCCTTACCGATGCACTTATCAATAATCACAATTCGCTGTGCTGCAGTTCTATTTAGCCAATGGGGCGCCCGGACTTCCGCTGGCGCATGCGCAGATCCTACCGGTGTCTGAGAGATCAACGCCATAGGCTGGTAGCAGAAGGCTGGTGGCAGAACCAGTAAAAACCTCTCCGTGTCTGTACGTGAAAGCGAAGGCGCGCGCGCATCAAACATTACATTTTACTCAATTATTCTTAATAAAACTTCAAGTGCTCAACAGTGTTTTTGGAACTTTATAATCGTGTGTGGCTGGCCGGCTAGGTGTCTAAAGGAAGAACTATTCGTGAGGAATCGTGCTCGAAGCCTGCCTACATGGTAAGTGGTTTGTGCATTGTTCCTATTGTCTAAATCGTCTGTAGCAACGCTTATTAACGGCGAATGCTTTCAATAAGTATTCGATCCAATGTGGTGATTGATAGTGTACTCTAATTTCTACTTATCGAATCAATTTAGCCACATTTTTTGGTGCCGAAACCCGGGAACTTTGGATACCTACCTTCAGTCTGCCGCCAAATACCAATTCGATTTAGTAATTGCTACTTCATTTACCGTATTCCACGCTTATTATACTTACTAGTACAGCTAAAACGAATAAACATAACATTTTGTTTCAATTACTAATCGGAAAACAAGTCTTTGTTCCATTTTGTTTTGTTGAGTACCTTACCTACCGATTATCGATTTAAGATGGCTTCCATCAGTTTCTAGAATATTTGTTGAAAATAAATTCTTTTGTCGTTTTATACTTATTAGCATAAAATTATCTACCGTTTTACCGTTCGCAATAATACAATATTGCAAATCCACCTTCTCATAATTTTATGTTGATAGTTCGTTATAACTCGACTACTTTTTTCCAACCGTTCAACGTTTCCTCTTGATATTTATTTATCGAAAATTTATTTCGTTTCAAATTACGAAATATTTTTTATCGTGACGTTGTATCGTTTATCGTATCATATTTTCAACGAATTTTGGTGCGTTCACATTTTCATTATTACCGTTTTAGGTTAAAAATCATAGTTTTTTGTTTTTACAAAAAAACTGATTTTTATTTTTTTATTTACCGTACATTAACGAATATCGCAAACCGTTTTTAGTGTTCCTAACGCTCATTTAATTCATCCTTATCAATTTAATTTATTTCAATTTAAAACTCAGGTGACCGAGGTGACAATATTACCTGTTGTCGTGTAATACCGCCCCAGTGATTCTCGTCGATTCTTGTGAACGCGGTCTCGCTGAAGACGTTCGCAACTAAACTTTTTTATCGAATCCGAATATTTGTTGCAATCAGTTTTTATTGTTTTGATATTAATTATGTCTTTATTATCAAGGCGTAAATCTAAACCTACTATTAAAAAGGGTATCGAAAATACGTACACTATTAATAATTTGCCCAGTTTGCGACGTAAACGAACTATAGCATATAATCGCTTAACGAAGGCTTTGGAAGTAGGTACCTTAGCCAATACCGATGAATCACAAGTAGGGTTATTTCTTTCATATTGTCATGAAATAAAAACGATTGCTGATAGTTTTCATGACTCCCATTTTATTATTTTGGACCTTCTTAAGGATGATGCCGATGAGGAGGACGATGAACTTCAGGATCGATTTGACGAATTGTATTTTCAAGTGTTGGCAATTCAACGAAAATTTGAACAACGTTCATCTCAACAAGCTGACACTTCGAAACATAATTCATTGACCGGTTCGCACAGTGGAAATATGCGGTTACCAAAAATTTCGTTGCCAACTTTTTCCGGTGCTATCAAGGAATGGCCTGAGTTCATTGCAACTTATAACGCGTTGATACATGATTCTACCTCCTTATGTAATATTGAGAAATTTCACTATCTCGTGTCAGTTTTAAGTGGTGATGCTTTATCGTTCATTAGAACTTTTCCTGTTGCAAGTGAACATTATTTAAGTGCGTACGAGGCTCTCAAGTCCCGTTATGAAGATAAACGCGAATTAGCGTTTACGTGCTGGCGTGATATCTTGGACGTTAGTTTAAAGACTTCGAACGCTCAAGATTTTCGACGCGCCTTAGACACGATCGATGAGAACTTAACAATTTTAAAAACTTTAAAATTACCTACCGATAAATGGGATTTTGTTCTTTGTTATAATGTTCTGGCCAAACTCGATACCAAATTAAGACGCGAGTTTGAGGAAAAACATACCGATATTGAGCTTCCACAGTATAACCATTTAAGGGCATTTTTACACTCTAAAGGTGAAGCATTAATTCGCGACACGCACTTTTCGAATGTTACCAATAAAACCGCTAACGTTTCCAAAGGACACACCGGGAACTTCACAGAAGTTCAAGCGACATAACGTCACGCATTCGCTTGTCGCTCCCACCGTCACTACTCATAAAAATGTTGGTGATAAACAACAAGCGAAACCTGCTCATAATTCGAGCACTCCGATTCGTAAATGTGCCTACTGTCGTAATGAACATCACATCTCGGCCTGTAGTGATTTTTTGGCAAAATCAATAGATGAGCGCATGGCTGTGGCCACTGAAAAGAAATGGTGCTACAATTGTCTTAACGCATCCCATTCAGTGCGAGAGTGCACATCAATGTTTTCATGTCGACAATGTAGACGTAAACACCACACTTTGCTACATAAGGAGCCGGCGGCAAGCTCGGCGACCTTAGTGGCTAAGGATTCGTTAACTCAGTCTGATCCAACCGTAACCACAACCGTGTTACTGGCAACAGCTCTCGTCCAGATTCGTGATGCTTCTGGTGAATTTCATACATTTCGCGCGTTATTTGACACCGGCAGTCAAAACAATTTTCTCACGGCTCACGCCGCTCAACGATTAAATCTAAAACCTATAACTGGTAATATCAACGTTTATGGGTTAGGGGGCAGCCCTGCCTCAGTCAGTGGCTTTGTTACATGCGACATTGGCACCAACTGTAACGTAAAGTTTCGTCTGGGAATGCTCGTCATACCGAGCATTTGCGGAGATCAACCGATAGCAAGGCTAAATACGAAAGGATGGGAGGAGGTCAAAACACTACCGCTAGCTGATCCTGGTTTTGACATCCCTGGTCCAATCGACGTCTTGTTAGGTGCCGACGTCTTTGCTGAGTCACTTCTCGAACAACGTCTGAAGGGTAACGCCTCTCAACCGCGAGCTTTCAACTCAGTCTTCGGCTGGCTTCTTCTTGGGAAGTCCAGACTCGCATCGTCCAGTCTACTAGGAGTAGCCCCTTCTACCGTAGACGATAGTTTAAACAAAATTGTTCAACGTTTCTGGGAAATCGATAACGTTCCACAATCTTCCCGATTGACCCCAGAAGAGCAACGCTGTGAAAATAGTTTTCTCAGTAATCACTACCGTGACGAGACAGGTAGATATGTAGTTTGTCTCCCCTTCAAGGACGACGAGGAGCCAGTCTTTGAAGGTTCTCGAGAGATAGCCTTACGACGCTTTCATGCCATTGAAAGGCGTCTGTATCGCGATCACAATTTAAACCAACAATACGTGGAGTTCATGACTGACTATATCGACGGTGGTCACATGACTCTGGTACCTGCCAAGCAAATGGGTCAAGGCAAGTATTATATACCGCACCATTGTGTGCTACGTCCCGACAGCGCTACAACGAAGCTTCGCGTTGTATTCGACGCCTCGGCTAAAGATGCAACTTCCAAATCGCTAAACGACTCGCTGCTGACGGGACCGAAGCTACAATCAAATATCGTAGAGATCCTTCTTCATTTCCGTGAGCACGCAATTGTCTTCATGGCAGACGTGCGCCAAATGTACCGTCAAATCAACCTAGCTCCTCAACATCGTGATTATCAACGTATTCTCTGGCGAGCTCACCCAGATGAGCCTCTTCAAGAGTACGTATTAAATACCGTAACGTACGGAGTGTCTTCCGCTCCATTCCTGGCGTGCCGCTCTATTCAGCAACTGGCCAACGATGAGGGTCACAAGTACCCAAAGGCCAAAACCGTTTTAACTTCCGACATATACGTTGATGACGTCATATCCGGAAGCTCATCGCTGAAGGACGCCAGAGAAATCAAAACTCAACTCATCGCTCTTTTCGGTCTTGGCTCGTTTGAGCTCCGAAAATGGGTGAGTAACCGACCCGAGCTACTTAGCGATCTTCCCGCGGAGGCGTGTCTTTCAGAAGCAATCACTTTTACCGAAACTGAAGACACAACTATCAAGGTTCTGGGCCTTAAGTGGGAGCCTGCTTCGGATTCGTTCGTCTTTACCGTTAATCCATCTAATCAACCGTGCACCAAGCGAACGATTTTGAGTGAGGTTGCCAGAATTTTCGATCCTCTGGGTTTTCTATCTCCTTTGACAATTCATGCCAAATGTCTTATTCAAAAGCTTTGGATTCTAGGTCTTTCATGGGATGATAAGACCCCACCGGAAATTATCTCTCAATGGGAAAAGTTCTCTGAACAGCTTCCTCAAGTTAGGAATCTTAAAATTCCACGTAAATACGCTACCGATAGCGCTCAATCATATCAACTGCATGGATTTTGTGACAGCTCCGAAGCAGCATATGGCGCCGTTATATACCTGCGTGTTATCGAGTCTGACGGCTCCGTTCGCGTCTTTCTCGTATGTGCAAAGGCTCGTGTAGCTCCTTTAAAACGTCAATCGTTACCTCGCTTAGAGCTGTGTGGTGCAGTTTTGCTTACAGACCTTATCAAATTTGTCAAGGACACGCTGCGGATTCCTGTCCATGACACTTATCTGTGGTGTGATTCCACCGTTACCTTATCCTGGTTGCGAGCTCCTTCTTCTCGCTGGGTGACATTCGTTGCAAACCGCGTAAGTCACATTCAAGATATCGTACCGACCGAGTGCTGGAGGCACGTACCATCTGTCACAAATCCTGCAGATGTTTGTTCGCGTGGGCAATTGCCTCACGATTTGCTAAACAATGCCCTATGGTGGGCGGGCCCAGAATGGTTGTCTCAACCACAGTCTGAGTGGCCAATCGATACATCGAAAAATCGTTCAAACGATGACAATGCGGTGCTCTCTGAGCAGCGTCGCACCACGGTTCTCGTTTCGGATCAAATCGAAAGCGTTAATCACACGTCTATAATTGATCGGCTATTCGAAAAATATTCTTCTTTAGATAAAATCTGTCGCATTATCGCTTACGTTCGCAGGTTTTGTAATAACATGCGTAACACTGTTCCGCGATCAGATAATCTTTTCGTAACGGACGCTGAGCGTCATCGTGCGTTACTAATTATCGTCAAACATTTCCAACATCGTTGTTTTTGGATGTCATATCCAAATTACAATCAAAGATACAGTTACCTCGCAGTTTTCGTAAACTAAACCCGTTTTTGGACGAGCAGGGTATACTCAGAGTAGGCGGGCGCCTATCGCGCTCCGATCTTGACTTCGAACATAAGTATCCCGCATTATTGCCCAAAAAGAGTGTTCTTACATCAGCTGTAATCGAATCTATTCATCGAAACAATTTTCATCCCGGTCTGAACACAACCAACTATCTGATTTTACAACAGTTTTGGATACTTGCGGCAAAGCATGCTGTACGTCATCATCTTTCAAGATGCATAAGATGCTACCGTCTTAAACCGAAACCTTTGCAACCCTTTATGAGCGACCTTCCGGCCTTTCGTGTCAATCAGGCAAAACCCTTCTCTGTCGTAGGTGTCGATCTAGGAGGGCCTTTTCGAATTAAGCTCGGGCTTCATCGTGGTGCTAAAATCGATAAAGCGTACTTGTGTTTATTCGTATGCTTGAGCACAAAAGCAGTGCACCTTGAGGTGGTTTCTACTTTATCGACTGACGGCTTCATCGCGGCATTGCGTCGCTTCGTTTCTCGTCGCGGCCGCTGCAATGTTATTCACTCTGACTGCGGTACGAATTTCGTTGGTGCAAGTTCACAACTAGCGTCAGGTATCGAACAAGCCTCTCATGCGGAAAAAATAGATTTTAAACGTAACGTACCTTCTGCTCCCCACTTTGGAGGGGTGTGGGAAATCCAAATCAAAGCCGCAAAGAGTCATTTGTACCGTATTGTTGGCGATCAGGTCTTAACGTTTGAAGAGCTTACCACACTCTTCGCTCAGATCGAATCAATTTTAAATTCGCGGCCTTTGTGTCCATTGAGCTCGGATCCCAACGATTTGAACGTTCTTACGCCCGGTCATTTTTTAACGCTGGAACCTCTTACAGCAGTTCCTGACTTCGACTACAAGGACGTAAAAATCAATCGACTAAATCGATGGCAACTTATCCAATCTTTTCAACAACAATTTTGGAAACGCTGGAAAAATGAATATTTACATGGGTTAACTCAGCGAGCAAAATGGACCACGGACTCAACACCGTTAATTGTAAACTCAATCGTACTTATAAAAGAGGACAATCGGCCTCCTCTTCAATGGGCATTAGGACGAGTTGTTTCCTTGCATCCTGGCCCTGATGGGGTAGTTCGAGTCGCAACCGTTAGAACAGCCAGGGATCACTCGCTTAAGAGACCTTTGGTCAAACTATGTCCTCTACCCTCCGTATAATCGTTTCAACTTATCATTTGTTAGCTTTTAAGTTTAGAATAATAACTTAAACATATTTATCGTTAATTACCGTTTCTTATTCTTACTCTGGGAAAATCCTATTGGTATTTTGGTGGGCGGAATGTTCCGTTTTCAACGCAAATCTTGTTTACCTTTCAATTTGAATTTCGCGCGCCTTACCGATGCACTTATCAATAATCACAATTCGCTGTGCTGCAGTTCTATTTAGCCAATGGGGCGCCCGGACTTCCGCTGGCGCATGCGCAGATCCTACCGGTGTCTGAGAGATCAACGCCATAGGCTGGTAGCAGAAGGCTGGTGGCAGAACCAGTAAAAACCTCTCCGTGTCTGTACGTGAAAGCGAAGGCGCGCGCGCATCAAACATTACATTTTACTCAATTATTCTTAATAAAACTTCAAGTGCTCAACAGTGTTTTTGGAACTTTATAATCGTGTGTGGCTGGCCGGCTAGGTGTCTAAAGGAAGAACTATTCGTGAGGAATCGTGCTCGAAGCCTGCCTACATGGTAAGTGGTTTGTGCATTGTTCCTATTGTCTAAATCGTCTGTAGCAACGCTTATTAACGGCGAATGCTTTCAATAAGTATTCGATCCAATGTGGTGATTGATAGTGTACTCTAATTTCTACTTATCGAATCAATTTAGCCACAGGTATAAATATGGTGATTTATATTTCGGTTAATGTTCTCCCACTCTCCTGAGCTCCAATAACGTACCTAATAGACTAAACAAATTCGTATGATCATTCGTATGATCATTATGATCGTCCGCTTTAATGCTATGGGTCCAGCTAGAGGGATCCGGCCATTTTAGACTTGCATGCAGTCGAGGCCGATTCTGAAACCGAAAAGACAAAGCCGTTGCCCACTAGCCAATGAGATGGCTTTTTGGTATTTTTATAATTTTTATTAGAAATATTACGAGATTAAATAAAATGTTTTATGCATATCAAATAATCTGTGGTTTTATGTACAATGTGAAATTGTATATACGTAATGGAATGGTTAAGTAATAAATAGGCACTTGAAATGGTAGATAAACTGTCTGGCACGTCCCGGATATTGTGTCTGTCTAGACGTCTGCCAACATATATTTCAAATTACAGCTTCAAAAATTAAACCATTCAAAAGTAAAGGAAAGAAGGAAAAGTTACGTTAGAGGCAAACCCGCTGAGTATACTATATCTTGATAAAATGCTTGAGGCGAGATAAAACAAAAATATTTGTGCAGAGCAACTACGCTCTGCTGCCAGAAAATGTGCGCAGAGCGAATCCGGACAAACGAAGCGGCGGGAAGAATTCTGTACCGGAACTTCACCGGGAAAAAACCACCGGTAAAAAATAAGTACCGGGAAGAAATCTCCACGCGGCACCACGTTTGCCCGACTAAAACCTAAATAACTTAACGCAGTCTGCTACCACCGTAGCTTATGAAGGGAGCTACAGGGCCCTATATGATAACCTAACCTATAAATTAATTACACTTAAAAAACACTTACCAAGCTAAATCTTCTTTCTCTTCTGATCCAAACTTGAGTATCTTCGGGAAGGGGGAATTCCTAATACAACTCAAGTTAATTAGCAATCAAAGAACGCGGGCCCTCTCGCGTATTAAAAATCAAACCGATATCGCATAGCAATCGCGACCGTCCGCGAGCCATTCGCACGAGCAGTGTGAAAACCCCGAACGCCCTCTGGCGGCAGCAATGCGAAACGCCTGCGTTTAGTTTTACCCAATATATTACAAACATCCCCCGTCCCGGTCTGAGAAGCAGACCGCTAGCTTACTCTACGGGAAGGCGGGCGAGAGAGGTCACACCTCTCCTTAAAATCGAACCGTCGACCAACACCTCAGCCACACGCGGAGTGCCATCTCCGCCAAGAATCAAACGTAATATGCGAGCTCGTCGCCAAAGCAATGAGGGCAAATTTGCCTCTTTTAACAATACTAAATCACCCTCCCTGGGAGGCTCAGTCCTGTCTGTCCACTTCACTCTTTGCTGCAGCAAATGCAAATATTCAAGCGACCAGCGACGCCAAAAGTCCTGGCTCATTTGCTGCAACATTTGAAAACGCGACAACCGATATACGCGTTCATCCTTCCACGGGTATTCGGGCAGGGCATTCAACGGCCCTCCCACCAAAAAATGACCAGGGTGAGAGCTTCCAAGTCATTTGGATCTGGAGATAGCGGACAGAGAGGACGAGAGTTGAGGACCGCCTCAACTTTACAAAACACTGTGGCCAGCTCTTCAAAAGTTAGAGCCGTTTCTCCGATAATGCGGCGGAGGTGGGTCTTTGCGGATTTCACAGCCGCTTCAAAAATCCCTCCCCAATGGGGGCAACTTGGGGGACTAAACTTCCAGGTTATTCCCCTTTGGGCAGCACTTTGACTTAAACTAGTACAATTTTTATCAATAAACACAGAAACATCCTTAAGATAATTTACAGTTCCCTTATAGTTTGTGCCATTATCAGACCTAATAAGGGAAGGTAGACCTCGACGCGAAACAAAGCGATCCAACGCGGCGACGAAGGCCTCCGTAGTCAGAGCCGACACCACCTCCAAATGGACAGCCTTGGTGGCCAAACAAACAAATACACACAAATAGCCCTTCACAATACGGGCATTACGAAAGGGAGAAGCCTTGATCGAAAAGGGACCGGCAAAATCGGTTCCAACGCCGTCAAACGGCCTCGAAGGTCGGATTCGATCAGCGGGCAAATCACCCATCTGTGGTTGCATCGTGGATGCCTTCAACCTATAACATGCAACACATCGAAACAGGACACTACGGATTGCTCTTCGGGCAGACAAAATCCAAAATTCGCGTTGCAAAATAGCCAACAAAGCATTGCACCCAGCATGGGCGTTACGAATGTGTCGATCAGACACCAAAAGCTGCACCAAGGGTCCGCCCTTGGGCAACAACAGAGGATGGCGAGTCTCATATGGAAGATCCGCCTTCCGGAGCCTGCCTCCAACCCGAAGAAGCCCATCCGAGTCGATGTACGGGTTCAAACGAGCGACCGCGCCCTTCAACTTAGCGCGTGCGTCGCGCAAGATACGAGCTCTGACTCAAACCGTCCGGTCTGCACGACACGGACCCAATGCAACAATGCGCTCCGGCGCTCTTCTGCACCTGCAATCGGCTCCAACCGCTTTGCCTGTGGGTTTCTACAATTATGTATGAAACGCTTAATCCAACTGGTAACACCCAGAAGCTTATCCAAGCTGCTATACCGAGCAAGTAGCCAATCCGGCTCCGACGTCGTCTCAGCGACTACAGCATGTACACGGAGCCCAGTCAAACTCAAAGAAGTAACGTCTGTCTGACAGACAGGCCAAGAAGTTTCTGATCCCATCAGCCACTCTGGACCCCACCAGAGCGGGTGTGACACCAATTCTGGTGCCGTACAACCTCGGGAGGCACAGTCGGCTGGGTTAAGCTCTCCCGGCACATGTCTCCATGTTATATCAATTCCGATATTCTGGATTTGGGAAACCCGATTTCCCACAAAAACCTCCAAGGTATGTGGGGCCGCGCGCAACCATGCAAGCGCGACCTGGCTATCCGACCAGGCGAAGATGTCCCGTATTTCGACCGTGGCCGCCAGTTCACTGGCAACGTGATGCAACAATTTAGAGAGAAGGTGAGCTCCACTCAACTCAAGCTTGGGAATAGTCAGCCTAGTCCTGATGGGGGCGACCTTGCTCTTCCCTAACAAAAGCGAGACATTGACCCGGCCATCGGCGTCAACTGTCCGCATATAGACTGACGCGGCGTAGCCTCGCTCCGACGCGTCACAAAAGCCATGCAGGCTGGCTCGATATTTCCCGGGGGCAATATTCGACGAGGCAAGGCAATCCGATTGACTTCCTTAATCGATGAAAACAACTCGAGCCAATCATCCAATGGAGGACCAAACAGCGGCTCGTCCCACGAGACGCCCAAAGTCCAAAGTCTCTGAAGAAGACACTTCGCAGAGAATATCACTGGACTGATCCAACCGCTTGGATCAAACATACGAGCTATTACGGACAACACCGTTCTCTTAGTCCAGACTTTTGGTATTTCCAAGTCCACTTGGAATGTGAAAATATCGGTTAGCGGCTGGTACTGCATGCCCAGCACCGCTATCCTGTTGGGATCATCCACATCCTCAAACAGGTGAGGGTTCTGTTGGTGATCCTCCGGGATCCCTTCTAGAACTTTAGGCTCATTAGACAACCACTTACGTAGCTCGTAGCCACCTGTCTTCAATATTTCAATCAATTCATCCCGCAGTAGGAGGGCCTCCTCAATACTTTGGGCTCCGGTGCACACGTCATCAACATACAAGTCACGTGACAGCACGGAAGCCCCACGGGAAAGCGGATCCGTTCCCGCTCTGCCAATTCAAGCAATGATCTGATGGCGATATAGGGACTAGATTTCAAACCATACGTGTTTGTGTTGAGTTCATACACCGTCACAGGATCCTCAGGGCGCTCACGCCAGAGTATCAACTGGAATCGCCTGTCCTCAGGATGTATGACTGTCTGGCGGAACATCATCCGGATGTCCGCACCAAAAACCACTTGATGTCTTCTAAAGTTCAAGATGATGTCAATTATGTCCCTATGCAATTTGGGACCCGAATGCAAACACAGATTCAACGAAACCCCGTTCGAAGTGGGTGCGGACCCATCAAAGACAGTCCGCAACTTGCCCGTTGAGGCCTTCACCACCGCGTGGTGGGGCAAAAAATAATGCTCAGTTGAGCTCCAATCAACTCGAGCCGGAGACATGTGACCCAAATCCTCGTACTCGCGCATAAATTCAATATATTTATCGCGAAGTACGTGGTCACGCTGCATACGTCGCTCCATGGACAGCAGTCGTTTCTCCGCAAGCGCCCTACTTTGCCCTAGGCTAGGACGAGAGGCAACAAAAGGTAACCTAGTTACAAACCGACCGGAGGGCAACCTCTCCGTGGTCGATCGAAAAAGGGCTTCGCACTCAGCGTGTTCCGGATCCATCCTGGAACTCATAGGTGGCTCCTCCACCTCCCAAAACCTTTGCATGGTCTTGGCCAAGGACGCAGATGCGACGACCGGTGGCTCCTCCACGGTGCTATTATCAAACACAGGGCCCATCAGGGCGAAACCAAAGATAGTAGACACTGCCATCAGTGAAGACGAACCCAGAGCTTTCTGGGTACCCAACAAAATCCAACCCAATACGTCCGAGCCCAGGAGCAAGTCCACTGGGCCGGGATGAAAGACAAAGGGGTCGGCCAAATCCAGACCCGAAACCAAAGACAACACACCCGGCGGTATGTCTGTCGAGGGGTGCCAACCCGCAATGGTATCCATTACCATAGCCGAAGTCGTGATCCTCATTGTGGAGGACTTCAGCGAAGAAAAGGTGACAAGTGTCTGGCCCGTCAGACACTTCACTTGTATGCCACCAACTCCAAGAAGTGGCACAGGCGAGTCTTCCACGACTAAACCTAACTGGCGTGCCACTCGAGTGGTAACCAAACTGCTTTGAGCCCCTGAGTCCAACAGAGCTCTCAAATTAATGGCTTCCCCCACGACCCCATACGCGGACCACCGCGGTAGGGAACAGAACCGTCCGCGGCTCTGTCCCAGCAAGGGAGCAAGCTAGTTACGGGCTCCCCACTCTCTCCAAACCAGGGGCGCGCCACTGACCCGGATAATATGTCGGGCGAGTGCACATCCCCATCTGAGGGGGGCATAACCCGCGGCCCGGCCATACCTATGGTACGGCGGGTGGTACTCCAGCCGTGGGTACTCGTGCAGCGGTGGAGAAAACCGCTGCGGCTGCATGTGTTGGGCATTGGTAACCCGCGTGGAGGGGGGTGTCCCCACTCTCACGTCCGATCTAGGGCCCCCGCCCATGGGGGCCCTATCCGGGGCCTGGCCAGCTACATACTGGCCATGACCTTGGGGCGCGTGGTCCCGGTCCGCCAAGACCCGCGCAGGTACGCGACCCCCCTCCCGAGGGGGGGTGCGACGAGCGAAGCCGCGTCCTCCGTCCGATGGTGGAGGGCTTCGCGCAGGAGCGCCCCCGCCCATAGGGGACCCCTGCCTCAACAACCGGGGGCCATCCCCGTTCCGGTTCATGCAGAGCATCACGTGGTGCAGCCCACGGCATGCACTGCATGGTATGGCTCTGGGACAGTCACGTGCATAGTGACTGCCCAAACAGTAAAAGCAAAGTTCATGCCGCCTTGCCATGCGGCGCCGATCTTGTACTGGCAGTCTCTGCCAGTCCCTGCATTGCAGCAGGCTGTGGCCCATCCGGCCACATTGCAGGCAGTCCGCGTCCCCCGCGACTGCTGCCGTGTGTGCAACCCGCGCACCAGCTCCACGCGGTGGCGGTTGCCGTCCCTGTTGGGGCCTCCCTCGCCATGAGGGTTCCAAGGGCCTACGTTCAGGCGCTCTGGATGGCGCTGAGTCCGTCATGGTATTCTCAGCCGCCCGTGCCTCAAACTCCAAAAACTTCACCAAGTCAGTGAAGGTTGGTAGGGTGGTGCTATCCCGCTCCGCATTCTCGCGCTCAAACCGCGAGCGGATGTCATTGGGTAATTTGCCCAATACTATGTGCACCAGCAAAAAAGACCATTGGTCCACCGGCAGCCCCAGTGTGCGGAGCGCGTTACAGGCCACTGTAACGGGCGTGAGCAACTGCAGGCGCAACTGTGCCCTGTTGGCCACCTTGGGCAGGGCCATCAACTGTGCGGCGTGCGCATCCGCTAACAAACGTAAGTTTTGGTAGCGGGAGTTCAATAACTCCCAAGCCGTATCGTACTGGTCGTCCTCCACCCGGAGGTGCTGGATGAGCGACCGCGCTTCATCCTCAAGAGTGGAGAGGAGGTAGGCCATCTTCTGGGCCTTCGACAAATCCTGTCGTGCTACGACCAGGGACTCAAACATATTTTTATATGCTACCCACTCCTCCATCCTACCCCCAAAGTGGGACAGCTGAAGGGTGGGGAGCCGACCAGTAACCGCTGGTCCTTCCTGTCTAACAGGTGTGCGAGGGCTGGTCCGCCAGCCTGTCTCGCCCTTATTGCGGTCACCGCCTCCGCGATATCATCGTGCAGACTCAGGATCTGGTCCATGTCCGCCATGTGACCTGCGTAGGCCTCCGGGGTAAGATCGGCTTCGGTAAGCGCCGCCATGGCCGCTTCCGCGCTAATTAATCGTGAGTGGAGGTGATCCGCTCTTAGCAGTATGGCGCCCTCCCTGTCCTTCCGGGACAGGAGTCCTCCGGCCGTCACAAACCATCTCAATTCGTTGGCGAGTGTCGCCCTAGCATTGGAGGCCTTCGCCATCGCGTCAAGTCACAAACAAAAAATAACAAAAGGTAAATAAAAAACAACAAAATCAAGCAACTACACGAAGAACCGCGGTAGGTATGAGAATGGCACAAACCCGGAACGCACGGTGCAAACCGCAAACAAATACAAAAAGGTTACAAATATTCTTATACAAACAAACTAAGAAAAATCTAATAATTTTTACAAACAATTAATTATTTTTTACAAACGAACAAATAGAGGGTAGATAAACTACGCTCTGCTACCAGAAAATGTGCAGAGCAACTACGCTCTGCTGCCAGAAACTGTGCGCAGAGCGAATCCGGACAAACGAAGCGGCGGGAAGAATCCTGTACCGGAACTTCACCGGGAAAAAACCACCGGTAAAAAATAAGTACCGGGAAGAAATCTCCACGCGGCACCACGTTTGCCCGACTAAAACCTAAATAACTTAACGCAGTCTGCTACCACCGTAGCTTATGAAGGGAGCTACAGGGCCCTATATGATAACCTAACCTATAAATTAATTACACTTAAAAAACACTTACCAAGCTAAATCTTCTTTCTCTTCTGATCCAAACTTGAGTATCTTCGGGAAGGGGGAATTCCTAATACAACTCAAGTTAATTAGCAATCAAAGAACGCGGGCCCTCTCGCGTATTAAAAATCAAACCGATATCGCATAGCAATCGCGACCGTCCGCGAGCCATTCGCACGAGCAGTGTGAAAACCCCGAACGCCCTCTGGCGGCAGCAATGCGAAACGCCTGCGTTTAGTTTTACCCAATATATTACAAACATTACTATTTATAAGAAACAAATCTAAGTTAATACTCGTAGGAGCGAAATGACATCAAATGACCCATGTAACAGTAACATTGTGGGCGGCGAGGTTGACGAAGAGTTCAATGAAGCAATAAGCTGGATTCACTTCGCACGGTTAGATGAGTTGTTGTTCAATGCTAGATTTATAAATACATAGTGCCATTTTCCACTTACGGTTATTTAGTAAATGTCAAATTAGTGTATCAAAATAACTGAGTAGTCAAAATTCTTGTAATGGTAATCTTATGTTACGCTTTATCAAAGAACAAAGAGCAGCTAAACGACCCCAAAGTGCACGTCGCAGGTAAATTCTGAATAGCCACATATTTTAACTTAGGTGTAGAGTTTGTGAAGTTAAGACTTGTAGAGATAGTAACTTTGGCTCTACATGAGATCTGATAATTTTTTTAAAGTACGGGTATCATATGGTCTATAATACACTGTACTCCATTATGGGATGCCTTCTTTCTTTTTATTAAACTAGAACGAGTGAAATGCTGGAAATAGTGGCAAACAAGCAAGCAGGTCATCTGATGGTAAGCGATCACAGCTGCCCATGAACAACTGCAACAACAGAGGTTCCACAGGAATGTTGCCGGCCTTTTAAAAAGACAGACTTCATGTCGTATTTAAAAAGTTTTTGGAAAAGTAAAATTGCCGGTTAAATATGGAAAGACCCAGATATATATAGACAGCAAGCTTTGCAGAAATTTAGAAAATAACTCGAAAGAATTAAGATGATGCGACAAATCCACTAGACATAAATTGATATTGATAGGTGAGACGTGCTGAGCATCTTGTCTAGACAGTCAGCAATGAAGGTAAATCGATTGTATTTATAAACAGTCACGCGTAACTTGAATGAATAATGTATTAGTTTGTAAATTAAAAATTGAGATTATATTTACAGAACAGGTATACTAATATAATAAAAATTATTAAAACAAAGTACCTGTATACTTAATGGTACTTATTTTTTTATCGATATCGAGAGATTTAAAAAAAACCTTAAAAAAAGATATTATCCTATAACTAAGGCATATACTTGAATCCTAACATTATGTCTGTTGAATTATACCTACCTACCTGGTTTAAGATCTTCGGTAACTATTGATGATAAAATATGTATAAAAATGCAAAAAACAATGTTAGGCGATTATTATCATTGGAATGGTAGTAGTATGCCTGATTAGATTAGAAAATCAAAGTTTACATTCGGGATCGATTGCGGATCGCATGAGTGCAATAAAGATAAGCCACCGAACTATAATAAACCCTTTACCACTTCGACGCTGGCAGCTGTCCAGCAAAATGACATGTTAGTTTATTTACGCTTGCTATAAATTTCGTTTACATTTATATTAATGACACTGCGATTTATAAGTGAGCTTATTTTAGCGTTAAAATCGCCACATGGTACTTAAACAATTCATTTTAAGCTGGGCGCAGGCGTACGGTTTTCTGATCCGGAAAACCGAATGCTGAGACCGAATGTAAACGAAATGTCAACAAATTATCAACTGGGCACATGAGACTAACATTTTCACGGAAAAAAATTGCGTGTGCGCGCCCTGCTTTACAACTTGCACTTGGCTATTCTCATTCTTTTGGAGATTTTTAAATCTATTTAATGCTTACTACCGGAATGTTTAACTAACGATTTAAAGTCTCTAGAAGTTTGTACTGTTTTATTTTCATAAAATGTAGGATTTACAAATAAAATCAGGTTGCATTCATGCAAGTACGTTTAAATTCCCAATTATATGAATAACAAGAACTCTTTTATCTCTTATCGATGTATTCCTTAAGTCCGATCGACTCACATTAAGATAACCCTTCCATTCATAAATAGACATAAATAAATATTATTTAATTATGTATTAATTTGGAAAGCACGTTAAATGCTCATCAGCTTTCCTGGAGGTATAAAATATTCAAGACGAGGATTTCCGAATGTATGTAAACACTTCAGTGTTTCAATACAAAGTGGACATAAATATAAAATAGAGAAGTATTTCTGTCCATAAAAAAATTTGAAAGGCCTATTAACCTGCATTTACTTGTATTTGTTAGTCTGTAGTAAAATTCGGGTAAATTATGAAAATGTCAATCAGAATACAATCACTGACTTTGGATCACTGGGATTAATTAAATGACGCTACATTCATTATTTTGGGTATCGTGAACGATAAGGCATGACGTAATACGTAGTTGGCTGTTCTTAATTTTTACTATTTGGCTAGATTTAGGTTATCCTAATAAAATTAAGAATTCGATTATTTTTGAATCACCTAGCTTATAAATTCATATATGTTACATCGATTGGGTCATAAAAGATAACTAATTAAAAATAATAATTGAATTTTATACGTATCTAATCAAGTAATTTTAATTTGAAAAGCTTCAGGTTCAGTAACATGCAATATTGTATATTAAGAAAAAAAAAATCATAAAGGGTCACTATTAGGGACATCATTACTCACTTTGTCAATACACGTCGAAACAAATATTCTGTTATCGCAATGACAGTCAAAACTACCGACGGTTCATTCCTCATTTTGATGATAACCACCGGGTTATTGGAGTCACGCAGATGACTCCTCGTCCAAAACATGCCAAGCTGACGTAATAATAATGATTACAGTCACGATTTTTTGGTACAGGTTTTCATCAAAAAAAGGTAGGTAGTAGATACATAAACCCTGTTTTTTTTTAAACTTACGAGCCCAATGTATGCAAGTTTACGTATGGGAATTATCTAAAAATAAGGTAAAACATTTATTTCTTCATGTGTGTAATTTCGTAGCCCCACCGAATTAAAGAAAAAAAAAATAGGTAACTCATAAAGACATGGTGAAACTACAGAGGATCCTTGTGAAGATAGAGATTAACTTCTTTTAAGCATTCTTGACTGTATCTGCGGAATTTATTATCAATTTTGTTTGGTAGGAGATGGCACGACTTGATACCATTGCTATTATGCCGATTATTAATTCCATGAATTCAAAGATAAATAAATATAAATAAATAAGGTCACCTTTTTTAAATGACGGAGCGGGTTCTTGTTGGCGAAGTGGATAAAAAAAGTGCCTTAATGAGGAAGTATGATGCAATTTGACAAAATTAAATAATGAGCGATTTTTCTAACAGCTACATCAGTATAAAAAAGTCTCAACAGATAGCGTTTTATGAAAGCCGAGTCGTAATAATGGCTGAACCTATATGGTGCGCTTTTTTTGTCAACCAGAGGCAGAAAAAAAATCACATAACAGTTGGCAGTTGCACAAATCACAATATTGATACTTTGTAGTTTTTTTTACTAAGTTTTATTTTTTTTAAATGCCAATCCCGTGAATTTTTTGCTTTTTATATGGAACTTTTTATCTCGCCTTTTACTAAGCGCCATCTATATATCTATCATTCATCATTAAATATCATCATCATATCATCTATCATTAAAAGGATACTAGACATAGAGCTAGGTACGTCCTGTCGGAGGTATTATGTCTATGGATACTAGAAAAGAAATTCATGAGAACCCAACAAGATCCTATCCTAGAAAAGATAAATTCAAAAGTAGAATGGCGGATCCCGCCACATTTAACATGTCACTGTCTGGCAAACGATAAGAATATTTTCTTCTCAGAGAACCCTTATCTCTTAGACTTCTTACGGATGGAATATTTCTGAGTTAGTTTACAACATAAACAAGTCTTTTCAATATGTTAAAAATAATTCATTTATCTAGAAATATCACTTTTTCACTTATAGAGATACCACTCGTAGCAAAGTTTACTCTACTTTGAAAACAACAAAATGTTTTTGTTGTTTGAAAATCGGATATATCATTGTTGTCCTAAAAAAAGATATGATTTTTTTATTCTTAGGCTTACTACAAAAAAACCAAGCATTTATCGTATACTAAAGAAACACCTTATACCTACATCTCACAAAATAAAAATACACTTAAGCATTTTTATTCCGATTTTTTTTTCAGCACAGCCAAAAGGTAAAGGTACTCGTAAGCAAAGTTGGTATAGAGTGGTGCAGTGCAGTAGTGGTGGTTAATAATCATCGTGTATTTTATTATAGTTACAATACCTATGTATTCAAGTGTTCTGGAATAGCAACAAAGTACAGATAAACTGCGAATAAAACATAGAAAAATGGGCTATCTTATTTCAGAGATTTGAGTTGAGATAGACCCATTTCCGACGTGACAAGGCGAGTGACACATTTTAGGCGAAAATCTTATAAGTTTCATAATTCCTACTATGTATATAGACACAAATGTTATCAGATATTTCACGAGACAAGGTAAATTAGTCGCGATTTTAGTAAATACAAGAAGTTGTTTGATAGTTTGCTCGTCAAATAAAGCTATACAGTCTGCATACTAATTCGTGTTGACATTCATGCAGGTTTACCTATCGTGTTTGTTGCAAAGACTAGTTGGTAAATCTATTGTTTGATTATGTCTTCCACTTCGCGGTAGTCTTACGGTTGATTAAAATTATCTCGCCAGTTTCGAAATAAATAATTGTAATTTATGTAAAGGAAATAATATTTTTTCTCTGATAGATACCTAAGTTTTATTCAGCTGACGTCATAGCTTGTTTCCGTGACGTAAACCAGCCCACTAATGAATTTACCATGACAAGGGAGATTGGTGAACAGGGTCTCGGTAGGTATAGATCAGTGTAATGCTGAATGTTATTGTACATAAAATATAGTAATAGGCAAATTGACGTAGTTGATAATGTGAAATTCTTGGGCACGTATATTGACGAATACTTAAATTGGAAAAAAGAGCTGTCAGCAATCGAAAGTTCTCTGGCATCATCTTCTTTTGCTTTACTTAGCCTTCGTGAAGAAATAAGTACGGAAAAGCTCAAAATGGTGTATTTTGCGTAGAGCTTTCGTATCCTAAAAACGAGCTTTACGCGCAATGGTACGTATATCTCCACAAGAGTCTTGAAACCACATTTTAAAAAATTGGGAATTCTTACGGTCTGTATTTACTTGTACTTCTAACTGATTTCAAGAAACGACTTCCTCAACTGGAATCTGATAATGAAAGGATTGCGCGTATAGAAACAAGGAGGAAATATGTTAAGTGTAATATTATATCCCATCTAAAAGTAGTCAAGCATAGTCCACATTATCAAGCCGTTACACTTTTTAATAGACTGCCAGTGGAATTTAGAGGAAATCTCAGCTTCAAAATGTTTAAAATTATGCTGCAAAAAATATTACTTGAGAAAAATATTTACGATATTGAGGAGTTCTTCAGCCCATGAAAAGTTTTTGCATTTATCGCCATTTCAAATTTTGAAACGTAAATTGTAGTCAATTTTAATTTTCATTTAAGTACCTACCTACCTAATTTTATTTTTGGAATTATTTTAATTATTTGAAATTTCTATATGTATTCAAACACAATTGTAAATTGCTTTTATGAATAAATGATGATAATGATGATGATGTACACTGGTAGAACAGAGTATCGTCGAATCCATAATAATAGTCAGTCATAATCTGCCAACTATAAAAATATGTATCATTCACTGTTCTTATAAGTTATTAAATCATTTACATGTTAATGAATTTAGAATAAGGTAAAATCAGTTTAAGTAAAATTGTACTAGATGGAATATATTCAACACGTCAATAAAGCCCTCATCTATAAGAAAGAAAAGACTACCAACTTATCTACTTGACTAAAAGAGATAGGGTACTATCCCTATTCTAGTAAGCTCTTCTGTTTACACTACCACTGTGTTGACTAAGACAAGAATGGACTAAGCATACAATGCAGGCGCATAAATTACACAAATAACAGAAAGATATTTTATATCTTTAATATATACTTACTTAATAGTATATTTAGGTTGCAAAATCCACAGGTATTAACGCCGTAAAAATTAATATTATAAAAGTGAAAGTTTGTCTTTTTTTCACGTCAAAAGGAGCAATGGATTGATGTAAATTTTTACACGACTGACCAAAAAAGGAGTGTTATGTTTTCAGGGTTCATGTATGTATGTATGTATGTATGTAAGTTTCTTTATTCCACCATAAGTCCTGAACGGCTTAACAGATTTTGATGTGAGATGTATTTTTAGATTCCTTGCATTCTTCCGAGTGACATAGGCTATATGACGTCAACATAAAAACAAAATGGCGGGTTATATATGCGATAAATAGCAGACCAAAAAAATAAAATTTGATCAATCTTATCGAGTGGGGTATCAAATTGAAGGGCTTTAAAAGGCGATTTCAAAAATGTATATAACTTATATGTTTGTATGTACTTATTGAGCAAAAACTCGTCA
This sequence comes from Ephestia elutella, assembly GCA_018467065.1. Lineage (NCBI taxonomy): Eukaryota > Metazoa > Arthropoda > Insecta > Lepidoptera > Pyralidae > Ephestia > Ephestia elutella. Next base: position 5,698,890 of record CM031567.1, on the reverse strand, counting down.
GTCGTGTTTTTTATTTTTAATAATTGGCTTGTTTTGTGTGGAGATAGTTGGATGGCTAGAGTGGATAGTGATATAGGCTACTTTCTTGGACAAACGCTTTTAGGTTGATATATCACATGTAAGTACATACAAGCAAAATAGCCATAGCGATACCTAATGTTGCTAGAGTTGTTAATATTGCTTTCCATTATGATCTTTATTTTTGGTGAGTGAATCTTTTAAAAGGCAAAATAATTCCTACCTAATGTAAGTTGTGAGTTGCCGTTATAAAGCAGTTTGGCAACAATAATGTATGTAAAATGTATTTTGTTTTTGAAAATAAATAATTGTAAAAAAAATCAAGTGTTGGTATCCGAAATTGTGCGAGACCCAGTGGCTTTGGCCGGGGCGCTCCCATTCCGCAATGTTGCCAGCACACTGCACAGTTTGCACAGTCATTGCCGAGGTTTGACGTCGGTAAATATGCCTTCAATGGCGCACAAAGCTTTATTTGCCGAATATCTGGTTACTCCTTGGAGAATCAACTTGCTATAACTACAACGTGAGGGACGTTTGCAAAATAAATTGATTGCGTATTTAGAAAATAAATTGATTAAGACGTGTTCCTAAAATAGAAAGATTTATTATTTTTCGTTATCAGTCATTGTGACTTTTTTTTTAATTGAATTGAAAATTGGTTTTAAAAAGTCTAACATAAGTTACAATGATACTTATTGTTTTCTCTCAATTGAGTTAATTATATTGTTCATATCAATACCATTCAAGTTATAGTATGACTAGCGACTGATAAAACCGATAATGCAATCTTCTGTTAAATTAAAATCACATTAGTTACACTGTGGTTACACATATCTGATTTAAACAAATGGGTTTAAACATTTCAAATTTATTAACATGCTTAATAGCTTGCATAATATTGTTAAAATGTGTTGTCATGTCACAGTGGAACTTGACACGATTAATGATACCTATAGATGAACTTCACGCGGGCGAAAGTTAGTTATAAATAAATTATTCAAAAAATACCTATCGTTTCAAAGGTGTTACTAAGTAACATTAAGTCTAATTTATGTAACTCACATAATTAGGAAACATACATACTTTATGTATGTTCGTAAGGCACTTTATTCCTGAAAATATTATTTTCAATTTTCAGGCAGGAGTTTAAAAACTTACTTATCAGATGTTTTATAAACACGTGGCGTGTCAGTAATTTGTAATCCATACTAATATTATAAATGCGAAAGTTTGGATGTGAGTTTGTGAGTTTGTGAATTTGTGAGTTTGTGAGGATGTTTGTTACTCAATCACGCAAAATCTACTGGACGGATTTCGATGAAATTTGGTACAGAGGCAGGTCATTACCTGGAATAGCACATAGGCTACTTTTTATCCCGGAAAAAATGGTTCCCGTGGGCATGGGATACCAATTATAGTAACGCCTCATGTCAAAATGACGTTACGTCAAAGTGATGTAACGTCAAAGTGACGTTACGTCAAAGTGATGTTACGTCAAAGTGACGTTACATCAAATTACGACAGCCTCCCCACTACTTCCATATAAAATGGGCCGTTGCACCGGGCGGCCGGCAGTATGCCCGGATACGTCGAGGTGTGCGGACCGCTGCTAAGTGTACGGACTAATGGCACTCTGCTCAAACTTCTATATATTATGTGTGTAAAGGAACATTAGTGAGTTTGTTGTGATGTACATTGCGTGTGGAGGCGGGGCGCGCAACATAGCCGTATGAGGTACACTATTTTTTTTTCATTACATCTAAATTGTCATTAGATGGCGCTTTAATTAAATACTTGCCTTTAGTTCTCACGGCCTGCCACGTGATGGCACTTTACCGCGGACAAGTTCTTTCAACATTTTTTTTGCGAAGAATGTTTTTTTGAGTATTATTTTTATAAATTTTTATGTATACCATATAGTGTAGCGAAAACAGAAGCGCCACAGAATAGTAAGTAGTACTAACGTACATATCGGTCACTCACCGCCCCGCAATCATTTGAAATACCGCACCCCACCCCGCCCAGTACTTCGCTGTAGACATCATTGACACGGTTTAGGCGCAATTGGTCCAAAGTTCCAAAAAATGTCCAATTCGCGGTTGGTCCAATTCGCGGTATGTTCAATTCGCAGTTGGTACAATACGCGGTTGGTCTAAAAATAAACAATATTTTCGAAATTGTAAATTTTTTGAGTGTTAAATGTTGTATATTAAGAAGCTAAGATCATATAGTAGTAGTTAGGTTTAGGTTTTTTTTTTAGACCGCCCGGAAAGACTTTGAGGGCGGAAACGAAGTTAGGTTCAGGTTATTTTTTTTATTACTGCCCGGAAAGACTTGAAGGCAGAAAATAAGTTAGGTTCAGGTTACTCTTTATGACCACCCGGAAAGACTTTGAGGGCGGAAAAGAAGTTAGGTTCAGGTTATTTTCTTTTATTACCGCCCGGAAAGACTTGAAGGCAGAAAATAAGTTAGGTTTAGGTTTCTTTTTATGACCTGTTGGCACGTTTTTTTATTATTTTATATCTTTATCAATATATCTATCTATACGCTGTACGGTAACAATGAACTTTTCGCGCCATTTTGATTAAAATTCACGACACGCACGCAAGAAGCCTTACTAAATTTCATGTATACATATATATGCGAGTGTATAAACGGTATTTGCCTATGAATTTGTAATTTTGCCTATTTGCTATTTTACCTATTTTTCAACTCGCGCCATCGTGAATAAAGTGCTAACTCGCGCTCAAGCAACAGTTTCACAGGGGCGGGATAATAATTAATCCCTTTTTGCCGCGGGCGGAGCCGCGGGTAACAGCTAGTAGTTTACTATTTTTCAAATCTAATACAGAATATGTAATATAAACTAAAAGTAGGGAGAAAACATACACTTATGTATCGACGGTCCCAATTAACATAGTCGGATCTGCGAAATGACTAGTTTACAGGAAAGACGATCAAAGTTTGCCAAATAAGTTTTTGTGTATAACTTTGTCATTTTGTGGAATATTGTTGTGAAATTTGGAATATTTTATTATCTTTATTTACCCTTAAAATGTGTATGAACAGATATAGAAATTTAACACTAGAAATAGCAGAAATGACAGTTGCTACGTTTTTAACCGATACCTGACAAATACTATCTGTAGGATGTACCACATACGACTGTTTTGCCTGGACACGTGTCACAGTCGTTTGTCGGAAGAGCCACTTACGATTGTTTTGTCTGGACTCGAATCACTGCAATTTGTCGAAAGTGCCACATGCGACTGATTTTTCTGGTCGTACGTCACTTTCGCTTGTCGTATGTGTTGTTAATAACTATAAACTCGAATCAGCTGATCGGTCAACCTGTATGGGATGCCAAAATTATTTTTCATATTTCGATATAAGTTTCTTGGAGAAAGTTGTTTAGTATCATGAACTGAATTATATCTTAAAATAGTTTCAGTATATTTTGTTAGACCCTGTTTATTTAGTACTTATATAAGAAACGACTAAATATAGTTACTATAAAAACATACAAAGTTAAAAAATATACTCATTGCACACTTCTTTTTTAGTAGTCGTGTTCTTTTTTGTCAGTAGAACTGCAAAATCTCGCAGACAGTAAGCAAATTGGGGGTTTCTTTGATAGTCTCTAAACTATTTTTGGTCCACAGTTCAAAAATATTTGTCTCATATACAGCAGTGACAAATCAAAACGACTTGTGGTGCATGCTGAAGTACTGAATATATGGGCTGAGCATTTCAGTGAGGTCTTAAATCCTAGTCAGGATGTTGATCTTCAGTACATTAGTTCTCTTCCATCTTTACCTATATCTATAGAGCTGGACAATCCTCCATCTTATGAAGAATTTTGTCAAGCTGTTAGCCGACTAAAGAATGGGAAAGCTTCGGGACCCCTGAGGAACACTTTAAGTAAGGTGGTGAGAGCGTCAAGAACAGTCTCTACGAGTTTATTTTGCGGTCTGGGGTTGTACCCCAGGACTGGAAAGATACCTCCATCTGCAAATTGTACAAGGGAAAAGGTGATTCTCCGACTGTGAATCTTACAGAGGAATTGCTTTGCTAAGCGCAGCTGGAAAGGTTCTGGCGCATATTATAAATCGCAGACTCGGTTTTAGGTCTGTCAGGGGGACAGTTGACGCTATCTTTGTTGTAAAAAAGTTACAGGAGAAAAGAGCAACATCGAGATTTAAATATGTGCTTCGTTGACCTGGAGAAAGCATTCGACCGTGTACCGAGATCTGCCCTTTGGATTGTTCTTGAAAAGGCTGGCTGTCCGGCAAAGTTTGTTACTCTGATCCAGCAATTTCATGACGGCATGATGGCCAGAGTCCAACATGACACGACTTTACAGAGCGTTTTCCAGTTACCAGTGGCGTGAAGCAAGGCTGTGTGATGGCTCCTACCCTATTTGCTATTTATTTTGCTGCTGTCCTGGGGGACGCCTCTAATCACAGTGGACGAATTCACCTTGACGTAAGAACAGGTAAGACCGTGTTTGACATATCCCGTTTTAAATCAAAACGAAAGGTACTGGATTTAACTGTCTTAGACATACTTTATGCAGACTATGTCTGCTTAATGGCCGATGATGCTAGCAGTTTGCAGTCGTGTGCAGTGGACCACCTGAATGGGTCGTGTAAAAAGTTTGGCTTGGTTATAAGCGTTTCTAAAACTCAAGTGCTCAAACAGCTGGCCCGTGGTACTGTCAGTAATGATACACCAACATACCTAGGTGGTAAGGCCTTGGAGGAAGCACATCCTTCCGTTATTTGGGCAGTTGAATACGTAACGATAATCGTCTTGAGACTGAAATTCCTTCACGCATTGCTAGGGCTGCATCGGCTTTTGGAAAACTACGATCTCGTGTTTGGAATTCACATGACTTAAAACTGCACACAAAGATGGTTGCGTATAGGGCGATAATACTACCTATATTGCTGTATGCTACCGAGACTTGGTGTCTGTACAAAGATGACATAAAACATCTTGACGCCTTTCATATGCGGTGCTTGCGCTCAGTTCTTCGAGTTAAGTGGCAGGATTGAATTCCACACACTACTATCCTACAGAAGACTTAAATGATGGGCATAGAATCTCTGCTTATTCAGGGATAATTAAGATAGTGTGGACATCTAGTACGCATGGACGACTCTAGGCTGCCCAAGTATGTTTTCTATTAAGAGCTGCATAAAGGCAAACGCAAAGCTGGAGGACAATACCTGCGTTACAAAGATGTCCTAAAACGTCACCTTGCTGCATGTGAGATTCCAACAGAACGTGGGGAAGAGCTTGCGAGGCAGAGGCAAGCACGGCGCAGCTCTGTCAAAGAGGCCTTCTACGAAAAACCCGTCTCAAGCCTTCCTACACGTATACATACAATAACCTGTAATATGTCAGTTGCACTGTGCGCCATGCAACCGGATCTTCAAAACCAAGTTTGGTTTTGCTAGTCATATCCGTTCCTATCTACGGAGATTACAAGATTCTCCGTGTACGGACACGTCAGGGAGGATATGATGAACAATGTCTTGTTCATCTATTAAGGTATCATAATGATATTCATTTTCATCATTAAATACATCTCCCAATAAATCTTGCAGTTGTACCAACTCATCCTCTATTTTTTTAGCATAGGGAATTCAGGTGCATCTAAAAAGAAAAATATATATTAAAAAATATTATTTTACAAGGCAATTGTGGCAAATTAAAGATACTTCAAACAGGAAAGAATGCCATTTTTTTCTATAAAAACTGCCGGTAATGCCACTTAAAACAAAACACACTATTCAAGATCCCTTTAAAACTGTCGGAAGTGTTACTTACGACATTAGCATTAATTTTATTTCCATGCAAAAATGTAGGATGTGTTACTTATGACAATAGTACTTAAGGTATTTCCGTAAAAAAACGTCGGAACTACCACATCCGACATTTTAACAGGGACATACAAATCTTTATACGCAAACATTGAAGAGAAATACTATTTGTATATTATTTCATAACATAACGTAAAAACACGCTATTTTCAATAGAACTTTACATAGATAACAATGTAACCTCTCCCATTGCAAAAATCGTTGTGATTTGAATTAATGCCATCTCGTACTTTCCTCTTTTTTCGTGGATTATTATCAGTATTGGAATGCAAAACTGATTGTATAAACCTTTTCGATCGGTTACCTACTTGCCATAGTGAGTGTAACGCAGCAAACGTTAGTTTTTAATAATTTTAGCGAGGAGCGCGCGAATTGATCATCTGTCCGTGCAACATAGCGGGTACTGACTGGCACTACCGACCGTTCGCCCCCTCCCAACGCCCCGCTAATACAGTCGCAACGTTTCTTCCGACAATATTAAACGGATACTGTAGAAGATATGTCTTTGTTAATTTTAATATTTCGGAAAATTAAAGCAAAAATTAAAAACTGTGAATGTAGTAATAAAATAATGGCGTTTTTTAAAGGATTGGCGCAATAAAATGAAAATGGCAATTTTACAGATCCGACTCTTTTAATTGGGACCGACGGTATGTATGTATGTATATAGGTTAAGGAGAATATATATAGGTTTTTAAATAAATTAGTCATACTTAATAACTTGTTTAAGTATAGTGTTATCAGAACATTATGATTGTGCTAATATTTAGATTTCCTATAATAACTTTACTGGGATATTAATGTAAATATACGAAACAGAAATTTTAAGACTTCGAGATTCTGCTTGCGGTTGTTTGTTTCAATGTTATTATCGATGATGTTGTGAGATGTATTATATTATCTGGAGGCACTTTCGGGAAATTTGCTTAAGGCCGTGTTATGAACCCAGTAGCGTTGTTTGAAATATTTAATCCAAAACAAAGATGGATAAGTAAAATTTTGATGTACAATTCAATCCTTGAAACTAAATATAATCAATTGAAAGGATCATATTATTTTTATTGAAAAAATAAGAAGTTACTTAAAAGTAAAACAAGTATTAAAAGCTACAAATACTATTGACAATCAGTGAAAGTATACCAAAGTTAATCAAGTACCTATCAAATGAGAAGCACAAAAAAATACTACTGAGGTAAGGTCTACTGTTAGATGAATGCTTCTGCATTAAGTCCACCTATTGTGCCATACATTGTGTTTGTAAATAAATAATAAATAAATAAATACAGAATCGATTGTATAGCTCCTTTTTGTCGACTGAATAGTAATACCATGTAGATACCACTTATTGTCGTGTATCTAATGTTAATATTTTAAATAATAAAGCACTTACTGATGATGTGGACCATAAAGGAGGCGAAGACCACCATCCAGCCCCAGCCGCCGTCGGGCGGCGCCGGCGTCTCCGAGCGCGGGGGATCCTGCGCGTGGGCACCATTCCCGTTCTTCGAACTCTTCCCCACTACACCGTGTGACATCTCTAGTTATATCCTCTCTTTTGGCACTAAGTTAAAAATTTGTCACTTATAAGGCAGATCAATAGTTGATATGGCTTCTGAAGCGTTTTCTATATTAATCTAACTCAGCACTATTTTGTACAAAATTCCTGTTTTATATTGTCGATATGGTTTACTTATTCGACGTTATTGTACCTTAATTATTGTGTAAATATATTTTAATTGCACTAATGGTATTGCTATGGAAGGGCAAGCGGAAGAGCAACAAAGTTTAGGAGAAGGAGTTCAGGAACGACTATTAACAAAAATAAGAACAGCTGTTTGATTCTATCTATTGTTATAGACCATTATCGTCACACCTATCTGCGGTTAAGTACGACTTTTGTTCTTGTAATTACGCTTCTAGATATTATTGCCGACATTTTTGTGTTCCCGGATTTCAGTTCTGAAACAAACAGAATTTTATTAAGTGCTTAATCTTGGGAAAAGACAGGAGAAAATGAGGTACATTTTCCAAGAGATTGCGTTCATTGAGACAAAATTAAGTTCTAAGCATTCATTCTGGACTTTGGCGGAAAGGTCTATTGCCCATATAAGGTACTATTTTATTTCCAGTGAGCCTTAATTAAGTTATTTTGTTTGCTAACAAACCTTCGACGTGCCCAAGATTTTCTACCTGTATAACTACTTGCTCTTTATTATCAGCAGCCTAATGAAATTCTTCTTCGCAATTTCAAAATCTTGCTGTTTAGGTATACTTGCTTTTAGTGAGCATCAGGGCGATATTGTCTTCTAAAATACCTAAAGTCATTTCTAGCTGTGATTCCATCAACCATCCCGCGGAACCTTCAAAAGCGGGATCTTACGCTTTCGATTTCTGTGTCCCTCCCCCATCCGAGATATAATATAAGGCTATCATTACCTTAAAACACAGTTAGTAACCGTTTTTAAGTATCAAGTCCTTGAGGGCAGATATACCGACAATATACCCAAATATTCATGATAGCAAGTGAAATAGAATGATGGATCGATATCGATACATGTCAATAACTTTGATAAGCCACTCGCAGAGACAAGTGATTTCTCGATAAGCCGATATATGATTTTTGGGTTATCAATTGCGTAGATAAGATGCTATAAATGTAGATCCTAAATTTTACGTTTATCTTTGATCTCAGGGATTGATTAGAAGGAATGTCTCTTGACTTATCTCGCCATTGTATTATGACAAGATTTGTCATTGTCAATTTCTTTCACAAGCAAAAGGATAAAGAAGGACAGTGAATTTATAGTGTTTGTAATATATTGGGTAAAACTAAACGCAGGCGTTTCGCATTGCTGCCGCCAGAGGGCGTTCAGGGGTTTTCCTCTGCTAGCGTGGAATGGCTCGCGGACGGTCGCCATTGCTATGCGATATCGGTTTGATTTTTAATACGCGAGAGGGCCCGCGTTCTTTGATTGCTAATTAACTTGAGTTGTATTTGTGAATTTCCTGTTTGTTAAATAACTATTGAACTTTGTGTTTGTGTACCCGTCATTGTGACTTTCTCCTGTGGGATGTGACGCGTGGCTGCTCGCTCACATCTACCTGTTGCCGAGCCGATTTCGGGAAGAAATCTATTTATTTGTCCTGGGGAATTGAGATCTCAAGGGTTAGGTAGGGTGATTAGGAATTCCCCCTTCCCGAAGATACTCAAGTTTGGATCAGACGAGAAAGAAGATTTAGCTTGGTAAGTGTTTTTTTAAGTGTAATTAATTTATAGGTTAGGTTATCATATAGGGCCCTGTAGCTCCCTTCATAAGCTACGGTGGTAGCAGACTGCGTTAAGTTATTTAGGTTTTAGTCGGGCAAACGTGGTGCCGCGTGGAGATTTCTTCCCGGTACTTATTTTTTACCGGTGGTTTTTTCCCGGTGAAGTTCCGGTACAGGATTCTTCCCGCCGCTTCGTTTGTCCGGATTCGCTCTGCGCACATTTTCTGGCAGCAGAGCGTAGTTGCTCTGCACATTTTCTGGTAGCAGAGCGTAGTTTATCTACCCTCTATTTGTTCGTTTTGTAAAAAATAATTAATTGTTTGTAAAAATTATTAGATTTTTCTTAGTTTGTTTGTATAAGAATATTTGTAACCTTTTTTGTATTTGTTTGCGGTTTGTACCGTGCGTTCCGGGTTTGTGCCATTCTCATACCTACCGCGGTTCTTCGTGTAGTTGTTTGATTTTGTTGTTTTTATTTACCTTTTGTTATTTTTTGTTTGTGACTTGACGCGATGGCGAAGGCCTCCAATGCTAGGGCGACACTCGCCAACGAATTGAGATGGTTTGTGACGGCCGGAGGACTCCTGTCCCGGAAGGACAGGGAGGGCGCCATACTGCTAAGAGCGGATCACCTCCACTCACGATTGATTAGCGCGGAAGCGGCCATGGCGGCGCTTACCGAAGCCGATCTTACCCCGGAGGCCTACGCAGGTCACATGGCGGACATGGACCAGATCCTGAGTCTGCACGATGATATCGCGGAGGCGGTGACCGCAATAAGGGCGAGACAGGCTGGCGGACCAGCCCCTCGCACACCTGTTAGACAGGAAGGACCAGCGGTTACTGGTCGGCTCCCCACCCTTCAGCTGTCCCACTTTGGGGGTAGGAGTGGAGGAGTGGGTAGCATATAAAAATATGTTTGAGTCCTGGTCGTAGCACGACGGGATTTGTCGAAGGCCCAGAAGATGGCCTACCTCCTCTCCACTCTTGAGGATGAAGCGCGGTCGCTCATCCAGCACCTCCGGGTGGAGGACGACCAGTACGATACGGCTTGGGAGTTATTGAACTCCCGCTACCAAAACTTACGTTTGTTAGCGGATGCGCACGCCGCACAGTTGATGGCCCTGCCCAAGGTGGCCAACAGGGCACAGTTGCGCCTGCAGTTGCTCACGCCCGTTACAGTGGCCTGTAACGCGCTCCGCACACTGGGGCTGCCGGTGGACCAATGGTCTTTTTGTTGGTGCACATTGTATTGGGCAAATTACCCAATGACATCCGCTCGCGATTTGAGCGCGAGAATGCGGAGCGGGATAGCACCACCCTACCAACATTCACTGACTTGGTGAAGTTTTTGGAGTTTGAGGCACGGGCTGCTGAGAATACCATGACGGACTCAGCGCCATCCAGAGCGCCTGAACGTAGGCCCTTGGAACCCTCATGGCGAGGAGGCCCCAACAGGGACGGCAACCGCCACCGCGTGGAGCTGGTGTGCGGGTTGCACACACGGCAGCAGTCGCGGGGGACGCGGACTGCCTGCAATGTGGTCGGATGGGCCACAGCCTGCTGCACTGCAGGGACTGGCAGAGACTGCCAGTACAAGATCGGCGCCGCATGGCAAAGCGGCATGAACTTTGCTTTTATTGTTTGGGCGGTCACTATGCACGTGACTGTCCCAGTGCCATACCATGCAGTGCATGCCGTGGGCGGCACCACGCGATGCTCTGCATGAACCGGAACGGGGATGGCCCCCGGATGTTGAGGCAGGGGTCCCCTATGGGCGGGGGCGCTCCTGCGCGAAGCCCTCCACCATCGGACGGAGGACGCGGCTTCGCTCGTCGCACCCCCTCGGGAGGGGTCGCGTACCTGCGCGGGTCTTGGCGGACCGGGACCACGCGCCCCAAGGTCATGGCCAGTATGTGGCTGGCCAGGCCCCAGATAGGGCCCCCATGGGCGGGGGCCCTAGATCGGACGTGAGAGTGGGGACACCCCCCTCCACGCGGGTTACCACTACCCACCACATGCAGCCGCAGCGGTTTTCTCCGCCGCTGCACGAGTACCCACGGCTGGAGTACCACCCGCCGTACCATATGTATGGCCGGGCCGCGGGTTATGCCCCCCATCAGATGGGGATGTGCACTCGCCCGCCATATTATCCGGGTCAGTGGCGCGCCCCTGGTTTGGAGAGAGTGGGGAGCCCGTAACTAGCTTGCTCCCTTGCTGGGACAGAGCCGCGGACGGTTCTGCTCCCTACCGCGGTGGTCCGCGTATGGGGTCGTGGGGGGGAAGCCATTAATTTGAGAGCTCTGTTGGACTCAGGGGCTCAAAGCAGTTTTGTTACCACTCGAGTGGCACGCCAGTTAGGTTTAGTCGTGGAAGACTCGCCTGTGCCACTTCTTGGAGTTGGTGGCATACAAGTGAAGTGTCTGACGGGCCAGACACTTGTCACCTTTTCTTCGCTGAAGTCCTCCACAATGAGGATCACGACTTCGGCTATGGTAATGGATACCATTGCGGGTTGGCACCCCTCGACAGACATACCGCCGGGTGTGTTGTCTTTGGTTTCGGAGTCTGGATTTGGCCGACCCCTTTGTCTTTCATCCCGGCCCAGTGGACTTGCTCCTGGGCTCGGACGTATTGGGTTGGATTTTGTTGGGTACACAGAAGGCTCTGGGTTCGTCTTCACTGATGGCAGTGTCTACGATTTTTGGTTTTGCCCTGATGGGCCCTGTGTTTGATAATGGCACCGCGGAGGAGCCACCGGTTGTCGCATCTGCGTCCTTGGCCAAGACCATGCAAAGGTTTTGGGAGGTGGAGGAGCCACCTATGAGTTCCAGGATGGATCCGGAACACGCTGAGTGCGAAGCCCTTTTTCGATCGACCACGGAGAGGTTGCCCTCCGGTCGGTTTGTAACTAGGTTACCCTTTGTTGCCTCTCGTCCTAGCCTAGGGCAAAGTAGGGCGCTTGCGGAGAAACGACTGCTGTCCATGGAGCGACGCATGCAGCGTGACCACGTACTTCGCGATAAATATATTGAATTTATGCGCGAGTACGAGGATTTGGGTCACATGTCTCCGGCTCGAGTTGATTGGAGCTCAACTGAGCATTATTTTTGCCCCACCACGCGGTGGTGAAGGCCTCAACGGGCAAGTTGCGGACTGTCTTTGATGGAGTCCGCACCCACTTCGAACGGAGTTTCGTTGAATCTATGTTTGCATTCAGGTCCCAAATTGCATAGGGACATAATTGACATCATCTTGAACTTTAGAAGACATCAAGTGGTTTTTGGTGCGGACATCCGGATGATGTTCCGCCAGACAGTCATACATCCTGAGGACAGGCGATTCCAGTTGATACTCTGGCGTGAGCGCCCTGAGGATCCTGTGACGGTGTATGAACTCAATACAAACACCTATGGTTTGAAATCTAGTCCCTATATCGCCATCAGATCATTGCTTGAATTGGCAGAGCGGGAACGGATCCGCTTTCCCCGTGGGGCTTCCGTGCTGTCACGTGACTTGTATGTTGATGACGTGTGCACCGGAGCCCAAAGTATTGAGGAGGCCCTCCTACTGCAGGATGAATTGATTGAAATATTGAAGACAGGTGGCTACGAGCTACGTAAGTGGTTGTCTAATGAGCCTAAAGTTCTAGAAGGGATCCCGGAGGATCACCAACAGAACCCTCACCTGTTTAAGGATGTGGATGATCCCAACAGGATAGCGGTGCTGGGCATGCAGTACCAGCCGCTAACCGATATTTTCACATTCCAAGTGGACTTGGAAATACCAAAAGTCTGGACTAAGAGAACGGTGTTGTCCGTAATAGCCCGTATGTTTGATCCAAGCGGTTGGATCAGTCCAGTGATATTCTCTGCAAAGTGTCTTCTTCAGAGACTTTGGACTTTGGGCGTCTCGTGGGACGAGCCGCTGTTTGGCTCTCCATTGGATGATTGGCTCGAGTTGTTTTCATCGATTAAGGAAGTCAATCGGATTGCCTTGCCTCGTCGAATATTGCCCCCCGGGAAATATCGAGCCAGCCTGCATGGCTTTTGTGACGCGTCGGAGCGAGGCTACGCCGCGTCAGTCTATATGCGGACAGTTGACGCCGATGGCCGGGTCAATGTCTCGCTTTTGTTAGGGAAGAGCAAGGTCGCCCCCATCAGGACTAGGCTGACTATTCCCAAGCTTGAGTTGAGTGGAGCTCACCTTCTCTCTAAATTGTTGCATCACGTTGCCAGTGAGCTGGCGGCCACGGTCGAGATACGGGACATCTTCGCCTGGTAGGATAGCCAGGTCGCGCTTGCATGGTTGCGCGCGGCCCCACATACCTTGGAGGTTTTTGTGGGAAATCGGGTTTCCCAAATCCAGAATATCGGAATTGATATAACATGGAGACATGTGCCGGGAGAGCTTAACCCAGCGGACTGTGCTTCCCGAGGTTGTACGGCACCAGAATTGGTGTCACACCCGCTCTGGTGGGGTCCAGAGTGGCTGATGGGATCAGAAACTTCTTGGCCTGTCTGTCAGACAGATGTTACTTCTTTGAGTTTGACTGGGCTCCGTGTACATGCTGTAGTCGCTGAGACGACGTCGGAACCGGATTGGCTACTTGCTCGGTATAGCAGCTTGGATAAGCTTCTGGGTGTCACCAGTTGGATTAAGCGTTTCATACATAATTATAGAAACCCACAGGCAAAGCGGTTGGAGCCGATTGCAGGTGCAGAAGAGCGCCGGAGCGCATTGTTGCATTGGGTCCGTGTCGTGCAGACCGGACGGTTTGAGTCAGAGCTTCAGATTTTGCGCGACGGACGCGCTAAATTGAAGGGCGCGGTCGCTCGTTTGAACCCGTACATCGACTCGGATGGGCTTCTTCGGGTTGGAGGCAGGCTCCGGAAGGCGGATCTTCCATATGAGACTCGCCATCCTCTGTTGTTGCCCAAGGGCGGACCCTTGGTGCAGCTTTTGGTGTCTGATCGACACATTCGTAACGCCCATGCTGGGTGCAATGCTTTGTTGGCTATTTTGCAACGCGAATTTTGGATATTGTCTGCCCGAAAAGCAATCCGTAGTGTTCTGTTTCGATGTATTACATGTTATAGGTTGAAGGCATCCACGATGCAACCACAGATGGGTGATTTGCCCGTTGATCGAATTCGACCTTCGAGGCCGTTTGACGGCGTTGGAACCGATTTTGCCGGTCCCTTTTCGATCAAGGCTTCTCCCTTTCGTAATGCCCGTATTGTAAAGGGCTATTTGTGTGTATTTGTTTGTTTGGCCACCAAGGCTGTCCATTTGGAGGTGGTATCGGCTCTGACTACGGAGGCCTTCGTCGCCGCGTTGGATCGCTTTGTTTCGCGTCGAGGTCTACCTTCCCTTATTAGGTCTGATAATGGCACAAACTATAAAGGAACTGTAAATTATCTTAAGGATGTTTCCGTGTTTATTGATAAAAATTGTACTAGTTTAAGTCAAATTGCTGCCCAAAGGGGAATAACCTGGAAATTTAGTCCCCAAGTTGCCCCCATTGGGGAGGGATTTTTGAAGCGGCTGTGAAATCCGCAAAGACCCACCTCCGCCGCATTATCGGAGAAACGGCTCTAACTTTTGAAGAGCTGGCCACAGTGTTTTGTAAAGTTGAGGCGGTCCTCAACTCTCGTCCTCTCTGTCCGCTATCTCCAGATCCAAATGACTTGGAAGCTCTCACCCCTGGTCATTTTTTGGTGGGAGGGCCGTTGAATGCCCTGCCCGAATACCCGTGGAAGGATGAACGCGTATATCGGTTGTCGCGTTTTCAAATGTTGCAGCAAATGAGCCAGGACTTTTGGCGTCGCTGGTCGCTTGAATATTTGCATTTGCTGCAGCAAAGAGTGAAGTGGACAGACAGGACTGAGCCTCCCAGGGAGGGTGATTTAGTATTGTTAAAAGAGGCAAATTTGCCCTCATTGCTTTGGCGACGAGCTCGCATATTACGTTTGATTCTTGGCGGAGATGGCACTCCGCGTGTGGCTGAGGTGTTGGTCGACGGTTCGATTTTAAGGAGAGGTGTGACCTCTCTCGCCCGCCTTCCCGTAGAGTAAGCTAGCGGTCTGCTTCTCAGACCGGGACGGGGGGATGTTTGTAATATATTGGGTAAAACTAAACGCAGGCGTTTCGCATTGCTGCCGCCAGAGGGCGTTCGGGGTTTTCACTCTGCTAGCGTGGAATGGCTCGCGGACGGTCGCCATTGCTATGCGATATCGGTTTGATTTTTAATACGCGAGAGGGCCCGCGTTCTTTGATTGCTAATTAACTTGAGTTGTATTTGTGAATTTCCTGTTTGTTAAATAACTATTGAACTTTGTGTTTGTGTACCCGTCATTGTGACTTTCTCCTGTGGGATGTGACGCGTGGCTGCTCGCTCACATCTACCTGTTGCCGAGCCGATTTCGGGAAGAAATCTATTTATTTGTCCTGGGGAATTGAGATCTCAAGGGTTAGGTAGGGTGATTAGGAATTCCCCCTTCCCGAAGATACTCAAGTTTGGATCCGAAGAGAAAGAAGATTTAGCTTGGTAAGTGTTTTTTAAGTGTAATTAATTTATAGGTTAGGTTATCATATAGGGCCCTGTAGCTCCCTTCATAAGCTACGGTGGTAGCAGACTGCGTTAAGTTATTTAGGTTTTAGTCGGGCAAACGTGGTGCCGCGTGGAGATTTCTTCCCGGTACTTATTTTTTACCGGTGGTTTTTTCCCGGTGAAGTTCCGGTACAGGATTCTTCCCGCCGCTTCGTTTGTCCGGATTCGCTCTGCGCACATTTTCTGGCAGCAGAGCGTAGTTGCTCTGCACATATAGTTCACCACAGAGGAAAAAGTTGTTATAAACAAATCCCTTTAACTTTGTAAAGCGACGAAGTTCTTTTTTTTTTCAGGGTGAAGCGTTACTCATTATTATACATAATGTATTTTTTTATTATTATTACTATGTGTGGACGCCAGCGCGAGCACCAGACGGGTGATCAGTCCACTTATGCTGGGACCATTTCACCCAATTCCCCGAGACCCGTATAGGGTTTTGAGTTACCTGGTAACTCACGTTGGTGGCGACCCATTGAATCTACCTGTTACTTTGCAGAATTTTAACATCTGCCCTATTGTAATACTATAATGTAATTTAGTAATACAAAATATTGTAATCTTACATGCCCTTAGTTTATTAAACTCATTCCTATATCTTATCGCTAAAACGAATGACAGCCCTATTATTATCATATTATTAAGTAATTTATTTGTATTGTTTGATTACTTGTTTTCAATCCAATTAGCTGCTATATTCTTGTATTGGTTATCCATTATTCCTCTAGTAATATAAGTTATATATATTTTCTACCTGTGGAATATTCAAACTTTTTAATTTATTATTTGAAAGAACGGCAATGAGCCAATATCATATCTTGCCTGGAGTCTTTGTACCACATGACCCATGTATGACCGTTCTTATCGGAGTGACGAAACAGCACAAAGAAGGTGTTTTGAAAGCAAGGTGGCTCTAGTATTGAGAATTAATGAGTTGGTCAAGGTCGATCTCGGCGAACGTACTACGACCAGATTGCGGACCTCAAAAAGGGAGATATTAACCCATGCATGCATAGCTGGCGAGCATGTATAAGAAGAGTGACAAGTGCAGAGGAAGCGAGAGAGAGTTGTAAGGATTGTAGCAAGTGGAAATCGCTAGTCTCTGCCTACCCCCACGGGAAAAAGACGTGATAAAATACTTGTATGTATGTAAAAGAATGAATGTAAAAGAAATTAATATGAGAATGACCATATCTCTTACTCTGGTACGATCTGATTCGTTATTGCCTGCTGGGAGATAAGGGGTCAACTATAATAAGATGCCTCTTGCTTAGTGTTACATCACAAAAAAATTCCAATCGAATATCACTCTGTTACTGAAACTGACCAAGTTATGTATGGTCACGTGGAGTCAATAATCATGTTTGTGTTTGTCGCGCTAACGTAAGCTTTGTTATTTATTATAATATTATGTTACATATCTTCTACATATATTCTATATATACCTAATTGTTGGAGGATGAATTTTATTTATGGTTCTTTGTGAATACTGGTGGAAAAAGGTTTGTCATTTAAAAAAAGAAACAAATAGGTATTTGATTGGTATTATGTCAGTAGTCGGTCCTGATCAGATTTTATACGAGTGACAATGTGTTTGTAAGAGATATATAGTGAATTAAATAATGTAATGAAGTAATTCAAGCAGTTATAATATGGATTAATAAGAAGACAACCTGCCCACCATCAATACTAATAATTTATTGTTCATAATTTTAACTAAACCATTATAGTGAATAACTCCATCTATTTCTGGGTGAAATAATTCAAGGGAATCAGGGATAGACAAGTCGCCATTCGTACCAATCCAGGATATTCTCGGGCCATTTTTTAGAGAACGTTTAACGGCTTCCCGCCATCTTTTCCTTGGTAAAAGTTGGCTAATTGTTTCAATTTTTCTAGACTATTACAATATACATGTACAGAAATTACAGCTCCCGTCTCGGGTCTTGCACTTTGTATCTTATTTATTGTCGTGTGGAGTTTTCTTACGAGACACAATATTGTAATTTTTGGTGATAAATTGTCCGTTAGATTAACAATAAAAAAGACGTTTTTCGCGTGCTTTAATTTTGAAACTACCTCAACAAATAAACAAATACAAAGTTATACCACAGAAAAATAAATGTTGATCCACGATTGGCGCGTGTCGAATGAGTAAAACATGCTTACAAGAACAATGCAAACGTCAATAACAATGCCCCCATTGTATCTTATTATGACGCAGATGTATGCAATTATTTGGAATTTATCGGCTAATTATTCCCAATTTTTTCCACTCTTGTATTACCTTCTAATGATACGCGAGACTCATTACGCCTGAATAGGAGACGTTCTTATAATGTAGAGTTGATCCCACGCGTGCGAAACCAACTGATAAGTGCGCTTTGGTCTCAAGTAAACTTTGGAGTTATATCTCAAAATGAGTTCAAACAACTTATTACTTTCCGATTAACCGAATTTTTCTTTCTCCTGAACAAGAAGTTTCCAAAACAAAGAAATACTGTACTAAACCACAGACTAAACTACAGATACTAAACTAAACAAAAAAGAGTACAAACAATAATGGACTTGACCTCTTTTTAAGTAGGTTCGTACTTACATAGATACTTCATATAGATATATATATGTATCCAGTTAAATAAACAAATCATAATTATTAGAATTTCTTAAATAATAAAAGTTTTTCTTGATGATTCGTAATAACTCTTATTTTTGCCGGGGGTTAAAGATGCGCCTTTGTCAAAGAAACCTTTGTTTAAAAGTGCAAGTCAAAGATCTTGCGCCAAAAATACCTAAAGTCTTTGCCTCGACAAGAACGATCGAAAATAAATTATAAACACTGACTATAGTTACCGTTTATTCACGTTTGTTTAATTTTTTTTTTAAATACACTAATATTTTGAAAAGTTGTGATAGAAAAGGTAATAATTACCTTATTTCACTATACTAATAAAACAGTCCAATACGTTTTTTTGTTTCGACGATACGCGTGTAGTCGTGAAGGAAGAAAACGCGAGAAAATGAAGCTTCGTTGACACGCGTCCGGCCGCGCGCTGTGTTGCTTCGTCACTGACAACGAAAATAGCTGATATCGGAAGCATGGCCGATACGAACAGCCAGCTCTGGGAAACTAAAAACATCATTATGTTGTGATAATCGACAGTGGAAGTCAGTTTAGCATGACGAAATTCATCTTGCTTCCAAGCGGGATATAATAAAAACACAAAAAACATTACATGTTTATAACGTACTTACCTAACTCTATGGTTTATACCTAACTGTTTAACATTTTTATCAGATCGACATATTTATTCGGTGTCTTTATTTTTTAATTAGCCTATGTGCAAACAAACAAAAACCCAGCCCGGATTTTTCACGGGGATTCTTATCACTATATCTGAATCTCCATTTCACCAATACACTATTGAACTATAAATGAGTCTCACGACTTATGGCTCTGTCAACCCCGTAAGCGATAAAGACGTACTGTATCTAAGTGCAAAACAAAGGCCTCCCTTCTAACTCGCCATTCGTCTTTGTCCGGTGGGTGTCTTATAAATATACAAAATTTTATTTCCCTATCTCTGTATTTAAAGGTTTAGGGAAGTAGACGAAAATAGAACGGAATATTGTGTTTACATATATTTCTTGTTTATTTTACCAAGGAACTTTTAGCAAAATAAACAATGAAATATGTTGCATGCTTGAGTAAACACTTGGATTACATTTTACAGAATTCTTACTAGATGTTTTAAAATATATCAAATATATTTTGGAAATTAATTAATTTCAGTAGGTAATGCTATTTAGTTTCCCTATGTTTGCTGTGCCTTTACAGGGTATCACTTGTACGTACATATTGTTTTTTATTTTATTTTATTTTATTGAATAGTAGGCAAACGAGCATGCGGGTTGCCTGATGGTAAGCAATCACCGCAGTTCATAGACACCAATGACCCTAAGAAGGTCACTGATGCTTGCCGACTTTTTGAGAAAGCGATAGGCTCTTTTCTTGAAGGCCCCAATGTCGAACCTATTTGGGAACACCGCTGAGGGAAGTTTATTCCATATTTTAGTATATTAGTTTTTATTTTTTTGTATATTAGTTTTTATTTTTTAAACTCGTGACTTGCAATATAATCTGAAAATCTGGAAGATTTGGTTATAAATGTTTGGCAGCTGCTTGGCACTCATGCGTTTTTAAATCATTTAAAAGTCACTTTGCGGTAAATGATACTTTGCTAACCTTTTGTCTTGATGCTAAATAAATTGGCTACTTTGTATCTATCTACCAAATATAGCCCTGCTTCCGTGAAAATGTAGGATTTCTGAAGCAGGGCCAAGTTGCACTGTTGCACACAGTCGGCAAAATTTTATCAAAACTGTTTGGGTAACACCGTGAGACAATTTCTTTACATATAAAGATTTTTTGCCTTGCTGAATTCCCGCGGATTTTAAGAAAAACTTTGAGTAAGCGCAGACTCTACTATACTACTAGAAAATATTGAACATTTTGAAATGTAATTAAAACTGTGCAATTTATGAAATTTAATTCTAGTATTTTTATACACATATGCAGTCAAGGCAGTACATGCAATTATTATTAAAATACGCTGAAAATTACTTGTTAGATTAAAACATACTCGAGAACAACATTCCAGAAGCCACTGGCATAGCCCAGCTAGTCTTATCCAAACATTCAATTAAACTGCATTGCGTCTCTATCTAACAGCTGCTATTAATTTCTGTTAGAGTTGATCGAGTGATGATTGCCCTGACATAGTGAGGCGTGTTCACACAAACTTTACTGTGAAGTTATGAAAAAAATATGTCATAAATAGTAAACTAAATGCTATCTCTAACATAATCGTACTCGCATACGACGACATTGGGTACTTTAGAACTACCATAAATCGGCATTTCATACTTCGTTCTTATAAACTTTAGCACATACCTACTTTAGAACAAGCGTACATAGAGAGTTTGTACTTGGACATTCAGTAGCGGGGTCTAAATAAACAAAGTAGTACCTCCAACATATGCTCTTATTGTTTTAGGACAAGGGGCAGATAGGTCGTACTTATCACATTTTAGTTCCTGGATCTAACATATCCTCGGTTCCATTATATTGCTTGTAATTTAAAAAAGCTATGGAAAGGTATAGATTTATCTATCGTCATTTGCATCATAGATTTAGAATATACTGACGTTAAAACACATTAGTAAACAAAGTTGAAGTTACGAAAATATCGATACCAGTAACTCTTTATAAAATCGCATATGATACGTGCATTAAAGCGCCAGAATAGGTGCCTTTTAAAAATATTTTACTTTATGTTAATGTGCTTAATAATTTTTTTTAAATACGAGTATTCATGTTTTCCCTTAACCGACTATATAAAAATACAAGTCTTATGCATATTGTATATAAAACTATCACGTGATTGTTCACATAATACAACGTGCAGATAATTTCAATTTACAAACGTTGTTTGACTTTGCGCGCCAAGTTAATTTCAGTATTTGAGCAAATATATCACGAGTTGACGTTTGGCAAATTTATTAAACACTGCAAATTAGATTACACTGCTGGTTTGGTAAACATGTGATATATGTGGACTGTTTTGATACAATGTGACTGATTAGGGCTAAACATATTAACATAGTCTTTCAATACTATGTGTTACTGTAGAGTTTAATGAATTACGGGCTATCACCTTTACCGAGACCACAGAATAAATATAAATAAGTACTACGTAGTACGTATGCCGAGACGCAACCGTTCCCGAAAAAACCATTAACTTTAAGTTTTGGTAAACTACTAACCAATTGTTTTTGCTATGACATACATTTCTAATAATATTCATACAATTACAGTATTGTATATCTTCAATTGCAATCGACCTGGGCTGTGCTGACTGGGCTGTGCTACAGTCTCTCCAACGGTGCCAAATTGACTATCGATATATCGAAGCGCTGAAGTGTTTGTACGAAAACGCCACCATGTCGGTCCGTCTCCAGGATCAAGGCTCCAAACCTATCCAGTTGCAGCGAGGGGTGAGACAGGGAGACGTGATATCTCCGAAACTGTTCACCGCCGCCCTGGAAGATGTTTTCAAGCTTCTGGACTGGAGCGGACTCGGTATCAATATCAACGGCGAGTACATCACTCACCTTCGATTTGCTGACGACATCGTAGTCATGGCTGAGACCTTGGAAGACCTAGGCACAATGCTCGATGGCCTCTGTAGAGCCTCTCAACAAGTGGGTCTAAAAATGAACATGGACAAGACGAAAATTATGTTTAATATCCGTGTCGCACCCACTCCTCTGAAGGTTGGAGACTCTACACTCGAAGTTGTTGACAATTTATGTATACCTGGGACAAACAGTTCAGTTAGGTAAGTCCAACTTCGAGAAAGAGGTCAGCCGTCGAATCCAACTCGGCTGGGCAGCGTTCGGGAAGCTTCGCGATATCTTCTCGTCCAAAATACCGCAGTGTCTCAAGACTAAGGTCTTTGACCAGTGTGTGTTGCCAGTAATGACATACGGAACTGAGACGTGGTCGCTTACTATGGGCCTCATAAGAAGGCTCAAGGTCACCCAAAGGGCGATGGAGCGCGCTATGCTCGGAGTTTCCCTGCGTGATCGAATCAGAAATGAGGAGATCCGTAGGAGAACTAAAGTAACCGACATAGCCCGCAAAATCGCGAAACTTAAGTGGCAGTGGGCGGGGCACATAGCTCGTAGAACAGATAGCCGTTGGGGCAGAAAAGTTCTCGAGTGGCGACCACGAACCGGAAAACGTAGTGTTGGCAGGCCTCCCACTCGGTGGACCGACGACCTGGTGAAGGTCGCGGGATGCGCATGGATGCGGGCAGCGCAGGACCGGTCGTTGTGGAAATCCTTGGGGAAGGCCTTTGTCCAGCAGTGGACGTCTTTCGGCTGAGAGAAGATATCTTCAATTAGCAGCAAGGATGCTTCATCAGATAAGTTGCAATTTACATAATAAAATAATCAGGTAGGTACATTATAAGCAATCCTGTTTGTGTGAATATGGTTTGAAGTGTGGGCCCATTTCGATGGTCATTTGTTCGATTAGTGATAGCGGGTTTAGGTCAACTGGTCGCTGACACTGTGATGAGGTCGTGTGCAGATTTGTGAACCTTATTCCTGAGATATCATATCAAATATTCAAATTTTCAAAATATTGTTTTACACATGTTTCGACGCTAGTGAATTTTAGTCATGAAATTGATTATACTAGCTATACTTACTTAAGAAAAAATACGTGTAGGTATAGTAGGTATATGTATTAGCAGATAGTCCCATTTGGTTGGTAAAAAGCTAAATTAAGGCCTTGGCCCTGAAGCCCTTACTCACAAGAAGGGAAAGGAAAAATATCCCAACATACTTTGATTTCTTGTGTTTCCATTTTTGCCGGAATATTCCTGAACATAAATAAATTTCTTTACGAGTTTATTTGGTACCATTCCAGATTTTATGCATTGCTCACCGGCCTGTGGGAAATGTTTCCAATTTATTTAGCACAGATTAAGAATGATAAGTATTCGATTTATTTATTTTATTTAAAGGCCGGCACCACTCCGGTAATACCCTGGTGTTGCAGTTGTCCTTGGGCAGTAGTGATCGCTTACCATCAGGTGACTCACCGTCACAGAGCGGCAAAGGAGCATCGTTTGCCGCTCTATATATTTAAAAAAACAATTGAAACCTCCCGGATTGCGGAAGGAGTTTCCTTGCCATTGCCAGGTAGGTAAAAATTGTAGCAGATTAACTTAGTTCCCGGTAAATGTTTTTTTTTGTAAGTAATTTTGTCTGATTGAGAAACAAAAAAAATATCGTTTATGTATCGGAAAAAAACACTATAAAATATTTCCGATTCATCCACATGAACGATATATAAAACTATATATATATAAGGTAAGTACAGTAATTAGTAAATTAAGAAACGTACTGATGGTACTAAATCTATTAAATTTATAAAAAAATGTCAACTGGAACAATTAGTTTAACACCAAGTAAGCTCATTACAAGTTATCAATATGCGCATTGCCAGCTGGTGTCTGAATCATGCGGACTTTGTATCTAATTGTGTCATAATCAGTATGTAGTGTGCTGGTGTTAATATAAATGAATTTGGGAAGGTTGTGTGCTGTTGATCGTACCTATATGGCTCAGTCAATGATCTGTGGTTGTTTTTATTGTATGTTGTTAACGTAGTTAAGTTTTACATCCTAACAGGATTGTTTTTAAAAAACACTATTTACTTTAAATGGATAAAATTTAATAACTGAATTTAATACATTACAGAAAAATGAGTTTTACTAGATTAAAGTAAATACTAAATAACCTAGATGTTAGATCAAGGCATGGAGCCAGTTGTAGGTCGGATACGATAAGTGCCATGTATCTGATTTAACTATATATTATTATCATTGTTCTATTGTGGGCAATCGCGGCGATATTGCAATAAACAGTAAATTCATGGGAAGCTTCCTTGTGTGCTAAGAATTGTTTTTTATTTACGTTAGACATTCTATATGGCTCAAAAGTCAATGATCTGTGGTTTGTTTTAATTTGCTATAAAAATGGGTGATTGACATTCCATAACAACGTGTTACGTATAGGAACCCCTACATTTAGCGAACTAATACCATTATGAAACACCTTTCCGAAACCGAATTGCGAAACTGCAGAATCAGCGACATTTGGACCACGGTGAGAACATCGAGTATCTTCGGCCGTCTTATTTCAATCGTCAAAGATTACGGTCGCGTAGATTTAATTTATTTTTATTATTTTGTAATCAATCGGGATTATTAAATCTATATCTATACTTGTAGTTTTTTTAAAAACAGTCCTCCTGCGGCTGGTATCGTATCTAACGTCGTTTTCGGCGGGGGCGCGGTGGGTGTTTATAATGACCATTCTTTTTTAACAGTTGAAGAGTTTTTGAATGTGCTAATTCCGGATGAAATCGTTTTGGAAAATGCTTTTGCATTTGACAGTCCAATTAAATTATTGAGATTGACAGAGCCCGCAGTATTGTCAATAATATAGGCAAATCTATCTTTATTGTCATAATTATTAAAAAATATAAAAACACGACTGACAACTCACATAGACTATGTTGTCACTCGGAGGAATGCAAGGAATCTAGAAATACCTCTCACATCAAAATACTAAACATACATGAACCCTGAAAAACATAACACTCCTTTTTGGTCAGTCGAGTAAAAAGAGCAAATGTTAGTAACTGTCTCCGTGGTCTGTAAGGCCTAGATGTTCGTATTTGTTACCCAGAGGTCGTAGGTTCGAATCCCACGAGAAAGTCATCTCGTTTGAAGCTGGATGTCTATTCGTAAATATAATTCCCGTGCTTCAGATGGTTGTTATAAACTCTGACACCATTGTGGGTTCATCGACCTCATATTTCTACTTAGTAAGAATAGAAAAAGAGGACCACAAGTAAGGGCCTGTAGTATAATAGCTCTTTTATTTGTGTACAAGCAAAGCAATTGAGTTGTCCAATGAATGAACCGGAGAAAGCCTGATGTTCATCGAACCAATTTTGAACCAATTGAGCGCATTAAACAACGCATCTTCATTTATACGGGTGTCATAGGTACCTCTTTATTTTGTAGGGTTACCAGTTACCACTGCTATAGCTGGGTATTGTATGTAATCGCTTGTATGTAATGTACGTACAGCCACATGCATGTGAAGTAACCCTACATACGGCAGAAATGGCGGCGAATCTGAAATGGATTTTGATAGATTGATGTTGACTGTATTTCAAACTGTCGTCGTAAACTATTATATTATCTTCGGCTTTATTTTCTGTTATGGTCCATAAACTTTAACAATTGTCATAAGTTTAACAACAGCCAGCCATGTTGAATTTTAAGCGTCATCCAATATATTTACATTTTATTTCACCACACAAATTTCATCACCATTTAGTATTAGAGTCGAGTCATATTGTGCCAACCCATATCCCACTGAAAAGAATAATGCTACTTATGGGATACGTACTCATTTGTAATTAAGTATGAAATATTGATTTTTCCATAAGTAGAACAATACTTTACTAGGTACGTAATTCCTTACCGCACAGGAATCCGTATATCGTTGTGGATAACATGTAAGTAAAACGATTTATCGATGAGCTTTTCTAGTAGAATGTGTTGTAAATAGCCTTTGAAAATTGGTATTTTCCATATTATTTATCCAAAATTTTCTGAACGGATTTGTATGCAATTTGGTATACAGGTAGAAAAATACCAGGAATAGCACATAGGGTAAAATTCCCACGGTAGCGGAGCCCTGGAGGTAGCTCGTATCAATTCAAAACGTACATTCAAGAAAAAAACTACAGAACATCATCAGCTCCTATATAGTAGGTAGTCTGATTGATTGTTGAAGTTGTTATGGTTATTGTGAGATCGTGTAAACGTTGTGTAAAGTGATGTTTCACTCGAGATTCGCGTTCATCCCTACGTGAGGAGGGAGGATTGGCATGAAACAGGATTATTGGCGGGTGGCTGGTCACATTTCGTGTCATAACACAGCGAGTGAAAGGCGCGATGTTAAATCAATTCGGTGATTATCGGACTAATATTTGTTTTCATTTCCATTTTAAGGGCTGTTTGTAATTTTTTTTAACAATATTGACGCTGAAGTGAATAAAACTTGTTTGAAAATTAAGTAAAATGTGGCGTAATTCGTTTTAGAAGCAAAATGATTTCTCTGTTTTCCTAAAATGAAACGAATATTTTAATTTAATTGACTATTACTGCAATCAAATAAATAAATTAAAACCGTACTGGTGCCGTATCAGATAAATCTTACAAGGGTAAAAAACACGACTGATAACTCACATTGCCTATGTCACTTGGAGGAATGCAAGGAATCCAAAAATACCTCTCACATCAAAATCTGTTAAGCCGTTCAGGACTTATGCTTGAATAAATAAACTTACATATATACAAACATTATTATATATTTTATGTTACTCTTATTTTTGTCCCTTTAATCCCTTTATTAGACCCACTTAAGTTTTCTGTTTACCCCAAAGGTCGACTGTTAGATAATGCTTCTGCATTAAGTCCACCTATTATGCCATACATTATTTGTACAATAAAGGTTAAATATATAAATAAAATATACATAAATCCTAAAAAATAACACTCTTTTTTTGGTTACCTGTGTAAAAAAATAATACACATAAACAACAAAGCCCATTAGCAAAAAAGATTTTCCGACTAAAACACACTGACATATAATGAAAAGTAGGTATCACGTTGTGGCTATTTCCAAAGAAAGGAAGCTGTACAAGTGGTGAATAACATTAACGTCGCGGATCGCAGACACAAAGGTGCATGTTTGTGTGACGCAGTGCAGCTCGTGCACACTGCAGTTTTATAATATTTTCATTGAAATTTCACCTTTAGTTGATACGCCCGAATCGCGACTAACTTGTTTAACAAGCTAATTATTAAAAAATAAAAAACACGACAGACAACTCACATAGCCATGTCACTCGGATAAATGAAAGGAATCTAAAAGTACCGCTCACATCAAAATCTGTTAAGCTGTCTGTTAAGCTGTTCAGGACTTACGGTGGAATAAAGACACTTACATACATATGTGAACTCTGGAAACATAACACTCCTTTTTTGGTCAGTCATGTAAAAAAGTCGTCGAGACGCCCGAAACTTTGCCGGAATGATAAATACCTAGATATCGTTAGTCAGTTGATTCTTATTCTTATTGCAATATTATGTTTAGTCTAAAATTCATCTAAAATGATTAATCTAGGTAATTACCTACAGTTGATTATAATTCTTTTTTTTTGTTACCATTTTCAAGGCTATTTAATAAAAAAGGGAAAATAGAAAAACAAACAATTACTCGTATATCGTGTGCGTTATTGCCATCGCTGGAAATTGGCTGGTAGCTATTTTCATTTCGTTCGAAGGTCGCCTTTATTTTCTATCTCATCAATCACCAGTTCGGCGGAGTGGATAAATAACTTTATCGAATATGTTTGATTAAAAATAAATAAAACTTACAAAATTTGATTATTGTGCTTGAGGCCAAAACAATGGAATACTATGGTTCTTACCATAGATTCATAGTATTCCCATATTTGCATTGATTCCAAGATTGAAATTAACCGTAGTAGACGGGGCTGTGAATTTTCAGTTGTATGGAGGTGGTCACATTAAATCCTACGTTGGGGATTTTTATAAATTACATAGATTATGATATTACAACTGCAAATTTAAGTAGTCACCAAAAATCACCTCCGCCATTTTTTTAAACGCCATTATGACTCATATTGTTATAACTCTCAAACAAAAGAAAATTAATTTGTCGGAAAAAAAAAAATTAAATGTCTGTAAATTAACCTATTTGTCTGTAATCACCACATACTCCCTGCAACGTCTATTTGTCAATCTGAATTAACGATTAAAGCCGGGGGCTAACGGTCTATAAATATTATTTTACCAATGATAAATAAAAAAGTGAAATATGAATGAAACGCTTCTAAAATTCTTTCTTTCTTCTAGAGTGAGTTAAAACAAAAAAAATTGTGGTAGAATCTAATACTGGTGTCAGATCTTTTTAAATCGTCTAAAGGCACCTGACATGATAAACAACACTCCTGTCTGACATATCATAACTGTTTTTTTTTTATAGAATAGTAGGCAAACGAGCATGCGGGTTGCCTGATGGTAAGCAATCACCGCAGTAATTTAAAATAATGAAAGTTTCACCTTGTGAGGACAGTATTAACAAAAAACGAGTCTAGATTCAAACAAAATTAAAGCGAGTCATCCAGTATATCGGACGTGCCTCACCGTTGAATACACCTTCCACTATAAACACAATACGTAACTATTACCAGACGCGCCCTGTACAAAAGTTCCGCTCCATCCCTCATCCTGACAGGGACAATCCTTTGAAAAGCGGGGGAGATGAAGTTGTTAAGCAGAAATAAATCGTGTCTAGACAGGTTTTAGTAGAGATTCATTGTAACTTGTAATTGCATAGGAGATATATACTCTTATATAGTAAAGGCTTGAAGCGTTTGTGGAGTGAGCGGCTTTTATAAGGAAACTCATTGTATTTATAATTCTGATTGTATTTAGTGAAAGATGGCCTTAATGGCGTAAAGGTGAATTCCTTGACCCTAAACCACGAGGTCTCGGCTTTGGTGGTGACGGGTAGAGTTGGAAAATGATTGTGTTGTTATTAAATTGGACTATTATTACAAGACAAATAAATAAAAGATAAATAATATCATTCATAAGAAGATAAGAAGCCAAGATGGAGAGTTGTATCTATATATTCGCATTACTTATTTACGTTATGTTTTCCTATGTAGAGTAACTCTAGTTGAAGGACAATATGTGGACTATGTAGAGTGATATAGGTATACTTGCTCTATGTAATGTACCGACTTCCTATTTCTTGTCTACGTCTGCTCTACACGTTTCCTGTGGACTTATTATTATACCTATTTCATCTACTTGGCATTTTTTCCACCGTGGTCATATAGAAAAATACCAATATTATAAATGCGAAAGTTTGGACGTGAGTTTAAGAGTATGTTAGTTACTCAATCACGCAAAATCTACTAGACGTATTTCGATGGAATTTGGTATACGGGTAGATAAATACTGGGAATAGCAAATAGGGTACTTTTTATCTCGAAATTCCCACGGGAGCGAAGCCCCAGGGCGCGGTTAGTGTAGATATATTTTAACGTGTAGTCGTGTCTTCCTAATGTCGTGCTTGCCACTAGGCCAAGGTACAGCTAAAATTAAAGATCGCCAGTTTGTAGGACATCGGACACACTCGATTATATGTTTTTATTATACATATTTGTGTTGCTTGTTTCCATAGTTTTCAGTTGGAAAATTATTTGAAACACCAGATCCAATGAATTAGGATTGTGGGTATAGAATAACATTAATAGATAAATATTGATAGCGACGTAATTATTTAATCCCAATCCTGAATCTATGATTACAACTAGTTAATTGTTAAAACATTTTATTTTAATGATTGCATTAACGAACTGGAAAGAGCGCATTTTTTAAATATTGTAGAAAAAGTTCCCATATCAGTATGTTACTTAAATATGTCATAATATTTCGATTTCTCACATATAACTTACCTTGTACTGGTGTCATTAAAGTTTTCGAAGTACCAGAACCCTTGATTGCTTTTAAACATCCAACACGGAATCAATAAACACCTTTGTTTTGGTAACATTTGATTTCCATTTTCACGTCATTATTTTGTAGTTAGAATTGTATATCACTATGTGAGGGATGTTGATTTCACTGCCATCAAAATGTTGGTATAGGAACAGGAGAAGTTATTTTGTTAAGGTTCTGGATGAAGCTATAGGTTATGTTTAGTTGCGCGGGGCGGCCACGCGCGGCGCTTCCGTCGGCCGGCAGCGGGTGACTGAATGCGTGAAAGCGGGGTTCAGCTCATTCAAAACTGAACCCTAACAACATTCCCAAAATTTCCTATTCACCCTCGCATGAAGAAATCTGTAAGAGCAAATGAGACAGTAACACGTCGATTCAGCTTGCATTCTGATTGCGGATATTACATTTCTTTATTTTATGTAGGTATGTAATTCGTTGTAAGGTTAGTTTAATTCAGTTTGGTTAAAGTTCAAGGGTATATTTATAATATGCAAACCATAAAAAAATTGTAGAGCAAGCTGTACTAATTTTTTAGGTGTTGCAATTCGCTATCGCTTCTATATCAAATACGAGTACATTTAAACGTGCGCTCAGTATTATCGCTTTGCAGTGCCATGCCATGCATGAATTGGCAGAAGTCATACGGCTATATTAATTTTATGTACTTCTACCGTGACTTCTACTGAAGAGTTCACTACCACTTCGTAAACAACACAAGTCCAATGTAATTATGGAAGATTGTCTTATTTTTCCAAATGAAAGCACTGCTATCTTTTGATTCTATTATTTTTATGATTGAGGTATCAATTTAATAAAACGTTTGGCTAGCCTTTGATCCATTTATTATCTTTATGATTTGATCATTTGACGTATCAATTCACTTGAGCGTTTGACTTTCGTGTACTAACTACTAATTCAGTTCGTATTTTAGTAGTTATTTCAGGTATATGTAGGTAGAGTAGGTACTTCAGGTAAATGTAGAGCAATTGTATGGAATTTCCAATTGCGTTTTAAAGTCAGTCGGAGGTTTACTGTATCAGTCAAATGATCGTAATTTTTGCAATAATGTTATTAAAATTCCAAAATGCATATCTCCATGTAGCGATGGAAGATATGCATAGAAACTGGATTCCAAATAGTAGGGAAAATATTTTCGAAAATTTAAAGTTATCTTTTTCTTCAAAATTAAAAAAATGCAGCTACTTTTAATTTTTACTTTTACGGCTCTGTAGAAAATAATCAAATTTATTTACATTGAATGATCAATCTAAATAAATTTGATTATTTTTTAAGTGATAGCCAAAGTCGGTGGTGGTAAACGCACAAGTTTAAATGAATATCCTTTTAATGTGAAGTTCCTGAATAATTTTAATCTGTGTGGAGGTAATATAATAACAGTCAAACACGTGCTCACGGCCGCACATTGCTTCGATCACAATGATGACGTCAGTGATATGGATGTAATATCAAGTAAGTTGGTTTTCATTCAGTTTTAGTTTTAAAGTATTCATCTTTACATTTTTCGACATACCTAGGTCTCATCGGTCCTTCATTTCATGAATTTGTATAGCTTTTCGCTGGTACTCTGACACTTTAAGAAATGGGTATATTTCTGCTGAATCTCAACCTCTCGTGATAACTCTAGGTGTCTATTATAGCAATTTTCTGATACCTCGCTCGGTTTTCATAGTCATGTCCTTCCAATTTCTTATCATCCTATCTTCATATCTTATTTTAAGCATCTTGCCTGATCCATATCTTAGGCCCTATAAGCAAACTAGTATAAAGCAATCCTGCACTTGACTTCGAGAGTCGTTTTGGGTTCTGAACATAATAAGGGAAATGTCATTTCCAGTGAAATAATAAGGTAAAATGGGATCTAGCTCATTAATTTTATTGCTCTTATTCATAGTGAGACCTTGGCAACTAGCAGAAATTATTCAATATAAACCAATTCCAATAGGTATTCCGACATAAGTACTTGCGAGTCGTAATTGCACAGCCAATCGCAGTTTCAAATCGATCGGAAAATATGATCGTAGTTTTAGCAATAATATTGCTTTTAAAATTTGAATTTGCATATCTTCATTTGAAAAATTTGGGGCCGGTGCATACAAATTGGACTTCCGAAGAACTGATGGTGGTTTCTGTAGTCGCTGGCGGTTCTCGGACCGAGTTGACGAAATATCCATTTAATGTGAAGGTTTTAAACTTCGGTAGTTTATGTGGAGGTACCATAATAACGGTCAAACATGTACTCACTGCAGCACACTGCTTTGAGTATAACGAACTCATGAATGACATGCAAGTGATATCGAGTAAGAATGTATTTTCTATTGTTATTGTTTAGTAGAAACTGATTTTGCCTGTATTGAGTACGTATTAATAAGTAAAATGAATGTAAACAAAATCAGACAATATAAACAAAAAAGTAGATCCGTATATCCAACGCAGAGATGAAACCGCTGAAAGTAGAAAATTGAAATTTAACAGCGAGGATTTTTTTACAAGTACAGCGTAAGTACGGACTTAGAAATAAATTTTGGAAATGACTAAACGCGGGCGAAGCCAAAAGCAAAAGCTTGTTTTTAAATAAATA
Source organism: Ephestia elutella (assembly GCA_018467065.1). NCBI lineage: Eukaryota > Metazoa > Arthropoda > Insecta > Lepidoptera > Pyralidae > Ephestia > Ephestia elutella. The sequence continues at coordinate 5,666,253 of CM031567.1, read as the reverse complement.
TAGGATCCATCTCAAGTCTGAATCAATTCAACTGTGATATCTACGGATAAACCTAATTTCTTGTACCACGGCGAGACCACCACTGAATAAATATTTGGTGCTGTTATTTAATTGAAAAACTTCGTCGATTTAGTCTGTAGAGTTCTGGGGGTTCATTATTTATTAATTCAAAGTTGTTTTCTAGACAACTACCAACAGCAACACAACTTTACGATAACCAAAATATTTTAATGCCTTTTTAAACTTTCGTGGAAAATGTTGCGGTGTACTGAGCTTCATTGTTAGTGATTCTGATTATCATCTTAACTCTTTTTAAACTTACTCATATCACTTCTTATCCCTTCTTCTTCTTACTTGTGTAAACCATTGTTTTTTGGATTTCATAATAAAATAAACCATTTTAAAGTACCCTTATTATTTTCAGATTCTGAAGGTATATTTAGCCTAGGAGGAGTATTTCATGATGTTTGGCATTTTAAGATCCACGAACACTATGGGTCCGGATCGACCTTCGCCAATGATGTAGCAGTGATAATCATTCACGGTCAATTTACGTATGGTCCAAAGGTCAAGAAAGCTATTTTGGTTCATAATCCTGACTGGATGACTGAAAACGAAACCAAATTTATAGTGAGTGGTTGGGGTGATACTGAGGTACGGTTCTCTCAGCGTTCTTATTGTTTACGTTTACGTTCTTACGTATTGGTTAAGTTAAGACCTTAATTACATACATAGGTATCTTGCAACCTGCAAGCCTGCAACACAGATTCACTGTGATTTATTTGACGATCCAGGCTTTACAATTACATCACTACTATACCTAGGATACTAGTATAAGATATGGGTTCTTCCACTGGAAGCGATGATCGTAAAATTCGGTCGAAGAATAGCTTGAGATTCATTTTTAACTAGCCGACGACAGGTCATTAAATTGGAAGCCAAGGAAACGCTAAATATGGCTAGTGGGCCTTAACTTTTAAGTGTGGATCTAATATTTTAAAGCAATATTTGCCTTGTCACTTTTAATTGGAGAAGAAACAGTAAAACTAGGCAGTTAAAATTAAATAAAACTAAAATAAAAATAAATAAATCATATGTCGTACAGTCCGGACAAAATGTTGCCTTGCGGTAAGATGCCCAGGACTGTGACTGACCATTGCCAGGCTGGTACGGATAAAGACGTGAATTTATGTAACTACAAAATGTGCGGAGCTGTGTCGTATAATAAATGAGGGCTGATACAGATTATTACGAGTATACGTTGAAATATTTTACAGAAAGCAGGTGAAAATAACTATCAAATCATGAGGGAAGCTGAACTGAGGTACATTTCCCGGGAGAACTGTGTCAAGATGACCCATTCGGAGCTGACGCCCGACATGTTCTGCTTGTTTGGCGACGGGATGAAAGACACGGGCCGAGGCGACTCAGGAGGAGGCGTGCTTTGGAATGAGTATGAGAAATTTTAGCTGTATAGCCTGATGTACATGGTTCTAAATTTCTAATTAGCTATACCAATGTAAGCTAGGCAGTATTGGTATCTCTACTCCTACTCTACTTTAACAACCGACGTCATGCTATTTTAGTCTCAAAAATGTGACCAGCTGTGACTTGGATGGGGAAGGCTTTAAAAAATCATGAAATTCGTTTGACGTATTGTATGGATCATAAATTGTAGTTATTGAATCATTTCAATGTAGCAGTCTGACTTTCAGTTTTTCTTCTCTCTCTTGTATATTAACTAGCTGGCGCCCGCGGCTTCGCTCGCGTTAATCTTTTTTTAGCGGATGCCTACGTCATAATAATCTACCTGCATGCCAAATTTCAGCCCGATCCGTCCAGTGGTTTGGGCTGTGCGTTGATAGATTACTATGTCAGTCAGTCAACTTTGAGTTATATATATATATAGACAAAAATGATTTTAATTTCAGACAAATTGTCGGCATCACTTCTCATGGCAAGGACATTAACGTGCCAGGGGTTTACGCCAACGTGTTTTACTTATTGCCTTGGATAAAGAACGCCACTCTCGAGCTGCACAGGGAATACTGTGCTTTCCATAACTTCGACAACAAATCCCGTGGTCATGATAATCATTATAATATTTCTTTCACTCATGTGTTACCGGGTAATGAATAATACTTTTGACTTAAACCTAATAAGGCACACCTGTCGCAATGTCATCTTTACGACACTATTTTGTAGTATTCTGTATTATATAAAATGTATGAAAATAAATATTTTTGTCCTAAAACAAGTGAAGTATTTGTTTATTACAATAAAAATACATTATTTGTTATTATTATGTAGAAATAAGTGTGTCCAGTAGTGGACTTCTTATGACTGTGATTATGATGATGATAATTATAAACCATCAAATTCACATGTCTGGGGTTGCTTATGAAAAAAATATTAGTAGATTTATAATAGTACATAGTACTTAAATAACAAAATAAATAAAACACGACTGTACGTGACTCACATAGCACATGTCACCCGTGATAACGTAAGAAATTTTAGGATACCTTATGTTAAGGGGAATAAAGAAGCTGTGCCCCAAATCTTCACTCCCGTGCGAATTTCGGGATAAAAGTACCTTATGTGCTATTTCCGGTATTTTTCATCCCATGCATCTTTATATAAAGCCGTCTACATTTTGCGTGATTAGGTAACAAACACACACGTGAGAGTAAAACTTTCGCATTTATATTTATTAGCGTGATGTGGTGTCTTGTGATTTATTTATCGACGATTAAGAACTAACCAAGATTATTTGAATTTGTCGACAAATATCTTTTCTCAAAAATGTTCAGAAATGTAGACATTATTGTAATAAAAAGTTAACAGGAAGTTTGTGATTCTTGGCATGGCTAATTTTTTTTACATTCATTTTAGTTGTTTTTATAATCTACATTAGTCGGGCTTTTTGGTGCTTTTTTTTTTAATTATATATAACATCCCAAGCTATGTGGTATCTCATTACCCAAAATTATAGCACTTTTCCCAATAGGACCCCAGCTATATTGAGAAAAGCACTATATACATGCCTCGGCGAGAATTAGAATTTGCTGGACTCGTAATTTCGAGTCGAAACCTACTCGTCCAGCAAATTCTTACTTCCCGGCCTCTGCAGTAATGTACTATTACTTTTTTGTCGTAGTCATAGACCTGCATTGATTAAGTAGCTTATTATGACTGAATTTAATGACTTAGAAAAACCATAATAATTGGTATGTGGATTGATTACAGGCACTCGTTTTGCGTTAAAACGAATATTAGCTGTAGGCATGACGTCGACTAATCGCTTGCAGGCTTTAGATCGAACCAAATTTATTTTCGAACAATGAAAAAACATTTACTCTTTTGTATAATAGTTGATTTTGTAGCATATGTATACACACGTAGTCAAGACCATGCGAAGGTCGTCGGAGGACACCCGGTAGACTTAAGGCGATTTCCTCATACGGCCAGGTTCTATAATGACGAAGCCATGTGTGCTGGTGTTATCTTGAGCAGCTGGAGTGTGCTGACTTCTGCTCACTGTCTGGATCACAATGATGATATCAGATTTATGGCAATCGTAGTTGGTAAGTGGCTGGTGATCTAACATACAAGCCCTGCTTAATTCAGTCACCAGTCGCTCACGATCTTATAACCTTATTTTGTGTAATTGCAATTTTTTCCTTTACTTTTTCTTTGTATAAATCAATTGTAAGATTGTGAAGAAAATAAAGAAATTTTGAATTTTTAGTTGGAACTTTTATAGTCACTCGAAAAACTTCACTAGATTCTTTATATAGCGTGTGAAAAAGTATCTTCTGTTGATTTTTTTAGGCTAATGCGAAAATTGTCGAATTCTAACGATAAACGGATTTTTAAATACAACTCGTTGCTTGTTCACAGGTTCTCAGTCACTGACGGACTACAAAGGTCAATGGGCCAGTATCATAAAGACCGTAGTTCACGAAAACTACAATATATCGGTTCAGTTTTCATGTGACGTGGCGGTTCTGTTCGTAGGCGAGAAGTTGGAGCTCAGCAGGACCGTCCAGAGGGTTGTCATAGTGCACAATGATCAGTGGATGAAGCACCAGGAAAATGACTTTTATGTTTCTGGATGGGGCCGCACATCGGTTTGTATTAACTTATCTTTCAATGAGCTTTAGTTTAATCAAGTTCAATCAATCAATAAATTTAAGACCTCGTTCTTGTCAGTGTATGTATGCCTCTCTTCTTCCTTTCTTTATCAAGTTAAGTCAGTAATAATTTCAACTGCTTACTGATCAATTATATAGGCATCTTAGGCCACAAAAGCTCGTGTTTACATGGTGCTATAGTGTTTTGTGGGAAAAGCCTGCGTTCAGTAGTGGACTTCTTATGCCTGAGATGATGATAGTTGGTGGCTACCAATCCTAGTCACTGCCATACATAGGGTTGCTGATTAAATAAAAATAATTGAAGAATTGACAAAACGGGAGTGAGATTCTTGCTTTCAGCCTTAATCGCAAATTATTTCTTCTACAGTGAACCTTACGAATAGTATTTAATTAGGTATCTAGACCATTAATAACGAAATTAATATTTTTAGTATAATGGTGACGTGTCACCAATGTTGCTTGTGACCAAACTGCATTTTATTGATCGGGAAAAGTGTGAAATACTGAATGGAATAAAGTTGTCACCAGACATTTTCTGCTTGTATGGGTCTGGGAAGAGTGATGCGTGCAAAGGTGATTCAGGAGGCGGTGTCATGTGGAAAGGGTACGTTTTATCGTAATTTACTGCGTCATCTAATTTTTGTTTAATAAGGATGGGTTTGCTTTTGACCACAACCTTGCCTAAGGACAGAGATGAGATCTACAGTGTAGCGAGTTTACCCAGAAGTATTTGTTTAAATTTATCAAATACAATAAATAAGTCTCAGAAAAGAACTACAAAAAGTTATATAGAACAGTATTTGTTCCTCAAGTCTATCTAATAGAAAGATAGTGCTTTAAATAGCCTATGTACCTATTTGTGCTAATAGTCCGGTCATTCTATGTAATCAATGTATGGAAGAAAAAACTAATTCATAAAGTTTTGAAACTTGTGTGACATATACCTTCGGTTGTGGTGTTCAACGCTCACTACCCTCCCCCTGCCCTCCCTGACGCTACCCCCCTTTACTCTGAAATGTGTCCCCTTTACCGGATTTTTCATTTTTCTCGAAAACTATTGTAGATACGAAAAAAAGGTGTCAAAGGCAAAGATGATCATTATTAAATTCTTAATAAAATATGTTCCATGTCTAATTTTGATAGACTTGACGGTTTACCAGCTAAAAGTTGTGTTTGGGGCACATGTTGTGAAAATGTACCTAAAAAGAGGGGTATTGTTGCAGTTTTACTATTATATCTCGAAAGAAACCCAAAATTTCGAAAACATAGTACTATTAAAAGTTTTAGAACATAAAATTCTGCGTTTAATGGGACTAAATACATATATTTTGGACCACTCTGTCTTATATACTTGTGCTCATCGAAATTGCACAAATCCCACAGATATTTTAAATGCGAAAGTTTTGATGTATGTTTGATCCTCAACTACGCAAAATCAACTGGACGGATTTCAATGAAATTTCATATACTGCTAGAAAAATACTGGGTATAGTACATAGGGTACTCATTATTCCGAAATTCCTACGGGAGTAGGGCCCCCGAGGCGCAGCTAATATAGCATTTTTCATGGTATGGAAAACTTGCTACGCCCACGGGGCTCCGCTCAGTTGGGAATTTTGGGATAAACATTATCTTATGTGATTTTTCAAGTCTTTCTCTATTTGTGTACTAAACTTCGTCGAGATCCGTCCAGTAGACTTCCTGTGATTGAGTGACAAAATTTCAAGTTTGTATGGGAACTTCATCATTTATGATAATATACTAGATGCGCCTTCTCGAGGCTTCGCTCCTGTGAGAATTTCAGAAAAAAAGTAGATTATATGCATTTTTAGGTTTAACTCTACTTGTGTACAAATTTTTGTTGAAATATGCCCGGTAGATTGTGTGTAATTGAATAACAAACATACATCCGAGACATCCAAACGTAAAAAAAAGTATGTTTGTTACTCAATTATACAAAATCTACCGAGCATATTTCGACGAAAATTAGTAGACGAGTAGAGTTAAACCTAAAAATGCATATAATCTACTTTTTATCTGAAATTTTCACAGGAGCAAAGCCTCGGGGCGCATCTAGTATATATTATCATAAATGATAAAATTCCCATACAAACTTGACATTTTTGTCACTCGATCACACGAAGTATACTGGACGGATCTCGATGAAGTTTAGTACACAAATAGAGAAAGACTTAAAAAATCACATAAGATAATTTTATCCCGCAATTCCCAACTGAGCGGAACCCCGGGGCGTAGCAAGTTTTCCATACCTATGAAAAAATGCTATATTAGCTGCGCCTCGGGGCCCTACTCCCGTAGGAATTTCGGGATAAAAAGTAATCTATGTGCTATTCCCAGTATTTTTCTACCCGTGTACCAAATTTCATCGAAATCCTTCCAGTAGATTTTGCGTAGTTGAGTATCAAATATACATCTAAATTTTCACATTATCAATATCTGTGGGATTTGTGCAATTTCGTTGAGCACTAGTATTGGACCGAGTGGTCCAAAATATATGTATTGAGTCCCATTAAACGCAGAATTGAATGCTCTAAAACTTTTAATAGCACTATGTTTTTGAAATTCTGGGTCTTTTTCGAGATATAATAGTAAAACTGCAACAATACCCCTCTTTTTAGGTACATTTTTCACAACATGTGCCCCAAACACAACTTTTAGCCGGTAAACCGTCAAGTCTATCAAAATAAGACATGGGACATATTTGATTAAGAATTTAATAAGGATCATCTTTGCTTTTGACACCTTTTTTCGTATCTGTAATAGTTTTCGAGAAAAAGTGAAAAAACCGGTAAAGGGACACATTTCAGAGTAAACGGGGGGTAAAGGCAGGGGAGGGTAGTGAGCGTTAAACACCACAACCGAAGGTATATGTCACACAAGTTTCAAAACTTTATGAATTAGTTTTTCTGAAAACATAGAATGACCGGACTATAAGTCCTGTTAATACATTTAATTTATTTCTAGGAAGGTTCTAAATAGGAACCAGTCCTATCTACCTCAGGACAGTCAGGTCTCTTCACCATGATCAAAATTCCTATTACGCCCGAGGGCTCCCATAGCGATATAGTATTAGCGTCTTCGCGGTCCCAACTGTTAGGTCATAAGAGGGAGGGCCGCTACATCCTATTGATCAACCTTTACACGGCAGGTCTTACCTCTAAGCGAGGACATGGACATGGCGAGTACCTCAAGGACCCTAAAGTTACTTTACCTACTTTCTTTACTTCTTCTCGATGATCTATAGACACACGACCAAGGAACAAAGGGAGTGTAATAAGTCTAACAAGATGTTATTGAATATTCCAGGATGTTGGTTGGCCTCACATCTCACGGTAATGGCGGGTGCTCACAAATTGACAAACCCACTATGTTTGCCAATATGTGGTACCTCAGAGGTTGGATTGAAAAACAAGTCGAAGAATTCGTAAGAAGCAACTGTTCCAAGACGTCAGAAGAGAATATGAAAAATTTCGTTTGAAAAACTTTAAAACATACACAAAAATTAAAATTTTATAGTAGAACTTCGAACAGACAATTCAGATTTTATTACGATTGCCCTTTTAATTAATATTATAATTCATATCTCCTTTTTTTAACTGTATAAAGTCTGTATCATAGGCCGCTGAAGAGTTCTTTATTTGAAATTAATTCTGGGTGTATAAAATAATTTGGCATTAGATTGGATCTAATATTTCACTCCAGTCAAACTCCAGTTCTAATTCAGCTTGCAAGAATTGAACAAACGCTGAAATATTTCAAGTAAGATCTGGTATCAGTTATATAATGTTGAAAGACAATACATAATTATAAGTTGAGTAAAATTGATATTCATTTTCATGTATGGAATTAGGTACTAAGGAGAAAATTACAGCAAGCACAAATAAAATCGTAATCAGCGAGACCTATGTCTAGCTGTGGACTTCTTATTTCTTAATGTCAAAATAACCATATATAAATCTTGAGTATATTAAATGTATTGTCGTATTTCATATTCATACGATTCCATGGTTGTATCATTATACTCGTAGGAGGAGTATACTGTTTTTTCGTCAATACAGTGCTTCATCAAAAGACGGTGGCTGTTGAAGATGATCCATCTAAAATATATTAAAAATTAAATTTGAAAATATAATACAATATGAGTTTAAAGTAGACTGGATCTGAGTTTGTTTCCTATAAAATACAATGAAAAAAGACGTTTGGGAGACGATTTTGAAAGATTAATGTATAACATTAAAAATATTCTTTCCTTCTTTGTATTCGAATGAGTTAAAAATACCTGCCTGTGAAAGTAAGAGACGTTTGTGAATAAAGCTATACATTCTTTTTCTTCAGTGAAGGAGCCGCCAATTGATAGAATACCAACCAATAAATCTATGTTATGGTCTTTATACAGTGCTGAACCTCCGTTATCGCTTAGACGCCGTTCCTGAAAGGCAATGCATACATAATTTCAGCTCAAAAGAAAAAAGGGAATGAGTCAAATAATATATAAATGATAGAGGCAGAATAATTTATAAATACAGGACCGGTCGTTGTGGAAATCCTTGGGGGAGGCCTTTGTGCAGCAGTGGACGTCTTTCGGCTGAGAGAAGAAGAAGAAGAAGAATTTATAAATAAAAACAAACTTCATGACTTATTTCACTGAGAGAAAGTTGCTAAAATGACAAATCAAATACTATTAAATTTATTTATAGGTAAGTTAACACACTTGTAGGAGAATCTATGTGACAAAAGGATTGGATAGAAATAAGTTTTTCTTATACAAAAATCTCATTTATTACAAGCTTTTATCATCACTCGGGAGCATTACATGAGTGACAAAAACATATCCGTGCAGTTAACCGTTGAGGAGCCCTCGTTGGTAGCCGTTTCTGGATGCATCATCAGCTTACGCTTATCATAGTAATGCATTGTCATTGGAACTACTTCACGTGTAAAATTTCTACTCTAGCGGACAGGACAGGACAAGTGGAAGTAAATCAAAATTAACTTGAAATATTTCATTACAGACAACGGTGAAAGTAAATAAAAGCTTGTAACCAAACACTATATAAACTCCTCTTACCGGTTGATACCTGGCGCAAAAGTTTGATTGCGTTTTTAGCATTCCGTACTTTTGTTCGCAATCTTCGTCACTTGATACTTTCATTTCGGATAACAACAGGCGGTGTATAAACTTCATTGGCAAAGGCTGGAAGAGAAGACACACCTTAAAATGTTTATGCAATCTGTAATTAACTAAAGCCAAATGTACAGCCTATTTCGCAGTTTATAGCAAACCTACCCGAGGCAGGCACTTCGCAAATAATTACCTCTTGGTTTTACTTAAGTACCTACTCGATTTTTTTGTTTATGATGCTATTTGTAAATGATGCTCTTTTATGTAAATTAATGGTTATAGTGAATTAATTAAATAAAAACTGTTAGCTGTAAGTCGGTGCAAAGAACGGGTCTCTCTTCATGGACCATCTGGGAAGATTTCCCTGATGATTTTATGGCTACTTAAAAAAATCATAGATTAATGTACTATGCTTTCTCTTCTCGACCAGTTACGATGCGTTGATCCGTAGCGACGACGCGTCGTCGTCGCGTCGCGACGCGTCGGACTCTACATTTAGCGCCATCTATTGAGTACAAGACCTATTATTTCGGTAGCGGTAGAGTTTTGAGCCGCTATCTGGTCTGCTATTTCTATTATTATTTTCACAGCTAGGTAGCTTTTAATACATACAAAATTTCACAGATGACCTTGCATGTTGATTTTATGTTGTTTCATGAAATGTTATTTATACCATGAAATTAATAAAATACCAATTACCTACTTTCATGATTTCAGCGTGTTGTGTCAGGACAAATTACAAAAGCTTTGTGAATTGGTTAGGGCACAGCTAATTATTTCCATGAGATCATTACATAAGTACTTACTATTTATTTTTTACATAATTTTATACTTACTGGTCCACCCCATCCAGTAACATCTATTGTGGTGCCCACACGAATTATTATTTCAGGATCAACTATGATAACCTTTCTAACATTTAGTCCGAAAATAACATTACGCTGAAAATAAATTTAAAATTTGAATTACAATCGCTATACACCAATGGTGTAACAATTTTTTTATATTATATTAATTTACACCACCTCGATCTGTTGATAATTTTCAAAATAAAATTCTTGTGATGGAGGCTTTAATGTTTAGGAGTTATTAAAGTATACTTACTGTAAAAAATACGTTTATTATTTTTAACCAACCTCCAGTATTAACAAAGCAATGTCGTTGTTTAGAGGCACCTCATGTTTGTAATATTCGTGAACTTTTATTTCCAGAACTGGAATGACTTGTCTGAAAAAAATTAAGTTAGTAAAATACTATATAATCCTTACTAATATTATAAATGCGCAAGTGAGTTTGTTTGTTACCTCTTCACGCTTCACCTACTGAACCGATCTTCCTAAAATTTTGCATACACATAGCTAGAAGTACGGAGAAGGACATAGGGTACCTTTTATCCCGGGAAAAGGCACGGTTACCGTGGGAAATTCACGCGGGCGAAGCCGGGCAAAAGCTAGTACACCATAAATAGTATTTGCTAATACTAAAAGGGAAACCAGATATATCATTTTTTTCGCTACTAACTCATTTGACAGTTGACGTACTTTTTTGCTAGATAAGCTAGTTACTTTGCGACCATATAAAGAAGCATCGGTCAGTAAACCATTGCACTTCGTTGTCGATGCAAAGAGATCATGATGTCCCACAACATTTAAAACCAGCATATTAACGATTCTGATAGAAAGTAGTTCTTATACAGCTAATACTTTACCCCGAACCAGTGACAGAGGTCGCGCCCACTTTGACTGAACACTTGACATCCAGGTCTGTCTCCCCGAAGCAGCTGGCCACTGTCAGCACCACCCGGCTAAAGATGAGGCTTCCAGAGCAATACTCGTTGTTGTACACCACTAGCGTTTGGTGGGGCACGTCAGATATCTTGACTGACTGCTTGTTTCGTGTGTTCACGTACGAGAACCGCTCTTCCGAATGTGGGAGATATCGATAGGGGTTTGTCGATGAGGCGAACAGAAGTAGAAGCCACCTGTGAGTTCAATGCTATCTTTACTAATCAAATAAAGCTGAAGACTTTGAAGAAACTTCTATGTTTGATCGCCATTACTAACGAGGCGGTTTCTTCTTCAAGGCGGAATCTTTAAAAAGGTTGTTTTGGAACTTCATTATTTAAGTTAAAGTTGTACAATAAGTACGTGGATTAGTTCCGCTGCTAATATACGTGATATTTTATCTTTGGCCTCTCAGTGTTTCAAAATGTTCTACATCAGAGTTTCTAGATGGCCGTCGATAAATTATATGTCTGCAGCTGGAACTGGCACTAGAGTTTGGGGAGATAAGTAATAGGTACGTACTAACCCTGCATGGCGCGGCTGTTTAGACATTTTCACAAACATATTTTTTTAAAGAGATAAAATAAACACTATAACAAACTTACACGGACATCTTCAGAATGAATATTGATGAGAAAGTTAATTCGCGTCCGACTCGGCATCAGAAATACAAGAGCGTCACTTGTTAGTCCAGATTGCGGCGGAGTAATAAAGTCAAGCACTATAAACAGTCCGTCAAACGATAAAAGGATCGTATTTTGTGAGCACAAAACAATTCACAATTGCTCTCACTTTAGCCGTGTCGCCGATATAAATTATTAAAATTTTCGAAGAGGTTTTATGTGTCTAGCATTCAGACAGCCTTTGGTATGCGTTTTTACTTCTCGAGTCTACTTAACCGATAGATTAACTCGTAGTGAGTTTACAATGAGAGGGGTTACAATATTTATTTTGGTACTTAAACGAGTGAGCGTTTCAGTTCAGCCTTTGAGCAACAAGGACTTCCGTGAACATCCGATGAGCGCACTTACGAGGATATAGGTACTCGTACGAACCTCTTCAGAACAGACTTTTATGGTTTGATAGTTTTATTGAGTCTGAAACATTGGATGTTTTAAACATTTTATAAAGCTATCACGTTTTATGTTCTGTAGTGGCCGTGTTATGAAGAAATCGTGTTTGATAAGAAATATTTCGTAACACCCCTATATTAGTGCAATGTCGTGAAATTTATACATTTTGCATTTTAAATTTAAAGGACTTATCAATTCGGTATGATTTACAGTATCTAACAGCTGTTTCTCAGTTATTACGAATTTTCCATCTTTCGCCAGTTTTGCCATCGTAAATATCATAAAAAATCGTTGGAGAATACAAAGATTTTAATCTTTCGGAGAATAGGATTAAAAACCAATAAATAAAACAAAAACTAAGTAGTACTGATATTTTTCGTTTTATAATATAGTATAAGTAAGATTTTTAAAAATTAGAATAGATATATCATCATGTTGGCTTTAAAAATGAATGTTGATTGAGTCAATCATCATTGAGCATATGGTCAAAGAACATTTCCACACAATATCCATTGTAATGAAATAAATGAATATAAATATGAATATTCAATAAACATACAGCTTTATATCTTTGAAAATTGAATTTTAAACAAGTCTATGGAAACTACTTACGACCCCTGTGGCTGATGAGACTGATGACAAAGACGAACTAATCTAAACCGCATCAGCGTGAAACGGAACGCATGTCACGTATTCCGCTCCACTTGTCACGCGCCGCTGCGCGCTGTTGCGACTTCGTTCTTGTTTCGTTTGAGAACCTCTTTTATTGACTGCGGGGTTGAGGCGCAGGAGGGAAGCAGATATTGCGACTTTCTCAATATTCTTTGTCAGTTGTAATTTATGAACCATAGGCGGGGCATTTAAATTTTTTTACCGACAAATTCCTACAACCATGATTCTTATACTTAACATTATTTTGATGTTTTTAGACATCCTTATATAAAAAATAAAAGAATTTTGATGATCCGATATGAAATGGGAGGGGTAAATAAACTATACTGAATTGCTCGTAAACAAAAAAGTTAACAATAGAGATTACTGTTCACAATTAATTAATAAGTCTTCATTTACCTGTAAATAAAAAGTTGGCTGGTTTATAATAAGGCTTTCTAGTCATAAAATGTATTTTTAACGTTATAAATGTCAATATGGTTTTTATTTAATTACAGGAAATCGGGTTCATAAACATGAGTCGTTTTTTAAAATTAAGATTGAATAATTCACATTACGTACGAATATACAATTTTCTGGACTGTAGAATTAAAAAAAAAAATTAAAAGTTAATAAAAAAAATACTGTTGTAGTCACCCTTATAAAAATTGAGGATATGGTTCATTACAATAGTATACGAATAATATATAAAAGTCACCATTGCTGGATTTTTTGTTTTTGTACAGGATGTTTTTAAAGTATAAAAATTACAACTCATTAAAAAATCCATTTCGGATTGTTATTTATTGGTGATTTTTTAAATCAAGCTTTTATTATTCGTAAGGAAACATGTAACAAAAAATCACCCTGGTAGGATTTTTTGTTTGAGAGTTATAACAATATGAGTCTTATAATAGCGTTTAAAAAAACGGCGGTGGTGATTTTTATTTTACACTTAAATTTGCAGTTGTAATATCATAATCTATGTAGTTTATAAAAATCACCATCGTAGGATTTAATGTGACCACCTCCATACAACTGAAAATTCACAGCCCCGACTACCATAAAGTTAGAATATTTTTAATGATTTTTTTTTCTGTCTCTCAAATGAATAAAATAATTTCCGTTATACTTTTTTACTTGGTTTTTAGTTATTCATTTCTATATTAAAGTAAATTCTGCCGAATGAATGAAAGGAAGAAATATCTAATAGTGAATGGAGTTGGTTTTTAGAGGAAAACTTCATAATTTGTAAAATTAATAGCTATTGGCTCGCGTATTTTCAACCGCATGAAAATCTGGGCAGTTTTTGAGATTATCGCGAACAGCCGGAGAGACGCGGCGGGAATAAGAAAGTATGAATAAGTATGTATTATACATAGATTAATTTTATTCAAATTCCTACTTATCTTACCTAACCTCACCAAGTTTATAAACTAGATTATGCTGCCTTATCAGTGGCAGTGTTAGTACTATTACTTATACTGTGGCACTGATTAGTCATTGCTAGTGACAGTCAGCCAACGAGCTGTTAATAGATTTAAGGCTACAAGTAACGACTTAGCCTTAAATTTATTAACATAAATTGAAAATTCAATTTTGCCTCTCAACTCAAAAACTTTTGTGGGCTCGTTAATTTTGATCCGAGCTGCGTTGGAGGGTTTCATTCTTATCTTTAGCCCTCGGGCCCTTGCACAAGATATAAATTTCTCCACATTTTTAAATTTTATTATATCCCGGAGAATGAAGACTTGGCTATCTTTCCACACTTTGTCAATGACAATGATTGGTTCGTAAAATATATTGTAGATTACAAAATATAATATAACTTACTAGCTACTCAACACTCAATATTTTATTGCATTCATAAAGTTGACATGGTGACATAAAAATGAGAAAGTACGTACCGTAGAAAGGACTGTAGCAACATAGTAAGTTATAATTTTTTTCAAGAGGTCAATATTAATTTCTACTTGTAAATATGTACAGTACGTATTTACAAAGAGAAATATTGTGTAATCATGAAAATCACGTCTAAAATGAGGTAAGTTTTTTTAAATTATGCGCCTAATAAAGGTTATAAGAAAGCTTACAAGGAAGAAGTGGTCCTGGAGCCTTTTTCTGAATTATCTGGTACCATTGAACGCGTTACACTTGTCAGCAAATCCCCAAAACGAGACCCTTCCTTTTTTACCGACGAGTACGGGGTGAATACTAAACATATGATTGTGCCACTATTTGGTAGTGTAAATTACTTATTGGTACTTATTAGGTAAATTTTCTGTGCAGTATGTTTGTAACATAATTTATAACATAATTTATAACACTTGAAAAGAGCAACGTGTGATTATTTCTCTGGTTTGCATAGATTTTTTTATTAAAACAAATTATTTTATGTTCTTAACTCATAGGCATTCATACGACTATCAACGAGGGAACTCCTCAACGGTGAATTGAACGGACGTGTTTTTTTTTTGCAATCATAGCAATAAAAACTTGTGATAAAACGTTTTTATTATAAGTAACTTATATTTATACTTTTATGTTGAAATATCGCAGGAAACTCAAGATTATTCTAGAGAGAGCTGTGTAGCACGTCATATGCAGAACGTCTAGATTTTGTGTTGACCGCTCTATAACGATGGTGTCAACTAGTAAGACATGGACAAATTGCTTGCCACCGCGATCGTATACGAATCTTTACAACATCCTGGTGTACATTTTTCAAATAATAAAATGATACTTATGGTGGCCTGACGAATTGTCGGCCTTTGATATAGTGGCAGCAGGTAGCGAGCGATAGAGGTAGTTGGAGAGATAAAGGGGGAGTGGGCTTTTGCCCAGCAGTGGGAACTATTAGCTAAATAAAAATAATATACTTATGTGTGTGTTTGTATCAAATCTAATGGTCACTACTCCGCCGCCGCCGGACTGCCATACCGGAGAGGTCCCGAGTTCGATCCCCGGTATTGAAAATGATCTTTTTTAGATTGTCCTGGGTTTTGGATGTTTATCTATATATTCGTATATATATTTGTTATAAAAATATAGTATCGTTGAGTTCTTAGTACCTATAATATGAGTCTCGAACTTTGAGGCTAATCAATCTGTGTGATTTGTCCGTATATATTTATTTAACTACATACGACAACCTATTTTGTATCTTTTTTCTTATTTTTATGGGTGGCATAGAATATATCATATACCTATCTATGTAGATAAATATTTGACAACTAAACTTTATAAGAGTAACATCAATAACGAATGTATTTTTACTTATTTTCAATAATCTATACATATCTATATAATAAAACAGTAAAAATATTTTGTCTGTACATTTAGTATTTTTGACTAAAATGGATAGAGGGACACTTAAAAAGAACAATAGAAAGAATTTCTTTTTTTTTTTAATTTCTTGTCTGTATGTATGTACGCGTTTCACGCAAAAACTACTACGGATTTGAATGAAACTTTTTTTGTTGTATAGCTATTAAGCCTGGGCAACATATAGGCTATAATTGATTTTGAAAACTGGAACACCTGATGAAGAACCATAGCAGAACAGCTAAACTATAAGAAATATGGAAATGGTGCCTTAACAAAAGTCGTTCAATCTGATGAGCATTTTCTGCTGACGTATATAAATTGAAGATCTAGAACATCTGATGAAGAACTAGAAAGAGACCAGCTACACTATAAAATATATGAAAATGGCGCCTTAGAAAAAATCGTCCAACCTGATGAGCATTTTCTGCTGACGAATAAAAATTGAAGATCTGGAACATCTGATGAATAACCCCAAGAGACCAGCTTCATTATAATATATATGGAAATGGCGCCTTAGCAAATCTTGATTAATCTGATAAGCATTTTCTGTAGACGTATAAAAATCAAAGATCCGAAACATCCGAAACAGTTTGGAACACAAAAAAACTTTTCATCTAAGCGTAACTCACGCGGGCGAAGCCGCGGGCAACAGCTAGTACTTTATATGGGTTTTAAAATATGCCCTTTTGTTCACACAACAATAAACTGATCATAAAGTATTTATCACAACCTTTTTCCAAGTAACGTGGGCTTTGATCAAACGCTGCCAAGGGAAGATATAAATATTTATTACTTTGAACAATTCATGCACAATGAGGTATTCAACCAATTGTAAAATGTATTTCAGTGTACAGGCAAATCCTATTGGGCAGTAAACAAAATATCGGCGGGATTCGCGGTAACATCGCGTTCAAGCGTCATTTAACTTGAATTTCTATGCCAGTGTGTTTCCGATTCAATAGCCTCATTTATTTATGCATTTGTATCATAAAGTTCTGAATCCTAAAGTTATCTTATGAATCATTCCGTACCTTGGTGATATCTGCACAAAAAAATAAAATAAAAAAAAACCCTAAATTATTATTCAAGGTTTTTATTTATTTTTTTAATTTTGCGCAACTTGACGCGAGCTCTATTCTACTTCTTTAATTAGGTATGTTTGAATAAAATATTTGATTTTTATATTTAACAGTTGTTTTTTTAACCTCTTTAATATCTGTTCAGTTAGGTGGATCAGTTGTACGCGCGTTAGGCTTTTTACAAAGACTGCTAGACGGATTTTGATAAAATTTAGTACACGGGTAGAATAAAACTTGGAATAGGAAGTAAAGTACTTTTTACTCTGAAATTCGCACATTTTTTTCTGGGGCCCAGCTAGTAAATCATAAACCAATATAATATGTACCTATCTAGACAAAAAATAATATAATAATATGAATTTGTCAGAAATATATATCACTAGCCACGCCCCGTGGCTTCGCTCCCGTGGGAATTTCGGAATAAAAAGTACCCAATGTGCTATTCCCGATATTTTTCTACCCGTATACCAAATTTCATCGAAATCCGTCCAGTAGATTTTACGTGATTGAGTAACAAACATCCTCACAAATTCACATCCAAACTTTCGCATTTATAATATACAGGGTGTTTTGTAAATCATTGGCATCCTTTCTACTGGTGAAAGTACTCATGAATATGAGCAACTTTTTGTATGGGACCGACTCAATCCGACCGAAAAAAAATCAGCTGTTCCATACTATTTTACAATACTTAGAAACCCAAAATGTATGAAACAGCTGATTTTTTTTTCGGTCGGATTGAGTCGGTCCCATACAAAAAGTTGCTCATATTCATGAGTACTTTCACCAGTAGAAAGGATTCCAATGATTTAAAAACATCCTGTATTGTATTAGGTTAAGGTTTAGGTTTAGGTTTAGGATTAGGATTAGGATTAGGTTTAGGTTTAGGATTAGGATTAGGTTTAGGATTAGGTTTAGTATTAGGATATTAGGATTAGGATTCCGTCCCTTGGTGATAACTGCACAAAAATTAATTGAGGGTTTTTATTTATTTTTTACCCAACTTGACGCGGGCTCTATTATGTTTGAATAAAATATTTAATTTTCCTAATTAACAGTGTTTTTTTAACCTCTTTAAAATCTGTTCAGTTAGGTGGATCAGTTGTACGCGCGCTCGGCTTTTTACAAAGACTGCTAGACAGATTTTGATAAAATTTAGTACACGGGTAGAGTAAAACTTGGAATAGGAAGTAAAGTACTTTTTACTCTGAAATTCGCACAAAATTTTCTGGGGCCTAGCTAGCAAGTCATAAACAAATATAATATGTATCTAGACAAAAATGATATTTATTTAACCAAAACTAAATTGAGAAATAGACTTTATGAGTTTAATCCGTATTAAGACCATAATATTAATTTGGTGTACAAACCGAAAAATAAAACAAAAATAAACAGCTAAATTTCGTGTCGCAAGCTATAAATTCTGGCCAGTGCGCCGCTGCCAACCTACAATAGCTATAAATTAAAAATCTTTCTACGACTTCCAGTCCGAATAATTCCGTAAATGCCCAGTGGTTCTTCACGTGGGAATTTCGGGATTAGAAGTGAATTGGACGTTATTTAAGTTTACACTACATAATTGTGCACCAATTTTTATTAAGAATTGGGGTTTGATTTTTTAAAATAGGTACGATACGAATATATGAAGGTAAATAAGTTTCTTACATGCTTTGATCTATTTATATGTGTGAGGTATTGTTAACGGTCTTACATTATTCTGTTACGATATTTATTTCGGAGTACGACGACCATCTTTATTTCATGAAATAAGTTACTTTGTTTTGTGTTTTTAATCAAGTCAATAATTATCTAAAATTGAAGAAGTTTACAATTAAATTCAGCTACGTGTATGTCCGCTGACCTAACTAGGTGTTGGAGCTGTGTCGTATTTTTATCTCAGCTTTGATCCGCCGCCCTTTAATCAAGGAACACCAACGTGTGAATTCACGCTACCCGGTCGCTTTGTCCCCATTTGACCTGTATTTTTTTGTTTCCGGTTTGGGAATATGGAACTTGTCTTAAATTTAGGGTAATTTCTAAACAATAGATCCTATACTCTATTTTACTTTAAATCAATGATAATGAATAATAATAAATGCAGCGCCCGTCAGGCTATTTATAAGAAAAGACCTGTACCAAACATTAAGGAAGCAATAAACGATTTGATTTTATTTAATAAAATTTAAATGCTTCATTAAATGTTCCTACATTCAGAAGTGGGCAATATACACAATATATGAGGGCAAGCATTATTACAAACTGAATATTCATGAGCAATGGTATGGAGAATTGGAGACATTATTCTGTTCCACACGATGACATTAAAATCTCGGCGGCGTGGAGTTCCACCGCTCTCGATCGCCAAATAAATTTATTAGATACGGGCATGGCATAATAGCCTTCTGTGATATATGGCTCGAAGCGTCTATCATTGTTCTCAGCTATTCTTGTGACCCCAAATTTCTCTCTAGAAGAATTTATTAGCCCAAAGCCCGAAATAAAGTGGACCGTCTGGTCGTTCCATGAAATTGCATTCAAATTTTCGTCTATTTCCACAGTCACAACCATACCCATTAAAACTAGTTTAGGCTTTGTTTCCTCTACATAACTACATACGACTAAACTTGAGAAGTTCCAAATTCGGCTATTCCCAGAAAGACAATTGACCCTTGTAAAAGTCGGTCAACTGAGTATCACATAAAGCTCTTTGGTAAAGTTTCGACTTGACAAACTGTAACTATTAATAAATTTCCTATTACTCGAAGTAATTCCTGAATAATTGAAAGAGACAAGACGATGACGAGCGAGGGCGCCTTGACCTCTAATAACTAAATTGAAACAAAAAGGTCGATCGTTATTTCCATGTTATTGTCAAATACTTTGTTTACATAATGTGGATCAAGCTTGAGGGTAGGAGGCGATGGCGCGCGGCACGCGACCGCTCCGCGGCAGTCACGCTATCGCGGCGGGCAAGCGCGGTCGCTACGACCGCTACGAGTGCTACGAGTGCTACGCTACGTGCTACGACGGCTACGACGTCGTAATGTGGCCCACACTCGTGCTTTTCGCACTGTTCGCCTCAGTCCAAGGACGAGCGGTAAGAATGACTTTTAGTTTAGGTTTCTATTTGTGGCACCCCTACCGTGTAAAGTTGTAAAGTTTGGTAGCTTGGAGTGCCGCATGCAGTATTTATGTCACTGTCTTCGGCACAACTTTCTGGAAGAAACATTTTGTTCGATATTGGTGAAGATTTTAACACGATTACTTTGTACTTAACTTTTTGCCGATGATCTGGGTTACTTAAAAAACTAAGTTTTGCAAAATGGTTGAAAATTGGATGTTGACTATTTGTTAGCAAAGTGCATTTTCCTTTAAAGTATTTTTAAGACTTACTTTTTATTTCACAACTAAAGGCAAGCAAGATTGTTTTAATAAAAAAACTACTTATGTGGCATTAGTTGTAGTAAATAGTAGTAATGTATGAATTCAACTAATATTTACTGTAAAAGTAATTACCACCCCAAATTAAATGTACTTATACGTGTATCAAAATCATTGAGGATTCCAAACATTTACATATGCAAATACTCAAATGTACATCTATTAGTATTTGTACTCTACCGCGTTTCAAATATTAAACGTTGACTAAATGGAACTTAATAAGTACGTGCGTACGTACTTAATGAGTACGTGCTGTATCTATTTAAATAGTTCTATATAAATCATATGTACTAAAAGTTAAACGCTTTCTATAATCCGTGTCCGTAATTTATTAAGACAAATCTATTATAACTTTTTAACTAATATTATAATTGCATAAGTAGTGCGTAGTAGTCCGTAGGAGAATTAAAGTAACCAACATAGCCCGCAAAATCGCGAAACTTAAGTGGCAGTGGGCGGGGCACATAGCTCGTAGAACAGATAGCCGTTGGGGCAGAAAAGTTCTCGAGTGGCGACCACGAACCGGATAACATAGGGTTGGCAGGCCTCCCACTCCGTGGACCGACGACCTGGTGAAGGTCGCGGGATGCGCATGGATGCGGGCAGCGCAGGACCGGTCGTTGTGGAAATCCTTGGGGGAGGCCTTTGTCCAGCAGTGGACGTCTTTCGGCTGAGAGAAGAAGAAAAAGAAGAAGTGCACCAAAGACCTCATCTTTTTCCTCGGGCGAGATTGTAGTCAAGAGCAAACCCATCCTTAATAAAAAAAAGTATCTTTTCACACCAATATGCTCCTACGGTCCTCGGAAAAATGTTACGCGAGCGAAGCAAAGGGAAGAGCTTAGCCTAGCCTAACTTTTGAACGAATACGAAGTAGCAAAGGCAAAATGTAAGGCGAAAGCGATGCAATATTGTTAGTAAATTCTCTCAATAACACTTTAAAAATTCTTTTCCGTTCTCGACCGGTTGAACTTCTTCCGAATTGCTCGGTTTGAAAATTCAAATTAAGTAAATAACTCGGAAAGTACAAGAGTAAGTACAACAGCTAGAGTAAAGTCAAAGTCAAAGTTTTTATTGAAACTTGGCCTTCAAAGAAGGCTCTTTTTCACGTCGATAACTAATAATTTAATCATAATATATTATGTCTCAAAGCTACAATCTACTAGCATTTTGGAATGACCACTGCTGAGAAGAAATGCCGAAAGAAACTCATGAAACCTTGGTCGCCTACAGAGTACCGTCGAAGCAACGGGACAGTGTTGCTGGTTCGCGCGCACTGCGTGCCGCCGGAAACATTAATATGGAGAAAACCCAATCGCATATAGTTAGTTCTTTACATAATTTATGAGTAAAATAAAAATCATGTGGCACCAGGTTTATTAGAACCAATTGAAGAAGGTTGAAACTTTCTTCAATTTAGTTATATATAAGGCGGCTACAAAATTAATCAGCTGGAACTGGTTAAGCAGCTGTAAAATTAAATGAGTTTTTTTTATTTATTTATAGAAAAACTTAATTTTTTAAGTAAATGTTTTAACTTAACAAAAATCACAATACTAGTTTTTAAGATTTTCTCGAATTTTGTAATGTTGTAAGAGAAACGTACTGAATTTACTTCTAAAAATTATGCACGGAAAACTGTTCTAAACTAATTAACTATGTTATGCGGAAAGTAAAAATCGGTCGATAGGTAAGTATTGATTACTGTACTCTCAATAGCTCTGTTGTTTAAGGAATTTTCACCGAGAAAGGATTACATTCATCGTATGAATCTGAATATGTTAACAAAGATAAAGTCTTAAAAGAAACAATTATTTAAAAATAGATGAGAAATATAAAACGTTCCCCAATTAAGATTTCAGTTAGCTGAACCGAAAGAACTTAAATTGAAAATAAATCAAAAGTAAAACAAGCTTAGAAATAAATCGCAGTGATTAAGATTACATCTCTCGAGAGGCTGGATTGATTTCATTGTTTATACTGGATCCCGTGATGAGGGCCGGAGATAAGGAGCTATTGTTTTTGTAAGACTTCTCCTTAAGGTTGATGTTTTGCGATAAATTAACGATATTCAGATTTTCCCCTTTGATAAGTTAACGTGTGATCTAGCTTGTATTTCGCGATTCATAATCAACAATAGATAATATTCTATTCGACCTACTTGAGACTTCGAGCAACAAGGACTTCCGCGCGCGAAGGAATATGTGTTGCTCTATGACTTGAGTAGTTTAATTTTATTTAATTTGCAAAATAATATTTTTAAGACTGTAACTTCGTTTGGCGGCACAAGGCAAATTAAAAACCAGAAGCATTAAATTAATGAAATAAATGATATTAGATAAAGTTGATAATTGAAATAGGAGAAATGTTCACTAATTGCACACACACATAAAAAAAATACAAAAATAGCAAAACAAAGAGACTGGCGTACATTGGCGGACTTTCCCAGATATCCTTAGAAACTAATGAATTTGTGTGCGATATTAAAAAATAATAGGTACTAATTATTATTCTCGCATTTAGTACAACAACAGCTTCATATTCATACCCGACTGCAGTGAAGACAAAATAAGGATGAATATTTTACGATTTAGTAGCTGTCCCGGACACCGCTCTTGCAGGAATTTCGACATAAAAAGTTCCTTTTGAGCTCAAAAGGAACTTTTGAGCTATTGAAGGTTATATTCTACTCATATACCGATTTCACATATAAATCCTTCCAGGAGAATTTGCAGGATTGATTAGGTAGTAGGATTTAATCGGTGATACGATGGATGAAAAATGTCATATAATTTTTACAGTAATAGCACAGAAATCAGACAGATTTAATAGTTTTTTTTTCAATTAATTACAATTTAAGTAAAAAACGGTAATAATGTTAGAATAATATAATTCTATATATCCGTTATAGAATTATATTAGAATAACTAGCTGTTGCCCGCGACTTCGCCTGCGTTAGTTGATGAAAATTCTTTTTGTGTTCCAAACTGTAGTAATCTAAACTCCAGTACTCAAAATTTCAGCCATTTGGTTATCCCGTGTCCCGCGGGAATATATTAGGTACTCGTAGTACAGTCGCGGTGTTAAAATGAATCAAAAGTGATATTTCATTCAATAAATGACCTTCATCTGCTCGTTATCTACAATTTCCCATATACCACCACTCCCACCCCAAATCCCTCTTTGTCCTATCCCGTGTCCTGTCTATTTATACGTCAGTAGAAAATGCTCATCAGGTTGAACGACGTTTGCTAAGGCCCCATTTCCATTTATTTTATAAGTAGCTGGTCTCTTGGAGTTCTTCATCTGATGTTCCATAATCTTCAATTTTTATACGTCAGCAGAAAATGCTCATCACGTTGAACGACTTTTGCTAAGGCGACATTTCCATATATGTAATAGTGTAGCTGGTCTCTTGGAATTCTTTATCAGATGATCCTGATCTTCGATTTTTATACGTCAACAAAAAATGCTCGTCAGATTGAACGACTTTTGTTAAGGTATCATAATATATCCATATTTCTTATAGTTTAACTGTTCTGTTTTGGTTCTTCATCAGGTGTTCCCGTTATCAAAATCAATTAAAGCCTAAATGTTGCCCACGCTTATAGCTATACAACATAAAAGTTTCATTCAAATCGGTTCAGTACTTTCGGAGATTAGCGTGATCGTACATACAGACAGGCAGATGAACAAAAAATTAAAAAAAAAAATTTGCCTTCTATTATTCTTTTTAAGTGTGCCTTTATCCATTTCAGTCAAAAATACTACATGTACAGACAAAATATTTTTACTCTCTATATTATATGTATAGATAACCGTTATTTTAGAAAAGTGGACCCTGAGCTCTGACGCGTACACTGAGGATGCAACCGGATAAACGCCCAGATGAGAGAGAGGGAGAGAGAGAGAGAGCGAGAGAGACAGAGAGAGAGAAAAAATACGCGTTACTTCAAATATTTGAGTGTACCCGACGCCTGAAGCGGAACGATCAGCTATCTCGATCAAACGGGCCCGGAGAAGTTACCAGCTGCTTGAGGAAATTAGTTTTAACCCTCAAACGTTCGTGATGCAATCTGACGATATTTTTTTTTAAATTTATACTTTCGCAATTTTAGATCATTGTTTACAATTTAGACAGTTTATTATGTGTTTCATATATTTTTGTCATAAAGTTGTTCATATAACATTTTTAAAATATTATTTTATTTCTACATTTTTTAACATTTGTTAAAACTGTTTAACACGTATAAAGACATCCTAACTAATATTATAAATGCGAAAGGAAGTTTGTTTGTTTGTTTCGTCTTCACGCTTTATCTACTGAACCAATCTTCCTGAAATTTTGCATACACATAGTTAGAAGTACGGAGGAAATTCACGCGGGCGAAGCCGCGGGCAAAAGCTAGTTGTCTATAAAATAAACCAAATAAGTAATTCATTCCATATCAATGAATCTTGAGTTTCTTTTCGATCAAATTCTAAATAGATCTTTCCTGAGTCTCATCCAATCCATTTGAAAAATTAAATAGTCAAATTGAAAGATACTGTTTCCCAAGTCTTCCAAATTTATGCATGCAATTTCGGAATGAAATGTTGAAGGGTCTCTTGTCTCGTCGACTTTTAAAAGTCTTTGTGGAGTTAGCTGCGAGTGTTCTGACGTTTCTCGCTAATGATAAACAAAGACGGGCTTCAAACGAACTTTGTTTTGTATGGATTTATTGTTTACACTTGAAGAGGGTTTGGGTTTTAAATTATTTGAATTATAATTATGGTCAGCTACAGTTACAGTATAAACAGTACATACAGTTTTTACGGGTCAAATTCAAATAGCTCCTTATGCACGCATTTATGTGTTCCGTTGGTAAATAAGTTCGTCAACTCTACTGCGCGCCTTTGTCTATCAAACAAATTTCTTATGTAGAACAGTCTAGAAATTTATAATGTAAAGATAATAAATACTGTTTTTTGTTGGTAGGTGAATATCAGCAACACATGGGTGCTTCCCGAGGAAGGGTTCCCGGTGTTCTACCGCTACTTCAGGGACCGCATCTCGTGGTACGAGGCCGACGCTGTCTGCCAGTTCCACCACGCTAACCTGGTCACAGGTAAGAGAGACTCTTCATCAGCAACACATAGGTGCTGCGAGGAAGGGTTCCCGGTCTTCTACCGCTACTTCAGGGACCGCATCTCGTGGTACGAGGCCGACGCTGTCTGCCAGTTTCACCACGCTAGCCTAATCACAGGTAAGAGAGACTCTTCATCAGAAACATATAGGTGCTGCTAGGAAGGGTTTTCGGTCTTCTACCGCTACTTCAGGGACTGCATCTTGTGGTACGAGGCCGACGCTGTCTGCCAGTTCCATCACGGTAATCTAGTCACAAGTAAGAGAGACTCTTTATCAGCAACACATGGGTGCTGCGAGGAAGGGTTCCCGGTCTTCCACCGCTACTTCAGGGACCGCATCTCGTGGTACGAGGCCGACGCTGTCTGCCACTACGCTAACCTGGTCACAGATAAGAGACCCTTCATCAGCAACACATGGGTGCTGCGAGGAAGGGTTTTCGGTCTTCTACCGCTACTTCAGGGACTGCATCTTGTGGTACGAGGCCGACGCTGTCTGCCATTTCCACTACGCTAACCTGGTCACATATAAGAGACCCTTCATCAGCAACACATGGGTGCTGCCTGAGGAATGATTCCCGGTGTTCTACCGCTACTACAGGGGCCGCATCTCGTGGTACAAGGCCGTTGCTGTCTGCCAGTCACAGACAAGATAACTCTCTCTTGCCTATCATTTCTCTTTTCATTCCAATGGAAGTGGTTTTCTACTACGCATTTAATTCTAGATATATTATCTTAAAACACAAAAGCATTAATGTAAGTACCCAGTGAAAAGTTTACAAGAAAGCCTCTTCATTGTGGGGCATTACAGGAGTATCTTAAGGCTGTGGACTTTTTACTTAAAAGTTTATTTATCATTATAAACAATTCCGTAGCCGCCTGGACTGTGATTACAAGAAGTTTAAATGGCTTTTTCAACTTAGTTATCTAAATAAGCCCCTGATAATGTTTCGTCTATTTAAGATGGTTTTGGGCAAAGCAAAATTCTTGACAGGTGGATTAATTTCAAAATATATAATTAATACCGGCTCTAAGACATTTATTTATATCAAAGTGAAATATTTTGAAACGTCTCTTCATGTTGAGCGATATTACTTTGGAAACGTCTCTCTGCATTCCGAGCCATTGTCAAGATGTTGAGGAATTTTCAGGAGAAACATTTTCACAGAAACACATTTCATTTTACCTTTCAAAAATTGGTTCTCGTAAACTGGTGAAACAAATTTTTGATATTATTTTTAAATTAGGTCTCGCAAAATATGAAATGTAAGTGGAGAATTGTTATTTCTTTCCTTTTATTTTCCGCCTATTTCCCAAACGAGTGAGAGCAGTGTACCGAAAAATTAAGGGGAGGTCGCGTCAGAAAGTTTGCGGAAGTAGACGGATATGGAGAGATTTCGGAGGTATATGACATTGTTTGGACAAAAAGCCATCTGCCTTGGAGCTCGAAAAAGGGAAATGGTAATGGAGAGTTGTATGCAAAATGCCGAGCATGATATAACAAAAATGATTTACTTATACAAAATGAAGTTTCTGTTAACTATATTCTCTGTAGGTATTCTGTTTTACAACCTATACTGTTTTAACATTTATGGACTCTCGTGAGTCATGCTGCATTTAAAATAGCTAATAAAAACAAAATAAAATGATTATATTTACATCTGTAAAAAAAAAACTTCGTTTAATAACAGCCGATGGCAATTTTTAACGCTTATATGTGCGGTTTTGTTGACATTCAATTTCACAAATGTATTTCTTTTTAAACGGCATCGAATTGCAAACAAATAGTTCACTTGGGCTTTTTGTAGGTTGTTTGTTATTACCATTTTATCACAATTACATCTACAAGTCAAGTCTCACTTCATTGTAAGTTCTAGAGAAAGTAATTCTATTCTCCTACTTCAGCAGTGGGGCAGAACACCTATAAGGAGGCTAAACAAACATCCTACATTCTCTTGCGTGCTGTAATTTCACAACGCATATCCTATTCTTCCAGACTCGCAGGCCTAGGCACATTTCAATATTCCCCGGGGCCATTCGGTCTAATCGACAGCAATCCGAGCAAGACCCCCATTACCCTTGATGGCGCTCCGCCCCGCCAGATAGCGCTATCACGAATAAAATGTACCTGCTGATAACTAAATGTAAATATTGTATATTTGAAACGAAGCTGCAAATGTGTTTTAGATTGCTACCTATGGTTTTAAGTATACGTTATGACTTTAGAGTTTCACTGGTTTTCTTTATTTGTTATAACTCATTTGCTAAGAAAACATAATCATTTCATTAAGCTAATAACAATTATATGGTAACATAATAATTGTTAGAAAAGAAATAAAAATTTGTAATCATAACTTTAATTTACTGCAATGTTTTTCTTTGTACTCACGTACGTAATCAGCCTAATTTATTTACTCATCAATATATTTCATATTTAAGGTCCATCAGTGTAGGAACAATATTTACGGACACAGTATTTGGATTATCTTGACTGGGAGAGCCGACCCCGATTAAAGGCCAGAAGAAGAAGAATAAGTATATAGGTCATCTTAAGGACGATACATGTTATGAAATAGATGTCTCTGTATTAAGATAACCCAGAGTGCTACAATATTAAATATCCAACATAAATGTGTAGATTGCGAACAGAATCTATGTATTTAAGCTGCCCATCCCATCAGTCATTATGAGGCTATAACCCGTAACCATAAGTAAAGGGCCCATTTGACCCATAACGACAACCCTCGGTATCGCCGCTCCTGATTCCTACATCGATTATGTTTTGACCCTTCAATATGAGACCCTCGATTTTCATAACAAATATTCGATACCAAAATTTAAATAACGAAATATTAATGTTTGTGATATCGAATATCTTCTGTACATTTTGATAATGAAAGTATTTTTTTCATATACCTACTAGAGCATATTGCTTTGCTTCAACTCTCATTTAAAAAGTTGATTTTGCAGAACAATATTGTATCTGTGAATGACCAATAATTGTAAATTAAAGTAAATTGTAATATTTTTCCTTTTGTCACGTTCTCACCTAAAAACTGTATTGTATACTTAAATACGAAAAATCATAAAAGTGAAGCGAAAATAAAAAAAAAATAACTAACTTCGGCTTGTTTCTTCTCCAGTATTTAACATCCCTTAAGATATTCAACAAACCCTTTGTAATAGGAGTACCTAACTCTTATCCTGATAATGAAAACTTAAATTACTAAGGAATGCCGAAAGAATCTGACTCCGTTGGAATTTTCATCAAAGATTTAATTTTATTGGAAAGTTTCACAGAATTTTACTCTGAATATATTTTTTATTCGATGAAACTTCTTTATCGATTTTTTCGGACCTTTACAAGATAATTTCTCTAAGATGTTATTGTGTTTAACATTCTCCATGACCATCCCGGAATTTGATTTATGTTTCAGAAAATACCTAAACTTGCAAAAAGATAGATTACATAATAATGGTAACATATCAAATGATTATTTTTAATATCTTTTTTTAAAAGTATTTTGTAAACATCCAGTGGGTGTTCTGAGTAATAAAAAAAAATACTCGGAGCAGAATTCCGCATTGAAACAATATCCTCGGCTCGCGTCAACTCAATTATCATAAAATACAGCATTGCGAGGAAAAAGGCTCGGAAATGTACATGGTTACTAACAAGTGACGTTTGTAATTCCACTGCAGAAGTAGTTGGAACAACATGTTTCGCTGGAAAATAAAAATGCCCAGCGCGCAACACATGTCTCTAAATATCACGTAATACGCTGAAATTTCAGACGGACTTTTTACAGTTCAATATTTACGCCAGACATATACAGTCCGTCTGTTGGTTTATCTGTTAGCTCAGACAAAAATAAAATAAATTTAAAAGAAAATAACTCAAAGCCTTAAAATACAAAACTAAATGAAAATGTAAAAAACGCAGGAGCTCACACTTTGTGCACAATTGAGTGAGAAATGACATAAGCCCCGCCCCTTTACGTGACGTCGGTGCACCATTGACTGGTACAGAGCACCATTCGATACACCGTGTCCTCTTTGAATATCGCTGAGACACTATAGTCTACTTAAAAAAAACTATTGTTTTAGGTAGTCTATAGTGCCCCACTGCTGGGCATAGGCCATTCCTTTCAACATCGGATAGAGGTGTTCTCCAGTATTTATGCGTAGTGTCCTCCCTCTTTCGACCATCGCGTTTCAGGGCGACCTCTTTTTCGACGACAGTCAGCAGGGTCCCAAATTCGCAATCCAATGACCAAGAATGCACACCCTGCGGCATTCTGTGAACATTAGCTGTACTACTATACTACTTACTTACTTTCTGTACTTGTTCTATAGATATTGTTCACTCCAATAAGGTCTAATAAATATAAATGATATCTTAAATAGCAATTTCTATTCAAAATAATGCTTGTATTTCTAGTTAAATTTTAATTATTCATTGTATTACTCAATGTATCTAACATTTAAAAAATCTCGTTATAGTTAATAAGCAAAGCACAGTAAAATATAATACAAAAAAAAATGTTTTATAAATAGGAAGGTAATTAATTATTTAATGAAAACTTCTTTTTCTACAGGTTCTTCACAAACTGTAAACATTATGCTTCATATCATTCGCATTCAAGTAAATAAAAAAATAAAATTACAAAACCAATGAACTTTTTAATTCCAAAAGTAGTATTTGCATTTTTCTCTGTGCCGTTGCTAATGAACGTCGAGAGAGCCTGCAAAATAAGATCAATGGAACAAAACGCAATAATTATACCACCGATTCCTACTTACAGTCTTTGAAACTCTTTGAAAGGCATTCTGCTTACATTATTCAGGCATCTACTTAGCAGTTCGCCTCAGATGGAATTCCTGTGTAAATTGCCACTCCAACTTGGAATATTAACTTTAAAAATCAACTTGACGATGAGGTTTCTCAAACTTTCGCTCAATTCTTTTGGTTACGGAAACCTTTTATGGAGCAATGGCGGACTTTTGAAAGTTGGAGAACTAATATTCACGTTTCATCTTGCGATATCATTAAAATAGTTTTTAAATTGATTTAATAACTATTGCCTTAATTTACTATTCAAATGAGACAACATTTTAAAGAATATAATTATAAATAAAATCTATTATTATCGTTGGGCTAGTATCCCATAACTATTACAATTGAATCTTACACGGTTAAAAGGTACATTAGACATTTTTGTTAATAAACAGTATATATACAAATACTGTTTATATATTTACGATATATTGTGGTCAATGAAAAAAAGGAATATGAATGGTATTTTCGAAGAGTCAGATCTATTTCAGACACAATAATTTTTCCAGAAATGATACAAAAATAACAACGTTTACAGTATCATAAAGGCATAGATACCCAATAGACTAGTGTACAAACAGGCGTAGTATATCTGTGTCTAGACTGGAAATACTACATTATTCGCTGGCTGGCTCACCGTGTCGTCTAACAACATAAGCGTGTTATAACGGTCCATTGCTGACCAAGGGCTCTTTGAAGTCCAATAGATATATATTTGGGCTTACTTATCGAGTTTGTAACCATATATGTTATGCTCTGAGCTTGCCTGTCGGTTGATTTCAGTTAGTTTTAAGTCGTTTTCACCTTCGCTAGGATATTACACTGAAATAAATAAAAAAAACAGTTTTGTTTACACTTAGATACATACCTATATCAAAATATTTTTAAACTTGTAAAATTTGAAATTGAACAAAGGAATCCGGCTTAGTAAAAGAGCAAAAATAATGATTTGAACAAACATAACTCTGAACAAATTACACCCATTTTTTTGAAGTTAAAATCACGCGATGAACATTCCTGTATTTTTTGTTTCGTTCGGAAGAATTGGAGCAACAGACTACGTTGTAGCGAGTGCTACGATGCCAACTACTACGCCGCGCTACGAGCTAGATTGCTACGACGTTATTTTTAGGGCTACGATAAAATATTTGTGCATACTACGAATAAGCAACATGTTTCCCTGGATGTATACAATTATTTATTAGTGATTTCATCGACTTTATCTATTTGATAAAATTTTGTTTGTAATGAGAAAGTTAAATGAGTTTTATTTCACAGGACAACCCACAACAAAGTGACCAAGTAAGTTTCTAACAAAGTAAGTTTAATATATTGAATTTCAAGCAAAAATGTGAGCCCAGCTAGTTTTTTCTAAACATAATAAAAAAAAGTGCTATATTTTTTAGAGTTGGGTGTAGTATCATTAGATCTCGACGAGGGACATCTGACCCGACCATATATCACCGAATATCGGCTCGTGCAGATTTCGGCCCTTGACGCCCTTCGTTTTTCTAATTCCGACGTGTTATGAAAGGTTATCGAGAGGGTGGCTTGACCCGTAATGCCCAATAAAAACATAAAAAATATATTCCGTTTACTCGACGGAAACATAAATATGAATGAAATTTTAGTTGTCTTATTCGACTTGCGAAACAACATACTTATATTGGAAATGCAGAACAACTGAGAGTAGTTTTCATGCCAGCAAAACTACTGGTCAAAACTTCCTATAAGTCTACGGCTGAATATATAGAATCAAGTCAAGGAGTAAATTGGTAACATACACAAAAATCTGGTAAAAAAACAACATATATGTCTCGCATAAAATAAATTTAACACTGAATAAAAAACAAAAAACACAACGCTCTTACTTTTACCAAGCTACAACATAAATAATGTTAATACGTGCCTTAACACTGTTTTCCAATATGGCCATAAATGTTTTACTTGTCCAGGCGCCTGTAAAAATTTGTTAACCTTTCTTCAACTCTCTGGCTTTCGAGATAAGGTTCCTAAGTTTTAACAAAGTCATACCTATATGTTAGGAAACATGAGCGTAAAGTTAAGCGTGGAGCGACGTCACGTGCGAGGGCAACCGACTTGGGTCTTAGATTATATTTGAGGAGGAATTACTGCTGACTCACAAAGTAAATTACTACATATTATATAAGCGGGAGACATCTTTTGGAGAAATTACAAATGTAATTAAAAAAATGAATAGATAATAGTGAAAATTCTACATAATATATATTTCTTCTATATTTAATTACTTAAACGCAATTTTAAGTGAAAACACAGAAACCAAAAAATATTAATAACGCTTCAGACATATTACATAATATTATATTACGCGGCTAACTTACCTAAAGTTTTCCACACGACTTAAATGCCTACTAAACAATGGTAAGTACTGCTTGTTTTAAATATTGCATGTTATAAAATAGAAGGCGCTTGTCAGCGGCAGGCAACCCTAACTCAAAATTTTAAAATTCAATATTTCCGTTATCGCGTGTCTGTCGCATCTGGTTTTTTTATGATAATAGTTATTAATGTAATTAACATATTAACACTGAAAAAAAAAATGCGACCATGTAAATAATTACTAGAAAATAAATAAAACAAAATTATAGATTGTTTAAGTGCGTTGAGTGCATTAACAGATGAATGTGGAATTGATGCTGTTTTCATATTAGGAGATTTTAATGCGCACCCGGGTAAGTTGTTTTACAGAGAACTTATAAATATTTGCAGTGACCAATTGTGGTCTTGTACGGATGTAGATATGCTGGGACTGGACTCGGATACAATTACTTTTGTTAGTGATGTGTTCGGGACTACTAGTTAGCTGGATCACTGTATTGCGACTTACCCGGCTCAGAAATTGGTAACTAATGTTGATGTTTTGTATGACTCATATTTGTCGGATCATTTTCCGCTTGTTGTACACTGTAACCTTAAGTTATTACCCCCAAAAGCTTTGTCATGTAACATTATTAGTAGTAACGGCGGCGTTGTATGGGGTGTGAGAAGTGCATGAGGAACAAATAAAAATATGAACTGAAGAGTGTAACAAAAGGTTCATCATCATCGTCAGCTTTCTGCTACCCACTGCTGGGTATAAGCTCTCCTCTGTCTACGCCAAGCTTCTCTACTCTGGGCCATCGCAATCCAGTCCAGTGGTTTCGCCATGCAATCCAGTTCAAACAAAAGGTTAAAATTGATTAAAGACTTCCCTTCTGACTGTATAAACTGTGCGAAGGGTTTTTGTAATGTTTTGGATAACCTGTATTCTGACATTGTCACCGCACTTTGTGACGCAGCGACGGTGAGTGGGGGGCAGGGGGAAGGGACTGCGGCGTAGTCCGTGCGTAGTAGGATGGAACAAACATGTCAGCGAGGCTCACAGGAGGGCCAGGTCCGGGTTTGAAGAATGGATCATGTGTGGTAGACCAACTTCCGGTCCTGTCTACCAGGTAATGCGTGATACTAGACGTATTTTTAAGTCCAAGTTAAAATGGTGCCGAGATCACCAGGACCAAATTAAGATGGACTCTCTAGCGGCTAAGCAATGCCAAAGGTAACTTTCGCGGTTTTTGGAAGGAGACTGGCAAGATTAATGTACGGCCTGGTCTTCCTGTGTGCGTCGATGGTGTGAACGACTCGAAAGAGATAGCTAATGTTTTTAAAAATCATTTTTCTGTCAAGTCACCGCTGGGTCCGGCGAGCGGGGTGCTTAATGCTGATATGGACGGTCGTTCAGTACAGGTTTTTCTTACAAGTGATGTTAGAAAAGTTAGGGGCAAATCGCTGGGTCATGACGGTCTCAGCATTGAGCACCTGTTATACGCTGGGCCGCATATTGCTGGTGTGTTGGCTATGTTCTATTCTTTAGCTGTAAGCCATTCGTACTTGCCCGAGAATTTCATGAAAACAGTGGTAGTACCTGTAGTGAAAAATAAAACCGGAGATCTAACTGATAAAAGTAACTATAGGCCAATTTCTCTTGCCACTGTTTTGGCTAAAGTATTCGACGGGTTGCTTAATACAAAACTGAAGAAATACATTACACTGCATGACAACCAGTTTGGATTTCGTCCTAAACTCTCAACAGAAAGTGCAATTTTGTGTTTTAAGCATACCGTCGGATATTACACAAAACGTAGCACACCAGTGAACGCTTGCTTTCTTGATTTGTCTCAGGCATTTGACTTGGTGCAATATGACCTGCTGTAGGACAAACTGAGGATTGTAGGACTGCCCAAAGAGTACATCAGCATGCTCCACTATTGGTACACTCACCAGACAAGTAGTGTTCGTTGGGCGAGGGCAATGTCGGATCAGTATCGGCTCGAATGCGGGGTAAGACAAGGGGGGCTAACATCCCCCACCTTATTTAATTGATATATTAATGATCTAATTGTTAAACTCAGCATTCAACATGTGGGCTGCCATATTGACGGTATTTGTGTCAACAATCTGAGCTATGCCGATGACATGGCGTTGTTGGGTGCCTCGGTTTGTGGCTTGAGAAGACTGATGGAAATATGTGTAGAGTATGCGCATGGTCACGGTTTAAAGTATAATGTATAATGATATGTCACAGTACCCATTCCGGTAAGAAGGTACTAATAGTAACTATAAGTATATTTAATATAATTCAATAATAATTATATAATAATTTAATATAATTTAATGTATTATTTCAATGGGCTATGGATCTTGATCTGAAATAAATCAATTTTAATTTAATTAATTGAAAAAGTTATAGAAATAATATTTTTTTTTGTCTAGAATAGCGCAATATTTTATGTTTTTGTAGATTTTAGATTAGGTTGGTTCATAAAGTACATTTACTATAAAAACAATAAACATTTAGTAAAAAAACCATAAAAAGAAAGGAGAAGATTTGTTTCTGTTTCTATGGATTTTTCTAAGTATTCCGAATTTCTATAAAACTATGACAGATAGATCAATGGGAGTTTTAATAGGAGTTTTGTTTCAATGTTATCTCTCAGAAAAATTCGTTAAACAGGATGTCCGCAACTAAGGTCAAATTTCACACTGTGCTATCCAACAAAAAAGTTATATGTTTGTGACAACCGTATTTCCATAGAAATTAAAAAAACTTAGTAACGCAATATCTCCAACATCGCGCAAGCTAGTTACATGGTTTTTTTTCAAGATTTAGTAGAAACATAACCCTATCGAATAATAAAAAATAAAAATGCGACAATAACATATAAATTGTTTAATAAATTATTTTTTCAAAATTAAAAAAAATAAAAAATCTCTCGATCTACTGCACTTATGGCGTTGAAATTTTCACACTTGTAGCATTGCAAACTAGCAGATTTCACTTTTTTGGGAAATATGAATGAAAACGTTTTTCATAGAATCCACGACTTAAATAAAAAAATATATATATCTGCAAATCTAATTGAAATTTTTAAATAGGTATTATTTTTAATGGTGTGGGATGACTACTTATATCCAACTTAAAATAATAGTGTCCGCAACTAAGGTCAAATTCCACACTGTGCATGTGTATGTGTACATACTGTGAAGGAAAGTTCCATAACAGTACATAGCAAATTAAGATTCGAGTTGTTAAAAGTCTATTTCCAAGAAAAATATACGCCACCATTAGTTATGTGCCGTTCTCGAAATTTTCCAAGAAAGCCGAAATTTTCCAAAAAAAGCGGAAACTTTCTTAAAAAATTCTTGGAAATATTCTCGAGAACGGAAAACTTGATTGAAAGTCGACAGGAGAAATGACAGAAGGGTTTTTAAATTAGTTGCCAGTATAAGAAATTAGTTCTATTGCTTTACCGCAACATGGCGAGGGTTTTTATATTCCTGGTCAGGCTAAACATACAATTTTATTGTTTATTTAATATTTAATTTAATTGAAACACAATTAATGTCCTTCGTCGATGACCATAACATCTGTGTCGGGCTCATAGTCCATGTCCAAAGATCGCGTGCGGATGATTTCTTTGTACACAAACGCAGATTTACGTGGCGTGCGCGTGCGCTCGGGGCTTTCGTAGTCCACTTCGTATAGCCCAAACCGCTCACTGCAATAAACAAGCTAATTATTAAAAAATAAAAAACGCGACTGACAACTCACATATAGTCTTTGTCACACGGAAGAATGCGAGGAATCTAAAAACACCTCTCACATCAAAATCTGTTAAGCCGTTCAGGACTTGTGGTGGAATAAAGAAACTTAATACATACGTGAACCCCGAAAACATAACACTCCTTTTTTGGTCAGTCGTGTGAACAAGCTAATTATTAAAAAATAAAAAACACGACTGCCAACTTACATAGCCTATGTCACTCGGACGAATGTAAGGAATCTAACAATACCTCTCACATCAAAATCTGTCAGGACTTATGGTGGAATAAAGAACTTACAAACATGAACCCTGAAAACATAACACTCCTTTTTTGGTCAGTCGTGTAAAAAGTTTTTTTTTTTTGTACGATTTACATACTAGTGTGTACAGAAAATCGAATCATCGAGCGAGATATTTTATGTACTATTCGAATCGATATTGTCCGATTTTTTTTAACGAATCGATGTAAACCAAATGGTCGACGAATAATTAACGCTCTAAATTGTTTTTGCCTATCTGATCTACATTTTAACCAGGTCATTAATTGGTGACCTGATTAATACGTAGACCTATAATTAGCATATCAATTTTCGAGATCAGGTCTGGTAACAGTAAAGAGCTTGAGAGTCTTATTTGGTTGCGCTTACACTTTTAAAAAGATCTAATCAACAATGGAATTGATCTAACTTATCGATCATTTTATCATAATAACTTACGTATAACCGTATCTCCATTCAAAATTATCTAACATACTCCACGCAGTATATCCCCTTATGTCCGAGCCGTCATCGATAGCATCCAAGAGAGCGTTCAAGTATCTCTTATAGTTCAACACTCTGTCGTTATCTTCTAAACCTGGGGGCGAGGACATTCCGTTCTCTGTGATGAATACTGGTGGGTTGTTGTAATCTTCTCTAATTTTCGTCAAGAGTTTGTAAAAGCCCCACGGCACTGACTGAAATTATAATAAAAATGCTGAATTACTGACTGATTGGTAATCTACATAGAGACGAAACCGCTCAAGGTATGAATTTGAAATTTTGCATATAAATTTTTTACGTAAATAACAAATATATTATTTTGGAGATAAAGAAAGACAATAAGGAATTTCGAAAATGTAATCCCTAAAGGGTTGAAATTCACGCGCGCGACTCTGAGGGCAAAAGCTTATATGCATTAAATTCTAATAAAATGCTAATCGAAAATACCGG
The DNA here is from genome assembly GCA_018467065.1 of Ephestia elutella. Lineage (NCBI taxonomy): Eukaryota > Metazoa > Arthropoda > Insecta > Lepidoptera > Pyralidae > Ephestia > Ephestia elutella. The sequence goes on along the minus strand of CM031567.1, from coordinate 5,628,307 downwards.
CACCAAAGTTGATTCTCCGATTTGCCATTCGTCCAAAGAGTACGTGTCAACCTCCATATCATCTTCAAAAGATGGAACTTCGAAACTGCCAACAACAGATTCGTTCCTATATGTCAATCGAGTCACGTAGTGATTCAACCCAAACAAGTCTGAAGTTCCTTGGATGTATTCCATTTCCTCGGGGGACAACTCTAGCAGTCTAGACCTGGAAAAGCCTTGCTGGGCGCTCTTCTGTGCTATTCTTTTCTTTTACGATTGGTGGATAATCGCCTGTTCCGAATATAGGATGTACGTAGAGACCCCACTGTAAGACAAAATGATACACAATCAGCTAATGATAAGTTAGGTAAAAGTGAAATAATTTGACAGATTTTACCGTGAACTGATTGGCATCCTCGGCAGCTTGGATGTCAATCTCGGACTCCGTGGCGGGTTCGTACCATTGCGCGCTATAAACTATGAATATTGAACCTTCTTGAGACGCTCTGAATTCTTGGTCGTAAATATGATAAGCTTTTGAGTGAGCCAGTAACAAGTTTTTAGCACACATGTAGTCTGCTATTCCTTTAATGTTCACTCTTGGGGCTCTAAAGTCATCACCGTAACCCTCGTAGCAAATCTGATACGGCTCGTTGACTGTCATCCAATGTTTAACTCTATCCCCAAACAGTTCAAACGCCACTCGAGCGTAGTCGCCGATCCAGTCGACTATATTCGGGTTGGCCCACCCGCCAAGGTCCTGTAGCTTCTGCGGCAAGTCCCAGTGATACAAAGTCACCATTGGCTGAATATTGTACTTGAGCATTTCATTTATTACGTTATTGTAATAATCCACGGCAGCTTGATTTATTTGATCTGGGAAACTGGTGGGCAGCAGTCGCGGCCATGAAATTGAGAATCTGTAGAAGTCCAATCCTAACTCTCTCATGATTTCGACATCTCTTTTATATAAATGGTATGAGTCGTCAGCTACGTCTCCATTGGAACAGTCTTTAACAGCACAAGGTTCGGTGTGAGTCAACTCGTCCCAGATACTTGGGGCTTTACCTGTAAAACATCAACTTTATCATTTGTGTATCATAATAATAATTTAATGCTTGATGTCTACCTCGACCATTATCTACTTACCATCTTCATCCCAGGCTCCTTCTATCTGATAGGATGCAGTTGCCGACCCAAATAAAAATCCATCTGGAAATTTCCTTACATCTTGTCGGCCAGTCTTTGTTATTTGACAATCGATATGAGCAATGGAAAACCTTTGAAAACATAAATAGGTATTTGAACTTAAACTAAAATACAGAACATATTTAAGGAAAAAATATAAGGGGTCTTTATAGGCTAATATAGCAGGCAAAAATATTTTTTGTATTTTTGTGTGTTTGTATGTTTGTTTGTAGCGCATCCTACAAAAACTACTGGATGAAAGATGCGGTTTACACAGTTGTATTGTTGGAGGTCTAACTTAAAATTGTAGGTTTCGTCATATCTCAGAAAGGTATATTTTTGGAAGTCAATAGCTACCTTATTTCCGTGACTTTATACGCGCACAAAAACCGGCTTTCCCGGGGCAAAGCCGGTTCTTGTAGGAATTTCGGGAGATCCTCTCTTAAAGCATCCTTACACCAAGAATTATTTAATTTAATTATGGCCTGTGGTGTGGCCCTAGAATAGCACCAACCCATCTCTTCCCGTGGGTGTCGTAAGAGGCGACTAAGAGATTAAACACCTGAGGATGGGCAGCAGCACTTTCCGCGTACTATGCCATCACACTGCGATCGCCAACCCGCCTGCCAAGCGTGGCGATTACGGCAAAACCCTCCAAGAATGAAATCCTTGGGGAAGGCCTTTGTCCAACAGTGGACGTCTTTCGGCTGAGAGAAGAAGAAGAAGAGACACCAAGAATACATGCCAAAATTTAGCTTTCTAAGCCCATACCAGTAGTTTCGGCTGTGCATTGTCTGTCAGTCACTCAGTAACGAAAGAGTTTCCTATTAATTATAAAAGCTAGTAAAATAATACTCACAGCAGCAACGTTACATAACGTAACATGTTTGTATGTTGGGCTTTTACGCTATTTTATGTATCACAGAAAATATTGGGAGTCCTTATATAAAAAATATTTATCTTAAACTTCATTCGCTAGCTCTTGATATGATTGGCAGATAGAGATAGTAAGTTTCCAATTGTATTATGTAAAATATCGATAAGTGTTGTGATTGTGATAGATATAGATAGATATCTGTGATACATCTTCAATGTACTTATTTTTGTTAAATCCAATTTAAACCACTTTAAAAAAATTTGCGATGTACATAGTATAAACACCCGCAATAAGAATAAACTTTATACGCCTAGCTTTAGGCTTAAAAAGGTTCGGCGGTCTTTCGTAGGTCAAAGTGTAGAAATGTTCAACTAGCTCCCTGATGAGGCTATTAATTTACATATGCAAAAATTTAAAACTTATCTTAAAAATACTTTGATGAATAAAGCGTATTACCATCGAAATACTACTACGTATAGAAGCGACGACGTGAACAAAATGTTTGCGCCATCAGTTAATGTCCTAGTGTCAGAAACTCCTTCAGTCACTCGCCAACGTCAAAATATCAACAAAAATTAATTTTTATAATTATTTTATAAATTATTTTCTAATATTCAAAATATTAATTTTCTATGAAAATCTCAGATTAAGAAAACTGGATGTTACAGATTAGATAAGTAGGCACAAAAGCCTTGGTGAAGGTGAACTATATAAATCTTGACCAATATTTTTTCGCTTAGGGTTCTAAAGTAATCAAACGTCCGTCTGTTTGTGCGCGGGTTAGCTTAGAGACTATACTAGAAAACTGTAATTTTATATAGATACTTTATGGCGTATAATAAAAATCGGCGCATTGTGACTCATCATTCGCTAGCCGATGCGAACTGACATGCCAAATTATTAAAATTATTTATTTGCTGAAGTGTGACCTACATTCTCGCGCAAGTAGTGACAAACGTATTAGTGACTAACTATTTATTAAATTAAAATGTTGTGAGTGATATAACTGGGAACAGTTATGGAAAATAGTCCCTCCACCTTCAACCGCAGTATGCTAACGCGCCGGAGTCCTCCGCCGCCGCCGCCTGCGCCTGCGATTCTAAATCCTGAGCCTAAGCCGAGCACTGTCCAAGAAGATGAAGCCCCAAAATTAGTTTCTACTGCTAAGATCCAGAACTGGATGGCATCCATTGAAAAGTGTCTGAATGAGGTATGTTCTATATTTTCCGAAGGAAAATTAAATTCCGAACAAAAATTACGCATCCATAATCTATGTCGTAAAGTGGGTCATAGTACCTCACAAATGGCTGTGACTTACCAATCCCTGAAGCAAAAAACAATTCAGGCCTATGACTCGCTAATGTTCAAGCTCTTATGGAAAAGCAGACTATTAGGGAAAAGATCGAGGGGTCTCGAACAAACTATTAAGCAATCTAAGCCGTCCACTGGACCTGTATCCTTTGCCGAAATGGAGAAAAAGAGCTCTCATACCTTTATACAGCCCTCAAATAAGTCAGTGGCTATTTATCCCACTGATCAAAAGAAACCCAGCGAGAAAACAAAATCTTTAGTCTCAAATATGAGGCCAGAAGAACTGAAACTTCATGTTCGAGGACTGCGCAAAACGAAAAATGGTGGGGTTATAATAAGTACTGCTTCTTAGGACGACGTTGATAAGCTAAAAAAATCAGCACAGTTAGCGAGTTCCGGCCTTGTGGTTGATGACTCATTAAAAAGGAAACCCAGAATAGTAGTCATTGGTGTGCCCTCAAATATGCAGGAGAAGGATGTCTTCACCTGTCTCTATGCCCAAAATTTGGCCGAGAAACTTCCTGATATGACGCTAGAGAATTTTTGTCCCAATAAGGTTAAGTCATAAATCCGGGAAGAAAAGACGCGCATTCTTGCAATTATGTACTATCTCTGGATCGTGTAAGAAAAAATAAAAGGTTATTGCCCTGGCACCTAGACAGATTTTTTGTGCGATAATTATCGTCTTACCCTGGTATCGACAAACTATCGTCCCTCGTGAAATCTTAGTACCGGCGCGTAAAGGTAGTTGAAGCTACACTGGCATAACTCCAAATAAAATAAAGTCGAGGTATAACGTCACGTATTATAACGGCGAAATCTATAGGAAATATTAATTATTATTATGTTTCGAAGTTTATTATGATATATTAAATGCCTTCTTTTACTCAATTCCATCTGTAACTGTAGAACCTAATATTTTTAATAAAGCAAATAAAATAAATGGCCCTTGAATTCGTAAAAAATCAAGTTATATCGGTTTGTCGCAAGTCGCAATGTTTCGTGTGATGTCAGACTCGCTCCGCCTAGTCAGAAGTGCGGCACCTTTGGCTTGGCGGTTATTTTATTTATTTATTTAAACTTTATTGTACAAAAATACAGAGTAAACGTACAATAGTAGAGCTTAATGCTAAAGCATTATCTACCAGCCAACCTTTGGGTTATACAGAAAATTTTAGGTGGGTGTATAATAAAGATATTATTACTAAGTACATATACTTAAGTAAATAATAATATCATACATAATTAAATACGAATACCACAATAAATATTTATATAGAGGTAAATAAATATATATGTAAATAATACATAAGTATATATATATAAATACAGTATATACAAATAATATAAGCAGCGAAACTCATAGATGGAATTTGTACACTTGTGTCTTTCTTTCTTGTGTCTACGGTTTTGACGAGCTCGAGACGCCCGCCCGGCACCGCGGTCTCGTACGAACTTCATTCCGTTGAATGTGCCCATATGGCCACATATGCTTTTGCAGGTTATTTTTAGTTGTAAATTTGTGGCGTATCACTACTACAATCCGCCACTACTTGTACCAAGAAGTAAAAAACGCTTCCGCTTATGCCGCTTGGACCGCGCCTCAACATCATACGATCCGTGACGTAGACGCCGCCGCCACCGTTCGCCGCCTGCGCGCCCCTCTCCTCACACTCTGCTTACGGCACTCGGGTAGATCGCGCGCGCGCCTTGCTTTGTATACCTACGCTAGCTTTGTGTTGCATTATTGTATCTAAGTTGCTTTCCTCTATCATTAAATCTATTTCTTCATTTCATAAAATCATTCATTCTTAGTCTATTCTTCCTTCATTTCTTCTATACTATTCATATTAAATTCAGTGCTACCTTTCATTCTATTCAAATCAGTTTAGTGACATCTGACATCAAAATTTATGTGGAGTAGTTAGGATTAGGTATTAGAACTAACTATAGGAGCCCACATCTGGTGACCCATCGACGGAGCCAAGTATTTGGTTTGGATTTGAACGACGCGACGCAACCGGACAAGAAGACAAAGGAATTTCCAAGGCGTTGGTCTTAGGTGGTGGTCCAAGTGAAAACCGGTGAGCGAATTTTTATTCCGTTAAATAACTATGGCTGCTAAAGACGGTAAAGATACAAGTGCTGCTGATATTGGTGTAGAAGTATTACGAGTAGGTGTAAAAGTGCCGCCATTTTGGCCAGAGGAACCTGCCCTTTGGTTCGCTCAGGTGGAAAGCCAATTTGTTTTGTCCAGAATAACAACAGATGAGACCAAGTTCTGTTATTTAGTAGCACAGTTAGACCACCAATATGCCGCTGAAGTTAAGGATGTAATTACTAACCCACCCGAGACAGACAAATACGTCAAACTTAAAACAGAGCTCATCAAGCGATTATCTGCATCGAAGGAGAAACGCATTAAACAATTAATAATGCACGAAGAGCTGGGTGATAGGAAGCCGTCACAGTTCCTACGTTATCTAGAAGGTCTGGCAGGCCCATCAGTTCCTAGGGATTTTCTGTCTACGCTGTGGTCAAATCGGTTGCCGCAGACTATTCAAACTGTAATTGCTTCACAGAGTGACCTTCCACTAGAAAAGCTAGCAGAATTAGCAGACAAAGTGTACGAGATTGCTCCCTCAACCCCTCAAGTGGCAAGCACGTCTACTGCAGCACCAGCGTCGTCATATGAAGACTTAGCTAAGCAAGTTTTTTGAACTCACGAGGCAAGTAGCTAGTCTCCACCTCACGCCTGGAGAATAACGGTCGCTCACGCTCAAATACTCGCAGGTACAATCGCTCTCGTAGCCGTTCAAGGCCTAAACAACCACCACCTGACCACCCGCATTGCTTCTACCATTTCACTTATGGCGCAAAAGCGAAGAGATGCAAGAGTCCATGCAGCTTCTCGGCGGAAAACTCCCAGGGCAGTCGGAAGTAGCGGCCTATGACTGCCCATCACCATCAACTACAGGCCGTCTTTTCGTCACTGACCGTAAGACCAAAATGCAGTTTCTCATAGACACTGGCTCTGATCTGTGCGTTTTTCCGCGGTCAGCGTTAAAGACGCCTCTCAAAAAATCTAGTTTTGAACTTGTAGCTGCAAACAACACAGTCATAAACACATACGGTCCAGTAAAACTACATCTCGACTTTGGACTTCGACGTGACTTCGTGTGGAACTTCACTGTGGCTGATGTATACCGACCAATCATAGGAGTCGATTTCCTAACTTACTACCACTTACTTGTAGATTGCAAACACCAGCGCCTGATCGACGGTATCACTTCTCTCTCAGTGCATGCTGTGCATTCGGTACCATCTGATGACATCGCCTCAGTAAAAGCTGTCACTGGTGATACAGAATTCCATGAAATCTTACGCGAATTTCCGGAAATCACACGACCTGCAGGTATGCATTCTCCAGCCAAACATAATACACTCCACTATATAAGAACCACACCTGGTCAGCCAGTCTCCTGCAGGCCACGACGTCTTGATCCTGTCCGAGCTCAAGCTGCGAAAAAAGAGTTCGATGACATGTTGGCAAGCGGTACAGCCAGACGCTCAGAAAGCCCTTGGTCTTCGGCTCTTCACCTAGTCAAGAAGAAGGATGACGGATGGAGGCCCTGCGGCGACTATAGAGCACTCAATGCTAGGACAATCCCCGATCGCTACCCCATCCGACACATTCCACGATTTTTCTTACCAACTGTCGGGTTGCTCCATTTTTTCAACAGTCGACTTAGTAAAGGCGTATAATCAAATCGCTGTAAATCCGCCTGATATACCTAAAACTGCTATTACGACGCCTTTTGGATTGTTCGAGTTTCCCTACATGACCTTTGGATTGAGGAACGCCGCTCAGACATTCCAAAGGTTCATTGATGAGGTCCTGTCGGGTATGAATTACTGCTACGGGTATATCGACGATATTTTAATATTTTCATCAAGCAAAGAAGAGCATAAGAGGCACCTGCGTCAGCTGTTTGAGCGCCTTAAGCAGTATGGCATACTCATTAACACTTCGAAGTGCTCATTTGGTCAAGAAGTTGTAAATTTTCTAGGATACCAAGTCTCTGCTGCCGGATCTAAGCCGCTTGATTCAAAGGTCCAAGCTGTCAAGGAGTTTCCCGTCCCTAGGACTGTCAAAGAACTTCGCCGTTTTCTAGGGATGCTAAACTTTTATCGTCGGTTCATTCCTGACGCTGCTAAACTCCAGGCACCATTGAACTTACTACTACAGGGACCGAAAATCAAAGGTTCTCATCCAGTGGAGATGACTCCAGAGTTGACTAAATCCTTCGAAGACTGCAAAACTTCACTCTCTGAAGCCACACTCCTCGCTCATCCAGACTTTACAGCAGAACTCGCCATTGTCACGGACGCTTCAGATACAGCAATCGGTGCAGTGCTTCAACAACGTAAAGGTAATGTTTGGCAACCATTGGCATTCTACTCTCATAAGCTGTCAGCTACACAAAAGAAGTATAGCCCTTATGACCGAGAGCTGCTAGCAGTATACGAGGCCATCAAGTACTTCCGACACATGGTTGAAACTACGTCGTTCACTATCTATACAGACCACAAACCTCTTACCTTTGCCTTCGCTACAAGTAAGCAAGATTGCTCTCCAAGACAGTTCCGGTATCTGGATTTTATTTCCCAGTTTAGCACTGACATTAGATACATACCGGGCAAAGAAAACGTGGTGGCTGATGCTCTGTCTCGCGTTGAAGAAATTACTACCATTGACTATCAGGCTCTTGCAGAGGCTCAGGATAAGGACCCAGAACTGCAAAACCTCCTTCAAATAGGTTCATCGCTTAACCTCAAGAAGATAACAATGCAAGGTAGTAACATATCGGTATACTGCGACATCTCCCAGCAATCACCTAGACCGTATGTAACTCAAGAATTCCGCAAACAAATCTTTGACATGATACACAGCTTACATCATCCAGGAAGTACCGCTACAATACGACTGGTCACTCAAAGATTTGTTTGGCCAGGGATCCGTAAACATTGTAGAGAGTGGGTTAGGCAATGCATGAATTGCCAAAAATGCAAGATTTTCCGCCATACCAAAACCCCCCTATCCCCTTTCCTTCCCCCTTCCTCGAGGTTCTCTCATATACACCTCGACATAGTAGGGCCATTACCTGTTTCTCATGATTTCAGATATTGCCTCACAGTCATCGACAGGTTTACGCGGTGGCCTGAGGCATTCCCACTCAAGGAGATAACGGCAGAGTCCTGCGCTGCAGCCCTGGTGTCCGGGTGGATCGCGCGGTTTGGTTGCCCAGCACGGATAACCACAGACCGCGGTCGGCAGTTCGAGAGCCACCTGTTCAAGTCTCTCACTGCGTTGGTTGGCGCTCATCACATTCGCACCACTGCTTACCACCCGGCTGCTAACGGCCTTGTCGAGCGGATGCATCGGCAGCTGAAGGCAGCAATCATGTGCAACACCTCTTCTCAGTGGACTGAAGCTCTCCCACTGGTGCTCCTTGGTATGCGCAGCTCCTGGAAGGACGACCTACAAACATCACCTGCAGAGTTGATCTACGGCGAACTCCTTAACTCTACCAGGCCAGTTCCTATCGCCGAAGGAAGACTACACCACAGCTGATGTCAACCTGTATGCCACACGTCTCCGCTCTCACATGGCCAAACTCACACCAAGACCTACTTCTTGGCATATATCGAACTCGTCGCCTTTCTACATTCCACGTGACCTGTCTAACTCAACTCATGTTTTCTTGCGACAAGATAGAGTTCGAAGTGCCCTAGAACCACCCTTCGCTGGCCCTTTCAAGGTCATTGAAAGAAAGCCTCAAGTACTTCACCATAGACGTCCAGAACAAAAAGGTCAACGTCTCTGTTGACAGGCTCAAACCGGCATATATGACGAGAGAAGTAACTGGAAAAATTTCAGCTCCAGTTCCCACTACAGTTCCAGCAGAGAGGACAACACGCAGCGGTCGTCGTGTCAAATTCCCCGATTTCTATCGACCGTAGTCACGGTCTGGCCGGGGGGAATATGTGGCGTATCACTACTACAATCCGCCACTACTTGTACCAAGAAGTAAAAAACGCTTCCGCTTATGCCGCTTGACCGCGCCTCAACATCATACGATCCGTGACGTAGACGCCGCCGCCACCGTTCGCCGCCTGCGCGCCCCTCTCCTCACACTCTGCTTACGGCACTCGGGTAGATCGCGCGCGCGCCTTGCTTTGTGTACCTACGCTAGCTTTGTGTTGCATTATTGTATCTAAGTTGCTTTTCTCTATCATTAAATCTATTTCTTCATTTCATAAAAATCATTCATTCTTAGTCTATTCTTCCTTCATTTCTTCTATACTATTCATATTAAATTCAGTGCTACCTTTCATTCTATTCAAATCAGTTTAGTGACATCTACATCAAAATTTATGTGGAGTAGTTAGGATTAGGTATTAGAACTAACTATAGGAGCCCACAAATTATTGATTGTTATTGTTTCTCTATTTGTTTTTGTTAATGTTTAATAGTTTATTAGTTGTTTTGTTGGGTTGAGCAAAAAATTCTGGCTTCTGGCTATTTTTCATGGTTGGCATAAATAAACTTCCATATTTTTTTATTAGAACATAGAACCAAATAAATATTCTCTAAGTACAGACACAGACCAGTTATGGGTTTTATTATCTACATTATGTAGATATGATCGTGGTTTCTGATATGTTTAAATATGTTGTAATTGTAACAGTAAAAGTTATTCTCCAAAATACTGAATATTTTTTTAGTCACGTATCTCGCCTTGTGGCTAAGTACATAGCTACTTTTGTTCCTTTTGTACAACCTGTCATACGTATATTCAACCCCACATACATAAATACCAATTGGGTTTGTTTTTATTTTAATGTCTTTAAAAAAAGTTTGTGACGTCTGACAAGGTCATTATATGCGCCTCCTACCCCGCCTCCTACCGATTCGCAAGGAGACGTATTTGCGATAATTTTGTAAGACATTGTATAGTATGAAATCGTTTCCAAAAATGGTGTACATTGGTAGAGAGACGTCAATGACCTTTGTCAGATTTTATCGCAAGTTTATACTATAGAAGTGACTGCACATATCCGGAAAGTTATCATGTCACTAGACAGATTGTTTGCATGCATTGGTCGTCATGTTAAGTGTCAGCAGTATGGACACGCAGCCAAGACCTGTCGAGCCGAAGCCAGCACGTGCGGACATTGCGGGCAACTGTGTCACGTGGTTAAGGACTGCTCAAAAACGTCAGACTTACAAAAATGTGCTACGTGCTTACATTTTAAAAGCCGTGTGATCATAAAACGGGTGATTCTGAATGTCCAAGTGCCGGAGTAATATATAGGATAGGAGGATATTATGTAATTGTTTAGTTAGGCATTTTATTTATACTTTATGATTCTAATGTTAATTTAGATTTATTATTTTTTAATTTGGCACCGACTTCACCTCGTTCAGTAGGTGGCATGCCAATACATTTTTCTTTCTTTTTGATAAATCTGACACGGGAAAGTGAATGCCACGCCTTCCGCAAATGATAGGATAATTGACTCATTAAAAGCTGATGCAAGTCCGAGTTGGGATGGTATCTCCTCCAGGATTCTAATTTTGTTCAAAATGCAATTGCTTCCGTTTATTACTCAAATCTATAATCTCTGTATCGACCAAGGTGTATTTCCAAATGCCTTTAAAATTGCTGTGGTCCATCCAATCTATAAAATAGGCGATAGTGACTTAGTAGACAATTATTGCCCAATGTTCTATCCTGCCAGCATTAGTCAAAAATACTTGAACGCATTGTCTCTAAACACCTAGTCAATTTTCTCGAAAACTAATTCCCTACTTTCAGAAAACCAGTTTGGTTTCCGTACTGGAAGATCTACGTCTCAGGCAGTCGATGCTCTTGTTGAGCAAAGCTGTTAAAGCTCTTGATTCCGGCACAAATTGTCTTGTTACCTGTCTGGATCTTAGTTAAGCTTTTGATACTGTTTCTGTTTCCCTTTCACTTATCTCAAAAGTTGGAAAATATTGGAATTAGCGGATCGCAGCTAGACTTTTTCCGCGATTATCTTATAGGCCGTTCTCAACGAGTGAAAATTGGTCCATATACAGAGTTCAGATCAGAAAATAGAATACGGAGTCCCTCAAAGGGAGCACATATTGGGCTCTAATTTTATTCCTAGTATATGTAAACGAATTATGTAATTTATCTTTAAAAGATTGCAAAATAGTTTCTTTTGCAGATGACAAAAAAATCCTTGTTTGCATTAATATTGTTACAGGAGAATAGTTGGGACGAAGGTTCATACAAATCAGCCAACCTGGGATCTCTATAGAGTAATTAAATGGCTAAGTGCGAATGGTCTGACCCTGAACATCAATAAGATAAAGTATATGAGCGTTCACAGGCATCAGGAATGGGTCAACCGTCCTGATCCTGTTGTTAAATATAAATTACTTGCCTACTACTAATGACTCAGAACTGCAATGATTTTTCTTTGCAACTGTCCTGCACTAGAGATAACAAACACTGCTAAGTATCTTGGGGTCGTCATCGATTCCAACTTAGAAAAAACTCATATACATTTTTAAAAAGCTTCGATACATTGCCGATCCCAATATATTTAAAATGCACATACATAGCTCTGTGTCAATCTATTATCACATGCTGTATTAGCTCCCTGGGGTGGTGGCTCCAAAAAACTCCATACGAGTATACTTATAGGTAGAAAGAGCTCAAACAGAGCAGTATTAAAAGTCTGTACATTTAAATCTCGTAGATATCCTACATCTAACCTGTATATATTTTTTGCCAGGTAAAGCTAAGTGTGTCGACAACTTTTTATACTAGCTACAATACTACAGCAGCATTCAAGACTATCCTTCCATCCCGAACTTCTCTTGAGAAAGTAATAGACTCGATCTCCCTGCCCCATTATTAAACACAGCATTCACAAAAGAAATTCTTTTATTTTCTCGGGCCCTATCTGTATATAACAAGTTCTATGCTGACGGCAACATAATTTGCTCTAAATAAATATAATTGCAAAAAGATTGTAAGTGAGTGGCTACAACAGTTGGACTTATGAAGAGACTGAAAATTTGTTAATATCCCTTACGTTGATAAGTTTTAGTACCTAATACCTACCTGTATAGGTTATTTCAATTTAAATAATTATTTTATTATTTTTATATTTCACTTTTAGTTCATTTTTAATCATTGTGTGTGTGTGACGAGTCCTGGTGATACAGTACATATCCGTAATACAGGTTCCTCGGATACCTAGCACGGACACCAGTTCTCCACAATCTTATTTTATTTTGCTCTTTTATTATACAAACGCTTGTGTGTATTAGTTGTATTATTTAATGTTATCTATATGGTTGTGGAATGAAAGAAATAAACGATTATTATTATTATATTATTATCTATGTACGCTAAATTAGGCAAAATAAGTAATATTTGCATCGAAGGAATAGTAACACTTTATAAAAACTAGATAAATCTAGTCGCGAGTAAACCTAAAATCAATAAAAATATTGTAAATGACTTGATCAGATTACAAAAATAAAACAAATTTATCTCGACAGTCTGGCAGGATTGCATGGTTACTAAAGTTTACACAGAATAGAGATGAACGCAGAATAAGATGTAAATCCGTGATTATCTGTGCTCCGAGAAGTACAAGCCACAGGATTATCACGAATATGACATTTTATCAAGAACTCCCCTGTGCTTCGGATGACACCGCTGTTACCGCTGGGTGTCTATTAAAATACAGATTTTTATCACATCGATTATCATGTCCCAGAAAACTATTCCACGTTTTTTAATATATTTTTTCTTAAAACACCGAAAAACTTATTATCGCTGTTTCATAATATCGAACAACATTTCATAAAAAAAACGTTATAAAATTTCTACTAATCCAAGAAAACGATATATCAAACTAACATTTCACACATGTATTAAGATATCGATGTAACCATTTATGATAATTTGTTTCAATATGTAACGATGCGCATCATAACTTTTAATCGCAGTAACGTTTCATCGAACGCTGCATTCGCTTGTTGTTGCTTAAAACATCCAAAAAGGTATAGCAAGATTGAGGCATACAGCAAGCGTGCATGCAGCAAGCACAACAAACATGTAGCAAGCATCAGCAAGCATGCAGCAAGCATGAAACAAGCATGCAGCAAGCATGCAGCAGGCATACAGCAAGCACGCAGCAGGCATGCAGCAGGCATGCAGCAAGCATGCAAGCATGCAGCAAGCATGCAGGCATACAGCAAGCATGCAAGCATGCAGCAAGCATGCAGCAAGCATGCAGCAAGCATGCAAGCATGCAGCAAGCAAGTGTTTCTGGGTGGCTCCACCAGAAGACTCGCTCCGTCAGCCCTTCGATTCATTCGGGCACTTAATGTGCCCTCATTTTCTCAGGACCTCCTTCGCGAGCCTTCTGGTTCCGCGCGAAGGAATAACACTCTAGTATATGACAAAGTTGAGCCACGTGGAGTCGGGGTGCTCTGAGTCGGATTTATGATCCATTTATAACAATAGCTATAAATTTACTGTTGATCAATACAATACTACCAGATTAATCTATCTATATAGGGTGACATAATAATGTAATATTTGATATTTCAAATATATTGCAAACTGAAACTTACGTGGAAATAAAATTATGGGTAACAAAACTTTGATGTTTCATTATTTCGATGAAATACATAAAATATGAAAAGAAATAACGATAGAGTGTGTTTGTACGTAATGAATAATCGTTTAAATGAAATTTCGATGTAAACAGATTTAAGGATTTGTTACATATTGTACTAAAATATCTGCGAATGGTTTTATGGGACATGAAAATCGTTGAAGTAAATTGCGATAAAGTGATGGGTTCCCGTTACCGCTAGATAGCGCTCGTTTTGTGCCAAGCCAGCCCGATACCGTGAAGCAGCTCAATTCTTATCCAAACACATGTAATGCTACTTGAATACTAAGTTTTATATTATCATTCTACAAAATTCGGTGCACAGATTAAAAATTAGCAAATTGGAAATCTCGCAAAGACACATTAGGAAAGCAATTATTTAGAATGCACGTGTATCATCGTTTGCCAAATCGATAAAACTATTTAAATTTTGTAGTATGAGATGGCGAGATGACACCGAAAGTTCTCAACAGGAGTGGAAGCGGGCTTTACTAAACAGAGAATTGTGGAAGGAGAAAGGGAGGCCTTTGCCCAACAGTCCCACTGTTGGGCAAAGGCCACACATAAATAGGCTAGGAAAAAAAAGTGGTAATTAAAAAACTGCCACTAGCACGCGAACTACCGTCGCTGCGCTACTAAACTCATCTATAATGAATGAATCAATCTTTATTTATGTAAATGGTTACAGCGTATCTGGTGAACTTAAAAATATTCATCTTGGGAGAAAAAATGAAATTAAATTTTCTTCGAACAATTTCCAATTCTAATCGCTTCAAAAAAAAATATAAGCCAAATTGGAATCATTCGACTCCATCGAACTGTTTTATTTTTATCTGTCTTGGAAAAGTCTGTCCTGAGGATTACTGGAAAAAGCTACAATGATCCATTCCCGTAATGAATTAAAGGATCGTAATTGCTATTGTCTTGAACTGAAAATCTTTTTTTCCATCATCTAACAATATTTCAGCAAACCATTTAAGCAGAATAGATGTCAAAAGAATACATCAAAACCTGAATAACATTTTAAGAATTAGGTACCTACCATAAAATGCCACTGCGTTACCTACTTATTAACCAATAGAAAAGAAAACTAATAAATCTTATAAAGTAAGTAATATAAAAATCCCGTGATCATAAAATCAAGAATAATTATTTTTTCGAAGGCAAACATCTCTATTCAATACAGTGAAAAATTAGCCAAGGTATTACGTCTCAAAATACACAGTCATGCTACGCGCACTGTTTGAAATCTTTAACCATTAATCATATTTTTTCTTCAGCTTTCCATACAACTTTATCTTACGCCTTGTTACTTTACGAAGTATGAGCCTATGTAAGCTTTGGGTATATAACAAATTCAATTATTTGTTTGAGTTACGAGGTTTTGATATAATAGGTACTTATGTAAGTTTCCATTATTTTTTCTAAATGTACATTATATTATTTATATGAAATAATGTAATTTTTTTTAACTACAAACATTAAAATGAAACAAGCTAATTAAAAAAAATATAAAAAACACGACTGCCAACTCACATAGCCTATGTCACTCGGAGGAATACCTCTCACATCAAAATCTCTTAAGCCGTTCAAGACTTATGGTGGAATAAAGAAACTTACTTACATGAACCCTGAAAACATAACACTCCTTTTTTGGTCAGTCGTGTAATAAAGACTGTTATTCCTTTTCTAAGAAAATTGTTATGAACATTTTATATTATGACCAAAGATTATTATGACAAGTTTTTTCGTTATAACCTCCTAGTAGAGGAAAACAGGTAACTATTCTTATATTGATCTCAAGTACACCTGAGCATTCCATCTGTAGGTAATTTCTCCCGAGATTCGTGTTCATTCTTCCCTGAGTTTGGCCAGTTCCGAATAATAAAGCTTATTAGCTGCCAATCTCCTTAGGTTTGTAACAAATAACTTGATGAATCGACTTCGTTTGTTTCAATTACGCCAATCTTCGCAGTATTGTTACCACTCGACAAACAAATATAATTAGGAATGGAAGAAGTTTCTGTTTCATTATTCTATTTATGAAAATCATAGAACGTATGTTTGTAATATATTGGGTAAAACTAAACGCAGGCGTTTCCCGTTATCGCCGCCAGGCGTTTTGGGGTTCTCACACTGCTAGCGTGGATGGCGTCGCGTGTGGTCCGCCATTGCATTGTCCAGGGCGATATCGGTTTGATTTTAATACGCGGAGCGGTCTCGCGTCTTTTGCTTGTTGTTTAGTTTGAGTGATAATTGTGAATTTCCTGTTTGTTAAATAACTATTGAATTTGTGTCTGTGAAAAACTCTGTTATTGTGACTTTTTCTTGTGAGAGGTGAAACGTGGCTGGCTGTTCACATCTGGCTGTTCCCGAGTGAAACTACGGGAAGAAATCTATTTAGTTGTTATGGGGAATTGAGATCTCAAGGGTTAGGTAGGGTGATTAGGAATTCCCCCTTCCCGAAGACACTCAAGTTTGGATCCGAAGAGAAAGAAGATTTAATTTGGTAAGTGTTCAATTGTAGTTAATTTATAGGTTAGGTTATCATATAGGGCCCTGTAGTTCCCTTCATAAGCTACGGTGGTAGCAGACTGCGTTAAGTTAGTTAGGTTTTAGTCGGGCAAACGTGGTGCCGCGTGGAGATTTTTTCCCGGTACTTATTTTTACCGGTGGTTTTTTCCCGGTGAAGTTCCGGTACAGAATTCTTCCCGTCGCTTCGTTTGTCCGGATTCTCTGCGCACATTTTCTGGCAGCAGAGCGTAGTTGCTCTGCACATTTTCTGGTAGCAGAGCGTAGTTTATCTACCCTCTATTTGTTCGTTTGTAAAAAAATAATTAATTGTTTGTAAAAATTATTAGATTTTTCTTAGTTTGTTTGTATAAGAATATTTGTAACCTTTTTTGTATTTGTTTGCGGTTTGTACCGTGCGTTCCGGGTTTGTGCCATTCTCATACCTACCGCGGTTCTTCGTGTAGTTGCTTGATTTTGTTGTTTTTTATTTACCTTTTGTTATTTTTTGTTTGTGACTTGACGCGATGGCGAAGGCCTCCAATGCTAGGGCGACACTCGCCAACGAATTGAGATGGTTTGTGACGGCCGGAGGGGACTCCTGTCCCGGAAGGACAGGGAGGGCGCCATACTGCTAAGAGCGGATCACCCTCCACTCACGATTGATTGAGCGCGGAAGCGGCTGGCATGGCGGCGCTCCTACCGGAAGCCGATCTTACCCCGGAGGGCCTACGCAGGTCACATGGCGGACATGGACCAGATCCTGAGTCCTGCACGATGATATCGCGGAGGCGGTGACCGCAATAAGGGCGAGACAGGCTGGCGGACCAGCTCCCTCGCACACCTGTTAGACAGGAAGGACCAACCCGGTTACTGGTCGGCTCCCCACCCTTCAGCTGTCCCACTTTGGGGGTAGGATGGAGGAGTGGGTAGCATACTAAAAAGCCATGTTTGAGTCCCCTGGTCGTAGCACGACAGGATTTGTCGAAGGCCCAGAGAGATGGCCTACCTCCTCTCCACTCTTGAGGATGAAGCGCGGTCGCTCATCCAGCACCTCCGGGTGGAGGACGACCAGTACGACACGGCTTGGGAGTTATTGAACTCCCGCTACCAAAACTTACGTTTGTTAGCGGATGCGCACGCCGCACAGTGATGGCCCTGCCCAAGGTGGCCAACAGGGCACAGTTGCGCCTGCAGTTGCTCACGCCCGTTACAGTGGCCTGTAACGCGCTCCGCACACTGGGGCTGCCGGTGGACCAATGGTCCTTTTTGCTGGTGCACATTGTATTGGGCAAATTACCCAATGACATCCGCTCGCGATTTGAGCGCGAGAATGCGGAACGGGATAGCACCACCCTACCAACATTCACTGACTTGGTGAAGTTTTTGGAGTTTGAGGCACGGGCGGCTGAGAATACCATGACGGACTCAGCGCCATCCAGAGCGCCTGAACGTAGGCCCCAACAGGGACGGCAACCGCCACCGCGTGGAGCTGGTGTGCGGGTTGCGCATTACTTCGCAGCAGTCGCGAGGGACGCGGGACTGCCTGCAATGTGGCCGGATGGGCCACAAGCCTGCTACAATGCAGGGACTGGCAGAGACTGCCAGTACAAGATAGGCGCTGCATGGCAAAGCGGCATGAACTTTGCTTTTATTGTTTGGGCATGGTCACTATGCACGTGACTGTC